>OX940871.1:210076-2610076 GCA_954871525.1 Parietaria judaica
GGAAAAACAGAGGAAAAAGTCCCGAAAAAGAGAGAGAGACCCTATAAGGGGAAGGTTAAGGAAAATAGAGAAAAACATCTGGCTCATGATCCTTCATCTGTCCAGCTATTCAACGGAAGAAAACCGAGCTCATTTCGGAAAACATAATAAAACAGAGATATTCATCGATTGTTGTATTTTATTTGCTATTTAATGATTATCTTTGTGCGAAAAGGGTCGTTTACTAGCTAAAGGGTCGTTTACTAGTTAAAGGGAACTACAAAGAAAAATTCCCAAAAGAGAGTGAATTAACCAATAGAACTTACCAAAGATACTTGTCAGCTTTAGATATCAAACCTGGAAGAAGAAGAAGAAAAGTGTAAGGTTTATGGTTACTAGTTAAAGGGTCGTTTTTTAAAGGGTCGTTTACTAGTTAAAGGGTCGTTTTTTAAAGGGTCGTTTACTAGTTAAAGGGTCGTATCTCTCTTTCCTCTCGCACAGCCTCCTCTCTTAAAGGGCCGTATCTCTCTCTCCTCTCGCACAGCCTCCTCTCTCTCTCGAACCGTTCTCGCCGTTCGCAGCTCGCCGTTCGCCTTCGCAGCCAGCTTCCCTCGGCGACTTAAGGTTAGGGTTTTCTTCTGATTCTCAGTTGTTTATCGGTTGATTCTTGGTCGATTCTCTGATTGATTCTCAGTTGTTTATCGGTTGATTCTCTGACTGATTCTATCGGTTGATTCTCTGATTGATTCTTGGTTGATTTATCGGTTGATTCTCAGTTGTTTATCGGTTGATTATCAGATTTAGGGTTTACGTTTTTCGTTTTCAGTTTTGATTCTTGATTATCAGATTTAGGGTTGATTGTCAGATTGGTTGATTCTCTGATTGATTCTCAGTTGTTTATCGGTTGATATTTAGGGTTTACGTTTTTCGTTTTCAGTTTTGATTCTTGATTATCAGATTTAGGGTTGATTATCACATTGGTTGATTCTCTGAATTGATTCTCAGTTGTTTATCGGTTGATTACTTGATTATCAGATTTAGGGTTTACGTTTTTCGTTTTCAGTTTTGATTACTTGATTATCAGATTTAGGGTTGATTATCAGATTGGTTGATTCTCTGATTGATTCTCAGATGTTTATCGGTTGATTACTTGATTATCAGATTTAGGGTTTACGTTTTTCGTTTTCAGTTTTGATTACTTGATTATCAGATTTAGGGTTGATTACTTGATTATCAGATTGGTTGATTTTTTCTTGGTTGATTACTTAATTAGTTTATGGGCTTTTTTGGTTAATTAATAGGCTTTTTTCATTTGTATATTCAGCTCTTTGAAATTCATGCTATTGCATATTGTATATTATTTTTTCTTTGTTTTCAGATGCTGATATGTTGTTCAATGAATGCATTAGATTGATTCTCTGTTGTTGTTTTGTAGAGATTCTCGGGACAATGGCCGCTTCGGCTTTCAGGAAATTGGGTTCTCGGTCTATGTCTCAGCTGGCGAAACCGAGCGAAAATCCGATGCATCTCTTCGATACATTAGCGCTGGTAATGTCTTTGAAATTTAATTGATCGCCATTCGCGAGAAAGTTTAGCTTCAACAAATTTCGTGTATCAAATTTTTTTTTTTGATTTTTGTATTGATATAGGTAAAGAAACTAGAGAATGAAGGCGTGACATTGAAACAGGCAGAGGCGATTACTAGTGTAATAATCGAGGTTTCGCGCTCGTTAGTTTCGAAGTCGGATATGCAGAAGGTAAGCGACGGAGTTGTATTATTATGCTTGTTTTTCTATTAATATTTAGCTGACCGGGTTTCTATTTCATTTTGTAGAGTGAAATGATGCAAGAAGCTAGTTTGTCCATATTCAAATCAGAAGTTCAGAACAAACAGATATTTATTTTTAGTTTTTTTCTTTAAAGTGGTTATCAACATGTAAACGTTTATTTCTGGTTTCACATATGTCTTGATCTCAATTTCCTTTCTAGCTATGCTTTTGGAGTTATTATTCATTAAAAAATGTTGCAGGATCAACATTTCTCGTTATTGCAACTTGAGATTGAGAAACTGCGAGGTGAAATGGAGAAGATGCAGATCAACATGCAGACCAACCTGGAGAAGATGCAAATTACAATTAAGAGTGACATAGGGCAACTCCAGAGTAACATGGATCGGGTAAGAAACCCTGACCACCATCTTTCTTCTTTCGTTTACCTCGTGATACGTTCTCTCGTTAATTCATAACTGTTGCATAAACATCAGGATAATCATGATTTAAGGGCAAGATTGGAAGCAGCGAAATTCGAGCTTATAAAATACGGCTTTGCAACTCTGGCGTCGATTTCTGCGGTCGTGGGTTGCGTATGGCGCATAATGCAGTAGACGTCGTCGTTCTTTAGCAAAGCTTCAATATCGTCTTCCTGCTCCACATTCTCCGTTTCTCATCATTGTAGCTCATTTTCCGATCACAGCGTAAAATTCCCATGTCGTTATCTCTTTACTTCTGCTTTTGTTTCTCTACTGCCAAAATGATGTTTCAAATGTCCGTGACACGTTCGATCTCTTCCCATAACTTTACTATCTATACGACTTAAATCGGATATTTTGGGGCTTCTCCACCATCATAAATTATTCGATCATTAACCTACACGTAATTCATCTTCTCGAATCGGGTTTCTAAATAATTCTGGCATCGGTTTGAAGCTATGAGCTTGAATAGCTTTCGAAACTGCTATATATGTCGATACACGGGGTAATCATAAAACCCGTAATCCGAACGAAAACTGAATATATCGAAAACCGGATATACCGAATAAATTGTTAGACCTATACTCTACTCAGTGACCAAGATCATCAATGGCAACAAAACAATGGATGAAAGAAACAACGGATAATGTAAACCGAATCTAAACCGAAAACCGGATATACTCTACTTAGTGACCAAGAAACAATGGATGAAAGAAACAACGGATAATGTAAACAACGGATATGTAGCATTTTCGTTTTCTAAATGAAATTCAAATTTTATATCTAAGGCTATGTAGTATGGGATAAAATTATAAAATGAAGAATTGTATTTTTATCCATATTTGACATCATTTTGGTTTTTGGGTTCTACGTAGCTCGTGGCTTGGTGCTTGAATCCGTATTTGGTTCCTCGGTGGTATGATTGCAAAAATATAGTATCTGTAATGAAAATATAAACTCTCCTCCGTGGAACGGAACGATAGCCCTGCACATCCAAGGATATTAATCTTAGCACTTTGTTTACAACCAATATTTCCCTAATGTCATAGTTGATCTTTGTTAAGATTCATAATAATCCCGTAAAACAACAACTGTTGCGCAAAAGAGACAATTAATTATTATTTACTCGTACTTAGTTGCACTAAAGTCAATAACATAGGTATTTTCACCATCAAAATATTAAAATCAACAATATGAGCCAATAAATCCTCGTAATGTTTTACTTTTTGGAAGATGATAACTAACTAACTAACCACTGACGTAAAGCTTCGTAGAAGGATTTGCGGAAGAAGAAGCCATGACCGGAGAGCGACAACCATGTCTGCAACTCAAACTCAAAGGTGAAGAGATCCCAGAGGAAGAAGATGATAACCCAAATGGAGGATTTCCGAGCTTGGTTCTGGTGAAGCAATTGCTCATCCAGAGAAGCTTCGCGTCCATCGGAGTGGCCAACCAATCCCATTGAATTGCCACTTCTACTTTTGGATAAAGTCAATAAAATTGGGATGAGTACGTATAATCTAGAGTAAAAATGAGAGAAAATTATAAGTTAAAAGGGTAAAATATTGAAATAACTTAAAATTTAAGATATTTTTTTTAAACGAAAACTTTAGGCTACAGCACCCTTATGCGATGTTATAGATCCGCCCCTGTATATATATGACGTGTTCGACATCAAATTTAGAATTTGCGTTGGGAGTTCCGCCTTAGTTGTGAAATAGATCCGCCCCAAAGGAAGAAGAAGATAACAGAGATGGAAGATTTCCGAGCTTGGTTCTGGTGAAGCAATTACTCATCCAGAGAAGCTTCGCGTCCATCGGAGTGGCCAACCAATCCCATTGAATTGCCACTTCTACTTTTGGATAAAGTCAATAAAATTGGGATGAGTACGTATAATCTGGAGTAAAAATGAGGGAAAATTATAAGTTAAAAGGGGAAAATTACCAAGCAAATATGAAATTTAGCCTAAATATTCCGATCATCGTGAAGAGCTAATACAGTTAAAGCTCTCGGGTTTATTGCTGAAAAAAGTAAAAGAGTCGAAGCTTTTCACATGAACAATATTAATCGAACTCAATATCCGATTCTAATTTCACATGAACAATATTAATCGAACTCAATATCCGATTCTTTCCCTTCACTTTTCACATGAACAATATTAATCGAACTCAATATCCGATTCTAATTTCACATGAACAATATTAATCGAACTCAATATCCGATTCTTTCCCTTCACCAGCCATCTCCATGAAACAAAAAATACACCATAGTTAGTTAATCTGCACAAGTTGGAATCGAAAACCCAACACATACACCATACTTTGTTTTTTGTTTTTAATTTTCTAGGAAAAAGAGAAAAGAGAGAGAGCAAATGTTAACGTTAGAAGGCCAGCAGTTGTGACTTGTTAATTTGGCAAATTGTCACTGTAGAAACTACAGTGTTTTTACTTTGGTATCCAATAATGATAAAAATAAATGAGCGGCAAAAGTTAAAAATAAAAAAATGACACAACTTTTATTTATTTTTAGGTACTTTTACCGCAAATAATCAAATGGGATATATACAACTCAAGACTATTTTTTACATTTAATTAGGTGTATACATTTACCTTATAGATATATTAAAGTTAATATACACCTAATTTTTCACATTTCATCTACTTGCTGCCATGGCATCCTCAATTCTCCGAATCACGACGCTTAAAGTGCAGCGACTCTGCAAGGCTTTAACGGCAGCACGATGAGCTCGTCGGTGCCATTTCAGAAGATTGTAGGATTGAAGAAGAGACCATCTCGCTTGATTCGACATCTTACAAATGGAAATTCGGAATCCGAAACTTAATACTATTGGTTGAAGAAAAATAAAAATGTGCAATAATTTATTCGACTTAAGTGATACCTCGGTGATTGACAATGCGGGTTGAAGCAAAGAACAGGCCTTTTTGAAGAGGTTTTCGCCGTTTTCTCCGCCCTCAGCTTCCCCGTAGATAAGAGCCTCAGCGGCAATTCCGGCGAAAAGGACCATACAGTACCTGGTTTCATTTCACTCATTTGTACTTGGTTTGGGAGATTTGTATTAAAACCGGTTTTAAAAATCACGGCACTAGAATTGAATTTTAACAACAAAAAAAAAAGGTAGTGAAAATTCCCGAAATACCGGGATAGATAGTGAGACGCACCTGTCAAATGCCGTACCATCTAATCGTCCGTCAGCTAAGTCGTTCGCCATTTTCTCATCCCAAAACTGAGTTCCTGCCTAAAACACATTCTTCATGTCAGCCTTGTTACTCTTAATTCTAAATCTTTCATTCTCCACGTAATAATTTGGATAGCGTTCCGATTGGCCCTTTTCGGTTTTAGGCTCTCCGTAAACTGTGTTCTTAGTTAACGGTTTAGAATAGATAGTTCTGATTTATAATACCTGCCCTTGAATTCCCATTTGAATTGCAACGATTGGGTCTAAAATGACACCGCGGATCGGACAACCCATTAAGTAAGCTGCAAAATGTCGACAAAATTTGTTATCAACATAAGTTTACTTGCTTAATCACGATCAGAGTAGGGGTGTAATAATTACTCCCTAAGCCCGGTTTCGGTCCGAGAACCGGGCCATCCCAGTTTCCAGCCTAGTTTTAGTATATTCTGATTTTTCATTAATTTATTATAGTTTTAGCTTTAGGGTTCTATTAAAAAATACTATTAAAAAGCTGAAACGCCCGGTTTTCAGCCCAGTCCCGGTTTTTTGCAAAAAATTCAAAAAGCGGACTTCTTTTTAAATTGGGATTGGGCCCGGTTTTGGGCGGCTAAAAAGACTGGGACCCGGCCGAAAATGATCCAAAAGCCCAGTACCCGGTCTTGGTCTCACCACTAAGTATTATTTGTCAAGGAAAATAATAAAATTCAATTGAATAAAACACCGAGTTTGCATTTTGTTATATGATTCAACGATCATAATGTAATGCTTACCGATTAAGAGATGGCCGGCTTCATGTACTAGGATTCTAGTTCTATACGGGGGCCAATAACTTGTGAGTTGAGCTAAACAACACCCTCCGAGAAAAATAGAATCGATAAACGCCAGAGAAATTACAACTGCAAGGTTAGTCCTTATATCGATGCCTTGCGAGAAAAGATATGACGTTCCACCGAGGATCGCGACCAAAGCAAGCTGAGAACTTCCCGAAACACCCCATTTTCTCGGAGCGAATTTTTCAGCTGGATAACGAGGAAAAGATCAAGTTAAGCATAAAAGGCTAAGGAAGTATCTTTGGCACTTAATATTGCAAAGAAGACGATAATGGAAAAAACGTAAAATTTGGAGTACCTTCTAAACCCGTCGAGTCCTTCAAGACATCTGGTGTGACATTTCTTGGTCCCTCCAAAACTGCAGAAATCGATTAACAATAAGTTCCATATTCAAATATTTACTCGACTTAGAATTGATTAATAAAGATTTTCTATAACAAAGCAACCATATAATTCATTGGCAATTAATGGTTTATTTGGTAAATAGAGCACACCCATTAAAAAAAGGTAGTACACCTGCGAAAATGCTATTTTAAATGTTTGAGTTTGTGACCCGAATCCGATTCCTTGGCTGGGCCCGTTTTTTAAACTCTACGGTACGGCATACATTTATGGGGTATTTTAGGAGCTCCTTGGTGGAGTGGAGGGATCGGACCGATAGGCCTATAATTGGCGTTTTCGGAGACATACAATAATCAAGCCGTCGTTTATCTTTTTAGCTCTCTTTGTCTCATCATTGTAGCTCATTTTCCGATCACAGCGTAAAATTCCCATGTCGTTATCTCTTTACTTCTGCTTTTGTTTCTCTACTGCCAAAATGATGTTTCAAATGTCCGTGACACGTTCGATCTCTTCCCATAACTTTACTATCTATACGACTTAAATCGGATATTTTGGGGACTTCTCCACCATCATAAATTATTCGATCATTAACCTACACGTAATTCATCTTCTCGAATCGGGTTTCTAAATAATTCTGGCATCGGTTTGAAGCTATGAGCTTGAATAGCTTTCGAAACTGCTATATATGTCGATACACGGGGTAATCATAAAACCCGTAATCCGAACGAAAACTGAATATATCGAAAACCGGATATACCGAATAAATTGTTAGACCTATACTCTACTCAGTGACCAAGATCATCAATGGCAACAAAACAATGGATGAAAGAAACAACGGATAATGTAAACCGAATCTAAACCGAAAACCGGATATACTCTACTTAGTGACCAAGATCATCAATGGCAAATAATAACCTACCCGTCATTCATCTTCTCAAATCGGGTTTCTCGGTTCGGTTCCTCTATAGCACTAAAGTTCTGAGCTTGAACAACTTTCTAAACCGAAAACCGGATATACCGAACAAATTGCTATATCTAAACTCAGTGATCAATGGCAACAGAAGAGTGGATAGAAAGTAGCAACATTTACCGATATTCCTGAACTTGCCGAAGAAGGGGAGAAACCCTCTGCTCTTGAGGAAGCCATAGGCGTTGGCGACGAGTCTCATATCATCGGCGTTCAAGCAAGTGTCCAAAACCTCCCAATCTCGATTCCCCGATCCTCTGAAGGAATCGATTCCGAGCTCCTCGTCGTCTTCGACGGAATTGAGGAACTTTAGGGCTTGGGCGAGGTCCTTGCGCTTGAGAGCTTCCTCGTACTCGTTCCACTCTCGGAGCGCTCGTCGCGGGACGACTCTTCGCGGCGATGGCGGGAATCGGAAGGCGAAGCGAGGGAAGGGGCTGGTTGCGACGAGAGAGGGAGAGAGAGCTCCGAGGTTCGAGGAAGCAAACGCCATGGAAATGGAGAGACCGAAAGCTTCAACAACCAGAACTCGAGCTCTCAAAATGAACTTATAAATATTTACGGTTAAACTACTTAATATTTTGTTTTTTCTTGCTCCAATTTTTAATTTTTAGAGGTTAAAAGACCAGATCTTCGTCGCAATAAAACGAAGATAAGGTCTTTTCTTTTTAAAGCTAAGATTGGGATTAAGAAGCATAAGAAAAAGAAAATATAAGCTACTTTAGTCATAAATTTAATTAATATATAGAAAAAACGAACACTATTTATTTATGTTGGAATCTGGACGCCATGGCCGAATGGGCTTATTTCGATAATGGGCCTTTTCCTTGTTTTGGCCCACTCTTCCGTACTTGGTCGTTTACGTCAAACGATATAGTTTATGTCGTATTCTCCATCTCGTTCCGGAGAAGTACATATCTTTTGCGTTAAGGAGACGAAGTCCCAATCAACAAACTTTCAGACGGATTTCCCAAATCAAATTGCAAAACTGGACGGATTTTCCAAACCAAATTGCAAAACTGGTTTCCCAAACCAGTTAACCAAACACCACCTTAATATCTTGATACTCTTAATGATATAATTATAAACCCAATACTTTTTTTTACGTAAATTGTAAACGTTTCGAGTATCAATAATATTTTCCTTCTCTCAAATTTCGTCAAATTTTTCAATCCATTTAACTGTTTTTCTAATGTGTAACTTCTACAAGTATTTTAAACATTTTTCTTTTCTAAAAGCTGATGAAATCTTAACTGTTTAAATAAAAACTTTCAATACATATGTGGCTATTAACTGTTTTAAAAAATAAAATATATTTAATCAATCAATGAGAAAGGATTATAAATTTACAAAACGACATTTATTAGAGAAACGAAGCTTCAGAAATTGTTTAGAAAAACGATAGAAATGGAAAACGATAGATCGAAACGACCGAAGTTTAAAGTTAAAACGACAGTGAGCAGTTAGAGGGAATAAAATTTAAAGGGACAACATTTACTTTAGGCTTAAAATTGGCTGACTTTGAATATGTCAGTTTCGTATTGTTGTCGTTTTTGTAAAATCATAGTATACATTTTATCCAAAATCATTTTGTACTATTAAATATTAAATTGATCCAATGTAGAGATATTTATGGTATAAGTAACCAATGTGGTCAACTGTGACGGCTTATTTCCAATCTTTTTACACGAGCGAACCGAAGCAAACAAAAGCGAACAACGGAAATGATGCAGAGAAATGATGTCGTTTATGAAAAACGGAAATGCATGTACATAGTAAAAACCCTTGCGTTCAGAGCCTACATCAAGAACCTCAAGGAGGAAAAGAAGAAGGAGGCGGCCGATGAAGCGGTGTTCCCTTGCGTTCTTAAGATATTACCGAACGGCGTGTTCAGAGCGAAGGACCCAATTGTTCTCGGAGTTGATGTTTTGGAGGGCATCGCGAAGGTACTACCGCTTACCCTTCTTTTTATTTTAATCGAAATCTCTAATAAATTCTCGCTTGACAGGGACATAGTAAATTATAGTAAATTTCCCCTTCAATTTTTATCATCGTTTGTTTTCATTAAATCTTTAGTCACTTACGATGCACATACTTCATTACATATGATTTAAAATCTGGCATAATACGTCGACTTTTCGAAGAACTTTGGTTTGCTATGAGATTTCAGTGTATACAACATTTTGGTACCTCTTGTTTGTGTGTAGGTTGGGAGTCCAATATGCATTCCTCAGAGGAAATTCATCGATATCGGGCGGATCGCGTCCATTAAAAAGAAAAACAATGAAGATGTCGACACTGCCAAGAAAGGCTCTCAAGTCTCCATTAAGGTACCAAAAAACAAAATTTAACGGCCGTTGCTTTCGAGAGCATGACCGGAGCTCTTCTTAAGGACTTTAACGGCCGTTTCTTTTGCAGATCGTTGGCAGCGATCCCGAAGAACAACAGAAAATGTATGGCAGGCATTTCGAGATCGAGGACGAGCTTGTCAGCCACATCTCGAGAAAATCGATCGATGCGCTGAAAGCTTACCAAGTAAGTTGGAACTCTCAATCTTCCATAATTTATATCAACCCACGTCGTTTGTAACGCGCTTATCGTATGTTCAGGAGGACCTGTCCAAGGAAGACTGGAGGCTGGTCACTAAACTGAAGACCCTCTTCAAGATCCAATGAGAACGATATCGGAGACTATTTTCGGTTATTTTACACCTTTATTTACCTTCCTAGACTTTATTTTTCTAAGCGGTACCTCGATAGTTCAACAATTTTACTTACTTTGGCTTCTTTAGGTTCTCATCTCCATATAATTGTTAATGTAGAAATCGGTTTACTTAAGAAAAATAGTATGTAAATAACAAGTATTATTATTTCTTATAATTTTTATGTAGTGAGGCTATTAAGTATCAAGTAAGAGTTTAATTAGGGGTAATTTTATCGAGCAAGTTCATATGATCATCAAAATCGTCAGCGCATCACATGTGTCATTCAAATATTGTGTTAATATTTATGAACTGTATAATATATAAAAGTTTAGCTTCTCGCGGTTTAATCACATAATTTAATTATCAATCACAAAATATCTCAAACAGATTTTGTATTGTTTTGTTGTGGCTGGTATATTTTGATTGGTTATGTTTATTGGAGACTTTGGTTTCGGTTATTTTACGCCTTTCCGTTTATTGCTTTCGGGATTTGTGGCATTTTGCTGCCTTATTTTCTTGTAGTTTCCTTTTTTGTTTCGGAACCTTAGCCTAATAATACGGGACTGCATATTTACACTAAGTAAATAAATATTTATCAAATAACGAATACAATATATATATTTATACGAAAATATAAAATAATACAAGCATCTTATAGCTACATGTACAAAGTCAACACCGCTACATCAAAAAACTTTGGAACTTTGTACATCAACACAGCAATATATAAAAAGGACAATTCCTCAAAAAAATAAAAAATATATATATATATAATGTAGCAGTGTACAGAAAACGACATGAAAGCTTTTGTTTCAAGTAGAGGCTTGAAACGTCGTCGTTTGGCGTCTCTTTAAGCACAATTGGAACCCATTCACTAATCTAGCGGACGGGAAAAACGACATCCTATCTTCCTTCGTTTGATTCCACCTGCAAACGACAAGGTTTTTTTGTCACTTAATTCATGATAATTTATGTTTATATATATATATATCATAATTATATTAATTTTATATATAGAGGAAGAAATGAAAATACCCATAAGTTGTGACAAAGTAATGGAGAAAAAGAGCAATTTGCAGGCGACCAAGCTCAGCTCCGGGACAAAACCTTGCCCCTCCTCCGAAAGGAGCATAGACCGGGCTGTTTCGCCAATTCCGTTTTTCCTGATTAAGAAAAATAAGAAGGAAATTTACGAAAAATCACAAACAAAGAAGAAGAAGAATTAATTAGTCCTAAAATGCCAATTAGATAATATCCCGAATTCGAAAGGTCGTGAAGCGTAAACTATTAGGGCTCCATCCTATCGTCCCTAAGCGACCGCTTCCACCCTAAAACTCGCATTTTTAGTTATTTATATAAAATTATGTTTGTAACATAGATTATTATACTATTGAAGTTTAACACACTTAAAAGAAGAAGAAAAAAAATAACGGCTAAATTAAATAACCGCAAAAGGTCTATTACAAAACACCCTTATCCAAAAGGTCTAAAACCGTAGATCTTTTGGAACCGGCCTATTGACCGGATCCCTCAATTTTCACTATAGAGCTTTAAAATATGAAACGGTATGGAACCGAGAAAACAGATTCATATCACAAACTGTAACGCGAATTATTATTATTGTTGAAAGCTAAAAATACCTGGTTTTCGGGGTCCATCCATCTCCATGGATTGAAAGTGAGAGCTTCATTGTACACATTCTCATCCAAATGTACCGCGGACAGAAACGGCACCACAAAGCTTCCTTTCGGAATCACATAATCTAAAAAAAAATTGAAATTATATTGTGTTTATTCAAGGACTTGTGAGGTGGCAAGGACATGTATGACACTTTTTTTAAAAAAAAAAATCGGACCAACCCGGACCTGGCTTGGTTCTCGATAAAAAAAAAAAAAAAAACGTGCTTATCCAAAAATGTAATTGCGACTATACTTCGTATTCAGTTTCAGTTTCTTTATCTGTATTACAGATGCAAAATCCAATAATTGAAAGCAGTTTTACTCTAAACATTGGAGAAGGAAAAAAATAAGTTTGCGGTCTCGGTCTCGGTTTCACCCTACTTGATAGAGAAATTATAGAAATTGAGATGACCTTGATATTTAACATCTTCTCTTGCTTCTCTCATCAACCAAATAGCAATGCCACCAATTCGTAGTGTTTCATCAATCACCTAAACATAAGTATTATACAAACATATAAGAAAAGAATAGCTACAATTTTATTATATATTATGATAATAAAACTATGTAAAGTGAATATAATATTTTAGGAATAATAACTCACACATTGAGTAAAAGGCATGGCTTTGTAGTCCTCCCAAGTAAGCATTTTCTCATCTCCATTGGAGCTCCTTTGAAGACCTTCTTGCTCACCCTTTTCATTCATCATTGTAAAATGAATAACAAAATTAGAATATATATATATATACACATATATATTGTATATCAAATATATTCTTATCTAGACGTAGATATAGTCTTGTTAATTTCATCTGTCCGAGGTTGGACATCCATTTCATATCCGGTCCGCCAAAAAAAGAAGAAACGTAAAGTTCTATTTCGGTCTTGCTACGGGAATATAAATTTATTTATTTGCTTTTATTAAAAATAAAATTGATCAATTGAGACACCCGAAAGTCGATTCTCTTATACAGTTTAATAAAGTACAAAGGGCAATTATCTATCTTAGTTCAATTTATTTTAGTTACCGCTAAAAAAATGGAAAACGGAGACAAAAATTATGTTTTCATTTTTTTTTCACACGATAGCAAAATTTTCATGTCCATTTTCAAACGAAAAATAAAAATCGGATATGGATCATCCGATTTTCGATATGCTATATTTGATTCATATTCATTTCAAGTATGATATACCTAGTTAGGGATGATATGAAAATAATTAGTACCAATAATTGGTTGAGAGCCGAGGGACAATGAGTGAGGAAATACACAGCGAAGAGCATCGTTTTCGCGGTGGTTTCGTTGCCCGCAAAGAGAAGGTTGATGATGAAATCAGCCACTGCCTCGTCCGGTAAGCTTTCCTCCTCCAAAAGCCTTCCAAGCACGCCATTGCTTGCTTCCGTCGACCCGCCTTGCCGGTAAACTTCGATTGTTCGGTTTATCTTCAATATGATTTTCTCTCTTGCCTGCCACAATTTTTTATTATCACAAACTGTTATTAAAGTACTACCAACCTTAACTAATTAATTTTTAGAGGACATAGTGAATCTTTGTTTAACTTTTAGATTGATTCTTATGATTTTATCATATATGTATAGTGTTTTATCAAAACATAAAATATTTTATTAAGAAAATATCACTATTTGTTTTATTTTATTATAACAGACAATATTGTTCATAGTAAAATATGATTAAAATTTAAATATATATATATATATCAGTTCAATGTATATATATATATATTTTGGGCATGTAAAATAATATTAAAAATGATGCACCTGTTGAAACGACATATATATATATATATATATATATATATATTATAAGCTTTTTCGAAGCATGTTATATTATTAAAGATTTTAAGGTTACTCGCGTCCAAAAAAGTATTTATGTGATAAGTTTTGTAGAGCTTAAATGACAATTCTTATAAAAATTAAAAATATATATTTGTTGTGTCAATTTTCTTTTTGCTAACTTCCAGCTGAAACGACACAAGTCGAACCACGCTATTGAAGGACCGGCATTGGAAGATGCCGGTTTTTTATATTATTATTACTTACGGAACAGAAATTCAGAAAGATAGAAAGATAAATTAAATTGGACAAAATATGTACATATATTATAGTATTGGGAGTGAGAGTATCATAACTTTTTTCTATCGAACTCAAACCCATTAACGGTCATGAACTCATTTACTCCGTGTCATTACTGTTTCGTGTCTTGTGTCCGGATTCAAATTTCTACTTGTACAATTAGGATTGATTTTCTGTGAGGGCAAATGTGTCACAAGTAGTCATGATATGTGAACTTGTTGAACCCTAGTTTTGAGGATTAATTCCAAGAATCAAGGGCCTAAGTTTCTGGCGTAATTTAGAAAATTAGAAGAGATCTTAGGCTACAATCATGCGCCAGCAACATCCAGCTTTCCCCTTCTTGCTTCAATTCAAACCCATCTCACTTCTCAAATCTATTTGACAATTCAACGGTTTACAATACGGTGTTAATTCGCGGTATCACGGTATTTTAGAACTCCCGAATTCAGATTTTAAAAATATATATAATTCCGTTTAGCACCATCTCCTTAGTTTTTTTTACGACCGACGGTGCATATATTAATTTGATATTTTACTTCAATTTTTAGAAAGGTAAATTTTTAATTTGTAATTCCGGTAAAACAGGAGTTGGAATCATTAATTCCGATTCTGCCCGCAATTGGTAAAAGAGGAACCGGAATTGCATTCCCTCATTTAATATATAATAAAATTAATTAAATTAGATTAGATAAAATAAAGAAGAACAAAAGAAAAATTATTAGTCTCTGATTAATATTTCAAGGACAGCTTAGCATATATAATAATATATAGTTGAGATTTAAATGAGATCAATCTTCTAGAAGTCCACCAATAATAATCTTAAGCATATTATTTTAGTATAATACTACCGAGGCTATCGATAAGTGTCGATTATTTAAATTTACAAACATGATAAGATCTAATTAATGTACATTTGAAGAACACAAATCATTAAACAAAGAAAATTAGAAAAACCTTGTGTTTAATTACTTGTATGAAGATACTGTAAGTACCCGAAAAACCCGCATTCCGGCATCCCGTGATGAGAATATCCTCGGATACCCAATAAGTCTGAAAAACCAAAGGCCGTGAAACCGATTCATAGACCAAAACCGATGGCAATATTTTATAAATCAGTATAATTTGGAATGAATAAGGTGCGATTTTCGGCGGTGTGTATTTTTTATTTGTACCGAAAATCGAATGTATGTGTATGAACTTTTAGGTCTTAATGAATATATATTTTGAATATTTCGTACGTTCTTCTTAATTCTACTTGATCTTAAAACAACAAATGTATATATAAAAATAGACAGGACCGTTAAATAACATAAATTTCATATATAACATCTAATTTCATAATTTCAACCATAAATCATGTAATGATTATAGCAAAGGATAAGGAGATTTGGACCACTAAACTTAATTACATGTGATTTGTTTTATATAATAACAAAGGTCATAGCATATATAGTGTTATCATATAACCCTCCATATATTTCATCATTATCGTCAAAATATAACTTATATGTAAATGAGATTAACAGTGGTATATTTTTATTTTTATTTGTTGATATTCATTATTTCATTATTTCATTTCTTATTAAAATTAAATTTCACTCACTTTTTTATTAATTTAACAAGATTTTAGATATGCGCCGTTAAGCCTTAATCACATGCTATTTGAAAAGAAATATATACAAAATTGTCAATAATATATTAAAAATTCTATTAAATCAATTAAAGAAAAAGGAAATAAAATGTTAATGATAACTGTAAAACAAAATTAGTTTATGCCACTAAAATATTACAATATTCATTCCTTTATTAACTTTATATATAATATATAGTTGCATATATACTCGTCATTGAGCCAATTGGGCTATAAATAACTAAATATATAGTTGTAGTCTTGTAGAGTCTTCTTTAAGTGCATCCACGAAAGGTGTCGTTTATTTTAGTTCCACTTGTTGTCATCTTTTACTTACTCACTGATGTCAATTATCATCAACACATTTTTTTTTAAATTTTCTTTCGTACCATTTAATTTCTTATTATAAAAGTAAAAATTCATAACAAAGCCGAAACACAAGATTACACTAATAACAAGATGCCGATCCAACTCGTGCTGATCAAAGCACGGACAACCGCTTTGAATGTCTTCCGTGATGATGTCAAGATCGTTTGGTGGTAGAGATTTTCTAACTACCTCCGTTATCCCAATACGAAGAGTCACTGCCTCGCCGATTGTTACCGAAAAATAGCTCTTTCTATTGCCAGAAAGCTATGTCCCCGGATATTTCTAAACACCGGAATTTCATTTTAGAGGATTAATATTGTTTATTTTATTTAATTTTAGTTTATTTGGTAAGATAAGTGTGTTATATATTATCGGAGCTCGAATAATAGGCCTCAACGAGAAAGAAAGACAAAAAGACATAAATTTAACACGTTAGGATAAACAACAAGTGTTTTGAGCTATATAAATGAAAACACATGAGATTAAAAATGATTGGCACGTGATAAATAATATTTTACACTACTTTTTTTTCTTATAATTATTTTTGCTAAATAGTGTTAAATCATATTTATATTTTTGGGTTTAAAAATATTGTTCTTAAGTTGGTCACGAGTTTTCACTGATAAAACCATATGTTTTCTCTCGTCTTTCGACTTGGTTAAACTCGGTTTTCCGGGCGGTCTTTCTAGCTCTTTATCCAATGAAAACTTTCCGGACACTCCTTATTCATTCTTGATCTTGGGACAGCCAGTTGAATGTCCGATAACACGTTGCTTCAACCTTACGGGTTTTCAAAATAAAACTCGATTCTCTGGGCCCTGGATATTTGTAGATTTTTTTTTTACCAAACCCGACTAAAAAAGGGGATACACAGGCCGGTTTCACCCCTAGAGTAACACAAATAAAAACTACATCTACATTCTGAGTCCAATTATTGTCGTTCACAGTCATTTTCTTTCTCATTGTCGTTTCTCCGGTTCAACGTCGTTTCCTCCGAAATCCAGTTGAGTCAGTTCCACCACGCGCTCAAACACCACGTTCCATCCACGCGCTTCCCCTCCATCGATGATGATCTGTCCTCACTCTCGTTTCGTCAAACTTCTCAACTCTCTCTCTGGACGAATCTCGCTGATTTTCTCGTCTCCCAAACACTCTTCCACTTTCTCGCCGCGAATTCTGCGTATCGATCACCAGCTCGCTTCTGTTTCCGTACGAATTATCCATTGTACTGTGTGTTTTTTTTTTTTTTTTTTGCTGAACTTCACATTCATTTGATACAGATAGTTTCCAACTATATAGTTTCCAATCGATATTTGTTCTTGAGCTCTGCAATGAAGCTTTCGTTTTGATTTCATGGCAATTGGGTACACAGAAAGCTTCGATTGAGCTCAACATATTGCCAAGATTCTTGCGAAATGAACCCGGATGATGATGATGTCTGCGGTCTCTTCATCGGCACCGGCACCGGTGATTTCCGGCAATCGTCGAACCGCGAAGGCCTCTTCCTCGACTCCTCCGACGAGGACGAGGAGGAACGCCCCTCCGAGGCCGCCTCCGTGGAGTTGGCCTCGAGGCGTATTGATTACATGCTCCAATTCCTGGACCGGAACCTCGCTCTCGCGGACTCGGGCCACGTCGCCGCTCCTCCACTGCTGGAGTTTGTGGCAAGCGGCGGAGGCTCCGGGGTTTTCCGCGTGCCGGCTCGGGCCGCGGTGCACCCGCGGCGGCCGGTTCCCCTGGAGCTGAGGCCGCGCCCGTTCCGGGAGGCGCAGGCAGGGGTGTTCCTGCGCGCGCTCGCGGCCGCCCCTGCGTGCGGGCAGCTCTGGGCGGCCGCGGAGTGCGGGCTGCGTGTTTGGCGGCTAGGTGATCTCTTTGCGAGCGGGGGAGAGGAGGACGCTGTGCCGTTCAGGGAGTCTGTGGGCATGTCCGCGGCGCTGTGCTTGGTGGCGGACGAGGCTACGCGGGTGGTGTGGAGCGGCCACAGGGACGGCAGGATCCGGTGCTGGCCCATGGACCGAGACGGCAGTGCCGAGGAAGTACTATCATGGCAGGCTCACCGAGGCCCTGTTCTTTCTCTTGTCATCACATCTCATGGTAACCCTTCAAACAATTTTCGTTACTCTTACGAAATATGAGCAGTGCATTAGATCAACAAACACTAATCGGCCAACGGGAATTCACCGAGGCGATGGATACCCCTTTCTCTGTATTGATTAGAGTCCGATTACAAGATTAAACCGACTTTTTATACATTGTTATATCTATATTTCAGGAGATCTGTGGTCGGGTTCCGAGGCCGGTGTCATTAATATATGGCCGTGGGAAGCAATCGAAAAATCGCTTTCTTTAACGCCCGAAGAAAGGCCCGTGGCTGCATTACAAGTGGAGAGGTCATTTATTGACCCGAGGAGCCAGGTTGTGGCTAACGGTACCGGTAACGTACTGAATTGGGATGTTAAGCTCCTGCTGTCGGATTCTACTAGAGCAAAAGTCTGGAGTGCTGGTCCATTATCATTTGCATTATGGTACGCTTCAATTTCAAAGATATTGTATCGGTAGACTTCGTTTTATACACGGATTTAATATATTCCACTAGTTTCCATGGTGCAGGGATTCTCGCACGAGGGAGTTACTGAAAGTGTTTAATATAGACGGTCAACCTGAAAATCGGGTGGACATACCGCTAGCACAGGATGTCTCTGTAGAGTTCATTTTAGGTGCAAAACGAGAAAAGATACAAAATCCCATCGGATTCTTTCAGCGTTCACGCAATGCAATTATGGGAGCAGCGGATGTCGTTCGCCGGGTTGCAGCGAAGAGCGCCTTCGGAGACGATACTCGAAGAACCGAAGCACTTGCTATCACCATCGATGGGATGGTTTGGAGTGGTAGTACGAACGGCTTGCTCGTTCAGTGGGACGGGAATGGGAATCGCATACAGGATTTCCATCACCACTCTTCTTCCGTTCAGTGCCTTTGTGCATTCGGTACTCGGATATGGGTTGGTTACCTAAGCGGGACTATACAAGTGTTGGATCTCGACGGCAACTTGCTCGGAGGATGGGTGGCTCACAGCAGCCCAGTTATAAGCATGGCTTCCGGAGAGGGTTATATCTTCACGTTGGCGAATCACGGTGGCGTTCGGGGATGGAACGTAACATCACCGGGACCGCTCGATGGAATTGTGCGTTCTGAGTTGGCTGCAAAAGCGTCTTCGTATACGAGGATAGAGAATTTAAAGATTTTGAGCGGTACGTGGAATGTCGGACAAGAGAGAGCATCTCACGACTCGCTCATTAGCTGGCTAGGGTCGGTCTCCTCTGACATCAGCATTGTCGTCGTCGGGCTGCAAGAAGTTGAGATGGGGGCTGGTTTTCTCGCTGTCTCTGCAGCTAGAGAAACAGTAAGAATGTTATTGTAATTTTAGAAAAATGTATCTCTCTTTAGTGTAGGGGCATTATTGTGATTTTCATCACATCCAACTTTTATCGTAGGTCGGCCTTGGGTAGTTCAGTCGGGAACTGGTGGTTGGATATGATCGGCAAAACATTGGACGAGGGATCAACATTTGAACGGATTGGTTCCCGGCAATTGGCGGGCTTGCTTATCGCTGCTTGGTTAGTGGTGCTCATGGAAAAGTTGGTCTTATAATACCCCACAAAATAAACTCATCTATGTAAATGGATCTTTAGTTACCCGAAAAAACTAATATTTTTTTATTCATCTCAAGACTTTTTCCGTATTTTGTTACAAGTTTCTTATACATAAATATATATTCAAGGTAGTATATCTATTATATATATCGGTACAGTATGTTTTTTAATAGATGATACATGGTTCAAAATGTAATAATTTTAGAATACATAGCTTAGTCCTACCAAGCACTAAACTATGCGTCGTTTCTCTTCGTTTCGTGCATTTTCTTATCCTTGTGTATTAACATGTCCGGTGTTATCATTAAATTATTGTTCAGGGTGAGAAGTAATCTTAGAGCAAACGTTGGAGATGTTGATGCAGCAGCAGTTCCATGCGGTTTTGGACGGGCCATTGGTAACAAGGTGAGAGTCTTCGGTAATGGCAATAGGTGTCTTTTGTTTTGATGGAAATTGACGGGGTGCAGATTTATCCAGGGAGCCGTTGCTTTGAGGATTCGAGTGTACGATCGAATAATGTGCTTTGTTAACTGTCACTTTGCTGCACATCTTGAAGCAGTCGGTCGCCGCAATGCCGACTTTGATCATGTATACCAGACTATGACGTTCACCCGGCCAACTAGCCTTTTCGGCGCTGCACCAGGTACGCTGCTCTATCTATTCACTTGCCTTTTCAACGTGCTTAGTTATCAATCTGACTCCGAGTTACCTTTTGTAATGCAGTTGGGGCTTCATCTGCCGTTCAGGTGCTTCTCGGTGCAAATGTACGTAAATGCTTTATTTTTTTTATATCATTCCGAGTCTATATATTTTTTTTTTACAAGCTTCCCCTTCATTTGTTTATTTGTTGGTTTTAGAGTTTTATTGGTACCGGTTCTGTGCTTGGTTTTCTAGCAATTTCAAGGCAGACTCTTTGCAACTTCTGCTTAGAATATTTTATGCTTAGGGTATGCGAGTTCCTTAGTCATATGTGGAAATTTGCGCTTGGTTTTTCATGTTAAAATATGTGATTAAAAAATATATCTTCCGTTCTTGAGTGGAAGACGGAAATTTGACTCTCATGGGCGGTTTTGTGGGCTCGTAAAGATAGCCAAGTAAGAATCATAGTGAAGGGAAAACACGGATCTCACGGCCTGCGACGAGTGGAATATTTTATTTGAGGTTGAATAATAATAATTATGTGGATGCCTTCACAGGCAGGTGTTGCTTACTCATCCGAAGCGATCCCCGAGTTATCTGAGGTGGACATGCTCGTCTTTCTCGGTGATTTCAATTATCGGCCCGATGACATTACTTATGATGAAGCCAGGGATTTTGTGTCACAAAGATGCTTTGATTGGCTCAGAGAAAGGGACCAGCTCAGGGCGGAAATGGCGGCCGGGAACGTCTTTCAAGGAATGCGTGAGGCCGTTATTACATTTCCACCCACGTATAAGTTTGAAAAGCACCAAGTTGGTTTGGCAGGTACCTTTAAGGCTCTAACACTTGTATCAATGTACACTTAAATTGATGTGTACATTCTATGACATTGAACCAAAAAATGGCAATTTTTTCCACTGTAATATGATGGTATATACATTTTATGGCAATTTCCACTGTAATATTATTGTAAGTAAAATCCAATTAAGTTTCTGTAAAATATCTTTCGGATTGGTTAATTTATTAAAGATCAACAATTCAATGGATTCAAATCCCACTCCATAACCAGGTATTTTTCTTTCTTATTTTTCCTAATTTAGTTTCGAACTCTTCTGCTCGTGTATCTATCAATAACTGTCCGATTTCTCATCAACAGGGAAAATTCAGCCTTTGAAACCGAAGCAGAATCACAAACCCGTGGAATCTTCGAAACCCGCCTTCAAGGTGCCTTCAATGACGGGGACATAGTGAACTATAGTAAATTTCCCTTTCAATTTTTATCATCGTTTGTTTTCATTAAATCTTTAGTCACATGCTTCATTACATATGATTTAAAATCTGACATAAGACGTCGTCGACTTTTCGAAGAAGTTTGGTTTGCTATGAGATTTCAGAGTATAAAACATTCAAAAAGATATATACGTATGTAACCAAGCATTCATTTGAAGTATGCATCCCCTCTCCATCTCCAACAGCTCACCCATTTCAGTTGATGGTCATTTTAAAATCTACTTTAAATATGTTGAGTCATTTGCTCTCATATATATAAATATATATACGTATACGACACGAAATATAGAAACCGAGAGCTTTATGATCATTTTTATTCAAAAAGATGTAATATGACATGAAATATAAAACTGAGAGAGCTCTTTTTCTTTTGCTTTAGAACTGAGAGAGCTTACTAATGATATATATTTCATATGTTCATTCTCCAATATTACTTTATGGAATAGTCTTATCAGTCTACGCACTTTTAGTCTGGTCATATCACATATGAATATATATGATAAGTATGTTAAAGATAATAGAAAATCAAGGATAATAACACATGATTCGGATGAATCTGTTATAGTTTTTATTTGCATAAATATAAGGTAATGAATTTAGAAGTAAAAAGTGGAAAATCAAATCTAAATTTAATGGAATTTAACATACCAAAAGGCCTTCATATAGATTAAATTCGATTGAAGGAAGGTTACAAAATGAAACATACATTTTCATAGAGAAGAATTGCATGCATTAGTGAGTAAAACTAATTACGTAACCTTCAAACAATAAAGTGATAAACACAATCAAGTTTAAAATACCATTAATTAGTAATACACCTCTTAAAAATTGTGGGAATGAGTGTCATTTGATGGTGTAAATATTTAAAAAAATGAAAACTTGAAAAATTAGGATCCTGAAATTCTTACTTGTCTATGTTGCCACCTGATACTTGAAAAACTCTGCTTATTTATTTATATATATATATATATATATATATATATAGATTAGTTAATAGAACTACGAAAAAAAGGAAAAAGTAGTTTGTTGTGAGAAGAATGTATAACAATTTAAGGAACTCTCAACCGCACATAATGAACCGGAAGAGTAGTGATTAAAGATTGTTTTGCAGATCTATTACGTAACACCAACTGCCTGGAAAATTCTTCACTGAGGATTAATTTGAAAAAAAATAAGAAGATCTTTTCAAAATACAGAATTAAGATCTTCGAATGGTCCATTTGTTGAAGAAAAAAAAATCTAAAATTAGAAAGAAAATTAGCCTATTTTGTACCACTAATGGTAATACATAAAAAAATCATCACTTCTTTAATCCACTATGATATAATTTCTTCGAGGACTTCAAAGGAATTGAAACATATCTTAAAACTAAAACATAACAAAAATTTGGAGAAAAAATGACTGTATGCGATGAAAACCGATATCGTGAGACTGAGAGTTACCATCGATAAGGCCATAAGGGGCTCAATTTCGAGGCCATATTTTATTATATTAGCAGCTTTAAAAAAAAATTGCCGAAAATATTTTCAGACATTTGGTATTTGAGAAGAAATCATTGATAAATATTTTAGATCGAATTTTATTGAAACACACTTTTGTAAGAAGAAATCCTGTAAATCCCAAAATTATAAAAGCAAAAATAATTATCTTTAAAAAATCAACTTACATATACACCTCCCCAAAATCATCCCATTAACTATTTTTAACGAAAAAATATGATCACCAAAAGTATAAATAATAACTAGATATAGAAAATAACTTAGCCGAGAAGAAAATTATCGATGACAATGAACTAAATTAAAAGCCAAAATAGCAGAATAATAGTCATGAAATATCAGACTTATAGAATTGAACAATTACATGAAAATATGCCTATCTACCCTTCCATTCATATACAATAAAAAATAAAAAATACTAATTTTATTTAATCATTTATCACAATTAATAAGTTTAATTATAAAAAGATTTATTACTTGTGATAAATAAACCATCCTTAATCCTATATCTAAAACTCGGTCACAATGAAATTTAGAAAGAGTTCCTTGACATAGTCCTGCATTTGAAATGGCATGGTTAGTTCATAATATGCACTGCAAAATATTTAAGCTTAATCAAATTTATATTATATATAAGCTTAAAAGCAATCATCAATATTGCTCATAGCCAACGAAATTCCCTTAAGTTTCTTCTCCATACTCAACAATCAACAACACAACACCAGAGTTGGATGCAACAAAACCAATATGTTATTTATGACCCACAAAACTAATTACGAATTTCTCAGAGTTCTTACCAATACTTGACCTTGGAACGAATGAAACCAAAGCCTTTGGAGAGTGACAGTGGTACGAATGCCGTTTAGGGTGCGTCGGCATGAGAGTTATCGAATTACAACACATCGTCATGAAGTTCGAATTGTGACCTTTCATTTTCATGTGGCTATGAGATATTATTGTTCAAATTGAACCAAGTACAGCTTCTATTTCATGTGGCTATGAGTTAAAATTTCAACCCTAAGAGACAGAATCAGAGGAGAACAATACACAGAGAAACAATTCCTTCTGCTCAATAATCTGCATGAAAAAGAAAAAAAGATATATGATTAGAACCGGTCAAGAAAAATACAACTAAAATTCTATGAAGGAATGAAGAAACAGAAATCAGATTTCAGAAGCTCCTTTTAAGAATAACCATGAATGTTGGTGTTCAAGGAAAATGAAAGAAAAGAAAAAAACTATCAAATTCACGAGAAAACAAAAATGACATTAAAACTTTGGATGATTTAATTAATGGCTAGTTATTACTAAAGAAGTAATTAGTTGGTTCTTTGTATGCCTACTTGAGAGATTCATTGCTACAATTAAATGATTAATACGTTTCTACTATGCATTTGTTGCATAGAAATGATTCATAACTACGTTTATTGTATGCATAGAAAGATAAAGCCATCAAATGAGTTTTTTTTATATGAAATAAATGAAAAATCTGAAGAAAAAAAAATAGTAAATAAGAATCTCTTTGATCTCATTGTGCCATGTCATAGTGGTAGATTTTCCTTTTATATATATATAGATTACCCCACATATAATTTAATTATGAATCACAAAATATCTCGAACGGATTTTGTTAAGCTACCCTTATTGTTTTGTTGTGGCTGGTATATTTTGATTGGTCATGTTTATTGGAGACTTTGTTTTCGGTTATTTTACGCCTTTCCGTTTATTGCTTTCGGGATTTATGGCATTTGTTGCTTTATTTTCTTCTTGTCGTTTCTTTTCCTGTTTCAGAGTTACACTACATAAATAAGTAAATATGTATCAAATAACGAATACAATATATTTATACGAAAATATAAAATAATACAAACATATAATAGCTACATGTACAAAGTCAACACCGCTGAATCAAAAAACTAGGCTTGAAACGTCGTCGTTTGGCGTCTCTTTAAGCACAACTGGAACCCATTCACTAATCTAGCGGACGGGAAAAACGACATCCTATCTTCCTTCGTTTGATTCCACCTGCAAACGACAAGGTTTTTTTGTCACTTAATTCATGATAATTTATGTTTATATATATATATATATAATTATATTAATTTTATATATAGAGGAAGAAATGAAAATACCCATAAGTTGTGACAAAGTAATGGAGAAAAAGAGCAATTTGCAGGCGACCAAGCTCAGCTCCGGGACAAAACCTTGCCCCTCCTCCGAAAGGAGCATAAACCGGGTTGTTTCGCCAATTCCGTTTTTCCCGATTAAGAAAAAAAAGAAGGAAATTTACGAAAAATCACAAACAAAGATGAATAATTAATTAGTCCTAAGATGCCAATTAGATAATATCCCGAATTCGAAAGGTCGTGAAGCTTAAACTATTAGGGCTCCAGCCTATCGTCCCGAAGCATCCGCTTCCACCCTAAAGCTTAAACTATTATCGATTTTTTTAACGCTAACAGCAAAGATTTTGTGAAAGGATTTACTGCTTTAGCAAAAAAAATTCTTTGTCCTTTGGCTTATACATGTAAACACGAAATATTTTATATATTAATATTTTACATTAAAATTTTATCAAATTATTTAATTAAAGGGCCCCGAATTTTACGCCCGCCTAGGGCCACATAAACTCAGTTGCAGCCCTGCATATGCTATAAAAGATTGTTGTTTAGAGAGCTCATTTCTATTATTATTCTAAACCATACAGTACTTTGTAATTTAATGAGATTGTTTATTATTTGTGTATTTTTTTCTCTAACCCTGAAGAATTGTGCTAAAAGAATACTACTATAGTTTACATAAAGAAAGTTTTATAAGATGTTGCATTTCATGTGAGGAGTTCTTACTGATTTCGAATTGCATGTTTTCAAATAATTATGAGTATGAGTATAAATGAATTAATTGAAAGTATGAGTATTTTCCTTAAACCTTAGGCGATTTTTGGGTATTTTATGAGTTTTTTATTTATTTATAAATATTAATTGGAAATTGTACTAAATGATCAATTTTGTGTCGAACCTTTTAAGGAATGCCCATTTGTGAGAGTACAAAATACACGCAATGGGCATTTTTTTGAAACGTTTGACACAAAATGGACATTTTGTTCATTTATATTAATAGGTAACTATAAAGCCAATGATGAACGGCGTTTGTTACGGAATAAAAGTACAAAACGACATTGGAAAAATTTAACATAAACAGGTAATAGTTAGTAATTTGAAAAAATAAATTATAAAAAACAAAACCGGAACCAAGATACTCTATCGTCCCGAAGCGTCCGCTTCCACCCTAAAGCTTAAACTATTATCGATTTTTTTAACACTAACAGCAAAGATTTTGTGAAAGGATTTACTGCTTTAGCAAAAAAATTCTATAAAAAACAAAACCGGAACCAAGATACTCTCAAAATACCAGTGCTGAATCAAGTTTTCGCCCTGAAAAATAATTAAAAAAAACAGAAGAAAATGGTATGAAACCTCTAAAAGAACCTGTGAGATTGCAATTAAAACGTAGTCGTTTGCATTCAGAATAAAAACGGTGTCGCTGCTGCCTGCTGGTAATGAAAACGCTGTCATTCACAGCGAAAAAAACGACGTCGTTTGTTAAAAAAAACAGTGTCGTTTTTCACTCGTGATATAGTACTAAATCAACAAAGCATTACAAGAATCCCCAAATCTCTCTCTCTCTCTCCGCCGCCGCCGTCGCCGTAGTCGCCGTCGACGTTGATTCCGGCGAAGGAAGCCATGGCCGACAAGGAGGAGAGCATGAAGCTCTTCCTGAGCATCCGATTGGACGAGAGCATCGCGCGCAACACCGTCGCCAACAAGAAGGTCACCGCCAACCTCACCGCCGTCATCGCCGAGGTACACCTTCACTTCTCTTCTCCGTGAAATGGAGTTTCCGGCTTCATGTGTTTGCATTGCATGTGGTCGATTCGACGTGGAGAAATGGAGAAATTCGAATTTGAATTGAAGAAATCGCTGTGAATTGATGAACTCGAGCTTAGCTTTTTCTTTTCTTTTCTGAAATTCGACGTTTGAATTGATTGTACTGCTTGCTTCGATTACTTATCTTTTCGCGGCGTGTTTTTGTCAGGCTGGCTTGTCCGGGACCGGGACCGATGATGATGGATATAGGAGTAGTAAGAATGTCGGAAACCTCTTGTACACGGTAGCATTTTTTATACACCGAAGCGCGTTAGTTGAATAAGATCTCTCGTTCAGTATGTAAAGAACCGGATCCGTTTTGCTGACAGGTTGCCACGAAGTACCCGATGAACTCCCTTGTGCACCGTCCGACCTTGGCGAAATATGTCGTTTCTTCGAAGGTCGGGCTAGAAACTTCTTGGATATGGTCTGCGTGGGTCGTTTTAGTGGAGTGGTGAGTTTGAGATTTTGTTTTCTGTTTTTGCAGATTAAGACTCCGGCTCAGTTGGAAGCCGCGTTTGCGTTTTTATCGGTCACGGGCTCCGATGACCTCAAAACAAATGAATTTGAAGATGCATGTGGCGTTGGTAAGATAAATTCAGTCACTTACTAGGTTGAATTTTATATGTTTGTACTAGTTCATACCCTTCAGCGATTCATGCAACTATTTAATTACACGAGTCTCGTTTCTCTAGTACAAGGTTAAATATAGTTTCACTTGCATGCAAATCAAGCTTGAGTTTCGTTAAACTCTGTTTTTAGAGAAGGAAACTTTATCCCATATGTGTAATCTTTTTGCCGGAAATAATTGCACAGTTGCGTTTTCATGCAGGCGTTGAGGTTTCGGAGGAAGAAATTAGAAAAACTGTCAATGATGTATTTGAAGAGAATAAGGATACAATTCTGAAGGAACGGTATCGAACAAATGGTAACTCTCTTATCTGTCTATGATTTGAATTTTCAGTATGTAATAAGAAATTGACTTCTGAACCTCGGGATACCTGCTGAAAATACATTTAATACTTGTCACTTTTTTATTTTATTTTATTTTATTTATAAAACCACTGAAATTGCACATTTTGATGCTGGCTATAGTTGGAAATTTGTTTGGGCATCTTCGGAAGAGACAACCGTGGGCGGACCCTAAGATTGTCAAGGTTGATATTTAGTACTTTTTTTGAACGCGTATAACATAATTGTTGTTTAATTGTAGTATTATTGTGTTCTAGGACCATCTCATATATTTTTGATTCAGGAACTCATTGATGCAAAAATGTACGAATTACTCGGGGAAAAAACAGAAGCTGATAATGAAAAGGTAGCAAAGAAGAAGAAGGAGAAGCCTGCAAAAGTTGACGAGAAAAATGTTGTTTCTGCTCCCGAACCTGAAGAGGATATCAATCCATTTTCGATATTCCCTCAGCCCGAGGAGAACTTTAAGGTATAATCCTCTTACCTTGCCTTAGTTGAATGCATGCAATTCATCTCTGATCTTGTTTATCGGTGAAATCTAGGTTCACACTGAAGTTTTCTTCAGCAACGGTTCTGTTTTAAGATGCTGCAATACTAAGGACTTGCTTGAGAAACACTTGAAAGTAACCGGAGGGAAAGTTTGGACTCGATTTCCTCCTGAACCCAATGGCTATCTACATATAGGTCATGCCAAGGTGTGTACAGACCAGGACCGGTGTTTTGTGTTAAAAGTCTAGTGCTTTGACTGCTGTTTCACTTCTATAACCGATTAACCGTATTTACTGATAGGCGATGTTTGTTGATTTTGGACTGGCAAAAGATCGAGGTGGAAGTTGCTATTTGAGGTTTGTTTCATTTGCTATATAATTGCTTTTTTTTTTCTTGCTTTAATAATCCGTGTTCAATTCGGTTTTTCTTATAGGTCCCTATTAAACTACTCTTTCTCTGAAGTTCTGATTGCCCAGTTGTCTCGTTTTAGGTTTGATGACACAAATCCTGAAGCTGAAAAGAAAGAATATATTGATCATATTCAGGAGATTGTCAAATGGATGGGATGGGAGCCGTTTAAGGTATCACAGTCTTAGTAATAGGATGGTTTTCCGCCATGCTTTTTTTTCTTCGATAATCTTATTTTTCATTTTTTTTTTCAGGTCACTTATACCAGTGATTACTTCCAAGAGCTGTTTGATTTGGCTGTAGAACTCATACGAAGAGGACATGCATATGTTGATCATCAGGTTTTGTCAATGTTTTTATTGCCTCAACCCCATTGCGGTCTTTGTTATTTCTGTACATCGAGAACTGAGGCGTAAGTCTCAATAATAATATAAATTCATAAGCTTATACAATTCATAACAAACAACACATCATTCTACATAAAATTCATCAATTTACGAAGTACAAGTCTTAAAATCATAAAATTCATCTAAGTTTTAGGGTTTTATGTGATGATGGAAATAAAAATAGGGCATCCTCGGGCCCTTCGTGCATTTACGAGTGTATGTGGGTATCATTTTTACCAATCTCTTCTTGTTTTTATTCGTGATTAGAGTGTACAAAATGTTGGTTGCAGACGGCAGACGAAATAAAGGAATACAGAGAAAAAAAGATGAACAGTCCATGGAGAGATAGGCCCATCGACGAGTCACTCCGACTCTTCGAGGATATGAGACGCGGTCTGATTGAAGAGGGAAAAGCCACGCTTCGAATGAAGCAAGATATGCAGAGCGATAACTTTAACATGTATGACCTTATAGCTTATCGTATCAAGGTACGTGGAAACCCATCATCACATGTTTTATTTTCACGAGAAAAACCCGACAATGGTTATGATGACAGTTTTATTGCTACAGTTCACTCCTCATCCGCACGCTGGAGATAAGTGGTGTATCTATCCAAGTTATGACTATGCTCACTGCATTGTTGATTCACTGGAGAATATTACGCATTCGGTATGCTTAAATAGTGGCCTAATATCTCTGAGATCATGATTTTGTTTTTATCTTTATGAAATGTTTTGTCAATTTTATACCACTAAATAGTAAACGGGAAAGATACTACATATGTGCGGTTGATCCTAATCCCATTGATTGCTGTTTCGAACAGCTTTGTACGCTTGAGTTTGAGACTCGCCGAGCTTCATACTATTGGTTGTTACACTCATTGGGCCTTTACCAACCGCACGTGTGGGAATATTCACGGTTGAATATCAGTAACACTGTGATGTCAAAGCGCAAGGTAAATTAACTCTCGAGACATGGCTCTAACTTCTAATTTCAACTACTAAGATTTTGTAGCCGTATCTATGAGTTCTCATTTGTTTAATTTTCCACTGTAGTTAAATCGCTTAGTGACGGAAAAATGGGTTGATGGTTGGGACGACCCTCGCCTCATGACTTTAGCTGGTTTACGACGCAGAGGCGTTACTTCCATGGCAATGAATACGTTCGTCCGAGGAATTGGAATCACTAGAAGGTGTGTGTATATATATAGCTAATAATACACGCTTAAGATTGCTATTTGTTTAGCTTATATGCTTTGGTTTTGCATTCTACAGTGATGGCAGTATGATACGTGTGGATCGTCTAGAGTACTATGTGAGAGAAGAACTGAACAAAACGTCCGCTCGTGCAATGGTCGTGCTGCATCCGCTCAAGGTGATAATCACTATCTTGTTTGCAAATGCGTGTTTATCCGAACAAATACTAATTGTTTTTTTGTTATATAGGTTGTGATTACCAACTTAGACAAAACAATGGATCTTGATGCTAGAAAGTGGCCCGATGCTCACGCCGAAGATGCCTCTGCTTTGTACAAGGTGAGTCCGGATTCGGAAACAGATCTGCGTGTTCGCTAGTTGAAATAAATACTTCTATTATCGTATAGTGGAAAATCCGCTAATCAAACATGACGGCTAAACCTAGAATAGGCGGATATATATAAGATAAAAAAGCATAATCCCATTATTGTTTAATACTCGTAATGACATCTAATAAGTAATTATAAATAAATTCGTACCTACGGGTCTAGCTTAGTTTTAGGTGTATTACTATTTGAAGTATTTCTGTAGGTCCCAGGAACTCGTTCTTTAACATACATCCTATTTTTCTTTTAGGTACCCTTTTCCAATACGGTATACATTGAGCAATCCGACTTCCGTATGAAAGATTCAAAAGACTATTACGGTCTTGCTCCCGGTAAATCTGTCCTTCTCAGGTACGCGATATTTACTAACTTTCATTTGTTTACGTACCAAGAAAGTAAAGAGTACATTACCGACATTCTATTTTCGAAATTGTAGATATGCATATCCTATCAAGTGTACCGATGTTATCCTCGATAAAGATAACAAAACCGTTCTTGAAATCCTGGCAGAGTATGACCTTTCCAAGACGACAAAGCCAAAGGTATTTGGTCCCTAGTTTTGGCTATTGTATATAAGAAAACAGAAATAGACATATATGAACGTAAATAAAGTCGTGTCCTTTGCGTATGTCTATAATAAAATTTATTTTTGAGTCTGATACATTTATATCATTTATCGTACGTATTATTCAGGGTGTCCTTCACTGGGTTGCGGAGCCTTCACCGGGGGTCGAGCCACTGAAGGTCGAAGTTAGATTGTTCGAAAAGCTGTTTCTTTCCGAGGTTGAAAACTCTTACCTCTCTCACTCTCTCTCCTAGTTTAGCACTCTCTCTCTAGTTTGGTCTAATCGTCTTTTACTCGCGTTTACAATAGAATCCGGCCGAACTTGACGACTGGCTTGCTGATCTGAACCCGCAATCCAAAGTAATTATTTCCGACGCTTATGCTGTGCCAGCACTTCGCGATGCGAAACTCGGAGACGGTTTCCAGTTCGAAAGGCTCGGTGAATGCTTCATCTTACTTTTTTTTAAGAAAGAAATTTGGGATCGGAATCGATAGAAAATTTATGCGTGTTCATAATCTGTGATTGTAGGTTACTTTGCTGTTGACAAGGATTCGACTCCGGAAAAGCTGGTCTTCAATCGGACTGTCACCCTGCGAGACAGTTACGGGAAGACCGGGAAATAGGCCATCGCTGAGATAACCACTTCATACAAACACTCAATATTTTTGGGGATTATTACTTGATTTATGGGCATGTATTTGAACTAAAACTAAATTTTGCCATATGTTTTTAACCATGTTTGTATTCTATACGTGCGGTTTTTTACTATACGTGTTCTCTCAATTACTTACGGTTTTCGGGAAAGGAGAGAGAACGAAAACGTCAAACGATAATTGAGAATTGAGAACAAGAAGGGTATTTGAATAGCAAAAATCCGATCAAATCTTCCCTGCGTATACTATCGACCCATCACACCGGAAATCGCTGACTCCGATTATCTGCCAAGTGAAATGTCCTTTTTTCTATCATCGTCTGCAGTGTATATCGATCATTTCTTAATATTTGTGTCGTTAACAAATTATTGTCCTTTTAATTTCTGTCGTTTACTAGTTTACTTTCGTTTCCGTTTCTGTCATTTTCTGTGTCATTTTCGTTTTTTATATTTTTTTTTCGTTTCATTTTTGTTTCTCTGTAGTTCATTACTGTTTGGTTATTGTTTTTCGTCGTTTACTATTAAGTGTCGTTATCATTATCCTGTCGTTTACCCCTTCTTTGTCGTTTTCAAATCTTTTACCCCTTCTCTGTCGTTTTCAATCTCTACCGCTCACTGATAGTATTATACTATATATTATCATAAAATATATATTACAATAAAAAAAGTAATTCTGTTCAAACTTTGGCGGGTAAATTTAAATTGCAGACTTCAAGCTTCAAGAATCGTTCATTATAATCAAAAGCAAATGAAGATTACAAACATCAATCTTTCATGCAGACTCAACAATGGAAAGAAATAAAAAAATAAACTTAAATCTTTAAAATAATCGAAAGCAAGACTACCAAAGCTCGAATCTGCAAAATGGACAATTTCTCTTCGTCTTCAGCCATTCCCCAATGCAATCGGTACGGAAATGATGCTCACATGGAAGGGCCATCTTGCGACGTTCGTATCCGTTAAGACAGACGACGCTCAACACCGCTCCCCATCTCGTGAAACGCGCGAAAGATCTCAGTTAAGTCGCCGCGGCCTTTGTGGAGATCGTTTTCCATGAGGCTGAAACCGCGTTCCAGCCGTCTCATCTCTTGAATGGTTGAAGACGCCGTGATGTTAATGTCTGGATTGGAGTCTCGTGACTCTCTCTGCGCGATGAGTATTCAAGAATGATCGTGGGAGAGAAGGGAGAGGGTGAAGTAAGAACAATATTTGAGTGTTGTATACTATATATAGGCCCGTAAAATCTCGCTCCACAGCAAGGGCCTTGAGTGGAATTAATTTTATATTTTTTAATTTCCTGAAGTAGAATGTTTAGACTGGACAACTTTCTTCGTCTTCAGCCATTCCAAGAATGATTGTGCAAGTGTGAGAGAGAAGGGAAAGGGTTAAGTAAGAACAATATTGAGTGTTGTATACTATATATTGTCGATGTGGGACTTCGTCCCCTCAAGAAAACTACAATCATATAGCTATAGGATGAAAAACGACATCAAGCCCTGCCAACGACACCGCAGACATACGATGTCAATGCGCAGATTCATGATGCACAACGTAATGAGCCCAATTCATCAAGCAAAGCCCATTCAACACCAAGAACCCTAACCCCATGATTAGTCCACGAAGACTAAGCAGCCCACAAGACAAGGTGTATCTCCTCCTTGCTGACCAGCCCGAGCTGTTGCAACGTGGATGAAGACCAAGTATCACGCCATCAACTTTACACGTGGCATCCGAAGCAAAGCATGAGGAAAAGAGCCCAGTCTCATAGTCGTTGCATATAGAAAGGAATCTATACGTTGTATTCTAGCTTATAAGTATATTTACGATATAATAGCAGGACCACAAACTCTTTGATACAAATTCCCTTATAATCACACTATGTGTTCACCTTGTGATCGAGCAATAACCAAACATGGTCTGCGACTCTGCGAAACTAATATGACACTGTTTGAAACCAAAACCCGAAACTGGTCTCGCGGACCATAACCAAACGCCACCCTATGTACTTGTTGCTGATTGGGACTTCGTCTCCTTAACACAAAAAATATGTACTTTCTCCGGAATGAGGTGGAGAATACGACATAAACTATATCGCTTTACCTACATGACGTAAACAACCAAGTATGGAAGTAACAAACACGATGACCAAACATAAATCCTAGGGTCAATGTCGTTTTTTTTTATATATTAAATTTATGACTAAAGTACCTTATATTTTCTTTTTCTTATGCTTCTTCTTAATCCCAATCTCAGCTTTAAAAAGACATTTTCTTCGTTTTATTGCGACGAAGATCTGGTCTTTTAACCTCAAAAAATTAAAAAATTGGATATACCTAGCAAGAAAAAACAAAATTTTAAGTACTTTAACCGTAAATATTTATAAATTCAACGATTAATTAGAAGGGCTGAAACCTGGTAAAAAAAAACCCGATTTTTTATACCCAAAACCCGAATCCAGATTTTTTTTGTTTTGATTTTTTAAACCCGAACCCGGATTTTAAAAGAAAAAACCCGGAAATTCGGGTTCTTGTTTTTACCCGGATTTTATTTGATAATCGGATTTTTAATTCAAAAAAAAAACATAAATTCATATTTTTAAAATTAAACAATCACAATTACAAAATATAAATTTAAAATTTTGTTAAACATGTCAAACCATAATTCAACAAACAAATAGGAGTTTTAAGAACCTATTAACCAGGTTTCAGATTTCATAACTCAAAATTCAGAAACCGAAACCGGTTTAATCCGGTTGCAGTTTTTTATTTTTTTTTTTAATTCGATTTCGGTTTAATCCAATTTTAATTCGATTTCAATTTTTAAAATCGGATTCGGTTAAAAACACGCATTTTCGGGTTTTATGCATAGGCCTCGTCTAATCTAAATTAATACAGAGACAGAGTGTGAGAGCTCGAGCTCTGGTTGTTGAAGCTTTTCCATGGCGTTTGCTTCCTCGAACCTCGGAGCTCTCTCTCCCTCTCTCTTCGCAACCACCCCCTTCTCTCGCCCTCGATTCCTGCCATCGCCGCGAAGAGCCGTCGTCCCGCGGCGAGCGCTCCGAGAGTGGAACGAGTACGAGGAAGCTCTCAAGCGCAAGGACCTCGCCCAAGCCCTAAAGTTCCTCAACTCCGTCGAAGAAGACGACGAGGAGCTCGGGATCGAGTCCTTCAGAGGATCATCGTGGAGATTGGGGAATCGGGATTGGGAGGTTTTGGACACTTGCTTGAACGCCGATGACATGAGACTCGTCGCCAACGCCTATGGCTTCCTCAAGAGCAGAGGGTTTCTCCCCTTCTTCGGCAAGTTCAGGAATATCGGTAAATGTTGCTACTTTCTATCCATTGATGATCTTGATCACTGAGTTTAGATGTAGCAATTTGTTCGGTATATCCGGTTTTCGATTTTCGGTTTAGAAAGTTGTTCAAGCTCAGAACTTTAGTGCTACAGAGGAACCGAACCGACCCCGGAATTTGCGTTGAATCCCGGTTTGGGAAGACGAATGACGGGTAGGCTAATGATTGAATTATTTACTACGGTGGAGAGAGAGTGCGGATTCGGGGCCGATTGGTCGGATCCTTGTGCTTCCACCGGAGAGTCCCTAAAATGTTTGATAACTTTATGTCGAAGGTTGCGGGCGGGCCGTGCCAAGAAGTCGGTGTGTCGCGAACATTTGAAACCTCGTTTCAGTGGAAGAGAAACAGCCACGGAGATATAAGAGAAAAACATACGCGGGAGTTTAGGGGAATCGGATTATGGAAATAAATTGGGAGTAGCGGAGAAGAGTTCGCTATGATCGAACAGTGAATATCAGTGAGTCTAGTAGATATTCGAATTCAAAACTTATTGTTAATCAATTTCTGTAGTTTTGGAGGGACCAAGAAATGTCACACCAGATGTCTTGAAGGATTCGACGGGTTTGGAAGGTGCTTCGAATTTTACGTTTTTCCCATTGTCGTCTTCTTTGCAATATTACGTGCTAAAGATACTTCCTTGTTATTTTATGCCTAACTTGATATTTTCCTCTTTATCCAGCGGAAAAATTTGCTCCGAGAAAATGGGGTGTTTCGGGAAGTTCTCAGCTTGCTTTGGTCGCGATCCTCGGTGGAACGTCATATCTTTTCTCGCAAGGCATCGATATAAGGACTAACCTTGCAGTCGTAATTTCTCTGGCGTTTATCGATTCTACTTTTCTCGGAGGGTGTTGTTTAGCTCAAATCACAAGTTATTGGCCTCCGTATAGAAGTAGAATTCTAGTACATGAAGCCGGTCATCTCTTAATAGGTAAGCATTACCGTTGGATCATATAACGAAATGCAAACTCGGATTTTTTTTTAATTGAATTTTATTGTTTTCCTTGACAAAGAATACTTAGTGGTGAAACCATGATTGAGTACTGGGCTTTTGGCCATTTTTTTGGCCGGGCCCCAGTTTTCTGGACTCCCAAAATCAGGCCCAGCTCCAAATGAAAAAGAATCCCATTAAAAGAAAACATTGCGAAAAACCGGGACTGGGCTGAATTAATTAATTAATTCATTAATTATAGTAATTTTAAATAGAACCCTAGGCGCTACAACTATAATTAATTAATTAAAATTAAAACACACTAAACCCAGGCTGGAAACTGGGATGGTCCGGTTACCAGACCGAAACTGGGCTTAAGGATTACAACCTTATTTTGAGTGTGATAAAGCAAAGTAAACCTATGTTGATGACAAATTTTGTTAACATTTTGCAGCTTACTTAATGGGCTGCCCGGTCCGCGGTGTCATTTTAGACCCAATCGTTGCAATTCAAATGGGAATTCAAGGGCAGGTATTATAACTCAGATCTATTTATTTTTAAATCGGTAACAATGAACACAGTTTGCCGAAATCCTAAAACCAGAAAGGGCCAATTGGAACGCTATCCAAATTATTACGTGGAGAATGAAAGATTTACAATTAGGATTAAGAAGGCTGACATGAAGAATATGTTTTAGGCAGGAACTCAGTTTTGGGATGAAAAAATGGCGAACGACTTAGCTGACGGACGATTAGATGGTACGGCATTTGACAGGTGCATCTCACTATCTATCCCGGTATTTTGGGAATTTTCACTACCATTACCTTTTTTTCCGGGTTTGTTAAAATTCAATTTTAGTGCCATGAGTTTTAAAACCGGTTTTAACAGTAATAAAGAAATCTCTCAAACCAAGTACAAATGAATGAAATGAAACCAGGTACTGTATGGTCCTTTTTGCCGGAATTGCCGCTGAGGCTCTTATCTACGGGGAAGCTGAGGGCGGAGAAAATGACGAAAACCTCTTCAAAAAGGCCTGCTCTTTGCTTCAACCCGCATTGTCAATCACCGAGGTACCAATTAAGTCGAATAAAATATTGCATATTTCTATTTTTAAATTTCTTCAACCAATAATATTAAGTTTCGGGTTTTGATTTTCTGCTCTTGGAAGATGTCGAATCAAGCGAGATGGTCTCTTCTTCAATCTTACAATCTTCTGAAATGGCATCGGCGCGCCCACCGTGCTGCCGTTAAAGCCTTGCAGAGTCGCTGCAGTTTGAGCGTCGTGATTCGGAGAATTGAGGATGCAATGGAAGCAAGTAGATGAACTGTGAAAATATATAAGATGTTAATTAGGTGTATATTAGCTATAAAGATATCGATAGTGGTGATATGTAATTAGTAAATGTATCACCTAATTAGGTGTAAAAATATCTATAGGGTTAATCTGAAATATCTGCTAATTTTTATGGGTTAATATGGGTTACTTTCTATGGGGGTTTCGGTTTATATTTATTTATTACTTTTATAAAAAAAAAATTAATTTTTTTTGTTTGTTTGTTGGTAGTTGTTGAAATGTATACAAATGGTATATGATATTTGATTATAGAATTGTTTTAATTGATACAAATGCTTAAATATATTATATTCTCAAAATGATTAATTGTATCAAAGGGGTTCTTGTAAGAACAAAAATAAAATGATATAGTGATTGTACCATTGTAATTTTAGTATTTTACCAATTTACTTAAAATCAATAGGTTTACCAACTATCATTTTTTAAGAGTATTACAGATGTACTAATTATTTATAAATAAAACATGATCTCCAATTAATTTTATTCTCATTTTGGGATTAGGGTGAGAAACGTTTTATTCTCTCTCTCTCCTTCTGCGCAATATTTCAAAGTTTCACAACTACGGTTTTGCGAGGCAGGAGCTCTTCGACGGCGGCAAAGGGAGCAGCTAGCGGCGATCAACAGTCGACATCCCGCTTCGATCGGGTCTTTCCGTCACTCGCTCCAAATCCCGGGTAGTTATCATATAGAAGGCGTCATCACATACGAGAGAATATTATTGAGCTTAAAACTCACTTTCAAAATAACTACTCAAAATCACACGTACATTTATTTTATAGTAAAATAACTACTCACAATTCTAGATATTGTAACAGCGTGCCTAATTCCCTAGAACTATTGACAAACTCAAATTTCAAGAAAATTAAAACAGATTCAATTTCAAGAAAATTTCATCTACATCCGAATTTTTTTGTTTTTATTGTTTTTTTGGAAGGGGTCTACATTGTTGGTTCCAATGATGTAGATCTGCAAAGAACAAGAAACAAAGAGAAACAAAGATAAGAGAATTTTCTTTGATTAATATCGACGGCAAATAGAGCAAAAAAGTTACAAAATAAAGCCATAAGACTTGTATTTATAGAAAAACTAAAAAATTAAACACTAGCTAAACTTCTTAAAATAAACTCAATCAAATCTTTATAATTTACACGTTTCTTAACAGAATGGGAAACCAAATCATATCAATTCAAGAAGCCAATTTCGTATCTCCAAACTTACTCCTCAAATTTAGAGCTTTCTGGAATGAGCTCCGCTGACTTCTGGTCGTACGTTCAATTATAGCCGATTTAATTAAATATAATTTGCAGAGTTCTGTACATTTCTCCAATGATTGAAGTTTTGTAGTGACGTGTCATTGCCAAAATACGAAATTATTGATCATTTTATGTCCATAGATTTCACGTGCATTAATTATAAATGAAACAAAACGATACTGAATTATTGATGTTAGCGAAATAAATGCTACAATTTGAGTTGGGGGGAAAGTACATACAAGCAAGGTTTTAAATACCGCTTGTCGATGTCGTTTCGCACTTTTCATTTTACGGATATATCGCTTGTCGAATGGTATCTCATAGGTAAATCGATGGATATGCCGATGGATATATCGTTTCGCATATCCTCGAAAAAAAAGTTTCGATGGGCATGTCGATGGATATTCGAGAAATTTAACACCTTGCATACAAAATAGAGCATTCAACTAGCTGGACAATTGATGTTTTTATAAATAAATTAATTATTATATTAATTTCGTGACAATCATAAGTTGAACGTCCATGAACTGAAACGTTTCAAGTTACCAAGGCCGATATCGGTAATCTAAGACGCACTCCGACCAAACATAAAAGCTTCAAAAACTCTAAATTTTATAAAACGGACGTGATGATTACCATGAAGATTAAATGATTAAAATTCTACATAAGGCACAAATAAATTCGGAGACGGATAACTAAAAAAGAGTAGAAAAACTAAGTATATACAAATAAAAATGATTTAAGAAAATGCTTTGGAGACCCTATCTAGTATCTACTTGCCGTAGACGCTGAATTGAGCTGAAATTTCAACTTTGAAAGGCAAGAGTGTCTTTGGAAGACCACGTAAATTACAAGGCATAAAATTAAAGAAACTGTTGTTACTTTTATGGAATTCTTTGGGATTTATTAATAACATTTTAGCTCTAGAATTACTTATCATTTACCAGAGGGAGAAAAAGGAAAAAAAAACTGGAGAGTGCTCAAGTATCCGATTGGTAGTGGTTTTCTCGTTATCTCGTGAATCACGTGTTGGCATTGGTCTTCAGAGAAAGAGTCTAAATCACTTCAGTCATCGTCAACAATGCAATGCGTAACTGCATATATCGACGCTCGCAAGAAGTCGTGTTAGCCGCTTGCCAAGCCTTAGCGTTGATCTCATAATCAACTAGTTTTAAGTCACGCTAGTTACATTGTGTAGAAAGTGTTTTTTTTTTTTTTTTAGAAATTACTCCAAATAGTCAAAGTGAAACATAAGATTAGCAAAATAGTCAAACTTTGGTTAAGTTTGTAAACTAGCCAATTAACATGAGGTGGCATTTTAATTACATTTTGTATCCATGTAATACCCTTTAATTGATCATTTTAATTACAATTTTTGTAATTAATTAAAAAAGAAATTAAATTTTCAGCACAAATTAAGCTGTAACTAATTGTGCACAAATTTTAGAATTTAATTACAAATTTTGAATCTCTCTCTCTCTCTTGATCTTCTCCGAGCGAATCCATGGCGTCGAAGGTCCCCGACGAGACCCCTCGCAGCGAGTCGGAGGGCGAGAATCGAGCCCTTCTCATCAATAGGAAGCGCGCTTGCCACGTGAACTTCGCCGACACCGAGATCATCTCCGTCCATTTCTTCCACCACGACGACGACGGTGATTGCGAGACGCGGCCCCAGCTCCTCCCCCGACGTTGCGCCGCAGCCCGACAATGAGCTCGTCAGGTTCCACGGGGACTTGGCCAGCGACATCGACGATTCCGCGAGGATGAGGAGGGGAGCGCCGAGGGAAGGAAGTCGTTTTTCAGGCCGTTGGGATCCCCATCCATCGGAGCACTCGCTCGAAAACACCGAGGCCACGGCGATCGACGGCGAAGCTTCGACGGTCTTACGGGAGAGAGAATGATTATTTTTTGTATTTAAAATATTTGATTATTGTATTTAAATGTTAATATGAATAATATTTTTTATTGGTAATTTACGTTGATTTGTTGTTAATTTATGTTGATTCGTTGTTGATTTACGTGGATTCGTTGTTAATTTACGTTGATTCGTTGTTGACTTACGTTAATTCATTGTTGATTTACGTTAATTCGCATCTTTAATTTGTCGCTATTTTTTGAAGAAAAAAAATCCAAAAATATATGAATGTTTTGAATTTAAAATTTGAATTATAAAAAAAGGGGTTTTTGTTTTGGTTGTTACCATATTAATAGCTATTTCAGTTAACAACAATATTTTCAATTAATGAAATTAAATGAATTTTTAATTTTATTAAAACATGAGGGCAATAATTTAATTAGAGTTTTGTTTAAGTGGTTAATTGGCTAGTTTACAAAATTTGGCCATTTAAAGAGTCTTTTTATTTTTTTACTTGTTGTTGTTTAACAAATCGAACGTGTCTTCTTGTAATTATCATTCTTGTAATTATCATTGTTAATTAATCTTGATAATAAATTTGTTATCAACCGTTGCTGTACTTGTATGATTGTATTCGCATAAAGAAGAAGTTGAGGTTTCATTTCTAATTGGTCCAATAATGCAGTGGGGAGAAGCTTGTTTTATTATGTGCTTATACTCTGCTCGTAAGATAAGAAGTAAAACAAAGAGTGAGTTATTTAATATGATGTAGTGAAAGAAAATAAATATTAATATCGAAGATTGCAACAGGTACGATATATATATATAAACCCAAATATAGATATCAACCACTGAAAGCAAAAAAAAATGGGTTCGGAAACTCCTCTTGCTATTCCGATGATCAACTTCTCGTCTCAGTCACTGAGACCCAACTCGCCGGAATGGGATCGCGTGCGGTCCCAAGTTTTCGAAGCCATCCAGGAGTACGGCTGCTTCGAGGCAGTGTTTGACAAGTTTCCGGAAGAGAGCCGGAAGGAGGTTTTCGAGAGCCTGAAGGAGGTGTTCGAACTTCCGGTGCCGACGAAGAAACAGTACACCTGGGACACAGAGAAGCCCTTTCACGGCTATGTTGGCCTCTACCCGGAGTCGCCGCTTTACGAGGCCATCGGCATTATGTACTCTGACGATATCCGAAATATTGAAAGGGCCGCCAACGCCTTCTGGCCTGAAAAGGGAAACCCTAGTTATTGGTACCGCCTCGGATTTTTTTTTCTTTTGTTAATTGCGGTAGCGTTTTTTTTTTAAAATTTACGTTTAATGGTTAACGTATATTCTTCGAAAACGGAATTCTTAACCAATATAACACTAGTTTTATCGACGTACTCGAAGATCAATATGTCAAATGTGTTACATACTTAACCGATAAAAGTTTTGGGGTTTGACACTTGACAAAGCTATGCACACCTTCGTGGTGACGGTGTCGGAGTTGGACAAAACCGATTACATACTTAACCGATAAAAGTTTTGGGGTTTGACACTTGACAGCAAAGCTATGCACACCTTCGTGGTGACGGTGTCGGAGTTGGACAAAACCGTGAGGAAGATGATTCTGGAGAGCTTGGGGCTTGACAAGTACATGGAAGAACACTTAGACTCGACTTACTACGTGCTTCGGACCATGGGCTACAGAGCTCCCGAAATCACCGACACGGTGCTCGGCTTGAACGCCCACACAGACAAGAACATCATCACCATCTTGTGCCAGAACCAAATCAACGGCATCGAGTTTCAGACCAAAGGCGGCGAATGGATTACCTTTCAGCCCTCGTCCCCACACTCTTACGTTGTTTTGGCCGGCGACTCTTTCTACGTAAGTTGCTCTCATCGACCGTCTTATTTTGGATTCCGGTCAGCATTTTTCAATTTTATTTTTATTTATTATATGTCGTGTGTAGGGGTGAACAAATTTTAATTAATTAAGTAACAATTATATAATTATTATTTTTAATCATTAAATGTAATTTTAATGGTGATCCAATACAAAATTGAGAAACTTCTAAAGTTTAGGTAAGTCAGTATGTACACTAGCTAGTACTGTAATTAATTTGTAAAGTGTAAACTCAAATTTTACATCTGAATTTTTTAGAGCAAAATATGAGAGTTCTATAACAGTATTGGTGACGTGATGTTGATATATAGGCATGGTCAAATGGACATATCCGTTCCTCATGGCATCGGGTTATGATGACCGGAAACGAAGCGAGGTACACCGCAGGATTGTTCTCCGTCCCGAAGCCAGGCTACACAGTGCAGGCTCCTAAAGAGATGGTTGACGTGGAACACCCTTTGCTCTTTAAGCCCTATGACCACGCTGAGTTCCTCAAGTTCTATATTACCCCTGCCGGTCAGGCCACCGACTTTCCGCTTTTGGCCTACTGCGGCGTTTGATCGGCGCCGATCGCTCCCCTTTACCACAATTATTTCAACTGTGTGTGTGTTGTTCTAATAAGGAGCATGTCCCATTTATATATGTGTGTGTTCGTGTGTTTAGTACTTAATTATGTTGCTAATTATATTTAATAAGATATGTCACTGAATTTTTTTATGTCTCAATATATGATATATCCATGTGCAGACATGGAGATGTACTTCGATAAAAATAAAAACCCTCAACTCAAACTCAAGTAACATTTATTATCTCTGTTTTTGGTATTATTGGAGGCTCATGAGTGGATGGCAAAACGACAAAGCTAGCCCCATTACCATTACAGCGAATGTCAATGATATCACCAAATTTTTGGGGTGTCATCAATACCAGCCTTGGGTTTGACTTTTCCACGACTATCGGCAAAACAGTCATGTCAGTATTTTTTTATAATTTTTGTCGAAAATCGATAAACATCTTGAAATATAAGAAAAAAAAAATAGTACTTTTTCAAGAAATTTTGCACTTTTCGATGATTTTATTCGAGTATTTACATATGTGAGAATGAGATTATATTTTATTTACCTATATTTGAGTATGAAATTATTTTATTTTTGGCATTTTAATGTTTTATCAATATTATAAACTTAGTAAATATATTCTTAAGAATATTTTAGTGATTTCTTTTTATCGATAATCTTCGATAAGTGTCGATAATTCATCGATAATCCTCGATAAGCGTTGGTAACGATAATCTACAGTGTTTATTAGTTTTCCGTTGATTAATCGACAAGCAAACGATGAATCCGTCAAAAACGACAAGCGATTTATCGGCAAATTCGACAAGTTAGAACCTCGTGTGAGGACAAGTTAGTTTCAGGTTTAAAGGTGTCGAGTCTTTTCTTTTTCCTTGTCTCTATTTCATTAAAAAAATGTCTGTCTATTTATTATAAAACTGTAAACATCACCGAGTTTCAATTCATCACTTCACTTCCCTCAAAAAAAAAAAAAAAAAATTATCACTTCAGATCTTGCTCCATAAAATTTCATGTCCGTCTAGTGTTCTTTATATATATATATATATATATATATATATATATATATATATATATAATATTGAGTTTTCGTCGTATATGTTAAGTTTCGGTTAAGTATATGGTATTGTCGTCACTGCCGGCCTATTAAACGACACCGTTTAGACCCAGTCACTAATTCCCACATACGACATCATTACCTCAGACTAGAGAAACGACATCATACTTTTTCTATTAGTCTTAATATTTTGATTGCGTGTTCGGAATTTTAATTAAATTAATAATAATAATAATAATAATAAAACATTTATTATTATTATAAATTTAAAGAAAAACCCACAAAATGTCTAAAGAAACACTTAAAGTTTAAAAGAAATGCTCATAGTTTCATAAAATTACTTTATACACACTAATAATTTTGTTTGGACCATATTATCCTTAATATTAGTTACTAATATTAATTTTTTTAATTATTATTAATTATATATTTTAATTTCGAAATTATTTTCCTGTAAGTGTGGGTGACAATTTCCACCTCTTAATTACAATATTATGTTATTTAAAAAAAATTAAACAATTTTCATTATTTGGCATCGATCTTTTTTTTACTACTCATTATCTCTCTCTTCTGGAATTGGTCGACCGTCTCTCTCTTCTCTCCAATTGTTCGATTGTCGCGTAGCCTACCGTTGCCAAGTTCAGTCGCCTGGCGCCGTCGCGTAGCTTCCCGTCGCCTCTAATCGCCTCTCTGTCGTGATTACATGTATAGTGATTTACTTTTATTCGTAAGTTAAATTACAATTACATGTAAAGTGATTTTTTCTATAAATTTATAACTTAAATTACAATTACAATTCCATTTATAAATTCGTAACCTAATTTCGTAACTTACTATTATAAATTCGTAATTTAAATTACAATTGCAGGTATAGTGATTTACTATTATAAATTCATAAGTTAAATTACATTTACAGGTTTATTGATTTACTTTTATAATTTTATAACTTAAATACAATTACCATTCGTAACTTAACTTCAAATAATACTATTTAGAATTCGTAACTTAAATTACGAATTAATAGATACGTCTTAGAATTATCTTACTAACATCGGATACAAGTTTAAAACATGATTAAACATTACTCACTAAGAATCTATGCTATACGATTTCAAAAAACACCATTGGGAGAATTTTAAATCGTAATTGTATTTACCTATATTTAAGGAAAGAATTGTGTTTTGATTAAATTAATTCAAATAATTATTTCATTTGTACGTAATTAATTCAAATATCCATACGTCAAAAATAAAAAGGAAACCTATATTTAAGGAAATAAATTTATTTTGTTTTCATTAATTAGAATAAAGTTGATTTTTTGTTATTTAACTTATTCACACGTTAAAAAATAAAAGTATATTGGTCCATATTACAATTAGTTGGTGGTTTTAATTATCAAAAATAAGTTTGAGCATTTTTTTGAAATATTGAGTCACAAATGGGCATTTGCTTCGTAATTGGCAATGTAAGAATTAAATATGTTTGAGAGAAACTATAAATAATAAAATTATGAATCTCATATATTTGCAAGAGTGCGTGATTGAGTATTTTTATTAAGTTATATTTTTAACGATAATTAGATTGACTTAAATTAATATTACAATGGATATGTTTATAGAACATTTATAAGCTAGGTTTTTTTTACTAATACAATTTACTAAGTTTTAAATACCCCATTTGATTATTTTTGGCAAAAGTACTTAAATATAAATAAAACTTGTGGTGTATTTTTTTTTTCTTTTGCAGCGATATATAATACAACCAATTGCTAATTCATTTATTTCTATCATTATTGAATACAATATAACATACTAAAAAATCATCACTTTGAATTTGAAACTAATTATCATTACTTTTGAAAATATTTCTTAAAAATAATTTTGTAAGAAAATCACAATAAATCCAGTCTGGAGTCTGGACCTTATAAATAATCTTTGTGGAACAAGTCCAAATTCTGGAAAATGACCCGACTACTCACTTTTATTTAATATATTTTCTTATTAAATTCATTTTTTCCTTAAAATAATCCTTGTTAGTTGTTCTTGTACTCATGTGTAATTTCTCCTCATTTATTATGAGTCCCTTTTGAACAAAACCACTATAAATGATTTAACAATTACCCAGAAAATTCCCCAATAAAATGATTAAAATAGAAAGAAAAAAAGTGTGGGGTCCAAAACAGCAACATTTTCTTGACTTTGAAGCTGGAAATTTGCAAATGGTTTTGTTCCCTCTCGAGGGCTTGCCAAGAAATACCCCTTTTCATTCAACAAAAACAAGCAAAGAATCTCGGAAAGTTCGAGGCCTTTTCTCTATTATATACCTAAATACTGAGGTTTTTTAGTTATTGGCAATAATGCCCCTAAACTTTGCATGTAAGTGCAGTTTTGATTCTCAAAAATAAAAAACTCAGCACATTGTTGCCTACGAACATTTAAAGACGATAAATAATATTAATTCGTGCGCAACACGTGACTTATAAATAGTTGAAAGAAACACTCTCAAGTAGAGCTGCACACTTTACACGCCGCGACCGGTCGCGACTCTGTCGCCAAAACCGCGAGAAAGCATGTCGCGACGCGTCGCGACGTGTGCGGTCGCGGCTGGTCGCGGCTTGGTCGCGGCGTGTTGACTCGAGAGAGAAAGTTGGCTATTTTTGGGTTGCGGCAAAAGTTGTATTTTTGATTCCGATGTTTAACTTTGTTAATTGTTAGTTTTTAACCGAATTTAAATGTTAAAAATGTAAATTTGTAACATAATATTATTTTTAAATATTTAATAACAAATAAATAAATATAACAAAACGAGATATTAAAAAAAAGAGTTGTATTATTCATTGTGAATATTACAATAAGGTGGAAGAAAGCTGTAATTGAGAACTTTGAGAACTTTAGAGAACTTTGAGAATTAAGAGAACTTTGAGAATTTGAGAGAGAGAGGGAAGATTGTTGGTGAGGAAATGAGGGAGGAAGGGGTGGTATTTATAGGGTTGGAGGAGATAGTTGGGTGGGTGAATAATTATTGAGGTGGGTGAAATTTTAATGAAATTCGGGTAAAAATTTGGGGATTTACGCCCAAAACAAACACAAAAAATCACAACCATCGGATCGCTGAGGTGGCACGATCGTGGCCGTTGGATCGTGTGCGCGGATCGCCACGCTGGAGTCGCGACTTCACCCTCGCGTCGCGACGCGTCGCGACTTTCACCCTCGCGTCGCGACGCGTCGCGACTTGCAGGAGTGCGTCGCGACTCGTCGCGAGGTGGGTTCGCGGTGGATCCGTGCAGCTCTACTCTCAAGTCATACGTTGTGCACATTTTAATTTATAACGGGTAATAAGAAATGTATTATTTATGAAAAATATAACGGACACATATGTCAAAATTTAAAATTTATAGACCCCAATAGAAAAAACGAAAAAAATAGAGGGACTTTATTGTCAATTAGTTTGGTTTTGTTTGTCCCCAGTGATGATTACAGATAATAACATTATAGTAGCCAATTGGAGGATTTAAATAAAGCCTCAAACTTTATATTCCTTTCACTTTTTCAAGGATTGTTTGTCACTCTATCAATCACAAAGCCTCAAACTTTTCCAACTGGGTCTTCTCTTTCTCACCATTAATGGGTTATCAAGTTGCTGATGAGCTCAACAGAGCCATTCCAGTGACCAAGTCATGTGGCACAACTCCTGAGAGATCATTCTTCCTCTCCCCATTGTCAGAGCCTGTCAGCTCCTGTCAAAGCCCTTCTTCCTCCGATGGCTCTTCCTCCTTCACCACCAGTCAGTCCTCTCTCTCTCTTTCTCTGTATGTATATATATATGTATGTAAAATGATGTATTGAGCTTGTTTGCAGATGATGGGGTGTCAAAGAAGGGCCACAGCCAAAAAGGGAGCTTCACATACAGAATCAAAGAGCATGGTGAGTGAGTGTTCATTAGATCCAACATTTATAATCAATTGGGTTCTCATTTCAAGCATTTTTTTTCCAACAAAAATAAAAATGAAATTTTGAGTTGATATTGATGTAAAGGTAAAGATGAACCGATAAAGAAATTATATGCGGAAACCCCGGTGGCGGAATCAGGACTTACATCCCCGTCCCCGAGGGCTAGATTTAATATATATATATTTTTTTTTGTTGGAAACTACTTAGTGAAGATTCAGGGGGGATTAAGATAAAAATTTATATGAATTTGGACTAAAAAATGAAACAAGGGTATAATTGTACAAAATAAATGAGGGGGAACTACACAACGGATTCGGGTCACAAACTATTTTAGCCGTAACATTTGAAATTTTGAGTTTGAAATTGAAGTTATGGAGTTATAAATGGCAGTGAAGCTTGGGTCAAAGCTGTCAGAGACAGTGAAAGGAAAGCTGAGTTTGGGTGCAAAAGTGATTAAGGAAGGAGGGAGAAGAAACATATTCAAGCAAATATTCGGAATCAATGAAGGCGAAGAGCTTTTGAAGGCCTCGCAATGTTACTTATCGACGACAAACGGTCCGATCGCCGGTCTCCTGTTCATTTCCACGCAGAAGATCGCATTCTGCAGCGAACGAGCCATTACGATTCCTTCTTCAACCGGGAAGTTGATTAGAACACCTTATAAGGTAAAATTTATTTAAATCCTTTGTTTTTAAAGTTTCTATTTAGCATAAAGAATTAGATTGAAAGGTGTTTTATTTTTTTTATTTTTTTTGTGCAGTATTTCTTAAGTCAAATGTAATCAATTGTGGTGGTTGGATGATGGTGGAAATTAAGATATTTATGCATAGTATATAATATATAATATACAGTGGCGGAACCAGGTTAAACGGATAAATATAATATATAATATAACTGCGGGTAAAAGATTTAAAAGTTACATTTAGGGGTAAAAAGTGGGCAACTGTGAAAATTGGAAGTGAAATTTCGATAGATCTTTCAGTTTGAGAGGCGGCGACTGCCCTTATCGTCGATGACGTGCGTCTGCCACTGTATCTATGTATAAATATATTCTGGATTAAAATTCTATGAGTTTTTCATTTAGATTGTGTTGATTTCACAGGTCGTTATACCGGTTTCGAAGATAAAGAGAGGCAGCCAGAGCGAGAATGAGGAAAACCCGATGCAGAAGTACATCGAGATAGTTACCGAGGACGGTTTTGAGTTCTGGTTTATGGGATTCTTGAGGTATGAAAAAGCCTACAAGAATCTTGAAAAAGCTCTAAATATGGCCAACCAAATGTGAACGATCTTCAAGTGGAAAAAGTCAACGTTTGGACTTTCTGTATCCGTGTTATGTGATAGAGAAGCATCCTTGTTGTAGCACACGATTTTTTTTTTTATGTTTAGTTTGTGTAGCATTGTAATTATTAATTAGTTAGTAATCAGTTTGTTTTATGTGAAAATATTTAATCTTGAATTGCTTATTTATGATTCTGGCACGGATGCCTCGACAAAATTCAGCGGGAATTACCGATGTGATATTTTTTTTTTCTTTTTACCATCGAAATTAATAGACAAACCGAACTTCCTTCGAGAACAAGGTCGAACACTCTCCAAACGATGCAAAGCAAGACAATTTATATTAAATGACCGTCTTCCCCTTCCTACGATAATTAGATGCGATATTGTAGAAATTTATGAATCTCGTGATCATTAAACTAGGAAAATTACAAGGAAAGTTCCGTAGTTTTCACATAATGTTTTCACATGTTCGAAATATGGAATATGGTTTTCTTGCTTTAAAAGTTATCTTTCTCAAGCAAGTTTCTCTTAGCCTTGTGTAAGATCTCTAAATTGGATAGTTTAACACATTTAGTTCCACAATCAAATGGTCAATGGTTTGTGCCTTGTGGTACAAGTAACTTCAATAATTGGTATAAGTAGCTTCAATGTATTTGAGAATTTTAATATCACATTTCAATGAGTGAAGAATTATCTAATCGATCCAATTCATAACCGATTAAAAAATTCTGTTTCAACGGCAAATTAAGTTAATATAACAAATTAGGAAGGTCAAAGAATGAGTATTGATTATTCTATAAAAATAAAAACATCAATCATCATCCAATTATGGTGAAGAATTGACATAAGCATTTTATGTGAAATTGACACAAGTATTTACGCGAAACCTCTTTTTTTTAATTAAAATAAAAGATTACGGGTATCGATGCTAATTCAATATGATTTTCGGAATACAACGGTTGAAATCCCAAAGCTGAAAATGCACATTAAGGGTAAACTTCATTGGACTGAAAAGTCCATATCCGCGCAACTACAAACTCCCATAGATCCAAATTAAATTTATTGTATAGACACGGATTCGCAGAGCCGGCCCTTGACAAAGGCAAAGAAGGCATATGACTTAGCTTCCATTTCTTAAAAGAAAAACTTCCACTAGAAATGGCCCTCTAAAACTTAGAAGGGCCTCAAACTTTCCGAGATTCTTTGAAAATGGATTCGGGTCACAAACTCTAATAATGCCGTTATCGCAAAAGGTCACTCCTCCAAACTAGTAAGGTAAAAAGAAGATAACTCTTTATTGATATTATTTTCTCATATGATCATTAATGAATGATTCAATAAGCTCTCTCGAACCTCACAAGAAGAGGAACATCACTCAAAGCCAAACGCCCAACACCATCTTTCACAAACACACCAACATCTCTACACATCACTTTGCAAAAATTACACACCATCGGACAAAACACAAGCTTGTAAGCCCCATTGTACTTCTCAATCTTGAACCAATTGCTCACGGTTTGAGGCCCGGGATCGCCCTCGACGCCGCCCGTCGTCACGAACCACTGCGCCAAGGTCTCGTCGAAGTTGTCGAGTCTCCAAACTGTGGACCGAGCGCAGGCCCTTAATTTGGCCGAGAATTTTACGTTGAGGTCGGACGAGAGGCGTATTACCGCTCCTCGCTTTGCGTCGACACTCGAAAACAACACCGCAAGGCCTTGGGAGTGCGCGCTTTGGACGATGTCGAGAGGGCAGGTCTTGTTGCGCGGATCGGCGAGGGTGAGGCCCGGCGAGATGTGGTAGACAAGGCCGTTCCGTAGCGGTTTTCCGGAGGTGTCGAGAACGAATGTGTTTGAGGTTTGAACTGCATTGCCATTGGAGGCTAAGATAAGGCAAGAGAGTAAAATAATAAGAGTATCTATTTCCATTTTTGTTTGTGTTGATTATATAAAACCGATCCAACTTTCTATTTATAGAGTCAAAGGGTTATGGTCAACGGTTTATTTAATGTTATCTATACAATATGCTGATTTTTATTATTAATTTCTTAGCTGTTTTTGTAAGTGTTTTGATGATTTATTGTGTAAATACTATGTACCAAAAAATAGCCATGTTATATAATAAATAAACAGACTTCGTGAAAATTGTATTTTATTAAGTATTATTTTCATTTTATCTTAAGCTTTTGAATTCAGGATTTACAATTACATAAGAGTTTTAGTGCAATTTATTTATTTATTTTTGATAATTTTTGGTTTTGTTAATCAAAGACAAATTTCGCTTGCGAAACGTTAATGATCGCGCTTGATACTCTCTCTTAGTGTGTCAGCGATTGATGGCTTCTTGTAGGCGCATTTGAGCACGTGCTATTAAGACGAGCAGTGACGGTTTGGGTCCCGGACTTTCTCTCAATAATTGTCGTTTAGAGTTCAAGCCACGGCGTTTTAGATCAAGTTTTTTTTTTTTAATTCTTGATAAAATTATGGAGTCAAAGGTTGGACTTTTCACGGGATTAAAATATTTGTGGTCAACTATTTTCGTCTTCTAAATTCACATGCCATTGTCAGCTATGACAACAAGACCACGAAGCCATCTTAAATAATAAAAAAGAAAAATAAATAAATTCTGAAGAAGAAAAAAGAAAGAAAGAAAGGTCAACAAGATCTGGATGCAAACAATTTCCTAAGTTAATATTTATGTGTGTGTGTGTTTGTATATGTATATATATAAATATTTCCTCAATGATTTAAGAATTTGACAGTAGCTAATATATCTCTTTAATTATTATACATGCATGGTTATTATATAGTTTTCAATAGCTTCACAAGCTCATTGCTTAGTCTTAAAGGTAATATTGTAAATACAAATATTCGGAAATTCCGATTTTAATATTAAAAACTAAATTGAAATAAAAAAAATCAACTTTGGAAGGGCAGATCGAGATTGGACGGTCTAAATTAACTAACTTTTATTTAAAAACAAAAAAATTAAACATTTCTGTATTGAAAAGAAAATCGGAACCGAAAATGTCCAGTTCCGATAAAAAGAAAGAAAAAAGGCGGTATTTTTCGATAGTGATCCAAAAATTATTTCGAGAACGAACCAAAGAATCATATCCATTTCTTAAATTTCTAACAAATAATTCGAGACCGCTGAGCGTTTTTTCGGTTTTTTGTATGTCACGGAGCTTGAACCCTGCACCGCGTTCTTTTTATGACGTAGGAATTTGAAAAAGAAAAAGAGTTAGCTTTACAAATAATGATTTAACAGCTCCTAAGCTACCTTTTCAAACCCTAGACGGAACCCCAAGCCCGGACGACGAGAGGGCTAACGACCCGTGATCTCTTGCTCCGCCATGACAAGAACCCAAATGCGTAGCCCTTCGTAGGAACCGCCACCGTGAACTGCACGGTGAACCTCAGCTTCTGCAGCGAGCGGGTGAATACGAGCCGGTCGGGCACCACCGTGACGTTGAACCCTCTCGGCTGCGACACTTTGGCTCGGTACACGCTCCTCGGCTTCCCCACGTTTGTCACGACCCTCGTAACCGAGGCTCGCTCTTTGAGATTCGGAACCGTTATGGAGGGGTAGTTCAGGTCTTGCGCCGTCCGCAGCGTGCTGTGAGCGCACGTGGTGTTGTACCCGGTGATCTGCCGCAGCGAGTGCTCGTCGTAGCCGATGGAGCACAGGAACGCAATGTGATCGGACGGTTCAGAGTCGTAGACGAGGCCGGGATCGAGGACTTTTTTCGGGTTGATGAAACCCGAGCCATAGTCAAATGCGTTGCCTCTTCTGCGGTCGGGGTCGGAGAGGATCGGCCTGCGGTTCTTGTCCAAAGCACTGGCTGTTCAAAGATTTACAAAAGAGCTATTATTGTTTTCTCATAACTTTTATTTTGTCGCAATTTTCCCCCTATATATTTTAACTACAGAAGTTGTGCCCCGGGTAAAAGTCGCGGCTTAAAATTTGACGAAAAATTGTCGATAAATAACGGTTGGGAGGATAAAATTGCGAAATGTTCAATAATCCAGAGGAAAACAGTTTAGAAAAATTTTAACGGGGAAACTGAAACAACGCGGTGAGATCAAGGGGGTATAGCTGCAAATTATTATTTTTAGTACCGGTTGTCATGATTGCGGATTTTATAGCCGCTGGAGACCACGAAGGATAAACCGCTTTGACCAACGTCGCGATTCCAGTCACGTGCGGGCAAGCCATGGAAGTTCCCGAGAGAATGTTGAACTCCATCTTTGCCGCTGCCGGCGACCAAGCGGCTAGTATGTTCAATCCCGGCGCTGCCACGTCAGGCTACACAAGCGGAACAAACACAACTGATTGATCCAAAAAATAAGTGAAAGGATTTGAATTTCCTCTTGAGTGAATTTTACCTTCAAGATTTCCGGTGTCAGGGAGTTCGGACCTCTCGAAGAGAATGCTGCAACACGTGGTGCGGGTTGCGACCCCAGAACAGTCTTGGCCGCCATAATCCGGGACTTCGGATTTCTGTTTGGAAAATTTTTCACAGAAACTTTATATACTGAATAATTATTTTGTAGTATTTGACTTTCTGATGAATCAAAGTTACGATAACCTGTATCGGTTCTGTACAAAACGGTTTTTTGGTAACCGGACCACCAGTAAAGTCGGTACTCTTCAATTTTGAACTGGTAATTACAGTTTTTTATTTCCAGTATTTTGGTAACAGTTGATTTTTTAAACGGTATTCATATCGGAAAGCGGAGCAAATATAAAACTAACCTCGAGCGATTTACGTGAGACAGAATCCGAGTTCCGGTTTTCTTTCCGACAATGGCGGAAGGGATGACGAAGGGAATGGCAACGTTCTTGTCTTCTTCGTCGATAAGGATCATCCCGACACCGCCGGCTTCTTTCACTATCACGCTCTTTTCCCGCTTCGACTCCATCGAGCTTTCGACGTGCCGACAGACCAAAACCTTCCCTCGGACCTCGGTTTCGTTCAACGAGCTCTCTAAGCAGTAACTATAAAAAAAAAAATACGGAGAATAATGCTTGTAAGGATTTCTGACTGATTAGCGTGCGAAACCGCAACGAGATTCGGAGTACCTTTCGCTTCACCTGGATTGGTAAGGAGTGAAATATCCGGCGTTGACTTCGGAGGCCGAGACGATCCTCGCCGGTTCTTCCATTTCGAGAAGGCTGAGACTTTCTCCCTGAAGTCAACCGTTGACATCATGTGAGTACGAAAACACAAGTATAAAAACAAGAGATAATATCCGCAAAAGTATTTAAGTTGTAGTCAACTGCGCCGGCGGCTATAATCCCAAAATAAAAATAAAAAACAAGCCAGAAAACTCACTGTGAAGTTACGACCCTCTTCGAACAAGATATCGGAGGTAAAATCCCGATCCGTGGAGCTCGCAGCGACGGTGAGCATCCACGGCCCCACATTGGTGGCAGAGCCCGGCCTCCCTTGGTTCCCGGCCGAAGATACGACCAAGATCCCGTGAGCGGCAGCGTGGAACGACCCCGCAGACACGGCGTCGCTAAAATAGTCTGCCTGCGGAGAATCGGGGCCCAGCGACACCGAGATGACATGGACCCCGTCGCGGATCGCATCATCAAAGGCGGCCAGCAAGTCCACGTCGTAGCAGCCCGAGTCCCAGCACGTTTTGTGTACCGCCACTCTCGCCATCGGGGCACCCCCTCGGGCGCCCCCCGAGGCCAGCCCTTTGTAGTTCATGTTGGACACGTAACGTCCCGCGGTTATGGAGGCCGTGTGGCTACCGTGGCCGGAGCTGTCCCTAGCCGACATGAACGACACTACGTTGGTGTCGCCGAATTCGTTTTCGTTCTCTTCGGCTCGGTAACCGCTCATGTAGTACCTTGCTCCGATCACTTTCCTGTCACGGCAAATCATTTTTACTACAAATAAGAATCTGCCCATTTTTACCCTTAAGTTTGACATTCATTGCACTTTGCCCCTTTACGTTTGTTTAGTTGCATTTTTCCCCTTTACGTTTATTTAATGTGATGGGGGAAAATGGAACAAAATAAAGCGTATAGGCGAAAATGAAACTAAGGCCTAACCTGAGGGGGGAAATACGCCAATTACTCTAAATACGGATAATTATTCTTTACAATATACTCCCTAACTTTCTATTTCTCAAAAATAAATCATCAAGCATTAGAAACCTATTGCACGTGGAAGAGTTGAAAGCCTCCCCGGTTTGGCACCGCCCTTTCCAACTCGCCGGAACTGGAGGCATACCGGCATCGCTGAAGCTCGGGGACTCAGGCCAAATTCCTGGTTTCATTAGTGAGTGAGAAAACAACCTTTTTCATTAACATGAATAATTACTCATTTATAACACACACACACACACACACATATATATATAACATGAAAAAGTCATGTGTAGTCTATTATTTTTTTAACACCAAAGAACAGGATCGTTGCTGCAAAAAACTAAAGTTCAGGGGCATTATTGCCAATTACTGAATATAATATAGTCCAGTGACCAGAAATTAAGGTAAAATAATATATCTATATATAGATGAAACTTGGGATAAGAATTCTTTGAGACCTGTATCAATGAATCCAAGAATGACATTCACTTGGTTCTTCGTGGAATATCCCAAGACCTCCATTGTCGCATCATCCAGAAGCCCCATGAAATCCCACGAATGAGTTGTGTGCAGAGCTCTCTTCCGGTTCGGAAATACCGAAACTACCCCTGCCATCTCTGCCCACAAAAATTTCTCCCAAATTCACACTCTGAGACTGAGACTCTAAAGATCGAAACTTTGGAACTTACTGGAGATTTGAGAAGCTTGGTCTTCGCTCAACATGGCCGCGAAGCCTCTGAAGCCATGCTTGTAGCTGTACACGTGCGACGCCTGAGCTCGCTCAATGCTGCTCATACAACATATACATACATATATATATATATATATATACATAATACATTATCAGAAGAACCCAGAAAGAAAACGACGATGATATGTCCGGTGACGCACCTTCCTTGATGAACAGAGGCGAGAATTTGGTGGTTTTGGGTCAAAAGCTCGTCTGGGTCTTGTTCGCCATTGTTGCTTCCCATGTAAACGACATAGACCTTGAAACGAACGAGCCACGATGATTAAACCCAGAAAGCTCGAAGCTTGCGAAGCGGGGCGAGAATGGCGTTTACCTTGGAGGAGAGGCAAGCTCCAAGTTGAAGAAGCAGCGAGACGAGGACGAGCAGAGACATGGAAGCGACACTACTGCTTCTGCTTCTTCTTCTTGCAATGAGAGAGAGAGGAGTGTATCTATATGTGTAAGTATATGTAATGGCGTTTTCACAGAATACAATGCGAGAGAGAGAGAAGGTAACTGTCTCTATGGGTGTCCTGTGCTGTGAGATGATAAAGTGATATTGGATTTTCATATTTATAAATGCTTTGTATTTTGGTCGTACGTAAATACCTCAAAGATTATTGAAATATATATAGGTATATATTATATAATACTGAAAATAAAGGACTCGGGAAATCCGGAATATTTTTGAAAATCAGGAATCGGAATTTTTGTTCTGGGAAAGAAACGTACCGAAACTTTCTGGTTCTGAATTTAAAATATACATAATATGTGTCTTTTTTTACTTAATGTTTAATTAGTTTGGGCCGTCGTCAAATTAATTAGTAAAATGCATACCGGGAATTATGAGTTGTCTTTTCTAGAATTTAGATTTTTGGTTCTGATTTCAAAATATATATATATATATATATAACATTTTTTTTCATCTTGAGAGTCTTCTTAAAAATAGTTAATTAATCTTGGCCGACGAAAATAGATTAAAAAAATTTAGAAATTTTGTTTCCTTTTTATCTGAGATCCAAATTTCTAGTTCAAATTCCTTAAAAAGGGAATTTTCAAACCTAGATATTTACCTGATTAAATACTATAAGTATAAGGTGTGTGTGTGTGTATATATATATATATATTATATGAATAAGAGCAAGGTTTCAAATTTCGCGAAATTCGAACGACATTCCGACCGATTTTCGTTTTTCGCAGATATGGGCACGTGGGTGGAATATCGTTTGTCGTTTTTAAGAGAAAAAATCGCGAAAAATGGTTGGAATTTCGCAAAAAATCATAGTTTTGGTTAGATTTTGGCAAAAATACCAATTAAACTTTCGGCAAAAATAATTATACTCACACAAGAGCACCCCATCCCACCCCACCCCACCCCACCACGTCACGTCCGGCTGGACGGCGGCGGCGCGCGCGTGTGGTGGTGTAACATTTGTGTGAGTCCTCCCCCGTCCACAAAATCCTATGACCCAAAGGGCCCAAGCCCTTGTCCCTAATATTTGGTATATAAACATCACCAAACTCTTGTCATCTATCAATGTGAGACTTTTTGTTATTCAACTAATATCACACATTCACACTTAACATACACATGAACTTCACCTAATAATTTAACTTAATATTATACACTTCAAATAATATTATACACTTAACATACATATTAACTTCACCTAACATACATATACACTTACTATACATATTCATTTAATAGTATACACTTCAACTAATATTAAATTTGTTACATACATATACAATTAACATGCATATTCACTTAATATTACACACTTAATAAACATACATATTCACTTCACATAATAATTTGACTTAATATTATACACTTAAACTAATAAAGTGACTTAATATTATACATTTCACCTACATATTTAAGTTACAAATGGGTTTGTATACAATTATGTCTTGTATTTATTAAATATGTAGTTTTTAACCTATATAAATATCTTGCTTAAATACTCAAATATTTTTTACAAAATATCCATGCGAAAAGTGCGGTAAATGCGGTATGTCCATGCGAAAAGTGCGGTAAATGCGGTATGCGGCATGCCTTTTTTTTCGATTTGCCCATCGACATACCCATCGGCAAGCGATATATCCGTAAAACGGAAAATGCGAAACGAAAACGGCAAGCGGTATTTTAAACCTTGAATAAGAGGATGTGGTGTTTTGGCTTATCTTTAGTCATGTGATGAGGAACCCGTGAGTTGTGGTTTGTGGAGTGAATTGCAAGTTTGTAGCTGGATTTGAATGTCAAATTTACAAGCTTAGTCTAACTTTAATTATTATCACTAAACTAATCATTTGTTTAATTCACAATAATATTGTATAAGAATAAAAAGTGGATTTTATATTGCATGTATATTATGAAAATGAAGTCAATTAATGGACGTTTTTGTAAGCAAGTGAATGGATATTTGTTGTTTCTTAGACGTAATAAATCCATGATTATTCAATTAATTTAGTGATTATAGTACAATGAATCATTTTAATTAACTCAATAACAAGCAACATTTTGTTGTTATTATTATATATAAAATCAATTCAATTCTATCTAGAACTAAATTAATGTTTCAAAGAAAAAACAATTTTGAAACTCTCGAAGATGATGGTATTATAAGTGTAAAATACGCATCCAACAATAAAATTATTTGTTATTCCTTGAATAATATAAAGAACATTGATTATTAACATCACTGTGGCAAACTATTGTGATATTTCGTACGGATTATATCATTAAAACGTGATTATGAACCATTCAAAACAAGAAAGGTCTAAAACGACGTGTTAATTACTCGAAACTTGGTCGTTGTTTCTTAAGTAGCTCGTAGTTTAGGCTTATCGGAATTCCTCAATGAACTTCATATTTCAACTAGAAATTACACCAATTAATCTTAAAGAAAAGCTAAGTGCATCTGATAAATGTGTGGTGATTCATATTATAACGAAAAATTCACGAGAAAAGGCGAAAAAAAATATACTGTAACAGTCAAATAAATTTTAACGAAATGCGTATTTCTCAATGTACGTAGATAAAATATTAATTAATCATTCATCTCTCATTCTATTGCGTAAGTTATTCTTCACAAAATCATTCCTTACGACTAAAGTTGTAACATTAAGTAAAAAAATGAAAAAGGAAAAAAGCTTATGTAAATGTTAATCTTGTAAATTATGATCAAACTGTGAATTCCGGCAAAATATATATATATATATATATTAAACAGTAGAAACTATAAGAGAAAACTACCATCTCAAAAAAGATTGTATATGTGATACATTTAAAGACCGTTACAAGTGAATACTTTTTGTAAACAATTAAGTACCCTTTACAAGGACCCTAAAAAGATGAGAAATAAGCATAGAAAAATGGAAAAAAGAGAAAATAAACAGTAAAAATAGGATTAGTGGAAGACAATGAGTCGACATGAAGAACACAATCATCAGCTTTTTGAGCAAAAATACTAACTTTATAAACCGTTATTTATTTATTTATCAAAATCACTGTTTATTGCACGCCGAGTATATTATATAAATTAATTTATGGGTTTAACATTTAATTAGTACTTAATTATTCATCATATATATTTGGTTTCTAATTTGTTTAATTACTATTCTTTTTAACTGAGATTTCATTCAAAAAGGAGAAGAAACATAACCAGCAAGTGAGAACGTCTCGGAACGATCTAATGTTAGACTGTTACGAACTCAATTAACACGTTTAAGTATAGATATACGAAAGCGACATACATCATTAAGCTTTTAGATTGTTTTTTTAAGTCTTATGATGTTTTTTTTAAGTCTTATGATCTATAATGCAGTTTAATTAGAATAAGACTTTTATCGAGAATCATTATGCGCGGTATTTAACAACTAGATGTCTAATGTCACTCAAACCGGGACCGTGGGCATGGAGGTTCTAGACGCTTGTGATTTTATGTAAGCGCATTTGAAGCACGTCTGAACACAAAAGCTTATCTTATCTTAGGTTTATTTCTTCCGTCCAGATTGGAAAAAAAAAAAATTAAGCGCTCGAAATACTATTAAAAAAATTTCTCTCAAAAGTAGTGATTATCAAGTGCTCGTGAGTTGCCACGAGCTACAATTATCACTTGGCATCCTGTGTAAATTCACAAACTTTACCACATATTATTATATAATAGATTTATAAAATGTGATAGTTAATTATGGAAATCTGAATAATTAAGGGAACATCATGATTAGAAGAGTTGGATAATGCAATTTTCAAATGTTTTACCAAATAATATATGTATATATATAATTATTTACATATCACTGATACATAGATACAGTATTATATAATGGGATAATATAGGCTAGAGATGATTAGAATAAAAGATGTGAATATTGATCAAATTGTAACATAATTTTGAAGTCTAAAAATAATTTGTTCTCTTAATGTTGGGACTTGTCATTGTTTTATTTCAATATATTAAATGTAGTTAAATGAAAGTCCAAATTTTAATCTTAAGTAAGAAAAATTAATTATGTGTTGCTCTATGAATATATATATATATATATATAATTATATAAGTAATGAAAAACATGTAAAGGGAAGTTAGTTAATGAACAACTCAATCTTGTCAAGGATAATTAACGACCCACTAAATAATAATGACGCAATTTGACTAGCAAAGCAAGAAATCATTAGCATAATTAATATAAAAAAATACAATTAAAAAAAGCAATCAAGTTAGCTAATACTTTTTATTTTTGATGTATGAAAACTTAATATCATAATCATAATCATAATATAATAAAAGTACAAAGTATAGTGCCGTTGGGTTTGGGTTGATGATAGTTATCCAAATTTGTGCTCAACATGATCGACCACAATCATTATAATATAACAATAATGAGACTTTAACGAATAAAGAATATTAATAATAAATTAATCATTTTTTAACTTAAATTAAATTACTTTATAGACATTTTTTAATGATTTTTTGGATTCTTATGGTTATAGAATTTGGTTTTCACATGTTTATTTGCATTCAACATTATCAATAATAGACACGCAATGATTAAAAAATATTGTTTTCTCTTTTTAATTATAAATGTCTTTTGTGCATTACTTTGGTTTAAAAATATATATATATATTGACGAAGATAAAAGTTTCATAAAATATTTTACTATAAATATAATCTAACTGGATTCATAAGCCGAATCTACTAATGAATTCAGTCCTGAACAAAGTCTTCGGTATAACCGATTTTGTGTCCAAAAGAGAAGATCTTTGATTTTATTATATATATATATATATATATATATATATAAAAAAACAAATAATAAAGTTTAGATCTTTTTTAGCACAAAATCTTAGTAGTTGAAATTAGAAGTTAGAGACATGTCCAGAGAGTTAATTTACCTTGCGCTTTGACATCACAGTGTTACTGATATTCAACCGTGAATATTCCCACACGTGCGGTTGGTAAAGGCCCAATGAGTGTAACAACCAATAGTATGAAGCTCGGCGAGTCTCAAACTCAAGCGTACAAAGCTGTTCGAAACAGCAATCAATGGGATTAGGATCAACCGCACATATGTAGCATCTTTCCCGTTTACTATTTAGTGGTATAAAATTGACAAAACATTTCATAAAGATAAAAACAAAATCATGATCTCAGAGATATTAGGCCACTATTTAAGCATACCGAATGCGTAATATTCTCCAGTGAATCAACAATGCAGTGAGCATAGTCATAACTTGGATAGATACACCACTTATCTCCAGCGTGCGGATGAGGAGTGAACTGTAGCAATAAAACTGTCATCATAACCATTGTCGGGTTTTTCTCGTGAAAATAAAACATGTGATGATGGGTTTCCACGCACCTTGATACGATAAGCTATAAGGTCATACATGTTAAAGTTATCGCTCTGCATATCTTGCTTCATTCGAAGCGTGGCTTTTCCCTCTTCAATCAGACCGCGTCTCATATCCTCAAAGAGTCGGAGTGACTCGTCGATGGGCCTATCTCTCCATGGACTGTTCATCTTTTTTTCTCTGTATTCCTTTATTTCGTCTGCCGTCTGCAACCAAAATTTTGTACACTCTAATCACGAATAAAAACCAGAAGAGATTGGTAAAAATGATACCCACATACACTCGTAAATGCACGAAGGGCCCGAGGATGCCCTATTTTTATTTCCATCATCACATAAAACCCTACAACTTAGATGAATTTTTGGATTTTAAGACTTGTACTTCCTAAATTGATGAATTTTATGTAGAATGATGTGTTGTTTGTTATGAATTGTATAAGCTTATGAATTTATATTATTATTGAGACTTACGCCTCAGTTCTCGATGTACAGAATAAACAAAGACCGCAATCGGGTTGAGGCAATAAAAACATTGAACAAAACCTGATGATCAACATATGCATGTCCTCTTCGTATGAGTTCTACAGCCAAATCAAACAGCTCTTGGAAGTAATCACTGGTATAAGTGACCTGAAAAAAAAAAATGATAAATAAGATTATCGAAGAAAAAAAAGCATGGCGGAAAACCATCCTATTACTAAGACTGTGATACCTTAAACGGCTCCCATCCCATCCATTTGACAATCTCCTGAATATGATCATGTTACTGACATTCAAGACAAGCGTTTCGGTAGAACATACAAAAGGCGGATCACTCGTCCGGGGTCGAGCGGAACAAAGGGCGCATAAGTCTTTTCCTTGTCGTTTATGATTTTTTTAGTCGTATGAAGTCAAAATAAAGAACCTTTAAATAGCCTCAAGTGTACAGAGGGAGGTATGCAGAGTTTGAGTCTAGGTTCCCTTAGTGGGATTTGGAAAGAAACTCTGTAACGTGTGTGGGTTTGAGTGTGTTCTTGGTGTTCATCGCCATTGATGAATTGAAGCTCGAAGTTCTGTGAATGTTCATCTTGTCGAGGCTTGCAATTTGGTTTGTGAAGAAATTGTGAGTGCAGGAAACAGAAGGAAGCGAACACGGCGCGCGGTGCGTGGAACTTTGTGAGGACAACTCCGCCGATCACGAGATCAAGATTTCGGGAACGTAACAATCTGGTATCAGAGCCACCTCTCGTGATGGCTGAATCGCAAGCAATGGAGAAACCCGAAGCTGCACCGACAATGACGACGCCAGATTTAGAGTCGATCGCAATGAAGATGATGCAATCGGTTGCAGATCTGAAATCAGAGTTTATTGGGAGGTTTGCAGCGATGGAGGAGAAGCACGAGAGGCTAGCCATCCAGATCGGGGAACCAAACAGTCCTCAAATCGCGCACAAAGGAGAGATCGGTGAAACCCTAAGGTCGCGCGACCAATACGCACGCCGACAATCGGGATCGCACCGTCGCGGCGACCGAAACCCTAGGTCGGGGTCCGAAGGCGAGGGGTCAGACACAAGGTCAGAGGCTTCACGATCATCCAAACAGCGAGGGAAATCACACCGATCACTGTCACGTGATAGTCACAGGTCGCACGACAGCCACCGCTCGCGACGGGAAGGGGATCGCGACCACCGCAGGAGCGGCGGCGACCGCCCTAGCTCCGGCGACCGGAGAGGAGAGCACAGTTCAAGCAGGAAGGCTTCGGACCGGCGAAGCAAGGAACGCTCTGTCGACATTCATTCCGATTATCGACGTGCGAAGGGGAAAACGGGAGCCGAAGACGATCGAGCTCGCTGTCGAAGTCAAGAACGCAATGTCGATAGAAAAGAACGAGATCGGTCATCCGAATCCACCAAAAGACGAGAAGAACGCGAGCGCGACGACCTCCGGAGAATAGTGGAGTATTATCGACCCAACGACATTATTGAAGCCATGAAACTTGCTCGAGACAACGGGTTTCAAATGCCGGTGGAGAAAGGACCTCGAACGTTTGGCGGCTACTTCGCACCGGTACTAGCCCGAGCAACATCGACCGTGCGGCATGGACCTAGTTCATCGACGGGAAGTGTACCAAATACTCGTCCAAATCCGAGTGTGAACGCGGGCGGATCCGGACGAAGTGACGACAAGAAGCAAGTATGGAAGAAGTTAAACCCGACGGAAGTACGAGAGAGACGAGCCAAAGGACTTTGTTTCAATTGCGATGATCAATACACACATGATCATGTGTGCAAACCGGTGCTTTTCTCCATCGAGTTGATCAACGACAACTTCGCGCAAATGGAACACCAAGGAGAGGACGACAATCCCGGCACGATTACGGTACACGCCATTAGTGGTCATCAATCCGAGGACACGTTCCAAGTCACGGCAGCGTTTGCCGGGGGAGAAGGTCGAACGTTGCTCGACACCGGGAGTAATCGCAACTTTATTAAATCAAGTCTTGCCACTTTACTCGGAATACCTATTCGGCGAAAACCGGGGCTGTTTGCGACATTACCCGACGGGGGACAAGTGGCCGTGGACGGCCTATGTCGAGGTGTAACAATGACCATGCAAGGGTATACGTTCACAACCAATTTCTTCACCATTGAGCTCACGGGTTTCGATGTGATAATCGGGATGCGTTGGCTCAACGCGTTGGGACGAATATTGTGGGATGGAATAGCGCGAACCGTTGAATTTGTTGCGCACGGTAAAGAGATTATTTGGAAAGCGGACGAGTTAGAGAGGAAAGAGGCGGACTTAGCCGTGAACCACATCGGACATGTTGAACCAACGATGGAGGATTGGTTCAATGACGTAGAAGAGATCTTTTTCACTCACGACAAAGATGAACCAAAGAGGAGCAAAGTGGAAAAGAAGGAAAGAATAGCTCTTTGGGCAATCCAAAACGGAGGAGCTAAGGCGGTTCTCGAAAAACTTCTCGATGAGTTTGCGGATGTATTCGCCGAGCCCGCGGGACTTCCGCCGGAACGCTCGTGCGATCACCGGATTAGACTCCTTAACGGAACTAATCCCGTAGCGGTGCGACCATACCGTTACCCGCACTTACAAAAAGACGAGATCGAGCGACAATGCGCCGAGATGCTCCGAAACGGCATTATTCGGAAGAGTACGTCACCTTTTTCATCACCCGTATTATTGGTCAAGAAACCCGATGGCTCATGGAGATTTTGCATCGACTTCCGCGATCTCAATAAAGTGACGGTGAAAGATAAGTACCCGATTCCGGTTGTGGAGGAGTTACTTGACGAACTACACGGCGCTCGGTTCTTCACAAAACTCGACCTTACCTCGGGTTATCACCAAGTTCGGATGCACGCCGAAGATGTAGAGAAAACCGCCTTCCGCACTCACCATGGGCACTTCGAGTTCCTTGTCATGCCGTTCGGGCTTACGAATGCACCATCAACATTCCAAGGACTCATGAACGATATCTTCGGCGACTTACTTCGCAAATCGGTACTCGTTTTCTTCGACGACATACTAGTATATAGTCGTACGTGGGAAGAACACATCGTTCACCTTAGCACGGTATTGAGCAAAGTCCGCGCAAACGGTCTTTTTCTAAAACGGAAGAAGTGTTCGTTTGCACAATTGGAGGTTGGTTATCTTGGACATGTCATCTCAAGTGACGGTGTCAAAGTGGACAAGGCCAAAGTTAGCGCCGTAGCCGAGTGGCCGACACCGACCACACAACGGGGTATACGCGGGTTTTTGGGACTTTCGGGATACTACCGCAAATTTATACGGAATTACGGGGTTACCGCGGCTCCATTGACGAGTCTATTACGCCGCAACCGTTTCGTGTGGGACGATCCGGCAAGCGAAGCTTTTACCGCACTCAAGATTGCTTTGTCGGAATCACCGGTTCTTGCATTACCGGACTTTTCGAAGGAATTTGTGGTCGAATGTGATGCGTCGGGGAGCGGAATAGGGGCTGTCCTTCAACAAGACGGGCACCCGATAGCGTTTTTTAGCCGCAAACTTGCGGATCGGCACCTTAAGCTAGCCGCCTACGAGAGGGAGCTAATTGGTCTTGCCAAGGCCATCATTCATTGGCGCCCATACTTGTGGGGAAGGAGCTTCCTTGTGCGTACGGACCACTCGAGCCTCAAACACATACTCGAGCAAAGGTTAACAACCTCGCCGCAACTTCATTGGGTTAGTAAACTCTTGGGCTATGACTTTACGGTCGAATTTCGTGCGGGTTCGTTGAATAAGGTAGCGGATGCGCTTTCTCGACGGGAAGAAGATGCAGCGGAATCGGGAATGGCGCTAAATGCGATAGCGGTGGGACCGGGGCTGTTTGACCGACTTCGGTCCGAAAACGAAATGGATCCGGAAGCAAGGGCGTTGGTGAGGCAAATTGAGGAGGGGAAAAGTGGACCGGAATGGGCGATTCGCGAAGGATTGATCATGTATAAAGGACGGGCGTACGTACAAGCATCCTCCCCGCTCGTGAAAGTTATTATTGGGGGCTTTCACCGGCTCGGTCACGAAGGGGTCACCAAGACCGTGGAGAGAATTCGGCGGGAGTTCTATTGGAAAGGATGGAAGAAGTCGATTCAAGGGTTCATTTCCGAGTGTTCCACGTGTCAACGGAACAAGTGGGAAACGCTACAACCGGGCGGACTTCTTCAACCACTCCCCATACCGAACCACATATGGACCGACATCTCAATGGACTTCGTCGAAGCATTACCCCGGGCATCGGGTAAATCGGTAATTTTAGTTGTGGTTGATCGGTTTTCTAAGGCCGCCCATTTTATTGCGTTAAGCCACCCGTATACGGCTTCTTCGGTGGCCGAAGCGTTTTTTCGTGACATAGTACGACTCCACGGCTTTCCCGAGTCCATTGTATCGGATCGAGATAAGGTTTTTCGGAGTAATTTTTGGAGAGAGCTCTTTCGACTCTCCGGGTCGAACTTGGCGTTCTCTACGGCACTCCATCCTCAAAGTGACGGCCAAACCGAGGTCGTGAACCGGACCCTTGAAATGTATTTGCGGTGCGTCACGGGGGACAATCCCCGGAAGTGGGTCGGGTGGCTTCCGTGGGTCGAATATTGCTATAATACATCGTATCACTCAGCGCTCAAAGCGACCCCGTTTCGGGTGGTGTACGGCCGAGACCCACCCCGCTTGTTACACTACGTCGCCGGGAGTGCACGAGTCGACGAGGTTGATGTGGCTCTCACACAACGCACGGAATTTCTTGAGGTGGTCCGTACAAACCTCCGTTCAGCTCAAGCACGTATGAAGGCAATTTACGATGGTCACCATCGAGAAGTGGAGTTCGGTGTAGGGGATTGGGTGTGGCTCAAACTTCAACCGTACCGCCAACTCTCCGTCGCAAGGAAGAGTTTCACGAAGCTCTCTCCACGGTTCTATGGGCCGTTCAAGATTGTGGAGCGGGTGGGTGCGGTTTCTTACCGTCTTGACCTTCCGTCGGAGAGTCGAATTCATAACGTCTTTCATGTGTCCCTTCTAAAGACACATAAAGGCCCGCTGCCCTCCTCCGCTGCAGTTTTGCCGAAGATCTTTGACGGGAGAACCATTCCGGCACGCCCAAGCAAGCTGCTACGTGTACGTCACCACCTCGGGGAGCGTGAGGTGCTCGTTCTTTGGACGCATGATGATCCCGCTAGTGCAGTTTGGGAGAAAATTGAGACGCTTTTCGCAGCCTTTCCGGATTTGGAGCTTGAGGTCAAGCTCCTTGTCGAGGAAGGGAGAAATGTTACTGACATTCAAGACAAGCGTTTCGGTAGAACATACAAAAGGCGGATCACTCGTCCGGGGTCGAGCGGAACAAAGGGCGCATAAGTCTTTTCCTTGTCGTTTATGATTTTTTTAGTCGTATGAAGTCAAAATAAAGAACCTTTAAATAGCCTCAAGTGTACAGAGGGAGGTATGCAGAGTTTGAGTCTAGGTTCCCTTAGTGGGATTTGGAAAGAAACTCTGTAACGTGTGTGGGTTTGAGTGTGTTCTTGGTGTTCATCGCCATTGATGAATTGAAGCTCGAAGTTCTGTGAATGTTCATCTTGTCGAGGCTTGCAATTTGGTGTGTGAAGAAATTGTGAGTGCAGGAAACGGAAGGAAGCGAACACGGCGCGCGGTGCGTGGAACTTTGTGAGGACAACTCCGCCGATCACGAGATCAAGATTTCGGGAACGTAACAGATCAATATATTCTTTCTTTTCAGCATCAGGATTTGTGTCATCAAACCTAAAACGAGACAACTGGGCAATCAGAACTTCAGAGAAATAGTAATTTAATAGGGACCTATAAGAAAAACCGAATTGAACACGGATTATTAAAGAAGAAAGAAAAAAGGCAATTATATAGCAAATGAAACAAACCTCAAATAGCAACTTCCACCTCGATCTTTTGCCAGTCCAAAATCAACAAACATCGCCTATCAGTAAATACGGTTAATCGGTTATAGAAGTGAAACAGCAGTCAAAGCACTAGACTTTTAACACAAAACACCGGTCCTGGTCTGTACACACCTTGGCATGACCTATATGTAGATAGCCATTGGGTTCAGGAGGAAATCGAGTCCAAACTTTCCCTCCGGTTACTTTCAAGTGTTTCTCAAGCAAGTCCTTAGTATTGCAGCATCTTAAAACAGAACCGTTGCTGAAGAAAACTTCAGTGTGAACCTAGATTTCACCGATAAACAAGATCAGAGATGAATTGCATGCATTCAACTAAGGCAAGGTAAGAGGATTATACCTTAAAGTTCTCCTCGGGCTGAGGGAATATCGAAAATGGATTGATATCCTCTTCAGGTTCGGGAGCAGAAACAACATTTTTCTCGTCAACTTTTGCAGGCTTCTCCTTCTTCTTCTTTGCTACCTTTTCATTATCAGCTTCTGTTTTTTCCCCGAGTAATTCGTACATTTTTGCATCAATGAGTTCCTGAATCAAAAATATATGAGATGGTCCTAGAACACAATAATACTACAATTAAACAACAATTATGTTATACGCGTTCAAAAAAAGTACTAAATATCAACCTTGACAATCTTAGGGTCCGCCCACGGTTGTCTCTTCCGAAGATGCCCAAACAAATTTCCAACTATAGCCAGCATCAAAATGTGCAATTTCAGTGGTTTTATAAATAAAATAAAATAAAATAAAAAAGTGACAAGTATTAAATGTATTTTCAGCAGGTATCCCGAGGTTCAGAAGTCAATTTCTTATTACATACTGAAAATTCAAATCATAGACAGATAAGAGAGTTACCATTTGTTCGATACCGTTCCTTCAGAATTGTATCCTTATTCTCTTCAAATACATCATTGACAGTTTTTCTAATTTCTTCCTCCGAAACCTCAACGCCTGCATGAAAACGCAACTGTGCAATTATTTCCGGCAAAAAGATTACACATATGGGATAAAGTTTCCTTCTCTAAAAACAGAGTTTAACGAAACTCAAGCTTGATTTGCATGCAAGTGAAACTATATTTAACCTTGTACTAGAGAAACGAGACTCGTGTAATTAAATAGTTGCATGAATCGCTGAAGGGTATGAACTAGTACAAACATATAAAATTCAACCTAGTAAGTGACTGAATTTATCTTACCAACGCCACATGCATCTTCAAATTCATTTGTTTTGAGGTCATCGGAGCCCGTGACCGATAAAAACGCAAACGCGGCTTCCAACTGAGCCGGAGTCTTAATCTGCAAAAACAGAAAACAAAATCTCAAACTCACCACTCCACTAAAACGACCCACGCAGACCATATCCAAGAAGTTTCTAGCCCGACCTTCGAAGAAACGACATATTTCGCCAAGGTCGGACGGTGCACAAGGGAGTTCATCGGGTACTTCGTGGCAACCTGTCAGCAAAACGGATCCGGTTCTTTACATACTGAACGAGAGATCTTATTCAACTAACGCGCTTCGGTGTATAAAAAATGCTACCGTGTACAAGAGGTTTCCGACATTCTTACTACTCCTATATCCATCATCATCGGTCCCGGTCCCGGACAAGCCAGCCTGACAAAAACACGCCGCGAAAAGATAAGTAATCGAAGCAAGCAGTACAATCAATTCAAACGTCGAATTTCAGAAAAGAAAAGAAAAAGCTAAGCTCGAGTTCATCAATTCACAGCGATTTCTTCAATTCAAATTCGAATTTCTCCATTTCTCCACGTCGAATCGACCACATGCAATGCAAACACATGAAGCCGGAAACTCCATTTCACGGAGAAGAGAAGTGAAGGTGTACCTCGGCGATGACGGCGGTGAGGTTGGCGGTGACCTTCTTGTTGGCGACGGTGTTGCGCGCGATGCTCTCGTCCAATCGGATGCTCAGGAAGAGCTTCATGCTCTCCTCCTTGTCGGCCATGGCTTCCTTCGCCGGAATCAACGTCGACGGCGACTACGGCGACGGCGGCGGCGGAGAGAGAGAGAGAGAGATTTGGGGATTCTTGTAATGCTTTGTTGATTTAGTACTATATCACGAGTGAAAAACGACACTGTTTTTTTTAACAAACGACGTCGTTTTTTTCGCTGTGAATGACAGCGTTTTCATTACCAGCAGGCAGCAGCGACACCGTTTTTATTCTGAATGCAAACGACTACGTTTTAATTGCAATCTCACAGGTTCTTTTAGAGGTTTCATACCATTTTCTTCTGTTTTTTTTAATTATTTTTCAGGGCGAAAACTTGATTCAGCACTGGTATTTTGAGAGTATCTTGGTTCCGGTTTTGTTTTTTATAGAATTTTTTTGCTAAAGCAGTAAATCCTTTCACAAAATCTTTGCTGTTAGTGTTAAAAAAATCGATAATAGTTTAAGCTTTAGGGTGGAAGCGGACGCTTCGGGACGATAGAGTATCTTGGTTCCGGTTTTGTTTTTTATAATTTATTTTTTCAAATTACTAACTATTACCTGTTTATGTTAAATTTTTCCAATGTCGTTTTGTACTTTTATTCCGTAACAAACGCCGTTCATCATTGGCTTTATAGTTACCTATTAATATAAATGAACAAAATGTCCATTTTGTGTCAAACGTTTCAAAAAAATGCCCATTGCGTGTATTTTGTACTCTCACAAATGGGCATTCCTTAAAAGGTTCGACACAAAATTGATCATTTAGTACAATTTCCAATTAATATTTATAAATAAATAAAAAACTCATAAAATACCCAAAAATCGCCTAAGGTTTAAGGAAAATACTCATACTTTCAATTAATTCATTTATACTCATACTCATAATTATTTGAAAACATGCAATTCGAAATCAGTAAGAACTCCTCACATGAAATGCAACATCTTATAAAACTTTCTTTATGTAAACTATAGTAGTATTCTTTTAGCACAATTCTTCAGGGTTAGAGAAAAAAATACACAAATAATAAACAATCTCATTAAATTACAAAGTACTGTATGGTTTAGAATAATAATAGAAATGAGCTCTCTAAACAACAATCTTTTATAGCATATGCAGGGCTGCAACTGAGTTTATGTGGCCCTAGGCGGGCGTAAAATTCGGGGCCCTTTAATTAAATAATTTGATAAAATTTTAATGTAAAATATTAATATATAAAATATTTCGTGTTTACATGTATAAGCCAAAGGACAAAGAATTTTTTTTGCTAAAGCAGTAAATCCTTTCACAAAATCTTTGCTGTTAGCGTTAAAAAAATCGATAATAGTTTAAGCTTTAGGGTGGAAGCGGATGCTTCGGGACGATAGGCTGGAGCCCTAATAGTTTAAGCTTCACGACCTTTCGAATTCGGGATATTATCTAATTGGCATCTTAGGACTAATTAATTATTCATCTTTGTTTGTGATTTTTCGTAAATTTCCTTCTTTTTTTTCTTAATCGGGAAAAACGGAATTGGCGAAACAACCCGGTTTATGCTCCTTTCGGAGGAGGGGCAAGGTTTTGTCCCGGAGCTGAGCTTGGTCGCCTGCAAATTGCTCTTTTTCTCCATTACTTTGTCACAACTTATGGGTATTTTCATTTCTTCCTCTATATATAAAATTAATATAATTATATATATATATATATAAACATAAATTATCATGAATTAAGTGACAAAAAAACCTTGTCGTTTGCAGGTGGAATCAAACGAAGGAAGATAGGATGTCGTTTTTCCCGTCCGCTAGATTAGTGAATGGGTTCCAGTTGTGCTTAAAGAGACGCCAAACGACGACGTTTCAAGCCTAGTTTTTTGATTCAGCGGTGTTGACTTTGTACATGTAGCTATTATATGTTTGTATTATTTTATATTTTCGTATAAATATATTGTATTCGTTATTTGATACATATTTACTTATTTATGTAGTGTAACTCTGAAACAGGAAAAGAAACGACAAGAAGAAAATAAAGCAACAAATGCCATAAATCCCGAAAGCAATAAACGGAAAGGCGTAAAATAACCGAAAACAAAGTCTCCAATAAACATGACCAATCAAAATATACCAGCCACAACAAAACAATAAGGGTAGCTTAACAAAATCCGTTCGAGATATTTTGTGATTCATAATTAAATTATATGTGGGGTAATCTATATATATATAAAAGGAAAATCTACCACTATGACATGGCACAATGAGATCAAAGAGATTCTTATTTACTATTTTTTTTTCTTCAGATTTTTCATTTATTTCATATAAAAAAAACTCATTTGATGGCTTTATCTTTCTATGCATACAATAAACGTAGTTATGAATCATTTCTATGCAACAAATGCATAGTAGAAACGTATTAATCATTTAATTGTAGCAATGAATCTCTCAAGTAGGCATACAAAGAACCAACTAATTACTTCTTTAGTAATAACTAGCCATTAATTAAATCATCCAAAGTTTTAATGTCATTTTTGTTTTCTCGTGAATTTGATCGTTTTTTTCTTTTCTTTCATTTTCCTTGAACACCAACATTCATGGTTATTCTTAAAAGGAGCTTCTGAAATCTGATTTCTGTTTCTTCATTCCTTCATAGAATTTTAGTTGTATTTTTCTTGACCGGTTCTAATCATATATCTTTTTTTCTTTTTCATGCAGATTATTGAGCAGAAGGAATTGTTTCTCTGTGTATTGTTCTCCTCTGATTCTGTCTCTTAGGGTTGAAATTTTAACTCATAGCCACATGAAATAGAAGCTGTACTTGGTTCAATTTGAACAATAATATCTCATAGCCACATGAAAATGAAAGGTCACAATTCGAACTTCATGACGATGTGTTGTAATTCGATAACTCTCATGCCGACGCACCCTAAACGGCATTCGTACCACTGTCACTCTCCAAAGGCTTTGGTTTCATTCGTTCCAAGGTCAAGTATTGGTAAGAACTCTGAGAAATTCGTAATTAGTTTTGTGGGTCATAAATAACATATTGGTTTTGTTGCATCCAACTCTGGTGTTGTGTTGTTGATTGTTGAGTATGGAGAAGAAACTTAAGGGAATTTCGTTGGCTATGAGCAATATTGATGATTGCTTTTAAGCTTATATATAATATAAATTTGATTAAGCTTAAATATTTTGCAGTGCATATTATGAACTAACCATGCCATTTCAAATGCAGGACTATGTCAAGGAACTCTTTCTAAATTTCATTGTGACCGAGTTTTAGATATAGGATTAAGGATGGTTTATTTATCACAAGTAATAAATCTTTTTATAATTAAACTTATTAATTGTGATAAATGATTAAATAAAATTAGTATTTTTTATTTTTTATTGTATATGAATGGAAGGGTAGATAGGCATATTTTCATGTAATTGTTCAATTCTATAAGTCTGATATTTCATGACTATTATTCTGCTATTTTGGCTTTTAATTTAGTTCATTGTCATCGATAATTTTCTTCTCGGCTAAGTTATTTTCTATATCTAGTTATTATTTATACTTTTGGTGATCATATTTTTTCGTTAAAAATAGTTAATGGGATGATTTTGGGGAGGTGTATATGTAAGTTGATTTTTTAAAGATAATTATTTTTGCTTTTATAATTTTGGGATTTACAGGATTTCTTCTTACAAAAGTGTGTTTCAATAAAATTCGATCTAAAATATTTATCAATGATTTCTTCTCAAATACCAAATGTCTGAAAATATTTTCGGCAATTTTTTTTTAAAGCTGCTAATATAATAAAATATGGCCTCGAAATTGAGCCCCTTATGGCCTTATCGATGGTAACTCTCAGTCTCACGATATCGGTTTTCATCGCATACAGTCATTTTTTCTCCAAATTTTTGTTATGTTTTAGTTTTAAGATATGTTTCAATTCCTTTGAAGTCCTCGAAGAAATTATATCATAGTGGATTAAAGAAGTGATGATTTTTTTATGTATTACCATTAGTGGTACAAAATAGGCTAATTTTCTTTCTAATTTTAGATTTTTTTTTCTTCAACAAATGGACCATTCGAAGATCTTAATTCTGTATTTTGAAAAGATCTTCTTATTTTTTTTCAAATTAATCCTCAGTGAAGAATTTTCCAGGCAGTTGGTGTTACGTAATAGATCTGCAAAACAATCTTTAATCACTACTCTTCCGGTTCATTATGTGCGGTTGAGAGTTCCTTAAATTGTTATACATTCTTCTCACAACAAACTACTTTTTCCTTTTTTTCGTAGTTCTATTAACTAATCTATATATATATATATATATATATATATATAAATAAATAAGCAGAGTTTTTCAAGTATCAGGTGGCAACATAGACAAGTAAGAATTTCAGGATCCTAATTTTTCAAGTTTTCATTTTTTTAAATATTTACACCATCAAATGACACTCATTCCCACAATTTTTAAGAGGTGTATTACTAATTAATGGTATTTTAAACTTGATTGTGTTTATCACTTTATTGTTTGAAGGTTACGTAATTAGTTTTACTCACTAATGCATGCAATTCTTCTCTATGAAAAAATGTATGTTTCATTTTGTAACCTTCCTTCAATCGAATTTAATCTATATGAAGGCCTTTTGGTATGTTAAATTCCATTAAATTTAGATTTGATTTTCCACTTTTTACTTCTAAATTCATTACCTTATATTTATGCAAATAAAAACTATAACAGATTCATCCGAATCATGTGTTATTATCCTTGATTTTCTATTATCTTTAACATACTTATCATATATATTCATATGTGATATGACCAGACTAAAAGTGCGTAGACTGATAAGACTATTCCATAAAGTAATATTGGAGAATGAACATATGAAATATATATCATTAGTAAGCTCTCTCAGTTCTAAAGCAAAAGAAAAAGAGCTCTCTCAGTTTTATATTTCATGTCATATTACATCTTTTTGAATAAAAATGATCATAAAGCTCTCGGTTTCTATATTTCGTGTCGTATACGTATATATATTTATATATATGAGAGCAAATGACTCAACATATTTAAAGTAGATTTTAAAATGACCATCAACTGAAATGGGTGAGCTGTTGGAGATGGAGAGGGGATGCATACTTCAAATGAATGCTTGGTTACATACGTATATATCTTTTTGAATGTTTTATACTCTGAAATCTCATAGCAAACCAAACTTCTTCGAAAAGTCGACGACGTCTTATGTCAGATTTTAAATCATATGTAATGAAGCATGTGACTAAAGATTTAATGAAAACAAACGATGATAAAAATGGAAAGGGAAATTTACTATAGTTCACTATGTCCCCGTCATTGAAGGCACCTTGAAGGCGGGTTTCGAAGATTCCACGGGTTTGTGATTCTGCTTCGGTTTCAAAGGCTGAATTTTCCCTGTTGATGAGAAATCGGACAGTTATTGATAGATACACGAGCAGAAGAGTTCGAAACTAAATTAGGAAAAATAAGAAAGAAAAATACCTGGTTATGGAGTGGGATTTGAATCCATTGAATTGTTGATCTTTAATAAATTAACCAATCCGAAAGATATTTTACAGAAACTTAATTGGATTTTACTTACAATAATATTACAGTGGAAATTGCCATAAAATGTATATACCATCATATTACAGTGGAAAAAATTGCCATTTTTTGGTTCAATGTCATAGAATGTACACATCAATTTAAGTGTACATTGATACAAGTGTTAGAGCCTTAAAGGTACCTGCCAAACCAACTTGGTGCTTTTCAAACTTATACGTGGGTGGAAATGTAATAACGGCCTCACGCATTCCTTGAAAGACGTTCCCGGCCGCCATTTCCGCCCTGAGCTGGTCCCTTTCTCTGAGCCAATCAAAGCATCTTTGTGACACAAAATCCCTGGCTTCATCATAAGTAATGTCATCGGGCCGATAATTGAAATCACCGAGAAAGACGAGCATGTCCACCTCAGATAACTCGGGGATCGCTTCGGATGAGTAAGCAACACCTGCCTGTGAAGGCATCCACATAATTATTATTATTCAACCTCAAATAAAATATTCCACTCGTCGCAGGCCGTGAGATCCGTGTTTTCCCTTCACTATGATTCTTACTTGGCTATCTTTACGAGCCCACAAAACCGCCCATGAGAGTCAAATTTCCGTCTTCCACTCAAGAACGGAAGATATATTTTTTAATCACATATTTTAACATGAAAAACCAAGCGCAAATTTCCACATATGACTAAGGAACTCGCATACCCTAAGCATAAAATATTCTAAGCAGAAGTTGCAAAGAGTCTGCCTTGAAATTGCTAGAAAACCAAGCACAGAACCGGTACCAATAAAACTCTAAAACCAACAAATAAACAAATGAAGGGGAAGCTTGTAAAAAAAAAATATATAGACTCGGAATGATATAAAAAAAATAAAGCATTTACGTACATTTGCACCGAGAAGCACCTGAACGGCAGATGAAGCCCCAACTGCATTACAAAAGGTAACTCGGAGTCAGATTGATAACTAAGCACGTTGAAAAGGCAAGTGAATAGATAGAGCAGCGTACCTGGTGCAGCGCCGAAAAGGCTAGTTGGCCGGGTGAACGTCATAGTCTGGTATACATGATCAAAGTCGGCATTGCGGCGACCGACTGCTTCAAGATGTGCAGCAAAGTGACAGTTAACAAAGCACATTATTCGATCGTACACTCGAATCCTCAAAGCAACGGCTCCCTGGATAAATCTGCACCCCGTCAATTTCCATCAAAACAAAAGACACCTATTGCCATTACCGAAGACTCTCACCTTGTTACCAATGGCCCGTCCAAAACCGCATGGAACTGCTGCTGCATCAACATCTCCAACGTTTGCTCTAAGATTACTTCTCACCCTGAACAATAATTTAATGATAACACCGGACATGTTAATACACAAGGATAAGAAAATGCACGAAACGAAGAGAAACGACGCATAGTTTAGTGCTTGGTAGGACTAAGCTATGTATTCTAAAATTATTACATTTTGAACCATGTATCATCTATTAAAAAACATACTGTACCGATATATATAATAGATATACTACCTTGAATATATATTTATGTATAAGAAACTTGTAACAAAATACGGAAAAAGTCTTGAGATGAATAAAAAAATATTAGTTTTTTCGGGTAACTAAAGATCCATTTACATAGATGAGTTTATTTTGTGGGGTATTATAAGACCAACTTTTCCATGAGCACCACTAACCAAGCAGCGATAAGCAAGCCCGCCAATTGCCGGGAACCAATCCGTTCAAATGTTGATCCCTCGTCCAATGTTTTGCCGATCATATCCAACCACCAGTTCCCGACTGAACTACCCAAGGCCGACCTACGATAAAAGTTGGATGTGATGAAAATCACAATAATGCCCCTACACTAAAGAGAGATACATTTTTCTAAAATTACAATAACATTCTTACTGTTTCTCTAGCTGCAGAGACAGCGAGAAAACCAGCCCCCATCTCAACTTCTTGCAGCCCGACGACGACAATGCTGATGTCAGAGGAGACCGACCCTAGCCAGCTAATGAGCGAGTCGTGAGATGCTCTCTCTTGTCCGACATTCCACGTACCGCTCAAAATCTTTAAATTCTCTATCCTCGTATACGAAGACGCTTTTGCAGCCAACTCAGAACGCACAATTCCATCGAGCGGTCCCGGTGATGTTACGTTCCATCCCCGAACGCCACCGTGATTCGCCAACGTGAAGATATAACCCTCTCCGGAAGCCATGCTTATAACTGGGCTGCTGTGAGCCACCCATCCTCCGAGCAAGTTGCCGTCGAGATCCAACACTTGTATAGTCCCGCTTAGGTAACCAACCCATATCCGAGTACCGAATGCACAAAGGCACTGAACGGAAGAAGAGTGGTGATGGAAATCCTGTATGCGATTCCCATTCCCGTCCCACTGAACGAGCAAGCCGTTCGTACTACCACTCCAAACCATCCCATCGATGGTGATAGCAAGTGCTTCGGTTCTTCGAGTATCGTCTCCGAAGGCGCTCTTCGCTGCAACCCGGCGAACGACATCCGCTGCTCCCATAATTGCATTGCGTGAACGCTGAAAGAATCCGATGGGATTTTGTATCTTTTCTCGTTTTGCACCTAAAATGAACTCTACAGAGACATCCTGTGCTAGCGGTATGTCCACCCGATTTTCAGGTTGACCGTCTATATTAAACACTTTCAGTAACTCCCTCGTGCGAGAATCCCTGCACCATGGAAACTAGTGGAATATATTAAATCCGTGTATAAAACGAAGTCTACCGATACAATATCTTTGAAATTGAAGCGTACCATAATGCAAATGATAATGGACCAGCACTCCAGACTTTTGCTCTAGTAGAATCCGACAGCAGGAGCTTAACATCCCAATTCAGTACGTTACCGGTACCGTTAGCCACAACCTGGCTCCTCGGGTCAATAAATGACCTCTCCACTTGTAATGCAGCCACGGGCCTTTCTTCGGGCGTTAAAGAAAGCGATTTTTCGATTGCTTCCCACGGCCATATATTAATGACACCGGCCTCGGAACCCGACCACAGATCTCCTGAAATATAGATATAACAATGTATAAAAAGTCGGTTTAATCTTGTAATCGGACTCTAATCAATACAGAGAAAGGGGTATCCATCGCCTCGGTGAATTCCCGTTGGCCGATTAGTGTTTGTTGATCTAATGCACTGCTCATATTTCGTAAGAGTAACGAAAATTGTTTGAAGGGTTACCATGAGATGTGATGACAAGAGAAAGAACAGGGCCTCGGTGAGCCTGCCATGATAGTACTTCCTCGGCACTGCCGTCTCGGTCCATGGGCCAGCACCGGATCCTGCCGTCCCTGTGGCCGCTCCACACCACCCGCGTAGCCTCGTCCGCCACCAAGCACAGCGCCGCGGACATGCCCACAGACTCCCTGAACGGCACAGCGTCCTCCTCTCCCCCGCTCGCAAAGAGATCACCTAGCCGCCAAACACGCAGCCCGCACTCCGCGGCCGCCCAGAGCTGCCCGCACGCAGGGGCGGCCGCGAGCGCGCGCAGGAACACCCCTGCCTGCGCCTCCCGGAACGGGCGCGGCCTCAGCTCCAGGGGAACCGGCCGCCGCGGGTGCACCGCGGCCCGAGCCGGCACGCGGAAAACCCCGGAGCCTCCGCCGCTTGCCACAAACTCCAGCAGTGGAGGAGCGGCGACGTGGCCCGAGTCCGCGAGAGCGAGGTTCCGGTCCAGGAATTGGAGCATGTAATCAATACGCCTCGAGGCCAACTCCACGGAGGCGGCCTCGGAGGGGCGTTCCTCCTCGTCCTCGTCGGAGGAGTCGAGGAAGAGGCCTTCGCGGTTCGACGATTGCCGGAAATCACCGGTGCCGGTGCCGATGAAGAGACCGCAGACATCATCATCATCCGGGTTCATTTCGCAAGAATCTTGGCAATATGTTGAGCTCAATCGAAGCTTTCTGTGTACCCAATTGCCATGAAATCAAAACGAAAGCTTCATTGCAGAGCTCAAGAACAAATATCGATTGGAAACTATATAGTTGGAAACTATCTGTATCAAATGAATGTGAAGTTCAGCAAAAAAAAAAAAAAAACACACAGTACAATGGATAATTCGTACGGAAACAGAAGCGAGCTGGTGATCGATACGCAGAATTCGCGGCGAGAAAGTGGAAGAGTGTTTGGGAGACGAGAAAATCAGCGAGATTCGTCCAGAGAGAGAGTTGAGAAGTTTGACGAAACGAGAGTGAGGACAGATCATCATCGATGGAGGGGAAGCGCGTGGATGGAACGTGGTGTTTGAGCGCGTGGTGGAACTGACTCAACTGGATTTCGGAGGAAACGACGTTGAACCGGAGAAACGACAATGAGAAAGAAAATGACTGTGAACGACAATAATTGGACTCAGAATGTAGATGTAGTTTTTATTTGTGTTACTCTAGGGGTGAAACCGGCCTGTGTATCCCCTTTTTTAGTCGGGTTTGGTAAAAAAAAAATCTACAAATATCCAGGGCCCAGAGAATCGAGTTTTATTTTGAAAACCCGTAAGGTTGAAGCAACGTGTTATCGGACATTCAACTGGCTGTCCCAAGATCAAGAATGAATAAGGAGTGTCCGGAAAGTTTTCATTGGATAAAGAGCTAGAAAGACCGCCCGGAAAACCGAGTTTAACCAAGTCGAAAGACGAGAGAAAACATATGGTTTTTTATCAGTGAAAACTCGTGACCAACTTAAGAACAATATTTTTAAACCCAAAAATATAAATATGATTTAACACTATTTAGCAAAAATAATTATAAGAAAAAAAAGTAGTGTAAAATATTATTTATCACGTGCCAATCATTTTTAATCTCATGTGTTTTCATTTATATAGCTCAAAACACTTGTTGTTTATCCTAACGTGTTAAATTTATGTCTTTTTGTCTTTCTTTCTCGTTGAGGCCTATTATTCGAGCTCCGATAATATATAACACACTTATCTTACCAAATAAACTAAAATTAAATAAAATAAACAATATTAATCCTCTAAAATGAAATTCCGGTGTTTAGAAATATCCGGGGACATAGCTTTCTGGCAATAGAAAGAGCTATTTTTCGGTAACAATCGGCGAGGCAGTGACTCTTCGTATTGGGATAACGGAGGTAGTTAGAAAATCTCTACCACCAAACGATCTTGACATCATCACGGAAGACATTCAAAGCGGTTGTCCGTGCTTTGATCAGCACGAGTTGGATCGGCATCTTGTTATTAGTGTAATCTTGTGTTTCGGCTTTGTTATGAATTTTTACTTTTATAATAAGAAATTAAATGGTACGAAAGAAAATTTAAAAAAAAATGTGTTGATGATAATTGACATCAGTGAGTAAGTAAAAGATGACAACAAGTGGAACTAAAATAAACGACACCTTTCGTGGATGCACTTAAAGATTAAAGAAGACTCTACAAGACTACAACTATATATTTAGTTATTTATAGCCCAATTGGCTCAATGACGAGTATATATGCAACTATATATTATATATAAAGTTAATAAAGGAATGAATATTGTAATATTTTAGTGGCATAAACTAATTTTGTTTTACAGTTATCATTAACATTTTATTTCCTTTTTCTTTAATTGATTTAATAGAATTTTTAATATATTATTGACAATTTTGTATATATTTCTTTTCAAATAGCATGTGATTAAGGCTTAACGGCGCATATCTAAAATCTTGTTAAATTAATAAAAAAGTGAGTGAAATTTAATTTTAATAAGAAATGAAATAATGAAATAATGAATATCAACAAATAAAAATAAAAATATACCACTGTTAATCTCATTTACATATAAGTTATATTTTGACGATAATGATGAAATATATGGAGGGTTATATGATAACACTATATATGCTATGACCTTTGTTATTATATAAAACAAATCACATGTAATTAAGTTTAGTGGTCCAAATCTCCTTATCCTTTGCTATAATCATTACATGATTTATGGTTGAAATTATGAAATTAGATGTTATATATGAAATTTATGTTATTTAACGGTCCTGTCTATTTTTATATATACATTTGTTGTTTTAAGATCAAGTAGAATTAAGAAGAACGTACGAAATATTCAAAATATATATTCATTAAGACCTAAAAGTTCATACACATACATTCGATTTTCGGTACAAATAAAAAATACACACCGCCGAAAATCGCACCTTATTCATTCCAAATTATACTGATTTATAAAATATTGCCATCGGTTTTGGTCTATGAATCGGTTTCACGGCCTTTGGTTTTTCAGACTTATTGGGTATCCGAGGATATTCTCATCACGGGATGCCGGAATGCGGGTTTTTCGGGTACTTACAGTATCTTCATACAAGTAATTAAACACAAGGTTTTTCTAATTTTCTTTGTTTAATGATTTGTGTTCTTCAAATGTACATTAATTAGATCTTATCATGTTTGTAAATTTAAATAATCGACACTTATCGATAGCCTCGGTAGTATTATACTAAAATAATATGCTTAAGATTATTATTGGTGGACTTCTAGAAGATTGATCTCATTTAAATCTCAACTATATATTATTATATATGCTAAGCTGTCCTTGAAATATTAATCAGAGACTAATAATTTTTCTTTTGTTCTTCTTTATTTTATCTAATCTAATTTAATTAATTTTATTATATATTAAATGAGGGAATGCAATTCCGGTTCCTCTTTTACCAATTGCGGGCAGAATCGGAATTAATGATTCCAACTCCTGTTTTACCGGAATTACAAATTAAAAATTTACCTTTCTAAAAATTGAAGTAAAATATCAAATTAATATATGCACCGTCGGTCGTAAAAAAAACTAAGGAGATGGTGCTAAACGGAATTATATATATTTTTAAAATCTGAATTCGGGAGTTCTAAAATACCGTGATACCGCGAATTAACACCGTATTGTAAACCGTTGAATTGTCAAATAGATTTGAGAAGTGAGATGGGTTTGAATTGAAGCAAGAAGGGGAAAGCTGGATGTTGCTGGCGCATGATTGTAGCCTAAGATATCTTCTAATTTTCTAAATTACGCCAGAAACTTAGACCCTTGATTCTTGGAATTAATCCTCAAAACTAGGGTTCAACAAGTTCACATATCATGACTACTTGTGACACATTTGCCCTCACAGAAAATCAATCCTAATTGTACAAGTAGAAATTTGAATCCGGACACAAGACACGAAACAGTAATGACACGGAGTAAATGAGTTCATGACCGTTAATGGGTTTGAGTTCGATAGAAAAAAGTTATGATACTCTCACTCCCAATACTATAATATATGTACATATTTTGTCCAATTTAATTTATCTTTCTATCTTTCTGAATTTCTGTTCCGTAAGTAATAATAATATAAAAAACCGGCATCTTCCAATGCCGGTCCTTCAATAGCGTGGTTCGACTTGTGTCGTTTCAGCTGGAAGTTAGCAAAAAGAAAATTGACACAACAAATATATATTTTTAATTTTTATAAGAATTGTCATTTAAGCTCTACAAAACTTATCACATAAATACTTTTTTGGACGCGAGTAACCTTAAAATCTTTAATAATATAACATGCTTCGAAAAAGCTTATAATATATATATATATATATATATATATGTCGTTTCAACAGGTGCATCATTTTTAATATTATTTTACATGCCCAAAATATATATATATATACATTGAACTGATATATATATATATATATATTTAAATTTTAATCATATTTTACTATGAACAATATTGTCTGTTATAATAAAATAAAACAAATAGTGATATTTTCTTAATAAAATATTTTATGTTTTGATAAAACACTATACATATATGATAAAATCATAAGAATCAATCTAAAAGTTAAACAAAGATTCACTATGTCCTCTAAAAATTAATTAGTTAAGGTTGGTAGTACTTTAATAACAGTTTGTGATAATAAAAAATTGTGGCAGGCAAGAGAGAAAATCATATTGAAGATAAACCGAACAATCGAAGTTTACCGGCAAGGCGGGTCGACGGAAGCAAGCAATGGCGTGCTTGGAAGGCTTTTGGAGGAGGAAAGCTTACCGGACGAGGCAGTGGCTGATTTCATCATCAACCTTCTCTTTGCGGGCAACGAAACCACCGCGAAAACGATGCTCTTCGCTGTGTATTTCCTCACTCATTGTCCCTCGGCTCTCAACCAATTATTGGTACTAATTATTTTCATATCATCCCTAACTAGGTATATCATACTTGAAATGAATATGAATCAAATATAGCATATCGAAAATCGGATGATCCATATCCGATTTTTATTTTTCGTTTGAAAATGGACATGAAAATTTTGCTATCGTGTGAAAAAAAAATGAAAACATAATTTTTGTCTCCGTTTTCCATTTTTTTAGCGGTAACTAAAATAAATTGAACTAAGATAGATAATTGCCCTTTGTACTTTATTAAACTGTATAAGAGAATCGACTTTCGGGTGTCTCAATTGATCAATTTTATTTTTAATAAAAGCAAATAAATAAATTTATATTCCCGTAGCAAGACCGAAATAGAACTTTACGTTTCTTCTTTTTTTGGCGGACCGGATATGAAATGGATGTCCAACCTCGGACAGATGAAATTAACAAGACTATATCTACGTCTAGATAAGAATATATTTGATATACAATATATATGTGTATATATATATATTCTAATTTTGTTATTCATTTTACAATGATGAATGAAAAGGGTGAGCAAGAAGGTCTTCAAAGGAGCTCCAATGGAGATGAGAAAATGCTTACTTGGGAGGACTACAAAGCCATGCCTTTTACTCAATGTGTGAGTTATTATTCCTAAAATATTATATTCACTTTACATAGTTTTATTATCATAATATATAATAAAATTGTAGCTATTCTTTTCTTATATGTTTGTATAATACTTATGTTTAGGTGATTGATGAAACACTACGAATTGGTGGCATTGCTATTTGGTTGATGAGAGAAGCAAGAGAAGATGTTAAATATCAAGGTCATCTCAATTTCTATAATTTCTCTATCAAGTAGGGTGAAACCGAGACCGAGACCGCAAACTTATTTTTTTCCTTCTCCAATGTTTAGAGTAAAACTGCTTTCAATTATTGGATTTTGCATCTGTAATACAGATAAAGAAACTGAAACTGAATACGAAGTAAAGTCGCAATTACATTTTTGGATAAGCACGTTTTTTTTTTTTTTTTTTTTTATCGAGAACCAAGCCAGGTCCGGGTTGGTCCGATTTTTTTTTTTTAAAAAAAGTGTCATACATGTCCTTGCCACCTCACAAGTCCTTGAATAAACACAATATAATTTCAATTTTTTTTTAGATTATGTGATTCCGAAAGGAAGCTTTGTGGTGCCGTTTCTGTCCGCGGTACATTTGGATGAGAATGTGTACAATGAAGCTCTCACTTTCAATCCATGGAGATGGATGGACCCCGAAAACCAGGTATTTTTAGCTTTCAACAATAATAATAATTCGCGTTACAGTTTGTGATATGAATCTGTTTTCTCGGTTCCATACCGTTTCATATTTTAAAGCTCTATAGTGAAAATTGAGGGATCCGGTCAATAGGCCGGTTCCAAAAGATCTACGGTTTTAGACCTTTTGGATAAGGGTGTTTTGTAATAGACCTTTTGCGGTTATTTAATTTAGCCGTTATTTTTTTTCTTCTTCTTTTAAGTGTGTTAAACTTCAATAGTATAATAATCTATGTTACAAACATAATTTTATATAAATAACTAAAAATGCGAGTTTTAGGGTGGAAGCGGTCGCTTAGGGACGATAGGATAGAGCCCTAATAGTTTACGCTTCACGACCTTTCGAATTCGGGATATTATCTAATTGGCATTTTAGGACTAATTAATTCTTCTTCTTTGTTTGTGATTTTTCGTAAATTTCCTTCTTATTTTTCTTAATCAGGAAAAACGGAATTGGCGAAACAGCCCAGTTTATGCTCCTTTCGGAGGAGGGGCAAGGTTTTGTCCCGGAGCTGAGCTTGGTCGCCTGCAAATTGCTCTTTTTCTCCATTACTTTGTCACAACTTATGGGTATTTTCATTTCTTCCTCTATATATAAAATTAATATAATTATGATATATATATATATAAACATAAATTATCATGAATTAAGTGACAAAAAAACCTTGTCGTTTGCAGGTGGAATCAAACGAAGGAAGATAGGATGTCGTTTTTCCCGTCCGCTAGATTAGTGAATGGGTTCCAATTGTGCTTAAAGAGACGCCAAACGACGACGTTTCAAGCCTCTACTTGAAACAAAAGCTTTCATGTCGTTTTCTGTACACTGCTACATTATATATATATATATATTTTTTATTTTTTTGAGGAATTGTCCTTTTTATATATTGCTGTGTTGATGTACAAAGTTCCAAAGTTTTTTGATGTAGCGGTGTTGACTTTGTACATGTAGCTATAAGATGCTTGTATTATTTTATATTTTCGTATAAATATATATATTGTATTCGTTATTTGATAAATATTTATTTACTTAGTGTAAATATGCAGTCCCGTATTATTAGGCTAAGGTTCCGAAACAAAAAAGGAAACTACAAGAAAATAAGGCAGCAAAATGCCACAAATCCCGAAAGCAATAAACGGAAAGGCGTAAAATAACCGAAACCAAAGTCTCCAATAAACATAACCAATCAAAATATACCAGCCACAACAAAACAATACAAAATCTGTTTGAGATATTTTGTGATTGATAATTAAATTATGTGATTAAACCGCGAGAAGCTAAACTTTTATATATTATACAGTTCATAAATATTAACACAATATTTGAATGACACATGTGATGCGCTGACGATTTTGATGATCATATGAACTTGCTCGATAAAATTACCCCTAATTAAACTCTTACTTGATACTTAATAGCCTCACTACATAAAAATTATAAGAAATAATAATACTTGTTATTTACATACTATTTTTCTTAAGTAAACCGATTTCTACATTAACAATTATATGGAGATGAGAACCTAAAGAAGCCAAAGTAAGTAAAATTGTTGAACTATCGAGGTACCGCTTAGAAAAATAAAGTCTAGGAAGGTAAATAAAGGTGTAAAATAACCGAAAATAGTCTCCGATATCGTTCTCATTGGATCTTGAAGAGGGTCTTCAGTTTAGTGACCAGCCTCCAGTCTTCCTTGGACAGGTCCTCCTGAACATACGATAAGCGCGTTACAAACGACGTGGGTTGATATAAATTATGGAAGATTGAGAGTTCCAACTTACTTGGTAAGCTTTCAGCGCATCGATCGATTTTCTCGAGATGTGGCTGACAAGCTCGTCCTCGATCTCGAAATGCCTGCCATACATTTTCTGTTGTTCTTCGGGATCGCTGCCAACGATCTGCAAAAGAAACGGCCGTTAAAGTCCTTAAGAAGAGCTCCGGTCATGCTCTCGAAAGCAACGGCCGTTAAATTTTGTTTTTTGGTACCTTAATGGAGACTTGAGAGCCTTTCTTGGCAGTGTCGACATCTTCATTGTTTTTCTTTTTAATGGACGCGATCCGCCCGATATCGATGAATTTCCTCTGAGGAATGCATATTGGACTCCCAACCTACACACAAACAAGAGGTACCAAAATGTTGTATACACTGAAATCTCATAGCAAACCAAAGTTCTTCGAAAAGTCGACGTATTATGCCAGATTTTAAATCATATGTAATGAAGTATGTGCATCGTAAGTGACTAAAGATTTAATGAAAACAAACGATGATAAAAATTGAAGGGGAAATTTACTATAATTTACTATGTCCCTGTCAAGCGAGAATTTATTAGAGATTTCGATTAAAATAAAAAGAAGGGTAAGCGGTAGTACCTTCGCGATGCCCTCCAAAACATCAACTCCGAGAACAATTGGGTCCTTCGCTCTGAACACGCCGTTCGGTAATATCTTAAGAACGCAAGGGAACACCGCTTCATCGGCCGCCTCCTTCTTCTTTTCCTCCTTGAGGTTCTTGATGTAGGCTCTGAACGCAAGGGTTTTTACTATGTACATGCATTTCCGTTTTTCATAAACGACATCATTTCTCTGCATCATTTCCGTTGTTCGCTTTTGTTTGCTTCGGTTCGCTCGTGTAAAAAGATTGGAAATAAGCCGTCACAGTTGACCACATTGGTTACTTATACCATAAATATCTCTACATTGGATCAATTTAATATTTAATAGTACAAAATGATTTTGGATAAAATGTATACTATGATTTTACAAAAACGACAACAATACGAAACTGACATATTCAAAGTCAGCCAATTTTAAGCCTAAAGTAAATGTTGTCCCTTTAAATTTTATTCCCTCTAACTGCTCACTGTCGTTTTAACTTTAAACTTCGGTCGTTTCGATCTATCGTTTTCCATTTCTATCGTTTTTCTAAACAATTTCTGAAGCTTCGTTTCTCTAATAAATGTCGTTTTGTAAATTTATAATCCTTTCTCATTGATTGATTAAATATATTTTATTTTTTAAAACAGTTAATAGCCACATATGTATTGAAAGTTTTTATTTAAACAGTTAAGATTTCATCAGCTTTTAGAAAAGAAAAATGTTTAAAATACTTGTAGAAGTTACACATTAGAAAAACAGTTAAATGGATTGAAAAATTTGACGAAATTTGAGAGAAGGAAAATATTATTGATACTCGAAACGTTTACAATTTACGTAAAAAAAAGTATTGGGTTTATAATTATATCATTAAGAGTATCAAGATATTAAGGTGGTGTTTGGTTAACTGGTTTGGGAAACCAGTTTTGCAATTTGGTTTGGAAAATCCGTCCAGTTTTGCAATTTGATTTGGGAAATCCGTCTGAAAGTTTGTTGATTGGGACTTCGTCTCCTTAACGCAAAAGATATGTACTTCTCCGGAACGAGATGGAGAATACGACATAAACTATATCGTTTGACGTAAACGACCAAGTACGGAAGAGTGGGCCAAAACAAGGAAAAGGCCCATTATCGAAATAAGCCCATTCGGCCATGGCGTCCAGATTCCAACATAAATAAATAGTGTTCGTTTTTTCTATATATTAATTAAATTTATGACTAAAGTAGCTTATATTTTCTTTTTCTTATGCTTCTTAATCCCAATCTTAGCTTTAAAAAGAAAAGACCTTATCTTCGTTTTATTGCGACGAAGATCTGGTCTTTTAACCTCTAAAAATTAAAAATTGGAGCAAGAAAAAACAAAATATTAAGTAGTTTAACCGTAAATATTTATAAGTTCATTTTGAGAGCTCGAGTTCTGGTTGTTGAAGCTTTCGGTCTCTCCATTTCCATGGCGTTTGCTTCCTCGAACCTCGGAGCTCTCTCTCCCTCTCTCGTCGCAACCAGCCCCTTCCCTCGCTTCGCCTTCCGATTCCCGCCATCGCCGCGAAGAGTCGTCCCGCGACGAGCGCTCCGAGAGTGGAACGAGTACGAGGAAGCTCTCAAGCGCAAGGACCTCGCCCAAGCCCTAAAGTTCCTCAATTCCGTCGAAGACGACGAGGAGCTCGGAATCGATTCCTTCAGAGGATCGGGGAATCGAGATTGGGAGGTTTTGGACACTTGCTTGAACGCCGATGATATGAGACTCGTCGCCAACGCCTATGGCTTCCTCAAGAGCAGAGGGTTTCTCCCCTTCTTCGGCAAGTTCAGGAATATCGGTAAATGTTGCTACTTTCTATCCACTCTTCTGTTGCCATTGATCACTGAGTTTAGATATAGCAATTTGTTCGGTATATCCGGTTTTCGGTTTAGAAAGTTGTTCAAGCTCAGAACTTTAGTGCTATAGAGGAACCGAACCGAGAAACCCGATTTGAGAAGATGAATGACGGGTAGGTTATTATTTGCCATTGATGATCTTGGTCACTAAGTAGAGTATATCCGGTTTTCGGTTTAGATTCGGTTTACATTATCCGTTGTTTCTTTCATCCATTGTTTTGTTGCCATTGATGATCTTGGTCACTGAGTAGAGTATAGGTCTAACAATTTATTCGGTATATCCGGTTTTCGATATATTCAGTTTTCGTTCGGATTACGGGTTTTATGATTACCCCGTGTATCGACATATATAGCAGTTTCGAAAGCTATTCAAGCTCATAGCTTCAAACCGATGCCAGAATTATTTAGAAACCCGATTCGAGAAGATGAATTACGTGTAGGTTAATGATCGAATAATTTATGATGGTGGAGAAGTCCCCAAAATATCCGATTTAAGTCGTATAGATAGTAAAGTTATGGGAAGAGATCGAACGTGTCACGGACATTTGAAACATCATTTTGGCAGTAGAGAAACAAAAGCAGAAGTAAAGAGATAACGACATGGGAATTTTACGCTGTGATCGGAAAATGAGCTACAATGATGAGACAAAGAGAGCTAAAAAGATAAACGACGGCTTGATTATTGTATGTCTCCGAAAACGCCAATTATAGGCCTATCGGTCCGATCCCTCCACTCCACCAAGGAGCTCCTAAAATACCCCATAAATGCATGCCGTACCGTAGAGTTTAAAAAACGGGCCCAGCCAAGGAATCGGATTCGGGTCACAAACTCAAACATTTAAAATAGCATTTTCGCAGGTGTACTACCTTTTTTTAATGGGTGTGCTCTATTTACCAAATAAACCATTAATTGCCAATGAATTATATGGTTGCTTTGTTATAGAAAATCTTTATTAATCAATTCTAAGTCGAGTAAATATTTGAATATGGAACTTATTGTTAATCGATTTCTGCAGTTTTGGAGGGACCAAGAAATGTCACACCAGATGTCTTGAAGGACTCGACGGGTTTAGAAGGTACTCCAAATTTTACGTTTTTTCCATTATCGTCTTCTTTGCAATATTAAGTGCCAAAGATACTTCCTTAGCCTTTTATGCTTAACTTGATCTTTTCCTCGTTATCCAGCTGAAAAATTCGCTCCGAGAAAATGGGGTGTTTCGGGAAGTTCTCAGCTTGCTTTGGTCGCGATCCTCGGTGGAACGTCATATCTTTTCTCGCAAGGCATCGATATAAGGACTAACCTTGCAGTTGTAATTTCTCTGGCGTTTATCGATTCTATTTTTCTCGGAGGGTGTTGTTTAGCTCAACTCACAAGTTATTGGCCCCCGTATAGAACTAGAATCCTAGTACATGAAGCCGGCCATCTCTTAATCGGTAAGCATTACATTATGATCGTTGAATCATATAACAAAATGCAAACTCGGTGTTTTATTCAATTGAATTTTATTATTTTCCTTGACAAATAATACTTAGTGGTGAGACCAAGACCGGGTACTGGGCTTTTGGATCATTTTCGGCCGGGTCCCAGTCTTTTTAGCCGCCCAAAACCGGGCCCAATCCCAATTTAAAAAGAAGTCCGCTTTTTGAATTTTTTGCAAAAAACCGGGACTGGGCTGAAAACCGGGCGTTTCAGCTTTTTAATAGTATTTTTTAATAGAACCCTAAAGCTAAAACTATAATAAATTAATGAAAAATCAGAATATACTAAAACTAGGCTGGAAACTGGGATGGCCCGGTTCTCGGACCGAAACCGGGCTTAGGGAGTAATTATTACACCCCTACTCTGATCGTGATTAAGCAAGTAAACTTATGTTGATAACAAATTTTGTCGACATTTTGCAGCTTACTTAATGGGTTGTCCGATCCGCGGTGTCATTTTAGACCCAATCGTTGCAATTCAAATGGGAATTCAAGGGCAGGTATTATAAATCAGAACTATCTATTCTAAACCGTTAACTAAGAACACAGTTTACGGAGAGCCTAAAACCGAAAAGGGCCAATCGGAACGCTATCCAAATTATTACGTGGAGAATGAAAGATTTAGAATTAAGAGTAACAAGGCTGACATGAAGAATGTGTTTTAGGCAGGAACTCAGTTTTGGGATGAGAAAATGGCGAACGACTTAGCTGACGGACGATTAGATGGTACGGCATTTGACAGGTGCGTCTCACTATCTATCCCGGTATTTCGGGAATTTTCACTACCTTTTTTTTTTGTTGTTAAAATTCAATTCTAGTGCCGTGATTTTTAAAACCGGTTTTAATACAAATCTCCCAAACCAAGTACAAATGAGTGAAATGAAACCAGGTACTGTATGGTCCTTTTCGCCGGAATTGCCGCTGAGGCTCTTATCTACGGGGAAGCTGAGGGCGGAGAAAACGGCGAAAACCTCTTCAAAAAGGCCTGTTCTTTGCTTCAACCCGCATTGTCAATCACCGAGGTATCACTTAAGTCGAATAAATTATTGCACATTTTTATTTTTCTTCAACCAATAGTATTAAGTTTCGGATTCCGAATTTCCATTCTTGTAAGATGTCGAATCAAGCGAGATGGTCTCTTCTTCAATCCTACAATCTTCTGAAATGGCACCGACGAGCTCATCGTGCTGCCGTTAAAGCCTTGCAGAGTCGCTGCACTTTAAGCGTCGTGATTCGGAGAATTGAGGATGCCATGGCAGCAAGTAGATGAAATGTGAAAAATTAGGTGTATATTAACTTTAATATATCTATAAGGTAAATGTATACACCTAATTAAATGTAAAAAATAGTCTTGAGTTGTATATATCCCATTTGATTATTTGCGGTAAAAGTACCTAAAAATAAATAAAAGTTGTGTCATTTTTTTATTTTTAACTTTTGCCGCTCATTTATTTTTATCATTATTGGATACCAAAGTAAAAACACTGTAGTTTCTACAGTGACAATTTGCCAAATTAACAAGTCACAACTGCTGGCCTTCTAACGTTAACATTTGCTCTCTCTCTTTTCTCTTTTTCCTAGAAAATTAAAAACAAAAAACAAAGTATGGTGTATGTGTTGGGTTTTCGATTCCAACTTGTGCAGATTAACTAACTATGGTGTATTTTTTGTTTCATGGAGATGGCTGGTGAAGGGAAAGAATCGGATATTGAGTTCGATTAATATTGTTCATGTGAAATTAGAATCGGATATTGAGTTCGATTAATATTGTTCATGTGAAAAGTGAAGGGAAAGAATCGGATATTGAGTTCGATTAATATTGTTCATGTGAAATTAGAATCGGATATTGAGTTCGATTAATATTGTTCATGTGAAAAGCTTCGACTCTTTTACTTTTTTCAGCAATAAACCCGAGAGCTTTAACTGTATTAGCTCTTCACGATGATCGGAATATTTAGGCTAAATTTCATATTTGCTTGGTAATTTTCCCCTTTTAACTTATAATTTTCCCTCATTTTTACTCTAGATTATACGTACTCGTCCCAATTTTATTGACTTTATCCAAAAGTAGAAGTGGCAATTCAATGGGATTGGTTGGCCACTCCGATGGACGCGAAGCTTCTCTGGATGAGCAATTGCTTCACCAGAACCAAGCTCGGAAATCCTCCATTTGGGTTATCATCTTCTTCCTCTGGGATCTCTTCACCTTTGAGTTTGAGTTGCAGACATGGTTGTCGCTCTCCGGTCATGGCTTCTTCTTCCGCAAATCCTTCTACGAAGCTTTACGTCAGTGGTTAGTTAGTTAGTTATCATCTTCCAAAAAGTAAAACATTACGAGGATTTATTGGCTCATATTGTTGATTTTAATATTTTGATGGTGAAAATACCTATGTTATTGACTTTAGTGCAACTAAGTACGAGTAAATAATAATTAATTGTCTCTTTTGCGCAACTGTTGTTGTTTTACGGGATTATTATGAATCTTAACAAAGATCAACTATGACATTAGGGAAATATTGGTTGTAAACAAAGTGCTAAGATTAATATCCTTGGATGTGCAGGGCTATCGTTCCGTTCCACGGAGGAGAGTTTATATTTTCATTACAGATACTATATTTTTGCAATCATACCACCGAGGAACCAAATACGGATTCAAGCACCAAGCCACGAGCTACGTAGAACCCAAAAACCAAAATGATGTCAAATATGGATAAAAATACAATTCTTCATTTTATAATTTTATCCCATACTACATAGCCTTAGATATAAAATTTGAATTTCATTTAGAAAACGAAAATGCTACATATCCGTTGTTTACATTATCCGTTGTTTCTTTCATCCATTGTTTCTTGGTCACTAAGTAGAGTATATCCGGTTTTCGGTTTAGATTCGGTTTACATTATCCGTTGTTTCTTTCATCCATTGTTTTGTTGCCATTGATGATCTTGGTCACTGAGTAGAGTATAGGTCTAACAATTTATTCGGTATATCCGGTTTTCGATATATTCAGTTTTCGTTCGGATTACGGGTTTTATGATTACCCCGTGTATCGACATATATAGCAGTTTCGAAAGCTATTCAAGCTCATAGCTTCAAACCGATGCCAGAATTATTTAGAAACCCGATTCGAGAAGATGAATTACGTGTAGGTTAATGATCGAATAATTTATGATGGTGGAGAAGTCCCCAAAATATCCGATTTAAGTCGTATAGATAGTAAAGTTATGGGAAGAGATCGAACGTGTCACGGACATTTGAAACATCATTTTGGCAGTAGAGAAACAAAAGCAGAAGTAAAGAGATAACGACATGGGAATTTTACGCTGTGATCGGAAAATGAGCTACAATGATGAGAAACGGAGAATGTGGAGCAGGAAGACGATATTGAAGCTTTGCTAAAGAACGACGACGTCTACTGCATTATGCGCCATACGCAACCCACGACCGCAGAAATCGACGCCAGAGTTGCAAAGCCGTATTTTATAAGCTCGAATTTCGCTGCTTCCAATCTTGCCCTTAAATCATGATTATCCTGATGTTTATGCAACAGTTATGAATTAACGAGAGAACGTATCACGAGGTAAACGAAAGAAGAAAGATGGTGGTCAGGGTTTCTTACCCGATCCATGTTACTCTGGAGTTGCCCTATGTCACTCTTAATTGTAATTTGCATCTTCTCCAGGTTGGTCTGCATGTTGATCTGCATCTTCTCCAGGTTGGTCTCCATGTTGATCTGCATCTTCTCCATTTCACCTCGCAGTTTCTCAATCTCAAGTTGCAATAACGAGAAATGTTGATCCTGCAACATTTTTTAATGAATAATAACTCCAAAAGCATAGCTAGAAAGGAAATTGAGATCAAGACATATGTGAAACCAGAAATAAACGTTTACATGTTGATAACCACTTTAAAGAAAAAAACTAAAAATAAATACCTGTTTGTTCTGAACTTCTGATTTGAATATGGACAAACTAGCTTCTTGCATCATTTCACTCTACAAAATGAAATAGAAACCCGGTCAGCTAAATATTAATAGAAAAACAAGCATAATAATACAACTCCGTCGCTTACCTTCTGCATATCCGACTTCGAAACTAACGAGCGCGAAACCTCGATTATTACACTAGTAATCGCCTCTGCCTGTTTCAATGTCACGCCTTCATTCTCTAGTTTCTTTACCTATATCAATACAAAAATCAAAAAAAAAATTTGATACACGAAATTTGTTGAAGCTAAACTTTCTCGCGAATGGCGATCAATTAAATTTCAAAGACATTACCAGCGCTAATGTATCGAAGAGATGCATCGGATTTTCGCTCGGTTTCGCCAGCTGAGACATAGACCGAGAACCCAATTTCCTGAAAGCCGAAGCGGCCATTGTCCCGAGAATCTCTACAAAACAACAACAGAGAATCAATCTAATGCATTCATTGAACAACATATCAGCATCTGAAAACAAAGAAAAAATAATATACAATATGCAATAGCATGAATTTCAAAGAGCTGAATATACAAATGAAAAAAGCCTATTAATTAACCAAAAAAGCCCATAAACTAATTAAGTAATCAACCAAGAAAAAATCAACCAATCTGATAATCAAGTAATCAACCCTAAATCTGATAATCAAGTAATCAAAACTGAAAACGAAAAACGTAAACCCTAAATCTGATAATCAAGTAATCAACCGATAAACATCTGAGAATCAATCAGAGAATCAACCAATCTGATAATCAACCCTAAATCTGATAATCAAGTAATCAAAACTGAAAACGAAAAACGTAAACCCTAAATCTGATAATCAAGTAATCAACCGATAAACAACTGAGAATCAATTCAGAGAATCAACCAATGTGATAATCAACCCTAAATCTGATAATCAAGAATCAAAACTGAAAACGAAAAACGTAAACCCTAAATATCAACCGATAAACAACTGAGAATCAATCAGAGAATCAACCAATCTGACAATCAACCCTAAATCTGATAATCAAGAATCAAAACTGAAAACGAAAAACGTAAACCCTAAATCTGATAATCAACCGATAAACAACTGAGAATCAACCGATAAATCAACCAAGAATCAATCAGAGAATCAACCGATAGAATCAGTCAGAGAATCAACCGATAAACAACTGAGAATCAATCAGAGAATCGACCAAGAATCAACCGATAAACAACTGAGAATCAGAAGAAAACCCTAACCTTAAGTCGCCGAGGGAAGCTGGCTGCGAAGGCGAACGGCGAGCTGCGAACGGCGAGAACGGTTCGAGAGAGAGAGGAGGCTGTGCGAGAGGAGAGAGAGATACGGCCCTTTAAGAGAGGAGGCTGTGCGAGAGGAAAGAGAGATACGACCCTTTAACTAGTAAACGACCCTTTAAAAAACGACCCTTTAACTAGTAAACGACCCTTTAAAAAACGACCCTTTAACTAGTAACCATAAACCTTACACTTTTCTTCTTCTTCTTCCAGGTTTGATATCTAAAGCTGACAAGTATCTTTGGTAAGTTCTATTGGTTAATTCACTCTCTTTTGGGAATTTTTCTTTGTAGTTCCCTTTAACTAGTAAACGACCCTTTAGCTAGTAAACGACCCTTTTCGCACAAAGATAATCATTAAATAGCAAATAAAATACAACAATCGATGAATATCTCTGTTTTATTATGTTTTCCGAAATGAGCTCGGTTTTCTTCCGTTGAATAGCTGGACAGATGAAGGATCATGAGCCAGATGTTTTTCTCTATTTTCCTTAACCTTCCCCTTATAGGGTCTCTCTCTCTTTTTCGGGACTTTTTCCTCTGTTTTTCCGAACCCTTACAAAATGAGGCTTATCTTGCCTTTTATAGAGTTTACAATGCCTTCCCCTCGCATCTTTCCCGCCTTTTTTCTCTTTAATCATTCACTCTCTGACGTGATTTGAGGGCAGCAGGGTTAATCCTTGCTTTATGTCACTTCCGAGCAGGCTGCCGTTATGGGTATGTGTGCCTCATTAAATGCGCGTCCCGTCCGCCATCATTCGGCTCTGCAAGCCTCGTCGCTGGTGCTCTCGTCGAGTGAGTAGGTCGGCTTCATTAAATGCACGTCTTGTCAAGGGTCATTCGGCTCTGTATAATCATCATGACGAAATTCCTCGTCGAGTGTGATGGGACGCTTCATCGCAACTTGCTTTTGTGTGGTTGTGCTTCCTCGCGATCGAACCTCCTCGGGGATAATCCCCCTCGCGGTTGAACTTCCTCGGGGATTATCCCCCTCGCGGTGATGAAGTTCCTCGGGGATAATCCTCGTCGGGGATAATCCCCCTCGGGTGATGAAGTTCCTCGCCTCCTTTCGTGTCGTTTGTGGGCAAAACGACACGAGTTATGTTGAGGATGGATTTGACCAAATCCGACCTTAACATTAGCCGCCAAAAATAAACATTGGGTACATAATCCGCAGAAGATAAAACATTGGGTACATTAGCCGCAGTTTATCCTAATGTATAATAAAAGAATCTTTATATTAAGAGATGAATACTAACATAGAGATCATAAATATTAAAAGAAAAATGAAGTTGATGGGAATTGAACATTGGTCTTCTAGGAGAGAGAGTTAAAACTATTCTTAAATAACCACTATACCAAAGTCTTACTTTGTTTAATTACGATACATTTAATATATATTGATATAAGTGTATATATTTATTCATTAAAAATAACAGATTTGAATCAAGTTGGGGCGGCTGCACCCAGTGGCGAAGCTAGCTTTTTAAACCAAGAGGGGCACTAATTTTTTAATTTTTATAATTTTCTTGAAGGTATTAATGCAAAAATAAATGATAAAAAATATTAATTGCTGAAAATCTTAATACTCATTAAATAATCAAACTAAATAAATAAAAACATAATCTAAAAAAAAACTACTTATTGTAGAATTCCACATCGAAATTTAATATTTTGAATGTGTAGAACATTCTCATTGACGCCACGCGAATCAGAACGTGTGTGTAGAGGGGGTTTTTCACCACCTTTTTCCAGTCACAAAGACAATCATCAAATAACAAATAAATAACAACAAATGATGAATATCCCTGTTTTATTATAATTTCCGAAATGAGCTCGGTTTTCTTCCGTTAAATAGCTGGACAGATGAAGGATCATGAGCCTCAGATTTCTCTCTTTCCTTGGCCTTTTTCTATTACAAGATTCGTTGCTCTCTTTTTTGGGTCTCTTTTCTCTATCTTTTTTCCGAACCCCTTACAAATGAGGCTTATCTTGCCTTTTATAGAGTTTACAATTTACATTATGCCCCCTAGAATTTTCCCGCCTTTTCCCTTTTTAATCATTCGCTTCCCAGAGTGATTCGATGGAAGGCATGGTGGATTTCTGCTTTACGTCGCTTCCGAGCAGACTGTCATTTTGGGTAGGTGAGCTTCATTAAATGCACGTCCCTTCAGCCGTCATCGGGCCTTGCAAGCCCCGGCGCTGACGCCTTTTATCGAGTGAGTAGGTGAGCTTCATTAAATGCACGTCCCTTCAGCCGTCATCGGCTCTGCATAATCATCATGACGAAATCCCTCGTCGAGTGTGATGGGACACTTCTTCGCAACTTGCTTTTGCGTGGCTGTACTTCCTCGTGATCAAACCTCATCGGGGATGATCCTCCTCGGGAATAATCCCACTCGCGGTAGGGCTTCCTCGGAGATCATCCTCGTCGGAGATAATCCCCCTCGGGCTGAACTTCCTCGGGGATCATCCTCGTCGGGGATAATCCCCCTCGGGCTGAACTTCCTCGGAGATTATCCTCGTCAGGGATAATCTCCCTCGGGGTTGAACTTCCTCGCCCCCTTTCATGTCGTTTGTGGGCAAAACGACGCGAGTTGTGTTGAGGATGGATTTGACCAAATCCGACCTTAACAGTGTGTTTCTATAAATTGGGAGAGAAAAGTAATAAGAGGAAATTATAGGGATTTAATCTAGATGTAATTGATATTTAATTTTAAAATATTTATTGATATAGGGGGAGAAAAAACAGCGTTACGTTACACTATGGTTAGATAATATAGGGATTTAACCTTTTTATATTATATTTTTATTAAAAATTAATAATAAAAATTGAAGACAACAAATAGAGGAGGGGCACGTGTCCACCCTCTACCCTTAATGCCTTCGCCTTTGGCTGCACCCGCTCGGCCCTTACTAAATCCGCTCATGTGTAATACATGCATGGATATTATTTGGTTTTAATAGCTTCACAAGCTCATTGCTTTAGTCTTAAAGGTAATATTGTAAATACAGATATTCGGAAATTCCGATTTTAATATTAAAAACTAAATTGAAATAAAAAAATACTAACTTAGGAAGGGCAGATCGAGATCGGACGGTCTAAATTAACTAACTTTTATTTAAAAATAAAAAATTAAACATTTCTGTATTGAAAAGAAAATCGGAACCGAAAATGTCCAGTTCTGATAAAAAGAAAGAAAAAAGGCGGTATTTTTCGATAGTGATCCAAAAATTATTTCGAGAACGAACCAAAGAATCATATCCATTTCTTAAATTTCTAACAAATAATTCGAAACCGCTGAGCGTTTTTTCAGTTTTTTGTATGTCACGGGGCTTGAACCCTGCACCGCGTTCTTTTCATGACGTAGGAATTTAAAAAGAAAAAGAGTTAGCTTTACAAGTAATGATTTAACAGCTCCTAAGCTACCTTTTCAAACCCTAGACGGAACCCGAAGCCCGGACGACGAGAGGGCTAACGACCCGTGATCTCTTGCTACGCCATGACAAGAACCCGAACGCGTAGCCCTTCGTAGGAACCGCCACCGTGAACTGCACGGTGAACCTCAGCTTCTGCAGCGAGCGGGTGAATACGAGCCGGTCGGGCACCACCGTGACGTTGAACCCTCTCGGCTGCGACACTTTGGCTCGGTACACGCTCCTCGGCTTCCCCACGTTTGTCACGACCCTCGTAACCGAGGCTCGCTCTTTGAGATTCGGAACCGTTATGGAGGGGTAGTTCAGGTCTTGCGCCATCCGCAGCGTGCTGTGAGCGCACGTGGTGTTGTACCCGGTGATCTGCCGCAGCGAGTGCTCGTCGTAGCCGATGGAGCACAGGAACGCAATGTGATCGGACGGTTCGGAGTCGTAGACGAGGCCGGGATCGAGGACTTTTTTCGGGTTGATGAAACCTGAGCCATAGTCAAATGCGTTGCCTCTTCTGCGGTCGGGGTCGGAGAGGATCGGCCTGCGGTTCTTGTCCAAAGCACTGGCTGTTTAAAGATTTACAAAAGAGCTATTATTGTTCTCTCATAACTTTTATTTTGTCGCAATTTTCCCCCTATATATTTTAACTATAGAAGTTGTGCCCCGGGTAAAAGTCACGGCTTAAAATTTGACGAAAAACTGTCGATAAATAACAGTTGGGAGGATAAAATTGTGAAATGTTCAATAATCCAGAGGAAAACAGTTGAGAAAAATTTAACGGGGAAACTGAAACAACGCGGTGAGATCAAGGGGGTATAGCTGCAAATTATTATTTTTATTACCGGTTGTCATGATTGCGGATTTTATAGCCGCTGGAGACCACGAAGGATAAACCGCTTTGACCAACGTCGCGATTCCAGTCACGTGCGGGCAAGCCATGGAAGTTCCCGAGAGGATGTTGAACTCCATCTTTGCCGCTGCCGGCGACCAAGCGGCTAGTATGTTCAATCCCGGCGCTGCCACGTCAGGCTACACAAGCAGAACAAACACAACTGATTGATCCAAAAGATAAGTGAAAGGATTTGAATTTCCTCTTGAGTAAATTTTACCTTCAAGATTTCCGGTGTCAGGGAGTTCGGACCTCTCGAAGAGAATGCTGCGACACGTGGTGCGGGTTGCGACCCCAGAACAGTCTTGGCCGCCATAATCCGGGACTTCGGATTTCTGTTTGGAAAATTTTTCACAGAAACTTTATATACTGAATAATTATTTTGTAGTATTTGACTTTCTGATGAATCAAAGTTACGATAACCTGTATCGGTTCTGTACAAAACGGTTTTTTGGTAACCGGACCACCAGTAAAGTCGGTACTCTTCAATTTTGAACTGGTAATTACAGTTTTTTATTTCCAGTATTTTGGTAACAGTTGATTTTTTAAACGGTATTCATATCGGAAAGCGGAGCAAATATAAAACTAACCTCGAGCGATTTACGTGAGACAGAATCCGAGTTCCGGTTTTCTTTCCGACAATGGCGGAAGGGATGACGAAGGGAATGGCAACGTTCTTGTCTTCTTCGTCGATAAGGATCATCCCGACACCGCCGGCTTCTTTCACTATCACGCTCTTTTCCCGCTTCGACTCCATCGAGCTTTCGACGTGCCGACAGACCAAAACCTTCCCTCGGACCTCGGTTTCGTTCAACGAGCTCTCTAAGCAGTAACTATAAAAAAAAAATACGGAGAATAATGCTTGTAAGGATTTCTGACTGATTAGCGTGCGAAACCGCAACGAGATTCGGAGTACCTTTCGCTTCACCTGGATTGGTAAGGAGTGAAATATCCGGCGTTGACTTCGGAGGCCGAGACGATCCTCGCCGGTTCTTCCATTTCGAGAAGGCTGAGACTTTCTCCCTGAAGTCAACCGTTGACATCATGTGAGTACGAAAACACAAGTATAAAAACAAGAGATAATATCCGCAAAAGTATTTAAGTTGTAGTCAACTGCGCCGGCGGCTATAATCCCAAAATAAAAATAAAAAACAAGCCAGAAAACTCACTGTGAAGTTACGACCCTCTTCGAACAAGATATCGGAGGTAAAATCCCGATCCGTGGAGCTCGCAGCGACGGTGAGCATCCACGGCCCCACATTGGTGGCAGAGCCCGGCCTCCCTTGGTTCCCGGCCGAAGATACGACCAAGATCCCGTGAGCGGCAGCGTGGAACGACCCCGCAGACACGGCGTCGCTAAAATAGTCTGCCTGCGGAGAATCGGAGCCCAGCGACACCGAGATGACATGGACCCCGTCGCGGATCGCATCATCAAAGGCGGCCAGCAAGTCCACGTCGTAGCAGCCCGAGTCCCAGCACGTTTTGTGTACCGCCACTCTCGCCATCGGGGCACCCCCTCGGGCGCCCCCCGAGGCCAGCCCTTTGTAGTTCATGTTGGACACGTAACGTCCCGCGGTTATGGAGGCCGTGTGGCTACCGTGGCCGGAGCTGTCCCTAGCCGACATGAACGACACTACGTTGGTGTCGCCGAATTCGTTTTCGTTCTCTTCGGCTCGGTAACCGCTCATGTAGTACCTTGCTCCGATCACTTTCCTGTCACGGCAAATCATTTTTACTACAAATAAGAATCTGCCCATTTTTACCCTTAAGTTTGACATTCATTGCACTTTGCCCCTTTACGTTTGTTTAGTTGCATTTTTCCCCTTTACGTTTATTTAATGTGATGGGGGAAAATGGAACAAAATAAAGCGTATAGGCGAAAATGAAACTAAGGCCTAACCTGAGGGGGGAAATACGCCAATTACTCTAAATACGGATAATTATTCTTTACAATATACTCCCTAACTTTCTATTTCTCAAAAATAAATCATCAAGCATTAGAAACCTATTGCACGTGGAAGAGTTGAAAGCCTCCCCGGTTTGGCACCGCCCTTTCCAACTCGCCGGAACTGGAGGCATACCGGCATCGCTGAAGCTCGGGGACTCAGGCCAAATTCCTGGTTTCATTAGTGAGTGAGAAAACAACCTTTTTCATTAACATGAATAATTACTCATTTATAACACACACACACACACACACATATATATATAACATGAAAAAGTCATGTGTAGTCTATTATTTTTTTAACACCAAAGAACAGGATCGTTGCTGCAAAAAACTAAAGTTCAGGGGCATTATTGCCAATTACTGAATATAATATAGTCCAGTGACCAGAAATTAAGGTAAAATAATATATCTATATATAGATGAAACTTGGGATAAGAATTCTTTGAGACCTGTATCAATGAATCCAAGAATGACATTCACTTGGTTCTTCGTGGAATATCCCAAGACCTCCATTGTCGCATCATCCAGAAGCCCCATGAAATCCCACGAATGAGTTGTGTGCAGAGCTCTCTTCCGGTTCGGAAATACCGAAACTACCCCTGCCATCTCTGCCCACAAAAATTTCTCCCAAATTCACACTCTGAGACTGAGACTCTAAAGATCGAAACTTTGGAACTTACTGGAGATTTGAGAAGCTTGGTCTTCGCTCAACATGGCCGCGAAGCCTCTGAAGCCATGCTTGTAGCTGTACACGTGCGACGCCTGAGCTCGCTCAATGCTGCTCATACAACATATACATACATATATATATATATATATATACATAATACATTATCAGAAGAACCCAGAAAGAAAACGACGATGATATGTCCGGTGACGCACCTTCCTTGATGAACAGAGGCGAGAATTTGGTGGTTTTGGGTCAAAAGCTCGTCTGGGTCTTGTTCGCCATTGTTGCTTCCCATGTAAACGACATAGACCTTGAAACGAACGAGCCACGATGATTAAACCCAGAAAGCTCGAAGCTTGCGAAGCGGGGCGAGAATGGCGTTTACCTTGGAGGAGAGGCAAGCTCCAAGTTGAAGAAGCAGCGAGACGAGGACGAGCAGAGACATGGAAGCGACACTACTGCTTCTGCTTCTTCTTCTTGCAATGAGAGAGAGAGGAGTGTATCTATATGTGTAAGTATATGTAATGGCGTTTTCACAGAATACAATGCGAGAGAGAGAGAAGGTAACTGTCTCTATGGGTGTCCTGTGCTGTGAGATGATAAAGTGATATTGGATTTTCATATTTATAAATGCTTTGTATTTTGGTCGTACGTAAATACCTCAAAGATTATTGAAATATATATAGGTATATATTATATAATACTGAAAATAAAGGACTCGGGAAATCCGGAATATTTTTGAAAATCAGGAATCGGAATTTTTGTTCTGGGAAAGAAACGTACCGAAACTTTCTGGTTCTGAATTTAAAATATACATAATATGTGTCTTTTTTTACTTAATGTTTAATTAGTTTGGGCCGTCGTCAAATTAATTAGTAAAATGCATACCGGGAATTATGAGTTGTCTTTTCTAGAATTTAGATTTTTGGTTCTGATTTCAAAATATATATATATATATATATATATATATATATAACATTTTTTTTCATCTTGAGAGTCTTCTTAAAAATAGTTAATTAATCTTGGCCGACGAAAATAGATTAAAAAAATTTAGAAATTTTGTTTCCTTTTTATCTGAGATCCAAATTTCTAGTTCAAATTCCTTAAAAAGGGAATTTTCAAACCTAGATATTTACCTGATTAAATACTATAAGTATAAGGTGTGTGTGTGTGTATATATATATATATATTATATGAATAAGAGCAAGGTTTCAAATTTCGCGAAATTCGAACGACATTCCGACCGATTTTCGTTTTTCGCAGATATGGGCACGTGGGTGGAATATCGTTTGTCGTTTTTAAGAGAAAAAATCGCGAAAAATGGTTGGAATTTCGCAAAAAATCATAGTTTTGGTTAGATTTTGGCAAAAATACCAATTAAACTTTCGGCAAAAATAATTATACTCACACAAGAGCACCCCATCCCACCCCACCCCACCCCACCACGTCACGTCCGGCTGGACGGCGGCGGCGCGCGCGTGTGGTGGTGTAACATTTGTGTGAGTCCTCCCCCGTCCACAAAATCCTATGACCCAAAGGGCCCAAGCCCTTGTCCCTAATATTTGATATATAAACATCACCAAACTCTTGTCATCTATCAATGTGAGACTTTTTGTTATTCAACTAATATCACACATTCACACTTAACATACACATGAACTTCACCTAATAATTTAACTTAATATTATACACTTAACATACATATTAACTTCACCTAACATACATATACACTTACTATACATATTCATTTAATAGTATACACTTCAACTAATATTAAATTTGTTACATACATATACAATTAACATGCATATTCACTTAATATTACACACTTAATAAACATACATATTCACTTCACATAATAATTTGACTTAATATTATACACTTAAACTAATAAAGTGACTTAATATTATACATTTCACCTACATATTTAAGTTACAAATGGGTTTGTATACAATTATGTCTTGTATTTATTAAATATGTAGTTTTTAACCTATATAAATATCTTGCTTAAATACTCAAATATTTTTTACAAAATATCCATGCGAAAAGTGCGGTAAATGCGGTATGTCCATGCGAAAAGTGCGGTAAATGCGGTATGCGGCATGCCTTTTTTTTCGATTTGCCCATCGACATACCCATCGGCAAGCGATATATCCGTAAAACGGAAAATGCGAAACGAAAACGGCAAGCGGTATTTTAAACCTTGAATAAGAGGATGTGGTGTTTTGGCTTATCTTTAGTCATGTGATGAGGAACCCGTGAGTTGTGGTTTGTGGAGTGAATTGCAAGTTTGTAGCTGGATTTGAATGTCAAATTTACAAGCTTAGTCTAACTTTAATTATTATCACTAAACTAATCATTTGTTTAATTCACAATAATATTGTATAAGAATAAAAAGTGGATTTTATATTGCATGTATATTATGAAAATGAAGTCAATTAATGGACGTTTTTGTAAGCAAGTGAATGGATATTTGTTGTTTCTTAGACGTAATAAATCCATGATTATTCAATTAATTTAGTGATTATAGTACAATGAATCATTTTAATTAACTCAATAACAAGCAACATTTTGTTGTTATTATTATATATAAAATCAATTCAATTCTATCTAGAACTAAATTAATGTTTCAAAGAAAAAACAATTTTGAAACTCTCGAAGATGATGGTATTATAAGTGTAAAATACGCATCCAACAATAAAATTATTTGTTATTCCTTGAATAATATAAAGAACATTGATTATTAACATCACTGTGGCAAACTATTGTGATATTTCGTACGGATTATATCATTAAAACGTGATTATGAACCATTCAAAACAAGAAAGGTCTAAAACGACGTGTTAATTACTCGAAACTTGGTCGTTGTTTCTTAAGTAGCTCGTAGTTTAGGCTTATCGGAATTCCTCAATGAACTTCATATTTCAACTAGAAATTACACCAATTAATCTTAAAGAAAAGCTAAGTGCATCTGATAAATGTGTGGTGATTCATATTATAACGAAAAATTCACGAGAAAAGGCGAAAAAAAATATACTGTAACAGTCAAATAAATTTTAACGAAATGCGTATTTCTCAATGTACGTAGATAAAATATTAATTAATCATTCATCTCTCATTCTATTGCGTAAGTTATTCTTCACAAAATCATTCCTTACGACTAAAGTTGTAACATTAAGTAAAAAAATGAAAAAGGAAAAAAGCTTATGTAAAAGTTAATCTTGTAAATTATGATCAAACTGTGAATTCCGGCAAAATATATATATATATATATTAAACAGTAGAAACTATAAGAGAAAACTACCATCTCAAAAAAGATTGTATATGTGATACATTTAAAGACCGTTACAAGTGAATACTTTTTGTAAACAATTAAGTACCCTTTACAAGGACCCTAAAAAGATGAGAAATAAGCATAGAAAAATGGAAAAAAGAGAAAATAAACAGTAAAAATAGGATTAGTGGAAGACAATGAGTCGACATGAAGAACACAATCATCAGCTTTTTGAGCAAAAATACTAACTTTATAAACCGTTATTTATTTATTTATCAAAATCACTGTTTATTGCACGCCGAGTATATTATATAAATTAATTTATGGGTTTAACATTTAATTAGTACTTAATTATTCATCATATATATTTGGTTTCTAATTTGTTTAATTACTATTCTTTTTAACTGAGATTTCATTCAAAAAGGAGAAGAAACATAACCAGCAAGTGAGAACGTCTCGGAACGATCTAATGTTAGACTGTTACGAACTCAATTAACACGTTTAAGTATAGATATACGAAAGCGACATACATCATTAAGCTTTTAGATTGTTTTTTTAAGTCTTATGATGTTTTTTTTTAAGTCTTATGATCTATAATGCAGTTTAATTAGAATAAGACTTTTATCGAGAATCATTATGCGCGGTATTTAACAACTAGATGTCTAATGTCACTCAAACCGGGACCGTGGGCATGGAGGTTCTAGACGCTTGTGATTTTATGTAAGCGCATTTGAAGCACGTCTGAACACAAAAGCTTATCTTATCTTAGGTTTATTTCTTCCGTCCAGATTGGAAAAAAAAAAATTAAGCGCTCGAAATACTATTAAAAAAATTTCTCTCAAAAGTAGTGATTATCAAGTGCTCGTGAGTTGCCACGAGCTACAATTATCACTTGGCATCCTGTGTAAATTCACAAACTTTACCACATATTATTATATAATAGATTTATAAAATGTGATAGTTAATTATGGAAATCTGAATAATTAAGGGAACATCATGATTAGAAGAGTTGAATAATGCAATTTTCAAATGTTTTACCAAATAATATATGTATATATATAATTATTTACATATCACTGATACATAGATACAGTATTATATAATGGGATAATATAGGCTAGAGATGATTAGAATAAAAGATGTGAATATTGATCAAATTGTAACATAATTTTGAAGTCTAAAAATAATTTGTTCTCTTAATGTTGGGACTTGTCATTGTTTTATTTCAATATATTAAATGTAGTTAAATGAAAGTCCAAATTTTAATCTTAAGTAAGAAAAATTAATTATGTGTTGCTCTATGAATATATATATATATATATATAATTATATAAGTAATGAAAAACATGTAAAGGGAAGTTAGTTAATGAACAACTCAATCTTGTCAAGGATAATTAACGACCCACTAAATAATAATGACGCAATTTGACTAGCAAAGCAAGAAATCATTAGCATAATTAATATAAAAAAATACAATTAAAAAAAGCAATCAAGTTAGCTAATACTTTTTATTTTTGATGTATGAAAACTATCATAATCATAATCATAATATAATAAAAGTACAAAGTATAGTGCCGTTGGGTTTGGGTTGATGATAGTTATCCAAATTTGTGCTCAACATGATCGACCACAATCATTATAATATAACAATAATGAGACTTTAACGAATAAAGAATATTAATAATAAATTAATCATTTTTTAACTTAAATTAAATTACTTTATAGACATTTTTTAATGATTTTTTGGATTCTTATGGTTATAGAATTTGGTTTTCACATGTTTATTTGCATTCAACATTATCAATAATAGACACGCAATGATTAAAAAATATTGTTTTCTCTTTTTAATTATAAATGTCTTTTGTGCATTACTTTGGTTTAAAAATATATATATATATTGACGAAGATAAAAGTTTCATAAAATATTTTACTATAAATATAATCTAACTGGATTCATAAGCCGAATCTACTAATGAATTCAGTCCTGAACAAAGTCTTCGGTATAACCGATTTTGTGTCCAAAAGAGAAGATCTTTGATTTTATTATATATATATATATATATATATATATATATATAAAAAACAAATAATAAAGTTTAGATCTTTTTTAGCACAAAATCTTAGTAGTTGAAATTAGAAGTTAGAGACATGTCCAGAGAGTTAATTTACCTTGCGCTTTGACATCACAGTGTTACTGATATTCAACCGTGAATATTCCCACACGTGCGGTTGGTAAAGGCCCAATGAGTGTAACAACCAATAGTATGAAGCTCGGCGAGTCTCAAACTCAAGCGTACAAAGCTGTTCGAAACAGCAATCAATGGGATTAGGATCAACCGCACATATGTAGCATCTTTCCCGTTTACTATTTAGTGGTATAAAATTGACAAAACATTTCATAAAGATAAAAACAAAATCATGATCTCAGAGATATTAGGCCACTATTTAAGCATACCGAATGCGTAATATTCTCCAGTGAATCAACAATGCAGTGAGCATAGTCATAACTTGGATAGATACACCACTTATCTCCAGCGTGCGGATGAGGAGTGAACTGTAGCAATAAAACTGTCATCATAACCATTGTCGGGTTTTTCTCGTGAAAATAAAACATGTGATGATGGGTTTCCACGCACCTTGATACGATAAGCTATAAGGTCATACATGTTAAAGTTATCGCTCTGCATATCTTGCTTCATTCGAAGCGTGGCTTTTCCCTCTTCAATCAGACCGCGTCTCATATCCTCAAAGAGTCGGAGTGACTCGTCGATGGGCCTATCTCTCCATGGACTGTTCATCTTTTTTTCTCTGTATTCCTTTATTTCGTCTGCCGTCTGCAACCAAAATTTTGTACACTCTAATCACGAATAAAAACCAGAAGAGATTGGTAAAAATGATACCCACATACACTCGTAAATGCACGAAGGGCCCGAGGATGCCCTATTTTTATTTCCATCATCACATAAAACCCTACAACTTAGATGAATTTTTGGATTTTAAGACTTGTACTTCCTAAATTGATGAATTTTATGTAGAATGATGTGTTGTTTGTTATGAATTGTATAAGCTTATGAATTTATATTATTATTGAGACTTACGCCTCAGTTCTCGATGTACAGAATAAACAAAGACCGCAATCGGGTTGAGGCAATAAAAACATTGAACAAAACCTGATGATCAACATATGCATGTCCTCTTCGTATGAGTTCTACAGCCAAATCAAACAGCTCTTGGAAGTAATCACTGGTATAAGTGACCTGAAAAAAAAAAATGATAAATAAGATTATCGAAGAAAAAAAAGCATGGCGGAAAACCATCCTATTACTAAGACTGTGATACCTTAAACGGCTCCCATCCCATCCATTTGACAATCTCCTGAATATGATCATGTTACTGACATTCAAGACAAGCGTTTCGGTAGAACATACAAAAGGCGGATCACTCGTCCGGGGTCGAGCGGAACAAAGGGCGCATAAGTCTTTTCCTTGTCGTTTATGATTTTTTTAGTCGTATGAAGTCAAAATAAAGAACCTTTAAATAGCCTCAAGTGTACAGAGGGAGGTATGCAGAGTTTGAGTCTAGGTTCCCTTAGTGGGATTTGGAAAGAAAATCTGTAACGTGTGTGGGTTTGAGTGTGTTCTTGGTGTTCATCGCCATTGATGAATTGAAGCTCGAAGTTCTGTGAATGTTCATCTTGTCGAGGCTTGCAATTTGGTGTGTGAAGAAATTGTGAGTGCAGGAAACGGAAGGAAGCGAACACGGCGCGCGGTGCGTGGAACTTTGTGAGGACAACTCCGCCGATCACGAGATCAAGATTTCGGGAACGTAACAATCTGGTATCAGAGCCACCTCTCGTGATGGCTGAATCGCAAGCAATGGAGAAACCCGAAGCTGCACCGACAATGACGACGCCAGATTTAGAGTCGATCGCAATGAAGATGATGCAATCGGTTGCAGATCTGAAATCAGAGTTTATTGGGAGGTTTGCAGCGATGGAGGAGAAGCACGAGAGGCTAGCCATCCAGATCGGGGAACCAAACAGTCCTCAAATCGCGCACAAAGGAGAGATCGGTGAAACCCTAAGGTCGCGCGACCAATACGCACGCCGACAATCGGGATCGCACCGTCGCGGCGACCGAAACCCTAGGTCGGGGTCCGAAGGCGAGGGGTCAGACACAAGGTCAGAGGCTTCACGATCATCCAAACAGCGAGGGAAATCACACCGATCACTGTCACGTGATAGTCACAGGTCGCACGACAGCCACCGCTCGCGACGGGAAGGGGATCGCGACCACCGCAGGAGCGGCGGCGACCGCCCTAGCTCCGGCGACCGGAGAGGAGAGCACAGTTCAAGCAGGAAGGCTTCGGACCGGCGAAGCAAGGAACGCTCTGTCGACATTCATTCCGATTATCGACGTGCGAAGGGGAAAACGGGAGCCGAAGACGATCGAGCTCGCTGTCGAAGTCAAGAACGCAATGTCGATAGAAAAGAACGAGATCGGTCATCCGAATCCACCAAAAGACGAGAAGAACGCGAGCGCGACGACCTCCGGAGAATAGTGGAGTATTATCGACCCAACGACATTATTGAAGCCATGAAACTTGCTCGAGACAACGGGTTTCAAATGCCGGTGGAGAAAGGACCTCGAACGTTTGGCGGCTACTTCGCACCGGTACTAGCCCGAGCAACATCGACCGTGCGGCATGGACCTAGTTCATCGACGGGAAGTGTACCAAATACTCGTCCAAATCCGAGTGTGAACGCGGGCGGATCCGGACGAAGTGACGACAAGAAGCAAGTATGGAAGAAGTTAAACCCGACGGAAGTACGAGAGAGACGAGCCAAAGGACTTTGTTTCAATTGCGATGATCAATACACACATGATCATGTGTGCAAACCGGTGCTTTTCTCCATCGAGTTGATCAACGACAACTTCGCGCAAATGGAACACCAAGGAGAGGACGACAATCCCGGCACGATTACGGTACACGCCATTAGTGGTCATCAATCCGAGGACACGTTCCAAGTCACGGCAGCGTTTGCCGGGGGAGAAGGTCGAACGTTGCTCGACACCGGGAGTAATCGCAACTTTATTAAATCAAGTCTTGCCACTTTACTCGGAATACCTATTCGGCGAAAACCGGGGCTGTTTGCGACATTACCCGACGGGGGACAAGTGGCCGTGGACGGCCTATGTCGAGGTGTAACAATGACCATGCAAGGGTATACGTTCACAACCAATTTCTTCACCATTGAGCTCACGGGTTTCGATGTGATAATCGGGATGCGTTGGCTCAACGCGTTGGGACGAATATTGTGGGATGGAATAGCGCGAACCGTTGAATTTGTTGCGCACGGTAAAGAGATTATTTGGAAAGCGGACGAGTTAGAGAGGAAAGAGGCGGACTTAGCCGTGAACCACATCGGACATGTTGAACCAACGATGGAGGATTGGTTCAATGACGTAGAAGAGATCTTTTTCACTCACGACAAAGATGAACCAAAGAGGAGCAAAGTGGAAAAGAAGGAAAGAATAGCTCTTTGGGCAATCCAAAACGGAGGAGCTAAGGCGGTTCTCGAAAAACTTCTCGATGAGTTTGCGGATGTATTCGCCGAGCCCGCGGGACTTCCGCCGGAACGCTCGTGCGATCACCGGATTAGACTCCTTAACGGAACTAATCCCGTAGCGGTGCGACCATACCGTTACCCGCACTTACAAAAAGACGAGATCGAGCGACAATGCGCCGAGATGCTCCGAAACGGCATTATTCGGAAGAGTACGTCACCTTTTTCATCACCCGTATTATTGGTCAAGAAACCCGATGGCTCATGGAGATTTTGCATCGACTTCCGCGATCTCAATAAAGTGACGGTGAAAGATAAGTACCCGATTCCGGTTGTGGAGGAGTTACTTGACGAACTACACGGCGCTCGGTTCTTCACAAAACTCGACCTTACCTCGGGTTATCACCAAGTTCGGATGCACGCCGAAGATGTAGAGAAAACCGCCTTCCGCACTCACCATGGGCACTTCGAGTTCCTTGTCATGCCGTTCGGGCTTACGAATGCACCATCAACATTCCAAGGACTCATGAACGATATCTTCGGCGACTTACTTCGCAAATCGGTACTCGTTTTCTTCGACGACATACTAGTATATAGTCGTACGTGGGAAGAACACATCGTTCACCTTAGCACGGTATTGAGCAAAGTCCGCGCAAACGGTCTTTTTCTAAAACGGAAGAAGTGTTCGTTTGCACAATTGGAGGTTGGTTATCTTGGACATGTCATCTCAAGTGACGGTGTCAAAGTGGACAAGGCCAAAGTTAGCGCCGTAGCCGAGTGGCCGACACCGACCACACAACGGGGTATACGCGGGTTTTTGGGACTTTCGGGATACTACCGCAAATTTATACGGAATTACGGGGTTACCGCGGCTCCATTGACGAGTCTATTACGCCGCAACCGTTTCGTGTGGGACGATCCGGCAAGCGAAGCTTTTACCGCACTCAAGATTGCTTTGTCGGAATCACCGGTTCTTGCATTACCGGACTTTTCGAAGGAATTTGTGGTCGAATGTGATGCGTCGGGGAGCGGAATAGGGGCTGTCCTTCAACAAGACGGGCACCCGATAGCGTTTTTTAGCCGCAAACTTGCGGATCGGCACCTTAAGCTAGCCGCCTACGAGAGGGAGCTAATTGGTCTTGCCAAGGCCATCATTCATTGGCGCCCATACTTGTGGGGAAGGAGCTTCCTTGTGCGTACGGACCACTCGAGCCTCAAACACATACTCGAGCAAAGGTTAACAACCTCGCCGCAACTTCATTGGGTTAGTAAACTCTTGGGCTATGACTTTACGGTCGAATTTCGTGCGGGTTCGTTGAATAAGGTAGCGGATGCGCTTTCTCGACGGGAAGAAGATGCAGCGGAATCGGGAATGGCGCTAAATGCGATAGCGGTGGGACCGGGGCTGTTTGACCGACTTCGGTCCGAAAACGAAATGGATCCGGAAGCAAGGGCGTTGGTGAGGCAAATTGAGGAGGGGAAAAGTGGACCGGAATGGGCGATTCGCGAAGGATTGATCATGTATAAAGGACGGGCGTACGTACAAGCATCCTCCCCGCTCGTGAAAGTTATTATTGGGGGCTTTCACCGGCTCGGTCACGAAGGGGTCACCAAGACCGTGGAGAGAATTCGGCGGGAGTTCTATTGGAAAGGATGGAAGAAGTCGATTCAAGGGTTCATTTCCGAGTGTTCCACGTGTCAACGGAACAAGTGGGAAACGCTACAACCGGGCGGACTTCTTCAACCACTCCCCATACCGAACCACATATGGACCGACATCTCAATGGACTTCGTCGAAGCATTACCCCGGGCATCGGGTAAATCGGTAATTTTAGTTGTGGTTGATCGGTTTTCTAAGGCCGCCCATTTTATTGCGTTAAGCCACCCGTATACGGCTTCTTCGGTGGCCGAAGCGTTTTTTCGTGACATAGTACGACTCCACGGCTTTCCCGAGTCCATTGTATCGGATCGAGATAAGGTTTTTCGGAGTAATTTTTGGAGAGAGCTCTTTCGACTCTCCGGGTCGAACTTGGCGTTCTCTACGGCACTCCATCCTCAAAGTGACGGCCAAACCGAGGTCGTGAACCGGACCCTTGAAATGTATTTGCGGTGCGTCACGGGGGACAATCCCCGGAAGTGGGTCGGGTGGCTTCCGTGGGTCGAATATTGCTATAATACATCGTATCACTCAGCGCTCAAAGCGACCCCGTTTCGGGTGGTGTACGGCCGAGACCCACCCCGCTTGTTACACTACGTCGCCGGGAGTGCACGAGTCGACGAGGTTGATGTGGCTCTCACACAACGCACGGAATTTCTTGAGGTGGTCCGTACAAACCTCCGTTCAGCTCAAGCACGTATGAAGGCAATTTACGATGGTCACCATCGAGAAGTGGAGTTCGGTGTAGGGGATTGGGTGTGGCTCAAACTTCAACCGTACCGCCAACTCTCCGTCGCAAGGAAGAGTTTCACGAAGCTCTCTCCACGGTTCTATGGGCCGTTCAAGATTGTGGAGCGGGTGGGTGCGGTTTCTTACCGTCTTGACCTTCCGTCGGAGAGTCGAATTCATAACGTCTTTCATGTGTCCCTTCTAAAGACACATAAAGGCCCGCTGCCCTCCTCCGCTGCAGTTTTGCCGAAGATCTTTGACGGGAGAACCATTCCGGCACGCCCAAGCAAGCTGCTACGTGTACGTCACCACCTCGGGGAGCGTGAGGTGCTCGTTCTTTGGACGCATGATGATCCCGCTAGTGCAGTTTGGGAGAAAATTGAGACGCTTTTCGCAGCCTTTCCGGATTTGGAGCTTGAGGTCAAGCTCCTTGTCGAGGAAGGGAGAAATGTTACTGACATTCAAGACAAGCGTTTCGGTAGAACATACAAAAGGCGGATCACTCGTCCGGGGTCGAGCGGAACAAAGGGCGCATAAGTCTTTTCCTTGTCGTTTATGATTTTTTTAGTCGTATGAAGTCAAAATAAAGAACCTTTAAATAGCCTCAAGTGTACAGAGGGAGGTATGCAGAGTTTGAGTCTAGGTTCCCTTAGTGGGATTTGGAAAGAAACTCTGTAACGTGTGTGGGTTTGAGTGTGTTCTTGGTGTTCATCGCCATTGATGAATTGAAGCTCGAAGTTCTGTGAATGTTCATCTTGTCGAGGCTTGCAATTTGGTGTGTGAAGAAATTGTGAGTGCAGGAAACGGAAGGAAGCGAACACGGCGCGCGGTGCGTGGAACTTTGTGAGGACAACTCCGCCGATCACGAGATCAAGATTTCGGGAACGTAACAGATCAATATATTCTTTCTTTTCAGCATCAGGATTTGTGTCATCAAACCTAAAACGAGACAACTGGGCAATCAGAACTTCAGAGAAATAGTAATTTAATAGGGACCTATAAGAAAAACCGAATTGAACACGGATTATTAAAGAAGAAAGAAAAAAGGCAATTATATAGCAAATGAAACAAACCTCAAATAGCAACTTCCACCTCGATCTTTTGCCAGTCCAAAATCAACAAACATCGCCTATCAGTAAATACGGTTAATCGGTTATAGAAGTGAAACAGCAGTCAAAGCACTAGACTTTTAACACAAAACACCGGTCCTGGTCTGTACACACCTTGGCATGACCTATATGTAGATAGCCATTGGGTTCAGGAGGAAATCGAGTCCAAACTTTCCCTCCGGTTACTTTCAAGTGTTTCTCAAGCAAGTCCTTAGTATTGCAGCATCTTAAAACAGAACCGTTGCTGAAGAAAACTTCAGTGTGAACCTAGATTTCACCGATAAACAAGATCAGAGATGAATTGCATGCATTCAACTAAGGCAAGGTAAGAGGATTATACCTTAAAGTTCTCCTCGGGCTGAGGGAATATCGAAAATGGATTGATATCCTCTTCAGGTTCGGGAGCAGAAACAACATTTTTCTCGTCAACTTTTGCAGGCTTCTCCTTCTTCTTCTTTGCTACCTTTTCATTATCAGCTTCTGTTTTTTCCCCGAGTAATTCGTACATTTTTGCATCAATGAGTTCCTGAATCAAAAATATATGAGATGGTCCTAGAACACAATAATACTACAATTAAACAACAATTATGTTATACGCGTTCAAAAAAAGTACTAAATATCAACCTTGACAATCTTAGGGTCCGCCCACGGTTGTCTCTTCCGAAGATGCCCAAACAAATTTCCAACTATAGCCAGCATCAAAATGTGCAATTTCAGTGGTTTTATAAATAAAATAAAATAAAATAAAAAAGTGACAAGTATTAAATGTATTTTCAGCAGGTATCCCGAGGTTCAGAAGTCAATTTCTTATTACATACTGAAAATTCAAATCATAGACAGATAAGAGAGTTACCATTTGTTCGATACCGTTCCTTCAGAATTGTATCCTTATTCTCTTCAAATACATCATTGACAGTTTTTCTAATTTCTTCCTCCGAAACCTCAACGCCTGCATGAAAACGCAACTGTGCAATTATTTCCGGCAAAAAGATTACACATATGGGATAAAGTTTCCTTCTCTAAAAACAGAGTTTAACGAAACTCAAGCTTGATTTGCATGCAAGTGAAACTATATTTAACCTTGTACTAGAGAAACGAGACTCGTGTAATTAAATAGTTGCATGAATCGCTGAAGGGTATGAACTAGTACAAACATATAAAATTCAACCTAGTAAGTGACTGAATTTATCTTACCAACGCCACATGCATCTTCAAATTCATTTGTTTTGAGGTCATCGGAGCCCGTGACCGATAAAAACGCAAACGCGGCTTCCAACTGAGCCGGAGTCTTAATCTGCAAAAACAGAAAACAAAATCTCAAACTCACCACTCCACTAAAACGACCCACGCAGACCATATCCAAGAAGTTTCTAGCCCGACCTTCGAAGAAACGACATATTTCGCCAAGGTCGGACGGTGCACAAGGGAGTTCATCGGGTACTTCGTGGCAACCTGTCAGCAAAACGGATCCGGTTCTTTACATACTGAACGAGAGATCTTATTCAACTAACGCGCTTCGGTGTATAAAAAATGCTACCGTGTACAAGAGGTTTCCGACATTCTTACTACTCCTATATCCATCATCATCGGTCCCGGTCCCGGACAAGCCAGCCTGACAAAAACACGCCGCGAAAAGATAAGTAATCGAAGCAAGCAGTACAATCAATTCAAACGTCGAATTTCAGAAAAGAAAAGAAAAAGCTAAGCTCGAGTTCATCAATTCACAGCGATTTCTTCAATTCAAATTCGAATTTCTCCATTTCTCCACGTCGAATCGACCACATGCAATGCAAACACATGAAGCCGGAAACTCCATTTCACGGAGAAGAGAAGTGAAGGTGTACCTCGGCGATGACGGCGGTGAGGTTGGCGGTGACCTTCTTGTTGGCGACGGTGTTGCGCGCGATGCTCTCGTCCAATCGGATGCTCAGGAAGAGCTTCATGCTCTCCTCCTTGTCGGCCATGGCTTCCTTCGCCGGAATCAACGTCGACGGCGACTACGGCGACGGCGGCGGCGGAGAGAGAGAGAGAGAGATTTGGGGATTCTTGTAATGCTTTGTTGATTTAGTACTATATCACGAGTGAAAAACGACACTGTTTTTTTTAACAAACGACGTCGTTTTTTTCGCTGTGAATGACAGCGTTTTCATTACCAGCAGGCAGCAGCGACACCGTTTTTATTCTGAATGCAAACGACTACGTTTTAATTGCAATCTCACAGGTTCTTTTAGAGGTTTCATACCATTTTCTTCTGTTTTTTTTAATTATTTTTCAGGGCGAAAACTTGATTCAGCACTGGTATTTTGAGAGTATCTTGGTTCCGGTTTTGTTTTTTATAGAATTTTTTTGCTAAAGCAGTAAATCCTTTCACAAAATCTTTGCTGTTAGTGTTAAAAAAATCGATAATAGTTTAAGCTTTAGGGTGGAAGCGGACGCTTCGGGACGATAGAGTATCTTGGTTCCGGTTTTGTTTTTTATAATTTATTTTTTCAAATTACTAACTATTACCTGTTTATGTTAAATTTTTCCAATGTCGTTTTGTACTTTTATTCCGTAACAAACGCCGTTCATCATTGGCTTTATAGTTACCTATTAATATAAATGAACAAAATGTCCATTTTGTGTCAAACGTTTCAAAAAAATGCTCATTGCGTGTATTTTGTACTCTCACAAATGGGCATTCCTTAAAAGGTTCGACACAAAATTGATCATTTAGTACAATTTCCAATTAATATTTATAAATAAATAAAAAACTCATAAAATACCCAAAAATCGCCTAAGGTTTAAGGAAAATACTCATACTTTCAATTAATTCATTTATACTCATACTCATAATTATTTGAAAACATGCAATTCGAAATCAGTAAGAACTCCTCACATGAAATGCAACATCTTATAAAACTTTCTTTATGTAAACTATAGTAGTATTCTTTTAGCACAATTCTTCAGGGTTAGAGAAAAAAATACACAAATAATAAACAATCTCATTAAATTACAAAGTACTGTATGGTTTAGAATAATAATAGAAATGAGCTCTCTAAACAACAATCTTTTATAGCATATGCAGGGCTGCAACTGAGTTTATGTGGCCCTAGGCGGGCGTAAAATTCGGGGCCCTTTAATTAAATAATTTGATAAAATTTTAATGTAAAATATTAATATATAAAATATTTCGTGTTTACATGTATAAGCCAAAGGACAAAGAATTTTTTTTGCTAAAGCAGTAAATCCTTTCACAAAATCTTTGCTGTTAGCGTTAAAAAAATCGATAATAGTTTAAGCTTTAGGGTGGAAGCGGATGCTTCGGGACGATAGGCTGGAGCCCTAATAGTTTAAGCTTCACGACCTTTCGAATTCGGGATATTATCTAATTGGCATCTTAGGACTAATTAATTATTCATCTTTGTTTGTGATTTTTCGTAAATTTCCTTCTTTTTTTTCTTAATCGGGAAAAACGGAATTGGCGAAACAACCCGGTTTATGCTCCTTTCGGAGGAGGGGCAAGGTTTTGTCCCGGAGCTGAGCTTGGTCGCCTGCAAATTGCTCTTTTTCTCCATTACTTTGTCACAACTTATGGGTATTTTCATTTCTTCCTCTATATATAAAATTAATATAATTATATATATATATATATAAACATAAATTATCATGAATTAAGTGACAAAAAAACCTTGTCGTTTGCAGGTGGAATCAAACGAAGGAAGATAGGATGTCGTTTTTCCCGTCCGCTAGATTAGTGAATGGGTTCCAGTTGTGCTTAAAGAGACGCCAAACGACGACGTTTCAAGCCTAGTTTTTTGATTCAGCGGTGTTGACTTTGTACATGTAGCTATTATATGTTTGTATTATTTTATATTTTCGTATAAATATATTGTATTCGTTATTTGATACATATTTACTTATTTATGTAGTGTAACTCTGAAACAGGAAAAGAAACGACAAGAAGAAAATAAAGCAACAAATGCCATAAATCCCGAAAGCAATAAACGGAAAGGCGTAAAATAACCGAAAACAAAGTCTCCAATAAACATGACCAATCAAAATATACCAGCCACAACAAAACAATAAGGGTAGCTTAACAAAATCCGTTCGAGATATTTTGTGATTCATAATTAAATTATATGTGGGGTAATCTATATATATATAAAAGGAAAATCTACCACTATGACATGGCACAATGAGATCAAAGAGATTCTTATTTACTATTTTTTTTTCTTCAGATTTTTCATTTATTTCATATAAAAAAAACTCATTTGATGGCTTTATCTTTCTATGCATACAATAAACGTAGTTATGAATCATTTCTATGCAACAAATGCATAGTAGAAACGTATTAATCATTTAATTGTAGCAATGAATCTCTCAAGTAGGCATACAAAGAACCAACTAATTACTTCTTTAGTAATAACTAGCCATTAATTAAATCATCCAAAGTTTTAATGTCATTTTTGTTTTCTCGTGAATTTGATAGTTTTTTTCTTTTCTTTCATTTTCCTTGAACACCAACATTCATGGTTATTCTTAAAAGGAGCTTCTGAAATCTGATTTCTGTTTCTTCATTCCTTCATAGAATTTTAGTTGTATTTTTCTTGACCGGTTCTAATCATATATCTTTTTTTCTTTTTCATGCAGATTATTGAGCAGAAGGAATTGTTTCTCTGTGTATTGTTCTCCTCTGATTCTGTCTCTTAGGGTTGAAATTTTAACTCATAGCCACATGAAATAGAAGCTGTACTTGGTTCAATTTGAACAATAATATCTCATAGCCACATGAAAATGAAAGGTCACAATTCGAACTTCATGACGATGTGTTGTAATTCGATAACTCTCATGCCGACGCACCCTAAACGGCATTCGTACCACTGTCACTCTCCAAAGGCTTTGGTTTCATTCGTTCCAAGGTCAAGTATTGGTAAGAACTCTGAGAAATTCGTAATTAGTTTTGTGGGTCATAAATAACATATTGGTTTTGTTGCATCCAACTCTGGTGTTGTGTTGTTGATTGTTGAGTATGGAGAAGAAACTTAAGGGAATTTCGTTGGCTATGAGCAATATTGATGATTGCTTTTAAGCTTATATATAATATAAATTTGATTAAGCTTAAATATTTTGCAGTGCATATTATGAACTAACCATGCCATTTCAAATGCAGGACTATGTCAAGGAACTCTTTCTAAATTTCATTGTGACCGAGTTTTAGATATAGGATTAAGGATGGTTTATTTATCACAAGTAATAAATCTTTTTATAATTAAACTTATTAATTGTGATAAATGATTAAATAAAATTAGTATTTTTTATTTTTTATTGTATATGAATGGAAGGGTAGATAGGCATATTTTCATGTAATTGTTCAATTCTATAAGTCTGATATTTCATGACTATTATTCTGCTATTTTGGCTTTTAATTTAGTTCATTGTCATCGATAATTTTCTTCTCGGCTAAGTTATTTTCTATATCTAGTTATTATTTATACTTTTGGTGATCATATTTTTTCGTTAAAAATAGTTAATGGGATGATTTTGGGGAGGTGTATATGTAAGTTGATTTTTTAAAGATAATTATTTTTGCTTTTATAATTTTGGGATTTACAGGATTTCTTCTTACAAAAGTGTGTTTCAATAAAATTCGATCTAAAATATTTATCAATGATTTCTTCTCAAATACCAAATGTCTGAAAATATTTTCGGCAATTTTTTTTTAAAGCTGCTAATATAATAAAATATGGCCTCGAAATTGAGCCCCTTATGGCCTTATCGATGGTAACTCTCAGTCTCACGATATCGGTTTTCATCGCATACAGTCATTTTTTCTCCAAATTTTTGTTATGTTTTAGTTTTAAGATATGTTTCAATTCCTTTGAAGTCCTCGAAGAAATTATATCATAGTGGATTAAAGAAGTGATGATTTTTTTATGTATTACCATTAGTGGTACAAAATAGGCTAATTTTCTTTCTAATTTTAGATTTTTTTTTCTTCAACAAATGGACCATTCGAAGATCTTAATTCTGTATTTTGAAAAGATCTTCTTATTTTTTTTCAAATTAATCCTCAGTGAAGAATTTTCCAGGCAGTTGGTGTTACGTAATAGATCTGCAAAACAATCTTTAATCACTACTCTTCCGGTTCATTATGTGCGGTTGAGAGTTCCTTAAATTGTTATACATTCTTCTCACAACAAACTACTTTTTCCTTTTTTTCGTAGTTCTATTAACTAATCTATATATATATATATATATAAATAAATAAGCAGAGTTTTTCAAGTATCAGGTGGCAACATAGACAAGTAAGAATTTCAGGATCCTAATTTTTCAAGTTTTCATTTTTTTAAATATTTACACCATCAAATGACACTCATTCCCACAATTTTTAAGAGGTGTATTACTAATTAATGGTATTTTAAACTTGATTGTGTTTATCACTTTATTGTTTGAAGGTTACGTAATTAGTTTTACTCACTAATGCATGCAATTCTTCTCTATGAAAATGTATGTTTCATTTTGTAACCTTCCTTCAATCGAATTTAATCTATATGAAGGCCTTTTGGTATGTTAAATTCCATTAAATTTAGATTTGATTTTCCACTTTTTACTTCTAAATTCATTACCTTATATTTATGCAAATAAAAACTATAACAGATTCATCCGAATCATGTGTTATTATCCTTGATTTTCTATTATCTTTAACATACTTATCATATATATTCATATGTGATATGACCAGACTAAAAGTGCGTAGACTGATAAGACTATTCCATAAAGTAATATTGGAGAATGAACATATGAAATATATATCATTAGTAAGCTCTCTCAGTTCTAAAGCAAAAGAAAAAGAGCTCTCTCAGTTTTATATTTCATGTCATATTACATCTTTTTGAATAAAAATGATCATAAAGCTCTCGGTTTCTATATTTCGTGTCGTATACGTATATATATTTATATATATGAGAGCAAATGACTCAACATATTTAAAGTAGATTTTAAAATGACCATCAACTGAAATGGGTGAGCTGTTGGAGATGGAGAGGGGATGCATACTTCAAATGAATGCTTGGTTACATACGTATATATCTTTTTGAATGTTTTATACTCTGAAATCTCATAGCAAACCAAACTTCTTCGAAAAGTCGACGACGTCTTATGTCAGATTTTAAATCATATGTAATGAAGCATGTGACTAAAGATTTAATGAAAACAAACGATGATAAAAATGGAAAGGGAAATTTACTATAGTTCACTATGTCCCCGTCATTGAAGGCACCTTGAAGGCGGGTTTCGAAGATTCCACGGGTTTGTGATTCTGCTTCGGTTTCAAAGGCTGAATTTTCCCTGTTGATGAGAAATCGGACAGTTATTGATAGATACACGAGCAGAAGAGTTCGAAACTAAATTAGGAAAAATAAGAAAGAAAAATACCTGGTTATGGAGTGGGATTTGAATCCATTGAATTGTTGATCTTTAATAAATTAACCAATCCGAAAGATATTTTACAGAAACTTAATTGGATTTTACTTACAATAATATTACAGTGGAAATTGCCATAAAATGTATATACCATCATATTACAGTGGAAAAAATTGCCATTTTTTGGTTCAATGTCATAGAATGTACACATCAATTTAAGTGTACATTGATACAAGTGTTAGAGCCTTAAAGGTACCTGCCAAACCAACTTGGTGCTTTTCAAACTTATACGTGGGTGGAAATGTAATAACGGCCTCACGCATTCCTTGAAAGACGTTCCCGGCCGCCATTTCCGCCCTGAGCTGGTCCCTTTCTCTGAGCCAATCAAAGCATCTTTGTGACACAAAATCCCTGGCTTCATCATAAGTAATGTCATCGGGCCGATAATTGAAATCACCGAGAAAGACGAGCATGTCCACCTCAGATAACTCGGGGATCGCTTCGGATGAGTAAGCAACACCTGCCTGTGAAGGCATCCACATAATTATTATTATTCAACCTCAAATAAAATATTCCACTCGTCGCAGGCCGTGAGATCCGTGTTTTCCCTTCACTATGATTCTTACTTGGCTATCTTTACGAGCCCACAAAACCGCCCATGAGAGTCAAATTTCCGTCTTCCACTCAAGAACGGAAGATATATTTTTTAATCACATATTTTAACATGAAAAACCAAGCGCAAATTTCCACATATGACTAAGGAACTCGCATACCCTAAGCATAAAATATTCTAAGCAGAAGTTGCAAAGAGTCTGCCTTGAAATTGCTAGAAAACCAAGCACAGAACCGGTACCAATAAAACTCTAAAACCAACAAATAAACAAATGAAGGGGAAGCTTGTAAAAAAAAAATATATAGACTCGGAATGATATAAAAAAAATAAAGCATTTACGTACATTTGCACCGAGAAGCACCTGAACGGCAGATGAAGCCCCAACTGCATTACAAAAGGTAACTCGGAGTCAGATTGATAACTAAGCACGTTGAAAAGGCAAGTGAATAGATAGAGCAGCGTACCTGGTGCAGCGCCGAAAAGGCTAGTTGGCCGGGTGAACGTCATAGTCTGGTATACATGATCAAAGTCGGCATTGCGGCGACCGACTGCTTCAAGATGTGCAGCAAAGTGACAGTTAACAAAGCACATTATTCGATCGTACACTCGAATCCTCAAAGCAACGGCTCCCTGGATAAATCTGCACCCCGTCAATTTCCATCAAAACAAAAGACACCTATTGCCATTACCGAAGACTCTCACCTTGTTACCAATGGCCCGTCCAAAACCGCATGGAACTGCTGCTGCATCAACATCTCCAACGTTTGCTCTAAGATTACTTCTCACCCTGAACAATAATTTAATGATAACACCGGACATGTTAATACACAAGGATAAGAAAATGCACGAAACGAAGAGAAACGACGCATAGTTTAGTGCTTGGTAGGACTAAGCTATGTATTCTAAAATTATTACATTTTGAACCATGTATCATCTATTAAAAAACATACTGTACCGATATATATAATAGATATACTACCTTGAATATATATTTATGTATAAGAAACTTGTAACAAAATACGGAAAAAGTCTTGAGATGAATAAAAAAATATTAGTTTTTTCGGGTAACTAAAGATCCATTTACATAGATGAGTTTATTTTGTGGGGTATTATAAGACCAACTTTTCCATGAGCACCACTAACCAAGCAGCGATAAGCAAGCCCGCCAATTGCCGGGAACCAATCCGTTCAAATGTTGATCCCTCGTCCAATGTTTTGCCGATCATATCCAACCACCAGTTCCCGACTGAACTACCCAAGGCCGACCTACGATAAAAGTTGGATGTGATGAAAATCACAATAATGCCCCTACACTAAAGAGAGATACATTTTTCTAAAATTACAATAACATTCTTACTGTTTCTCTAGCTGCAGAGACAGCGAGAAAACCAGCCCCCATCTCAACTTCTTGCAGCCCGACGACGACAATGCTGATGTCAGAGGAGACCGACCCTAGCCAGCTAATGAGCGAGTCGTGAGATGCTCTCTCTTGTCCGACATTCCACGTACCGCTCAAAATCTTTAAATTCTCTATCCTCGTATACGAAGACGCTTTTGCAGCCAACTCAGAACGCACAATTCCATCGAGCGGTCCCGGTGATGTTACGTTCCATCCCCGAACGCCACCGTGATTCGCCAACGTGAAGATATAACCCTCTCCGGAAGCCATGCTTATAACTGGGCTGCTGTGAGCCACCCATCCTCCGAGCAAGTTGCCGTCGAGATCCAACACTTGTATAGTCCCGCTTAGGTAACCAACCCATATCCGAGTACCGAATGCACAAAGGCACTGAACGGAAGAAGAGTGGTGATGGAAATCCTGTATGCGATTCCCATTCCCGTCCCACTGAACGAGCAAGCCGTTCGTACTACCACTCCAAACCATCCCATCGATGGTGATAGCAAGTGCTTCGGTTCTTCGAGTATCGTCTCCGAAGGCGCTCTTCGCTGCAACCCGGCGAACGACATCCGCTGCTCCCATAATTGCATTGCGTGAACGCTGAAAGAATCCGATGGGATTTTGTATCTTTTCTCGTTTTGCACCTAAAATGAACTCTACAGAGACATCCTGTGCTAGCGGTATGTCCACCCGATTTTCAGGTTGACCGTCTATATTAAACACTTTCAGTAACTCCCTCGTGCGAGAATCCCTGCACCATGGAAACTAGTGGAATATATTAAATCCGTGTATAAAACGAAGTCTACCGATACAATATCTTTGAAATTGAAGCGTACCATAATGCAAATGATAATGGACCAGCACTCCAGACTTTTGCTCTAGTAGAATCCGACAGCAGGAGCTTAACATCCCAATTCAGTACGTTACCGGTACCGTTAGCCACAACCTGGCTCCTCGGGTCAATAAATGACCTCTCCACTTGTAATGCAGCCACGGGCCTTTCTTCGGGCGTTAAAGAAAGCGATTTTTCGATTGCTTCCCACGGCCATATATTAATGACACCGGCCTCGGAACCCGACCACAGATCTCCTGAAATATAGATATAACAATGTATAAAAAGTCGGTTTAATCTTGTAATCGGACTCTAATCAATACAGAGAAAGGGGTATCCATCGCCTCGGTGAATTCCCGTTGGCCGATTAGTGTTTGTTGATCTAATGCACTGCTCATATTTCGTAAGAGTAACGAAAATTGTTTGAAGGGTTACCATGAGATGTGATGACAAGAGAAAGAACAGGGCCTCGGTGAGCCTGCCATGATAGTACTTCCTCGGCACTGCCGTCTCGGTCCATGGGCCAGCACCGGATCCTGCCGTCCCTGTGGCCGCTCCACACCACCCGCGTAGCCTCGTCCGCCACCAAGCACAGCGCCGCGGACATGCCCACAGACTCCCTGAACGGCACAGCGTCCTCCTCTCCCCCGCTCGCAAAGAGATCACCTAGCCGCCAAACACGCAGCCCGCACTCCGCGGCCGCCCAGAGCTGCCCGCACGCAGGGGCGGCCGCGAGCGCGCGCAGGAACACCCCTGCCTGCGCCTCCCGGAACGGGCGCGGCCTCAGCTCCAGGGGAACCGGCCGCCGCGGGTGCACCGCGGCCCGAGCCGGCACGCGGAAAACCCCGGAGCCTCCGCCGCTTGCCACAAACTCCAGCAGTGGAGGAGCGGCGACGTGGCCCGAGTCCGCGAGAGCGAGGTTCCGGTCCAGGAATTGGAGCATGTAATCAATACGCCTCGAGGCCAACTCCACGGAGGCGGCCTCGGAGGGGCGTTCCTCCTCGTCCTCGTCGGAGGAGTCGAGGAAGAGGCCTTCGCGGTTCGACGATTGCCGGAAATCACCGGTGCCGGTGCCGATGAAGAGACCGCAGACATCATCATCATCCGGGTTCATTTCGCAAGAATCTTGGCAATATGTTGAGCTCAATCGAAGCTTTCTGTGTACCCAATTGCCATGAAATCAAAACGAAAGCTTCATTGCAGAGCTCAAGAACAAATATCGATTGGAAACTATATAGTTGGAAACTATCTGTATCAAATGAATGTGAAGTTCAGCAAAAAAAAAAAAAAAACACACAGTACAATGGATAATTCGTACGGAAACAGAAGCGAGCTGGTGATCGATACGCAGAATTCGCGGCGAGAAAGTGGAAGAGTGTTTGGGAGACGAGAAAATCAGCGAGATTCGTCCAGAGAGAGAGTTGAGAAGTTTGACGAAACGAGAGTGAGGACAGATCATCATCGATGGAGGGGAAGCGCGTGGATGGAACGTGGTGGTTGAGCGCGTGGTGGAACTGACTCAACTGGATTTCGGAGGAAACGACGTTGAACCGGAGAAACGACAATGAGAAAGAAAATGACTGTGAACGACAATAATTGGACTCAGAATGTAGATGTAGTTTTTATTTGTGTTACTCTAGGGGTGAAACCGGCCTGTGTATCCCCTTTTTTAGTCGGGTTTGGTAAAAAAAAAATCTACAAATATCCAGGGCCCAGAGAATCGAGTTTTATTTTGAAAACCCGTAAGGTTGAAGCAACGTGTTATCGGACATTCAACTGGCTGTCCCAAGATCAAGAATGAATAAGGAGTGTCCGGAAAGTTTTCATTGGATAAAGAGCTAGAAAGACCGCCCGGAAAACCGAGTTTAACCAAGTCGAAAGACGAGAGAAAACATATGGTTTTTTATCAGTGAAAACTCGTGACCAACTTAAGAACAATATTTTTAAACCCAAAAATATAAATATGATTTAACACTATTTAGCAAAAATAATTATAAGAAAAAAAAGTAGTGTAAAATATTATTTATCACGTGCCAATCATTTTTAATCTCATGTGTTTTCATTTATATAGCTCAAAACACTTGTTGTTTATCCTAACGTGTTAAATTTATGTCTTTTTGTCTTTCTTTCTCGTTGAGGCCTATTATTCGAGCTCCGATAATATATAACACACTTATCTTACCAAATAAACTAAAATTAAATAAAATAAACAATATTAATCCTCTAAAATGAAATTCCGGTGTTTAGAAATATCCGGGGACATAGCTTTCTGGCAATAGAAAGAGCTATTTTTCGGTAACAATCGGCGAGGCAGTGACTCTTCGTATTGGGATAACGGAGGTAGTTAGAAAATCTCTACCACCAAACGATCTTGACATCATCACGGAAGACATTCAAAGCGGTTGTCCGTGCTTTGATCAGCACGAGTTGGATCGGCATCTTGTTATTAGTGTAATCTTGTGTTTCGGCTTTGTTATGAATTTTTACTTTTATAATAAGAAATTAAATGGTACGAAAGAAAATTTAAAAAAAAATGTGTTGATGATAATTGACATCAGTGAGTAAGTAAAAGATGACAACAAGTGGAACTAAAATAAACGACACCTTTCGTGGATGCACTTAAAGATTAAAGAAGACTCTACAAGACTACAACTATATATTTAGTTATTTATAGCCCAATTGGCTCAATGACGAGTATATATGCAACTATATATTATATATAAAGTTAATAAAGGAATGAATATTGTAATATTTTAGTGGCATAAACTAATTTTGTTTTACAGTTATCATTAACATTTTATTTCCTTTTTCTTTAATTGATTTAATAGAATTTTTAATATATTATTGACAATTTTGTATATATTTCTTTTCAAATAGCATGTGATTAAGGCTTAACGGCGCATATCTAAAATCTTGTTAAATTAATAAAAAAGTGAGTGAAATTTAATTTTAATAAGAAATGAAATAATGAAATAATGAATATCAACAAATAAAAATAAAAATATACCACTGTTAATCTCATTTACATATAAGTTATATTTTGACGATAATGATGAAATATATGGAGGGTTATATGATAACACTATATATGCTATGACCTTTGTTATTATATAAAACAAATCACATGTAATTAAGTTTAGTGGTCCAAATCTCCTTATCCTTTGCTATAATCATTACATGATTTATGGTTGAAATTATGAAATTAGATGTTATATATGAAATTTATGTTATTTAACGGTCCTGTCTATTTTTATATATACATTTGTTGTTTTAAGATCAAGTAGAATTAAGAAGAACGTACGAAATATTCAAAATATATATTCATTAAGACCTAAAAGTTCATACACATACATTCGATTTTCGGTACAAATAAAAAATACACACCGCCGAAAATCGCACCTTATTCATTCCAAATTATACTGATTTATAAAATATTGCCATCGGTTTTGGTCTATGAATCGGTTTCACGGCCTTTGGTTTTTCAGACTTATTGGGTATCCGAGGATATTCTCATCACGGGATGCCGGAATGCGGGTTTTTCGGGTACTTACAGTATCTTCATACAAGTAATTAAACACAAGGTTTTTCTAATTTTCTTTGTTTAATGATTTGTGTTCTTCAAATGTACATTAATTAGATCTTATCATGTTTGTAAATTTAAATAATCGACACTTATCGATAGCCTCGGTAGTATTATACTAAAATAATATGCTTAAGATTATTATTGGTGGACTTCTAGAAGATTGATCTCATTTAAATCTCAACTATATATTATTATATATGCTAAGCTGTCCTTGAAATATTAATCAGAGACTAATAATTTTTCTTTTGTTCTTCTTTATTTTATCTAATCTAATTTAATTAATTTAATTATATATTAAATGAGGGAATGCAATTCCGGTTCCTCTTTTACCAATTGCGGGCAGAATCGGAATTAATGATTCCAACTCCTGTTTTACCGGAATTACAAATTAAAAATTTACCTTTCTAAAAATTGAAGTAAAATATCAAATTAATATATGCACCGTCGGTCGTAAAAAAAACTAAGGAGATGGTGCTAAACGGAATTATATATATTTTTAAAATCTGAATTCGGGAGTTCTAAAATACCGTGATACCGCGAATTAACACCGTATTGTAAACCGTTGAATTGTCAAATAGATTTGAGAAGTGAGATGGGTTTGAATTGAAGCAAGAAGGGGAAAGCTGGATGTTGCTGGCGCATGATTGTAGCCTAAGATCTCTTCTAATTTTCTAAATTACGCCAGAAACTTAGACCCTTGATTCTTGGAATTAATCCTCAAAACTAGGGTTCAACAAGTTCACATATCATGACTACTTGTGACACATTTGCCCTCACAGAAAATCAATCCTAATTGTACAAGTAGAAATTTGAATCCGGACACAAGACACGAAACAGTAATGACACGGAGTAAATGAGTTCATGACCGTTAATGGGTTTGAGTTCGATAGAAAAAAGTTATGATACTCTCACTCCCAATACTATAATATATGTACATATTTTGTCCAATTTAATTTATCTTTCTATCTTTCTGAATTTCTGTTCCGTAAGTAATAATAATATAAAAAACCGGCATCTTCCAATGCCGGTCCTTCAATAGCGTGGTTCGACTTGTGTCGTTTCAGCTGGAAGTTAGCAAAAAGAAAATTGACACAACAAATATATATTTTTAATTTTTATAAGAATTGTCATTTAAGCTCTACAAAACTTATCACATAAATACTTTTTTGGACGCGAGTAACCTTAAAATCTTTAATAATATAACATGCTTCGAAAAAGCTTATAATATATATATATATATATATATGTCGTTTCAACAGGTGCATCATTTTTAATATTATTTTACATGCCCAAAATATATATATATATATACATTGAACTGATATATATATATATATATATATTTAAATTTTAATCATATTTTACTATGAACAATATTGTCTGTTATAATAAAATAAAACAAATAGTGATATTTTCTTAATAAAATATTTTATGTTTTGATAAAACACTATACATATATGATAAAATCATAAGAATCAATCTAAAAGTTAAACAAAGATTCACTATGTCCTCTAAAAATTAATTAGTTAAGGTTGGTAGTACTTTAATAACAGTTTGTGATAATAAAAAATTGTGGCAGGCAAGAGAGAAAATCATATTGAAGATAAACCGAACAATCGAAGTTTACCGGCAAGGCGGGTCGACGGAAGCAAGCAATGGCGTGCTTGGAAGGCTTTTGGAGGAGGAAAGCTTACCGGACGAGGCAGTGGCTGATTTCATCATCAACCTTCTCTTTGCGGGCAACGAAACCACCGCGAAAACGATGCTCTTCGCTGTGTATTTCCTCACTCATTGTCCCTCGGCTCTCAACCAATTATTGGTACTAATTATTTTCATATCATCCCTAACTAGGTATATCATACTTGAAATGAATATGAATCAAATATAGCATATCGAAAATCGGATGATCCATATCCGATTTTTATTTTTCGTTTGAAAATGGACATGAAAATTTTGCTATCGTGTGAAAAAAAAATGAAAACATAATTTTTGTCTCCGTTTTCCATTTTTTTAGCGGTAACTAAAATAAATTGAACTAAGATAGATAATTGCCCTTTGTACTTTATTAAACTGTATAAGAGAATCGACTTTCGGGTGTCTCAATTGATCAATTTTATTTTTAATAAAAGCAAATAAATAAATTTATATTCCCGTAGCAAGACCGAAATAGAACTTTACGTTTCTTCTTTTTTTGGCGGACCGGATATGAAATGGATGTCCAACCTCGGACAGATGAAATTAACAAGACTATATCTACGTCTAGATAAGAATATATTTGATATACAATATATATGTGTATATATATATATATTCTAATTTTGTTATTCATTTTACAATGATGAATGAAAAGGGTGAGCAAGAAGGTCTTCAAAGGAGCTCCAATGGAGATGAGAAAATGCTTACTTGGGAGGACTACAAAGCCATGCCTTTTACTCAATGTGTGAGTTATTATTCCTAAAATATTATATTCACTTTACATAGTTTTATTATCATAATATATAATAAAATTGTAGCTATTCTTTTCTTATATGTTTGTATAATACTTATGTTTAGGTGATTGATGAAACACTACGAATTGGTGGCATTGCTATTTGGTTGATGAGAGAAGCAAGAGAAGATGTTAAATATCAAGGTCATCTCAATTTCTATAATTTCTCTATCAAGTAGGGTGAAACCGAGACCGAGACCGCAAACTTATTTTTTTCCTTCTCCAATGTTTAGAGTAAAACTGCTTTCAATTATTGGATTTTGCATCTGTAATACAGATAAAGAAACTGAAACTGAATACGAAGTAAAGTCGCAATTACATTTTTGGATAAGCACGTTTTTTTTTTTTTTTTTTTTTATCGAGAACCAAGCCAGGTCCGGGTTGGTCCGATTTTTTTTTTTTAAAAAAAGTGTCATACATGTCCTTGCCACCTCACAAGTCCTTGAATAAACACAATATAATTTCAATTTTTTTTTAGATTATGTGATTCCGAAAGGAAGCTTTGTGGTGCCGTTTCTGTCCGCGGTACATTTGGATGAGAATGTGTACAATGAAGCTCTCACTTTCAATCCATGGAGATGGATGGACCCCGAAAACCAGGTATTTTTAGCTTTCAACAATAATAATAATTCGCGTTACAGTTTGTGATATGAATCTGTTTTCTCGGTTCCATACCGTTTCATATTTTAAAGCTCTATAGTGAAAATTGAGGGATCCGGTCAATAGGCCGGTTCCAAAAGATCTACGGTTTTAGACCTTTTGGATAAGGGTGTTTTGTAATAGACCTTTTGCGGTTATTTAATTTAGCCGTTATTTTTTTTCTTCTTCTTTTAAGTGTGTTAAACTTCAATAGTATAATAATCTATGTTACAAACATAATTTTATATAAATAACTAAAAATGCGAGTTTTAGGGTGGAAGCGGTCGCTTAGGGACGATAGGATAGAGCCCTAATAGTTTACGCTTCACGACCTTTCGAATTCGGGATATTATCTAATTGGCATTTTAGGACTAATTAATTCTTCTTCTTTGTTTGTGATTTTTCGTAAATTTCCTTCTTATTTTTCTTAATCAGGAAAAACGGAATTGGCGAAACAGCCCAGTTTATGCTCCTTTCGGAGGAGGGGCAAGGTTTTGTCCCGGAGCTGAGCTTGGTCGCCTGCAAATTGCTCTTTTTCTCCATTACTTTGTCACAACTTATGGGTATTTTCATTTCTTCCTCTATATATAAAATTAATATAATTATGATATATATATATATAAACATAAATTATCATGAATTAAGTGACAAAAAAACCTTGTCGTTTGCAGGTGGAATCAAACGAAGGAAGATAGGATGTCGTTTTTCCCGTCCGCTAGATTAGTGAATGGGTTCCAATTGTGCTTAAAGAGACGCCAAACGACGACGTTTCAAGCCTCTACTTGAAACAAAAGCTTTCATGTCGTTTTCTGTACACTGCTACATTATATATATATATATATATTTTTTATTTTTTTGAGGAATTGTCCTTTTTATATATTGCTGTGTTGATGTACAAAGTTCCAAAGTTTTTTGATGTAGCGGTGTTGACTTTGTACATGTAGCTATAAGATGCTTGTATTATTTTATATTTTCGTATAAATATATATATTGTATTCGTTATTTGATAAATATTTATTTACTTAGTGTAAATATGCAGTCCCGTATTATTAGGCTAAGGTTCCGAAACAAAAAAGGAAACTACAAGAAAATAAGGCAGCAAAATGCCACAAATCCCGAAAGCAATAAACGGAAAGGCGTAAAATAACCGAAACCAAAGTCTCCAATAAACATAACCAATCAAAATATACCAGCCACAACAAAACAATACAAAATCTGTTTGAGATATTTTGTGATTGATAATTAAATTATGTGATTAAACCGCGAGAAGCTAAACTTTTATATATTATACAGTTCATAAATATTAACACAATATTTGAATGACACATGTGATGCGCTGACGATTTTGATGATCATATGAACTTGCTCGATAAAATTACCCCTAATTAAACTCTTACTTGATACTTAATAGCCTCACTACATAAAAATTATAAGAAATAATAATACTTGTTATTTACATACTATTTTTCTTAAGTAAACCGATTTCTACATTAACAATTATATGGAGATGAGAACCTAAAGAAGCCAAAGTAAGTAAAATTGTTGAACTATCGAGGTACCGCTTAGAAAAATAAAGTCTAGGAAGGTAAATAAAGGTGTAAAATAACCGAAAATAGTCTCCGATATCGTTCTCATTGGATCTTGAAGAGGGTCTTCAGTTTAGTGACCAGCCTCCAGTCTTCCTTGGACAGGTCCTCCTGAACATACGATAAGCGCGTTACAAACGACGTGGGTTGATATAAATTATGGAAGATTGAGAGTTCCAACTTACTTGGTAAGCTTTCAGCGCATCGATCGATTTTCTCGAGATGTGGCTGACAAGCTCGTCCTCGATCTCGAAATGCCTGCCATACATTTTCTGTTGTTCTTCGGGATCGCTGCCAACGATCTGCAAAAGAAACGGCCGTTAAAGTCCTTAAGAAGAGCTCCGGTCATGCTCTCGAAAGCAACGGCCGTTAAATTTTGTTTTTTGGTACCTTAATGGAGACTTGAGAGCCTTTCTTGGCAGTGTCGACATCTTCATTGTTTTTCTTTTTAATGGACGCGATCCGCCCGATATCGATGAATTTCCTCTGAGGAATGCATATTGGACTCCCAACCTACACACAAACAAGAGGTACCAAAATGTTGTATACACTGAAATCTCATAGCAAACCAAAGTTCTTCGAAAAGTCGACGTATTATGCCAGATTTTAAATCATATGTAATGAAGTATGTGCATCGTAAGTGACTAAAGATTTAATGAAAACAAACGATGATAAAAATTGAAGGGGAAATTTACTATAATTTACTATGTCCCTGTCAAGCGAGAATTTATTAGAGATTTCGATTAAAATAAAAAGAAGGGTAAGCGGTAGTACCTTCGCGATGCCCTCCAAAACATCAACTCCGAGAACAATTGGGTCCTTCGCTCTGAACACGCCGTTCGGTAATATCTTAAGAACGCAAGGGAACACCGCTTCATCGGCCGCCTCCTTCTTCTTTTCCTCCTTGAGGTTCTTGATGTAGGCTCTGAACGCAAGGGTTTTTACTATGTACATGCATTTCCGTTTTTCATAAACGACATCATTTCTCTGCATCATTTCCGTTGTTCGCTTTTGTTTGCTTCGGTTCGCTCGTGTAAAAAGATTGGAAATAAGCCGTCACAGTTGACCACATTGGTTACTTATACCATAAATATCTCTACATTGGATCAATTTAATATTTAATAGTACAAAATGATTTTGGATAAAATGTATACTATGATTTTACAAAAACGACAACAATACGAAACTGACATATTCAAAGTCAGCCAATTTTAAGCCTAAAGTAAATGTTGTCCCTTTAAATTTTATTCCCTCTAACTGCTCACTGTCGTTTTAACTTTAAACTTCGGTCGTTTCGATCTATAGTTTTCCATTTCTATCGTTTTTCTAAACAATTTCTGAAGCTTCGTTTCTCTAATAAATGTCGTTTTGTAAATTTATAATCCTTTCTCATTGATTGATTAAATATATTTTATTTTTTAAAACAGTTAATAGCCACATATGTATTGAAAGTTTTTATTTAAACAGTTAAGATTTCATCAGCTTTTAGAAAAGAAAAATGTTTAAAATACTTGTAGAAGTTACACATTAGAAAAACAGTTAAATGGATTGAAAAATTTGACGAAATTTGAGAGAAGGAAAATATTATTGATACTCGAAACGTTTACAATTTACGTAAAAAAAAGTATTGGGTTTATAATTATATCATTAAGAGTATCAAGATATTAAGGTGGTGTTTGGTTAACTGGTTTGGGAAACCAGTTTTGCAATTTGGTTTGGAAAATCCGTCCAGTTTTGCAATTTGATTTGGGAAATCCGTCTGAAAGTTTGTTGATTGGGACTTCGTCTCCTTAACGCAAAAGATATGTACTTCTCCGGAACGAGATGGAGAATACGACATAAACTATATCGTTTGACGTAAACGACCAAGTACGGAAGAGTGGGCCAAAACAAGGAAAAGGCCCATTATCGAAATAAGCCCATTCGGCCATGGCGTCCAGATTCCAACATAAATAAATAGTGTTCGTTTTTTCTATATATTAATTAAATTTATGACTAAAGTAGCTTATATTTTCTTTTTCTTATGCTTCTTAATCCCAATCTTAGCTTTAAAAAGAAAAGACCTTATCTTCGTTTTATTGCGACGAAGATCTGGTCTTTTAACCTCTAAAAATTAAAAATTGGAGCAAGAAAAAACAAAATATTAAGTAGTTTAACCGTAAATATTTATAAGTTCATTTTGAGAGCTCGAGTTCTGGTTGTTGAAGCTTTCGGTCTCTCCATTTCCATGGCGTTTGCTTCCTCGAACCTCGGAGCTCTCTCTCCCTCTCTCGTCGCAACCAGCCCCTTCCCTCGCTTCGCCTTCCGATTCCCGCCATCGCCGCGAAGAGTCGTCCCGCGACGAGCGCTCCGAGAGTGGAACGAGTACGAGGAAGCTCTCAAGCGCAAGGACCTCGCCCAAGCCCTAAAGTTCCTCAATTCCGTCGAAGACGACGAGGAGCTCGGAATCGATTCCTTCAGAGGATCGGGGAATCGAGATTGGGAGGTTTTGGACACTTGCTTGAACGCCGATGATATGAGACTCGTCGCCAACGCCTATGGCTTCCTCAAGAGCAGAGGGTTTCTCCCCTTCTTCGGCAAGTTCAGGAATATCGGTAAATGTTGCTACTTTCTATCCACTCTTCTGTTGCCATTGATCACTGAGTTTAGATATAGCAATTTGTTCGGTATATCCGGTTTTCGGTTTAGAAAGTTGTTCAAGCTCAGAACTTTAGTGCTATAGAGGAACCGAACCGAGAAACCCGATTTGAGAAGATGAATGACGGGTAGGTTATTATTTGCCATTGATGATCTTGGTCACTAAGTAGAGTATATCCGGTTTTCGGTTTAGATTCGGTTTACATTATCCGTTGTTTCTTTCATCCATTGTTTTGTTGCCATTGATGATCTTGGTCACTGAGTAGAGTATAGGTCTAACAATTTATTCGGTATATCCGGTTTTCGATATATTCAGTTTTCGTTCGGATTACGGGTTTTATGATTACCCCGTGTATCGACATATATAGCAGTTTCGAAAGCTATTCAAGCTCATAGCTTCAAACCGATGCCAGAATTATTTAGAAACCCGATTCGAGAAGATGAATTACGTGTAGGTTAATGATCGAATAATTTATGATGGTGGAGAAGTCCCCAAAATATCCGATTTAAGTCGTATAGATAGTAAAGTTATGGGAAGAGATCGAACGTGTCACGGACATTTGAAACATCATTTTGGCAGTAGAGAAACAAAAGCAGAAGTAAAGAGATAACGACATGGGAATTTTACGCTGTGATCGGAAAATGAGCTACAATGATGAGACAAAGAGAGCTAAAAAGATAAACGACGGCTTGATTATTGTATGTCTCCGAAAACGCCAATTATAGGCCTATCGGTCCGATCCCTCCACTCCACCAAGGAGCTCCTAAAATACCCCATAAATGCATGCCGTACCGTAGAGTTTAAAAAACGGGCCCAGCCAAGGAATCGGATTCGGGTCACAAACTCAAACATTTAAAATAGCATTTTCGCAGGTGTACTACCTTTTTTTAATGGGTGTGCTCTATTTACCAAATAAACCATTAATTGCCAATGAATTATATGGTTGCTTTGTTATAGAAAATCTTTATTAATCAATTCTAAGTCGAGTAAATATTTGAATATGGAACTTATTGTTAATCGATTTCTGCAGTTTTGGAGGGACCAAGAAATGTCACACCAGATGTCTTGAAGGACTCGACGGGTTTAGAAGGTACTCCAAATTTTACGTTTTTTCCATTATCGTCTTCTTTGCAATATTAAGTGCCAAAGATACTTCCTTAGCCTTTTATGCTTAACTTGATCTTTTCCTCGTTATCCAGCTGAAAAATTCGCTCCGAGAAAATGGGGTGTTTCGGGAAGTTCTCAGCTTGCTTTGGTCGCGATCCTCGGTGGAACGTCATATCTTTTCTCGCAAGGCATCGATATAAGGACTAACCTTGCAGTTGTAATTTCTCTGGCGTTTATCGATTCTATTTTTCTCGGAGGGTGTTGTTTAGCTCAACTCACAAGTTATTGGCCCCCGTATAGAACTAGAATCCTAGTACATGAAGCCGGCCATCTCTTAATCGGTAAGCATTACATTATGATCGTTGAATCATATAACAAAATGCAAACTCGGTGTTTTATTCAATTGAATTTTATTATTTTCCTTGACAAATAATACTTAGTGGTGAGACCAAGACCGGGTACTGGGCTTTTGGATCATTTTCGGCCGGGTCCCAGTCTTTTTAGCCGCCCAAAACCGGGCCCAATCCCAATTTAAAAAGAAGTCCGCTTTTTGAATTTTTTGCAAAAAACCGGGACTGGGCTGAAAACCGGGCGTTTCAGCTTTTTAATAGTATTTTTTAATAGAACCCTAAAGCTAAAACTATAATAAATTAATGAAAAATCAGAATATACTAAAACTAGGCTGGAAACTGGGATGGCCCGGTTCTCGGACCGAAACCGGGCTTAGGGAGTAATTATTACACCCCTACTCTGATCGTGATTAAGCAAGTAAACTTATGTTGATAACAAATTTTGTCGACATTTTGCAGCTTACTTAATGGGTTGTCCGATCCGCGGTGTCATTTTAGACCCAATCGTTGCAATTCAAATGGGAATTCAAGGGCAGGTATTATAAATCAGAACTATCTATTCTAAACCGTTAACTAAGAACACAGTTTACGGAGAGCCTAAAACCGAAAAGGGCCAATCGGAACGCTATCCAAATTATTACGTGGAGAATGAAAGATTTAGAATTAAGAGTAACAAGGCTGACATGAAGAATGTGTTTTAGGCAGGAACTCAGTTTTGGGATGAGAAAATGGCGAACGACTTAGCTGACGGACGATTAGATGGTACGGCATTTGACAGGTGCGTCTCACTATCTATCCCGGTATTTCGGGAATTTTCACTACCTTTTTTTTTTGTTGTTAAAATTCAATTCTAGTGCCGTGATTTTTAAAACCGGTTTTAATACAAATCTCCCAAACCAAGTACAAATGAGTGAAATGAAACCAGGTACTGTATGGTCCTTTTCGCCGGAATTGCCGCTGAGGCTCTTATCTACGGGGAAGCTGAGGGCGGAGAAAACGGCGAAAACCTCTTCAAAAAGGCCTGTTCTTTGCTTCAACCCGCATTGTCAATCACCGAGGTATCACTTAAGTCGAATAAATTATTGCACATTTTTATTTTTCTTCAACCAATAGTATTAAGTTTCGGATTCCGAATTTCCATTCTTGTAAGATGTCGAATCAAGCGAGATGGTCTCTTCTTCAATCCTACAATCTTCTGAAATGGCACCGACGAGCTCATCGTGCTGCCGTTAAAGCCTTGCAGAGTCGCTGCACTTTAAGCGTCGTGATTCGGAGAATTGAGGATGCCATGGCAGCAAGTAGATGAAATGTGAAAAATTAGGTGTATATTAACTTTAATATATCTATAAGGTAAATGTATACACCTAATTAAATGTAAAAAATAGTCTTGAGTTGTATATATCCCATTTGATTATTTGCGGTAAAAGTACCTAAAAATAAATAAAAGTTGTGTCATTTTTTTATTTTTAACTTTTGCCGCTCATTTATTTTTATCATTATTGGATACCAAAGTAAAAACACTGTAGTTTCTACAGTGACAATTTGCCAAATTAACAAGTCACAACTGCTGGCCTTCTAACGTTAACATTTGCTCTCTCTCTTTTCTCTTTTTCCTAGAAAATTAAAAACAAAAAACAAAGTATGGTGTATGTGTTGGGTTTTCGATTCCAACTTGTGCAGATTAACTAACTATGGTGTATTTTTTGTTTCATGGAGATGGCTGGTGAAGGGAAAGAATCGGATATTGAGTTCGATTAATATTGTTCATGTGAAATTAGAATCGGATATTGAGTTCGATTAATATTGTTCATGTGAAAAGTGAAGGGAAAGAATCGGATATTGAGTTCGATTAATATTGTTCATGTGAAATTAGAATCGGATATTGAGTTCGATTAATATTGTTCATGTGAAAAGCTTCGACTCTTTTACTTTTTTCAGCAATAAACCCGAGAGCTTTAACTGTATTAGCTCTTCACGATGATCGGAATATTTAGGCTAAATTTCATATTTGCTTGGTAATTTTCCCCTTCTAACTTATAATTTTCCCTCATTTTTACTCTAGATTATACGTACTCATCCCAATTTTATTGACTTTATCCAAAAGTAGAAGTGGCAATTCAATGGGATTGGTTGGCCACTCCGATGGACGCGAAGCTTCTCTGGATGAGCAATTGCTTCACCAGAACCAAGCTCGGAAATCCTCCATTTGGGTTATCATCTTCTTCCTCTGGGATCTCTTCACCTTTGAGTTTGAGTTGCAGACATGGTTGTCGCTCTCCGGTCATGGCTTCTTCTTCCGCAAATCCTTCTACGAAGCTTTACGTCAGTGGTTAGTTAGTTAGTTATCATCTTCCAAAAAGTAAAACATTACGAGGATTTATTGGCTCATATTGTTGATTTTAATATTTTGATGGTGAAAATACCTATGTTATTGACTTTAGTGCAACTAAGTACGAGTAAATAATAATTAATTGTCTCTTTTGCGCAACTGTTGTTGTTTTACGGGATTATTATGAATCTTAACAAAGATCAACTATGACATTAGGGAAATATTGGTTGTAAACAAAGTGCTAAGATTAATATCCTTGGATGTGCAGGGCTATCGTTCCGTTCCACGGAGGAGAGTTTATATTTTCATTACAGATACTATATTTTTGCAATCATACCACCGAGGAACCAAATACGGATTCAAGCACCAAGCCACGAGCTACGTAGAACCCAAAAACCAAAATGATGTCAAATATGGATAAAAATACAATTCTTCATTTTATAATTTTATCCCATACTACATAGCCTTAGATATAAAATTTGAATTTCATTTAGAAAACGAAAATGCTACATATCCGTTGTTTACATTATCCGTTGTTTCTTTCATCCATTGTTTCTTGGTCACTAAGTAGAGTATATCCGGTTTTCGGTTTAGATTCGGTTTACATTATCCGTTGTTTCTTTCATCCATTGTTTTGTTGCCATTGATGATCTTGGTCACTGAGTAGAGTATAGGTCTAACAATTTATTCGGTATATCCGGTTTTCGATATATTCAGTTTTCGTTCGGATTACGGGTTTTATGATTACCCCGTGTATCGACATATATAGCAGTTTCGAAAGCTATTCAAGCTCATAGCTTCAAACCGATGCCAGAATTATTTAGAAACCCGATTCGAGAAGATGAATTACGTGTAGGTTAATGATCGAATAATTTATGATGGTGGAGAAGTCCCCAAAATATCCGATTTAAGTCGTATAGATAGTAAAGTTATGGGAAGAGATCGAACGTGTCACGGACATTTGAAACATCATTTTGGCAGTAGAGAAACAAAAGCAGAAGTAAAGAGATAACGACATGGGAATTTTACGCTGTGATCGGAAAATGAGCTACAATGATGAGAAACGGAGAATGTGGAGCAGGAAGACGATATTGAAGCTTTGCTAAAGAACGACGACGTCTACTGCATTATGCGCCATACGCAACCCACGACCGCAGAAATCGACGCCAGAGTTGCAAAGCCGTATTTTATAAGCTCGAATTTCGCTGCTTCCAATCTTGCCCTTAAATCATGATTATCCTGATGTTTATGCAACAGTTATGAATTAACGAGAGAACGTATCACGAGGTAAACGAAAGAAGAAAGATGGTGGTCAGGGTTTCTTACCCGATCCATGTTACTCTGGAGTTGCCCTATGTCACTCTTAATTGTAATTTGCATCTTCTCCAGGTTGGTCTGCATGTTGATCTGCATCTTCTCCAGGTTGGTCTCCATGTTGATCTGCATCTTCTCCATTTCACCTCGCAGTTTCTCAATCTCAAGTTGCAATAACGAGAAATGTTGATCCTGCAACATTTTTTAATGAATAATAACTCCAAAAGCATAGCTAGAAAGGAAATTGAGATCAAGACATATGTGAAACCAGAAATAAACGTTTACATGTTGATAACCACTTTAAAGAAAAAAACTAAAAATAAATACCTGTTTGTTCTGAACTTCTGATTTGAATATGGACAAACTAGCTTCTTGCATCATTTCACTCTACAAAATGAAATAGAAACCCGGTCAGCTAAATATTAATAGAAAAACAAGCATAATAATACAACTCCGTCGCTTACCTTCTGCATATCCGACTTCGAAACTAACGAGCGCGAAACCTCGATTATTACACTAGTAATCGCCTCTGCCTGTTTCAATGTCACGCCTTCATTCTCTAGTTTCTTTACCTATATCAATACAAAAATCAAAAAAAAAATTTGATACACGAAATTTGTTGAAGCTAAACTTTCTCGCGAATGGCGATCAATTAAATTTCAAAGACATTACCAGCGCTAATGTATCGAAGAGATGCATCGGATTTTCGCTCGGTTTCGCCAGCTGAGACATAGACCGAGAACCCAATTTCCTGAAAGCCGAAGCGGCCATTGTCCCGAGAATCTCTACAAAACAACAACAGAGAATCAATCTAATGCATTCATTGAACAACATATCAGCATCTGAAAACAAAGAAAAAATAATATACAATATGCAATAGCATGAATTTCAAAGAGCTGAATATACAAATGAAAAAAGCCTATTAATTAACCAAAAAAGCCCATAAACTAATTAAGTAATCAACCAAGAAAAAATCAACCAATCTGATAATCAAGTAATCAACCCTAAATCTGATAATCAAGTAATCAAAACTGAAAACGAAAAACGTAAACCCTAAATCTGATAATCAAGTAATCAACCGATAAACATCTGAGAATCAATCAGAGAATCAACCAATCTGATAATCAACCCTAAATCTGATAATCAAGTAATCAAAACTGAAAACGAAAAACGTAAACCCTAAATCTGATAATCAAGTAATCAACCGATAAACAACTGAGAATCAATTCAGAGAATCAACCAATGTGATAATCAACCCTAAATCTGATAATCAAGAATCAAAACTGAAAACGAAAAACGTAAACCCTAAATATCAACCGATAAACAACTGAGAATCAATCAGAGAATCAACCAATCTGACAATCAACCCTAAATCTGATAATCAAGAATCAAAACTGAAAACGAAAAACGTAAACCCTAAATCTGATAATCAACCGATAAACAACTGAGAATCAACCGATAAATCAACCAAGAATCAATCAGAGAATCAACCGATAGAATCAGTCAGAGAATCAACCGATAAACAACTGAGAATCAATCAGAGAATCGACCAAGAATCAACCGATAAACAACTGAGAATCAGAAGAAAACCCTAACCTTAAGTCGCCGAGGGAAGCTGGCTGCGAAGGCGAACGGCGAGCTGCGAACGGCGAGAACGGTTCGAGAGAGAGAGGAGGCTGTGCGAGAGGAGAGAGAGATACGGCCCTTTAAGAGAGGAGGCTGTGCGAGAGGAAAGAGAGATACGACCCTTTAACTAGTAAACGACCCTTTAAAAAACGACCCTTTAACTAGTAAACGACCCTTTAAAAAACGACCCTTTAACTAGTAACCATAAACCTTACACTTTTCTTCTTCTTCTTCCAGGTTTGATATCTAAAGCTGACAAGTATCTTTGGTAAGTTCTATTGGTTAATTCACTCTCTTTTGGGAATTTTTCTTTGTAGTTCCCTTTAACTAGTAAACGACCCTTTAGCTAGTAAACGACCCTTTTCGCACAAAGATAATCATTAAATAGCAAATAAAATACAACAATCGATGAATATCTCTGTTTTATTATGTTTTCCGAAATGAGCTCGGTTTTCTTCCGTTGAATAGCTGGACAGATGAAGGATCATGAGCCAGATGTTTTTCTCTATTTTCCTTAACCTTCCCCTTATAGGGTCTCTCTCTCTTTTTCGGGACTTTTTCCTCTGTTTTTCCGAACCCTTACAAAATGAGGCTTATCTTGCCTTTTATAGAGTTTACAATGCCTTCCCCTCGCATCTTTCCCGCCTTTTTTCTCTTTAATCATTCACTCTCTGACGTGATTTGAGGGCAGCAGGGTTAATCCTTGCTTTATGTCACTTCCGAGCAGGCTGCCGTTATGGGTATGTGTGCCTCATTAAATGCGCGTCCCGTCCGCCATCATTCGGCTCTGCAAGCCTCGTCGCTGGTGCTCTCGTCGAGTGAGTAGGTCGGCTTCATTAAATGCACGTCTTGTCAAGGGTCATTCGGCTCTGTATAATCATCATGACGAAATTCCTCGTCGAGTGTGATGGGACGCTTCATCGCAACTTGCTTTTGTGTGGTTGTGCTTCCTCGCGATCGAACCTCCTCGGGGATAATCCCCCTCGCGGTTGAACTTCCTCGGGGATAATCCCCCTCGCGGTGATGAAGTTCCTCGGGGATAATCCTCGTCGGGGATAATCCCCCTCGGGTGATGAAGTTCCTCGCCTCCTTTCGTGTCGTTTGTGGGCAAAACGACACGAGTTATGTTGAGGATGGATTTGACCAAATCCGACCTTAACATTAGCCGCCAAAAATAAACATTGGGTACATAATCCGCAGAAGATAAAACATTGGGTACATTAGCCGCAGTTTATCCTAATGTATAATAAAAGAATCTTTATATTAAGAGATGAATACTAACATAGAGATCATAAATATTAAAAGAAAAATGAAGTTGATGGGAATTGAACATTGGTCTTCTAGGAGAGAGAGTTAAAACTATTCTTAAATAACCACTATACCAAAGTCTTACTTTGTTTAATTACGATACATTTAATATATATTGATATAAGTGTATATATTTATTCATTAAAAATAACAGATTTGAATCAAGTTGGGGCGGCTGCACCCAGTGGCGAAGCTAGCTTTTTAAACCAAGAGGGGCACTAATTTTTTAATTTTTATAATTTTCTTGAAGGTATTAATGCAAAAATAAATGATAAAAAATATTAATTGCTGAAAATCTTAATACTCATTAAATAATCAAACTAAATAAATAAAAACATAATCTAAAAAAAAACTACTTATTGTAGAATTCCACATCGAAATTTAATATTTTGAATGTGTAGAACATTCTCATTGACGCCACGCGAATCAGAACGTGTGTGTAGAGGGGGTTTTTCACCACCTTTTTCCAGTCACAAAGACAATCATCAAATAACAAATAAATAACAACAAATGATGAATATCCCTGTTTTATTATAATTTCCGAAATGAGCTCGGTTTTCTTCCGTTAAATAGCTGGACAGATGAAGGATCATGAGCCTCAGATTTCTCTCTTTCCTTGGCCTTTTTCTATTACAAGATTCGTTGCTCTCTTTTTTGGGTCTCTTTTCTCTATCTTTTTTCCGAACCCCTTACAAATGAGGCTTATCTTGCCTTTTATAGAGTTTACAATTTACATTATGCCCCCTAGAATTTTCCCGCCTTTTCCCTTTTTAATCATTCGCTTCCCAGAGTGATTCGATGGAAGGCATGGTGGATTTCTGCTTTACGTCGCTTCCGAGCAGACTGTCATTTTGGGTAGGTGAGCTTCATTAAATGCACGTCCCTTCAGCCGTCATCGGGCCTTGCAAGCCCCGGCGCTGACGCCTTTTATCGAGTGAGTAGGTGAGCTTCATTAAATGCACGTCCCTTCAGCCGTCATCGGCTCTGCATAATCATCATGACGAAATCCCTCGTCGAGTGTGATGGGACACTTCTTCGCAACTTGCTTTTGCGTGGCTGTACTTCCTCGTGATCAAACCTCATCGGGGATGATCCTCCTCGGGAATAATCCCACTCGCGGTAGGGCTTCCTCGGAGATCATCCTCGTCGGAGATAATCCCCCTCGGGCTGAACTTCCTCGGGGATCATCCTCGTCGGGGATAATCCCCCTCGGGCTGAACTTCCTCGGAGATTATCCTCGTCAGGGATAATCTCCCTCGGGGTTGAACTTCCTCGCCCCCTTTCATGTCGTTTGTGGGCAAAACGACGCGAGTTGTGTTGAGGATGGATTTGACCAAATCCGACCTTAACAGTGTGTTTCTATAAATTGGGAGAGAAAAGTAATAAGAGGAAATTATAGGGATTTAATCTAGATGTAATTGATATTTAATTTTAAAATATTTATTGATATAGGGGGAGAAAAAACAGCGTTACGTTACACTATGGTTAGATAATATAGGGATTTAACCTTTTTATATTATATTTTTATTAAAAATTAATAATAAAAATTGAAGACAACAAATAGAGGAGGGGCACGTGTCCACCCTCTACCCTTAATGCCTTCGCCTTTGGCTGCACCCGCTCGGCCCTTACTAAATCCGCTCATGTGTAATACATGCATGGATATTATTTGGTTTTAATAGCTTCACAAGCTCATTGCTTTAGTCTTAAAGGTAATATTGTAAATACAGATATTCGGAAATTCCGATTTTAATATTAAAAACTAAATTGAAATAAAAAAATACTAACTTAGGAAGGGCAGATCGAGATCGGACGGTCTAAATTAACTAACTTTTATTTAAAAATAAAAAATTAAACATTTCTGTATTGAAAAGAAAATCGGAACCGAAAATGTCCAGTTCTGATAAAAAGAAAGAAAAAAGGCGGTATTTTTCGATAGTGATCCAAAAATTATTTCGAGAACGAACCAAAGAATCATATCCATTTCTTAAATTTCTAACAAATAATTCGAAACCGCTGAGCGTTTTTTCAGTTTTTTGTATGTCACGGGGCTTGAACCCTGCACCGCGTTCTTTTCATGACGTAGGAATTTAAAAAGAAAAAGAGTTAGCTTTACAAGTAATGATTTAACAGCTCCTAAGCTACCTTTTCAAACCCTAGACGGAACCCGAAGCCCGGACGACGAGAGGGCTAACGACCCGTGATCTCTTGCTACGCCATGACAAGAACCCGAACGCGTAGCCCTTCGTAGGAACCGCCACCGTGAACTGCACGGTGAACCTCAGCTTCTGCAGCGAGCGGGTGAATACGAGCCGGTCGGGCACCACCGTGACGTTGAACCCTCTCGGCTGCGACACTTTGGCTCGGTACACGCTCCTCGGCTTCCCCACGTTTGTCACGACCCTCGTAACCGAGGCTCGCTCTTTGAGATTCGGAACCGTTATGGAGGGGTAGTTCAGGTCTTGCGCCATCCGCAGCGTGCTGTGAGCGCACGTGGTGTTGTACCCGGTGATCTGCCGCAGCGAGTGCTCGTCGTAGCCGATGGAGCACAGGAACGCAATGTGATCGGACGGTTCGGAGTCGTAGACGAGGCCGGGATCGAGGACTTTTTTCGGGTTGATGAAACCTGAGCCATAGTCAAATGCGTTGCCTCTTCTGCGGTCGGGGTCGGAGAGGATCGGCCTGCGGTTCTTGTCCAAAGCACTGGCTGTTTAAAGATTTACAAAAGAGCTATTATTGTTCTCTCATAACTTTTATTTTGTCGCAATTTTCCCCCTATATATTTTAACTATAGAAGTTGTGCCCCGGGTAAAAGTCACGGCTTAAAATTTGACGAAAAACTGTCGATAAATAACAGTTGGGAGGATAAAATTGTGAAATGTTCAATAATCCAGAGGAAAACAGTTGAGAAAAATTTAACGGGGAAACTGAAACAACGCGGTGAGATCAAGGGGGTATAGCTGCAAATTATTATTTTTATTACCGGTTGTCATGATTGCGGATTTTATAGCCGCTGGAGACCACGAAGGATAAACCGCTTTGACCAACGTCGCGATTCCAGTCACGTGCGGGCAAGCCATGGAAGTTCCCGAGAGGATGTTGAACTCCATCTTTGCCGCTGCCGGCGACCAAGCGGCTAGTATGTTCAATCCCGGCGCTGCCACGTCAGGCTACACAAGCAGAACAAACACAACTGATTGATCCAAAAGATAAGTGAAAGGATTTGAATTTCCTCTTGAGTAAATTTTACCTTCAAGATTTCCGGTGTCAGGGAGTTCGGACCTCTCGAAGAGAATGCTGCGACACGTGGTGCGGGTTGCGACCCCAGAACAGTCTTGGCCGCCATAATCCGGGACTTCGGATTTCTGTTTGGAAAATTTTTCACAGAAACTTTATATACTGAATAATTATTTTGTAGTATTTGACTTTCTGATGAATCAAAGTTACGATAACCTGTATCGGTTCTGTACAAAACGGTTTTTTGGTAACCGGACCACCAGTAAAGTCGGTACTCTTCAATTTTGAACTGGTAATTACAGTTTTTTATTTCCAGTATTTTGGTAACAGTTGATTTTTTAAACGGTATTCATATCGGAAAGCGGAGCAAATATAAAACTAACCTCGAGCGATTTACGTGAGACAGAATCCGAGTTCCGGTTTTCTTTCCGACAATGGCGGAAGGGATGACGAAGGGAATGGCAACGTTCTTGTCTTCTTCGTCGATAAGGATCATCCCGACACCGCCGGCTTCTTTCACTATCACGCTCTTTTCCCGCTTCGACTCCATCGAGCTTTCGACGTGCCGACAGACCAAAACCTTCCCTCGGACCTCGGTTTCGTTCAACGAGCTCTCTAAGCAGTAACTATAAAAAAAAATACGGAGAATAATGCTTGTAAGGATTTCTGACTGATTAGCGTGCGAAACCGCAACGAGATTCGGAGTACCTTTCGCTTCACCTGGATTGGTAAGGAGTGAAATATCCGGCGTTGACTTCGGAGGCCGAGACGATCCTCGCCGGTTCTTCCATTTCGAGAAGGCTGAGACTTTCTCCCTGAAGTCAACCGTTGACATCATGTGAGTACGAAAACACAAGTATAAAAACAAGAGATAATATCCGCAAAAGTATTTAAGTTGTAGTCAACTGCGCCGGCGGCTATAATCCCAAAATAAAAATAAAAAACAAGCCAGAAAACTCACTGTGAAGTTACGACCCTCTTCGAACAAGATATCGGAGGTAAAATCCCGATCCGTGGAGCTCGCAGCGACGGTGAGCATCCACGGCCCCACATTGGTGGCAGAGCCCGGCCTCCCTTGGTTCCCGGCCGAAGATACGACCAAGATCCCGTGAGCGGCAGCGTGGAACGACCCCGCAGACACGGCGTCGCTAAAATAGTCTGCCTGCGGAGAATCGGAGCCCAGCGACACCGAGATGACATGGACCCCGTCGCGGATCGCATCATCAAAGGCGGCCAGCAAGTCCACGTCGTAGCAGCCCGAGTCCCAGCACGTTTTGTGTACCGCCACTCTCGCCATCGGGGCACCCCCTCGGGCGCCCCCCGAGGCCAGCCCTTTGTAGTTCATGTTGGACACGTAACGTCCCGCGGTTATGGAGGCCGTGTGGCTACCGTGGCCGGAGCTGTCCCTAGCCGACATGAACGACACTACGTTGGTGTCGCCGAATTCGTTTTCGTTCTCTTCGGCTCGGTAACCGCTCATGTAGTACCTTGCTCCGATCACTTTCCTGTCACGGCAAATCATTTTTACTACAAATAAGAATCTGCCCATTTTTACCCTTAAGTTTGACATTCATTGCACTTTGCCCCTTTACGTTTGTTTAGTTGCATTTTTCCCCTTTACGTTTATTTAATGTGATGGGGGAAAATGGAACAAAATAAAGCGTATAGGCGAAAATGAAACTAAGGCCTAACCTGAGGGGGGAAATACGCCAATTACTCTAAATACGGATAATTATTCTTTACAATATACTCCCTAACTTTCTATTTCTCAAAAATAAATCATCAAGCATTAGAAACCTATTGCACGTGGAAGAGTTGAAAGCCTCCCCGGTTTGGCACCGCCCTTTCCAACTCGCCGGAACTGGAGGCATACCGGCATCGCTGAAGCTCGGGGACTCAGGCCAAATTCCTGGTTTCATTAGTGAGTGAGAAAACAACCTTTTTCATTAACATGAATAATTACTCATTTATAACACACACACACACACACACATATATATATAACATGAAAAAGTCATGTGTAGTCTATTATTTTTTTAACACCAAAGAACAGGATCGTTGCTGCAAAAAACTAAAGTTCAGGGGCATTATTGCCAATTACTGAATATAATATAGTCCAGTGACCAGAAATTAAGGTAAAATAATATATCTATATATAGATGAAACTTGGGATAAGAATTCTTTGAGACCTGTATCAATGAATCCAAGAATGACATTCACTTGGTTCTTCGTGGAATATCCCAAGACCTCCATTGTCGCATCATCCAGAAGCCCCATGAAATCCCACGAATGAGTTGTGTGCAGAGCTCTCTTCCGGTTCGGAAATACCGAAACTACCCCTGCCATCTCTGCCCACAAAAATTTCTCCCAAATTCACACTCTGAGACTGAGACTCTAAAGATCGAAACTTTGGAACTTACTGGAGATTTGAGAAGCTTGGTCTTCGCTCAACATGGCCGCGAAGCCTCTGAAGCCATGCTTGTAGCTGTACACGTGCGACGCCTGAGCTCGCTCAATGCTGCTCATACAACATATACATACATATATATATATATATATATACATAATACATTATCAGAAGAACCCAGAAAGAAAACGACGATGATATGTCCGGTGACGCACCTTCCTTGATGAACAGAGGCGAGAATTTGGTGGTTTTGGGTCAAAAGCTCGTCTGGGTCTTGTTCGCCATTGTTGCTTCCCATGTAAACGACATAGACCTTGAAACGAACGAGCCACGATGATTAAACCCAGAAAGCTCGAAGCTTGCGAAGCGGGGCGAGAATGGCGTTTACCTTGGAGGAGAGGCAAGCTCCAAGTTGAAGAAGCAGCGAGACGAGGACGAGCAGAGACATGGAAGCGACACTACTGCTTCTGCTTCTTCTTCTTGCAATGAGAGAGAGAGGAGTGTATCTATATGTGTAAGTATATGTAATGGCGTTTTCACAGAATACAATGCGAGAGAGAGAGAAGGTAACTGTCTCTATGGGTGTCCTGTGCTGTGAGATGATAAAGTGATATTGGATTTTCATATTTATAAATGCTTTGTATTTTGGTCGTACGTAAATACCTCAAAGATTATTGAAATATATATAGGTATATATTATATAATACTGAAAATAAAGGACTCGGGAAATCCGGAATATTTTTGAAAATCAGGAATCGGAATTTTTGTTCTGGGAAAGAAACGTACCGAAACTTTCTGGTTCTGAATTTAAAATATACATAATATGTGTCTTTTTTTACTTAATGTTTAATTAGTTTGGGCCGTCGTCAAATTAATTAGTAAAATGCATACCGGGAATTATGAGTTGTCTTTTCTAGAATTTAGATTTTTGGTTCTGATTTCAAAATATATATATATATATATATATATAACATTTTTTTTCATCTTGAGAGTCTTCTTAAAAATAGTTAATTAATCTTGGCCGACGAAAATAGATTAAAAAAATTTAGAAATTTTGTTTCCTTTTTATCTGAGATCCAAATTTCTAGTTCAAATTCCTTAAAAAGGGAATTTTCAAACCTAGATATTTACCTGATTAAATACTATAAGTATAAGGTGTGTGTGTGTGTATATATATATATATATTATATGAATAAGAGCAAGGTTTCAAATTTCGCGAAATTCGAACGACATTCCGACCGATTTTCGTTTTTCGCAGATATGGGCACGTGGGTGGAATATCGTTTGTCGTTTTTAAGAGAAAAAATCGCGAAAAATGGTTGGAATTTCGCAAAAAATCATAGTTTTGGTTAGATTTTGGCAAAAATACCAATTAAACTTTCGGCAAAAATAATTATACTCACACAAGAGCACCCCATCCCACCCCACCCCACCCCACCACGTCACGTCCGGCTGGACGGCGGCGGCGCGCGCGTGTGGTGGTGTAACATTTGTGTGAGTCCTCCCCCGTCCACAAAATCCTATGACCCAAAGGGCCCAAGCCCTTGTCCCTAATATTTGATATATAAACATCACCAAACTCTTGTCATCTATCAATGTGAGACTTTTTGTTATTCAACTAATATCACACATTCACACTTAACATACACATGAACTTCACCTAATAATTTAACTTAATATTATACACTTAACATACATATTAACTTCACCTAACATACATATACACTTACTATACATATTCATTTAATAGTATACACTTCAACTAATATTAAATTTGTTACATACATATACAATTAACATGCATATTCACTTAATATTACACACTTAATAAACATACATATTCACTTCACATAATAATTTGACTTAATATTATACACTTAAACTAATAAAGTGACTTAATATTATACATTTCACCTACATATTTAAGTTACAAATGGGTTTGTATACAATTATGTCTTGTATTTATTAAATATGTAGTTTTTAACCTATATAAATATCTTGCTTAAATACTCAAATATTTTTTACAAAATATCCATGCGAAAAGTGCGGTAAATGCGGTATGTCCATGCGAAAAGTGCGGTAAATGCGGTATGCGGCATGCCTTTTTTTTCGATTTGCCCATCGACATACCCATCGGCAAGCGATATATCCGTAAAACGGAAAATGCGAAACGAAAACGGCAAGCGGTATTTTAAACCTTGAATAAGAGGATGTGGTGTTTTGGCTTATCTTTAGTCATGTGATGAGGAACCCGTGAGTTGTGGTTTGTGGAGTGAATTGCAAGTTTGTAGCTGGATTTGAATGTCAAATTTACAAGCTTAGTCTAACTTTAATTATTATCACTAAACTAATCATTTGTTTAATTCACAATAATATTGTATAAGAATAAAAAGTGGATTTTATATTGCATGTATATTATGAAAATGAAGTCAATTAATGGACGTTTTTGTAAGCAAGTGAATGGATATTTGTTGTTTCTTAGACGTAATAAATCCATGATTATTCAATTAATTTAGTGATTATAGTACAATGAATCATTTTAATTAACTCAATAACAAGCAACATTTTGTTGTTATTATTATATATAAAATCAATTCAATTCTATCTAGAACTAAATTAATGTTTCAAAGAAAAAACAATTTTGAAACTCTCGAAGATGATGGTATTATAAGTGTAAAATACGCATCCAACAATAAAATTATTTGTTATTCCTTGAATAATATAAAGAACATTGATTATTAACATCACTGTGGCAAACTATTGTGATATTTCGTACGGATTATATCATTAAAACGTGATTATGAACCATTCAAAACAAGAAAGGTCTAAAACGACGTGTTAATTACTCGAAACTTGGTCGTTGTTTCTTAAGTAGCTCGTAGTTTAGGCTTATCGGAATTCCTCAATGAACTTCATATTTCAACTAGAAATTACACCAATTAATCTTAAAGAAAAGCTAAGTGCATCTGATAAATGTGTGGTGATTCATATTATAACGAAAAATTCACGAGAAAAGGCGAAAAAAAATATACTGTAACAGTCAAATAAATTTTAACGAAATGCGTATTTCTCAATGTACGTAGATAAAATATTAATTAATCATTCATCTCTCATTCTATTGCGTAAGTTATTCTTCACAAAATCATTCCTTACGACTAAAGTTGTAACATTAAGTAAAAAAATGAAAAAGGAAAAAAGCTTATGTAAAAGTTAATCTTGTAAATTATGATCAAACTGTGAATTCCGGCAAAATATATATATATATATATTAAACAGTAGAAACTATAAGAGAAAACTACCATCTCAAAAAAGATTGTATATGTGATACATTTAAAGACCGTTACAAGTGAATACTTTTTGTAAACAATTAAGTACCCTTTACAAGGACCCTAAAAAGATGAGAAATAAGCATAGAAAAATGGAAAAAAGAGAAAATAAACAGTAAAAATAGGATTAGTGGAAGACAATGAGTCGACATGAAGAACACAATCATCAGCTTTTTGAGCAAAAATACTAACTTTATAAACCGTTATTTATTTATTTATCAAAATCACTGTTTATTGCACGCCGAGTATATTATATAAATTAATTTATGGGTTTAACATTTAATTAGTACTTAATTATTCATCATATATATTTGGTTTCTAATTTGTTTAATTACTATTCTTTTTAACTGAGATTTCATTCAAAAAGGAGAAGAAACATAACCAGCAAGTGAGAACGTCTCGGAACGATCTAATGTTAGACTGTTACGAACTCAATTAACACGTTTAAGTATAGATATACGAAAGCGACATACATCATTAAGCTTTTAGATTGTTTTTTTAAGTCTTATGATGTTTTTTTTTAAGTCTTATGATCTATAATGCAGTTTAATTAGAATAAGACTTTTATCGAGAATCATTATGCGCGGTATTTAACAACTAGATGTCTAATGTCACTCAAACCGGGACCGTGGGCATGGAGGTTCTAGACGCTTGTGATTTTATGTAAGCGCATTTGAAGCACGTCTGAACACAAAAGCTTATCTTATCTTAGGTTTATTTCTTCCGTCCAGATTGGAAAAAAAAAAATTAAGCGCTCGAAATACTATTAAAAAAATTTCTCTCAAAAGTAGTGATTATCAAGTGCTCGTGAGTTGCCACGAGCTACAATTATCACTTGGCATCCTGTGTAAATTCACAAACTTTACCACATATTATTATATAATAGATTTATAAAATGTGATAGTTAATTATGGAAATCTGAATAATTAAGGGAACATCATGATTAGAAGAGTTGAATAATGCAATTTTCAAATGTTTTACCAAATAATATATGTATATATATAATTATTTACATATCACTGATACATAGATACAGTATTATATAATGGGATAATATAGGCTAGAGATGATTAGAATAAAAGATGTGAATATTGATCAAATTGTAACATAATTTTGAAGTCTAAAAATAATTTGTTCTCTTAATGTTGGGACTTGTCATTGTTTTATTTCAATATATTAAATGTAGTTAAATGAAAGTCCAAATTTTAATCTTAAGTAAGAAAAATTAATTATGTGTTGCTCTATGAATATATATATATATATATATAATTATATAAGTAATGAAAAACATGTAAAGGGAAGTTAGTTAATGAACAACTCAATCTTGTCAAGGATAATTAACGACCCACTAAATAATAATGACGCAATTTGACTAGCAAAGCAAGAAATCATTAGCATAATTAATATAAAAAAATACAATTAAAAAAAGCAATCAAGTTAGCTAATACTTTTTATTTTTGATGTATGAAAACTATCATAATCATAATCATAATATAATAAAAGTACAAAGTATAGTGCCGTTGGGTTTGGGTTGATGATAGTTATCCAAATTTGTGCTCAACATGATCGACCACAATCATTATAATATAACAATAATGAGACTTTAACGAATAAAGAATATTAATAATAAATTAATCATTTTTTAACTTAAATTAAATTACTTTATAGACATTTTTTAATGATTTTTTGGATTCTTATGGTTATAGAATTTGGTTTTCACATGTTTATTTGCATTCAACATTATCAATAATAGACACGCAATGATTAAAAAATATTGTTTTCTCTTTTTAATTATAAATGTCTTTTGTGCATTACTTTGGTTTAAAAATATATATATATATTGACGAAGATAAAAGTTTCATAAAATATTTTACTATAAATATAATCTAACTGGATTCATAAGCCGAATCTACTAATGAATTCAGTCCTGAACAAAGTCTTCGGTATAACCGATTTTGTGTCCAAAAGAGAAGATCTTTGATTTTATTATATATATATATATATATATATATATATATAAAAAAAACAAATAATAAAGTTTAGATCTTTTTTAGCACAAAATCTTAGTAGTTGAAATTAGAAGTTAGAGACATGTCCAGAGAGTTAATTTACCTTGCGCTTTGACATCACAGTGTTACTGATATTCAACCGTGAATATTCCCACACGTGCGGTTGGTAAAGGCCCAATGAGTGTAACAACCAATAGTATGAAGCTCGGCGAGTCTCAAACTCAAGCGTACAAAGCTGTTCGAAACAGCAATCAATGGGATTAGGATCAACCGCACATATGTAGCATCTTTCCCGTTTACTATTTAGTGGTATAAAATTGACAAAACATTTCATAAAGATAAAAACAAAATCATGATCTCAGAGATATTAGGCCACTATTTAAGCATACCGAATGCGTAATATTCTCCAGTGAATCAACAATGCAGTGAGCATAGTCATAACTTGGATAGATACACCACTTATCTCCAGCGTGCGGATGAGGAGTGAACTGTAGCAATAAAACTGTCATCATAACCATTGTCGGGTTTTTCTCGTGAAAATAAAACATGTGATGATGGGTTTCCACGCACCTTGATACGATAAGCTATAAGGTCATACATGTTAAAGTTATCGCTCTGCATATCTTGCTTCATTCGAAGCGTGGCTTTTCCCTCTTCAATCAGACCGCGTCTCATATCCTCAAAGAGTCGGAGTGACTCGTCGATGGGCCTATCTCTCCATGGACTGTTCATCTTTTTTTCTCTGTATTCCTTTATTTCGTCTGCCGTCTGCAACCAAAATTTTGTACACTCTAATCACGAATAAAAACCAGAAGAGATTGGTAAAAATGATACCCACATACACTCGTAAATGCACGAAGGGCCCGAGGATGCCCTATTTTTATTTCCATCATCACATAAAACCCTACAACTTAGATGAATTTTTGGATTTTAAGACTTGTACTTCCTAAATTGATGAATTTTATGTAGAATGATGTGTTGTTTGTTATGAATTGTATAAGCTTATGAATTTATATTATTATTGAGACTTACGCCTCAGTTCTCGATGTACAGAATAAACAAAGACCGCAATCGGGTTGAGGCAATAAAAACATTGAACAAAACCTGATGATCAACATATGCATGTCCTCTTCGTATGAGTTCTACAGCCAAATCAAACAGCTCTTGGAAGTAATCACTGGTATAAGTGACCTGAAAAAAAAAAATGATAAATAAGATTATCGAAGAAAAAAAAGCATGGCGGAAAACCATCCTATTACTAAGACTGTGATACCTTAAACGGCTCCCATCCCATCCATTTGACAATCTCCTGAATATGATCATGTTACTGACATTCAAGACAAGCGTTTCGGTAGAACATACAAAAGGCGGATCACTCGTCCGGGGTCGAGCGGAACAAAGGGCGCATAAGTCTTTTCCTTGTCGTTTATGATTTTTTTAGTCGTATGAAGTCAAAATAAAGAACCTTTAAATAGCCTCAAGTGTACAGAGGGAGGTATGCAGAGTTTGAGTCTAGGTTCCCTTAGTGGGATTTGGAAAGAAAATCTGTAACGTGTGTGGGTTTGAGTGTGTTCTTGGTGTTCATCGCCATTGATGAATTGAAGCTCGAAGTTCTGTGAATGTTCATCTTGTCGAGGCTTGCAATTTGGTGTGTGAAGAAATTGTGAGTGCAGGAAACGGAAGGAAGCGAACACGGCGCGCGGTGCGTGGAACTTTGTGAGGACAACTCCGCCGATCACGAGATCAAGATTTCGGGAACGTAACAATCTGGTATCAGAGCCACCTCTCGTGATGGCTGAATCGCAAGCAATGGAGAAACCCGAAGCTGCACCGACAATGACGACGCCAGATTTAGAGTCGATCGCAATGAAGATGATGCAATCGGTTGCAGATCTGAAATCAGAGTTTATTGGGAGGTTTGCAGCGATGGAGGAGAAGCACGAGAGGCTAGCCATCCAGATCGGGGAACCAAACAGTCCTCAAATCGCGCACAAAGGAGAGATCGGTGAAACCCTAAGGTCGCGCGACCAATACGCACGCCGACAATCGGGATCGCACCGTCGCGGCGACCGAAACCCTAGGTCGGGGTCCGAAGGCGAGGGGTCAGACACAAGGTCAGAGGCTTCACGATCATCCAAACAGCGAGGGAAATCACACCGATCACTGTCACGTGATAGTCACAGGTCGCACGACAGCCACCGCTCGCGACGGGAAGGGGATCGCGACCACCGCAGGAGCGGCGGCGACCGCCCTAGCTCCGGCGACCGGAGAGGAGAGCACAGTTCAAGCAGGAAGGCTTCGGACCGGCGAAGCAAGGAACGCTCTGTCGACATTCATTCCGATTATCGACGTGCGAAGGGGAAAACGGGAGCCGAAGACGATCGAGCTCGCTGTCGAAGTCAAGAACGCAATGTCGATAGAAAAGAACGAGATCGGTCATCCGAATCCACCAAAAGACGAGAAGAACGCGAGCGCGACGACCTCCGGAGAATAGTGGAGTATTATCGACCCAACGACATTATTGAAGCCATGAAACTTGCTCGAGACAACGGGTTTCAAATGCCGGTGGAGAAAGGACCTCGAACGTTTGGCGGCTACTTCGCACCGGTACTAGCCCGAGCAACATCGACCGTGCGGCATGGACCTAGTTCATCGACGGGAAGTGTACCAAATACTCGTCCAAATCCGAGTGTGAACGCGGGCGGATCCGGACGAAGTGACGACAAGAAGCAAGTATGGAAGAAGTTAAACCCGACGGAAGTACGAGAGAGACGAGCCAAAGGACTTTGTTTCAATTGCGATGATCAATACACACATGATCATGTGTGCAAACCGGTGCTTTTCTCCATCGAGTTGATCAACGACAACTTCGCGCAAATGGAACACCAAGGAGAGGACGACAATCCCGGCACGATTACGGTACACGCCATTAGTGGTCATCAATCCGAGGACACGTTCCAAGTCACGGCAGCGTTTGCCGGGGGAGAAGGTCGAACGTTGCTCGACACCGGGAGTAATCGCAACTTTATTAAATCAAGTCTTGCCACTTTACTCGGAATACCTATTCGGCGAAAACCGGGGCTGTTTGCGACATTACCCGACGGGGGACAAGTGGCCGTGGACGGCCTATGTCGAGGTGTAACAATGACCATGCAAGGGTATACGTTCACAACCAATTTCTTCACCATTGAGCTCACGGGTTTCGATGTGATAATCGGGATGCGTTGGCTCAACGCGTTGGGACGAATATTGTGGGATGGAATAGCGCGAACCGTTGAATTTGTTGCGCACGGTAAAGAGATTATTTGGAAAGCGGACGAGTTAGAGAGGAAAGAGGCGGACTTAGCCGTGAACCACATCGGACATGTTGAACCAACGATGGAGGATTGGTTCAATGACGTAGAAGAGATCTTTTTCACTCACGACAAAGATGAACCAAAGAGGAGCAAAGTGGAAAAGAAGGAAAGAATAGCTCTTTGGGCAATCCAAAACGGAGGAGCTAAGGCGGTTCTCGAAAAACTTCTCGATGAGTTTGCGGATGTATTCGCCGAGCCCGCGGGACTTCCGCCGGAACGCTCGTGCGATCACCGGATTAGACTCCTTAACGGAACTAATCCCGTAGCGGTGCGACCATACCGTTACCCGCACTTACAAAAAGACGAGATCGAGCGACAATGCGCCGAGATGCTCCGAAACGGCATTATTCGGAAGAGTACGTCACCTTTTTCATCACCCGTATTATTGGTCAAGAAACCCGATGGCTCATGGAGATTTTGCATCGACTTCCGCGATCTCAATAAAGTGACGGTGAAAGATAAGTACCCGATTCCGGTTGTGGAGGAGTTACTTGACGAACTACACGGCGCTCGGTTCTTCACAAAACTCGACCTTACCTCGGGTTATCACCAAGTTCGGATGCACGCCGAAGATGTAGAGAAAACCGCCTTCCGCACTCACCATGGGCACTTCGAGTTCCTTGTCATGCCGTTCGGGCTTACGAATGCACCATCAACATTCCAAGGACTCATGAACGATATCTTCGGCGACTTACTTCGCAAATCGGTACTCGTTTTCTTCGACGACATACTAGTATATAGTCGTACGTGGGAAGAACACATCGTTCACCTTAGCACGGTATTGAGCAAAGTCCGCGCAAACGGTCTTTTTCTAAAACGGAAGAAGTGTTCGTTTGCACAATTGGAGGTTGGTTATCTTGGACATGTCATCTCAAGTGACGGTGTCAAAGTGGACAAGGCCAAAGTTAGCGCCGTAGCCGAGTGGCCGACACCGACCACACAACGGGGTATACGCGGGTTTTTGGGACTTTCGGGATACTACCGCAAATTTATACGGAATTACGGGGTTACCGCGGCTCCATTGACGAGTCTATTACGCCGCAACCGTTTCGTGTGGGACGATCCGGCAAGCGAAGCTTTTACCGCACTCAAGATTGCTTTGTCGGAATCACCGGTTCTTGCATTACCGGACTTTTCGAAGGAATTTGTGGTCGAATGTGATGCGTCGGGGAGCGGAATAGGGGCTGTCCTTCAACAAGACGGGCACCCGATAGCGTTTTTTAGCCGCAAACTTGCGGATCGGCACCTTAAGCTAGCCGCCTACGAGAGGGAGCTAATTGGTCTTGCCAAGGCCATCATTCATTGGCGCCCATACTTGTGGGGAAGGAGCTTCCTTGTGCGTACGGACCACTCGAGCCTCAAACACATACTCGAGCAAAGGTTAACAACCTCGCCGCAACTTCATTGGGTTAGTAAACTCTTGGGCTATGACTTTACGGTCGAATTTCGTGCGGGTTCGTTGAATAAGGTAGCGGATGCGCTTTCTCGACGGGAAGAAGATGCAGCGGAATCGGGAATGGCGCTAAATGCGATAGCGGTGGGACCGGGGCTGTTTGACCGACTTCGGTCCGAAAACGAAATGGATCCGGAAGCAAGGGCGTTGGTGAGGCAAATTGAGGAGGGGAAAAGTGGACCGGAATGGGCGATTCGCGAAGGATTGATCATGTATAAAGGACGGGCGTACGTACAAGCATCCTCCCCGCTCGTGAAAGTTATTATTGGGGGCTTTCACCGGCTCGGTCACGAAGGGGTCACCAAGACCGTGGAGAGAATTCGGCGGGAGTTCTATTGGAAAGGATGGAAGAAGTCGATTCAAGGGTTCATTTCCGAGTGTTCCACGTGTCAACGGAACAAGTGGGAAACGCTACAACCGGGCGGACTTCTTCAACCACTCCCCATACCGAACCACATATGGACCGACATCTCAATGGACTTCGTCGAAGCATTACCCCGGGCATCGGGTAAATCGGTAATTTTAGTTGTGGTTGATCGGTTTTCTAAGGCCGCCCATTTTATTGCGTTAAGCCACCCGTATACGGCTTCTTCGGTGGCCGAAGCGTTTTTTCGTGACATAGTACGACTCCACGGCTTTCCCGAGTCCATTGTATCGGATCGAGATAAGGTTTTTCGGAGTAATTTTTGGAGAGAGCTCTTTCGACTCTCCGGGTCGAACTTGGCGTTCTCTACGGCACTCCATCCTCAAAGTGACGGCCAAACCGAGGTCGTGAACCGGACCCTTGAAATGTATTTGCGGTGCGTCACGGGGGACAATCCCCGGAAGTGGGTCGGGTGGCTTCCGTGGGTCGAATATTGCTATAATACATCGTATCACTCAGCGCTCAAAGCGACCCCGTTTCGGGTGGTGTACGGCCGAGACCCACCCCGCTTGTTACACTACGTCGCCGGGAGTGCACGAGTCGACGAGGTTGATGTGGCTCTCACACAACGCACGGAATTTCTTGAGGTGGTCCGTACAAACCTCCGTTCAGCTCAAGCACGTATGAAGGCAATTTACGATGGTCACCATCGAGAAGTGGAGTTCGGTGTAGGGGATTGGGTGTGGCTCAAACTTCAACCGTACCGCCAACTCTCCGTCGCAAGGAAGAGTTTCACGAAGCTCTCTCCACGGTTCTATGGGCCGTTCAAGATTGTGGAGCGGGTGGGTGCGGTTTCTTACCGTCTTGACCTTCCGTCGGAGAGTCGAATTCATAACGTCTTTCATGTGTCCCTTCTAAAGACACATAAAGGCCCGCTGCCCTCCTCCGCTGCAGTTTTGCCGAAGATCTTTGACGGGAGAACCATTCCGGCACGCCCAAGCAAGCTGCTACGTGTACGTCACCACCTCGGGGAGCGTGAGGTGCTCGTTCTTTGGACGCATGATGATCCCGCTAGTGCAGTTTGGGAGAAAATTGAGACGCTTTTCGCAGCCTTTCCGGATTTGGAGCTTGAGGTCAAGCTCCTTGTCGAGGAAGGGAGAAATGTTACTGACATTCAAGACAAGCGTTTCGGTAGAACATACAAAAGGCGGATCACTCGTCCGGGGTCGAGCGGAACAAAGGGCGCATAAGTCTTTTCCTTGTCGTTTATGATTTTTTTAGTCGTATGAAGTCAAAATAAAGAACCTTTAAATAGCCTCAAGTGTACAGAGGGAGGTATGCAGAGTTTGAGTCTAGGTTCCCTTAGTGGGATTTGGAAAGAAACTCTGTAACGTGTGTGGGTTTGAGTGTGTTCTTGGTGTTCATCGCCATTGATGAATTGAAGCTCGAAGTTCTGTGAATGTTCATCTTGTCGAGGCTTGCAATTTGGTGTGTGAAGAAATTGTGAGTGCAGGAAACGGAAGGAAGCGAACACGGCGCGCGGTGCGTGGAACTTTGTGAGGACAACTCCGCCGATCACGAGATCAAGATTTCGGGAACGTAACAGATCAATATATTCTTTCTTTTCAGCATCAGGATTTGTGTCATCAAACCTAAAACGAGACAACTGGGCAATCAGAACTTCAGAGAAATAGTAATTTAATAGGGACCTATAAGAAAAACCGAATTGAACACGGATTATTAAAGAAGAAAGAAAAAAGGCAATTATATAGCAAATGAAACAAACCTCAAATAGCAACTTCCACCTCGATCTTTTGCCAGTCCAAAATCAACAAACATCGCCTATCAGTAAATACGGTTAATCGGTTATAGAAGTGAAACAGCAGTCAAAGCACTAGACTTTTAACACAAAACACCGGTCCTGGTCTGTACACACCTTGGCATGACCTATATGTAGATAGCCATTGGGTTCAGGAGGAAATCGAGTCCAAACTTTCCCTCCGGTTACTTTCAAGTGTTTCTCAAGCAAGTCCTTAGTATTGCAGCATCTTAAAACAGAACCGTTGCTGAAGAAAACTTCAGTGTGAACCTAGATTTCACCGATAAACAAGATCAGAGATGAATTGCATGCATTCAACTAAGGCAAGGTAAGAGGATTATACCTTAAAGTTCTCCTCGGGCTGAGGGAATATCGAAAATGGATTGATATCCTCTTCAGGTTCGGGAGCAGAAACAACATTTTTCTCGTCAACTTTTGCAGGCTTCTCCTTCTTCTTCTTTGCTACCTTTTCATTATCAGCTTCTGTTTTTTCCCCGAGTAATTCGTACATTTTTGCATCAATGAGTTCCTGAATCAAAAATATATGAGATGGTCCTAGAACACAATAATACTACAATTAAACAACAATTATGTTATACGCGTTCAAAAAAAGTACTAAATATCAACCTTGACAATCTTAGGGTCCGCCCACGGTTGTCTCTTCCGAAGATGCCCAAACAAATTTCCAACTATAGCCAGCATCAAAATGTGCAATTTCAGTGGTTTTATAAATAAAATAAAATAAAATAAAAAAGTGACAAGTATTAAATGTATTTTCAGCAGGTATCCCGAGGTTCAGAAGTCAATTTCTTATTACATACTGAAAATTCAAATCATAGACAGATAAGAGAGTTACCATTTGTTCGATACCGTTCCTTCAGAATTGTATCCTTATTCTCTTCAAATACATCATTGACAGTTTTTCTAATTTCTTCCTCCGAAACCTCAACGCCTGCATGAAAACGCAACTGTGCAATTATTTCCGGCAAAAAGATTACACATATGGGATAAAGTTTCCTTCTCTAAAAACAGAGTTTAACGAAACTCAAGCTTGATTTGCATGCAAGTGAAACTATATTTAACCTTGTACTAGAGAAACGAGACTCGTGTAATTAAATAGTTGCATGAATCGCTGAAGGGTATGAACTAGTACAAACATATAAAATTCAACCTAGTAAGTGACTGAATTTATCTTACCAACGCCACATGCATCTTCAAATTCATTTGTTTTGAGGTCATCGGAGCCCGTGACCGATAAAAACGCAAACGCGGCTTCCAACTGAGCCGGAGTCTTAATCTGCAAAAACAGAAAACAAAATCTCAAACTCACCACTCCACTAAAACGACCCACGCAGACCATATCCAAGAAGTTTCTAGCCCGACCTTCGAAGAAACGACATATTTCGCCAAGGTCGGACGGTGCACAAGGGAGTTCATCGGGTACTTCGTGGCAACCTGTCAGCAAAACGGATCCGGTTCTTTACATACTGAACGAGAGATCTTATTCAACTAACGCGCTTCGGTGTATAAAAAATGCTACCGTGTACAAGAGGTTTCCGACATTCTTACTACTCCTATATCCATCATCATCGGTCCCGGTCCCGGACAAGCCAGCCTGACAAAAACACGCCGCGAAAAGATAAGTAATCGAAGCAAGCAGTACAATCAATTCAAACGTCGAATTTCAGAAAAGAAAAGAAAAAGCTAAGCTCGAGTTCATCAATTCACAGCGATTTCTTCAATTCAAATTCGAATTTCTCCATTTCTCCACGTCGAATCGACCACATGCAATGCAAACACATGAAGCCGGAAACTCCATTTCACGGAGAAGAGAAGTGAAGGTGTACCTCGGCGATGACGGCGGTGAGGTTGGCGGTGACCTTCTTGTTGGCGACGGTGTTGCGCGCGATGCTCTCGTCCAATCGGATGCTCAGGAAGAGCTTCATGCTCTCCTCCTTGTCGGCCATGGCTTCCTTCGCCGGAATCAACGTCGACGGCGACTACGGCGACGGCGGCGGCGGAGAGAGAGAGAGAGAGATTTGGGGATTCTTGTAATGCTTTGTTGATTTAGTACTATATCACGAGTGAAAAACGACACTGTTTTTTTTAACAAACGACGTCGTTTTTTTCGCTGTGAATGACAGCGTTTTCATTACCAGCAGGCAGCAGCGACACCGTTTTTATTCTGAATGCAAACGACTACGTTTTAATTGCAATCTCACAGGTTCTTTTAGAGGTTTCATACCATTTTCTTCTGTTTTTTTTAATTATTTTTCAGGGCGAAAACTTGATTCAGCACTGGTATTTTGAGAGTATCTTGGTTCCGGTTTTGTTTTTTATAGAATTTTTTTGCTAAAGCAGTAAATCCTTTCACAAAATCTTTGCTGTTAGTGTTAAAAAAATCGATAATAGTTTAAGCTTTAGGGTGGAAGCGGACGCTTCGGGACGATAGAGTATCTTGGTTCCGGTTTTGTTTTTTATAATTTATTTTTTCAAATTACTAACTATTACCTGTTTATGTTAAATTTTTCCAATGTCGTTTTGTACTTTTATTCCGTAACAAACGCCGTTCATCATTGGCTTTATAGTTACCTATTAATATAAATGAACAAAATGTCCATTTTGTGTCAAACGTTTCAAAAAAATGCTCATTGCGTGTATTTTGTACTCTCACAAATGGGCATTCCTTAAAAGGTTCGACACAAAATTGATCATTTAGTACAATTTCCAATTAATATTTATAAATAAATAAAAAACTCATAAAATACCCAAAAATCGCCTAAGGTTTAAGGAAAATACTCATACTTTCAATTAATTCATTTATACTCATACTCATAATTATTTGAAAACATGCAATTCGAAATCAGTAAGAACTCCTCACATGAAATGCAACATCTTATAAAACTTTCTTTATGTAAACTATAGTAGTATTCTTTTAGCACAATTCTTCAGGGTTAGAGAAAAAAATACACAAATAATAAACAATCTCATTAAATTACAAAGTACTGTATGGTTTAGAATAATAATAGAAATGAGCTCTCTAAACAACAATCTTTTATAGCATATGCAGGGCTGCAACTGAGTTTATGTGGCCCTAGGCGGGCGTAAAATTCGGGGCCCTTTAATTAAATAATTTGATAAAATTTTAATGTAAAATATTAATATATAAAATATTTCGTGTTTACATGTATAAGCCAAAGGACAAAGAATTTTTTTTGCTAAAGCAGTAAATCCTTTCACAAAATCTTTGCTGTTAGCGTTAAAAAAATCGATAATAGTTTAAGCTTTAGGGTGGAAGCGGATGCTTCGGGACGATAGGCTGGAGCCCTAATAGTTTAAGCTTCACGACCTTTCGAATTCGGGATATTATCTAATTGGCATCTTAGGACTAATTAATTATTCATCTTTGTTTGTGATTTTTCGTAAATTTCCTTCTTTTTTTTCTTAATCGGGAAAAACGGAATTGGCGAAACAACCCGGTTTATGCTCCTTTCGGAGGAGGGGCAAGGTTTTGTCCCGGAGCTGAGCTTGGTCGCCTGCAAATTGCTCTTTTTCTCCATTACTTTGTCACAACTTATGGGTATTTTCATTTCTTCCTCTATATATAAAATTAATATAATTATATATATATATATATAAACATAAATTATCATGAATTAAGTGACAAAAAAACCTTGTCGTTTGCAGGTGGAATCAAACGAAGGAAGATAGGATGTCGTTTTTCCCGTCCGCTAGATTAGTGAATGGGTTCCAGTTGTGCTTAAAGAGACGCCAAACGACGACGTTTCAAGCCTAGTTTTTTGATTCAGCGGTGTTGACTTTGTACATGTAGCTATTATATGTTTGTATTATTTTATATTTTCGTATAAATATATTGTATTCGTTATTTGATACATATTTACTTATTTATGTAGTGTAACTCTGAAACAGGAAAAGAAACGACAAGAAGAAAATAAAGCAACAAATGCCATAAATCCCGAAAGCAATAAACGGAAAGGCGTAAAATAACCGAAAACAAAGTCTCCAATAAACATGACCAATCAAAATATACCAGCCACAACAAAACAATAAGGGTAGCTTAACAAAATCCGTTCGAGATATTTTGTGATTCATAATTAAATTATATGTGGGGTAATCTATATATATATAAAAGGAAAATCTACCACTATGACATGGCACAATGAGATCAAAGAGATTCTTATTTACTATTTTTTTTTCTTCAGATTTTTCATTTATTTCATATAAAAAAAACTCATTTGATGGCTTTATCTTTCTATGCATACAATAAACGTAGTTATGAATCATTTCTATGCAACAAATGCATAGTAGAAACGTATTAATCATTTAATTGTAGCAATGAATCTCTCAAGTAGGCATACAAAGAACCAACTAATTACTTCTTTAGTAATAACTAGCCATTAATTAAATCATCCAAAGTTTTAATGTCATTTTTGTTTTCTCGTGAATTTGATCGTTTTTTTCTTTTCTTTCATTTTCCTTGAACACCAACATTCATGGTTATTCTTAAAAGGAGCTTCTGAAATCTGATTTCTGTTTCTTCATTCCTTCATAGAATTTTAGTTGTATTTTTCTTGACCGGTTCTAATCATATATCTTTTTTTCTTTTTCATGCAGATTATTGAGCAGAAGGAATTGTTTCTCTGTGTATTGTTCTCCTCTGATTCTGTCTCTTAGGGTTGAAATTTTAACTCATAGCCACATGAAATAGAAGCTGTACTTGGTTCAATTTGAACAATAATATCTCATAGCCACATGAAAATGAAAGGTCACAATTCGAACTTCATGACGATGTGTTGTAATTCGATAACTCTCATGCCGACGCACCCTAAACGGCATTCGTACCACTGTCACTCTCCAAAGGCTTTGGTTTCATTCGTTCCAAGGTCAAGTATTGGTAAGAACTCTGAGAAATTCGTAATTAGTTTTGTGGGTCATAAATAACATATTGGTTTTGTTGCATCCAACTCTGGTGTTGTGTTGTTGATTGTTGAGTATGGAGAAGAAACTTAAGGGAATTTCGTTGGCTATGAGCAATATTGATGATTGCTTTTAAGCTTATATATAATATAAATTTGATTAAGCTTAAATATTTTGCAGTGCATATTATGAACTAACCATGCCATTTCAAATGCAGGACTATGTCAAGGAACTCTTTCTAAATTTCATTGTGACCGAGTTTTAGATATAGGATTAAGGATGGTTTATTTATCACAAGTAATAAATCTTTTTATAATTAAACTTATTAATTGTGATAAATGATTAAATAAAATTAGTATTTTTTATTTTTTATTGTATATGAATGGAAGGGTAGATAGGCATATTTTCATGTAATTGTTCAATTCTATAAGTCTGATATTTCATGACTATTATTCTGCTATTTTGGCTTTTAATTTAGTTCATTGTCATCGATAATTTTCTTCTCGGCTAAGTTATTTTCTATATCTAGTTATTATTTATACTTTTGGTGATCATATTTTTTCGTTAAAAATAGTTAATGGGATGATTTTGGGGAGGTGTATATGTAAGTTGATTTTTTAAAGATAATTATTTTTGCTTTTATAATTTTGGGATTTACAGGATTTCTTCTTACAAAAGTGTGTTTCAATAAAATTCGATCTAAAATATTTATCAATGATTTCTTCTCAAATACCAAATGTCTGAAAATATTTTCGGCAATTTTTTTTTAAAGCTGCTAATATAATAAAATATGGCCTCGAAATTGAGCCCCTTATGGCCTTATCGATGGTAACTCTCAGTCTCACGATATCGGTTTTCATCGCATACAGTCATTTTTTCTCCAAATTTTTGTTATGTTTTAGTTTTAAGATATGTTTCAATTCCTTTGAAGTCCTCGAAGAAATTATATCATAGTGGATTAAAGAAGTGATGATTTTTTTATGTATTACCATTAGTGGTACAAAATAGGCTAATTTTCTTTCTAATTTTAGATTTTTTTTTCTTCAACAAATGGACCATTCGAAGATCTTAATTCTGTATTTTGAAAAGATCTTCTTATTTTTTTTCAAATTAATCCTCAGTGAAGAATTTTCCAGGCAGTTGGTGTTACGTAATAGATCTGCAAAACAATCTTTAATCACTACTCTTCCGGTTCATTATGTGCGGTTGAGAGTTCCTTAAATTGTTATACATTCTTCTCACAACAAACTACTTTTTCCTTTTTTTCGTAGTTCTATTAACTAATCTATATATATATATATATATATATATATATATAAATAAATAAGCAGAGTTTTTCAAGTATCAGGTGGCAACATAGACAAGTAAGAATTTCAGGATCCTAATTTTTCAAGTTTTCATTTTTTTAAATATTTACACCATCAAATGACACTCATTCCCACAATTTTTAAGAGGTGTATTACTAATTAATGGTATTTTAAACTTGATTGTGTTTATCACTTTATTGTTTGAAGGTTACGTAATTAGTTTTACTCACTAATGCATGCAATTCTTCTCTATGAAAATGTATGTTTCATTTTGTAACCTTCCTTCAATCGAATTTAATCTATATGAAGGCCTTTTGGTATGTTAAATTCCATTAAATTTAGATTTGATTTTCCACTTTTTACTTCTAAATTCATTACCTTATATTTATGCAAATAAAAACTATAACAGATTCATCCGAATCATGTGTTATTATCCTTGATTTTCTATTATCTTTAACATACTTATCATATATATTCATATGTGATATGACCAGACTAAAAGTGCGTAGACTGATAAGACTATTCCATAAAGTAATATTGGAGAATGAACATATGAAATATATATCATTAGTAAGCTCTCTCAGTTCTAAAGCAAAAGAAAAAGAGCTCTCTCAGTTTTATATTTCATGTCATATTACATCTTTTTGAATAAAAATGATCATAAAGCTCTCGGTTTCTATATTTCGTGTCGTATACGTATATATATTTATATATATGAGAGCAAATGACTCAACATATTTAAAGTAGATTTTAAAATGACCATCAACTGAAATGGGTGAGCTGTTGGAGATGGAGAGGGGATGCATACTTCAAATGAATGCTTGGTTACATACGTATATATCTTTTTGAATGTTTTATACTCTGAAATCTCATAGCAAACCAAACTTCTTCGAAAAGTCGACGACGTCTTATGTCAGATTTTAAATCATATGTAATGAAGCATGTGACTAAAGATTTAATGAAAACAAACGATGATAAAAATGGAAAGGGAAATTTACTATAGTTCACTATGTCCCCGTCATTGAAGGCACCTTGAAGGCGGGTTTCGAAGATTCCACGGGTTTGTGATTCTGCTTCGGTTTCAAAGGCTGAATTTTCCCTGTTGATGAGAAATCGGACAGTTATTGATAGATACACGAGCAGAAGAGTTCGAAACTAAATTAGGAAAAATAAGAAAGAAAAATACCTGGTTATGGAGTGGGATTTGAATCCATTGAATTGTTGATCTTTAATAAATTAACCAATCCGAAAGATATTTTACAGAAACTTAATTGGATTTTACTTACAATAATATTACAGTGGAAATTGCCATAAAATGTATATACCATCATATTACAGTGGAAAAAATTGCCATTTTTTGGTTCAATGTCATAGAATGTACACATCAATTTAAGTGTACATTGATACAAGTGTTAGAGCCTTAAAGGTACCTGCCAAACCAACTTGGTGCTTTTCAAACTTATACGTGGGTGGAAATGTAATAACGGCCTCACGCATTCCTTGAAAGACGTTCCCGGCCGCCATTTCCGCCCTGAGCTGGTCCCTTTCTCTGAGCCAATCAAAGCATCTTTGTGACACAAAATCCCTGGCTTCATCATAAGTAATGTCATCGGGCCGATAATTGAAATCACCGAGAAAGACGAGCATGTCCACCTCAGATAACTCGGGGATCGCTTCGGATGAGTAAGCAACACCTGCCTGTGAAGGCATCCACATAATTATTATTATTCAACCTCAAATAAAATATTCCACTCGTCGCAGGCCGTGAGATCCGTGTTTTCCCTTCACTATGATTCTTACTTGGCTATCTTTACGAGCCCACAAAACCGCCCATGAGAGTCAAATTTCCGTCTTCCACTCAAGAACGGAAGATATATTTTTTAATCACATATTTTAACATGAAAAACCAAGCGCAAATTTCCACATATGACTAAGGAACTCGCATACCCTAAGCATAAAATATTCTAAGCAGAAGTTGCAAAGAGTCTGCCTTGAAATTGCTAGAAAACCAAGCACAGAACCGGTACCAATAAAACTCTAAAACCAACAAATAAACAAATGAAGGGGAAGCTTGTAAAAAAAAAATATATAGACTCGGAATGATATAAAAAAAATAAAGCATTTACGTACATTTGCACCGAGAAGCACCTGAACGGCAGATGAAGCCCCAACTGCATTACAAAAGGTAACTCGGAGTCAGATTGATAACTAAGCACGTTGAAAAGGCAAGTGAATAGATAGAGCAGCGTACCTGGTGCAGCGCCGAAAAGGCTAGTTGGCCGGGTGAACGTCATAGTCTGGTATACATGATCAAAGTCGGCATTGCGGCGACCGACTGCTTCAAGATGTGCAGCAAAGTGACAGTTAACAAAGCACATTATTCGATCGTACACTCGAATCCTCAAAGCAACGGCTCCCTGGATAAATCTGCACCCCGTCAATTTCCATCAAAACAAAAGACACCTATTGCCATTACCGAAGACTCTCACCTTGTTACCAATGGCCCGTCCAAAACCGCATGGAACTGCTGCTGCATCAACATCTCCAACGTTTGCTCTAAGATTACTTCTCACCCTGAACAATAATTTAATGATAACACCGGACATGTTAATACACAAGGATAAGAAAATGCACGAAACGAAGAGAAACGACGCATAGTTTAGTGCTTGGTAGGACTAAGCTATGTATTCTAAAATTATTACATTTTGAACCATGTATCATCTATTAAAAAACATACTGTACCGATATATATAATAGATATACTACCTTGAATATATATTTATGTATAAGAAACTTGTAACAAAATACGGAAAAAGTCTTGAGATGAATAAAAAAATATTAGTTTTTTCGGGTAACTAAAGATCCATTTACATAGATGAGTTTATTTTGTGGGGTATTATAAGACCAACTTTTCCATGAGCACCACTAACCAAGCAGCGATAAGCAAGCCCGCCAATTGCCGGGAACCAATCCGTTCAAATGTTGATCCCTCGTCCAATGTTTTGCCGATCATATCCAACCACCAGTTCCCGACTGAACTACCCAAGGCCGACCTACGATAAAAGTTGGATGTGATGAAAATCACAATAATGCCCCTACACTAAAGAGAGATACATTTTTCTAAAATTACAATAACATTCTTACTGTTTCTCTAGCTGCAGAGACAGCGAGAAAACCAGCCCCCATCTCAACTTCTTGCAGCCCGACGACGACAATGCTGATGTCAGAGGAGACCGACCCTAGCCAGCTAATGAGCGAGTCGTGAGATGCTCTCTCTTGTCCGACATTCCACGTACCGCTCAAAATCTTTAAATTCTCTATCCTCGTATACGAAGACGCTTTTGCAGCCAACTCAGAACGCACAATTCCATCGAGCGGTCCCGGTGATGTTACGTTCCATCCCCGAACGCCACCGTGATTCGCCAACGTGAAGATATAACCCTCTCCGGAAGCCATGCTTATAACTGGGCTGCTGTGAGCCACCCATCCTCCGAGCAAGTTGCCGTCGAGATCCAACACTTGTATAGTCCCGCTTAGGTAACCAACCCATATCCGAGTACCGAATGCACAAAGGCACTGAACGGAAGAAGAGTGGTGATGGAAATCCTGTATGCGATTCCCATTCCCGTCCCACTGAACGAGCAAGCCGTTCGTACTACCACTCCAAACCATCCCATCGATGGTGATAGCAAGTGCTTCGGTTCTTCGAGTATCGTCTCCGAAGGCGCTCTTCGCTGCAACCCGGCGAACGACATCCGCTGCTCCCATAATTGCATTGCGTGAACGCTGAAAGAATCCGATGGGATTTTGTATCTTTTCTCGTTTTGCACCTAAAATGAACTCTACAGAGACATCCTGTGCTAGCGGTATGTCCACCCGATTTTCAGGTTGACCGTCTATATTAAACACTTTCAGTAACTCCCTCGTGCGAGAATCCCTGCACCATGGAAACTAGTGGAATATATTAAATCCGTGTATAAAACGAAGTCTACCGATACAATATCTTTGAAATTGAAGCGTACCATAATGCAAATGATAATGGACCAGCACTCCAGACTTTTGCTCTAGTAGAATCCGACAGCAGGAGCTTAACATCCCAATTCAGTACGTTACCGGTACCGTTAGCCACAACCTGGCTCCTCGGGTCAATAAATGACCTCTCCACTTGTAATGCAGCCACGGGCCTTTCTTCGGGCGTTAAAGAAAGCGATTTTTCGATTGCTTCCCACGGCCATATATTAATGACACCGGCCTCGGAACCCGACCACAGATCTCCTGAAATATAGATATAACAATGTATAAAAAGTCGGTTTAATCTTGTAATCGGACTCTAATCAATACAGAGAAAGGGGTATCCATCGCCTCGGTGAATTCCCGTTGGCCGATTAGTGTTTGTTGATCTAATGCACTGCTCATATTTCGTAAGAGTAACGAAAATTGTTTGAAGGGTTACCATGAGATGTGATGACAAGAGAAAGAACAGGGCCTCGGTGAGCCTGCCATGATAGTACTTCCTCGGCACTGCCGTCTCGGTCCATGGGCCAGCACCGGATCCTGCCGTCCCTGTGGCCGCTCCACACCACCCGCGTAGCCTCGTCCGCCACCAAGCACAGCGCCGCGGACATGCCCACAGACTCCCTGAACGGCACAGCGTCCTCCTCTCCCCCGCTCGCAAAGAGATCACCTAGCCGCCAAACACGCAGCCCGCACTCCGCGGCCGCCCAGAGCTGCCCGCACGCAGGGGCGGCCGCGAGCGCGCGCAGGAACACCCCTGCCTGCGCCTCCCGGAACGGGCGCGGCCTCAGCTCCAGGGGAACCGGCCGCCGCGGGTGCACCGCGGCCCGAGCCGGCACGCGGAAAACCCCGGAGCCTCCGCCGCTTGCCACAAACTCCAGCAGTGGAGGAGCGGCGACGTGGCCCGAGTCCGCGAGAGCGAGGTTCCGGTCCAGGAATTGGAGCATGTAATCAATACGCCTCGAGGCCAACTCCACGGAGGCGGCCTCGGAGGGGCGTTCCTCCTCGTCCTCGTCGGAGGAGTCGAGGAAGAGGCCTTCGCGGTTCGACGATTGCCGGAAATCACCGGTGCCGGTGCCGATGAAGAGACCGCAGACATCATCATCATCCGGGTTCATTTCGCAAGAATCTTGGCAATATGTTGAGCTCAATCGAAGCTTTCTGTGTACCCAATTGCCATGAAATCAAAACGAAAGCTTCATTGCAGAGCTCAAGAACAAATATCGATTGGAAACTATATAGTTGGAAACTATCTGTATCAAATGAATGTGAAGTTCAGCAAAAAAAAAAAAAAAACACACAGTACAATGGATAATTCGTACGGAAACAGAAGCGAGCTGGTGATCGATACGCAGAATTCGCGGCGAGAAAGTGGAAGAGTGTTTGGGAGACGAGAAAATCAGCGAGATTCGTCCAGAGAGAGAGTTGAGAAGTTTGACGAAACGAGAGTGAGGACAGATCATCATCGATGGAGGGGAAGCGCGTGGATGGAACGTGGTGGTTGAGCGCGTGGTGGAACTGACTCAACTGGATTTCGGAGGAAACGACGTTGAACCGGAGAAACGACAATGAGAAAGAAAATGACTGTGAACGACAATAATTGGACTCAGAATGTAGATGTAGTTTTTATTTGTGTTACTCTAGGGGTGAAACCGGCCTGTGTATCCCCTTTTTTAGTCGGGTTTGGTAAAAAAAAAATCTACAAATATCCAGGGCCCAGAGAATCGAGTTTTATTTTGAAAACCCGTAAGGTTGAAGCAACGTGTTATCGGACATTCAACTGGCTGTCCCAAGATCAAGAATGAATAAGGAGTGTCCGGAAAGTTTTCATTGGATAAAGAGCTAGAAAGACCGCCCGGAAAACCGAGTTTAACCAAGTCGAAAGACGAGAGAAAACATATGGTTTTATCAGTGAAAACTCGTGACCAACTTAAGAACAATATTTTTAAACCCAAAAATATAAATATGATTTAACACTATTTAGCAAAAATAATTATAAGAAAAAAAAGTAGTGTAAAATATTATTTATCACGTGCCAATCATTTTTAATCTCATGTGTTTCATTTATATAGCTCAAAACACTTGTTGTTTATCCTAACGTGTTAAATTTATGTCTTTTTGTCTTTCTTTCTCGTTGAGGCCTATTATTCGAGCTCCGATAATATATAACACACTTATCTTACCAAATAAACTAAAATTAAATAAAATAAACAATATTAATCCTCTAAAATGAAATTCCGGTGTTTAGAAATATCCGGGGACATAGCTTTCTGGCAATAGAAAGAGCTATTTTTCGGTAACAATCGGCGAGGCAGTGACTCTTCGTATTGGGATAACGGAGGTAGTTAGAAAATCTCTACCACCAAACGATCTTGACATCATCACGGAAGACATTCAAAGCGGTTGTCCGTGCTTTGATCAGCACGAGTTGGATCGGCATCTTGTTATTAGTGTAATCTTGTGTTTCGGCTTTGTTATGAATTTTTACTTTTATAATAAGAAATTAAATGGTACGAAAGAAAATTTAAAAAAAAATGTGTTGATGATAATTGACATCAGTGAGTAAGTAAAAGATGACAACAAGTGGAACTAAAATAAACGACACCTTTCGTGGATGCACTTAAAGATTAAAGAAGACTCTACAAGACTACAACTATATATTTAGTTATTTATAGCCCAATTGGCTCAATGACGAGTATATATGCAACTATATATTATATATAAAGTTAATAAAGGAATGAATATTGTAATATTTTAGTGGCATAAACTAATTTTGTTTTACAGTTATCATTAACATTTTATTTCCTTTTTCTTTAATTGATTTAATAGAATTTTTAATATATTATTGACAATTTTGTATATATTTCTTTTCAAATAGCATGTGATTAAGGCTTAACGGCGCATATCTAAAATCTTGTTAAATTAATAAAAAAGTGAGTGAAATTTAATTTTAATAAGAAATGAAATAATGAAATAATGAATATCAACAAATAAAAATAAAAATATACCACTGTTAATCTCATTTACATATAAGTTATATTTTGACGATAATGATGAAATATATGGAGGGTTATATGATAACACTATATATGCTATGACCTTTGTTATTATATAAAACAAATCACATGTAATTAAGTTTAGTGGTCCAAATCTCCTTATCCTTTGCTATAATCATTACATGATTTATGGTTGAAATTATGAAATTAGATGTTATATATGAAATTTATGTTATTTAACGGTCCTGTCTATTTTTATATATACATTTGTTGTTTTAAGATCAAGTAGAATTAAGAAGAACGTACGAAATATTCAAAATATATATTCATTAAGACCTAAAAGTTCATACACATACATTCGATTTTCGGTACAAATAAAAAATACACACCGCCGAAAATCGCACCTTATTCATTCCAAATTATACTGATTTATAAAATATTGCCATCGGTTTTGGTCTATGAATCGGTTTCACGGCCTTTGGTTTTTCAGACTTATTGGGTATCCGAGGATATTCTCATCACGGGATGCCGGAATGCGGGTTTTTCGGGTACTTACAGTATCTTCATACAAGTAATTAAACACAAGGTTTTTCTAATTTTCTTTGTTTAATGATTTGTGTTCTTCAAATGTACATTAATTAGATCTTATCATGTTTGTAAATTTAAATAATCGACACTTATCGATAGCCTCGGTAGTATTATACTAAAATAATATGCTTAAGATTATTATTGGTGGACTTCTAGAAGATTGATCTCATTTAAATCTCAACTATATATTATTATATATGCTAAGCTGTCCTTGAAATATTAATCAGAGACTAATAATTTTTCTTTTGTTCTTCTTTATTTTATCTAATCTAATTTAATTAATTTTATTATATATTAAATGAGGGAATGCAATTCCGGTTCCTCTTTTACCAATTGCGGGCAGAATCGGAATTAATGATTCCAACTCCTGTTTTACCGGAATTACAAATTAAAAATTTACCTTTCTAAAAATTGAAGTAAAATATCAAATTAATATATGCACCGTCGGTCGTAAAAAAAACTAAGGAGATGGTGCTAAACGGAATTATATATATTTTTAAAATCTGAATTCGGGAGTTCTAAAATACCGTGATACCGCGAATTAACACCGTATTGTAAACCGTTGAATTGTCAAATAGATTTGAGAAGTGAGATGGGTTTGAATTGAAGCAAGAAGGGGAAAGCTGGATGTTGCTGGCGCATGATTGTAGCCTAAGATCTCTTCTAATTTTCTAAATTACGCCAGAAACTTAGACCCTTGATTCTTGGAATTAATCCTCAAAACTAGGGTTCAACAAGTTCACATATCATGACTACTTGTGACACATTTGCCCTCACAGAAAATCAATCCTAATTGTACAAGTAGAAATTTGAATCCGGACACAAGACACGAAACAGTAATGACACGGAGTAAATGAGTTCATGACCGTTAATGGGTTTGAGTTCGATAGAAAAAAGTTATGATACTCTCACTCCCAATACTATAATATATGTACATATTTTGTCCAATTTAATTTATCTTTCTATCTTTCTGAATTTCTGTTCCGTAAGTAATAATAATATAAAAAACCGGCATCTTCCAATGCCGGTCCTTCAATAGCGTGGTTCGACTTGTGTCGTTTCAGCTGGAAGTTAGCAAAAAGAAAATTGACACAACAAATATATATTTTTAATTTTTATAAGAATTGTCATTTAAGCTCTACAAAACTTATCACATAAATACTTTTTTGGACGCGAGTAACCTTAAAATCTTTAATAATATAACATGCTTCGAAAAAGCTTATAATATATATATATATATATATATGTCGTTTCAACAGGTGCATCATTTTTAATATTATTTTACATGCCCAAAATATATATATATATATACATTGAACTGATATATATATATATATATATTTAAATTTTAATCATATTTTACTATGAACAATATTGTCTGTTATAATAAAATAAAACAAATAGTGATATTTTCTTAATAAAATATTTTATGTTTTGATAAAACACTATACATATATGATAAAATCATAAGAATCAATCTAAAAGTTAAACAAAGATTCACTATGTCCTCTAAAAATTAATTAGTTAAGGTTGGTAGTACTTTAATAACAGTTTGTGATAATAAAAAATTGTGGCAGGCAAGAGAGAAAATCATATTGAAGATAAACCGAACAATCGAAGTTTACCGGCAAGGCGGGTCGACGGAAGCAAGCAATGGCGTGCTTGGAAGGCTTTTGGAGGAGGAAAGCTTACCGGACGAGGCAGTGGCTGATTTCATCATCAACCTTCTCTTTGCGGGCAACGAAACCACCGCGAAAACGATGCTCTTCGCTGTGTATTTCCTCACTCATTGTCCCTCGGCTCTCAACCAATTATTGGTACTAATTATTTTCATATCATCCCTAACTAGGTATATCATACTTGAAATGAATATGAATCAAATATAGCATATCGAAAATCGGATGATCCATATCCGATTTTTATTTTTCGTTTGAAAATGGACATGAAAATTTTGCTATCGTGTGAAAAAAAAATGAAAACATAATTTTTGTCTCCGTTTTCCATTTTTTTAGCGGTAACTAAAATAAATTGAACTAAGATAGATAATTGCCCTTTGTACTTTATTAAACTGTATAAGAGAATCGACTTTCGGGTGTCTCAATTGATCAATTTTATTTTTAATAAAAGCAAATAAATAAATTTATATTCCCGTAGCAAGACCGAAATAGAACTTTACGTTTCTTCTTTTTTTGGCGGACCGGATATGAAATGGATGTCCAACCTCGGACAGATGAAATTAACAAGACTATATCTACGTCTAGATAAGAATATATTTGATATACAATATATATGTGTATATATATATATATTCTAATTTTGTTATTCATTTTACAATGATGAATGAAAAGGGTGAGCAAGAAGGTCTTCAAAGGAGCTCCAATGGAGATGAGAAAATGCTTACTTGGGAGGACTACAAAGCCATGCCTTTTACTCAATGTGTGAGTTATTATTCCTAAAATATTATATTCACTTTACATAGTTTTATTATCATAATATATAATAAAATTGTAGCTATTCTTTTCTTATATGTTTGTATAATACTTATGTTTAGGTGATTGATGAAACACTACGAATTGGTGGCATTGCTATTTGGTTGATGAGAGAAGCAAGAGAAGATGTTAAATATCAAGGTCATCTCAATTTCTATAATTTCTCTATCAAGTAGGGTGAAACCGAGACCGAGACCGCAAACTTATTTTTTTCCTTCTCCAATGTTTAGAGTAAAACTGCTTTCAATTATTGGATTTTGCATCTGTAATACAGATAAAGAAACTGAAACTGAATACGAAGTAAAGTCGCAATTACATTTTTGGATAAGCACGTTTTTTTTTTTTTTTTTTTATCGAGAACCAAGCCAGGTCCGGGTTGGTCCGATTTTTTTTTTTTAAAAAAAGTGTCATACATGTCCTTGCCACCTCACAAGTCCTTGAATAAACACAATATAATTTCAATTTTTTTTTAGATTATGTGATTCCGAAAGGAAGCTTTGTGGTGCCGTTTCTGTCCGCGGTACATTTGGATGAGAATGTGTACAATGAAGCTCTCACTTTCAATCCATGGAGATGGATGGACCCCGAAAACCAGGTATTTTTAGCTTTCAACAATAATAATAATTCGCGTTACAGTTTGTGATATGAATCTGTTTTCTCGGTTCCATACCGTTTCATATTTTAAAGCTCTATAGTGAAAATTGAGGGATCCGGTCAATAGGCCGGTTCCAAAAGATCTACGGTTTTAGACCTTTTGGATAAGGGTGTTTTGTAATAGACCTTTTGCGGTTATTTAATTTAGCCGTTATTTTTTTTCTTCTTCTTTTAAGTGTGTTAAACTTCAATAGTATAATAATCTATGTTACAAACATAATTTTATATAAATAACTAAAAATGCGAGTTTTAGGGTGGAAGCGGTCGCTTAGGGACGATAGGATAGAGCCCTAATAGTTTACGCTTCACGACCTTTCGAATTCGGGATATTATCTAATTGGCATTTTAGGACTAATTAATTCTTCTTCTTTGTTTGTGATTTTTCGTAAATTTCCTTCTTATTTTTCTTAATCAGGAAAAACGGAATTGGCGAAACAGCCCAGTTTATGCTCCTTTCGGAGGAGGGGCAAGGTTTTGTCCCGGAGCTGAGCTTGGTCGCCTGCAAATTGCTCTTTTTCTCCATTACTTTGTCACAACTTATGGGTATTTTCATTTCTTCCTCTATATATAAAATTAATATAATTATGATATATATATATATAAACATAAATTATCATGAATTAAGTGACAAAAAAACCTTGTCGTTTGCAGGTGGAATCAAACGAAGGAAGATAGGATGTCGTTTTTCCCGTCCGCTAGATTAGTGAATGGGTTCCAATTGTGCTTAAAGAGACGCCAAACGACGACGTTTCAAGCCTCTACTTGAAACAAAAGCTTTCATGTCGTTTTCTGTACACTGCTACATTATATATATATATATTTTTTATTTTTTTGAGGAATTGTCCTTTTTATATATTGCTGTGTTGATGTACAAAGTTCCAAAGTTTTTTGATGTAGCGGTGTTGACTTTGTACATGTAGCTATAAGATGCTTGTATTATTTTATATTTTCGTATAAATATATATATTGTATTCGTTATTTGATAAATATTTATTTACTTAGTGTAAATATGCAGTCCCGTATTATTAGGCTAAGGTTCCGAAACAAAAAAGGAAACTACAAGAAAATAAGGCAGCAAAATGCCACAAATCCCGAAAGCAATAAACGGAAAGGCGTAAAATAACCGAAACCAAAGTCTCCAATAAACATAACCAATCAAAATATACCAGCCACAACAAAACAATACAAAATCTGTTTGAGATATTTTGTGATTGATAATTAAATTATGTGATTAAACCGCGAGAAGCTAAACTTTTATATATTATACAGTTCATAAATATTAACACAATATTTGAATGACACATGTGATGCGCTGACGATTTTGATGATCATATGAACTTGCTCGATAAAATTACCCCTAATTAAACTCTTACTTGATACTTAATAGCCTCACTACATAAAAATTATAAGAAATAATAATACTTGTTATTTACATACTATTTTTCTTAAGTAAACCGATTTCTACATTAACAATCATATGGAGATGAGAACCTAAAGAAGCCAAAGTAAGTAAAATTGTTGAACTATCGAGGTACCGCTTAGAAAAATAAAGTCTAGGAAGGTAAATAAAGGTGTAAAATAACCGAAAATAGTCTCCGATATCGTTCTCATTGGATCTTGAAGAGGGTCTTCAGTTTAGTGACCAGCCTCCAGTCTTCCTTGGACAGGTCCTCCTGAACATACGATAAGCGCGTTACAAACGACGTGGGTTGATATAAATTATGGAAGATTGAGAGTTCCAACTTACTTGGTAAGCTTTCAGCGCATCGATCGATTTTCTCGAGATGTGGCTGACAAGCTCGTCCTCGATCTCGAAATGCCTGCCATACATTTTCTGTTGTTCTTCGGGATCGCTGCCAACGATCTGCAAAAGAAACGGCCGTTAAAGTCCTTAAGAAGAGCTCCGGTCATGCTCTCGAAAGCAACGGCCGTTAAATTTTGTTTTTTGGTACCTTAATGGAGACTTGAGAGCCTTTCTTGGCAGTGTCGACATCTTCATTGTTTTTCTTTTTAATGGACGCGATCCGCCCGATATCGATGAATTTCCTCTGAGGAATGCATATTGGACTCCCAACCTACACACAAACAAGAGGTACCAAAATGTTGTATACACTGAAATCTCATAGCAAACCAAAGTTCTTCGAAAAGTCGACGTATTATGCCAGATTTTAAATCATATGTAATGAAGTATGTGCATCGTAAGTGACTAAAGATTTAATGAAAACAAACGATGATAAAAATTGAAGGGGAAATTTACTATAATTTACTATGTCCCTGTCAAGCGAGAATTTATTAGAGATTTCGATTAAAATAAAAAGAAGGGTAAGCGGTAGTACCTTCGCGATGCCCTCCAAAACATCAACTCCGAGAACAATTGGGTCCTTCGCTCTGAACACGCCGTTCGGTAATATCTTAAGAACGCAAGGGAACACCGCTTCATCGGCCGCCTCCTTCTTCTTTTCCTCCTTGAGGTTCTTGATGTAGGCTCTGAACGCAAGGGTTTTTACTATGTACATGCATTTCCGTTTTTCATAAACGACATCATTTCTCTGCATCATTTCCGTTGTTCGCTTTTGTTTGCTTCGGTTCGCTCGTGTAAAAAGATTGGAAATAAGCCGTCACAGTTGACCACATTGGTTACTTATACCATAAATATCTCTACATTGGATCAATTTAATATTTAATAGTACAAAATGATTTTGGATAAAATGTATACTATGATTTTACAAAAACGACAACAATACGAAACTGACATATTCAAAGTCAGCCAATTTTAAGCCTAAAGTAAATGTTGTCCCTTTAAATTTTATTCCCTCTAACTGCTCACTGTCGTTTTAACTTTAAACTTCGGTCGTTTCGATCTATCGTTTTCCATTTCTATCGTTTTTCTAAACAATTTCTGAAGCTTCGTTTCTCTAATAAATGTCGTTTTGTAAATTTATAATCCTTTCTCATTGATTGATTAAATATATTTTATTTTTTAAAACAGTTAATAGCCACATATGTATTGAAAGTTTTTATTTAAACAGTTAAGATTTCATCAGCTTTTAGAAAAGAAAAATGTTTAAAATACTTGTAGAAGTTACACATTAGAAAAACAGTTAAATGGATTGAAAAATTTGACGAAATTTGAGAGAAGGAAAATATTATTGATACTCGAAACGTTTACAATTTACGTAAAAAAAAGTATTGGGTTTATAATTATATCATTAAGAGTATCAAGATATTAAGGTGGTGTTTGGTTAACTGGTTTGGGAAACCAGTTTTGCAATTTGGTTTGGAAAATCCGTCCAGTTTTGCAATTTGATTTGGGAAATCCGTCTGAAAGTTTGTTGATTGGGACTTCGTCTCCTTAACGCAAAAGATATGTACTTCTCCGGAACGAGATGGAGAATACGACATAAACTATATCGTTTGACGTAAACGACCAAGTACGGAAGAGTGGGCCAAAACAAGGAAAAGGCCCATTATCGAAATAAGCCCATTCGGCCATGGCGTCCAGATTCCAACATAAATAAATAGTGTTCGTTTTTTCTATATATTAATTAAATTTATGACTAAAGTAGCTTATATTTTCTTTTTCTTATGCTTCTTAATCCCAATCTTAGCTTTAAAAAGAAAAGACCTTATCTTCGTTTTATTGCGACGAAGATCTGGTCTTTTAACCTCTAAAAATTAAAAATTGGAGCAAGAAAAAACAAAATATTAAGTAGTTTAACCGTAAATATTTATAAGTTCATTTTGAGAGCTCGAGTTCTGGTTGTTGAAGCTTTCGGTCTCTCCATTTCCATGGCGTTTGCTTCCTCGAACCTCGGAGCTCTCTCTCCCTCTCTCGTCGCAACCAGCCCCTTCCCTCGCTTCGCCTTCCGATTCCCGCCATCGCCGCGAAGAGTCGTCCCGCGACGAGCGCTCCGAGAGTGGAACGAGTACGAGGAAGCTCTCAAGCGCAAGGACCTCGCCCAAGCCCTAAAGTTCCTCAATTCCGTCGAAGACGACGAGGAGCTCGGAATCGATTCCTTCAGAGGATCGGGGAATCGAGATTGGGAGGTTTTGGACACTTGCTTGAACGCCGATGATATGAGACTCGTCGCCAACGCCTATGGCTTCCTCAAGAGCAGAGGGTTTCTCCCCTTCTTCGGCAAGTTCAGGAATATCGGTAAATGTTGCTACTTTCTATCCACTCTTCTGTTGCCATTGATCACTGAGTTTAGATATAGCAATTTGTTCGGTATATCCGGTTTTCGGTTTAGAAAGTTGTTCAAGCTCAGAACTTTAGTGCTATAGAGGAACCGAACCGAGAAACCCGATTTGAGAAGATGAATGACGGGTAGGTTATTATTTGCCATTGATGATCTTGGTCACTAAGTAGAGTATATCCGGTTTTCGGTTTAGATTCGGTTTACATTATCCGTTGTTTCTTTCATCCATTGTTTTGTTGCCATTGATGATCTTGGTCACTGAGTAGAGTATAGGTCTAACAATTTATTCGGTATATCCGGTTTTCGATATATTCAGTTTTCGTTCGGATTACGGGTTTTATGATTACCCCGTGTATCGACATATATAGCAGTTTCGAAAGCTATTCAAGCTCATAGCTTCAAACCGATGCCAGAATTATTTAGAAACCCGATTCGAGAAGATGAATTACGTGTAGGTTAATGATCGAATAATTTATGATGGTGGAGAAGTCCCCAAAATATCCGATTTAAGTCGTATAGATAGTAAAGTTATGGGAAGAGATCGAACGTGTCACGGACATTTGAAACATCATTTTGGCAGTAGAGAAACAAAAGCAGAAGTAAAGAGATAACGACATGGGAATTTTACGCTGTGATCGGAAAATGAGCTACAATGATGAGACAAAGAGAGCTAAAAAGATAAACGACGGCTTGATTATTGTATGTCTCCGAAAACGCCAATTATAGGCCTATCGGTCCGATCCCTCCACTCCACCAAGGAGCTCCTAAAATACCCCATAAATGCATGCCGTACCGTAGAGTTTAAAAAACGGGCCCAGCCAAGGAATCGGATTCGGGTCACAAACTCAAACATTTAAAATAGCATTTTCGCAGGTGTACTACCTTTTTTTAATGGGTGTGCTCTATTTACCAAATAAACCATTAATTGCCAATGAATTATATGGTTGCTTTGTTATAGAAAATCTTTATTAATCAATTCTAAGTCGAGTAAATATTTGAATATGGAACTTATTGTTAATCGATTTCTGCAGTTTTGGAGGGACCAAGAAATGTCACACCAGATGTCTTGAAGGACTCGACGGGTTTAGAAGGTACTCCAAATTTTACGTTTTTTCCATTATCGTCTTCTTTGCAATATTAAGTGCCAAAGATACTTCCTTAGCCTTTTATGCTTAACTTGATCTTTTCCTCGTTATCCAGCTGAAAAATTCGCTCCGAGAAAATGGGGTGTTTCGGGAAGTTCTCAGCTTGCTTTGGTCGCGATCCTCGGTGGAACGTCATATCTTTTCTCGCAAGGCATCGATATAAGGACTAACCTTGCAGTTGTAATTTCTCTGGCGTTTATCGATTCTATTTTTCTCGGAGGGTGTTGTTTAGCTCAACTCACAAGTTATTGGCCCCCGTATAGAACTAGAATCCTAGTACATGAAGCCGGCCATCTCTTAATCGGTAAGCATTACATTATGATCGTTGAATCATATAACAAAATGCAAACTCGGTGTTTTATTCAATTGAATTTTATTATTTTCCTTGACAAATAATACTTAGTGGTGAGACCAAGACCGGGTACTGGGCTTTTGGATCATTTTCGGCCGGGTCCCAGTCTTTTTAGCCGCCCAAAACCGGGCCCAATCCCAATTTAAAAAGAAGTCCGCTTTTTGAATTTTTTGCAAAAAACCGGGACTGGGCTGAAAACCGGGCGTTTCAGCTTTTTAATAGTATTTTTTAATAGAACCCTAAAGCTAAAACTATAATAAATTAATGAAAAATCAGAATATACTAAAACTAGGCTGGAAACTGGGATGGCCCGGTTCTCGGACCGAAACCGGGCTTAGGGAGTAATTATTACACCCCTACTCTGATCGTGATTAAGCAAGTAAACTTATGTTGATAACAAATTTTGTCGACATTTTGCAGCTTACTTAATGGGTTGTCCGATCCGCGGTGTCATTTTAGACCCAATCGTTGCAATTCAAATGGGAATTCAAGGGCAGGTATTATAAATCAGAACTATCTATTCTAAACCGTTAACTAAGAACACAGTTTACGGAGAGCCTAAAACCGAAAAGGGCCAATCGGAACGCTATCCAAATTATTACGTGGAGAATGAAAGATTTAGAATTAAGAGTAACAAGGCTGACATGAAGAATGTGTTTTAGGCAGGAACTCAGTTTTGGGATGAGAAAATGGCGAACGACTTAGCTGACGGACGATTAGATGGTACGGCATTTGACAGGTGCGTCTCACTATCTATCCCGGTATTTCGGGAATTTTCACTACCTTTTTTTTTTGTTGTTAAAATTCAATTCTAGTGCCGTGATTTTTAAAACCGGTTTTAATACAAATCTCCCAAACCAAGTACAAATGAGTGAAATGAAACCAGGTACTGTATGGTCCTTTTCGCCGGAATTGCCGCTGAGGCTCTTATCTACGGGGAAGCTGAGGGCGGAGAAAACGGCGAAAACCTCTTCAAAAAGGCCTGTTCTTTGCTTCAACCCGCATTGTCAATCACCGAGGTATCACTTAAGTCGAATAAATTATTGCACATTTTTATTTTTCTTCAACCAATAGTATTAAGTTTCGGATTCCGAATTTCCATTCTTGTAAGATGTCGAATCAAGCGAGATGGTCTCTTCTTCAATCCTACAATCTTCTGAAATGGCACCGACGAGCTCATCGTGCTGCCGTTAAAGCCTTGCAGAGTCGCTGCACTTTAAGCGTCGTGATTCGGAGAATTGAGGATGCCATGGCAGCAAGTAGATGAAATGTGAAAAATTAGGTGTATATTAACTTTAATATATCTATAAGGTAAATGTATACACCTAATTAAATGTAAAAAATAGTCTTGAGTTGTATATATCCCATTTGATTATTTGCGGTAAAAGTACCTAAAAATAAATAAAAGTTGTGTCATTTTTTTATTTTTAACTTTTGCCGCTCATTTATTTTTATCATTATTGGATACCAAAGTAAAAACACTGTAGTTTCTACAGTGACAATTTGCCAAATTAACAAGTCACAACTGCTGGCCTTCTAACGTTAACATTTGCTCTCTCTCTTTTCTCTTTTTCCTAGAAAATTAAAAACAAAAAACAAAGTATGGTGTATGTGTTGGGTTTTCGATTCCAACTTGTGCAGATTAACTAACTATGGTGTATTTTTTGTTTCATGGAGATGGCTGGTGAAGGGAAAGAATCGGATATTGAGTTCGATTAATATTGTTCATGTGAAATTAGAATCGGATATTGAGTTCGATTAATATTGTTCATGTGAAAAGTGAAGGGAAAGAATCGGATATTGAGTTCGATTAATATTGTTCATGTGAAATTAGAATCGGATATTGAGTTCGATTAATATTGTTCATGTGAAAAGCTTCGACTCTTTTACTTTTTTCAGCAATAAACCCGAGAGCTTTAACTGTATTAGCTCTTCACGATGATCGGAATATTTAGGCTAAATTTCATATTTGCTTGGTAATTTTCCCCTTTTAACTTATAATTTTCCCTCATTTTTACTCTAGATTATACGTACTCATCCCAATTTTATTGACTTTATCCAAAAGTAGAAGTGGCAATTCAATGGGATTGGTTGGCCACTCCGATGGACGCGAAGCTTCTCTGGATGAGCAATTGCTTCACCAGAACCAAGCTCGGAAATCCTCCATTTGGGTTATCATCTTCTTCCTCTGGGATCTCTTCACCTTTGAGTTTGAGTTGCAGACATGGTTGTCGCTCTCCGGTCATGGCTTCTTCTTCCGCAAATCCTTCTACGAAGCTTTACGTCAGTGGTTAGTTAGTTAGTTATCATCTTCCAAAAAGTAAAACATTACGAGGATTTATTGGCTCATATTGTTGATTTTAATATTTTGATGGTGAAAATACCTATGTTATTGACTTTAGTGCAACTAAGTACGAGTAAATAATAATTAATTGTCTCTTTTGCGCAACTGTTGTTGTTTTACGGGATTATTATGAATCTTAACAAAGATCAACTATGACATTAGGGAAATATTGGTTGTAAACAAAGTGCTAAGATTAATATCCTTGGATGTGCAGGGCTATCGTTCCGTTCCACGGAGGAGAGTTTATATTTTCATTACAGATACTATATTTTTGCAATCATACCACCGAGGAACCAAATACGGATTCAAGCACCAAGCCACGAGCTACGTAGAACCCAAAAACCAAAATGATGTCAAATATGGATAAAAATACAATTCTTCATTTTATAATTTTATCCCATACTACATAGCCTTAGATATAAAATTTGAATTTCATTTAGAAAACGAAAATGCTACATATCCGTTGTTTACATTATCCGTTGTTTCTTTCATCCATTGTTTCTTGGTCACTAAGTAGAGTATATCCGGTTTTCGGTTTAGATTCGGTTTACATTATCCGTTGTTTCTTTCATCCATTGTTTTGTTGCCATTGATGATCTTGGTCACTGAGTAGAGTATAGGTCTAACAATTTATTCGGTATATCCGGTTTTCGATATATTCAGTTTTCGTTCGGATTACGGGTTTTATGATTACCCCGTGTATCGACATATATAGCAGTTTCGAAAGCTATTCAAGCTCATAGCTTCAAACCGATGCCAGAATTATTTAGAAACCCGATTCGAGAAGATGAATTACGTGTAGGTTAATGATCGAATAATTTATGATGGTGGAGAAGTCCCCAAAATATCCGATTTAAGTCGTATAGATAGTAAAGTTATGGGAAGAGATCGAACGTGTCACGGACATTTGAAACATCATTTTGGCAGTAGAGAAACAAAAGCAGAAGTAAAGAGATAACGACATGGGAATTTTACGCTGTGATCGGAAAATGAGCTACAATGATGAGAAACGGAGAATGTGGAGCAGGAAGACGATATTGAAGCTTTGCTAAAGAACGACGACGTCTACTGCATTATGCGCCATACGCAACCCACGACCGCAGAAATCGACGCCAGAGTTGCAAAGCCGTATTTTATAAGCTCGAATTTCGCTGCTTCCAATCTTGCCCTTAAATCATGATTATCCTGATGTTTATGCAACAGTTATGAATTAACGAGAGAACGTATCACGAGGTAAACGAAAGAAGAAAGATGGTGGTCAGGGTTTCTTACCCGATCCATGTTACTCTGGAGTTGCCCTATGTCACTCTTAATTGTAATTTGCATCTTCTCCAGGTTGGTCTGCATGTTGATCTGCATCTTCTCCAGGTTGGTCTCCATGTTGATCTGCATCTTCTCCATTTCACCTCGCAGTTTCTCAATCTCAAGTTGCAATAACGAGAAATGTTGATCCTGCAACATTTTTTAATGAATAATAACTCCAAAAGCATAGCTAGAAAGGAAATTGAGATCAAGACATATGTGAAACCAGAAATAAACGTTTACATGTTGATAACCACTTTAAAGAAAAAAACTAAAAATAAATACCTGTTTGTTCTGAACTTCTGATTTGAATATGGACAAACTAGCTTCTTGCATCATTTCACTCTACAAAATGAAATAGAAACCCGGTCAGCTAAATATTAATAGAAAAACAAGCATAATAATACAACTCCGTCGCTTACCTTCTGCATATCCGACTTCGAAACTAACGAGCGCGAAACCTCGATTATTACACTAGTAATCGCCTCTGCCTGTTTCAATGTCACGCCTTCATTCTCTAGTTTCTTTACCTATATCAATACAAAAATCAAAAAAAAAATTTGATACACGAAATTTGTTGAAGCTAAACTTTCTCGCGAATGGCGATCAATTAAATTTCAAAGACATTACCAGCGCTAATGTATCGAAGAGATGCATCGGATTTTCGCTCGGTTTCGCCAGCTGAGACATAGACCGAGAACCCAATTTCCTGAAAGCCGAAGCGGCCATTGTCCCGAGAATCTCTACAAAACAACAACAGAGAATCAATCTAATGCATTCATTGAACAACATATCAGCATCTGAAAACAAAGAAAAAATAATATACAATATGCAATAGCATGAATTTCAAAGAGCTGAATATACAAATGAAAAAAGCCTATTAATTAACCAAAAAAGCCCATAAACTAATTAAGTAATCAACCAAGAAAAAATCAACCAATCTGATAATCAAGTAATCAACCCTAAATCTGATAATCAAGTAATCAAAACTGAAAACGAAAAACGTAAACCCTAAATCTGATAATCAAGTAATCAACCGATAAACATCTGAGAATCAATCAGAGAATCAACCAATCTGATAATCAACCCTAAATCTGATAATCAAGTAATCAAAACTGAAAACGAAAAACGTAAACCCTAAATCTGATAATCAAGTAATCAACCGATAAACAACTGAGAATCAATTCAGAGAATCAACCAATGTGATAATCAACCCTAAATCTGATAATCAAGAATCAAAACTGAAAACGAAAAACGTAAACCCTAAATATCAACCGATAAACAACTGAGAATCAATCAGAGAATCAACCAATCTGACAATCAACCCTAAATCTGATAATCAAGAATCAAAACTGAAAACGAAAAACGTAAACCCTAAATCTGATAATCAACCGATAAACAACTGAGAATCAACCGATAAATCAACCAAGAATCAATCAGAGAATCAACCGATAGAATCAGTCAGAGAATCAACCGATAAACAACTGAGAATCAATCAGAGAATCGACCAAGAATCAACCGATAAACAACTGAGAATCAGAAGAAAACCCTAACCTTAAGTCGCCGAGGGAAGCTGGCTGCGAAGGCGAACGGCGAGCTGCGAACGGCGAGAACGGTTCGAGAGAGAGAGGAGGCTGTGCGAGAGGAGAGAGAGATACGGCCCTTTAAGAGAGGAGGCTGTGCGAGAGGAAAGAGAGATACGACCCTTTAACTAGTAAACGACCCTTTAAAAAACGACCCTTTAACTAGTAAACGACCCTTTAAAAAACGACCCTTTAACTAGTAACCATAAACCTTACACTTTTCTTCTTCTTCTTCCAGGTTTGATATCTAAAGCTGACAAGTATCTTTGGTAAGTTCTATTGGTTAATTCACTCTCTTTTGGGAATTTTTCTTTGTAGTTCCCTTTAACTAGTAAACGACCCTTTAGCTAGTAAACGACCCTTTTCGCACAAAGATAATCATTAAATAGCAAATAAAATACAACAATCGATGAATATCTCTGTTTTATTATGTTTTCCGAAATGAGCTCGGTTTTCTTCCGTTGAATAGCTGGACAGATGAAGGATCATGAGCCAGATGTTTTTCTCTATTTTCCTTAACCTTCCCCTTATAGGGTCTCTCTCTCTTTTTCGGGACTTTTTCCTCTGTTTTTCCGAACCCTTACAAAATGAGGCTTATCTTGCCTTTTATAGAGTTTACAATGCCTTCCCCTCGCATCTTTCCCGCCTTTTTTCTCTTTAATCATTCACTCTCTGACGTGATTTGAGGGCAGCAGGGTTAATCCTTGCTTTATGTCACTTCCGAGCAGGCTGCCGTTATGGGTATGTGTGCCTCATTAAATGCGCGTCCCGTCCGCCATCATTCGGCTCTGCAAGCCTCGTCGCTGGTGCTCTCGTCGAGTGAGTAGGTCGGCTTCATTAAATGCACGTCTCGTCAAGGGTCATTCGGCTCTGTATAATCATCATGACGAAATTCCTCGTCGAGTGTGATGGGACGCTTCATCGCAACTTGCTTTTGTGTGGTTGTGCTTCCTCGCGATCGAACCTCCTCGGGGATAATCCCCCTCGCGGTTGAACTTCCTCGGGGATAATCCCCCTCGCGGTGATGAAGTTCCTCGGGGATAATCCTCGTCGGGGATAATCCCCCTCGGGTGATGAAGTTCCTCGCCTCCTTTCGCGTCGTTTGTGGGCAAAACGACACGAGTTATATTGAGGATGGATTTGACCAAATCCGACCTTAACATTAGCCGCCAAAAATAAACATTGGGTACATAATCCGCAGAAGATAAAACATTGGGTACATTAGCCGCAGTTTATCCTAATGTATAATAAAAGAATCTTTATATTAAGAGATGAATACTAACATAGAGATCATAAATATTAAAAGAAAAATGAAGTTGATGGGAATTGAACATTGGTCTTCTAGGAGAGAGAGTTAAAACTATTCTTAAATAACCACTATACCAAAGTCTTACTTTGTTTAATTACGATACATTTAATATATATTGATATAAGTGTATATATTTATTCATTAAAAATAACAGATTTGAATCAAGTTGGGGCGGCTGCACCCAGTGGCGAAGCTAGCTTTTTAAACCAAGAGGGGCACTAATTTTTTAATTTTTATAATTTTCTTGAAGGTATTAATGCAAAAATAAATGATAAAAAATATTAATTGCTGAAAATCTTAATACTCATTAAATAATCAAACTAAATAAATAAAAACATAATCTAAAAAAAAAACTACTTATTGTAGAATTCCACATCGAAATTTAATATTTTGAATGTGTAGAACATTCTCATTGACGCCACGCGAATCAGAACGTGTGTGTAGAGGGGGTTTTTCACCACCTTTTTCCAGTCACAAAGACAATCATCAAATAACAAATAAATAACAACAAATGATGAATATCCCTGTTTTATTATAATTTCCGAAATGAGCTCGGTTTTCTTCCGTTAAATAGCTGGACAGATGAAGGATCATGAGCCTCAGATTTCTCTCTTTCCTTGGCCTTTTTCTATTACAAGATTCGTTGCTCTCTTTTTTGGGTCTCTTTTCTCTATCTTTTTTCCGAACCCCTTACAAATGAGGCTTATCTTGCCTTTTATAGAGTTTACAATTTACATTATGCCCCCTAGAATTTTCCCGCCTTTTCCCTTTTTAATCATTCGCTTCCCAGAGTGATTCGATGGAAGGCATGGTGGATTTCTGCTTTACGTCGCTTCCGAGCAGACTGTCATTTTGGGTAGGTGAGCTTCATTAAATGCACGTCCCTTCAGCCGTCATCGGGCCTTGCAAGCCCCGGCGCTGACGCCTTTTATCGAGTGAGTAGGTGAGCTTCATTAAATGCACGTCCCTTCAGCCGTCATCGGCTCTGCATAATCATCATGACGAAATCCCTCGTCGAGTGTGATGGGACACTTCTTCGCAACTTGCTTTTGCGTGGCTGTACTTCCTCGTGATCAAACCTCATCGGGGATGATCCTCCTCGGGAATAATCCCACTCGCGGTAGGGCTTCCTCGGAGATCATCCTCGTCGGAGATAATCCCCCTCGGGCTGAACTTCCTCGGGGATCATCCTCGTCGGGGATAATCCCCCTCGGGCTGAACTTCCTCGGAGATTATCCTCGTCAGGGATAATCTCCCTCGGGGTTGAACTTCCTCGCCCCCTTTCATGTCGTTTGTGGGCAAAACGACGCGAGTTGTGTTGAGGATGGATTTGACCAAATCCGACCTTAACAGTGTGTTTCTATAAATTGGGAGAGAAAAGTAATAAGAGGAAATTATAGGGATTTAATCTAGATGTAATTGATATTTAATTTTAAAATATTTATTGATATAGGGGGAGAAAAAACAGCGTTACGTTACACTATGGTTAGATAATATAGGGATTTAACCTTTTTATATTATATTTTTATTAAAAATTAATAATAAAAATTGAAGACAACAAATAGAGGAGGGGCACGTGTCCACCCTCTACCCTTAATGCCTTCGCCTTTGGCTGCACCCGCTCGGCCCTTACTAAATCCGCTCATGTGTAATACATGCATGGATATTATTTGGTTTTAATAGCTTCACAAGCTCATTGCTTTAGTCTTAAAGGTAATATTGTAAATACAGATATTCGGAAATTCCGATTTTAATATTAAAAACTAAATTGAAATAAAAAAATACTAACTTAGGAAGGGCAGATCGAGATCGGACGGTCTAAATTAACTAACTTTTATTTAAAAATAAAAAATTAAACATTTCTGTATTGAAAAGAAAATCGGAACCGAAAATGTCCAGTTCTGATAAAAAGAAAGAAAAAAGGCGGTATTTTTCGATAGTGATCCAAAAATTATTTCGAGAACGAACCAAAGAATCATATCCATTTCTTAAATTTCTAACAAATAATTCGAAACCGCTGAGCGTTTTTTCAGTTTTTTGTATGTCACGGGGCTTGAACCCTGCACCGCGTTCTTTTCATGACGTAGGAATTTAAAAAGAAAAAGAGTTAGCTTTACAAGTAATGATTTAACAGCTCCTAAGCTACCTTTTCAAACCCTAGACGGAACCCGAAGCCCGGACGACGAGAGGGCTAACGACCCGTGATCTCTTGCTACGCCATGACAAGAACCCGAACGCGTAGCCCTTCGTAGGAACCGCCACCGTGAACTGCACGGTGAACCTCAGCTTCTGCAGCGAGCGGGTGAATACGAGCCGGTCGGGCACCACCGTGACGTTGAACCCTCTCGGCTGCGACACTTTGGCTCGGTACACGCTCCTCGGCTTCCCCACGTTTGTCACGACCCTCGTAACCGAGGCTCGCTCTTTGAGATTCGGAACCGTTATGGAGGGGTAGTTCAGGTCTTGCGCCATCCGCAGCGTGCTGTGAGCGCACGTGGTGTTGTACCCGGTGATCTGCCGCAGCGAGTGCTCGTCGTAGCCGATGGAGCACAGGAACGCAATGTGATCGGACGGTTCGGAGTCGTAGACGAGGCCGGGATCGAGGACTTTTTTCGGGTTGATGAAACCTGAGCCATAGTCAAATGCGTTGCCTCTTCTGCGGTCGGGGTCGGAGAGGATCGGCCTGCGGTTCTTGTCCAAAGCACTGGCTGTTTAAAGATTTACAAAAGAGCTATTATTGTTCTCTCATAACTTTTATTTTGTCGCAATTTTCCCCCTATATATTTTAACTATAGAAGTTGTGCCCCGGGTAAAAGTCACGGCTTAAAATTTGACGAAAAACTGTCGATAAATAACAGTTGGGAGGATAAAATTGTGAAATGTTCAATAATCCAGAGGAAAACAGTTGAGAAAAATTTAACGGGGAAACTGAAACAACGCGGTGAGATCAAGGGGGTATAGCTGCAAATTATTATTTTTATTACCGGTTGTCATGATTGCGGATTTTATAGCCGCTGGAGACCACGAAGGATAAACCGCTTTGACCAACGTCGCGATTCCAGTCACGTGCGGGCAAGCCATGGAAGTTCCCGAGAGGATGTTGAACTCCATCTTTGCCGCTGCCGGCGACCAAGCGGCTAGTATGTTCAATCCCGGCGCTGCCACGTCAGGCTACACAAGCAGAACAAACACAACTGATTGATCCAAAAGATAAGTGAAAGGATTTGAATTTCCTCTTGAGTAAATTTTACCTTCAAGATTTCCGGTGTCAGGGAGTTCGGACCTCTCGAAGAGAATGCTGCGACACGTGGTGCGGGTTGCGACCCCAGAACAGTCTTGGCCGCCATAATCCGGGACTTCGGATTTCTGTTTGGAAAATTTTTCACAGAAACTTTATATACTGAATAATTATTTTGTAGTATTTGACTTTCTGATGAATCAAAGTTACGATAACCTGTATCGGTTCTGTACAAAACGGTTTTTTGGTAACCGGACCACCAGTAAAGTCGGTACTCTTCAATTTTGAACTGGTAATTACAGTTTTTTATTTCCAGTATTTTGGTAACAGTTGATTTTTTAAACGGTATTCATATCGGAAAGCGGAGCAAATATAAAACTAACCTCGAGCGATTTACGTGAGACAGAATCCGAGTTCCGGTTTTCTTTCCGACAATGGCGGAAGGGATGACGAAGGGAATGGCAACGTTCTTGTCTTCTTCGTCGATAAGGATCATCCCGACACCGCCGGCTTCTTTCACTATCACGCTCTTTTCCCGCTTCGACTCCATCGAGCTTTCGACGTGCCGACAGACCAAAACCTTCCCTCGGACCTCGGTTTCGTTCAACGAGCTCTCTAAGCAGTAACTATAAAAAAAAAAATACGGAGAATAATGCTTGTAAGGATTTCTGACTGATTAGCGTGCGAAACCGCAACGAGATTCGGAGTACCTTTCGCTTCACCTGGATTGGTAAGGAGTGAAATATCCGGCGTTGACTTCGGAGGCCGAGACGATCCTCGCCGGTTCTTCCATTTCGAGAAGGCTGAGACTTTCTCCCTGAAGTCAACCGTTGACATCATGTGAGTACGAAAACACAAGTATAAAAACAAGAGATAATATCCGCAAAAGTATTTAAGTTGTAGTCAACTGCGCCGGCGGCTATAATCCCAAAATAAAAATAAAAAACAAGCCAGAAAACTCACTGTGAAGTTACGACCCTCTTCGAACAAGATATCGGAGGTAAAATCCCGATCCGTGGAGCTCGCAGCGACGGTGAGCATCCACGGCCCCACATTGGTGGCAGAGCCCGGCCTCCCTTGGTTCCCGGCCGAAGATACGACCAAGATCCCGTGAGCGGCAGCGTGGAACGACCCCGCAGACACGGCGTCGCTAAAATAGTCTGCCTGCGGAGAATCGGAGCCCAGCGACACCGAGATGACATGGACCCCGTCGCGGATCGCATCATCAAAGGCGGCCAGCAAGTCCACGTCGTAGCAGCCCGAGTCCCAGCACGTTTTGTGTACCGCCACTCTCGCCATCGGGGCACCCCCTCGGGCGCCCCCCGAGGCCAGCCCTTTGTAGTTCATGTTGGACACGTAACGTCCCGCGGTTATGGAGGCCGTGTGGCTACCGTGGCCGGAGCTGTCCCTAGCCGACATGAACGACACTACGTTGGTGTCGCCGAATTCGTTTTCGTTCTCTTCGGCTCGGTAACCGCTCATGTAGTACCTTGCTCCGATCACTTTCCTGTCACGGCAAATCATTTTTACTACAAATAAGAATCTGCCCATTTTTACCCTTAAGTTTGACATTCATTGCACTTTGCCCCTTTACGTTTGTTTAGTTGCATTTTTCCCCTTTACGTTTATTTAATGTGATGGGGGAAAATGGAACAAAATAAAGCGTATAGGCGAAAATGAAACTAAGGCCTAACCTGAGGGGGGAAATACGCCAATTACTCTAAATACGGATAATTATTCTTTACAATATACTCCCTAACTTTCTATTTCTCAAAAATAAATCATCAAGCATTAGAAACCTATTGCACGTGGAAGAGTTGAAAGCCTCCCCGGTTTGGCACCGCCCTTTCCAACTCGCCGGAACTGGAGGCATACCGGCATCGCTGAAGCTCGGGGACTCAGGCCAAATTCCTGGTTTCATTAGTGAGTGAGAAAACAACCTTTTTCATTAACATGAATAATTACTCATTTATAACACACACACACACACACACATATATATATAACATGAAAAAGTCATGTGTAGTCTATTATTTTTTTAACACCAAAGAACAGGATCGTTGCTGCAAAAAACTAAAGTTCAGGGGCATTATTGCCAATTACTGAATATAATATAGTCCAGTGACCAGAAATTAAGGTAAAATAATATATCTATATATAGATGAAACTTGGGATAAGAATTCTTTGAGACCTGTATCAATGAATCCAAGAATGACATTCACTTGGTTCTTCGTGGAATATCCCAAGACCTCCATTGTCGCATCATCCAGAAGCCCCATGAAATCCCACGAATGAGTTGTGTGCAGAGCTCTCTTCCGGTTCGGAAATACCGAAACTACCCCTGCCATCTCTGCCCACAAAAATTTCTCCCAAATTCACACTCTGAGACTGAGACTCTAAAGATCGAAACTTTGGAACTTACTGGAGATTTGAGAAGCTTGGTCTTCGCTCAACATGGCCGCGAAGCCTCTGAAGCCATGCTTGTAGCTGTACACGTGCGACGCCTGAGCTCGCTCAATGCTGCTCATACAACATATACATACATATATATATATATATATATATATATATACATAATACATTATCAGAAGAACCCAGAAAGAAAACGACGATGATATGTCCGGTGACGCACCTTCCTTGATGAACAGAGGCGAGAATTTGGTGGTTTTGGGTCAAAAGCTCGTCTGGGTCTTGTTCGCCATTGTTGCTTCCCATGTAAACGACATAGACCTTGAAACGAACGAGCCACGATGATTAAACCCAGAAAGCTCGAAGCTTGCGAAGCGGGGCGAGAATGGCGTTTACCTTGGAGGAGAGGCAAGCTCCAAGTTGAAGAAGCAGCGAGACGAGGACGAGCAGAGACATGGAAGCGACACTACTGCTTCTGCTTCTTCTTCTTGCAATGAGAGAGAGAGGAGTGTATCTATATGTGTAAGTATATGTAATGGCGTTTTCACAGAATACAATGCGAGAGAGAGAGAAGGTAACTGTCTCTATGGGTGTCCTGTGCTGTGAGATGATAAAGTGATATTGGATTTTCATATTTATAAATGCTTTGTATTTTGGTCGTACGTAAATACCTCAAAGATTATTGAAATATATATAGGTATATATTATATAATACTGAAAATAAAGGACTCGGGAAATCCGGAATATTTTTGAAAATCAGGAATCGGAATTTTTGTTCTGGGAAAGAAACGTACCGAAACTTTCTGGTTCTGAATTTAAAATATACATAATATGTGTCTTTTTTTACTTAATGTTTAATTAGTTTGGGCCGTCGTCAAATTAATTAGTAAAATGCATACCGGGAATTATGAGTTGTCTTTTCTAGAATTTAGATTTTTGGTTCTGATTTCAAAATATATATATATATATATAACATTTTTTTTCATCTTGAGAGTCTTCTTAAAAATAGTTAATTAATCTTGGCCGACGAAAATAGATTAAAAAAATTTAGAAATTTTGTTTCCTTTTTATCTGAGATCCAAATTTCTAGTTCAAATTCCTTAAAAAGGGAATTTTCAAACCTAGATATTTACCTGATTAAATACTATAAGTATAAGGTGTGTGTGTGTGTATATATATATATATTATATGAATAAGAGCAAGGTTTCAAATTTCGCGAAATTCGAACGACATTCCGACCGATTTTCGTTTTTCGCAGATATGGGCACGTGGGTGGAATATCGTTTGTCGTTTTTAAGAGAAAAAATCGCGAAAAATGGTTGGAATTTCGCAAAAAATCATAGTTTTGGTTAGATTTTGGCAAAAATACCAATTAAACTTTCGGCAAAAATAATTATACTCACACAAGAGCACCCCATCCCACCCCACCCCACCCCACCACGTCACGTCCGGCTGGACGGCGGCGGCGCGCGCGTGTGGTGGTGTAACATTTGTGTGAGTCCTCCCCCGTCCACAAAATCCTATGACCCAAAGGGCCCAAGCCCTTGTCCCTAATATTTGGTATATAAACATCACCAAACTCTTGTCATCTATCAATGTGAGACTTTTTGTTATTCAACTAATATCACACATTCACACTTAACATACACATGAACTTCACCTAATAATTTAACTTAATATTATACACTTCAAATAATATTATACACTTAACATACATATTAACTTCACCTAACATACATATACACTTACTATACATATTCATTTAATAGTATACACTTCAACTAATATTAAATTTGTTACATACATATACAATTAACATGCATATTCACTTAATATTACACACTTAATAAACATACATATTCACTTCACATAATAATTTGACTTAATATTATACACTTAAACTAATAAAGTGACTTAATATTATACATTTCACCTACATATTTAAGTTACAAATGGGTTTGTATACAATTATGTCTTGTATTTATTAAATATGTAGTTTTTAACCTATATAAATATCTTGCTTAAATACTCAAATATTTTTTACAAAATATCCATGCGAAAAGTGCGGTAAATGCGGTATGTCCATGCGAAAAGTGCGGTAAATGCGGTATGCGGCATGCCTTTTTTTTCGATTTGCCCATCGACATACCCATCGGCAAGCGATATATCCGTAAAACGGAAAATGCGAAACGAAAACGGCAAGCGGTATTTTAAACCTTGAATAAGAGGATGTGGTGTTTTGGCTTATCTTTAGTCATGTGATGAGGAACCCGTGAGTTGTGGTTTGTGGAGTGAATTGCAAGTTTGTAGCTGGATTTGAATGTCAAATTTACAAGCTTAGTCTAACTTTAATTATTATCACTAAACTAATCATTTGTTTAATTCACAATAATATTGTATAAGAATAAAAAGTGGATTTTATATTGCATGTATATTATGAAAATGAAGTCAATTAATGGACGTTTTTGTAAGCAAGTGAATGGATATTTGTTGTTTCTTAGACGTAATAAATCCATGATTATTCAATTAATTTAGTGATTATAGTACAATGAATCATTTTAATTAACTCAATAACAAGCAACATTTTGTTGTTATTATTATATATAAAATCAATTCAATTCTATCTAGAACTAAATTAATGTTTCAAAGAAAAAACAATTTTGAAACTCTCGAAGATGATGGTATTATAAGTGTAAAATACGCATCCAACAATAAAATTATTTGTTATTCCTTGAATAATATAAAGAACATTGATTATTAACATCACTGTGGCAAACTATTGTGATATTTCGTACGGATTATATCATTAAAACGTGATTATGAACCATTCAAAACAAGAAAGGTCTAAAACGACGTGTTAATTACTCGAAACTTGGTCGTTGTTTCTTAAGTAGCTCGTAGTTTAGGCTTATCGGAATTCCTCAATGAACTTCATATTTCAACTAGAAATTACACCAATTAATCTTAAAGAAAAGCTAAGTGCATCTGATAAATGTGTGGTGATTCATATTATAACGAAAAATTCACGAGAAAAGGCGAAAAAAAATATACTGTAACAGTCAAATAAATTTTAACGAAATGCGTATTTCTCAATGTACGTAGATAAAATATTAATTAATCATTCATCTCTCATTCTATTGCGTAAGTTATTCTTCACAAAATCATTCCTTACGACTAAAGTTGTAACATTAAGTAAAAAAATGAAAAAGGAAAAAAGCTTATGTAAAAGTTAATCTTGTAAATTATGATCAAACTGTGAATTCCGGCAAAATATATATATATATATATATTAAACAGTAGAAACTATAAGAGAAAACTACCATCTCAAAAAAGATTGTATATGTGATACATTTAAAGACCGTTACAAGTGAATACTTTTTGTAAACAATTAAGTACCCTTTACAAGGACCCTAAAAAGATGAGAAATAAGCATAGAAAAATGGAAAAAAGAGAAAATAAACAGTAAAAATAGGATTAGTGGAAGACAATGAGTCGACATGAAGAACACAATCATCAGCTTTTTGAGCAAAAATACTAACTTTATAAACCGTTATTTATTTATTTATCAAAATCACTGTTTATTGCACGCCGAGTATATTATATAAATTAATTTATGGGTTTAACATTTAATTAGTACTTAATTATTCATCATATATATTTGGTTTCTAATTTGTTTAATTACTATTCTTTTTAACTGAGATTTCATTCAAAAAGGAGAAGAAACATAACCAGCAAGTGAGAACGTCTCGGAACGATCTAATGTTAGACTGTTACGAACTCAATTAACACGTTTAAGTATAGATATACGAAAGCGACATACATCATTAAGCTTTTAGATTGTTTTTTTAAGTCTTATGATGTTTTTTTTAAGTCTTATGATCTATAATGCAGTTTAATTAGAATAAGACTTTTATCGAGAATCATTATGCGCGGTATTTAACAACTAGATGTCTAATGTCACTCAAACCGGGACCGTGGGCATGGAGGTTCTAGACGCTTGTGATTTTATGTAAGCGCATTTGAAGCACGTCTGAACACAAAAGCTTATCTTATCTTAGGTTTATTTCTTCCGTCCAGATTGGAAAAAAAAAAATTAAGCGCTCGAAATACTATTAAAAAAATTTCTCTCAAAAGTAGTGATTATCAAGTGCTCGTGAGTTGCCACGAGCTACAATTATCACTTGGCATCCTGTGTAAATTCACAAACTTTACCACATATTATTATATAATAGATTTATAAAATGTGATAGTTAATTATGGAAATCTGAATAATTAAGGGAACATCATGATTAGAAGAGTTGGATAATGCAATTTTCAAATGTTTTACCAAATAATATATGTATATATATAATTATTTACATATCACTGATACATAGATACAGTATTATATAATGGGATAATATAGGCTAGAGATGATTAGAATAAAAGATGTGAATATTGATCAAATTGTAACATAATTTTGAAGTCTAAAAATAATTTGTTCTCTTAATGTTGGGACTTGTCATTGTTTTATTTCAATATATTAAATGTAGTTAAATGAAAGTCCAAATTTTAATCTTAAGTAAGAAAAATTAATTATGTGTTGCTCTATGAATATATATATATATATATATATAATTATATAAGTAATGAAAAACATGTAAAGGGAAGTTAGTTAATGAACAACTCAATCTTGTCAAGGATAATTAACGACCCACTAAATAATAATGACGCAATTTGACTAGCAAAGCAAGAAATCATTAGCATAATTAATATAAAAAAATACAATTAAAAAAAGCAATCAAGTTAGCTAATACTTTTTATTTTTGATGTATGAAAACTAATATCATAATCATAATCATAATATAATAAAAGTACAAAGTATAGTGCCGTTGGGTTTGGGTTGATGATAGTTATCCAAATTTGTGCTCAACATGATCGACCACAATCATTATAATATAACAATAATGAGACTTTAACGAATAAAGAATATTAATAATAAATTAATCATTTTTTAACTTAAATTAAATTACTTTATAGACATTTTTTAATGATTTTTTGGATTCTTATGGTTATAGAATTTGGTTTTCACATGTTTATTTGCATTCAACATTATCAATAATAGACACGCAATGATTAAAAAATATTGTTTTCTCTTTTTAATTATAAATGTCTTTTGTGCATTACTTTGGTTTAAAAATATATATATATATTGACGAAGATAAAAGTTTCATAAAATATTTTACTATAAATATAATCTAACTGGATTCATAAGCCGAATCTACTAATGAATTCAGTCCTGAACAAAGTCTTCGGTATAACCGATTTTGTGTCCAAAAGAGAAGATCTTTGATTTTATTATATATATATATATATATATATATATATATAAAAAAACAAATAATAAAGTTTAGATCTTTTTTAGCACAAAATCTTAGTAGTTGAAATTAGAAGTTAGAGACATGTCCAGAGAGTTAATTTACCTTGCGCTTTGACATCACAGTGTTACTGATATTCAACCGTGAATATTCCCACACGTGCGGTTGGTAAAGGCCCAATGAGTGTAACAACCAATAGTATGAAGCTCGGCGAGTCTCAAACTCAAGCGTACAAAGCTGTTCGAAACAGCAATCAATGGGATTAGGATCAACCGCACATATGTAGCATCTTTCCCGTTTACTATTTAGTGGTATAAAATTGACAAAACATTTCATAAAGATAAAAACAAAATCATGATCTCAGAGATATTAGGCCACTATTTAAGCATACCGAATGCGTAATATTCTCCAGTGAATCAACAATGCAGTGAGCATAGTCATAACTTGGATAGATACACCACTTATCTCCAGCGTGCGGATGAGGAGTGAACTGTAGCAATAAAACTGTCATCATAACCATTGTCGGGTTTTTCTCGTGAAAATAAAACATGTGATGATGGGTTTCCACGCACCTTGATACGATAAGCTATAAGGTCATACATGTTAAAGTTATCGCTCTGCATATCTTGCTTCATTCGAAGCGTGGCTTTTCCCTCTTCAATCAGACCGCGTCTCATATCCTCAAAGAGTCGGAGTGACTCGTCGATGGGCCTATCTCTCCATGGACTGTTCATCTTTTTTTCTCTGTATTCCTTTATTTCGTCTGCCGTCTGCAACCAAAATTTTGTACACTCTAATCACGAATAAAAACCAGAAGAGATTGGTAAAAATGATACCCACATACACTCGTAAATGCACGAAGGGCCCGAGGATGCCCTATTTTTATTTCCATCATCACATAAAACCCTACAACTTAGATGAATTTTTGGATTTTAAGACTTGTACTTCGTAAATTGATGAATTTTATGTAGAATGATGTGTTGTTTGTTATGAATTGTATAAGCTTATGAATTTATATTATTATTGAGACTTACGCCTCAGTTCTCGATGTACAGAATAAACAAAGACCGCAATCGGGTTGAGGCAATAAAAACATTGAACAAAACCTGATGATCAACATATGCATGTCCTCTTCGTATGAGTTCTACAGCCAAATCAAACAGCTCTTGGAAGTAATCACTGGTATAAGTGACCTGAAAAAAAAAAATGATAAATAAGATTATCGAAGAAAAAAAAGCATGGCGGAAAACCATCCTATTACTAAGACTGTGATACCTTAAACGGCTCCCATCCCATCCATTTGACAATCTCCTGAATATGATCAATATATTCTTTCTTTTCAGCATCAGGATTTGTGTCATCAAACCTAAAACGAGACAACTGGGCAATCAGAACTTCAGAGAAATAGTAATTTAATAGGGACCTATAAGAAAAACCGAATTGAACACGGATTATTAAAGAAGAAAGAAAAAAGGCAATTATATAGCAAATGAAACAAACCTCAAATAGCAACTTCCACCTCGATCTTTTGCCAGTCCAAAATCAACAAACATCGCCTATCAGTAAATACGGTTAATCGGTTATAGAAGTGAAACAGCAGTCAAAGCACTAGACTTTTAACACAAAACACCGGTCCTGGTCTGTACACACCTTGGCATGACCTATATGTAGATAGCCATTGGGTTCAGGAGGAAATCGAGTCCAAACTTTCCCTCCGGTTACTTTCAAGTGTTTCTCAAGCAAGTCCTTAGTATTGCAGCATCTTAAAACAGAACCGTTGCTGAAGAAAACTTCAGTGTGAACCTAGATTTCACCGATAAACAAGATCAGAGATGAATTGCATGCATTCAACTAAGGCAAGGTAAGAGGATTATACCTTAAAGTTCTCCTCGGGCTGAGGGAATATCGAAAATGGATTGATATCCTCTTCAGGTTCGGGAGCAGAAACAACATTTTTCTCGTCAACTTTTGCAGGGTTCTCCTTCTTCTTCTTTGCTACCTTTTCATTATCAGCTTCTGTTTTTTCCCCGAGTAATTCGTACATTTTTGCATCAATGAGTTCCTGAATCAAAAATATATGAGATGGTCCTAGAACACAATAATACTACAATTAAACAACAATTATGTTATACGCGTTCAAAAAAAGTACTAAATATCAACCTTGACAATCTTAGGGTCCGCCCACGGTTGTCTCTTCCGAAGATGCCCAAACAAATTTCCAACTATAGCCAGCATCAAAATGTGCAATTTCAGTGGTTTTATAAATAAAATAAAATAAAATAAAAAAGTGACAAGTATTAAATGTATTTTCAGCAGGTATCCCGAGGTTCAGAAGTCAATTTCTTATTACATACTGAAAATTCAAATCATAGACAGATAAGAGAGTTACCATTTGTTCGATACCGTTCCTTCAGAATTGTATCCTTATTCTCTTCAAATACATCATTGACAGTTTTTCTAATTTCTTCCTCCGAAACCTCAACGCCTGCATGAAAACGCAACTGTGCAATTATTTCCGGCAAAAAGATTACACATATGGGATAAAGTTTCCTTCTCTAAAAACAGAGTTTAACGAAACTCAAGCTTGATTTGCATGCAAGTGAAACTATATTTAACCTTGTACTAGAGAAACGAGACTCGTGTAATTAAATAGTTGCATGAATCGCTGAAGGGTATGAACTAGTACAAACATATAAAATTCAACCTAGTAAGTGACTGAATTTATCTTACCAACGCCACATGCATCTTCAAATTCATTTGTTTTGAGGTCATCGGAGCCCGTGACCGATAAAAACGCAAACGCGGCTTCCAACTGAGCCGGAGTCTTAATCTGCAAAAACAGAAAACAAAATCTCAAACTCACCACTCCACTAAAACGACCCACGCAGACCATATCCAAGAAGTTTCTAGCCCGACCTTCGAAGAAACGACATATTTCGCCAAGGTCGGACGGTGCACAAGGGAGTTCATCGGGTACTTCGTGGCAACCTGTCAGCAAAACGGATCCGGTTCTTTACATACTGAACGAGAGATCTTATTCAACTAACGCGCTTCGGTGTATAAAAAATGCTACCGTGTACAAGAGGTTTCCGACATTCTTACTACTCCTATATCCATCATCATCGGTCCCGGTCCCGGACAAGCCAGCCTGACAAAAACACGCCGCGAAAAGATAAGTAATCGAAGCAAGCAGTACAATCAATTCAAACGTCGAATTTCAGAAAAGAAAAGAAAAAGCTAAGCTCGAGTTCATCAATTCACAGCGATTTCTTCAATTCAAATTCGAATTTCTCCATTTCTCCACGTCGAATCGACCACATGCAATGCAAACACATGAAGCCGGAAACTCCATTTCACGGAGAAGAGAAGTGAAGGTGTACCTCGGCGATGACGGCGGTGAGGTTGGCGGTGACCTTCTTGTTGGCGACGGTGTTGCGCGCGATGCTCTCGTCCAATCGGATGCTCAGGAAGAGCTTCATGCTCTCCTCCTTGTCGGCCATGGCTTCCTTCGCCGGAATCAACGTCGACGGCGACTACGGCGACGGCGGCGGCGGAGAGAGAGAGAGAGAGATTTGGGGATTCTTGTAATGCTTTGTTGATTTAGTACTATATCACGAGTGAAAAACGACACTGTTTTTTTTAACAAACGACGTCGTTTTTTTCGCTGTGAATGACAGCGTTTTCATTACCAGCAGGCAGCAGCGACACCGTTTTTATTCTGAATGCAAACGACTACGTTTTAATTGCAATCTCACAGGTTCTTTTAGAGGTTTCATACCATTTTCTTCTGTTTTTTTTAATTATTTTTCAGGGCGAAAACTTGATTCAGCACTGGTATTTTGAGAGTATCTTGGTTCCGGTTTTGTTTTTTATAGAATTTTTTTGCTAAAGCAGTAAATCCTTTCACAAAATCTTTGCTGTTAGTGTTAAAAAAATCGATAATAGTTTAAGCTTTAGGGTGGAAGCGGACGCTTCGGGACGATAGAGTATCTTGGTTCCGGTTTTGTTTTTTATAATTTATTTTTTCAAATTACTAACTATTACCTGTTTATGTTAAATTTTTCCAATGTCGTTTTGTACTTTTATTCCGTAACAAACGCCGTTCATCATTGGCTTTATAGTTACCTATTAATATAAATGAACAAAATGTCCATTTTGTGTCAAACGTTTCAAAAAAATGCTCATTGCGTGTATTTTGTACTCTCACAAATGGGCATTCCTTAAAAGGTTCGACACAAAATTGATCATTTAGTACAATTTCCAATTAATATTTATAAATAAATAAATGATATGGTACATTAGCCGCAGTTTATCCTAATGTATAATAAAAGAATCTTTATATTAAGAGATGAATACTAACATAGAGATCATAAATATTAAAAGAAAAATGAAGTTGATGGGAATTGAACATTGGTCTTCTAGGAGAGAGAGTTAAAACTATTCTTAAATAACCACTATACCAAAGTCTTACTTTGTTTAATTACGATACATTTAATATATATTGATATAAGTGTATATATTTATTCATTAAAAATAACAGATTTGAATCAAGTTGGGGCGGCTGCACCCAGTGGCGAAGCTAGCTTTTTAAACCAAGAGGGGCACTAATTTTTTAATTTTTATAATTTTCTTGAAGGTATTAATGCAAAAATAAATGATAAAAAATATTAATTGCTGAAAATCTTAATACTCATTAAATAATCAAACTAAATAAATAAAAACATAATCTAAAAAAAAAACTACTTATTGTAGAATTCCACATCGAAATTTAATATTTTGAATGTGTAGAACATTCTCATTGACGCCACGCGAATCAGAACGTGTGTTTCCCTACTCCCTGCAAAACATAACATAACATGTCACTTCTCTTTTCAAATTAAACAGACAAGTTCAATTTAGTAAAATCATAATCTTTTTGCCATGTTGTACGAATTCTCTGTGTCGGTAAAGTGTGGATTTAAACGTCCAATTTTTTTATCCTTCTTCTAATTAATACTCTCAGAATTTTGCTAGTTAAGAGTAAGGATAGATGCGGTACATTCGGTATTTCTGTAAAATAAAACCGAATGATCTAAATAATGTATAAGAATTAATCAATAAATAATGAAGTTCTATTTACATATAAGTATAGATCAATACATTATGATAATCCAAAATAATAAAAAGGATTATACTCTGCTCTGACTGTGATTTCTTTTAGTTGAGTTTATACATTGTAATAACCGAATACCATTACCGAAGGATATGTGAGTATTCAGTTTTTTTGTCCGGTACCTTCGCGTTTTACTATTTAAGTTTAATACGGTTTATCCGGTTTCTATTGAAGATTGGATTTACGGTTTTTTTTATCTTCTTTCGACCATGTCTAGGAGATAACATGTCATATGCAAAGCCAACTAGTTCAATTTACCCTGCAAAAGCCTTAAGAGCAGGACCATGCTGGAGTTGAGCCGCGGTGGAATGACTGAGCCCATCACCGCGCCGGGGTTCACCAACACAACGTCCAATCCGTTCTCCTTTGCAAACTCCCAGGCCGCTTTCTCCGCGAGCGCTTTCGACACCGGGTACCATAACTATATGTCAAATACGGATGACATAAATGAAACTAATGTATAATAAAACATTGGGTACATTAGCCGCAGTTTATCCTAATGTATAATAAAAGAATCTTTATATTAAGAGATGAATACTAACATAGAGATCATAAATATTAAAAGAAAAATGAAGTTGATGGGAATTGAACATTGGTCTTCTAGGAGAGAGAGTTAAAACTATTCTTAAATAACCACTATACCAAAGTCTTACTTTGTTTAATTACGATACATTTAATATATATTGATATAAGTGTATATATTTATTCATTAAAAATAACAGATTTGAATCAAGTTGGGGCGGCTGCACCCAGTGGCGAAGCTAGCTTTTTAAACCAAGAGGGGCACTAATTTTTTAATTTTTATAATTTTCTTGAAGGTATTAATGCAAAAATAAATGATAAAAAATATTAATTGCTGAAAATCTTAATACTCATTAAATAATCAAACTAAATAAATAAAAACATAATCTAAAAAAAAAACTACTTATTGTAGAATTCCACATCGAAATTTAATATTTTGAATGTGTAGAACATTCTCATTGACGCCACGCGAATCAGAACGTGTGTGTAGAGGGGGTTTTTCACCACCTTTTTCCAGTCACAAAGACAATCATCAAATAACAAATAAATAACAACAAATGATGAATATCCCTGTTTTATTATAATTTCCGAAATGAGCTCGGTTTTCTTCCGTTAAATAGCTGGACAGATGAAGGATCATGAGCCTCAGATTTCTCTCTTTCCTTGGCCTTTTTCTATTACAAGATTCGTTGCTCTCTTTTTTGGGTCTCTTTTCTCTATCTTTTTTCCGAACCCCTTACAAATGAGGCTTATCTTGCCTTTTATAGAGTTTACAATTTACATTATGCCCCCTAGAATTTTCCCGCCTTTTCCCTTTTTAATCATTCGCTTCCCAGAGTGATTCGATGGAAGGCATGGTGGATTTCTGCTTTACGTCGCTTCCGAGCAGACTGTCATTTTGGGTAGGTGAGCTTCATTAAATGCACGTCCCTTCAGCCGTCATCGGGCCTTGCAAGCCCCGGCGCTGACGCCTTTTATCGAGTGAGTAGGTGAGCTTCATTAAATGCACGTCCCTTCAGCCGTCATCGGCTCTGCATAATCATCATGACGAAATCCCTCGTCGAGTGTGATGGGACACTTCTTCGCAACTTGCTTTTGCGTGGCTGTACTTCCTCGTGATCAAACCTCATCGGGGATGATCCTCCTCGGGAATAATCCCACTCGCGGTAGGGCTTCCTCGGAGATCATCCTCGTCGGAGATAATCCCCCTCGGGCTGAACTTCCTCGGGGATCATCCTCGTCGGGGATAATCCCCCTCGGGCTGAACTTCCTCGGAGATTATCCTCGTCAGGGATAATCTCCCTCGGGGTTGAACTTCCTCGCCCCCTTTCATGTCGTTTGTGGGCAAAACGACGCGAGTTGTGTTGAGGATGGATTTGACCAAATCCGACCTTAACAGTGTGTTTCTATAAATTGGGAGAGAAAAGTAATAAGAGGAAATTATAGGGATTTAATCTAGATGTAATTGATATTTAATTTTAAAATATTTATTGATATAGGGGGAGAAAAAACAGCGTTACGTTACACTATGGTTAGATAATATAGGGATTTAACCTTTTTATATTATATTTTTATTAAAAATTAATAATAAAAATTGAAGACAACAAATAGAGGAGGGGCACGTGTCCACCCTCTACCCTTAATGCCTTCGCCTTTGGCTGCACCCGCTCGGCCCTTACTAAATCCGCTCATGTGTAATACATGCATGGATATTATTTGGTTTTAATAGCTTCACAAGCTCATTGCTTTAGTCTTAAAGGTAATATTGTAAATACAGATATTCGGAAATTCCGATTTTAATATTAAAAACTAAATTGAAATAAAAAAATACTAACTTAGGAAGGGCAGATCGAGATCGGACGGTCTAAATTAACTAACTTTTATTTAAAAATAAAAAATTAAACATTTCTGTATTGAAAAGAAAATCGGAACCGAAAATGTCCAGTTCTGATAAAAAGAAAGAAAAAAGGCGGTATTTTTCGATAGTGATCCAAAAATTATTTCGAGAACGAACCAAAGAATCATATCCATTTCTTAAATTTCTAACAAATAATTCGAAACCGCTGAGCGTTTTTTCAGTTTTTTGTATGTCACGGGGCTTGAACCCTGCACCGCGTTCTTTTCATGACGTAGGAATTTAAAAAGAAAAAGAGTTAGCTTTACAAGTAATGATTTAACAGCTCCTAAGCTACCTTTTCAAACCCTAGACGGAACCCGAAGCCCGGACGACGAGAGGGCTAACGACCCGTGATCTCTTGCTACGCCATGACAAGAACCCGAACGCGTAGCCCTTCGTAGGAACCGCCACCGTGAACTGCACGGTGAACCTCAGCTTCTGCAGCGAGCGGGTGAATACGAGCCGGTCGGGCACCACCGTGACGTTGAACCCTCTCGGCTGCGACACTTTGGCTCGGTACACGCTCCTCGGCTTCCCCACGTTTGTCACGACCCTCGTAACCGAGGCTCGCTCTTTGAGATTCGGAACCGTTATGGAGGGGTAGTTCAGGTCTTGCGCCATCCGCAGCGTGCTGTGAGCGCACGTGGTGTTGTACCCGGTGATCTGCCGCAGCGAGTGCTCGTCGTAGCCGATGGAGCACAGGAACGCAATGTGATCGGACGGTTCGGAGTCGTAGACGAGGCCGGGATCGAGGACTTTTTTCGGGTTGATGAAACCTGAGCCATAGTCAAATGCGTTGCCTCTTCTGCGGTCGGGGTCGGAGAGGATCGGCCTGCGGTTCTTGTCCAAAGCACTGGCTGTTTAAAGATTTACAAAAGAGCTATTATTGTTCTCTCATAACTTTTATTTTGTCGCAATTTTCCCCCTATATATTTTAACTATAGAAGTTGTGCCCCGGGTAAAAGTCACGGCTTAAAATTTGACGAAAAACTGTCGATAAATAACAGTTGGGAGGATAAAATTGTGAAATGTTCAATAATCCAGAGGAAAACAGTTGAGAAAAATTTAACGGGGAAACTGAAACAACGCGGTGAGATCAAGGGGGTATAGCTGCAAATTATTATTTTTATTACCGGTTGTCATGATTGCGGATTTTATAGCCGCTGGAGACCACGAAGGATAAACCGCTTTGACCAACGTCGCGATTCCAGTCACGTGCGGGCAAGCCATGGAAGTTCCCGAGAGGATGTTGAACTCCATCTTTGCCGCTGCCGGCGACCAAGCGGCTAGTATGTTCAATCCCGGCGCTGCCACGTCAGGCTACACAAGCAGAACAAACACAACTGATTGATCCAAAAGATAAGTGAAAGGATTTGAATTTCCTCTTGAGTAAATTTTACCTTCAAGATTTCCGGTGTCAGGGAGTTCGGACCTCTCGAAGAGAATGCTGCGACACGTGGTGCGGGTTGCGACCCCAGAACAGTCTTGGCCGCCATAATCCGGGACTTCGGATTTCTGTTTGGAAAATTTTTCACAGAAACTTTATATACTGAATAATTATTTTGTAGTATTTGACTTTCTGATGAATCAAAGTTACGATAACCTGTATCGGTTCTGTACAAAACGGTTTTTTGGTAACCGGACCACCAGTAAAGTCGGTACTCTTCAATTTTGAACTGGTAATTACAGTTTTTTATTTCCAGTATTTTGGTAACAGTTGATTTTTTAAACGGTATTCATATCGGAAAGCGGAGCAAATATAAAACTAACCTCGAGCGATTTACGTGAGACAGAATCCGAGTTCCGGTTTTCTTTCCGACAATGGCGGAAGGGATGACGAAGGGAATGGCAACGTTCTTGTCTTCTTCGTCGATAAGGATCATCCCGACACCGCCGGCTTCTTTCACTATCACGCTCTTTTCCCGCTTCGACTCCATCGAGCTTTCGACGTGCCGACAGACCAAAACCTTCCCTCGGACCTCGGTTTCGTTCAACGAGCTCTCTAAGCAGTAACTATAAAAAAAAAAATACGGAGAATAATGCTTGTAAGGATTTCTGACTGATTAGCGTGCGAAACCGCAACGAGATTCGGAGTACCTTTCGCTTCACCTGGATTGGTAAGGAGTGAAATATCCGGCGTTGACTTCGGAGGCCGAGACGATCCTCGCCGGTTCTTCCATTTCGAGAAGGCTGAGACTTTCTCCCTGAAGTCAACCGTTGACATCATGTGAGTACGAAAACACAAGTATAAAAACAAGAGATAATATCCGCAAAAGTATTTAAGTTGTAGTCAACTGCGCCGGCGGCTATAATCCCAAAATAAAAATAAAAAACAAGCCAGAAAACTCACTGTGAAGTTACGACCCTCTTCGAACAAGATATCGGAGGTAAAATCCCGATCCGTGGAGCTCGCAGCGACGGTGAGCATCCACGACCCCACATTGGTGGCAGAGCCCGGCCTCCCTTGGTTCCCGGCCGAAGATACGACCAAGATCCCGTGAGCGGCAGCGTGGAACGACCCCGCAGACACGGCGTCGCTAAAATAGTCTGCCTGCGGAGAATCGGAGCCCAGCGACACCGAGATGACATGGACCCCGTCGCGGATCGCATCATCAAAGGCGGCCAGCAAGTCCACGTCGTAGCAGCCCGAGTCCCAGCACGTTTTGTGTACCGCCACTCTCGCCATCGGGGCACCCCCTCGGGCGCCCCCCGAGGCCAGCCCTTTGTAGTTCATGTTGGACACGTAACGTCCCGCGGTTATGGAGGCCGTGTGGCTACCGTGGCCGGAGCTGTCCCTAGCCGACATGAACGACACTACGTTGGTGTCGCCGAATTCGTTTTCGTTCTCTTCGGCTCGGTAACCGCTCATGTAGTACCTTGCTCCGATCACTTTCCTGTCACGGCAAATCATTTTTACTACAAATAAGAATCTGCCCATTTTTACCCTTAAGTTTGACATTCATTGCACTTTGCCCCTTTACGTTTGTTTAGTTGCATTTTTCCCCTTTACGTTTATTTAATGTGATGGGGGAAAATGGAACAAAATAAAGCGTATAGGCGAAAATGAAACTAAGGCCTAACCTGAGGGGGGAAATACGCCAATTACTCTAAATACGGATAATTATTCTTTACAATATACTCCCTAACTTTCTATTTCTCAAAAATAAATCATCAAGCATTAGAAACCTATTGCACGTGGAAGAGTTGAAAGCCTCCCCGGTTTGGCACCGCCCTTTCCAACTCGCCGGAACTGGAGGCATACCGGCATCGCTGAAGCTCGGGGACTCAGGCCAAATTCCTGGTTTCATTAGTGAGTGAGAAAACAACCTTTTTCATTAACATGAATAATTACTCATTTATAACACACACACACACACACACATATATATATAACATGAAAAAGTCATGTGTAGTCTATTATTTTTTTAACACCAAAGAACAGGATCGTTGCTGCAAAAAACTAAAGTTCAGGGGCATTATTGCCAATTACTGAATATAATATAGTCCAGTGACCAGAAATTAAGGTAAAATAATATATCTATATATAGATGAAACTTGGGATAAGAATTCTTTGAGACCTGTATCAATGAATCCAAGAATGACATTCACTTGGTTCTTCGTGGAATATCCCAAGACCTCCATTGTCGCATCATCCAGAAGCCCCATGAAATCCCACGAATGAGTTGTGTGCAGAGCTCTCTTCCGGTTCGGAAATACCGAAACTACCCCTGCCATCTCTGCCCACAAAAATTTCTCCCAAATTCACACTCTGAGACTGAGACTCTAAAGATCGAAACTTTGGAACTTACTGGAGATTTGAGAAGCTTGGTCTTCGCTCAACATGGCCGCGAAGCCTCTGAAGCCATGCTTGTAGCTGTACACGTGCGACGCCTGAGCTCGCTCAATGCTGCTCATACAACATATACATATATATATATATGTATTATCAGAAGAACCCAGAGAGAAAACGACGATGATATGTTCGGCGACGTACCTTCCTTGGTGAACAGAGGCGAGGATTTGGTGGTTCTGGGTCAAAAGCTCGTCTGGGTCTTGTCCGCCATTGTTGCTTCCCATGTAAACGACATAGACCTTGAAACGAACGAGCAACGATGAATAAACCCAGAAAGCTCGAAGCTTGCGAGGCGGGGCGAGAATGGCGTTTACCTTGGAGGAGAGGCAAGCTCCGAGTTGAAGAAGCAGCGAGACGAGGACGAGCAGAGACATGGAAGCGACACTACTGCTTCTGCTTCTTCTTCTTGCAATGAGAGAGAGAGGAGTGTATCTATATGTGTAAGTATATGTAATGGCGTTTTCACAGAATACAATACATACAATGCGAGAGAGAAAGGTAACTGTCTCTCTATGGGTGATATGAGATGATAAAGTGATTGGATTTTCAAATTTATACACTCAAAATTACTATATTATAATTTCATATTGAAATATATATATATACATACGCAGGGTTAATTGCGGCGAAAGTACCCAACCTTTAGTCAAATTCTCTGCTGTGTATACAACTTCCGTAAATGGTGGTAAAAGTACCTAAACTTGACATTTGGGAGTTGACCGAGAAAATCCACCTATGTGGCAATCAGCTTTTGCCACATGGCACTTGGCCGCCACGTGGCATGCCACGAAATTAATATTTTTAATATATATTTTTTAAATATTTTTATTTTTTTAAACACAATTATTATTATTTTTTTTAATAAAAAATAATTTTTTCCAATAATAACAAATAGGTAGAACGAATTTAAATATTCATTATTGGTTATAATTATTTATTTTTTAAAAAGTGGGTAGAACGAAATAAAAACCACCGCTCACGGTTCACTTGAACTCCGTTTCCGATCCGGTTCACCTGTCGAATAAAATTGTTTAATACGTTTAATAATAATAACTAATAAACACATACAAATTGTTTAAAAAGTCAACACGTAATTAAATACACACCACTTATTCAAAAACAAAAAATAGTAGTCATATTTATATTTAACAAAAAAATATTTTTATTTGTTTGCATGATATTTTTTTTGTGTTTGCATTTTACATAATAATAATTATTTAATATGTTTTATTATTTATATATTATCTTTTTTTTAAAAAAATTGTCGTTAAATAATCATATGATATTATTGGTTATTATTATTAAACATATTAAGCGATTTCGTTTCACCCGTGAACCGGATCGGAAGTGGAGCTTGAGTGAACCGTGAATGGTTAATTTTTTTCTTTATTTATTTCATTTGATCCACTTTTCTAAAATGAATAATTATATTTAATAATAAAACTAATACTGAATATTTAAGTTTAAATATTCATTATTGATTATTATGAAAAAGTAATTTTATTTTTTTAAAATAATTTAATTTTTTTAAATAATTTTTTTTAAAATGATTTAATTTTTTAATATCTTTTTAAAAAAATATATTTTTTAAATCATTTAATAAAATAAAAATTATGTGGCATGCCACGTGGCGGCCAAGTGCCATGTGGCAAAGGCTGATTGCCACATAGGTAGATTTTATCGGTCAACTCCCAAATGCCAAGTTTGGGTACTTTTGCCGCCATTTACGGAGGTTGTATACACAGCAGAGAATTTGACCAAATGTTGGGTATTTTTGCCGCAATTAACCCTACATACGTATATAATACTGTAAATAAAGGACTCGGGAAATCTCGAATCTTTTCGGAAATTAGGAACCGGAATTACTGTTTCGAGAAAGAAACGTACATAAAATTTCTGGTTCTAAAATCAAAATATACATAACATGTGTCTTTTTTATTTTTTACTTGATGTTTAATTAGTTTGGGCCGTTGTTTCAATAGTCCAAATTAATTAGTAACTCTAGGGGTGGCGATTCGGGTTTCGTTTCGTGTTCGTGGCGGGTCTAACTTGTTTTTTACTTACTTTACGTAGACCCAGACCCGCCTCATTTATTAATCGTGTTAGAAGATGAGACCCAGACCCGCCCCATTGAAATACTGTGTTTATCGTGTCTACCCGTTTAACACATTTAACATATTCATATATATATATATATATATATGTTAAATTATTCAATTTATACAAATTTAACTTACTTTAATTATTTTATCTAAAATTTTAAAATTTACTAACATTTTTTATGATCATCAGTTGTACGACGTAATAAATAAGTAAAACACATAAATTTCACATATTATAAGTATTAAAATACTTAATAACATATATAAAATGTTAATCGTGTTCGACACTGTTAGACTCATATTCATTTGTGCTAGATCCAGACCCATTTAAATCGTGGCGTAACCATTTCGTGTACAGCCCCAAAAATTCCCGCCCCTAAGTAACACGGATACCGGAAATTATGATATGTTTTCTCTAGAATTGGGATTGTTGGTTATGATTTCAAAAAACATATTATTTTTTTCGTCTTGAGAATCTTCTTAGTAATACTTAATTAGTCTTAACCGAAGCTTTAGTAGTCCAGATTAATTAGATCTTAAAATAAATAATAAAAAAATAGAAAGCAAACAAAAAAATAGAAATTTTGTTTTGTTTTTGGGGATCAAATTTCAAGTTCAAATTCCTTAATACAAAAAAAAAAAAAAAAATTACTCCTTTTACAGATTTAAATAAAGCATAAGGTATATATATATATATATATACACACATGTATGAATAAGAGGATGTGGTGTTTTGGCTTATCTTTTGTCATGTGATGAGCAACCCGTGAGTTGTGGTTTTTGGAGTGAATTGCAAGTTTGTAGCTGGATTTAAATGTCAATAATTCAAGCTTAATCCAACTTTTAATTGTTATCACTAAACTAATCATTTGTTTAATTCACAATAATATTGTATAAGCATAAAAAGTGGATTTTATATTGCATGCACAATATGAAAATGAAGTCAATTAATGGACGTTTTTGTAAGCAAGTGAATGGATATTTGTTGTTTCTTAGACTCACACGTAATCGAACCATGAATTATTCAATTAATTTAGTGATTATAGTACAATGAATTATTTTAATTAACTCAATAACAAGCAACATCATGTTGTTATAAACTCAATTCAATTCTATCTAGAACTAAATTAATATTTCAAAGAAAAAAAAACAATCTTGAAATTCGCCAAGGTGACAGTATTAGAAGTGTAAAATACGCATCGAGCAATAAAATTATTATTAATTCTTGAATAATATACAATCATAAAGAGCATGATTATTAACATCACGGTCGAAAACTATTGTGATTTTCGTACGGATTATAGCATCAAAACGTGATTATGAACCATTCAAAACAAGAAACTGGAAAAAAAGTTTGTCGAATTTCTAAGGTCTAAAACGACATGTTAATTACTCGAATCTTGGTTGTCGTTTAGGTTTAGTGAAATTCATCAATGATCTTCATATTTCAACAAGAAATTACAAAAACACACACCAATAAATCTTGAAAAAGAGTTGAGTGTTGTAATAATATTATAACATGCACACGAGCAGCGGCAAATGAAGGAAATTTCACGAGAAGAGGCGGAAAAAAATATATTGTACATTCGAATAAGATGTGACACTAAAACTACCAACATATATTACAAGCAGCTATCATCTACAAGTTTTAACTAAATGCGTATTTCTCATTCTATTTCGTAGTTTATGCTTCACAAAATCATGACAAAAACGTCCTTTCGACTGAAGCTGTACCATTAAGTAAAATAAAATCTTATGTAAAAATTAATCCGGTAAATATGATTGTACCAAAAAACATTTTCCGGTTTTACGAATTCTGCCAAAAAATAATATGACATTAAACAGCATAGAAACTATAAGAGAAAATATTTAATAAGCCATCTTTTACATTTAAAGACCGTTACAAGTGAATACTTTTTTGTAAACAATTAAGTACCCTTTACAAGGACCCTAAAAAGATGAGAAATAAGCATAGAAAATGGAAAAAAGAGAAAAATAAACAGTAAAAATGGGATTAGTGGAAGACAATGAGTGGACATGAAGAACAAAATCATCAGCTTTTTGTGCAAAAATACTAACTTTATAAACCGTTATTTATCTATCAAAATCACTGTTTATTGCACGCCGAGTATATTATATAAATTCATTATGGGTTTAACATCTAATTACTACTTAATTATTCATCATATATATTTGGTTTCTAATTTGTTTAATTACTATTCTTTTTAACTCAGATTTCATTCAAAAAGGAGAAGAAACATAACCAGCACGTGAGAACGTCTCGGAACGATTTAATGTTAGACTGTTACGAACTCAGTTAACACGTTTAAGTATAGAATATAGATATACGAAAGCGACATACATCATTAAGCTTTTAGATTGTTTTTTTAAGCCTTATGATCTATAATGTAGTTTAATTAGAATAAGACTTTTATCGAGAATCATTATGCGCGGTATTTAACAACTAGATGTCTAATGTCACTCGGATCGGGACCGTGGGCATGGAGGTTCTAGACGCTACTGGCTTTCTGTAAGCGCATTTGAAGCACGTCTGAACACAAAAGCTTATCTTATCTTAAGTTTATTTCTTCCGTTCATATTAGAAAAAGATATATTAAGTGCTCGAAATACTATTAAAAAAATTCTCTCAAAAGTAGTGATTATCAAGTGCTCATGAGTTGCCACGAGCTACAATTATCGCTTGGCATTCTGTGTAAATTCACAAACTTTACCACATATTATTATAAAATGTGATAGTTAATTATGGAAATCTGAATAATTAAGGGAACATCATGATTAGAAGAGTTGAATAATGCAATTTTCAAATGTTCTACCAAATAATATATATAATTATTTACATATCACTGATATATAGATACAATATTATATAATCGGATAATATTGGGAAGAGATTATTAGAATAAAAGATGTGAATATTGATCAGATCTTAATGATTTGAAGTCTAAAAATAATTTGTTCTCTTAATGTTGGGACTTGTCATTGTTTTATTTCAATATATTAAATGTAGTTAAATGAAAGTCCAAATTTTAATCTTAAGTAAGAAAAATTAATTATGTGTTGCTCTATGAATATATATATATATAAGTAATGAAAAACTTGTAAAGGGAAGTTAGTTAATGCACAACTCAATCTTGTCATGGATGATTAACGGCCCACTAAATAATAATGACGCAATTTGACTAGCAAAGCAAGAACTCATTAGCATGATTAATATAAAAAAAAATACAATTAACCAAAGCAATAAAGTTAGCTTTTTATTTTTATTTTTGATGTATGAAAACAAAATCAAAATATAATGAAAGTACAAAGTATAGTGCCGTTGGGTTTGGGTTGATGATAGTTATCCAAATTTGTGCTCTACATGATCAACCACAATCATTATAATATAACAATAATGAGACTAACGAATAAAGAATATTAATAATAAATTAATCATTTTTTGAATTAAATTAAATTAGTTTATAGACATTATTTTCTTTTTTTCAATGATTTTTTATGATTTTTTTTGGATTTTTATGGTTATAGAAATTGGTATTCACAAGTTTATTTGCGTTCAACGTTATTAATAAAAGACATGCAATAGTCTATTAAAAATATTTATTTTTTTCGTAAATCATAAATATCTTTTGTGCATTACTTTAAAAAAATTAAAATGTATTATTGACAATGATAAAAGTTCCATAAGAAATTTTACCAAGAGTCTAACTGGATCCATAAACCGAATCTACTATCGAATTTCGGTCCCAAACAAATTCTTCGTTACAACCGATTTTGCGTCCAAAAGAGAAGATTTTTGTTTTGTTTATATTTTAAACAAATATTAAAGTTTAGATCTTTTTTAGCGCGAAGACCATGTTGTACCGAAGACAATGTCTACATGTTTACTCGACTCTAACGGCGCCCTGAAGACGTACTTGAAATAGCTCAAGGCATCGTAAATTATTGGGTCGGGCTCGATTTCGGATTCTCTCACAAGTACAACTATCAAACTCAAAGTAGTATGGCTTTTGCACTAAATTCGTAGGGACGTCTTGATTTAAATCAAAGTCGGAATAATAAATCTTTTGCCTTTTTGTTGAGGATATAAACCTTGCTTAGCTAGATCGATGGTAGCTCTACAAAATGAAGAATTGCCATCAACTAAATTCCACACTATGATGTCGTTTTCTAAAATCCAATATTTCACTTCATATTCTATCTATAAAGAGTATTTAAATTTACCACTGAAATTTCCTATAATTATGATGTCATAATTCTCTTTTACGCTGTCTTCACAATTATTATATCGTTTGCTAATAATTATGTCGTCTTACTTTCTCCCTCTCAAATTGATTGTCGTTTTTGTATTACAGTTATCGTACGATCATGTCAATTATAAGACCACTGTAGTTTGCTTCTCGAAATTCATTTTGCATTTCATATATTCAAAGGCCATTCAAGATAATCCGGATTAACCGTTTCGAACACGATACAGTAGAGCATATAGATACCATAATGTTACTAATTAAAAAAACCTTCCATGTAATTTGAGGGAATGATTGGAACCTCAATCGAGAGCTCCATGGTTTTGCAGAATAACCGGTACAAACGAACCTGCGAATACAAAAATATAAATTTCGAAACAAGATAATCAAATAAATAAAAAAATTGGTACAATGTACAAGTCATAAATAATCGATATTAATTTTGCACCTGTAATTGATATCTCAAGAGCCGGTAAGCTTTGCCCGAACGGAATCGAGATCGGACCCCTTCTCGATACTATATATGACCAAACAAAAAGAATTGCAAAGTAAGCCTCGTGAAAATTACGTCGGAAGATTAAAAAATAAACAGTTCGAAAACAACCCACCTATAAATTATATCTCCACCAGAATTCGACTTCTTGATTAGCCAGTCCGGAACTTGCCTTTCGAGCTGATCGAGCAGCTCGTCGACTTCTCCTGAAATGATGATCAAAATTCGACATCAATAATTCGATAACTCTATAGTAGTTTAACATCAAAGATTCAAAATTACCTTTTTCAACGATGTTGAGATTAATCATAATTATCTTATGCACAAGCTCCGCTTTCGTGATCGGGGAGAAGTTGACGGACACGAACAGAGAGTGGATCAAAACGACATTGTCCATGAGAGAATACGTATCTTCGCATATCAGTGCGCCTGTTTCCTGAGACACCCACAAAATAAGTCTTTTTAATCATATTCTATCTATGTTTATTATGTCCTGTTATTTATAAATATATAAATGATGTATATGTTTACCTCCTTGGAGACTCCTTTTGTAATCTGAGAGATATCTTGTGGCTCGTCTGCACTTAAACTAAATGCATTTTCATCGCCTTCGAGTTCCGAGAAGTCGAGAACTCGTTTTGCAGGTTGGCAAGATTGAGCTGACCTCTGGCTTCCCGCTGTCTTCTTATTATCTTCGCAAGTGGAAACCGATCGCCTCGGTATGGACGGTAAGGGCGTTTGCGTCATAAAACATTCGTCGGATTGTGTGGGCTTGGCAAGTGGGCTTACAGCAATGGGCTCGGAGCACAAACCAGAAGATCGATCACAGCTCTCTTCCTTCAACTTGCTTTCAGTTTCTTGCTTGAGGTTATCGATAGGTGGCACAATACCGGTTCTAGAAACCGCCACCTCAGCATTTTCTGAGAAGTGTTTCCTAAAATTAGGGCCTAAAATAATGTTCTCGGTCATAAACTCTCTTTCGCTGGAAATCGGTTGAGTTTCGACACGAGGAACCTCGGGCAATTCATCTAGCGTGGGAACAATACTCCTTTTGTTGAAAGGCTCGGGCAAGATAGCCTCGGGTACATCACTAGCCTTTTTTATTCCACAAAAGATAGCAAACAAAATCGAAATGTGTTCATGTCACGATCAAGAAAACCGGACTAATATTTCGTAAAAAATGTACATGCACGTGGAATAATCAGTCATTTTAAAAACAGTGATACCTCCGGGTTTTTAGTGAAGTATCTACGAAGCCTCGAAGAGAAGACTTTACTCAGAGCCACATAATCAGAAACCTCAGAGTGGCCTTCCACGACATCCAAAAGCAAACCGATCTTCATATCAGGCTTCATCGACAGAGTCTTCTCGTCGTGCGTGATAACCTTATCTATCTGTAAGCCTTCAGGAAGTATGAACTTCATTTGCGCGAGATTCTTGTGCAGAAAGTCTCTGAACAAGAAGACAACGCAATGACAAGAATTACTCTATTAATTAGTCGTAATTCACCGTAATATCTCTAGAATTAGCTAAGAGAATGCAATTCTTTAACAAGTTCCTACAACATCATTTTCTATCGCCATCCCTATCGCGTTCCTACACACTCAAAGCTTACCGTTTTCTACAGTTCTTCTGCAATTCCGGTGTTTGTACTCACTCGAATCGCGTTTCAATACGATATCGAATCCGAGATAGTATCGTTGATCTACATTACTTCAGCTACATGCAAAGAACAAGTAATCAGTACCTTTTAGTCAAAACCCTGATTTGGGCCGAAACATTCGCGAAAGTGGGCGACTTTTTGCGCAGACCGAGCAACCTCAACGAGCAATTCATCTGATCAAAGGCCTCCGAAATCTCCCTGAAGCTGAAACAAAGAAACCCCCAAATTCAATCACTAAGTTGAACCAAAAACACTGACGAAAATCAATCAAAGAACACACGTTTGGGGAAGCTTAACGTCACCGCCATGGCCTTTCTTGTGCAAAGACTCGTTAATCTTCTGCGGAGTCTCGCATTCAAGCTTGGGCTCCAAAGCAGCGGATTTCTCGCTTGAGGGAAGAATCTTCTCGCATTCGGAATCCAACACGGCCTGATTCGCCGATTCGCGTGTCTTCTGGTCCATCGCTGAAACCGAATTCGCAGGTTCGATTGAAGATCGAAGCTGAATCTTGAAGATGGGGTTTCTAGGGTTCGGAGGAGTTTGGCCTTGTCGCCATGGGAGGGAAAACGAAGCTCGTTCTTCGACGAGATTCAAACTGGAACTGTCCGAAAAGACAAAAATACCCTCCAAATGTCGTTTTTCTTCCACTTGTCGTTTTCTGTATCGGTTAAGACATGTGCGTTAAATTTTTCTTGTCGTTTTCTGTATCGGTTAAGACATGTGCGTTAAATTTTTCTTGTCGTTTTCTTCAGCTTTTTATTAATGGATTGTAGCTCTCTAAATTTGATGTCGTTTTTAGTAAAAAAAAAATCGTTTTGAAATATGATCATGAGATTTTAGTGTCGTTTTCTCAACCATGAGATGTCAGTGTGATTGGTAATAAAAACAGTGAGAAAGACAACGATATACCCAGCGAAAAACACGATGTTCAAACTTAAGACCGGCCACGGATCATATTGAAAAGATAGACGAAAATTAATATGAACAAAGTAGAGTCCCTTTAAATACATATTGTCATTACCTTAAACAAATAAATAAAATACTATTTCTACCATAGTGTCATTGACGAGAGCCCGGAGCGACTGTGAAGGAGGACAAGAAGAAGAAGAAGAATATGAGAGCAAAGAGTGAGAGATGATGCGCTGAAGTTTTATATTATATTCGTATTATCAATCACATTTTACACCAAATATTTTTTTAGGAGTCTTTTACCAAAGGACGAAATCGTAGGAAAATTGAGTAAACGTTGGGTAATTTGAAACGTCATACTTGAAAATACATTTTTTCACGTAAATGTGACCGATATTTCTGAATAGTATTTTAATTTCCATGCCAATTTTAAGCTTAGGCGTCATGTATATAAAATTATGTATAAAGAAAATATGATGACAACAAAACAAAGCATTGAATAAAAACAAAGTTAGATTCTTTCTATATATGCTTCTTGTTTCACTACTCATCAAAAGCTTTCTTTAAAATGTATGAAATGACCTTCGTTGATACGATCACTAGCTAATCGAACCTTTTTTTAGCTCTTTTTTCATGCCCTAAAGTACTATCTTTAATGCCACTAAATATTTCCCAAAATGAGGCAAAATTATCTTGAAAAAAACAACCTTGTTTCAATAGAATAAGACTATAAAAGAGCATATAAATAATGGCTGAATTCTTAATGCAAACAAAGGACCACAATAAAAAAAGACTTTTCCAAAAGCTAATTTTTTGAGGAATCAATTGGGAATATAGAGTAACTATGTTCAATAAAGAAGTGCACAAATTGTATCTAACACCATAGTTGTACTTATTTTTTAAATATATTTTAATTTTAAAATTTCATTAAATTATAGATATTTATGAAACAGATTAAAAAAATCATGTACGCAACCGAAAAATTCGACAGAATAAGTCAAATTCTCGACGGAAAACCCGTTTAAAAATTTCGACAAAAATTTGATGATTGTAGTTCAACTTCAAACATTTATGATATAAAGAGAATAGTTCACTTATTTTCAAATTTTAATTAATCTTGTAAAAAGAAAAATTCCAAATATAGATACTAAAAAATAAAATAGAAAATAGGAGAACAAATCCGTGGAAGAGAGGGCAAAGAAGGCATGATTGGGGGGTTACGTGGCACCTACCAAAATCTACATGACTATTTGTCCCCACAAGCACCGTCAAATGTTGACCTACTCGGACACGTGTCGGGCTTAGGACGGTGGTGACCGAAATCTTGTGCCTTGGTTGGTTGCTGTGTGCCAATCCCTTCAAAGCTGCGATCCCACGCAACAGCACGTGCGGGCCAAGCTTGCCACGTGCCACTCTCTACAAATATTTCATCTTGGAATATTCCATTAATATGGGAAGAAATCAAGGCTTTGTTCCATAATAATTCTAATATTTTATTCTATTATTTTGAGTTTGTTTTTTATTTTTTATTTTTTATTTTTTTACCATGACTTAAGTGTTAAGTCTGAAAGATATGTCAATTGAGCCGGAACGGGCTTTTATCAACACCACATAATGTGTGGAGTAGGAGCGGACGAGCTTTTGAAGAGCAATTTATGCCCACTTTAGCCCGTAGAGCTTGACTCATAATATCGTGTTTTACGGATTGCTTTTACTGGATTTTACATGAAACGGAAAGAGGTCGTCTTTATAGAATGTCATGGATTTGTACAGAGATAGAGTATGTTCGACTTTTACGAGACAATGTGGCTTCTTTTTTTATAAGATGTGACCGACTTTTTTTCCTTCAAAATTCAAGTACTTAACTTCTATGGGTGAATTAGACGAGCCTAATTAAGCTAGCTCACTCGAAACATAATGCAAAAAGTTCTTACAATCTAAATAAAATGCCGTCTTTATAGAATGTCATGGATTTGTACAGAGATAGAGTATGTTCGACTTTTACGAGACAATGTGGCTTCTTTTTTTATAAGATGTGACCGACTTTTTTTCCTTCAAAATTCAAGTACTTAACTTCTATGGGTGAATTAGACGAGCCTAATTAAGCTAGCTCACTCGAAACATAATGCAAAAAGTTCTTACAATCTAAATAAAATGCACCATTACAAAACTCGGTGGACTTTGTACGATAGTTTTCAAAAATCAATATACAAATTACAAGGTAAGTTTCGACTGAAAACGGAATATTGTATTTTATTATTTTATGCGTATGTGTCAAAAACAGGAGTTAGTAAAATGCACGACGGTAAATCTATTATCTATCTATTCAAAATAAACCATAAAACTTAAAAAATTAATACGGTTTTTGCTATATATTTGATTAAATATATTATATAAAAAAAAGTGACGAAGGTCTTATTTAATTAGTAATATGCAAGAAGAACTCACCGTCCATCACAAATCAGAAGCGAGATAAAGATTCGTGAATGACGTCAGGCCTATGTCATGCCACGTATGGGGACACGTGGAAGACCAACATGCCTTGGGCGGTGAAACGGCTGCGTTTTTGTCAGCGTCCAGCTTGGATCCTTTTTGTGGGATCCACCAAACCTATAAACTGCCCAACCTAGTCAAATTATCAATGTATTTAGTGTTATAGTAACGGCAAAAGTAATTAAGTTGTAATCAATTTAATTGACTTGTACCTAAATTCAATAAAATTGTATTTATTAATAGAAGAGAAACCCATATGAGTAAAAGAAGTGAGAAATATTATAATTAAAATTAAATTATATATAGATAACACATGTTCATATTTTAAATTTTAAAAAAATTAGAAATAATTAATATTTCATTAAATTTGAGTATTTTTCCTATGAAAAAAACCACCCTCTCGCGCGAGTAATGTAAATAACACCAACTTAGATACTTGTGCCGCTGTATCCCATATATCAACTATATATACACAACTTTTTGTGATTTTTTGGTTCAGTGTTCTATCAACTTCAAAAGAATAGATCTTTCATTTTTTGTTGATATTTTTAAGAACAAAAAAATATGATAAAATGTGTTGTTTACTATACAGTGAGTCTCTCTCGATTTGAGATTTTTATGACGTCGTTTTCGATTGTATCATTTTCATCACATTTTTTTAGAATATATCTTATCGTTTTCACTGATTTTATTGTTAGAAAATGTGCGTAATTTTATCCATTGACTTTGTTATATACATTATTTAATGTTATCTTCTGTTTTATAGATTTTCATTTTACAATATAGTAAATTCTTATTAATTAGTCGTCTCTCACGTCCAATAGTGTCTATAATGTTTCTTGGATTAATTGATACAGTTCATTAAATAACTCGATATATGTTGATGCCGAAAAATAGATCAAACATTGTAGCGCCCTAAAGTTGAATATTGGGTTGGGCACATCGCTGTTTGTTGACTTTCCTGGGTAGATGCTTGATTAATCACTGTTCTTGTGGAGTTGGGCAAGGATTCCTGGCGCCTCAGGCCGGACGGGTCCTCCGCTAACCATTGGTCCAAAACCGGGTCCTCCTTTACCTATTACCATATGGCCTAGAATGGACTAGCCCCGGGTTACAAGTTTGGTAACCCCTGAGAATTGGTACAATCGTAGGGAAGGGCGCGGATCGGCCTTCGGCGAATACTGGTAGATCGGACCCTCCGCTAATCGTCGGTCTTGGACAGGTCCTCCGGTCTATTGCCACAAAGTCTTGATACCGCCACTAGGGTCAAATTTATAACACGATAAAAATAAGAGATTCGGTGTTAAAAAATGATTAATTAATATAAATGGTAGGGTATCAATCCGACGCTCCCAATTAACCGGAATATGGAGCTTGGACAACATATGTTTAATCAAATTAATATTGAGAGAAAAATACAAATTGATCTTGTACTAAATATTACTTAATCATAAATATTTTAATAAATATACAGTAGAACATCGTTAAATTAATACTTGATAAATTAGTAATATCGATTAAACAATATTATTGTATGGTCCCGACTTTAACTACCATGACTAAAATTTACCTCGATAAATAAATAACCTCGATAATATAATAAATTCTTCGGTCCCAACAATATTAATTTATAGAGATTTGTTGGATATGGTTTGATTTAAAAAATGTGTGCACAGTAATGTCAATCTAATACTCTTGAATCCATACAAATATATAATGTTGATACTTGATATAGTAACTTTATTCTCAAAGTATACGAGTATAATTCATAGAGAAATTGCACCAAATAGCCAAATTGAAACATAGGTTTAACTAATCATAAGTAGTAACGTCCCTTGTTGCATGGGCTGCACTAAGGATGGGTGAAGTTCAACTAAACCATCCCCTTAAAAAAAAATGTCCACTAATCAAGTTAAACTTTTTGGCAAAAATAAAAATAAAAATCTAACCGACCCGATGCGTAGTTTGTCTTTACGCCACTGCTTTTTGTCTCAAGATAATTACTAGTACTTGTAGCAAAAGAAAAAATCACTACACGAAAATGAGGAGGCTATAGCAATGACACTTGTCGAACGATGAGTTGTCATTGTTATAATAAGCCTTACAAAATTACCAAGAGATTCATTTTTTAATGACTTTTATGTCGTCGCTATCAACCTTGATAAATAGAAATATGAAATAGCGACAACAAATGTCGTCGCTATAAGATAGTTGAATTAAAAAAATTGAATATTTATATATCCCCTTCCTCGACTCAATGTCTTGGTGAATATATTATATAATTTATGGTTTTTGAGGTTGATATAAAATAGAAGCAAACAATTTATCCCTTTTGATTATTTTGAGATATCTCAACATCAAGATATGGTTTTTGGCATCACCAAAATATGCGTGGCGATTCATCAAACTCAAAACACATCTTTCAATTATTGACTTCAATATTGGGTGACTTCTATTCTACATACATGGGTCACTTTTAATAGTATTGAAAGAGAAATAAGTAGTTATGGTCACTCTTGTATTTGTGTTGAAAATGATACAAGTACTTCTCCTTCGTGTCCACGTTGCACTATTAGGGTTAGGGTTACGTACCATACAAAAATTCAGTTTGCATGCGAGACAGGAAATCCAATTACAAAAGATACTTCCTATTTTGTTGAAATACTTATTATTATTATTATTATTATTATTATGTTTATGTTTATGTTTATGTTTATGTTTATGTTACCGGTGATTTGATTTTACGGGTATGTATAGAGACTTATACATATATATATATACGGGTACTGGTTTCTACTGATCATATTTGACGGGTATACCAATTATCAGATATTGTTTTATAAATACTAATATCGGTATATTATGTAACAATAATGATTAATGTACATAGTTATACTTCGATAAATATATATGTATAAAATAATAATATACCTTATATTAAGGGTTAATTAATGAGTACTTTTAAAATTCCAGCCGGTGTTCGGGACGCGATTGAAAAGGCTTGCGCAGATTTTTGGTGAGGTTCGGAATGTGAAAATAAGAAGCTTCATTGGCAGAGTTGGAAGAAGCTCTGTAAAACCATACGTGAAGGGGGCTTTGGATTCAGGAGGTTAGAGGAATTTAACCAAGCTCTTTTGGCTAAACAAGTTTGGAGGCTGGCCAGGTCCCAAAACTCTCTAGCTAGTCCTGTGATGGCCGGTAAATATTACCCGGAGAACTCAATTCTTGAGGGAAAAAATAAGGCTGGCTGTTCTTACGTGTGGAGGAGCCTTTTATTGGGTATCGAGCTTTTAAATAAGGGTTGGAGATGGAGAGTATGCACTGGTCTAAACATTGAGATCTACAATGGGAGGTGGATCCCATCCCCATCCAGCTTTAAAGTTCAATCCCCAGTTCTTCTTGACAGGCATGCAAAGGTTAAAGATTTGCTTCTTGATTCCGGAGAATGGAACACACAACTTATTCGTGACTCTTTCCTCCACTTTGAAGCCGAGAAAATTCTGTCCTTGGCCCGACCACAAAATGTTCAACAAGATTCGATCATGTGGCACTTCGACAAGCGAGGTATTTACTCGGTCAAGAGCGGGTATCATAAAGCATGCGAATTCAACGACGAGATTGATGCGGCTGGTCCGTCTAATCCCCGTAATGACGAACTTTGGAAGCTAATTTGGAATTTGAAGATACCGCCCAAAATCAAGATTTTCATGTGGAGAGCATGCCATGAAATAATCCTTACGAGAGGCAACCTTGCCCAACACCATGTTCCTGTGGATCCCATGTGTATTAGTTGTGGATGCGTGATGGACTCATCGGCGCACGCTCTCATTTTTTGTCCGTTGGTGGAGAAGGTTTGGACAGAATGGCCTTTTGTGACCACCTTGAGGAAGCTCTCAATTGGTAACGCAGCTCTTCTTGCTATCACTTTTTGGGAAATATGGAATCAACGGAATAAGCAGCTACATGATCAGCATGTTGATTTTAGGCGGGTCTTCCAGCGATCTATTTTGATCAAGGAGGATTACGAAAGAATTAGCAACAAGTCGATGCCTCCTCGATGTATGGTGCAGTCCACGGATTGGTCTCCTCCGAAAACCCATCAATGGAAACTAAACGTGGATGCATCTTATCCTCCGGAAAGCTCAGTTATGGGGCTGGGCAGCTGTATTAGAGATGCATCAGGGAATTTTGTGGTTGCCTTTAGCCGTATTAAACCAAAGGCATCCTCGGTGCTTGGTGCTAAACTGGAGGCATTTCGGGAAGGAACTATTTTTGCAGTCAATCAAGGCCTAATTCCATGTGTGTTGGAATCGGATTCCTCTTTGGCGATCGCGTTACTTCAGAAGAATGATCCGGGTAGTGACGAAGTGGGCTTCCTTATTGAAGACATTGTCAAGTTGACGGAACAGATCTTATCTACATTTAGCTTTGTAAAACGAAAAGGAAATATGGTGGCTCACGCTCTGGCCCATTGTAACTCAAATCCGTTATGCTCAGGGACATGGTTTGATGCACCTCCCAGTTGTATCGCTGAATATCTTTTGGCCGATTTGACCCTTTTATAGCAAAATCTGTTTTATCTATAAAAAAAAGGTTAATTATGTTGGTTATGCCCGAAACCGATATGGTATCTCTCGGGTTATCGGATATCGACCCGATAACTATAACTGACTTATTGGGCCCACTCGGGCCCAAGTATTAATTATGATTCATATTAATTAATAATAGGTTAATTAATTCATGATTGGGCTTTTAGAAAGCCCATTAAGTGGGCTTTTAGAAAGCCCACTAGGTCAAGACCATAGGGTATTATAAATACCCTATTATGACTCATAATTAAACACAACACACATCAGAGAAACCCAAGCCCTAGAGAAAATTCGAGCTCCCCTCCCTTGGTAGTCGAATTTTGGTTTGCTCCCCGGTTCATTCATCGGTTGATCATCTAAACACCAAGTAGGATCTAACCTATCCTCCGATGTGTTTTCCGGTCATCTCAAGACGTTCCCGAGTGACGTGGTGTACGAAATAGAGGCGCAACACTTGAGGCGCTAAATCCTAAACATCGACAAGCTCCAGAATCAAAGGAATCGGCAGTTATTCGGTACAGTTGGCAAAAGTATCGAAGTTTGGTAACGATCTCTAAACTGTATCTTAATTCTCGTAATTATTCTAGATCTTTATTGTTCGATGATATCCCGTGATTTCCGCCTCGGGATTGAGAAAAGTCATCGAAAAACCCAACAGTGGTATCAGAGCCGGTCTGAGTAATTTTCGAAAATTAGATATGTTGACCGAAATAATTTTAGAAATTTTTTGGTGTGATTAGATTTTCAGTGGGAGCATTAGAAAATTAATTATGTTAATTTTTATGTGTTGATTCGGGATCCGATTTTGAATCGGGATTGGATTTTATTTAAAAATTAACATACCGGTATTTAGATACTGAATAATTTTCTGTAATTTTAGAGGGTTTAATAATTTTAGTGGGAGCAAAATTGTTATCGGAATCACTAAAAACGGCAACGAAATTTTCCGGCGCATGCATTGGGATGTGTGCTACCTAGGGTTTCTGAAACCCTAATTTTTCGTGTGAAATTTTTGGGCCCAGCCATTCGGATGGCCTAAGCCCACACCATTCACGCGGGTCGGGTTTTGACCCGGTCAAGCCACCCTCGTGGGTCAGGGACGACCCGAAGGACCCGCGAGAAAGCCTCGCCTACTCCGATCACCGGCGTTGCACGACGGTCGTGCATCCACGTCGTTTGACGATGTCGACGGCATCGCTCACGGAGAGAAATCCTCCCGAGCCATGCGTGCGCTGAAGTCCGTCGGCCAACCCATCGCACAACCGCCTCGCCCACGAGGTCCGACACGAAGCTTCACCCTCGGCCAACCGAAAGTGCAACATCCTCGATCGTGCGACGAAGGCGACTCCGACGAGCATCAGTGATGACGGCGAAGACGGGGCAGCTCGGCGACGGCGTGGCTTGATGGGCGACGGCGCGGGCCGAAGTGTGACGGCGCACGTGCTGCGCACGTGAAGCCCTAGGGCTTCACCCCTAGCCTCTATTCGATGTGGGCTTGGGCCCAGCACAAAGAAAGCCCAAAAATGGGCTTTGGTCAAACAGCCCAAGGGGTGGCTGGTTTGACCAGCATTGACCAAAACGTGGTGGACCAATCAGTGGGCCCACCACGTTAAGTTGACTAATTTTTCGGGTTTGACCCGAAGCCCGTAATCAGACCCGCTTCCCTAATTATTAATTTTATTTTATTAATTTTATTTAATAATTTTAATTATGAATTTAATTATTATTTAATTTTAATTTTGTAAATTGGATTTACAATTATACCCCTCTAAATTAAAAGGAAATTTATTTAATGATAAATTTGTTTAAATCTTTAATTATTTTAAATAAACAAGATTTAAACAAATTTATAAACTTAGTAAGTTGGATTTACTTAGCGGGGGCTGTTTGCCCTGCCCATAATGCTCGGATTGCCCGAGGGTAACCCGTACAAGCTCGGGTTTATCCCGAGCTCGTATCCCGGTATTTGATATTTAATTATATTTATGTTTAATTAATTTAAAATACGATTTAAAGTGTTTATTTTATTCTATATATAGTTATTATAAATATCTTTAAATATAAGAATTGAAAATCTAATATATGATATTAATTATTAATAAATATGATTTATTCAATATTATTATCAAGCTTATGAAGTTTGTTTCCATTTAATATTTATGTTATTCATTTATTGATTTACAAATTGTTTGTTCATAAATTTTATTTATAATCAATAATTCTTAATTAGATTAAGATAATGAATAATCTTTTATTTATTATAGTAATAGAAAAGAACTAAACTTTTATGGAAATAAAAGATATATATATTATGATTAAAGATAATTTATCTATAAGATAGTTATTTATCTTTTAGTTTGTTCTATGACAAAGCATGATTAAAGATATCTTATCTATAAAGATAGTTATTTATCTTTTATTCATTAATAGAAAGGTAAATCATGAATAAAGATATTTTATCTTTAAGTGATTCATTTATCTTTTATTTAAAGATAAAAAGTTTTATCTTTAAAATTTTCATAATATATATATATATATATATATATATATATGTATGTACTTTCAGAAGTATATTTAATACAACATTGAATATGTTTACAAAATAGGATTATGTATTACATATTCATTGTCTTAATTCTTAGAACATTTTAATAAGTTAACTGTGTTTATTTTAAGACAAAAGTTAGGATCACCTAAAACCCCTCAATAAATATTAGGTATAATGTCTTCCAACGGCTGGGTCCTCGATCTAATTGAGAAAAGTTTTGAGCGTGTCTCTAACCCAAGGGAGTGCTCTTATACCCTCTTTTAGACGCGTAGGGCGACCTATACTGTCCGCCGATTCACCCCTTGGGTCTACCTAAACGAGTACTCTAATTAGATTAGATATCGTAGACAATTCTTTTGAAACCGGTTAGAATGCTAAATGAAAAATTGTTTTTCTTTTCTAAACGTCAGAGATAATATAGGATATTAGAGCAATTGTTGACTTTCTCTGAGTGACTAATTAATGGAATTGATGAGGGTTACTTTTCCATTAACAAATCACGAAATATTATATAAAGTCCTTATAATATAATTGTTACATCTTTATTATAATGTATGCCTTATAATTTACATGTACAACTCTAAAATTAGTAATGTGCTTATTATTTGTTTCATTTAATGTATGTGAAACAAGTGTCAACAAAGAACCACTTGAAAATTGTTTTTAAAGAACATGGAAACGAGTTTCCAAATCAAAAGGAAAGAGGTTTCCTTGGAATGGCAAAGGCTTCTGAAATAATGTTCGGAGCCTTGATGAAGAAATGATTCTTCATAATAGATGAATACTCATTTGGAGCCACCTGACAAAACTTCCAGAACTAATAAGAATGCTTATAAGAAGCATTTCGAAATTAATGATAAAATGCTTTTCAAAAGCATAAAATCACTATAACATGGAAGTTCAATCAATATCTTCTGAAGATATGTGTATAGCAGGTTAAAACACAAGCGATGAAAGATTACAGAGAACTTATAGAATTCCAGAAAGTCTGTAAATTCTGAGGTTGGTTATAATTTGGGAAATTGATAACTTACCTTAAAAGAAAAGCTCATGTAAATGATAAGACATTTAATGATCTCTCTATTGACATCGTTTAGGATTCCTTGCTCAACTTTCACAAATTGGTTGTGATCAAGTTTAACAAAGAGCAATGGAATAATGGCTCTTACAGCAAAAGATGAGTGTGACTCTAATCTTAAAGCGATCACATATGCGATGTGATTCCAAAATCTAAAAGTGCTTTCACTAAAGATAACAAAGATTGTCCGACTTGTCTTGAAAGAGGTGAAATATACAGAGTAATGACTCTTCTTAAGGTACAAGCGTTTTAAGATAGTTTGACTATTTTAAAGGATATATGTTCAATATATGATATTTAACGTTGTATGACAAAAGGGCTTAAACCATATAAACTCAATAAAGCATATCTCTAGTATTGTCATATAAGTCACAATAACGAGAGACGCATCACCAAGCTCCATAATGATGGACATCTTGATCGTTCTGATTATGAATCTTACGAGAAATGCGAATCTTATCTAACTAACCATATGACAAAAGGCTCATTCAAAGGGGCACACTAAAGATTGATTGTGGCATTAAACCACACATGTTCATGTGTATGTGATAAAATGCACAATTAGGATAAGGAAGGCTAATGGTACTTCATTAATTATGACTACCAACTGATTACTTCAGTTGGTACAATCATGTCTATTTAATTAAGACAAAAGTTGAAATCTCTTGACCGGTTCAAGGAATTCAAGAATGAAGTAGAAAACCAAAACGCTCAAAATAATAATAGGCCCTCGATCTGATCGAGACAATTAATATTTGAGCAATAAGTATAAAGTTTTCCTGAGTGACAAAAGGTTTGTCTGATCATTTATTTCTCTCGATACACCTCATTTTACGAGGTGTATCGAGAGAACTCAACAAACTCTGTTAGACTTTGTTAGTACAATGATATGCCTATGTTTATAAAAGGACATGCACTTTTAACTTGGTGCTACCACACTTTACAGTGTATCATGAAAAGTGATTCCGACGATAACATATATAGATATGATAAGGGATAAAACCCAATTTGTCGTTTACGAGAAAATTAATACACAAAATGGTTGTGACAATTACGGAGCCTTTAAGAAAGGAAATCTTTCCTAGAAAGTCTAGTGGGAGAAAGTATGCACTTCATGAAGTACATAACTCACAAAATCTCGAGGAACTCAAGATGAACACAGAGGATGCTCACCAATGGTTGACTAAACTCCAGATAGGATCGTGGAAGAAAGTCAAGCCGAATGAAAAATGCTCTATATATGATTAAGCATTTGAGCAACCTGGTATGACACAAAAACCGTGTAAGTCGGATAAGGAACACCATGCAACTAAGAAAAGGATCTTCTCGTTTTGAACACAGAAGAACAAAATACTTAGATAAAAATGATGGACCACCACTTACAATGAAACGGTTAAAGGTGAAGACCTTGAGAAATGGCTAGGAGCCATGAAATCAAATAGAATCATGTACATATACTAAGTATGTGACTTAGTTAAAGCACCCGAAGGGTTTATGCCCATAGGATGCACGTAGATCTTTAAGGGAAGATATTCATGAATGGTAAAGTACATATGTACAAAAGGAGACTTGTAATGGAATAGTTCAAACAAGCCTATAGTAAAGACTAAGAAGAAACGTTTTTCTCTTATTACCATGACTAAAGTCAATTATGATTTCACTTGCTATTGCCAACTATGATTTAAGAATCAGGCAATTGGACATGAAGATAGTTTTCAGAATATGACTCTGAAAAGGAATATGTATTATACACAATCTAACTAACTTCATTGATTCATAACATGTTTCTGAAGCATGCGAATCAAATAGATATATACGTTCAAGTATGATCTATAGCAAGCATCTCTCAAATGAAATCTAGTTTTCAACGGAGAAACTAATGAGATTAGACTTCATCGAAAACAAAGATTAACCTTGTGTATACACGAAAGCTAGTGGGAGCACGGTAATCCTTTAAAAGGATAGAAAATGATACGACGGAAATTCTTTAAAGTAAAGAATGAATAAGTCATAGTACATAGAAAGGATGGCAAGTAAGTTCAGAGTGAACAAGAAAACTGAGGACTTATTCAGTAACTCCTAAGTTGCATCTTTCAAGAAAGCAGTGCCCTGAAATGTCAGAGAAATACAAAATAAAGAAAATGTTCTCTATACTACTGCTAATGACTTTATAAAGAAAGCCATATTATGTACCCGTCTCGATGTATCATTTACCATAACAAAACAAGCCAGTTCCAAACCTATCCCAAAATAGTCACTAGACTATCGTAAATAATATCTTCAGGTACCTTAGCGACCAATGAAAGATCACTTATTTACGACAATGTTGATCAGTCAAGCATTATCGCTTATACTGATGCAAATCACCAAACTAATTGGGATAATTTCACATCGCAAGTAGAATATATACTCTGTCCTAAATGATGGTATTGTTATTTGGAACAACAGTAAGCAAGCTACTATAGTGGACTTGACCATCAAATCTGAGTATATAGCATCATAAGATGCAGCTGTAGAAGCTTTCTAGATCAGGAAATTTTGTTCCTGATCACAGTGTAGTTTCTGGCATTGGTGATCCAGTGCGGCTCCTTGCTGAAAACAGCGAAGCCGAGGCACGAGTCAAGAAACTAAGATCACAGAACAAGAGAAAGGTTCTCAGTGATCAAAGACATAATTGATCAGAAGGATGTTGCGATGAAAACAGTAGACACAGCGTAAGCGTGGTTGACCCGATGACCAAGGCTTCATCAATAGAAAAGTAGTATGGTCATACAAGATCTAGAAGAGTCTAGATGCTTGTGGTCTATTCTAACACGTTGAACTCTTACTTTATTTTGTTAAAAGTATGAAGTTCAAATACAAATATTATGTAACTATTATACATTAAATTTGAAGCACAATATTAATTCTTTAAAAGGCAAGTTTCATCATTTAAAAGGCTCATATCAATATTTTATTCAAAATCATTGATATCAAGCTATACAAATGTAGTTCCTAAGATGTCTTCGAGACATTCTTGAATTTCCCCAGTCAAAGAAATCATTATGAAGAAACAAAGAGGGACTATCAATGATATTCATAATTGACTGGTACATGTTGTTAAGATAAAAGGAAGGGGTCCTTGATATCTGAAAAATATTCTTATACATGTAGGCACTAGTCAGAATGACTAGCAGTGCTGGAAGACTCGCACTCTAAATATTCTCACATGGAAACAAAACCTTGATACAAGGGGACACTGAGAAATTTAGAGATATGAAGAGACTCCAAAGTTTGAGAACATCATGAGTCCATCACTGGGTAAGTTGCATGCTTAGATTACAGCTCAACGCTTACCGTAACTGGAAAGTCATAACAGTTGTAGTTGGGCATGTGACAAACCTTGTAGGATGGAATGACGTTTCAAGAAAACATGCATCCCCCCATTCCTTTTTGGGGCTATACACTCGGGGCCTTCTGAATAGGATAAGTATAATGAAATCTATGGCCATAGGCAAAACAAAAGAGTTTATGTTTTGATGTTTCAATACTTATGCCTGAATCAGAAAATATTAGATCAGGCTTAACAGGTGTTCCTAACCATGACCTGTGCCGCATCTAGAGATGTAAAAGGATGTCGAAGGAATCAGTCATATACCATATTTTAATCGTAAAGAACCACATGGTTCACCACGATTGATCTATAAAAGAGGATTTAAAGTTTTGTAGATTGGGGGAAGTTAAGTCTAGGTGGAGGCCACTTACTTCTTGCATACTCATATGAGTATGTGGCCAACACTACAGAATCCTACAGAGTCACACCGAACTCGCAACGGAAACGGAGTATGATGATTAAGTTACAATGAAACAAACTTCACGTGTAACTTTGATGAACCAGGCATGAGTAGCTGAGAGAATGTACATCTAACCCAAGGCGGCATTCTCGAGTAATACTTTATGTGCAGTGCGTGCACGGAGATAGCCAATCCGGTGCGTTCGTGCAAGTGGGAGATTGTTGGTTATGCCCGAACCCGATATGGTATCTCTCGGGTTATCGGATATCGACCCGATAACTATAACTGACTTATTGGGCCCACTCGGGCCCAAGTATTAATTATGATTCATATTAATTAATAATAGATTAATTAATTCATGATTGGGCTTTTAGAAAGCCCATTAAGTGGGCTTTTAGAAAGCCCACTAGGTCAAGACCATAGGGTATTATAAATACCCTATTATGACTCATAATTAAACACAACACACATCAGAGAAACCCAAGCCCTAGAGAAAATTCGAGCTCCCCTCCCTTGGTAGTCGAATTTTGGTTTGCTCCCCGGTTCATTCATCGGTTGATCATCTAAACACCAACTAGGATCTAACCTATCCTCCGAGGTGTTTTCCGGTCATCTCAAGACGTTCCCGAGTGACGTGGTGTACGAAATAGAGGCGCAACACTTGAGGCGCTAAATCCTAAACATCGACAAGCTCCAGAATCAAAGGAATCGGCAGTTATTCGGTACAGTTGGCAAAAGTACCGAAGTTTGGTAACGATCTCTAAACTGTATCTTAATTCTCGTAATTATTCTAGATCTTTATTGTTCGATGATATCCCGTGATTTCCGCCTCGGGATTGAGAAAAGTCATCGAAAAACCCAACAAATTAATGAGCCAAGAAATAAATAATAAAAAAGTTCCATTTTAAAGGTCTAAAATCTAAATCAACAACGTGTCGATCGAAAAACAAAAACCTTCGTTGGTAAGCAACGAGCATCTTGTTAGTTTTATCGTTTCCACTCAAAATCTCTCGTCATATTTTTTTTTTTGTTTTGGCATAATTTTATTGTGTGTACTCGATTAATACTCTTTTTTTTTCCTCGCTACCTCTAAAACTCCGCCATGCCGGCGGCAAATCGTCGGTTACCTCAAACAAGTATAAAAACACTACTGCCCTAGAATTATATATACATACATATATATATATATATTTATATGATTAAATTTAAATAAAACTGAAAGCGTTTGTTTTACATACATGGAATACACGAAGCATATATGTGCAATATCAATCGAAAGCTTTTTGCGGTGCATAGTTACGTCGTTTTTTGAAATATCTTATTTGTCTTAAACGTGACCAACTACTACTATCTAGTCAAACAACTACTAATTAATGGTTGGTGCACATTTTATTAATTTACTTAATTAGCTTTAAAGTATATAAGTTTAGTGCGTCTTTAGACAAAGTTAGAGTGTATATATAAGTAGTATAAGTTTTCAAATTTTAATGCTGTAAAATGGATATAAGGTAAATAATTATACGAATATATATAATACATAAATGGTATAGCGGTCTATTATGAAATTAATGATCCATATTTTGAAATTGTGATGCGTACTAGAAAGGGTATATCAAGTAAGTAGCTTCAAGTTTCATGTCAATTTAATCTTTACTAATATAATATATTTAGTTTTAAAGTCCATTTTAACCGCTTTATTTCAAAAATATTAAGCTATAATAAATAAATAAATTATAATCCCACACCAACCTAAATATATATTAATCTTTGTTTTGTAGCTAAAAAGAGATAGGAAATATTCCGGCACACTTAATTAGTACACCCAATTGCTACTCATATTACAAATATAGATCTAAAAATAAAATGACGATCCAACCTTTTTAAATCATGACCACGATTTTTCTTTTTAAAGAAGTCATGAAAACTATGAACGATCTATACCACGTAGGCCTTTAGATGCGACACTATAGTTGTTTATATTTCAGAAATTTTGATCTTAATCATGTTTTGATAATCCTATTTTATTACATAAAGTTTGTAAAACTTTGTATAGTAAGTTTGTCATTATTCTACATGGGGTGCGAATCTCATTTCCATCCAAATCTATCACAATTATATTAATAATTAGTTTTCTCTATAGTTCCACCTCTTAATAAAAAAAAGTCAATGTACAACTCTACTTTAATCATAATAAAGTAATATATAATAGTTAAGCCAATAGATTAAACATAAGGAAGAATAATTGAATTGTTGGATCGTTAATTATAATAGCAACTAGCAAGAGGTTCGATAATAGAGATCCCGTACCGGTGGACACGACAACCGTGTTCGGCTTCTCCGTGACCGCAAGCAATGGACGGATGCATGCGGTATCGAGCACATGTTGTCCGCACTCAATGGGACGCGAAGGAATTATCAATATTCAATAATAAATAGTTTAGTCGTTAAGTATTTGAATTTGTAATTTTAAATTCAAGTTAATTATCAACTTTTTTATATATATAAAAAGACACCATTTTAAAAATAATATAAGAAGTTAGCTAATCTAGAGATGGTTGAAGACTCTTGTTTAACCATTTTTATTTCATTTTACTTACAAACAAAATTTTAAATAAAAAAGGAATGGCGGAATCTCAATTTTCACATGCTCCTTCTCACTTTTACCAATATGGTAAATTCTTTTAGCGGTCCATATTGTACCACGCCGTTTTCAATTACATCACTAAAGAAATGCAATTTGGTAAAAATGGAAAATAAAACAAAAATAAACTCTTCACGTATCTTTTATTATTAATATATTATACACTTAATATGGAAAATAGTTTCCATTGTATTCGTAGGGGCGAAATGACATATGATTGGTTACGCATGTTATACGGTACACGTAGAACCGGCTTTTGCTACAGGCGAGAAAGGCGTGCGCGTTGGTCTTTACTATACTCTAATATTAATTTATTATTTTTACGCGTCTAAAACACGCAAAACTTATACCAAAATTCATTTATACTCTATTAAATAATGTTCGGACGATTGTGTTTGATAATCTACAAATTATTTTATTACTTTAGATTATGTTTATTACATTTTATCAAATATATCATCTCATATGATACAAGATTCTTGTCCAAATAATTAGGACTTCATAAATTTTAAAAAATTATATATTACTGATGAAAAACTGATAGTTTGAAAGGAAAAATTACAAAACCTCAAAAACTTTTGCCAACTAGTATTCTCAAGTCTTAAACGTATTGTTATAATGATTTAGAAGTTTGATCATGTATAATAGTAATTATTATATAGATATATCATATATGTATGTATGTGAATAGCCAGATCCGTATACATTATCTCAAGAATATAAAAGTCTCTAAGAGATTAAAATTTAATTTTATTATTAGTTCAGTAAAAAAGTCTTATACGATATCATAGGATTAAAATATCTGATTAATTTTTTTATACTGCTATCCTCACAGAATATACGTCCGCTTGTCTCCCAAACAGATCTCTTAATTTAATTAAAATATTTATCCCATATTTTTCTCCAACTCCCAAATGATTTTTTCCCCCACTTATATGATTTAAAATTGGATTAAGAGACAGATAATCAATCATAAAAGTAGAGAGATCAATGAAGCCTGTTTATTTATTTATTTATTTATTTATTTATTTATTATGTTCAGTGTTTTTCTATGTAACATCTAATAATTGAGATCTTTATCTTACTTCAACATGTTTCTAAAAAATAATATAAATACCATATTTTTGGTTGTTAATATTATTGATATTGTTAATTTATAATACATAACCAACGTTTTTGATATTATGACATAAAGAATATTTGTGTAGGTTGAGTCATAATTAATTTCTATAATCCACTTTTGGATATAAAAAATAAATAAAATTGTGTAACATAACCAACCATTTAAATAAAGTCTGCAACTTGACGCAAGAAAAAACCGTTCCAACGGTTACGTATTAACAACGACACAATCGTGAGATCATTAAGTCAAAACAAGCACATAAAAATCGGACGTATAAAGTTAACATTTTAAAAATAATAGCGAAAAAACTCGCAATTTTTTTTCGAAAGCACAATGCTTAACTTATTTCCGAGAGACATAGTATATGCGATGATTCAAGAGTTCTTAAGTGTAATTACAATAAAACTTCGATTCTTAATCTCTATCTTAGGGTAAGTAGAGATACCGAACCGATCAATCGAAATTCGGAAAAACAAGGGTTGTTGCTCACTAATTTTTTCCTTCTTCTTTGTTAAATATTATTATATATTAACATTGAATAATTGCTCTATACCATATCTTAGTATGACATTAAAAAATTAATTTGCACATCGAGCATCCATAACTTGCTCATACAAATTTCCTTTTTGAGAAGATTCGATTTCGGGCTGTCCATAATCAGAACGTATTAGGCGAATCAAAGTTGTGTTGATGCATGTGATCAACAATTATTTATTGGAGATTATGGTGTTACCATACCGTACTAATAATACTGTAGGTTATATTAATAATAGTAATTTGATGTGTATTTATTTAATTAACTAGATAATAATAATAATACTTTGCCTCCCTCTAGATGCTATGCAATCTGTATCTAAGATTTTGACAGCTAGTCCTACAAAGTACAAACTATACAAATTGTTTTTTTAAAAATAAGCATCAATTAAATATACTAATATTACAGACAATTTGAATACTTAATAATATTTTAATTTTTATAAATTTAATTAAAGGAATTATTAAGGATATGCCCATTTCAATATTAAAAAAAAAAACTACCCAAAACTACTCATTTTATAAAGGTAAAATTGATAGTTTTGGTTCATTTTTATAAACGTTTGTACAAAATGAGTATATTGTCTAAGTTCATTTATTTTATAAAAACCCTTTAAATTTTGCATGATTTTATTCACTTTAAAACACTATTGACCATAGTCCTAAAAGAAAACATTTGAAAAAGCTTGAAATATTTAATTTTGTTCTGATCTACATTAATTTTTGTTTAATTTGGCTGACAAAATAATTAATGCCATTAATTTAAAGTATGGTAAAATGAAAAAGGCAGAATCCGATTAAAGTTGCATGTATTTCAATTTGAGATTCTCTATCATAAATTATTCACTTTTCTTAACGAACATTTTTAATATGCAAAAAATAAATAAATGACTTAACACTTTCTAATCTTTAAACAAAATTTTATGATAAAGCAGATTTTTAATAATGATTAGTGAGTTTTGACGTAACAGACAAGACAAACACACACAAAGAGATCGAATCGGAGCTTCAAAGGTAAATGACCAATTAATTAATTTATTAATTAATTTATAATTTATTTTTAAGACTAGAGTTTGAAGTGGGTTGTTTACCTGATAATATATTTGCGATATAAATACCTAATCATAAACCAAGTTTGTTGTAGATATACTAGATTGATTTACGAGTGTTTTCATCAATTCTAATGTCTTTTAATCGTACTAGATTTTCATTTCGATAATTCGTTACTATAGTTAAGTGTAATGATCGTTTTGTCGGTAATTAACTAATAAAATTATCTTTTTCCGAGCAAGTCATATGTTAGACATAAACTGTAGTTTTTCGTCATGTAAATTAATAGATAGTAGCCTTCGGTAGCCCTTGGTAGGCAAATGTCCCTCAACTTCTCAAGTCTAGCGGAGTCCTCGAGAAAGATGTTCATGGTTTAGGTTTCTGACTGTGAACAAGCGTATTTGAAGGTGCCCGATGATTCAAGCCATCTTTGTGCTCGATGAGGGCCTGCCAAACTGCTTGGATAAACAATGTGTATCGGTGTCCGTATTGAAGAATGGCTCTTATAAATCGCACTCCCTGATATATTGTTACTCCGGTAAGATTTTGGGAATACTACAAACTAAAGTAAAAACACGTAGATAACAATAATATAATTATATTTTTTAATTACGAAAAAGAAATAATAACAGTTGAAAGTACTCAAATTTAATGTAACAGTAATTTCATTCAGTTTTCTCCGATCCTATCAAAATGTTATTCGAGAGGGAACGAAACAGTTAAAAGTGACGCACGTCTCTCCATTAACGTTTTTAATATTTTTCCTGATAGAAACTAGAATAAAAAATATTATTACAAAACTCCAATATTTTTGTCACTAATAAGAAAAGAAAATAAGTATAAGCCGTTGCAGTTGACTATAATTCAGATACTTTTGCCACTATAATCACGAAAATAAAGCTGTGTATACTATCTTGTAGTGTGTATATATATATATATGTATATGAAAGTGACATTGTATTGTGCTTCCTTCATTCATAGCTTGATTGCTTACTTCTCTTTTATATATATATTCTTCATTCAACCCTCAAATTCATTTCAATTCTCTCTCTCTCTCTGATTTCTTGAAGCTTGAAGCAGACTCTCCTCACTGAATTCAGAGCAGCGATTGTTCATGGTAAGCTCAGCTCTCTGATTTCCTGCTCAATTCGAATTGAATCGTTGCTTGTTGGTGCTCATCCTTGGCTTGCAATCCTCGAATTCCGCCATTGATGGACGGATGGATTCTCTGTCAAGATTCCCCTTTCGTGATGGTCGCTTTGTCTTTAAGGGCTTCCCAAAAATGGGTTCACGAAAAAAATTGAAATGACTCATGCTTTTCCTGTGATTCTTGGTTGCTTTTGAAACTCTAACACCTCTGTGTGTCTGTGCAGAGATTACAGCGAGGTCAGACTTTAAAGTCAAAGCTTTGACAATCCAAGGTACTCCAATGGAAGAGGGTTCTAGAAAGACCTGCTCGTGAATTGCCGAACAACAACTTGTTCTTTGTTGGTTGGCATTTATGGCTCATCGATCGTCTTTTCTGCTTTAACATATGATTCATCATTGGCTCAAACCCAACGAAATGTGTTTCGGTTTCGCGCGCGGGCGAGGGACGACCCGGGTTTTCCGCGAATTATATGTTGTTGTTTGTGTGAATCTGTAGGTGCTACCGTGCTGGTTGGTTGACTTTTCCGATGGGGTGCATATCGTCGACGCAGAAGGATACCGGAGGGAACAATAGAAGGAGGCCCGGGAATATCGGGGATGTGTCCGTTTACGTCCCTGGTTTGAGGATCCCGAAACCCGTCGATTTCTCGCAGGCACTCGGCGACCACTTGTCTAAGAGTTTGGTGGAGCGGCTGTCGGCTTTGCGGACTAGGATCGTCGTAATGGCGGGGCAAGAGGGTCCGACGATCACGAGAACGAGGAGAAAGACCCAACATGGTTAGTTCTAAATGAAGCTTGCTGTTCTCTTTAATGGCATCTGATTTTTCTAACATACTTTTTGCTTTCTTAAGGTGGTTCGACATTGGCTGATCTTCAGCAGGCGCTAGAAGATTATTTGCCCGTTCTTCTCGGTTTAGTGAAAGATGGTATACATCACGAATCTGATTTGTTTTTTCCGTTATAAATGTGATTTTTTTACAGATAAATTATGAACCTTGTTGTTAATCTTCACTTTCAAGGAAGCCAGCTTCAACACAAGGTACAATTTGTATGGATAAACCAGGAGGACGAAGCAGAGGTACGGAAATAATGTCAATTAAATTATGTTTTTGCCTGAAATTCTAATAAAAATATCCCGACATTTTTTTCCGATCTCTATAAATTTATGTTATTATATGATTGTATTGCATAGAGAAATCTGTATAATATATATTTTTTTACTTTGGCAGGAAACATCCCTGTGTAACGCTTGGTACGAGGTTTTGTCGGTGTTGCATTTGATGGCGATGCTGTCATTGTCACAAGCCAACTTATTGCTTCTCCCGAGAACATCCAACGACGGATATCAGCCTAAAGTATCGGAAGGTACATGCTTAGTCTGCAATGTGGTTATTTATGTGTCAATGCTTCAAATCGAAATAAAGATTAGCTTCAGATTACCGGATTCTGAACCTTGGACGATGTAGTTTTACAAATAATCAAATATAGCGCAATGGTGGTTCAAATAAACTAAATCGTTGAGGCATTGGTTGATGCACGTTTTATTGCTGAAACGTCCCACTTAACAACATGTTGTCTATAGCGAAAACGAAAACTGCAGAAAATGCGTATTTGATTTTATTTGATTTTTTTTTGTATTTTAGTCTAAATACTCTGTAATTTGTTGTTGAAACAGAAAATAGACGCGCTTCTGTCGATGTCTTCTTGAAAGCAGCGGGATACTTGGATTGTGCAGTGAGACATGTTCTTCCACAGTTGCCTTCTGAACTCAGGTTCGTTTCAACGGAGAACGTGTCTATACAAGTGTTTCGGTTTTGTGATTTCATTATATTTGATTCTGCGATCGTTATCCATAATATTGGACTGTGATAAATTTGTAGGAGAAATCTGCCTGTAGACTTAGCCGAAGGAGTTCTTCGAACACTATGTCTACAAGCATTAGGGCAGGTAAAATGATACATTTTTCTATTGATTTTGAGTTCTAAATAATGGCATATTTCTCCTGTTTTTTATAACCACAAAATTGGTTACGGTATAACTGGTTTTCACACACGGTTACATTTTTTTAAAATCTAAAACCGATAACCGCAACCTAAAGTTGAGAGTTATAAAATACTTTTCTCCCGTTCAATGTGATACGTATATACCCTCGTGTTTCTTATCCTAAAGGATTTTAAAGTCAAGTTTGTATGCTTTTCTTCCGTTTTCTTTACAGAATTATTTATATTTATTTTTCAGGGTGTCGATATACAACTTGGAATGGCAATTGACAGCACAAAAGCGACTCTTGCAGTGAAGCGAAGGCTCGCGTGCGAGATGGTCAAGTATTGGCAGCAGGTGATACTAAAATCTAAATATTTCCGACCCGTTATCTACGACATTTAGGGCTTTAGATATCTTGAGCTTCCAATCGTAATAAACGTTATTCTGCATAGCAATACAATGCTGCAGTTCCATTGCCTATTGCTATTGGGCTAAATGTCTTTGTATTTGGGTCTCCGTGATCACGTTTACATTGATAATCCCTGAATAGATCAGATTTAGCTGACTGTTTTTTCCCTTTCTATTTGCTCTACAGGCTCAAGATAACATTATGAACCTTCCCTTATCGAATGGCTGGGGAGAAAAACACCGTCTTTTTGTTAAGTGGAAGTACGTCGAGGCAAAGGTAAGAAAACGGAGTTGAAATGTCTTTTTGGATCGCTTGATCACTATCCACAGTTCTTCACACAAGTCCCTGATCTTTTAAATGTTGGTCGAATTAAAATAATGTGATACAAAGCGCTCATCTTTCATTTAAAAATTACCAGGCTGGAGCGTACTATTATCACGGGTTAATCCTTGATGAAGGAAACACGGAAAAGTCTCACGGAACGGCTGTCGCTGCTCTACAAGCCGCGGATGAGTATTTCAAAGAAAGTAAAAGAGCGTGCGAGGCATTCAACTCCGCTTCCCCTGTTTCAAAGTAAGTTGTGGTCCCTCTTGCGTCATTTTTCTTCTATGATTTTGTGGACGGATTAGTCATATTCGTGCTGGGAGCTACTTCTATTCCCTTTTTAGAGTCTTCTAAGTATGTCGGAATAGCCGATATCGTTATTAGTCAAGGTGTTGATATTTGTACATTTGACGCAGAAACGTAGTGTTGTGGGGAACAATGAAGTATCTCTCTGAGAAAATCCCGAAAGACACTTCAAGCAAAGTACGGATAAACCGGGACCTTTACTCCTACGAAAAGTACGTCTCTCAGTGCCATTGTTATTCTCGATTGAAATACTGTTAACAACCCTGTAATTATGTCTAATCCGGTAATCGAACCTCTAATGCAGAATCATGGAGACGGCACCGACATTGCCTGACTTTGCATTGGCCTTAAAACCGGACGATTATCAACTTCCTTCGGTAGATTCGTCTTGGAGTCAGGATAATACGAACAAAGGGCAAACTGGATTCAATCAGATCAAGAACGAAAAACGATGAAACGGGATTTGCTGAATCGGAGATGACAAATTACAAAGCTAGGGAAGATGATATAAATCGATTTCGGGTGATGAAAGAAGTGTATCTTTCATTTTTTCCTTCCCTTTTGTATCGTCTATTATATTATATATATATATATCGATTTTTCAGATCTTTAATGCCGTCTTTACCCTTGAGATTTCATATGGTCTGTTATAGAGCTCCTTGATTGAGAGGTTATGTTGTGTGTAAAAGTGTAAATTGGCTGTACTCTTGATTGGAAAAAGGAATGATTTCTTTTGCGAGCCTCAATGAAGTTCATTTTTTGGTTAGTGAATTCGAATTCCGACAATGGGCCCGTGACGGCCTATTATCTGAAGAAGGGCACGACGGTCATTTAATCTTGCACGTTCATTTTTTTTAAAATGTTTTTAAAGGTGTTTCAGCTAATTATGTTATTTGAGCCGTTTCAGTCTTTTACTCGGAGTTGTCATTACTCGTTACTACTCTTTGTTTCGTCTTTCTCTTGCTTAGCATCGTTAAGAGCACGTCCGATCATGCTTTCGAAAGAAAATGATTAGCCATTGGTTTAAAAATTGTAATAGAGAGAAAAGAAAATTGTGCATTTCCGAACTCCCGTTGCCCGCTATCGCTGCCACCTGTCACGAGATCAGAATCCCGGGCTAAGCTATTAATTTCAGAGCAGTTACAACCACAAATTTGCATCATCACATGTACTATAAGTAACTAAATGAATACACAAACCATCACTAATATTCAGAAAATGAGAAGTGTAAATTTGAAAAGGCTACAAGTTTTGTGTTTCATTTCCTCTAATCTCTTTCTTAATCGTAGTTAGCAACCGGCCAACCGAGGTACATTAATCTTCTGCTTGCGCACCGTCATCGGTCGCTTCTTTCTGCTTTAGTTGTTCCTCTGCGGATAACACGGAAATATGTCATCGAAAAAGATATAGATAAAACGGAGTAAGGTTTAAAGGGGCGGACTCGGAGAAAAAAATCGCGGAAGGATTAAGCATAACTAAGGGTAAAAATTGAAGGCAAATAAATAAGAAAAAGAGAAAGGGTTCATTTTTTTACAGTTCGGGGGACGACTGTACGGATCTTGGTTTCAATATTGAACTTTTCGTTCTTTTTTATGATGACTGCGGCGTGATATAAGATATTTTCTCTAATTAATTAATTAACAATTTCAGGGGGTTTTATCTAACTCGTTACTTTGAAATTTTGAAGAAGCAAGTTGTAGAGCCCGAGATTCAGATCTCGTGATGGGAGACTCGTTTCTCAATTCCCAAACCTCTCTCTCTCAGAAGCTAAGTCCCAAAGAAAAAAGATTATGCTTACCCATAAGCTTGTAAAGCGCCTTCATGGTTCTTCTTTCCATCTTATCGAGCCTCTTCTCCACGTCTCTTCTGAGATCCCAATTCGGTTTCTTCGGAGCTATGTTGACAAACGGGTCCTGAAAATTACCAAAAAACCTCTCAAATAATTGACACAAAGTTTTAAACATATTAACTAATCCTATAGGACGGAAACAAAACCGACGATGCTTTATAAATAAAAGTAATCCTAATCTCTAATTCGAGAGTTGTCAGAAAAACTGTCTCAACAGACCCTCATGTATGAGATATTACATAGAACTTAAAGAGAATAATAATTTATTTCCAAATAAATTGAATCAAACCTATCGATATTACATACCGCCGCCGACTCTGATGGAGGAGGAGCTGCTGCAACGGGATCTTCAAATTTCGGTAAAGTTGGAGGAGCGACCTTCGCCTCTTGAAGCTGCTTGTCGTGAGGAACGTAATTCCGAAACTTCATGTTAAGGTTTCTGCCAAGATCAGGATAGAAAAACGAAGCCAATCAGCAACCATAACATATGGAGAAAAAAAACCACCCGTTTCACATCGCAATTTAGCTTCATCGTTAACCTAAATCGAATAAATTTCCCAGAATATTTCCCATGAAGCAAGTAAAATGTAAATATGGCGCATTATCGGGTCTTCGAGAGCACGTATGGCAGTTAAAAATACGTCACTCTGGTTGATCTCTAAGCCTGAATCTAATCCCAATCTACACCATCTTCATGAGATTTCTAAACGCTTAACACAGGAACCGGGTTTCGAACTCCAAAAGTCGGGATTCCGGCAAGAACTGGACCGGATTGGGGCTGAAACCGTGAACCCAGTCCAAAATTTTCAGCCCTAGTTAGAACATCTATGGCGCTTTTCGATCCTACTACGCCTTCCAGGCCACAATTGAATCTACTCGAGTTCAGTGTGCCGAATATCAAACCCTAACACACACATACATAGCTATATATACACACTTACGTTTCTCCATTGTCGTCGTTGTTGTTGGCATCATCGGCATCGGGGGTGTTCAGGAGCTCTTGAGCAGCTCGCAGAGCTCGGAGCCTCTCTCGGCGCGCCGAAGCGGCTTGGTCGATGGCGTCGGCTTCTTCGGAAGCCATGGCTTCTTCTCCAGTCTGCGAGCCGAAAAGACGAAGCCTTGAGACTCTGCTGAAGCCTGAATGTGCCTCAAGCGAAAGCTACGAGCTTTATTTTATTTTATATTTTATTTGATTAATATAGATTTTTACTTGATTAATATTTTACACGTTAAGGTGGCGCTTGGTTACGGTTTTATTTTTTGATTTTGGTTTGAAACAGTGTCATATTAGTTTCGCATATCGCGTTTGATTACCAGCTGATTATTGAAATTTTAATGAAGGTTGTGTTTTGATCTTCAACCCAATCGTACAAAATACATATAATAATAAATTATCATTCTGTAAAATATTATATTATTTATAATAAGGTATTATTATAATTTTAACTCATTTAATTAAATTATTAAAATTATTTGTATCATTAATATATTATCATTTAATAATAGATTATCGCGTTACGTGTCACGTTTTCAAACCCATGAAATATACTATTTTTTATCAATGATAAATCAGTTTTTCTTTTTATTAATAATGATACATTTCAATTTTCATGGGTTTAAAAACATGACACATAGCGCGGTTCTGGAAAAAACTATGACGAAATACACAAAATAAGAGTTTAGCAGCTTCTCCCACCCCCAAAAATAAAAAGAATACGAACTTAATGTCCACCTTTTCGAATACTTTAGTACTTACGCTGTAATTTTCCCTAAAAATCATTAAATACTTATGCCAGTATTAACTCAAAAATATACAAGTAAAAATCAAAGCAGCGGGTTAGGTAGGAAGGAGAGTGCGGTTGACTTCAACTCAACTCTCTCTCTCTCAGAGATGTCGTCGTCGTCTTCTCCGGCGAACCAAGTCATCACCTGCAAAGGTATTATACACATACATATATATATACACACTATGTATATGTATATATGCGAAGTGACGTGGCTTGGGTGTTGCAGCTGCGGTGGCATGGGGAGCTTCGCAGCCGCTGGTGGTGGAGGAAGTGGAGGTGGGCCCACCCGCGGCCATGGAGATCCGCATCAGGGTCGTCTCCACCTCTCTCTGCCGCACTGACCTCACTGCCTGGGAATCCCAGGTTCGAGCTTCATCAATGGCGACACATTCATTCTCATCATAGAATCGAGCTCAAATCGATCGCTTTTCTTGGATTTGCAGGCGATATTTCCAAGGATATTTGGTCACGAAGCATCTGGGTATCATTCATTCATTTGCTCTTCTTTTTCGGTATTCGTTTCGCACTTTCCGGTAACCGAGCTCCGAGAACAGAGCGTCTCATCGGTTAGAAACCCGGAAATTCAAGAGATTTCTTCGATATAGACCCGCTAATTAGGAAAGTGTCTTTTAATTGTCTCTTACGTCGATAGGGGTATTGCCGTATTTTACGATAAACGCGAATCGAGTTTCTAATCCTATATATTGCGAGAGTTTTCCCGATCGAATTCTCGAATTAAAGACCCGTGTCTTGAATTTCTAGCCCGAATGGTGTTGAAATTTTGCAGCATTGTCGAGAGCGTGGGGCCGGGAGAGACGGGTTTCTGCGTGGGCGACCACGTGCTTACGGTGTTCATCGGAGAGTGCAGTCAATGCAAGCCGTGCAGATTGGGGAAAGGCAACGTGTGCCAAGTGTTGGGGTTGGAGAGGAAAGGGTTGATGCATAGTGACCAAACGACACGCTTCTTTGTTAGAGGAAAGCCCATTTACCACTATTGCGGCGTTTCGAGCTTCAGTGAGTACACCGTCGTCCACTCGGGATGCGCGGTTAAAGTCAACCCCGACGTGCCTCTGGAGAAGCTGTGCGTCTTGAGCTGTGGAGTGGCTGCAGGTGATTTTCCGTTCGACTACTTGCGTTTGATTGGAAAATGGACTAAGGTTAAGTTGTGTCGATAGGTTTGGGTGCGGCTTGGAACGTCGCTGATGTACATGAAGGATCGACGGTCGTGATTTTTGGTCTCGGGACTGTAGGCCTTTCGGTAATCAGCTTTTCCCATTGCAAATTTACGCCACTTGACCACCGCGAGAGGCTTAGTATCGAGACTAACATCCTTGGGTTTACGACAGGTCGCGCAGGGTGTTCGGATTCGAGGAGCGTCTAGAGTCATTGGCGTCGACATAAATGTCGAAAAGGAGGAAATAGGTGTACATGATTTGAACAATTCCGAAACCGTTAATGTATGGTTCTAATAATTCTGATCTCCATTTGCAGCCAAAGCGTTTGGAGTTACGGAGTTCATCAACCCGAACAGCTACGATGAGCCGATCCAGCAGGTAGTTCTTCGATTGAATCACCGACACCTTAGCCACACTAGTTCGTGTTGAACTGCTTAGAAATCATTTCGACTTAATCGCTTCAGGTGATAAAACGCGTTACCGATGGAGGCGCGGATTACTGCTTCGAGTGCATAGGAGACACGGGAATGGTGACGACGGCATTGCAATCGTGTTGCGACGTATGAACTTGTGGTGTAATTTACTTATCTTGATTCAATGTATTTGCCATTTTAGTATAAAGTTTTTTTTTTTCTCTGACCTTAGGGATGGGGAGTGACGGTCACACTCGGTGTACCAAAAGCAAAGCCGGAGATTAGCGCTCACTACGGCGTGCTTCTCACGGGAAGAACACTGAAAGGGTCTATGTTCGGAGGATGGAGGCCTAAATCGGACCTTCCTTCACTAATCGACATGTACACGAAAAAGGTGTGAAGAACATGAAACAAATTTATTAACTTAGAAGCGAAAGCGCTATTCGGTATCTGAAACTTCCGAAATGTTAACGTGCAGGAAATCAAGATCGACGATTACGTGACGCACAATCTAAAATTGGAAGACATCAACGACGCTTTCAAGCTCATGAGAGACGGGAAATGCCTGCGTTGCGTCATTCACATGCTTAAGTAATGATTGATCGATGCGAGATTTTGAACACTTAAATGCTGCAAACGCCAATTTTTCGTTCTTCGTTTTCGCAAACTTGAGATAGAATATCCGTATCTTTCGAGTTCAAGGAGTGAACTGTTTTTTCGGTTCTGCTTTTTTCACTTTTGGTTCTCGTTTGCCGAGAATTCCCGCGAGAATTGCTTATGACCTGTTTTTTCCGCAAACTGAATTCCTGCGTGCTATCCCCTATATTTATATTTATTCTCATTTAAAAAAAAATCCATTATATGTATATAATTATATATATACTCATATAATGCTGGCAAGAAAAGTGAAAGCTTGTTACTTAGATGAACTACCCATAAATTAGGTATGGTTGGTTTTGACCTTTGCAGTTATATATATATATATATATATATATATATATATATTATTATTATAAATGTGTGTATATATATACACCAGCATTTCATCTGCACAAAGGTGTTAACGAATTCCCACAAAAGAGACATTTTTTCCATTTAAGGATCGAAAGTTCATAATTACTTTGAAAAAGAACACCAAACAGTTAATGCATTCGACGCCAATGGCCGACCAGCCGAGACCGAGAGTTCACCCAGCGACAGACGTCGAAGCGCCTGCACCGCCACCATCAACGCCGTTAGTGCCGCCTGGCACGCCCTCGTCGACGTCGGACAAGGCAATTCCAGTTCCGCCACGTCTACCATCAGACCGCACGATTCCCGTGATCCCAGCCATGTCCACCCAGTTCCCGCGGCCAAAACCGTACGAACGCAGAAGCTGTTTGTGCAGATGTCTCTGTTGGACGATAACCCTCCTTGTCCTTCTAGTGATTCTCATCGGCCTCACCGTCGCAATCATATACTTGGCCTTCAAGCCGAAGCTCCCGACCTACTCGGTCGACAGCCTGAAGATCAGCGACCTGAGGCTCAACTTCGACATGTCGCTGTACGCGAGATTCGACGTGGAGATCACGGCCTACAACCCGAATGAGAAGATCGGAATTCACTACAAGAGAGGCGGGAAGCTGAGCGTCTGGTACGCGAAAACAAAGCTCTGCGAAGGGGCGTTGCCTGAATTCTACCAGGGGCACAGGAACAAGACCGTAATCGACGTGGCCTTGACGGGGCAGAATCAATACGGGAATGCTCTCCTCTCGGCGCTGCAAGAGCAGCAGCAAACGGGGCGGATTCCTCTGGATCTCGAGGTCCGAGCGCCGGTCTCGATCGAGCTCGGGACGCTCAAGCTGAGGAAGGTGAAAGTTCTGGGAAAATGTTTGTTGGTGGTGGATAGTCTTTCTACTAATAACCTGATTAGCATCAAAGCTAGTGACTGCAAGTTCAGATTGAAGCTTTGAATTTGTCTGAGTAGTCGCAATTTTCTCGGTTACGGTTTTTTTTTTTTGAATTTTTGAATTTTTGAATTTTTGAATTTTCCCTCTTAAAACTTTTGAATTGTAGCAATTTCTTCATTCATTATTAGAAACTCGACCATTTTTATTCACTAATCAGAGGGACATAAAAAGATTGACACTTGCTCAGGTTCGGGTCAAATAAATGTTCGCTTCGGGAGTCGTTCCTTTAATAAAATAAAATCCATCAGAGATTACAAAAATTACATAATCTCGAAACTTCCTCTTTTCTCCATCCGAGGTTAGAAAGTGGGACCCACGTTATTTTAGAGCCATTCAACTCACAGTTTTGATAATTTACAGTATGATGCAAAACTATTAGACATGTGCCGCTGGAATAATATTACCTCCAGCTTCGTCTTTGCGGCGTAGGGCATAGAAAGCGGTTAGTCCCCGGTGAGTGCTCGAGGTTTATGCGCGATGGTAAAAAGGGACATTCCGGTTTGAGAAATCGCTCTCACGAATCCCATATTTGCCGTCAAAGTCGGCGCTCTCCAATTATCACCGGTCCCGAAAACAATCTTATTCTTCAAAGCGAGCTTCCTTGTCGTTGGGAGGCTCTTTACGCGCTCGGAGGGATGGTCCGGAACAACCCTGTTTCAGATCAAGAAATTATTATTAATGGAACCGACGGGAATCCGTCAAGGTAGCGAATCTGTAACAAAAGTTCTGTATACTTTCTATGCCTAATTGCCAAAAGAATGAACCATATTTCTATATATAAGTACGAGATTTTTCGTGTTGATATAACGACGATCTAGAGCTTAAAAATTTAAATCGACTGCAACTAAATTTATGAAATCATGATTCATGAGAAACTCACTTTAGACATCTAAGCAACTGTTCAGCTCTCGATTTCTCGTTAGGCCCTCCACACATCGCAACTAATTCCTTGAACTCGGACAAAACGCTCCGGCAGATTATGCCTCTTTTTCCCGATAGCACATTACCGAACTCGACATGTATCGGATTCTGAATTTCCGACATTGCCTGCCAATCAGTCAACACTCTGGATGTCAAATTCATGTACTGAGCTAAACTCCTAGAACTATTTTTTTTTTTTTTTTTTTACGAAAAAATGTCACATTCGTACACGACATTGAGTTGAAGATTTACCTGTCCGATAACAAACTCGTAGTTACCCTTGAATCGCGGTCTTAGTTCCGCTTCTGGGGTGGCCAAAAGCGTCTCAGCTCCGCCATTGCTAATACCAGATACAAGTGCTATCAAAGCTGTGGTGTCGAAGTTTATAATATCGGCTTCTCCCGACGGGTTCTCTTCTTCCGCTTCCAACGAACATAGACACATTCTCGAGATAAGCAAAAAGAACGGCGTATTGAGGATTTGACTTTTCTCAATCCCCTCCGAAACCGAGTCCTTCACAACCTCACGATTTGAACACGATTCTTGTACGCCGCCATTAACGTTAATCTTCAGTATCGCTGCCTCTTTATACGTCCTCACTCGTACATTGACCCAATCGCTGTCCGGCTCCTCATCGAGATCGAAACCGCAGACGCAAAACTCCAATCCCGACTCTTCAGCCCCGAACCGATCTTTAACCTTCTTGCAAATCTCGGGGCCGAGTCCCTTCGAAAAGAAGAGAATGATCGAAGCTGGCTCCAACGCCACGGAAGACCGAGCCGCGTCGAGTAATTGCTCGATTCGCGATTCCAGGCCCTTGCTCTTGCGCGATTCGTGCCAAGATATGTACTTTGGATTCCGATCGGAGACGACGATCCAAACCGGATCCTTATGGAGAGTGCAAACTATATCGACGTGGACGCTCGCCGGAGACGGAATCGGCTTGCAAACGCGCGAAACTCCGGTCACGAAAGGCTGCTGAAGAATATGCAGAACTGCTTCAATGTGCCCTATATTCACACTGCCATCGAAATTCCAAAAAAAAAAAAAAACTCTTAGACTCAACTTACTGAGAAATGATCATGAAAGCTCAGGAAAATGAAGGACCTGAGGCTATGGCGGAGAGAGATGAAGTACCTGAGATACGAGGAGAGAGAAGAGGAGCGAGAGAGGAAGGTGAGCTCGGAGACGGCCAATTTGAAGAGAGTGCGCAGAGAAGAGGCGGTGATTTTGTCTGAGCAGTTTCGGAATCTTCCGATTCTATCAATGACGCTTCTGCATCGATTCTTCGCCGATTCCACTTCCGCCATTGTTGATCGCTTCGAGCTCTCAAAACGAAACCAGAGAAGCAACGAAGAAGACGAAGAATAATGCCACTCTTTACTCCCCAAACTTTATTTATACTGTCACTTCGGTCCCTGACTTCTTCATTAATTATCAAATCGCCCCTCATGTCGTTTTTGTATTGCTGTCGTTTTCTTCCGAAGCAATGCTTTTCCCGCGTTGCAACTGCGTCGTTTCGGTGCACTAGCTATGTCGTATTGTGTTTTCTCGTGTCGTTTTGATGATTTGGGGCGAGTTTGTAAAATTCGAAGCATGGTGTGAGTGGAGAGCACAATATTATTAGTGTCGGATATTATATTTATCTAAAAGTCAAAAGGCTAAAAGTCAAACAGCTAAATGTCAAAGGGCTAAAAAGTCAAATAGTAGATTAAGCTTACATGCGACTTTCATGCATATTTGGTATCCAGGTCAACCCGGAATCAGTTACGGTTTTTTCATAATAAAAAAACCCAAATACCGTTTTACCCAACGGAAAAAAGACAAGTTTGCAATCCGTAGAAAATCTAATATTCGATTTAAATTAAGTTTCGGTCCCGTCCCGTGACGTACAAATTGTGTCATTCCGGTTGATTTAACGTCTGTTTCTTGACGAGTACGTAAAGAACGACACGGCGGCTTTGATACTCGGGATGCCACTGAGACTGATCGACTCGCCCGACGAAGAAATCCTTCATCGCCGATTCCAAAAAATATTCTAGGATAGCATCTGCAATAATACATATACATACATTACATTTAAAATATTAAAGTTGAAGATAAATTTGGGTATGAAAACCGATTTTTACCATTTCGAAGCTCTCCGGCCAAGAAGATCGTCGTGTCGCGCCCGCTTAGTTGGTTAAGCGTCGTCAAAAGATCTTCCACGGCTCCTTCGCTATAGACCACGTCGGACCCTAGAACTTTAATTATTTTTCCCCCAATAAAATTTTCGTGTCAATTTATCGAAAATATCAAAAAATAAATACAATAATTAAATCCAACAACTATTATTCCGCAGCGCCGAACAAGCTCATTACCGAAATCCGGCAGTGGGTCAATCAGCTCTCGGTCAGGATCATCTCCCCAAGTCAACTCAGCGACGGTCGCTGAACCCTTCACGTTCCCGTGGCCGAGGTTGACTTCGACGTTCTTCCTCAACAGCCGGAGCCGATCGGGCAGATCCGTGAGGTAAACCCGAGCCCCCAAAAGAGCCGCAACGCAACTGCAATGAAAAACTCGATATAGTACTAATCCATCCACTTTCAAAAACCGATTTCGAATAAACTAAAGTCTAGGCTTCCGGTTGGACTGGTTACGAGGGCTCGGGCAAAAAAGTATTTTAAATCCGACAATGTCTCAAACTTATCGGATTCTTTGATGGCGTTCATTGACCTATTAAGCTCATTACATCTTCGTTTGTGGCGTCTTCACTATCTAAGTTCATTGTTTTCATATTAAAAAGTTTTTCGGTTCGTGTCTGTTCGAGTACCGAGAAATTCCGGATCCGCCATTGCAGATGCAATTAAATAAAAGCCGTTGAATACCAATTCGTCTTCGGTTCTCGCTAATCATCGAAAAACATAGTTCAAAAAGCCTCTATGTTTCCTAGGTTTTCGATTCCGAAAACTCGATCGAACTCTCAAATTTTCGCAGAGGCTACGGGGAATCGGAGCTTACCCGGCAAAGCCGCACCCGGACCCCAACTCGACGACCTTGGCGGATTGCAGAGCGAGCAGCGAGGAATCAACGGAGTGCTCGAGGAACTTAGCGAGCACGACGCCGCTGTCCCAGAGCACGGCGCCGGTGACTCCGGGAGCGCCGAGCGACGACGGCGACTGCACGACGGAGAGGGACTGCCCGCACGAGTCCAGCGAGAGGTTCAGCGCCGCCTGCGAGACGAGCGCGTTGGGCTTCGCCGCCGCCGGCTGCTGCATCGCCCACAGCAGCATCGTCTCCTCCGCCGCCGCGTCGTCGTCGGAGTCTCCGTCGGCGCTGGAGCTGCGTTGGGGTTGCAGAGATCGGAGAGTGCCGCCATAGGCTCCGAGCTTCACTGCTCTGCTCTGCTCCTCTTCGTCCATGTTCGCCCACCTTCCGAACAATTGTTTTCTGAATTCGGGGTTGTTTTGTACCTTCACAAATTTGAAGGGGCGAAAGAGTTCGAAATAATTTTTTGAGGGGGCAAAATGAATAAAACTTGAAAAATTATAGTTACTTTTCAGTTTTTAATAAATTTGTGGGAGATATTTTTAGGGCAATCTTGGTTTGGCTATAGTTTCGTGCAATAATTTTTGTTCTCACGTGTTTTCATTTATATACCTCAAAGCACTTGTTGTTTATTCTGTCGTTTTTCAATGTGTTACTTTTATGTCATTTTATTATCTCTCTATTTTGTTTTCAGTATTCTTTTTTTCTCATTTAGGCCTACTATGAATCAACGAAGGAGCACGCTCGAGCAAGAATCAACCAGCGACAAGGTCCAACTTGATTAGTAAGAATCTGCGATGAAATACCTCATCGCACCGTGCAAAAATTCCTCGCAGTACTTCCTCGAATTAAATGAAGGAAAGCCCATTGAAGGAAAGCCCGTCGCAAGACCTCAACGAATTGAAGGAAAGCCCGTCGCAAGACCTCAACGAATTAAATGAAGGGATAAGTCAGAATCGCAAGAATAAAGGAGAATCGGTTAATCATTGAAGAAATCGTGGGAAATCAACGTATTCAAGGAATGTCAACAGCAAATCAAGCGAGAATAGTGGAAAACCTAGCGAGATTGAAGGTATAAGAAAGGAAACAGATTCGAGAAACCCTAAGGCTGAAATACGCATGTAAACATATCAAAAAGGAGACAGACATTGATAGAGGAATCATCCCGTGAGCATTCTAAGAGAGAGTAGAGTGCATTCTTGTTGTATTCGGTCTCTAATCCTCTAGTGATTTCGATAATAGCAAGATCAGAAAAGAGTCTAGAAATCCTTGTAATTGAGTCCTTCATTTGTCCAAGCTATTAAACGGAAGAAACCGAGCCCTATCGAAAATATAATAAATCAGAGATATTCATTGTCCATAGTATTTATTGTGTTCTTTTGATTATCTTTGTGACTGAAAGAGGGAGGTGAAAATCGCCCACAAGTATATATATGCAACGATATATATATACAAATATATATATATATATATGTAAAGTTAATAGAGGAATGAATATTGTAATATTTTATTGGCATAAACTTTATTTATACTGTCACTTCAGTCCCCGCACTCTTCATTAATTATCAAATCACCCCTCATGTCATTTTTGTATTGTTGCCGTTTCTTAGCGTCTGCTCTGCTCCTCTTCGTCCATGTTCGCCCACCTTCCGTTCTGCGTAATTGTTTTCTGAATTCGAGGTTGTTTTATACCTTTACAAATTTGAAGGGGTGAAAGAGTTCGAAATAATTTTCTGGGGGGGAAAAATGAATAAAACTTCAAATATTATATTTACTTTCAGTTTTTAAAAAATTTGTGGGAGATTTTTCAGGCCACTCTTGGTTTGGCTATAGTTTCGTGTATATAGCTTCGAATCGGGTGAAATAGGGGACTCGGAATTGTGTGATTTTGAGGTGTTTTCGGTTTTGAACATAGCGATTTTTAATATATTAATTTAATAAATCGAGACGGATAGATCAACATTTTTTATTAGTTGAAATTAGAACTGAATACGTTGGTTCGCGATTGTTATTTTAAAGTACCAATTGTTAATTCTTTAGCGAGAGTCGGACATAAAATTGTTATTCTAACGTGTTTTCGATAATGCGCACGGGACAAATGTTCGTGAAAATTGGCACTATTTGCCGGTTTTTGTAAATTAGTTTAATGAATTTTGTTGAAATAAACAAGGAATGTTCAATTTTTCCTTGAATAGTAATTGACATTTGCCCAAACTTTATTACCAATATAGTCCCTGAAGTTTAGTTCTTGTACAAGTATTTCATTATTCTCTAAGAAGTAGCACACATCTCCATTGTTGTTTTGCTCATCTCTTTCGAGTGCGAGCGAAGAACATGGCGGCTCTTCTCGGCTCTCTCTCATGCCCACCCAAGCTCTTCTCCTCTCCTTCTTCTTCGCCGATTTCATGCTCTCTGACTCGGTGGAAGCCAAGCACGTTCCTTTCGAACCCGAGTCAGCTCCGACTCAGCTGGCTCAGCTTCGCGAGTGCTCGAAGAGGCGGCAAAAATGGCGGAGCTGTGAAGGCGTTTCTCTTCAACCCCTTCGACGAATCCATCGTCAAAGAAGCTCTCAAGGTACTTTCTGGTCGATATTCATCGAAGAATTTCACTTTTCGATTTTGTTCGAAGATCGAGCTTGGTGTGAAACGAGATTAGGTCATCGAAATTGGGAAAGTTCGGATCTTTGAGTATGTATTCATCAAAATTATCCTTTTGCTAGTCTAGAACATTTCTATTTGATTAGGGTTTAAGGCGATAAGATTCCGTTTTTTCGCTTTAGTGCGGAGGAATCGGTCGAAAACAAGGTCGACCGCTCTTCGATGACGCTACGGGAAAGTAATCGAAGAGCGGTCGACCTTGTTTAATCTAACCGATCAACCGTTAAGGCCGGCGCCTGTAGGCTAGTCGAAAACCGAACTGGAACGGACCGAAATACCGTTGAATTTTAATGTACTCGTGTTACTGATTTCGTTGTAAATGAGTGCTGAGATTTATAGTTTTGGTGATGGAAATCCGTAAGTTGTCGTTTTGTCGTTTTGTGATTACCTAAGGACTTTCGCCGCTGAAAATACGCAAGTACTTATTTACATCAAATTCAGTAACATGAATACTTCCGCCACCATTTCCGCAATAAAATTTGAACTTGCGAAAGGCTAACGATCGTCTTGCCACCCTTCTCCGACGGTGCGCGATAATAGTAACTGGCATAATGCAGGAACCAGTTGCTTTCATGGGAGGCGTTTTTGCCGGCCTTCTGAGGCTCGATTTGAACGAAGATCCGTTGAAGGAATGGGTTTCCAGAACCGTGGAGGCCTCGGGGATCACACCGCAAGATATCGAAGCAGAGGGGTCGAAACCGGAAGAAGAAGAAGCTCCTCAACAGATCGAGATTGAATGATTTGTTTTGTTTACATGACTTGCAAATATGTACATCACAATGAGATTCCATGCAGATTTATAATCGGTCTATTTCGGTGTCAATTGTACCTAAGTCTTGAAGCACGATACGATATTTGAGACTTATACGGAACTTGTACCGATAACCGCATATAAATAAAACCGAAGATGAACAAAATGCAATTTATTTTCGGTGCACAATTTCGGTTATATTCGTTAAATTCATCTACTTCCTTTTTATGCAAACATACGTCGTTCTAAGATTTAAGAACAAAATACATTAGTCTTAAAGAGAAAAATAAAACGATCAATAATGATTTATACTTTCAAGTATTTCAGTTTTCCTTTTTACACATTCGGTCAAGTAAAAGAAGAAGAAAAAAAAAACACGCTAAAAACCGGACCTCATTAACAAATAAGCGGTTTTGGAACCTTAGATGTATGCAAACACTTATTTTTTTTTCTTTTTATATGTGGTCGATTTACACAAGAAAATCGATTAATTCACAATCTTGTTTTTCTTTTTCTTTTTCCCTGTAAATTTTGAAAACTGAAAAAGGGACCCAAGTTTAAACAATGATTAATTAAATGAATGGAGCCCGACGTGTTTAAGTTACAAGATGACGGAACCGGATGATCAAGGACTGCGCAGGTCTTTGAGGTTGTCAGCCACGGTTTTGAGGTGGTTGACCACGTCGTGTGAGGCGCTGAGGCGCTGCATATCAGAGCGATGGAGAGCTGCTCCCTGCATCCTCCGTGACTCGGGCTCGTCTTCCTTCCGTGACGAAAAGCAGTGGCGCACCCGAACCCGGTGGTTTCTTGTTTCGGTGGAGTACTTCCCACTCACCTTAACCACCAAAATGACTTCTTTGTCCCTGGCGTCCTCGCACCACCAGTTCTGCGGGACGCCGTCCACAAATTCTTCCAGCGTTTGGAAGTCGTCGTGGTGAACCGACACCTCTGCCGTATGATCTGCCCCAATAATCCCACTGCCCGGGTTCACCTAATTAGTTTCCATGCAAAAATAAGATCAGTCAGGCCAATCACCTTCGTTTTTCTGTACTGTCGAAACTCGAAACCAAGGTTTAAAATACCAGGGTATACCGAGTCTGTCGTGGATTTACCAATATTTATGGGTTATCGGTCGAAAACCCACTAAAATCATTGCAATTTTATGGTATTTCGAGAGTCTGGCTGTGGGTAACCGAAAAACCGAGAAAACATTATTGAAAATATTATGGTAAATTACTATATATAATATATCTAGTGAAAATATAATTATTTTACAGAGTTTTATCAAAAATCAAATATTATTATTTCATAGAATACCCTTCGGTATACTCACAAAATCAGACCATCGACATTTAATCGGTATCGTGATTTCAGACCTTGGTCAAAACAATTATAGTTTTGCAACACCAAAATTAAAAATTACCTCGAGCCACCGTGGAAGGCCAAAGGAAGCTCGAGGAGAATGATCTGAAGCAAGCCCGTCATCTTTGACTGTAGATTGCCCTTGGCATACTATTTGAAACAATGCATCATTTATTGCAGATTTATTCGTAATGCGTAAGATAGACGTGTCCTGGTTTTGCAGAATTATGTTGTTCGTGCTTATGATCGTCTCCGGAATCTTTCGTAATTCCTCAAGAAGACGCCTGATTTTTTGGTTCGACGAGAGAATTAATCCGAGCTCCTGTCTCCTAACTGACTCATCGACTCGTGCAATTTCAACGGCGAATATGGAGCGTACGGGTTTGTGATCACTGTCGGTCACATCCATGCAAGCCTCGTACCTTTGGATTAAAAAAAGAAGAGTCAAGCTTTAAGCGTTCTAATTATTGTTGCTTGTAAGCACACAAATAACTCATAAAACCGTTATCGTTTTATTTGTTACCGAGGTCTACCAAAAACCGAGATGAATCCACAATTTTTATAAAATATCAATAATACCAACAAAAAACAACACCATATATCATGCCTAATACTATTGAGACATCAACAAAAAGATTTTATAATATATATCAATACTACATATATCTATACTGTTATTTTATACCTCAATGTGGATGAAACTACAGGACACTCCAATCGGCACTCTGATTCCGTGTCTGTACGGCTATCCCGGTATAGTATCCTGTCACACCACGCCGGAATTCTCTTCTTTTCACCAGAATCATACCCTTACAAAAGAAATTACGCATATAATTAGACTAATCACCGGAAAGGTTTTTACTCAGCATAAAAACTACTCTGCGGCACTAATGGCGGTGTCAAAAATGGGAAACGGGCCGGAAACTGGCGAAGAAAAAAAAAAGTGTACATTGATACAAGTGTTAGAGCCTTAAAGGTACCTGCCAAACCAACTTGGTGCTTTTCAAACTTATACGTGGGTGGAAATGTAATAACGGCCTCACGCATTCCTTGAAAGACGTTCCCGGCCGCCATTTCTGCCCTGAGCTGGTCCCTTTCTCTGAGCCAATCAAAGCATCTTTGTGACACAAAATCCCTGGCTTCATCATAAGTAATGTCATCGAGCCGATAATTGAAATCACCGAGAAAGACGAGCATGTCCACCTCAGATAACTCGGGGATCGCTTCGGATGAGTAAGCAACACCTGCCTGTGAAGGCATCCACAGAATTATTATTATTCAACCTCAAATAAAATATTCCACTCGTCGCAGGCCGTGAGATCCGTGTTTTCCCTTCACTATGATTCTTACTTGGCTATCTTTACGAGCCCACAAAACCGCCCATGCGAGTCAAATTTCCGTCTTCCACTCAAGAACGGAAGATATATTTTTTAATCACATATTTTAACATGAAAAACCAAGCGCAAATTTCCACATATGACTAAGGAACTCGCATACCCTAAGCATAAAATATTCTAAGCAGAAGTTGCAAAGAGTCTGCCTTGAAATTGCTAGAAAACCAAGCACAGAACCGGTACCAATAAAACTCTAAAACCAACAAATAAACAAATGAAGGGGAAGCTTGTAAAAAAAAAATATATAGACTCGGAATGATATAAAAAAAATAAAGCATTTACGTACATTTGCACCGAGAAGCACCTGAACGGCAGATGAAGCCCCAACTGCATTACAAAAGGTAACTCGGAGTCAGATTGATAACTAAGCACGTTGAAAAGGCAAGTGAATAGATAGAGCAGCGTACCTGGTGCAGCGCCGAAAAGGCTAGTTGGCCGGGTGAACGTCATAGTCTGGTATACATGATCAAAGTCGGCATTGCGGCGACCGACTGCTTCAAGATGTGCAGCAAAGTGACAGTTAACAAAGCACATTATTCGATCGTACACTCGAATCCTCAAAGCAACGGCTCCCTGGACAATAAATCTGCACCCCGTCAATTTCCATCAAAACAAAAGACACCTATTGCCATTACCGAAGACTCTCACCTTGTTACCAATGGCCCGTCCAAAACCGCATGGAACTGCTGCTGCATCAACATCTCCAACGTTTGCTCTAAGATTACTTCTCACCCTGAACAATAATTTAATGATAACACCGAACATGTTAATACACCAGGATAAGAAAATGCACGAAACGAAGAGAAACGAAGAGAAACGACGCATAGTTTAGTGCTTGGTAGGACTAAGCTATGTATTCTAAAATTATTACATTTTGAACCATGTATCATCTATTAAAAAACATACTGTACCGATATATATAATAGATATACTACCTTGAATATATATTTATGTATAAGAAACTTGTAACAAAATAAGGACAAAGTCTTGAGATGAATAAAAAAAATATTAGTTTTTTCGGGTAACTAAAGATCCATTTACATAGATGAGTTTATTTTGTGGGGTATTATAAGACCAACTTTTCCATGAGCACCACTAACCAAGCAGCGATAAGCAAGCCCGCCAATTGCCGGGAACCAATCCGTTCAAATGTTGATCCCTCGTCCAATGTTTTGCCGATCATATCCAACCACCAGTTCCCGACTGAACTACCTTCAAGGCCGACCTACGATAAAAGTTGGATGTGATGAAAATCACAATAATGCCCCTACACTAAAGAGAGATACATTTTTCTAAAATTACAATAACATTCTTACTGTTTCTCTAGCTGCAGAGACAGCGAGAAAACCAGCCCCCATCTCAACTTCTTGCAGCCCGACGACGACAATGCTGATGTCAGAGGAGACCGACCCTAGCCAGCTAATGAGCGAGTCGTGAGATGCTCTCTCTTGTCCGACATTCCACGTACCGCTCAAAATCTTTAAATTCTCTATCCTCGTATACGAAGACGCTTTTGCAGCCAACTCAGAACGCACAATTCCATCGAGCGGTCCCGGTGATGTAGCGTTCCATCCCCGAACGCCACCGTGATTCGCCAACGTGAAGATATAACCCTCTCCGGAAGCCATGCTTATTACTGGGCTGCTGTGAGCCACCCATCCTCCGAGCAAATTGCCGTCGAGATCCAACACTTGTATAGTCCCGCTTAGGTAACCAACCCATATCCGAGTACCGAATGCACAAAGGCACTGAACGGAAGAAGAGTGGTGATGGAAATCCTGTATGCGATTCCCATTCCCGTCCCACTGAACGAGCAAGCCATTCGTACTACCACTCCAAACCATCCCATCGATGGTGATAGCAAGTGCTTCGGTTCTTCGAGTATCGTCTCCGAAGGCGCTCTTCGCTGCAACCCGGCGAACGACATCCGCTGCTCCCATAATTGCATTGCGTGAACGCTGAAAGAATCCGATGGGATTTTGTATCTTTTCTCGTTTCGCCCCTAAAATGAACTCTACAGAGACATCCTGTGCTGGCGGTATGTCCACCCGATTTTCAGGTTGACCGTCTATATTAAACACTTTCAGTAACTCCCTCGTGCGAGAATCCCTGCACCATGGAAACTAGTGGAATATATTAAATCCGTGTATAAAACGAAGTCTACCGATACAATATCTTTGAAATTGAAGCGTACCATAATGCAAATGATAATGGACCAGCACTCCAGACTTTTGCTCTAGTAGAATCCGACAGCAGGAGCTTAACATCCCAATTCAGTACGTTACCGGTACCGTTAGCCACAACCTGGCTCCTCGGGTCAATAAATGACCTCTCCACTTGTAATGCAGCCACGGGCCTTTCTTCGGGCGTTAAAGAAAGCGATTTTTCGATTGCTTCCCACGGCCATATATTAATGACACCGGCCTCGGAACCCGACCACAGATCTCCTGAAATATAGATATAACAATGTATAAAAAGTCGGTTTAATCTTGTAATCGGACTCTAATCAATACAGAGAAAGGGGTATCCATCGCTCGGTGAATTCCCGTTGGCCGATTAGTGTTTGTTGATCTAATGCACTGCTCATATTTCGTAAGAGTAACGAAAATTGTTTGAAGGGTTACCATGAGATGTGATGACAAGAGAAAGAACAGGGCCTCGGTGAGCCTGCCATGATAGTACTTCCTCGGCACTGCCGTCTCGGTCCATGGGCCAGCACCGGATCCTGCCGTCCCTGTGGCCGCTCCACACCACCCGCGTAGCCTCGTCCGCCACCAAGCACAGCGCCGCGGACATGCCCACAGACTCCCTGAACGGCACAGCGTCCTCCTCTCCCCCGCTCGCAAAGAGATCACCTAGCCGCCAAACACGCAGCCCGCACTCCGCGGCCGCCCAGAGCTGCCCGCACGCAGGGGCGGCCGCGAGCGCGCGCAGGAACACCCCTGCCTGCGCCTCCCGGAACGGGCGCGGCCTCAGCTCCAGGGGAACCGGCCGCTGCGGGTGCACCGCGGCCCGAGCCGGCACGCGGAAAACCCCGGAGCCTCCGCCGCTTGCCACAAACTCCAGCAGTGGAGGAGCGGCGACGTGGCCCGAGTCCGCGAGAGCGAGGTTCCGGTCCAGGAATTGGAGCATGTAATCAATACGCCTCGAGGCCAACTCCACGGAGGCGGCCTCGGAGGGGCGTTCCTCCTCGTCCTCGTCGGAGGAGTCGAGGAAGAGGCCTTCGCGGTTCGACGATTGCCGGAAATCACCGGTGCCGGTGCCGATGAAGAGACCGCAGACATCATCATCATCCGGGTTCATTTCGCAAGAATCTTGGCAATATGTTGAGCTCAATCGAAGCTTTCTGTGTACCCAATTGCCATGAAATCAAAACGAAAGCTTCATTGCAGAGCTCAAGAACAAATATCGATTGGAAACTATATAGTTGGAAACTATCTGTATCAAATGAATGTGAAGTTCAGCAAAAAAAAAAAAAAAACACACAGTACAATGGATAATTCGTACGGAAACAGAAGCGAGCTGGTGATCGATACGCAGAATTCGCGGCGAGAAAGTGGAAGAGTGTTTGGGAGACGAGAAAATCAGCGAGATTCGTCCAGAGAGAGAGTTGAGAAGTTTGACGAAACGAGAGTGAGGACAGATCATCATCGATGGAGGGGAAGCGCGTGGATGGAACGTGGTGTTTGAGCGCGTGGTGGAACTGACTCAACTGGATTTCGGAGGAAACGACGTTGAACTGGAGAAACGACAATGAGAAAGAAAATGACTGTGAACGACAATAATTGGACTCAGAATGTAGATGTAGTTTTTATTTGTGTTACTCTAGGGGTGAAACCGGCCTGTGTATCCCCTTTTTTAGTCGGGTTTGGTAAAAAAAAATCTACAAATATCCAGGGCCCAGAGAACCGAGTTTTATTTTGAAAACCCGTAAGGTTGAAGCAACGTGTTATCGGACATTCAACTGGCTGTCCCAAGTTCAAGAATGAATAAGGAGTGTCCGGAAAGTTGTCATTGGAGAAAGAGCTAGAAAGACCGCCCGGAAAACCGAGTTTAACCAAGTCGAAAGACGAGAGAAAAACATATGGTTTTATCAGTGAAAACTCGTGACCAACTTAAGAACAATATTTTTAAACCCAAAAATATAAATATGATTTAACACTATTTAGCAAAAATAATTATAAGAGAAAAAAGTAGTGTAAAATATTATTTATCACGTGCCAATCATTTTTGTTCTCATGTGTTTTCATTTATATAGCTCAAAACACTTGTTGTTTATCCTAACGTGTTAAATTTATGTCTTTTTTTTTTCTTTCTCGTTGAGGCCTATTATTCGAGCTCCGATAATATATAACACACTTATCTTACCAAATAAACTAAAATTAAATAAAATAAACAATATTAATCCTCTAAAATGAAATTCCGGTGTTTAGAAATATCCGGGGACATAGCTTTCTGGCAATAGAAAGGGCTATTTTTCGGTAACAATCGGCGAGGCAGTGACTCTTCGTATTGGGATAACGGAGGTAGTTAGAAAATCTCTACCATCAAACGATCTTGACATCATCACGGAAGACATTCAAAGCGGTTGTCCGTGCTTTGATCAGCACGAGTTGGATCGGCATCTTGTTATTAGTGTAATCTTGTGTTTCGGCTTTGTTATGAATTTTTACTTCTATAATAAGAAATTAAATGGTACGAAAGAAAATTTAAAAAAAAATGTGTTGACGATAATTGACATCAGTGAGTACGAAAAAGGTGACAACAAGTGGAACTAAAATAAACGACACCTTTCGTGGATGCACTTAAGAAGACTCTACAACTATATATTTAGTTATTTATAGCCCAATTGGGTCAATGATGAGTATATATGCAACTATATATTATATATAAAGTTAATAAAGGAATGAATATTGTAATATTTTAGTGGCATAAACTAATTTTGTTTTACAGTTATCATTAAAATTTTATTTCCTTTTTCTTTAATTGATTTAATAGAATTTTTAATATATTATTGACAATTTTGTATATATTTCTTTTCAAATAGCATGTGTCTAAGGCTTAACGGCGCATATCTAAAATCTTGTTAAATTAATAAAAAAGTGAGTGAAATTTTAATAAGAAACCAAATAATGAATGTCAAGAACTTCGGTCGTGACGCCGTCAACAAATAAAAATAAAATCTAAAATCTTGTTAAATTAATAAAAAAGTGAGTGAAATTTTAATAAGAAACGAAATAATGAATATCAAGAACTTCGGTCGTGACGCCGTCAAAAGATAAAAATAAAAATATACCACCATTAATCTCATTTACATATAAGTTATATTTAGACGATAATGATGAAATATATGGAGGGTTTGATGATAACACTATATATGCTATGACCTTTAGATGTTATTATATAAAACAAATCACATGTAATTAAGTTTAGTGGTCCAAATCTCCTTATCCTTTGCTATAATCATTACATGATTTATGGTTGAAATTATGAAATTAGATGTTATATATGAAATTTATGTTATTTAACGGTCCTGTCTATTTTTATATATACATTTGTTGTTTTAAGATCAAGTAGAATTAAGAAGAACGTACGAAATATTCAATATATATATTCATTAAGACTTAAAAAGTTCATACACATACATTCGATTTTTGGTACAAATAAAAAATACACACCGCCTAAAATCGCACCTTATTCATTCCAAATTATACTGATTTATAAAATATTGCCATCGGTTTTGGTCTATGAATCGGTTTTCACGGCCTTTGGTTTTTCAGACTTATTGGGTATCCGAGGATATTCTCATCAGGGGATGCCAGAATGCGGGTTTTTCGGGTACTTACAGTATCTTCATACAAGTAATTAAACACAAGGTTTTTCTTATTTTCTTTGCTTAATGATTTGTGTTCTTCAAATGTACATTAATTAAATCTTATCATGTTTGTAAATTTAAATAATCGACACTTATCGATAGCCTCGGTAGTATTATACTAAAATAATATGCTTAAGATAATTATTGGTGGACTTCTAGAAGATTGATCTCATTTAAATCTCAACTATATATTATTATATATGCTAAGCTATCCTTGAAATATTAATCAGAGACTAATAATTTTTCTTTTGTTCTTCTTTATTTTATCTAATCTAATTTAATTAATTTTATTATATATTAAATGAGGGAATGCAATTCCGGTTCTCTTTAACCAATTGTGGGCAGAATCGGAATTAATGATTCCAACTCCTGTTTTACCGGAATTACAAATTAAAAATTTACCTTTCTAAAAATTGAAGTAAAATATCAAATTAATATATGCACCGTCGGTCGTAAAAAAAACTAAGGAGATGGTGCTAAACGGAATTATATATATTTTTAAAATCTGAATTCCGGAGTTCTGAAATACCGTGATACCGCGAATTAACACCGTATTGTAAACCGTTGAATTGTCAAATAGATTTGAGAAGTGAGATGGGTTTGAATTGAAGCAAGAAGGGGAAAGCTGGATGTTGCTGGCGCATGATTGTAGCCTAAGCTCTCTTCTAATTTTCTAAATTACGCCAGAAACTTAGGCCCTTGATTCTTGGAATTAATCCTCAAAACTAGGGTTCAACAAGTTCACATATCATGACTACTTGTGACACATTTGCCCTCACAGAAAATCAATCCTAATTGTACAAGTAGAAATTTGAATCCGGACACAAGACACGAAACAGTAATGACACGGAGTAAATGAGTTCATGACCGTTAATGGGTTTGAGTTCGATAGAAAAAAGTTATGATACTCTCACTCCCAATACTATAATATATGTACATATTTTGTCCAATTTAATTTATCTTTCTATCTTTCTGAATTTCTGTTCCGTAAGTAATAATAATATAAAAAACCGGCATCTTCCAATGCCGGTCCTTCAATAGCGTGGTTCGACTTGTGTCGTTTCAGCTGGAAGTTAGCAAAAAGAAAATTGACACAAGAAATATATATTTTTAATTTTTATAAGAATTGTCATTTAAGCTCTACAAAACTTATCACATAAATACTTTTTTGGACGCGAGTAACCTTAAAATCTTTAATAATATAACATGCTTCGAAAAAGCTTATAATATATATATATATATATATATATATATATATAGGGAAACTTCAGTTTGTATGCCCGGTAGAGCATGTGTTTTCAAAAAAGTACCCGAGTTTGTTAAATTACAAAACTATGCCCCCAACACACTTTTTGTCTTTACATAAACAGTTTTAAACACTTTAAAATATGCTCCAAAAATTGTTAATGTATACATAAACACTTTTTGTCTTTACATAAACACTTTTGGAGCATAGTTTTGTAATTTAACAAATTCGGGTATTTTTCTAAAAACACATACTGTCCGGGCATACAAACTGAAGTTTCCCTATATATATATATATATATAATTCCAAGTTTGTAGGGCTAAAACAGTAAAGTTTGTCCATGGTTTCTTTCTTTGGTCAAAGCTGGTTTTTTGGCCAAAAGCATAAAAAACGACCTCGAGCTCAGTAACTTCTTCAGAGGAATGTGTTTTTGTTTTTTCCCCTTCATATATATATATATATATATGTGTGTGTGTATAGCAATAATTATGAGTTGGGAAAATAAAATCGTAGGAATGAGTCAAAGTTTGACCTATATATTTTGAATATTGCTTGAACTTGAAGATCACTCAACTAGATTTATGCATATGCCAATTTACATAGTTGAATAGCAAACAATACCTTTCAAACTAATCCACCTGAAAAGTTCTCTTTTGGACCCGTCCATTTCCATGCATCATATACGAATCTAACCGTGTAACCTATCTTATACGGTTAGACTAATCGTTTGCGGTTTTCATATATGAGTTTACTCGATAGTAAGTCTCGATTAGTTTTTTGTTACACGGTATTCATTTTTCATAAGCGTGACAAGTTACTACGGTTCTTGTTTAAAAAAAAATTATTAAATCATTATCAAACCTTTCGTAGCTTTCCTCGTCTTTAGCAATAACATTACGAAAAAGTAATAAGTTCACGAGGCAAATTGATAATAAAAAAATTCACGATTTGATAAATCTTTATAACAAGCACATCTTCATCAAATATTTTCTATTACCATCTTTTTTAGTTATTATTATTATTATTATTATTATTATTATTATTATTATTATTATATATAGAGTTCATGAGCCTTAGCATTTTCAAACACCATTTTAGACGCTTCAATCAAAGCTCTCAAGCCACTCAATAGCTTAAGGTACGACTATCTTTTCTTATTATTATTTTTACAAGTATTTTCTTTTTAATTCTCTTAACATGCTCAAGATTATATGAGTGAGAAATAGTGATATATAATACACACATATATATATATATATATTATTAGTAAGTAGAAGAATAAAGCTTAATTATAATAATTTGCTTCAATATTGGTGTTGAGTTTGACTATGTCATATACGATATAACGTGACAATACTAAACTTTGTTTTGCAAGTCAATGATTCCATTTTGCTCATTATCTTTCTTTTATTTCTCGAAACAGTTGTCATAATTTTACTATATATTTTTCAACTCTCAATCAGATCCTTCTCTCTAGCAATGATCATGACCGATCCCGCCGCGTGGCTCGTCGCAATGGCGGCGGTGTTGCTCGCTGCCGTTGCTGTCAAGTTCATGCGGTTGAGGAGAGAGGAAGCGGCGTGTGGAGTGCCTAACATGCCCCCGGGAAGGCGAGGCTGGCCGTTGATCGGCGACAGCCTCAACTGGTACAACGCGGTTGCGAGCTCCCACCCTCCTCGCTTCGTCGAAGAGCAAGTCAAGAGGTAAGAAAACGAAACATTAACGGTTCGTGAAGATGGAAGATTCGGGAATATCTTCTTGTGCAATCTGTTTGAGAAACAGGACCGCGCGAGAATATATCTCTTCCCAAATCGGACCGAAAAGAAAAAATGTCGGTATGAAGTATAAATCTATCTCTTCTCATGCGGTCTATTTGGAAAACGGGCTGTCGTTCCGAACAGACCGCACGAGAAAACTGTCCACTAAAAAAAAAACGAAACAGTTTAAAAACGATGTCGCAGCTAACTCTACACCAATATTTTTTCCCGGGGCGGTTTTCGGGAATATCTTCTTCTGCAGTCTATACGAAAAACGGGTCTTCGTTTCCGACCAAAATGCACGGAAGAACTCTCTAAAAAAAGCAAAAAATGTCGGAATGAAACATAAACAATGTCGTATCTAAATCTGGACCGCCGTTTTCCCGCGGTCTGTTAGGGAAACAAGCTGTCATTCTTTCCGAAAACCTGCACGGGAAACCTCCCCGACGAAAAAAAAAAAACGACGCAACAAAAAATAATGGTTTGTAAAACGACGCCGTACTTAACTCTACACCGACTTTTTTCGGCCAGGTTCGGGAAGGTCTTCTCCACTAGTCTGTTCGGAAAGCGGGCCGTCGTGTCAGCGGACCCGGGTTTCAACCGCTTCGTGATGCAGAACGAAGGGAGGCTCTTCCAGTCAAGCTACCCGAAGTCGTTTCAGGATTTGGTGGGCAAGAACGGCGTGATAACGGCGCACGGCGAGCAGCAGCGGAAGCTCCACGGCATCGCCGTCAACATGATGCGCACCGAGAAGCTGCGGCACCACTTCCTCGGCGACATTCAGAGCGTCATGCTCCGAACACTCAGCAGCTTCGAGGACAACGAGGTCATACTTCTTCAGGATGTTTGTCGCAAGGTAAATATTTTCCTTTTTAGTTATTAGCAGGTTTGGTCCCTCGGTTAAGAGAGATGTGCGGAAATGGCCACTTCGCTAGACAAATAGCGGAAATAGCCTCTATTTTACAAATTTTATGCGGAAATTACTCGATCCGTTAAAAAAAAGTTACATACATTGTTATTATAGTTAAATTGATTTTAGTATAAATTTTAGTTAAGATTAAATTATTTTAGTATATTACTTCTTGTAATTAAATTGATTTTATACCAGATTTTAAATTTTAAAAATATATTTATAAATTACATAAATGCAATATTGTAACAAATTATTATTATTCTAAAACTTTCCGTGCATTTTTAACACATTTCTAACGGAATCCTAAATCTGCACCGAGTTTACATTAGAGAATCCGTTGCTACTATTTTATGTAAAGATGAGATCATTTCCGCACACCCGTTTTAACCTAGGGCAGCCGAACCGGTCGATAAGGGACAACTTATGTATAATGGTTCAGTATGTGGCTTAGGTGGCGATAAATCTGATGGTGAATCAGCTACTGGGAGTGACGAGCGAGGCGGAGATAAACGAGATGGCTCGCCTCTTCTCTGACTTCGTCGATGGCTGTCTCTCCGTCGCCATAAATTTACCTGGTTGCCCCTACCACACTGCCATGAAGGTGCATCATTTTTAATATTATTTTACATGCCCAAAATATATATATATACATTGAACTGATATATATATATATATATATATATATATATTTAAATTTTAATCATATTTTACTATGAACAATATTGTCTGTTATAATAAAATAAAACAAATAGTGATATTTTCTTAATAAAATATTTTATGTTTTGATAAAACACTATACATATATGATAAAATCATAAGAATCAATCTAAAAGTTAAAGAAAGATTCACTATGTCCTCTAAAAATTAATTAGTTAAGGTTGATAGTACTTTAATAACAGTTTGTGATAATAAAAAATTGTGGCAGGCAAGAGAGAAAATCATATTGAAGATAAACCGAACAATCGAAGTTTACCGGCAAGGCGGGTCGACGGAAGCAAGCAATGGCGTGCTTGGAAGGCTTTTGGAGGAGGAAAGCTTACCGGACGAGGCAGTGGCTGATTTCATCATCAACCTTCTCTTTGCGGGCAACGAAACCACCGCGAAAACGATGCTCTTCGCTGTGTATTTCCTCACTCATTGTCCCTCGGCTCTCAACCAATTATTGGTACTAATTATTTTCATATCATCCCTAACTAGGTATATCATACTTGAAATGAATATGAATCAAATATAGCATATCGAAAATCGGATGATCCATATCCGATTTTTATTTTTCGTTTGAAAATGGACATGAAAATTTTGCTATCGTGTGAAAAAAAAATGAAAACATAATTTTTGTCTCCGTTTTCCATTTTTTTAGCGGTAACTAAAATAAATTGAACTAAGATAGATAATTGCTCTTTGTACTTTATTAAACTGTATAAGAGAATCGACTTTCGGGTGTCTCAATTGATCAATTTTATTTTTAATAAAAGCAAATAAATAAATTTATATTCCCGTAGCAAGACCGAAATAGAACTTTATATTTCTTCTTTTTTTGGCGGACCGGATATGAAATGGATGTCCAACCTCGGACAGATGAAATTAACAAGACTATATCTACGTCTAGATAAGAATATATTTGATATACAATATATATGTGTATATATATATATATATTCTAATTTTGTTATTCATTTTACAATGATGAATGAAAAGGGTGAGCAAGAAGGTCTTCAAAGGAGCTCCAATGGAGATGAGAAAATGCTTACTTGGGAGGACTACAAAGCCATGCCTTTTACTCAATGTGTGAGTTATTATTCCTAAAATATTATATTCACTTTACATAGTTTTATTATCATAATATATAATAAAATTGTAGCTATTCTTTTCTTATATGTTTGTATAATACTTATGTTTAGGTGATTGATGAAACACTACGAATTGGTGGCATTGCTATTTGGTTGATGAGAGAAGCAAGAGAAGATGTTAAATATCAAGGTCATCTCAATTTCTATAATTTCTCTATCAAGTAGGGTGAAACCGAGACCGAGACCGCAAACTTATTTTTTTCCTTCTCCAATGTTTAGAGTAAAACTGCTTTCAATTATTGGATTTTGCATCTGTAATACAGATAAAGAAACTGAAACTGAATACGAAGTATAGTCGCAATTACATTTTTGGATAAGCACGTTTTTTTTTTTTTTTTTTTATCGAGAACCAAGCCAGGTCCGGGTTGGTCCGATTTTTTTTTTTTTAAAAAAAGTGTCATACATGTCCTTGCCACCTCACAAGTCCTTGAATAAACACAATATAATTTCAATTTTTTTTTAGATTATGTGATTCCGAAAGGAAGCTTTGTGGTGCCGTTTCTGTCCGCGGTACATTTGGATGAGAATGTGTACAATGAAGCTCTCACTTTCAATCCATGGAGATGGATGGATCCCGAAAACCAGGTATTTTTAGCTTTCAACAATAATAATAATTCGCGTTAGAGTTTGTGATATGAATCTGTTTTCTCGGTTCCATACCGTTTCATATTTTAAAGCTCTATAGTGAAAATTGAGGGATCCGGTCAATAGGCCGGTTCCAAAAGATCTACGGTTTTAGACCTTTTGGATAAGGGTGTTTTGTAATAGACCTTTTGCGGTTATTTAATTTAGCCGTTATTTTTTTTCTTCTTCTTTTAAGTGTGTTAAACTTCAATAGTATAATAATCTATGTTACAAACATAATTTTATATAAATAACTAAAAATGCGAGTTTTAGGGTGGAAGCGGTCGCTTAGGGACGATAGGATGGAGCCCTAATAGTTTACGCTTCACGACCTTTCGAATTCGGGATATTATCTAATTGGCATTTTAGGACTAATTAATTCTTCTTCTTTGTTTGTGATTTTTCGTAAATTTCCTTCTTATTTTTCTTAATCAGGAAAAACGGAATTGGCGAAACAGCCCGGTCTATGCTCCTTTCGGAGGAGGGGCAAGGTTTTGTCCCGGAGCTGAGCTTGGTCGCCTGCAAATTGCTCTTTTTCTCCATTACTTTGTCACAACTTATGGGTATTTTCATTTCTTCCTCTATATATAAAATTAATATAATTATGATATATATATATATAAACATAAATTATCATGAATTAAGTGACAAAAAAACCTTGTCGTTTGCAGGTGGAATCAAACGAAGGAAGATAGGATGTCGTTTTTCCCGTCCGCTAGATTAGTGAATGGGTTCCAATTGTGCTTAAAGAGACGCCAAACGACGACGTTTCAAGCCTCTACTTGAAACAAAAGCTTTCATGTCGTTTTCTGTACACTGCTACATTATATATATATATATATATATTTTTTTTTGAGGAATTGTCCTTTTTATATATTGCTGTGTTGATGTACAAAGTTCCAAAGTTTTTTGATGTAGCGGTGTTGACTTTGTACATGTAGCTATAAGATGCTTGTATTATTTTATATTTTCGTATAAATATATATATTGTATTCGTTATTTGATAAATATTTATTTACTTAGTGTAAATATGCAGTCCCGTATTATTTGGCTAAGGTTCCGAAACAAAAAAGGAAACTACAAGAAAATAAGGCAGCAAAATGCCACAAATCCCGAAAGCAATAAACGGAAAGGCGTAAAATAACCGAAACCAAAGTCTCCAATAAACATAACCAATGAAAATATACCAGCCACAACAAAACAATACAAAATCTGTTTGAGATATTTTGTGATTGATAATTAAATTATGTGATTAAACCGCGAGAAGCTATACTTTTATATATTATACAGTTCATAAATATTAACACAATATTTGAATGACACATGTGATGCGCTGACGATTTTGATGATCATATGAACTTGCTCGATAAAATTACCCCTAATTAAACTCTTACTTGATACTTAATAGCCTCACTACATAAAAATTATAAGAAATAATAATACTTGTTATTTACATACTATTTTTCTTAAGTAAACCGATTTCTACATTAACAATTATATGGAGATGAGAACCTAAAGAAGCCAAAGTAAGTAAAATTGTTGAACTATGGAGGTACCGCTTAGAAAAATAAAGTCTAGGAAGGTAAATAAAGGCGTAAAATAACCGAAAATAAAGTCTCCGATATCGTTCTCATTGGATCTTGAAGAGGGTCTTCAGTTTAGTGACCAGCCTCCAGTCTTCCTTGGACAGGTCCTCCTGAACATACGATAAGCGCGTTACAAACGACGTGGGTTGCTATAAATTAAGGAAGATTGAGAGTGTTCCAAGTTACTTGGTAATTAGCTTTCAGCGCATCTATCGACTTTCTCGAGATGTGGCTGACAAGCTCGTCCTCCATCTCGAAATGCCTGCCAAACATTTTCTGTTGTTCTTCGGGATTGCTGCCAACGATCTGCAAAAGAAACGGCCGTTAAAGTCCTTAGGAAGAGCTCCGGTCATGCTCTCGAAAGCAACGGCCGTTAAATTTTGTTTTTTGGTACCTTAATGGAGACTTGAGAGCCTTTCTTGGCAGTGTCGACATCTTCATTGTTTTTCTTTTTAATGGACGCGATCCTCCCGATATCGATGAATTTCCTCTGAGGAATGCATATTGGACTCCCAACCTACACACAAACAAGAGGTACCAAAATGTTTTATACTCTGAAATCTCATAACAAACCAAACTTCTTCGAAAAGTCGACGACGTATTATGTCAGATTTTAAATCATATGTAATGAAGCATGTGCATCGTAAGTGACTAAAGATTTAATGAAAACAAACGATGATAAAAATTGAAAGGGAAATTTACTATAATTCACTATGTCCCTGTCAAGCGAGAATTTATTAGAGATTTCGATTAAAATAAAAAGAAGGGTAAGCGGTAGTACCTTCGCGATGCCCTCCAAAACATCAACTCCGAGAACAATTGGGTCCTTCGCTCTGAACACGCTGTTCGGTAATATCTTAAGAACGCAAGGGAACACCGCTTCATTGGCCGCCTCCTTCTTCGTTTCCTCCTTGAGGTTCTTGATGTAGGCTCTGAATTGATCCGATAAATGATAAATAATATCGGCAAGAAATATCTTGACTCCCAAACTAGCTGCAAGATCACGGGCCTCGGGAGTCACTTTGACGTCAAAAGCCAATATCACGGCGAACTCTTTTTTCTTCTCGAGCATCGCACCAGCCTTCACGACATCCTTCTTGTGAACGGGACCAATGCTGATACCACTCACGGGAATGTTGAGGTCTGGGGTCTTTAAGAGATCAAGCAGTGCTTCCAAAGAACCGAGTGTAGATGCTTGGACATAAACGCCCTCACCGCTCCGATCAATCATGTTCATAACCGAGTTCATACCCTCCATCGCTAACTCCTTGACGTCTTCCAAGTCATCCAGTGGGCCAACAACGTACAATCCCGTGGCAGCAACTGCGTGCTCAAGTCCCTAGAAATTAAACACACAACACAATATAAATATTCCCGCATTTTCTTTCAACCTCCAGTTCAACACAATAGATATTTATTTGTTTCATCAGCTTCTACAGTTTTTACTTATCGCTTTCATTTTCTTTAAAAAGAATATTTCAAAAGTATCCTCAACGTCGGGAAAGTAGAGTTAGTATCGGAGCAATCACCTGTGCCGTGATCTTTATACCCTGTGCAGCCTTGATTTCCTTGTGATGGACGTACGTTCCCTGCCATCAAATCCACAAAAATAAATTCAATATACACATTAATCATATCATTATACACAATTAATATAATATATATATATATTATTAATTTTATAAAGGGTAAGTTAATCATAAGAGAAATACCTTGACACGAAGTTCTTTCATGGGACGAGGTGTTAGCAGTGCCCGGATGGTCGTAACAATCGCCCCCTGCAATTCAGAAGAATTTCATGATAAAATTGTTTGGAACTAAACCAACATTAATAACTAACAAGCCGGGTTTTACAACTTTGGAAAATAAAAAATAGTTGAAATTCAACTAACCCGCGTTCCACAGACAACGATTTGATCTCCTTCATGAAGCACTCCATTGACTAACACAACATCGATAGTTGTCCCGTGGCCTTCAACGACCTTGACCTCCAGCACCGTACATTGCACTTCGTTACTGAATGTTAGCTTTTCAACCATAGTTTTCTGAGCCCATTGAACTAACAACAAAAGTAATTCCGGAATGCCCTCGCCCCTGGATAATCACAAAAGCACGACGCACGTTATATCTAAGTTAGAAGCAACAGATACGCAAAAAAGAAACGGAAAAAGCAAATACTTATTAAAAGAGATTGTCGTACTTTTTGGCGCTTGTGGGTACGATACTGAATGTTTTGCCCATTTCAGTATTTTTGTAATACAGCTCGGTATTTAGTCCCTGCTCCTTGAACTGCGTGACAATCTAAGGAAGAGAAAAAATAAAACGGACGATTCACCGTCACGGTCATACAAATAGTTTTTTACCTGAGTAAGCCTCATGTTGAACTCGGACTTCACGTCCTTCGATTGTTGCTTCCAAGACTTAATAAACGGTGCATTCGGGGTTGATTTCCATCCGTAAAGTAGGTCTATCTGTTGAGTTTGAAAATAACAAAAACCGAAGCCGAAACGATTAACAACAGAAACAGAGAATAATGCAATCTATATAACCATGTAAACCGATTACCGTGCCAAAACCGGTTCGATATGTTCATATAAAAACTAACAAAACCTAGAAAAACATAAAATAAGTATAAAAAAACCGACGAATGAAGAGCATTAGACAGGCACCTTGTTTAAGGCGACGATGAACTCCGTATTCCTCGCTCTGAGAAGATTGAGGGACTCGATCGTCTGCGGCTCCAGCCCGTGCATAATGTCGACCACCAACACAGCGATATCGCACAAACCCGAGCCTCGCGACCTCAGGTTCCTGAAGGACTCGTGGCCGGGAGTGTCGATCACCAAAAGCCCGGGAACGTTGAGCTTGGCGTCGGCTTTGAGCTCCCTGGTTCTCTCGCGTATGTTGGCGGTCGGAAAATAGGTGGCACCAATCTGCTGCGTGATGCCGCCGGCCTCGCCCTCCTGGACGTTAGTGCCGCGAATGCAGTCCAGCAGCTTGGTCTTGCCCGTGTCGACGTGGCCCATGATGCAGCAGATCGGCGAGCGCAGCTCCTCTTCGCCGGTTTCGCTCTCGCCGGCGTCATCTGACTCGGAAGTGGCGGAATCTGCAGGCGGAGATGTTTTCAAGTCCTTTTCGGGATCGCCCCAGCTCTTTGCGTCCCATTCATCGTCGTCTTCTTCGTCTTCTCCTTCTTCTTCAACTGGATTTTCAGCTGCAGATTCCGATTTCTGCTCCAACTCTGCAGATTCGGCTTCCTTTGCGCTCCGTTTAAACCTGCATTTGTGATAAACGGGTCTTTTCGCCGCCGTATCGCCGCCAGTCGGAGAAGGAGGCAAGACCCCGCCGGCGGCGGAGAGGAGGCGGTTCCTCACCGCCTCGAGGCGACGGGCCTCTTCCTTCTGCTTGGCGGTCAACGGCTTTCCGTCTCGCCGCTTCTTCTCGAGCTCCTCCTCCTTCTTCCGGCGGTGAGCTTCCTCGGCTTGCCTCTCGGCCTCTTCCTCCTCTTCCTGCCGCCTCCGGTGCTCCTCCGCCTCGTTAGCCGCCCGCTCCTCCGCCTCTCTCCGGCGAGCGAGCGCCTCCTGCATCTGCCTCACGGTTGGCGCTCCGGCGTTGCTTCTCCTCATCGTCGGAGGCGGTTGCTTGTCGGGCAAGGAAGGAACCTCGTACCTCGTTTTAGGAGTGCGCAAAATAAACCTAACCCAACCTAATTAATTAACCCGGATTGAGTCTAACCCGAATAAATTATCGAGTTGAGGTCGGGTTGGATGTATTGGGTTAAGCCGGTCCAGTTGACTCAACAAAGTTTTTTTTTTGTATTTGTGTAAGTACAAAAACGTCAAGTAAAAAAAGCCTAAAATCTTATTTTTATGTCTAATTATTATTTTATATTATGAATGATTATGTTTCTAGTTTATGATTACTGTTGTCGCCGGAACTTTGTCGTCGCTGCGAAAAGCCAAACTTCGGGTACCTGCAAAACAAAGGTTAGGAAAATCTCCGGGAAGGCTGAGTCGCGGACTAGGTCGGTCTCTTTTAGGTGTTTCGCGGCTCTGCCTCGGTGCTCGCAGTTCGTGATTGCCTCGTCACTCCCAGGATAAAACAGCCCAGATCTTTTCTGTCTCGACAGATCTTTTCTGTCTCGACAGATCTTTTCTTTGTGAAATGAAGGAATACAATACAAAGCATAAAATTTCATTACTTGTATTACAAGTTTCAACAATTTCACTTCTAGTTTAGTTTACGACTACGCTTCATACTTATGTATATGAATGTTTAGGATCTATTCATGTTTAGTTTTTTAGTAGGATGTGTATAAAACATTATATTCAAATTATGTTTATTGATTGACGGTTTGAATTATGTGTTATTCAGTTAAAATTATTATAATTTAGTCCAATGACCCAACCCAACCCAGAGTTTTTTCGGGTTGGGTTGGATTGGGCCTTCAAAAATATCAGGCTGGATTGGGAGCTTTATCAAAGCCCAATAAGATCGGGTTGGGTTAAGTATATAGCTCAGGACAACCCAGTCCAACTCATGCACACCCTTATCTCGTTATTAGAAATAATTTTGTTTTGGATATTTAAAAACCCTAACAAAAGTGAACGACGAGTTTGCCCTCTATCGTTACACTGCATTTAATGAAATCTCGATTCAACCCGTTAAGTTTTTTTTTCCCAAGCTTAGATCGCCGCCTCGTTTCTACTCGAACTCGGTTATACCACTTTATCAATATATCTTATATTATTATTTTTATCATCCATAATAATCATGTTTATCACAATGTCAAAAAAAAAATTATTTCATTCCTTTGTCCAGGATTATAATCTAGCAATATGTTTTTTTTTCGTGTAATTGTGGATGGTAAGAACTTAACTTACTTTTATTAGTATTTTTTATTGTTATTACTTCTTGCTTTAATATTGTAGGGACTTCTAAGAACTGTATTAATGTTATTTATGTATTTTGAGACTTTGTTATTTCTTGTATATAGTTATGTTCAGTGGATTTTAAAACGGTAAAATGTGGTATAAAATACGGATATTCCCGCAACCGAAACTGAATACCAATTACACGGTAGATGCGGTTGTTTTTTTTTTTTTTTTAATAGGGCATTCTGTTTCGTTATAAAAATATAAAAATGCAGTATTCGATTTATTATTTGTCAAATACCACATTGAATACATGTTTGTTCACCTTTACTTCAACGTTACATTAACACGTGTCATCCAGAAGAAACCCGCATGAAAGGGTGTTAACGGCCAATTGAGGAGATTGGATTTAAAAAAATGGTCAACACTCAAAACGTAACATTAAGTATTATCGCCGCTATTTTTTGGGCTTTGGACCTATTAAGTTCAAACTTTGGATATTATCGCCCCAATTTACCCTTCCTGTTATACACGTTTCTTATAGAAGCGGGAAAATCAAAAGCACACAAGGTGACAAGAAATTGTACGAGGAAGTCCAACACTGTACTATGCTTGGGAAGAGGATAAGTAATAAAATTTCCTCTAGAAACGACACAAACGACATTCTATGGCAGCTGTCGTTTTGGGATTAACACTGAAAGAAGGTAAATAAAAAACATTATCCTTCGTTTTGGGGTCTCTTAAAGCCGTAATGACTCTTTTACCGAAATAACGGTATAACCCCTCCCCTCCATAACAGATTTGGTCCCAGAATGACCAAATATGTTACAAACAAAAAAAAACGTATATTGTTTTAGCGGGTAAAAACCCGATTTTTTCCCCTCCACTACCCGACCCGTTTTTTTTTTTTTTTTTTTTTTTTAAGGGAAAACCCGGAAATTAGGGTTAGGGTTTTTACTTGGATTTTGTTTGAAAACCAGAACCGAAATTTGATTCGTGTTTGCAAATTTTATCCGGATTCGGGTTTTTACCCGGATTGTAATTAAAAGATAAATTAAAAAACCTAAATATAATATTTTAATACATAATCACTTCATAATGAACATTATATAGAAAAAAAATTAAACATTTAAAAATATGTTTTCAAAAATACGTGTTTTACTAACCTACTAAGTGGAGTTTCGGTTTTATAACTCTAAACCCGGAACCGGTTTAATCCGATGACGGATTTTTCAAATTCGGGTTCAGTTTAACTCGGTTTTAATTCAATTTCGGTTTTAAAATCGGATTCGGTCCGTATTTGATTAAAAATCCGCATTTTTTATTTACTTTAATTACAGGCCTAATTCCATCGATATAATGTATCGGTATTTGTCATTCGAACGGGCCGCTAACCCATGGGCCATTACCACTATTTTTGTTTGTCGGAGATGTCATTTCCGTACTTCCCACTTAAGCAACACGACAAACCGGCAAATAACCAAAAAAGAAAGGAAGAAGGCAATTCTCATGTCCTAGCAAAAGCGAAAATAAGAAACACTTAACACAAAATATATAGCAAAAGAAAAGACCTAAATTGATGTATGTTACAACATTGCAATACACATAAGCATACTCTTAGTGAAATAATGCATTTATCTTAAGAGGTCTAAAGTTTAAGTTCGTAACTAGCAGACACCGCCGCGTTTTGCGAGAAAATTTTCTAATGTATAAACCACTCACTGTTTTCTAATCTTATTACGTATAAATGGTTTTATTTAGACAATATTATATAGACAAATGTTTTTTATGAGAAAGTTTTGTGAGTAATCATCGAACTACTTACTAGTACTAGTCATTTACGTCGTATTTATAATCAATACCTGCAATTTAAATACTATATGGTGTTAATTATCACTAACTCAATATCTTTCTCAATAATAAAAGGATTAATGATGGCAAAAATACCAAAAGTTTAGTCAAAGAACCCCTCGAGTACTCAAAGTTTAAAAATGGTGGTAAAAATACCCAAAGTCATATTTGGGGAGTTGACCACTCCAATCTCGTAACACCGTTAATTTACATGTTAACTCTGACCACGCGGACAAACGTGGGTTGCCGACAGAACAATTTTTTCCACGTTGACAAGCCCACATCAGCCTCATTTACGAGAAAACAGCGAATTAAACCCTTAAGTAATACTATTTAATACAATTAATTGAACCTCTAATGATTACACTTAACAAAACAGATTTTTCCACGTGGCCCGAGTTATTGGGTAAGTTAATGGCATTACAAGAATGAAGTGGTCAACTCCCCAAATGTGACTTTGGGTATTTTTGCCACCACTTTTAAACTTTGGGTACCCGAGGGATTCTTTGACCAAACTTTAAGTATTTTTGCCGTCATTAACCCATAATAAAATATAACATAATTATATTATTCTGAATATTCGCATTTCCTATTGACCAAGTCAAGTTTTGGAGATAAAAAAATAACAAGTCGAGGTTATAATTTGGATTATATCGCCCTATTGAAAATTTTCCTTTTACTGTGAAGGAAATTTATAGTATTACCAACAAGAAGTGTGAAAACGACGACATTATGTGAAAAACGACAACAAAAAGTGGTTGGACTGGGACAAGTTGACTTTAATTTTTAACTTAATACTGGCTGGAAAATAGTTTACTATATTTGGTATACTATACTGTGTAATTATATTTTTTGGTATACTATACTATATAATTTCTAAGTATGTGACTAATTTTATTTGCATTACGTTACTCGACTTTTAAAATAAGTATTTGAATATCGAACAAACACAATAAATTAAACTAAAGGTTTTATTATTTTTATGTTTGTATTAATTTTAAATTTGTACCGAAATTCATTTATATGTTCCACTAAAAGATGTAAATGACAATTGTGTATCAACCAGTGAAAATCCAATCCGTTTTGCTTTGTGAAAAATCTACTTAATTCAACCCGTAAAAGCCTATAAAATTCGACTAGTAAAAGCCTGCCCCGTCCCACCTGTGACATTGCACGTTCGAGTTCATGGGCCAGAGTAGGCCTTGATGACTCTACCGTTTTACATGCATACTTAACGGGTTGTGGAGCGAAACGGCATACTTGACACCTCTGAGCTATATGGAATCATCTCTAGGAAAACTAATTGGTTTTTTTTTTTTTTTTTTTTTACCGAATTAACTTTTACCACATTGAAATGTCAATCACTAGTTATTGGGCCTCAAATCATGGCATGGCCCAATAGGAAGAAAGAGCTCATCGAATCTGCAACAATGGTGGTCCAAATTAGGGCAAAATCAATCAACTTAACAACAATCTTCGATTCGGATTGCCTTTCGATTCGATCAATCCACCGAGTTCGACTCTTCCGATCGATTCCGCAGCTTGAATTTCGAAGAAGAAAAAATGGCGGGTAGAGAAGTTCGCGAGTACACCAATCTCACCGACCCCAAAGGTTCGTCTCCTTTGTCTCCTTCCTTGCTGAATCGGTTCGATTTTGAGCTTTTTGTTTTTGGGTCATTAATGGCAGACAGAAAGCTGGGAAAAGGGAAAGACAAAATCGACGACGAAGATGTCACCTTCCAACGCATGGTTGCTAAGGTTAGCCCATTATGGATGAATGGCGATTCTCCATTGATTCTGAGCTGAAAATATGATGTTTGTCTTCCGATTATACATGATTACAGAGTGTTCTCGAGCTTCGATACGTGATGATTCTGTGTTGATTGATTGTGAGTGAGAATTTAGGGGTTTTAAGGGTCAAAGATTTATGCTTTTCTTCGATTGTACATGGTTGCGTACTGTTCTTGAGACGCTCTGTGTGCGTGCCTTTGCGGTTTAGACTAGAATATTTTGTAATATTGTACAACGGTGTTTCGGACTAGAGTCTAAAAAACGAGTACGTTATCGGTTATTCTGAATGTTCAACGGAGTTTCTGATAACGTGCCCCGGCAGGGATGCTGGCTTACTCTATTGGGTGGTTGACATGAGCAGATGCAAGAAGTTGCCGGTGAACGGGGAGGCTACCTTCACGGACGAGGCGGTATCACCCCTTTTCTTCTCTTTTTCGCCTTTAATTTGTACTTGTATATTAGGGGGTCAAACCGGTCGTTTTGGTTGGAAATTGTCAAACTGAACCGTGTCTGTTTTCGGCTTTGGTTTTGGCTGTGTTGTAAGTGCAGCCTTGGACAGTGATGACCTACTTTATCTGAAGGAGCAAATGGAAGCGGAGGAAGATGCCGAACGCCTCCTCCGCCGCACCGAGAAACGTGCATTTGCTGCTTTTAAGATATCCTTTGACACAACTATGACAAAACTAGTTTACTTTTCATTTCCTAGGAAGTTGCTTTTATTGTTCGTACATACACCATATCGTTTGGCGCGTCTTCGTTGTATGTTCCCTTAACAAATTTGCACCAAGCTGCAAGTTTAGCAGATTCATCGCCGGCACCAGTTCCGTTGTCACTTCGTGTTGAGCCGAAGCCTAAAAGCGGTATCAGGTATAAATCGAACCGAAAAGCCGAAACGCCACTTGCAAGTTAAGGTTATTACATGTCCGATTATGCTATAACACATTATATTGATAATGCAGACAGCAAGATCTTCTGAAGAAGGTTGTTGAAGTTAAACCGAAACGCCAGAGAATTTCGATCCAGCCGCGCAGCGCTTCCGTGGATCTCAAGACAGAAACCAGAAATGAGGAAAATGAGCACAAGTCGTCGGAATTAGACCACAAGAAAGCAGAAAATCCCGTTAAAAGCTTGCTAGGGTTAGCGTATGCAAGCTCCTCCTCCGATGATGATTGTGAATAACTAAAAGAAAACTTGCACATTATTCATCTTCTTATGTTTATTGTGATTTAGTGCAACGTGCTTAATTATATAATCAAGTGCAGTCGAAACTTGAAAGAAAACCGTAACCGAACTTTAAATTTTAAGTCGCAAACACGTAAACGATTAGGAACACGTGCGGGTAAACAAAAAACTGTAAATTGAATTTTCAATCACAAGCATAATGGATATCGGAGCAGAATTTGTACATAATGGAGTTTTAAAGTACTCTAAAAAATAAAAAAATTAAAGTTTTTTTAATGGTATTCAATGGTCAATTATGATTAATGCATCAATTTCGAACCTTAATTTTAAAAAAATTTAAAAGTACAAAAATACTAAACAAACGAAAACTATAGTTTGATTCAATTTAATTTGTTTATAATTTATTCTTTATGGGGAGATTCTATATATGAAATTTATGAATATATCTTTGCAAAGGTAATAAAGCAGTGAATGATCCAAAATTGGGCTACAAAAATCGCGTCCCGTCACGGAGTCGGATGCCGATGAAGCACCCGGCATTGCCGTTCTCCGTGAAGAGCCGGAAGCCGAACATACCAAAAAATCGAAGAACCAAGGGTAATAAATGAGATTATACAACAAACACACTGTTTAATTAATGATTATGCATTAACAAAAAAATCTTCGCAAGTTGTATTTTTAATGTGTAGAATTTTATGCGTGTTTGAAAACAATGACATACAATTAGCAATATCTTTATATTGGACATTTTATAATAATATAGTGCATAAATATTAACATTCTCTCTCTATATATAATATAGGGTTGAACAAACGAGTCTTCGGTTCGGTTTTCACAACTATTTATACAAATTATAGTATTTTCGGTTTTTTCAATTTTAAAACCGAAAACCGCGCTATTGAAGTTTAAAACCATTTTTACCAATTACCGACATATCAATTTTTAAATTTGGTTTTAACCGCATTTTGACAAAATGCTATTTAATCATCATATATTTGAAAAATCAAATTAGTACCACATAATCTAAAGTAAAAAAATTAATAATGAACCAATAGATGAAATTAAAAAGATGGAGTCAATTCTCTTACGCCTTTATTCATTCTTATTCAAATGAAAAGAAATAAATGCAATAATAATAAACTGTTTAAAATAAAATAAGATTAATGAATCAATGAATGAATGAAAAAATTCATGCCAAAATATTATGAGAAATTGCTCTAAATAGTCAGATTGAAACATGAGTTTAGCAAAATAGCCAAAGTTTGGTTAATTTTGTAAACTAGCCAATTAACATGAAGTGACATATTAATAACAATTTTTATTCCTGAAATACCCTTTAATTAATCATTTTAGATTAATATTTTCGAAATTAATTAAAATAGTAATTAAACTTATTAGCCCAAATCAAGGTATGATTAATTGTGCACAAATTTTGGAATTTAATTACAAATTTTGAATCATCTCTCTCTCTCTCTCCGCTGGACAAGGACTAGGGTTTCGAGAACCCGAAGAAGACGAGGCTGACGCCGGCGAGGACTAGGCTTGCAACAAGATGGAGGGCATCCGCTTCCGAAGGATCGGCGACGACTTGACGAAGGCGCATATTCTCCCCAATCTTCCGTTCCGGGACAGAGTCCGGGTCTTTGTCCGTGAGTTTGCCGAGGCCAAGGACTACACCGTTGAGGGGATGCCCATCTGGTGCACGCTCCTCGTCCACGAGAATCACAACCTCGTCGTCCCGCTCTACACCATTGAAGAGGACGTCAAGAGCTCCTCCAAACCCTACTGCGACCACTGCCGATGCACATGTGCTCGCATTTTGCCATTTTGAACTTTTGAATTAGGAATTTCTGGAATTAGTTTCGATTGTTCTTGAGTGTTCGATTTCCTCTTTGTTTTCTTGTTTCCGATTCAAATCGAGAAGTTGATTGAAATGTCGAATTGATTTGAGTTTTTCTAGGTCATCTGATTCTCCGTCTTCTCCACGGCGTCGCGTACATGCACCTGTGGTTCGCGAGACGGGGCTACAAGTTCTGTCGTGGAAGCTTCGAAAACAAGAAACAAACCTACATAATGGCGTATTAGAACCTCTGTTTTCTTGAGTTGGAAAAGATCATAAAGAAGTTCTCAGGGACCGATCGCTCTCACGAAGTCGAGCAGATCATTCGGATATACAAAGACATGAGCGAGAGTGTGCTCACGACTCTAGGTGATCTCCTGAAGTTTATGTTAACTATCAGATCCGAAGGCCCCCCTTCGGTTATGAATTAATTCGTGTTGATGTTCATTAATTCATGTTAATTCGGTTTAGTAATGTTTAATTTTTTAATTTTCAAAAATAATTTGATTTAATTTTTTGTAGATCCATATTAATGTCTTTAATCTGTGTGTATTTTAGTTTACTGATTATGTTTATTTTTTCTAAATAAATTTTGTTTTATTTACTGTACATTTGTGTTTGTTAATTTGTGTTTATTTCAGTTTATCCTTTGTGAACTTCTTCAAAATATATTTGAAGGAGATAGAGATGAAGCTCCGACGAGGAGCAACCCTTCTCTGTTGACGTGATGGTGTTTTGTGTTAATGGCAGGTAATGGATTGAGCTTTGTGGACCACGTGCTTGGTGAGGCCGATCCCGAGGTTCGGACGATCGTGGACAAGGAGAAACAAGAGGCAGTTCTGGAGCCTCGAGCTCACCGCGTCAATTTCACGTGCAGTACGGGTATGGAGACCGTCGGGTCGTGCCTCACCAACAAGTACACCGAGGGGTTGCGCGCTCGGAAACACGGAGGCCACGACGATCGACGGCGAAGCTTCGGCGGTCTTACGGGAGAGAGAAAGAGATAGATTATTTTTTGTATTTAAAATATTTGATTATTGTATTTACATTTTAATATGAATAATATTTTTTATTGTTAATTTACGTTGATTCGTTGTTAATTTTACGTTGATTCGTTATTAATTTACGTTGATTCGTTGTTAATTTACGTTGATTCGTTGTTGATTTACGTTAATTCGGTGTTGATTTACGGTAATTTGCGTCTTTAATTCGTTGATATTTTTTGAAAAAAAAATAAATCCAAAAATTATATGAATGTTTTGAATTTAAAAATTGAATTATACAAAAAAATGGGGTTTGGTTTTGGTTATTACCATATTAATAGCTATTTCATTTAATAGCAATATTTTCAATTAATGAAAATAAATGAATTTTTTAATTTTATTAAAACATGAGGGAAATAATGTAATTGGAATTCCATTTAAATGGTTAATGTTGTGGATTTTCTACGCAAGTGCGCGTATCGAAAACAAGTAATATAATGATAAGAAAAGTCGATCCCACGGAGAATTGTTACGATTAATTTTGCTAACTACTAGTCTTTTGTCACCTTAATTTTATCTAAACAAATAAATTTGAAATACGATCAATTAATTAACTAAAGAAAAATAAAAACTAAAATTAAAAGCTTTGGACAAATAGAGAAATATAGAATCACAATCAATCCTCAACACTTCACTCGATTATTCATATCATTCCTGCGATAATCAAATTACTAAAAGTTGTTAACCAAGACCCCTAATGCATCAAAAGGAACTCTTCCGATATTCAATTCGAGTTATCTTTCCTAACTAACTCACTATATTCCTATGTGAATTAAATTACGAATCATTAAGCATGTGTTCTTAACAGGTTACACATGTTACATAAGTATATTCTTATCCTACATAAACTCGAGATTTCCATCATAGATCATGTGTTATTCTATCTACGGCTAAACACAAATTTCCTTTTCCCAAAGCTCCTAAGGTTTACCAAATCAATTTAATTGGTGATCAAGCAATTAAAAGCATGAAGACAAGGATAGAATAAACAAACTTAAGCAATTGTCATTAATCAAATAAACGATAATTCAAAACGAGCTACATGTGAGTTTCGATTGTAATCCTATGAACGATTTAGCTCATGATGAATCTAGAGCATAAACAAATCACAATGAGAAACATAATGGAGAAAGAAATTCAGCAAAAGAAGATGATACTAATGGAGAGAATCTCTTAAGCTCTTCGTCTCCACCGTTCTTCTTCGCGAAACCCGATCTCCAATGGCGTTCTTCGAGTTTCCTAGCCTCTTGTGATTTTTTCTCTCCCAAAATTCGTCCCTTAATCCATCCTTATGATTCTCTTATATAGCCTCCTCATTAGGTTAAGATTAGGCTAAAAAATAACCCAATTCGCGAAACTGTGGTGCTGGGGCACCGGAAATTCTATGCTGGGGCACAGGCTTAATTCTGAGGTTCTTGCTGGGGCACCGAAAAAGCTGTGCCACGGCACCAAGCTGCTGACTGTATTCTTCAATTTCGGATTTTCGGGCATGTAAAACTTCGTCCAAATGACTCGATTCATTTTGATCTTCAATTAAATCACAATCCACTCATGTAAGTCCTAAAACAAACAAAAACACTAAAAGAAACACATTAAATGGCTCTTGGACAAACAAAACGCTAAGAGAAAGTACTCAAATTATCGGTATAAAACCGACTCATCAGTTAATTGGCTAGTTTACAAAATTAACCAAAGTTTGGCTATTTTGCTAAACACACTTTTAGATTTGGCTATTTCTCCAAAGCGCCCAAATATTATTATATAGATATTAAATGTTAAAAGTCCAACATTTATCTATTTTTAAATATTTAAAAACATATAAATTTATTATCGGGTTAATCGGTAATCCTTAGCGGTTTTCACCATGAAAACTGTAACCACTACCATTTAGTAAAAAGCTGCAGCGGTTTAAACCGAATTTTTGGTATTTAAAAAAAAAAACATAAATTTTCGGTTGTGAAAAAATCGATAAATTAATGTTATCATTTTAGATTCGGTTTAGGGTCTTTTTTGTACACCCTTAATATAATCTATCTATACGACTATACCTATAAATAATAATACTAATTATTATTATAATAATAAAGACCACGTGTGAATCTCACATTCTCCCAGTCCCACATGGTTTTAAGAAATCGTAATATATTTGTTACGATTGTTTAAACTGTAGATTTTTTTTAGAACTAATAGTTGGATGATCTTTCTTTCTATTCTATGTAATTGAAGTGTTACTAAGAGTAAAAGTACTCAAATTATTTATAAATGAAGCGACAGTGATTCAAATTGCAAAAGACCTCCTATGGGATTTCATTTAGAAGCATACCCTCCAAAGTCCAAATACCATCTGCTAAGAGACAAAAATACTATTCCGGAAGGGTATGAACCTAAATGAAAACCTTAATAAGGTTATTCTTGCAAAAAGTCCACAACAAAATTCTCTAACATATATAACTAAGTTTTGCTCTATTTATTCAAATAAATTTTCTTTGAATGTAGTATAAAAAACGACATAAACCCCTAAAAAGCACAATATATCAGTGAGCGGTGAATGTCTGAAAACGACAAAGAACGAGTAAACGACATAATTTTTAAAACGACACTAAACAAGTAAACGATAAAATTTAGAAAGGACGAATAACATGTGAAGTAGAGAGATATAGTCGAGGTTGGAGGTGAACTTCAAGCTCTTCTCCTTGTCGTCATGTCTTCCTTCACCGGAATATACGTCGTCGGCGACTACGGTGGCATCGGAGAGAGAAACTTTGGGGGATTCTTGTATGTGTTAATGCTTAGTTGAATCAGTAAATCACGAGTAAAAAACGACACTGTTTTCTTTGATGAACGACATCATTTGTTTACTGTACGACAACGTTTCATTACGAACGACATTGTTATTTCACTGTAAACGACAACGTTTGTTTGTTTTGTTTTTTTCAGGGCGAAAACTTGATTAGGAACCGGTATTTTGAGACTATCGTGGTCCCGATTTTTTTTTTTTCTTTCTGTTTTTTTCTTTTCTTTTTCAAATCAATAACTATTACCCGTTTGGTTAAAAAATAGCAAATTTAGGGAGCACCAATGAGCACATCATCGATAAAAGTAAGATCGAGATAGGGAGAGACAAATAGGAGAGAGGAGAGAAAAATAAATGAGAGAGAATAAATAATATTTAAATTTGAAAAATAAAATTAATATTAATTAATATTTCGAAATTAATATTAATTAGATTTTGGTCCTAAAAGCGTTAATTTGGTCATAAAATATCATGAAGGGGGTAGAAATAGATTTTTCAAAACTTTGGAAAAATCTCTAAATTTTTTCTTACATTTTAAGAATTTGGTGGGATTTTCTTAATACTAAAAACACTATAGATAATTTAAGACCACGTGCCTTTTACACTCACATTCTCTCCCACGTGTTCTTTAAAAATCAGAATAATATTTTTATTATATTTGTTGCGATTTTTAAAATTGTGGCTCTTTAGATTTTTTAGAACTAATTGTTGTTAACGGCAAGGGCGGAGCTATTTCTACAAAAGGGATGAAAAAAATTAAACCAGAATTTTTAAAATATGACATGAAATTATAAGTATTTTTTATAATTAATTTTTATAAATCGCTAAATTATTTAGTGATACTTGTATAAAGATTATTACATAATATATAATAAATAAATCTTTTATATAAAGAGATTACGAATAATACAAAACTATAACTATATAATTTTATTTTTTTAATAAGAATCGAACTTTAATGTATAATTTCTTTAAGGTTATGAAACATAAAGCGTTGATCTCGTAGAATTAAAATTAGATATCCACTACACCTTGATATAACTGTATAATTTCTTTTATTAAACATACGCGTATAAATCAAGTGGAGCGGCTGCACCCGCTCGGGCCTTTATAAATCCGCCCCTGGTAAAAGTACTCAAATTGTTTATAAATGAGCATGCGTGAAGTCATTTGCAAACTATTTTTTCTTATGTATTCTATGCAAGTATGGAACAAAGTGAGCAAATGAAGGAAATTCTTCAAAATGATCTATAGAGTATAAGATATACACATACTTTAATTCTTATTAAAAAAAATTGTAAAGGAAGAGCAATCTATGAAAATCCTCAAGGACTATATTACTAGCTATTACTGCGGTCCTCGCATTTTCTCGACGATTTGTTTACTCTTTTCTTCGATATGTCGCCGTTTTTCTTCCAATTTATCGCCCATTTTCTTTCCGAGATCGAACATCCTCGCTCTCCTTCCCATTCTCTTCGGCTTATCGTCTTCATCAACAACTATACTTTGTTTATCGGGAAAAATTAACGACCTAGAAGTTGACTCTTGGACCTCTCTAGGGTTTACTTCACCGTTGTTCCCCAGTAACGGGGTTCTCAATTCCTTTAAGTCGGACGGAGTCGGAGAGCTTGATGGAAGTACCGTGACTTCTAGGGTTTCGTCAATGGATTGAAAAGCTATATCGACTTTTTGTTTCTCATTGCTGCTGTGTGCGCTTCCGTTGGAGGTTCCCTTGTCGGTTTCGGTCTTCTGTTTTTCCTTGCAAGGTTGATCTTCAAGGGCATCATTTGAAGAATTTGTTGAATCATTCATGGTTTCGTGACGGATCCAGATGAAAGGAGCGGCGCTTCTCGGAACCCAATCGTTCTTTTCGGCTAACATGAACGAGATACCGGCACTTTCGCAGTTCGGAAGCACAAGAGTTTCATGAATTGCACCCTGCAAATGTGAAAATTAATTCAGCGTTACCACCTCGGCTTTCTTCTTTAAAATCTACAACAATTAAGCAAAGTTCTCAATGTTGATTGGGCATCATGTAGTCGAAATGCAACGATATATGTCTTTCGATTTTCTTTTTTAATTAAAGTAAAACCACTAGTTAGAAAGCTTGTTGATCTTAATATCTACATCGTGTGTATGCTACGATCCGGAACAAATAATCAAAGAGAAACCAGCACACTTTATTGGTCTCTAATTCGAGAGCTAGGCTAGGAGAACTTGAATAATCAGAACATGACGGCTAGCACTAACGGTGAAAGCCTTCTAGGCTTGGACACCGTTTACCTAAAATACCGAAAACACCCCTATTTAAAAGAGACATACAATTAATGAAATAAAAGGACATGTTTAAGAGTGGAAAACTTTTGTCCTATAAGTAAGCTGATTCTCAAGGACATGATTTTGTACCTTAAGCCGATTAATAAGGAACATCGCAATCTGCCCATTTGTGATCTTATGATCTCCGACCGCTGAGTCCAGATTTAACTCTATGTTTGGCATGGAAGTGAAACCGAACCATAGTTGATCAGAGGGTGGTGGCTTTATATGTACACGCAGTGTTCCTCGAAGAGACGCTACCCTTATAGCCAAAGAGATCGGTACCTAACAAAAGACGTGTAATCGTAAAGCTTTTGAACCAATACAGAAAAAAAGTACATTAAATTATCACTGGTAAAAGAAATACAGGTATACGATTCGTACAAACCTGAGAAACCTGTAGGGCAATAGAATTGACTACGGACTTCCACCGGGACTTTACCGTTGATGATGCCGGAGCGCTTTTGGACCCTTTTTACAAATATATGTTAAAGTCAATTGAAATCGACATCAATGACAATCCACATTATTTGAAGTTATTGGGGGTATTTTATATAAAAATAATAATAATATGTGATTTGGGGTTCTAAAACATTTACTAACCTTGTTTAGGGTCACTTTCCTCTTTATTTTCCGGTGCCGCCATCGTCCCTTCAGGAATATTCAAGTGTTTTCCAAAGGACTCCATACCTTCAAGAAGCTCGGAAGATACATCTCCAAGAGCACTCGATTCGGAATTGGCAGAAACCATGTTCTTCTCGGGATCTAGTTCACGGACTTCAAGTCTCGTTTCGATGCCTAAAACTGCACCGCCTGAATACTCTAGATCGACCTCAAAAGCCCACACCTCATTTGTGTCCATCGGAAGGACCCTCATACTGTGAATGTGAGGTGGGATATTTCCAAGATCAACGTCGGTGCAAACGACTTCGCCAACGTAATTGGGGGTGCGCATATTAGCCAATGTCCTCTGTTTTATCGGCAAGGGACAAAATATAACGACAAATAAATCATATATATGCTCCAACAATGTATACAAAAACTAAATATGCTCCGACAATGTACCTGAATCCGTGCTTGAAAGGATTTCTTCATTTCCGGGTTTTGTTTGGAATCAAAGAAAAGCCGTGAAAGTAGTAGATTCCAACACAGAGTCCCCTCGTCCACGCCGAACCTCTCATCGGTCTCGGCATCAGAAATAACCGAAGCCTGACTTTGGCTACCGGAATATGCCAATCTCGGTGAGGTCGCATCTGCGTTATCTTCAACGGGCTGCCTCATCAGAGCCGAATCCAGATAAGAAGGGAATTTCTCACTGTTCCTCCTCTCCATATAACCCAACGACGGAAACCCCGTTGACTTAATAATATCTCTATTATCACCACCAACCTTCGAAGAAGCCTTCTTCTGAAGCTTCTTCCACAGCTTTTGAACCTTCGAAGTGGAACCGTCGTTTCTCTGTGCCTTGTCTTGAAGCTCGGAGCCATGGAAACCCGCAGATGGCTTCATAAACGAAGGATACCCTGAATTCAGAGACGTCAAATAGCTTCGGAATTCTTTCTGCAACTTCAGGGACCAGACGAGCTTGCTTTTATCCTCGGACGATGTCAGGCGAAGAGCCTTGCACCATGATTCTTTCTCCCACGAGGTTTCGAGGAAAAGGTAAAGGGTTTTACTTCCCTTGTAAATCGACGATACCTTGCTTTCCAATTTTATCGGAAATCGCTTCGCCCTGAAAACCCACGAGCAGAAAGGAGTCAAAGACATAAAATTTAGAATGAATTTCCCAGTAATTAGCATAATTAGAAACCTTTTCGGTTTGACGGGACTTATAAGTAAACTTTGACGGGACTTATAAGTAAACAATCGCGTAAGGCATTGAGGAAAATTACAAAAAAGAAAAAGAAAAAGGAACTTTCTGCGACAAAGTGCACCATTGCCTCGAGCAAATCCTTTCAGTCTGATTAAAGCCGAGTTCTAAGCGACCAACAATGTATGAACTTTGTCGAGCATAACGAGCCAAGCTTACAAATATCGACCCATTCGGACTTGTAATTCATGCTTTAAAACTACCATAAAAAGTCTAATTAAGCCTCATAAAGAATTGGCTCACAAATATCGACCCATTCGGACTTGTAATTCACGCTTCAAAACTACCATAAAAAGTCTAATTAAGCCTCATAAAGCAAACTATTCACAAATTAAGCACAGCGAGTCGATAACTCTAAAGATTAGTCCGAACATCGAATCACACGAACATGCCTAAATTAGAAAACATATTCCATTTCCTTGTAAGGGCGTTTCAAAAATCCGCTCACCATTTTCTCGAGGCGAGATTCGACGCCGACACCGCTTCCACAGAGACTCCCTTCAGCTTTACGGCAGTCTTTGAACCGTCCGGTTCCGTCAGAACAAGAGTCTCGCCGCTCATCTTCGCCGGCTTCCTCACCGGCGAAACCTCGAAGAACTCCTTCTTCCGCGCTCTGCCATTGCTCTCGAGCCAATCTCTCGGAACTTTGCCCGATTCCAACACCCAAACCACTCCCTGAAGCGAACACATTCCTCAGAAACATCACCCAATCCACGAAATCGAAATCGAAATCGAGCAAACCAGCGTACCTGCTTGGCGAGATTGAAATCGAGAGACTGGTTGTGATCGAGATCGCAACTCCGACGAGTCCTTATGTTCTTCGATGAAGTCAATCGATTGACGATGGCGAGAGCGAGAAGCGCTTCGATTCCCAGAATCACCAAACCCCCCACGAAAATCCCCAAACCAAACACCACCCAGAACCACATCTCTCTCAATCTCTGTGAAGACTCGAAATTCGATCACTCCATAGCTTCAGAATTCCCAGAAAAAGTCGGTGTCAAACAGTGGAATCGCAGGAAATGGGATAGCTTGGAGGAAGGGAAGGAATCGGATTCCGAAGAAGCTTCCTGGAGAAGGGAATCGAAAGCGAGCTTTTTGGATTCGTCGAAAATGGCTGAAACTTGAACAGAAACCAGAAGAAGAAGAAGAAGAAGAAGAAGAAGAAGAAGCAACTGTAGAATTCAATTATTAATTAAAAATAAATAAAAAATGTGAATTTCGAAACGCGTAACGTTTGATGATCATCCATGTTTCTTTTTTCCTTAGATTTTTTTTTTTTTTAATTCAGCTTGTGAAATTGCTTACTTACTCTATAAGGGAATTTTAAATTACGAATAAATTCTGTATTTTAATGTTGATTTTTTTAATTTTGAAATGAAAATGTACAGAAACTTATGGAGAGTAGAAATGTTAGGTCAGCTGTATATTGCGAAATTAATTATTGTAAGATATGAAAATATATTTGATTTTTTTTTCTCCCATGAGGTTAAGGGTTTTTCTGCATAAAATAAAATTTCAGAGGAAAAAAAGGCCAAAATGGAAAGATTAAGGACATGGCTGTCAATTTATTTTTTTGACGTGGCGCGTTTAGGCGCAGCACCATAATGACAAGACAAGACCAAGTTATAAGAAAATAGTCGTGTCGTTTAAAGTTTCTCTCTCCTGTTCTTGACTGTTCCCAATCAAACCGGGTATGTAATTCAATTGTATGAGCTCGTCTTCTCCAAATTGACTTTTGCTATCAATTGATCGTTGTAATCTGAATTGGGTATTAATCAGATCAGAAGAATATAACATTTTTCGTTTATTTTCCGCTATTTCCAGCCTTGTTGACTATAACTTGAGTACTTTTGCCACTATTATTCCTAATTAAAGTGCTCAAACTGTTTAAGGATCCAATCTTTATGCCTTTGAACTTTGCATTGTAGAGTTCTGCAAGATTTGGCTCATGCCCCTTTCAACAAACACATGGTAGTCTTTTTCGCGCCGAGCTTGAGCTCGTCGGGAACGCGGCTCTGTTCTTCAAACCGCGGTGCAGTTCGGGGGAAATGCAGAAGACGGTCGGGGGCGGTTTGCGTCAAGAGGCCCTCTGTGTCGCCGTCTCTCGCAAGAGACGGCGGTGGGGGCGCTTCGGGTACCCGGGTTTTCGTGGTGTCGGACTTGCACACAGACTACGCGGAGAACATGAAATGGGTCAAGTCTTTGTCCGGTGTCGGGTACAAGGACGACGTTCTTATCGTCGCCGGTGACGTGGCGGAGACGTACGACAACTTCTCGTCGACGATGTCGAAATTAAAGAATCGATTTGATCAAGTCTTTTACGTGCCCGGAAATCACGATCTTTGGTGCCGGAGAAATGGAGAGGATTATGCAAGTATCATAAAATTTTAATTTCGCGTATATTTCGATAGATTTATGCACTTACTTAGTGTAATTTAGGCCTCATTTTAAAATTTTGGAGTACGTTTTTTACAGGTTGATTCCGTCGAGAAGATGAACATATTGCTCGAAGCATGTGAAGATCTCGGAGTTCAGATCAATCCCATGATTATAGATAACTTGGGTATCATTCCTTTATTTTCTTGGTATCATGAGGTGATTAGTTCATTACATTATATATCTATATATGTGTGTGTATATGTATTTGTGTTCAGTCCTTGGTCATTTGTTGATTTACAGTCGTTTTGTAGAGCTTCGATAAGGAGAAGGATATCACTAGCGTTCATGTCCCGTCTTTGGAGATGGTGATTTTCCTTTCTATTACCCTTGTGAGAATTCAATTATATTTGGCACGGTATTACGGGATTCTACTGCCCATTTTAATCGTTGCGAATCAACATGACCATGTGTAAAGTTGTGAATACCGTTCGAGTCAAGGATGCGTGACTTTTTTTTTTAATCTTTCGGAACTTTAAGTTGGAATTTTCTGCCGATACACTGATAGGACCCGAACCGATAATCCAACTGGAAAATCAGAAAGATCATGAATCTCCGAAATAATATCTTTACGATTGATAAATGATCATTCCTTCAACAACAGGACCAAAATTCTCCCGAGAGATGTTCCATTAGAAAATACTAACTAGATATAATATAACGAAAACTCCAAAGATGGGTGTCTTGTATGGGCTCAGAAACCCTTGTTAGCGCTTAAGCATAAAATGCCCGAAATACCCCTGCTGAACGAAAATGCTTAAAACGACATAATTAGACGAACTTTTAGTTTTCGACACACTTTTCGGATATTCATAATAATCTCGAATAATCTTTAAATATGTTCAATTATCTGTATCTTTAGGCTTGTAAGGACTTCCATGCGTGCAAGTGGCCGGAGAATCTCTCAACTGAAGGTACATCACTCGCACTCTACTTTGATTCACTCAACGAAAAAAATCAAAATGCGATCGAGAAGATTCAGAAGACGTGTAGCCATGTACTAACATTCTCGCACTTCGTTCCCAGGTCTGTAAAAGATGGTGATCATATCTTTTCAGTAGGAAACATTTCTCTAATACTTGAATATTTTACAATGGTGATTATACCTGTTCTAGACTCGCGACGAGTACGATGATTGACCCGAGTTAACTGTTTTTCTTTCGTGTATCGTATATATTTAGGCAGGAGTTATGTCCGGAGAAGAGGATGCTTTTCTACCCGAAGCTCCCGAAAATCATAGGCTCGGATTACCTTGAGCGTCGCATCAGAGCCATCCATGGCATCGAAGAAGGTGTTGTCTCCGCGTGCCATGTGTTTGGCCACACACATTTCTGCTGGGACGTCGTTATCGATGATATTCGGTACTTTTTTTACCCTTTCGTTGATGTAATCACTCATTCTTAGACATAATAATACCGTGTTAGCTGATCAGACACGAATCAGGCTGTCTCAATTTACCTTGAACTTGTAGACTATCGAAGTTTTCCTCCGGTTGTTAAAAAACCGACGAGTTCTGTTGAATTTTAAGTCACGTCGAATGCACATACTAGTGCATTGCATATGGCTTAAAATTTGTTTAAAATCAGTGATACCATTTCTGGATCGAGTTTGCATGATCGAACAAGTGGAAATTCGCGAATGCAGGTACGTACAAGCGCCATTGGCGTACCCGAGGGAAAGGAAGAGGCGCATGAACGGCGGCGAAGACTGGCTGCCCTTTTGCGTCTATTCCGGCGGCAAATTCTGCAAAGGGATTTCACCGTGTTATTGGTCCGATTACTATGCCGTTAATCCGAGAACACCCGACTTCACTGATCTTGCTCCTTGGGTTGCAAGATTCTACCACAGAACATAATGACATAGTTGTATTTCATTTTAATCGAGCATATATTTCTCTATGCACATAATTATATTGTTTTTCCATTCTAGGATATCAATATTTAATACGAGATCTTAAGCTCTTGAAATTGATGAGATTGTAAATAAGAACTAAAAAAAAATTGAATTCAGGATGCTTCACCAAATCAATTCACTGCTGATTGGCATTCTGCTTTTTGATCAAATGTCCAGAGTCTCGCCGTCAAGGTCTGTTCCTTCGAAGGCCTCGAGACCTTCGTCAAGTTCATTCTTCTTCGTCTTCGTGACTCAATCTCCATCGTTGTTCGTGGAAGATCGATACAGTAATGTATCTAAATGATTTTTTTTTTAATTTTGTTGTTCGATTTTTTATTTGAGAATGGTGACACCGTGTTTCACGTTTCCTTCTAGAGTTCCTTGGAGGTTCCTCCCTCTCTCCATTTTGCTTCTTCTCTCAGGTGCCATTTGAGTCTTATCCCGTTTCTCTCCGCAGAGATTTCGTTCAAAGGATTTCAATTGTGGTTAGTTGAGGCTGAATCGAGTTTTTGTTTTTGGGTCGCTTTGTGAGGTTTCTGATCGGAATTTGGTTTGATTTGTTCTTGCCAGTCCGCTTTCTATTTACTTTGATTGGAGCGTTTTCGTATCTGCTTCGTTTCGGACGAGACAGTCAGGGCCGTTGGACATTTTCGCTAGATCATGTGAGTGTTTCTTTACTCTGTTCTTTGTGTCTGTGTGGATACTTTTTTTCTTCTTGTGTTTGGTAGTCTGGTGCTAGATTATGACTTTAAAATTAGGATTTAACTAGATTTTTTATTTTTAATTAATTGAGACAAATTCAGGAACTAAAATTATGCTCTCTGGATCGATGTAATACTGGAACACCGAAAACCGAACATTTCCCATTTTCATCTTCGTTTATCATATGATTTCTTCTTGCCAGTTCGCTTCTGATTTGCTTTGATCGGAGCGTTTTGGCATCTTAGTTTCTGCTTTGCTTCAGATGAGAATGTCAGGGCCGTTGTACCATTTCACGAGGCCATGTAAGTGTTTCGCGAGGCAATATGGTTAGTTATTTTTTATCAGAACTTCAAGAATTAACCGTCTCTATCTTTCTCCTTCTCTGCTGTACTTTGGGCCATATGAGTACGGAGTTTCCTAAATTTTGGCTAACGCGGGAGTGTCTTACTGATTCTTATGTCTTCATGATTTAGACGCATGCTCTCCCACTGCCAGTGGCGGAAAATGTTGCAAGTGCCATGGCCACCGGTCGTACACCAAAACCGATAGACGTGACCCAGGTGAGACATACATTAACTAAAGTTTTACTTCCTTATCTTTAAAAAATACATTGAATTTACATAGTTGAGATCAAAAGGTTGCAAAATCAAGTTGGAATATGATATGTGTTTGTTTTATGACTTTGGGTAATAGTTTACGGGAAAATTCTATAACTCTGTGAATGTGAAGTTTTTTTTGCATATATTTTGTTTGATAAAATGTCTAATTAAAGATTTGTAGAATAACATTACATGTATAACCTTATAGTGCTTTGATGAATCTGTTATGTGATATCTCTATGTCTTTTTGTCACAGATTTAAGCTTTAAAGTTCTATTTTAGTTTTAGGGTTAGTAGATACTAGATACTAGATATTGTTAGTTTTGAAATTTAAAATTACTCATTGAATTATGTTTTTAGGAGAAAGTTTTCAAACTTTTAGTCTATGATATTCATTAGATATATGGTTATGATCAATTTCAAATCACTACTGGTCTGGAACATATAAATAAAGTTTCGATTGATGGACGACATTTAATAATTATCTTATATATTTTGTTTAGTTATGTTATATTTAAAATTATTATAAAAGAGAATTTTGTCATTACTAAATAAGAATTAACACTCAATTCATTTAATTTCTATGTCGAAAGACAAACCTTTTTTTATGGTAGTTATATTTATGTATAGAATTAAACTTAGTCTCTGGGTTGAGTGGTCTTATTCCGAGCTCTGACAAGATCGCTTAAATTTTTCATATATGAACTTGTAATCGAGTAAACTTCCAAATGGTTTCATGGAGATATTTGAAGCTATTCTAATTCTTTACAGTTCATGTGCATGGAGCCTATCAACCGCCTATTCATACGGAGAATTGTAAATGTGAAAACTATATTTTTTTTACAGAACAATGATAAGCTCATTTATTTGGGTATTTGTGAGGTATGGCCATGAAGTATTAACTCGACGAATAAACGATTGCAATGTAGTTGTAGTGTCTTCATTTTATATATTTTGTTTAATCATAAATAAAATTCATTATGATCATTAATAATAATATTGATCGCAACGAAAACTCAATGCATATATTTATACATTACCATCATATAGTAGTGATTAGGAGCAACAATGAAATTTTGCAACTGGGTTATTCAGTGTTTTAAAAGGCGTTTGTGAGGCGCGCCTCGGCGAGGCAAACAGGCTAAACGCCTTTTTTAAGACGCCTTTTCACAGCTGCTCAAGGCGGACACATTTGTTAACGCATCACGCACTGAGGCGTGCGATTCCGAGGCGCGATATTGATGCATTAACATTTTTAAATTGGGCAACTTAATTTTTTTTACATATTAAAAAAGCCCATATTCGTGTAACCTAATAAAAAAACCCTAAAAGTCTCTTCGTATGTCTCATTAATAATAATATTATTAATATATATATAATATTATATGTGATATGTCGATCACTCTCCTCTGCGTCTCTCTTCCTCCCTTCCTCATCACTCTGCCTGCGTCTCGATTCCTAAATTAAGTCGTCATCGAACGATTTTTATTTTATGCTTATTATGAGTTTTTGAGACATTTTATGCTTATGAGACTTTTATGTTGTTTTGTTTTGGACTGATTGAGTTTTAGATTTATGTTATTTGAGGATTTTATTATATCTTATGTTATATATATTTTTATAATTATTTATATATTATAGTATCGAGGCTTACGCCTCGATCGCCTTGAGGCTTACGCCTTGATGCACGGAAGAAAAAACGCCTTGAGGCTAAAAACCGTTATTTAAAACCTTGGGGTTATTAATATGTTGGGTTTCAGAAACGTGTAAAAAATTATAACTTTTCATTTATATTGTTGCTTTGTTGATTTAGTGATGCAGGATCAAATATACTATCGAGCTTACCTAAACTTCATAGATAAGACAGTATAGAGTTGCCTGAGTTGTTTGACAAACTTGTTTTAGTAAATTAGAAAGGTAATTACTAACAGATATCTTAATCAGTAAAAATAACTTCAACTTTATAAGTATTTCTGAGTGAGTAACATGAATTATAGGGTACTCGGTTCTTGGTCATAAAACTGTGTTTCTATTTATAGCTTTTAAACTATGTTTGAGGTTTGTATTAAACTTTGAGACATGTGTGATTTTATTAAAAGTTAAAGTCATTAGGGTATAGTGTAAAACAATATGCATCTGGGCATTGGAATAGAGACACTATTAGAGTTGGACTTGGTGTTGACATTTTACTGTCTGTTAGGTATACAGTAATAAGAAACTCTGCCAAGACTATTGAGATAACTAAAGATTGATTTTCAATTTGAAACTGTATGATTTAAATAATATCTTACAATCTTTTAAGAAAATATTTTTTTTACGACTAATTTAAAATTACATTACTGTCTCATATTTAAATGTAGAATAATTACATTTGTGGTTACCATTGGAAAACTAAAAGTGGTTAATATTTGTGTCAGTATCCGCAATAGCGGTGTCCAGTGGTGTTGGAGGATGTTAATCACTGAGTTCTATCTCCAAATACTCCAACTTTTTCTCTAACTCGCATTTTTATTTTACTCAAGAAATTAGAAGAGAGGAAAACTGCTGCGAAGATGCATTCTGGTAAAAGTATTCTTATTCTTCTTTTTCTAGATTTTAAGCATTCTCTAGGTACTTACTTTTCTTGTGTTTGATTTAGATTTTTATCGTTGATCCTTTATATAACTTCTGTTATACCTCATACCCGTAGTGATTTTTCACACTAATTTCTTTCCTAAACAGGGAGAGGAAGGCAGAGAAATTGTACCAATGCGAAATATTTATCCCGAGTCTATGACGTTTGATCAAATCATGTGGATGAAAGTTTTGATTAGTTATTTCTATTGAGTGGATTGTATTTTTTAAAGTCTAGAACTAAGGGAGCAATAAAGTTAAGCTTTAAGGTCTTATAACATTGGTTTTTATTTTATGGTTAGTGTTATTGTACTTTCATTGTGGCCTTTTTTAATAGCTCACAAGTTGGTTTTTTTTTTTAAATACGATGAAGCGTATGGTTCTGCACTAACGTCGTTCCCATTGCGTCTCTGGGACTCTGCTTCTACACCGTCTAGCTTCTCTTTTGTTACTAATTTGTAGATGCTCGGTTAATCGTTGAGAATGGCCATATCAAGGTGGGTACTCCTTTAGATTTCAGTCATTCTATGATGTGCTTAATTTGCCATTTATGGGCTTCGGTTTCTTGAAGATGAACTATGACATTGGTGACTTTCTGATTTGGTTGTGTATGATTTTTGCTTTGTTCCTTTTGTAATAAGGTATAAGAATTGGGTTATCGTTTTTCTTTCATGCAAAAGATTAAAGTGATATGGCAAAAAATTAGGAACATTTATTTATTGTTAAGAAATACTATATATTTAAAATCTTTTCCATACTAAAAATATTGAGATCAAATAAAAAGATAATAATTCAGAAAACAATTTTTTTAAGAAATACCATAATTTAACTTTTTATAAGTATAGACATAGTGTGCTACATTAACTTTGTAAAAATATAATCATTAATACATCATACTATAAAACAAGTTTTTTTCTTTACCCTGCACCTATTTAAAAAATAGATCGTAAGAAATGCCAATTTTGTGTCAAAGGCTTAAGAAAAATGTCCATGTATGAGAGAAAAAAATACACACAGTGGGCATTTTTCTTAAACCTTTGACACAAAATGAACATTTTGTCAAATAACCTTTCAAAAATTATGAATGAATGTGAAATGTACAAAAATTCTTTATTTGTAAATCAAGTCATCAACTCTTATTTTCTTTTCTTTTCATGTTACTATAACTTAACAGAATAAAAATATAAGCATTCATACAATAGTTATAAACAATGGCTTTATTTTATTCCACATATTTAGCTTTTGTTATTATGAATAAAATTGATAGGTTTTTCCATCAATTAATATTGTTAATAAATATCTAATAAAAAATGAATAATAATGTTAAATAACAATTGTTAAATTTTATTTGTATGTCCAAAAGTATGTTAGATAAGAATATAAATAAATTTTAACAACAATATAGTAAAAAATAGATGGGGCATATTTAATTCACCATGCAAATTTATTAATATTTGTATGCCACCGCGCGAAGCGCGGTGCCGGTCCACTAGTTTTATATAAAAAGAATTAAACTACTCGATTAAAAGCCCAAAAGCTATCCATCAACATGAAAAGAAGCTCAAGGGAAAAACCGTCACAAATCAAGTCAATTTTAGTCTGCTCATCGTCCGATCTAAACGGAACAAAGTCTAGTTATAAATTTTTTGAGGAATAATTAATTCTTGTCATATCGCGTATATGCGTATGATAAACATTTTAATAATGGGTTAAACCAGGAATCTAGTCCCATACCAGGATTCCTTATTATCCTGGTGTAGTTGTATCGATGGTGTTAAGAAAATAATTTTCTTCATTAGCTTTCTCCCCCTGAAGAAAAGTCCGGGGAAAAAATGCCTCATTTTCAATAAAAGAAACATCCATAGATATAACAATTTTCCGTGTAGTAGGAATAAAACACTTGATACCTTTTTTATTTGGAGCATATCCTACAAAAACACATTTTTCTGCGCGAGGATCAAGTTTTGAACGACTTGTACTAGAAAGGTTTAGAAATACTGTACAACCAAAAACCTTTAGGGGTAAATCAATAATTAATTTTGTATTCTCAAATATTCTTTTCAAACAAGAAATCGGAGTACTAAACTGAAGAACACTAGTAGGCATACGGTTTATCAAGTAACAAGCAGTTAAAACGGCTTCACCCCAAAGATATTTTGGAACATTCATTGAAAACATTAAAGCACGAGAAACTTCAAGAAGATGTTTATTTTTACGTTCGTCTATTCCATTTTGTTGAGGGGTATTAGTACATGTAGACATGTGGTGAATCCCTTTTTCTTGGAAAAAAATTCCCAAAACGTTATTGAAATATTCTGTACCATTATCTGAATGAAAAATACTTATTTTTGTTTGAAATTGAGTTTCAATCATGGTGTAAAATATTTTGAAAATATGTTCAACTTCTGATTTTTCGTGCATCAAATAAACATAACACAAACGAGTATGATCATCGATGAATGTAACAAACCACCTCTTTTTAGAAAAAGTATTATCACGAGAGGGCCACCAAACATCACTATGAATTTGATAAAATGGCTTCGTGGCACGATAAGGCCTCAAAGGGAATTTATTACGATGGCTTTTAGCAAGAAAACAATATTCATAATAAAATGAAGAGCAACCTAATCCTTTAAACAAAGAAGGAAATAATTTCTTAAGATAATAAAATTAGGATGTCCTAACCTAAAATGCCAAAGCATGATCTTATTACGAAGAGAGAAAGAACCGATACTACTGAAGCTCTGAGCTTGTTTATTCGCGAAGATGACATCATTAAAATAGTAGAGACCATCTATCTCTCTAGCACTGCCAATCGTCTTTCCCGATATCCGGTCCTGAATCACACACGAACAATCATCAAAGATAACTCGACAATTGAGATTTTTTGTTAGCTAATAGACAGACAAAAGATTCAATGCTAGTTTAGGAACATGTAGGAAAAATCCATAGAACCTTTTCCCGCGATGGAAGAAAAAAATCCATCTGCAACACGAACTTTATCATGACCAGAACATGGTTTATATGAATGAAATAGGTTTGAATTGTAAGTCATATGGCGTTGGCTCCTGAATCTACAATCCAGTCAGTCGAGGTATTTGGTGAAACTATGGGTAAGCCTTTAGATACTTTACCTGCTTTAGCCAAGGAAACATTAGGATCGATCGACAAACCCGAGAAGATTGTAACAGATTCAGAAGTTGGTGAACTTGCTCTTGACTGAGTGAACTAGAATCGGTTGAATGTGCGCTAGCTGGCCGAGCAAAACGTCCCTCGTGAGAGCCTTTCCAATCTGTAGGTTTCCCGTGGAGCTTCCAACATGTCTCTCGAGTGTGCCGAGGCTTATTGCAGAATTCACACCATATACGGGTCTTATCGATCTTGGCCGGGGGGCGGCCAAAATTAGTGGTAGGGCTCGGACTTGGATACGAGACGCGGCCTTCAGATACTAATGCTGATGACTCTACTGTAGCATTGGTGTCTCTTTTGGAAGAGGTTCCAAGCATCACTTGGCGTCGACTCTCCCCATGACGAACTTCAGAAAAAACATCTCCCAGTGAGGGTAGGGGTTGTCTCCCAATGATACGGCTAGAGACTTCATCAAATCTCACACTGAGACCACTAAGAAACTTGAAGATTCGATTGTCCTCGACAGATTTCTGATAGTAGTTGCGGTCCTCAGTTGATTTCCACTCATGATCGTTTAATAAATCCAAATTCTGCCACAAGTGTTTAAGAGAGTGAAAATACTTTGTAACCGTATCCTCACCTTGACGAATCTCTCCAATTTTCAGATGAAGCTCAAAGATTTGGGACTAGTTTCTGAGGTCGGAATACATCTGATTGACAATGTCCCAAAGCTCTTTTGCGGTATGGTAGCACATGTAGGTGGAGCAGATATCCTCCTCCATTGAATTAACCAGCCATGCCGCCGCTGTCCAAGATTTACAGTCACTTCTCTGCATTCAGTGTCTGCGAACAGTTCCCTTTACTCGAACTCCGATAATTATTTCCGCTGCGATGTCAGAAATTACATCTAAGCCTACCAATGCCACGACGCAGCCACAAAAATCCATCGGCACGAATGATCACCATTCAGTCCAGATCACTACAATTCGATTGAATGGTGAGAATTTCACTCGTTGGTCTCAATCTGTGCGTATGTCTCTTCGTTCAGGGCTGGTTACGATTACGGCGACTGGCGGCGGTGGCGATGAGAAGGGTGGCTACGATTACGGCGACTACAACGCTTTTACGGGAGCGTAGCAGCTGCGACTAGAGTAGCCTAGGGTTGCGATGCTGTAGCGGCACGGCGAGCGGCGGCACCGATAAGCCGGACGGCGAGCGACGGCAGTGGGCGATAGAAAAAGTTAGGTTAGGGCTTGTATATTGCTCTGATACCATGTGCAATCGTGGTAAAATCTTATGTTATTATTAATGAAGATAACAGAATATATATATATATAGTCTAATAACAATATAAATTACCTAATTGCCCTTAATCTATATACAATATATAATAAATAATACTAAGCATAAAATCGACAATATATTATATCTGAAATAATTTTATTTTAATATGAGAATTTCATAATTAATTAATCTTCAATGAAGATGAGATATACACTTTTGAAACATGTTGAGCTACGCAGAATAACAATGGTTTAGTTTCATATATGTATTAGTATGATTTTGAATCTTAGAGAGCTTGAGAAATATGAATCTATCAAAAGAGAATTATATATATATATATATATACATATATATATCATATTTTTAAATAGCTCTCTTAGGAGTTAAGATTGCAATCTAAAAATATCGAGAAGTTGTGGAAAGCGCGGAATGATCGTAAAGTTGAATGAATATTTTATTTGTTAATTAATACAAGAGACTTGAAGGTCTTCACAATCAAGATTAACGAGGGTATTTTAAGTATTTTACATGTATACGGTGTTAATTCTGGCGTATAAGGCGTGTGGCCGATATTTGTTTGTGGTGAGCACAAAAGAGAGCGAACAAGAGAATTGTCACACCGGTGAATTCCGATTAATTATAGAGCGCTTTTGATTTCGATTTCGATTTCGATTCCAATTCAGATTCCGATTCAGATTCGGGGGATAATACCCATGCTAGTCTTGTCAACAAGTTAAGAAAAATACTGTATGTATGATCATTAAATATATATATATATATATATATATATATATATATATATATATGTAGGAAGAATCTGTGAGATGTCGTTTTCCGCTCTCAATTGTCGTTTCTCACAAACAAGTTGTCGTTTCACTAGTCTCATGTGGACTAACTTGTATAAAGTCATGTTACATATGGAATGTGCTATAATTTTACACCAATTAATTATGAATATGAAACTTTTGGTATTTAGTACGTCTAATTCAACCAACTTCCCTATTTTAGCTGATTTCACGTCTAATATAGTTACTTGTCACGGTAAAAGTTAAAATCATTAAATTAATAAAATTAAACAAAACCAAAACAATATAATTTTGTCAGAAAAAAAAAAAAAAACAATTGTATACGAATGATGACTGTAGTGTTGTTTGCATACGTATATCACCATTTTTAATGTGATAACCGTGTTTTAAATAATCTTTTATTTGCACAAAAAAAAAATATAAGAGGGGTTTCGTGATAAATATCTTAACCTCAAAAAATGCCCTCGAGGGATTGTGGAATGACCAAAAAGCCCCTCAGTGAATTTTCTATGGTCCACTTTTTCATTTGCTTGCCTTTTTGGTTGGTGCACGAGTTTTTCCTCTAACTCTTAAAGTTAATACATAATCCGCATTTTTTGAGAGATGAAATTGATTGGAACATATCACATTATTGTTACTATAAAAATGACTTGCTTAAGTTACATATTTATATATAAAAACGAATACACAGCCATGGAGAAGTTTGTTGGCATTTTATTTCTCTCTACACACACACATTTACTAAAACCCAAATAAAATAAATAACAAAAAAAAAAAACACAAACACAAACGAAGACAAGTCTAAATCCAAAGTCAACCCTCAAATACACACATCACTTTTAAGCACAAAGCAAGAACTAGTAATCTTCCGGCGCCAGTGGCTGGTGAGCAGGGTGGTGCGGGTGCGGTGGCTCGGTCGGGATCACCATGTACTCGTACACCAGCCCGGCAAGGGCCCCGCCGAGGAGCGGCCCCACCCAGTAGATCCAGTGGCCGTGCCACCTCCACCCCACCAGGGCAGGGCCGAAGGCGCGCGCCGGGTTCATGGCGGCACCGTCAAAGGGCCCGCCCATCAGCATGTTGGCGCCCACCACCAGGGCGATCGCCAATGGGCCTATAGTTCCCACACTTCCCCGCTTGGGATCGATGGCGGTGGCATAGACTACGTAGACCAGCCCAAATGTCAAGATCATCTCAATGAGGAGCCCGTGCACCTCGCTCACTCCCGGTGCCACGGTGAATCCTAGAGGCCTCTGCACACAAGTGTAACGAAAGAACCGAGCACGGTCGAGTTTCGTGCATGAGAATCTTAAGCAGAATCACATATCGCCGCGACTCAATAAGTAGCATATATATAGAACTATTTGAATACAATATTTAGATTGCAATTTATCATTTAGGTTTGTTATATACATGTAATCAAGGTAACCTTGTTACATATTTTATTGATCACTTCATGCTAATAACAAGAATATTTGCGGTAAAAATATATACTTATTTAAAAGATAGGTGCAATTGGACGGTACCTGATAAATTTATTGATATTTTTACTGTAAATATCGCTTAGTTTGTATTAACATTATCTTTCTAATAACTTATATGAGTAAGAATTCCACCATTTTTAAGAAAAAAATATTCTTAATTACAAAACATAAAGATTTTTAGGATATGTCTTTATATATTATATTGAAAAGGTGACATAAATTGAGATTAATTAAGAGTTAAAATATGAGTTGAGGAATCTGACCATTCCTACAGTGACGAGTCTCAGCAAGAGAGCGGCGACAATGGAGCCGAGGAGCTGCGCCACCCAGTAGAACACCGCACGGATCACCGAGATCCTGCCTCCCACGAGGGCCCCGAACGTCACGGCCGGGTTGACGTGGCCCCCGGAGATGTTGATGCTCGACGATATCGCCGCAAACAACGCAAACGCATTCGCCAGCGCCACAGTTACCAGCTCCGACGCCGACGTCTCCGCTTTATCCTTGTAGATTTTATCTGCCGATCGACAAGTTACAATTTCAAAAAGAAAAATATGATTATATATATTTTTTACTGCAATATATCTGCATGCAAAGATCATTGCAACACTACATATATAGAGTAAACAAATTAATATTCGATAAATTAATAGCAAGTGTCGATCATAGTTTGTATCTCCATTAAATTAGACAAAAATAATTCTCTATGTAATTAAATTCGATTAATTAATAAATCGACCATATAATAAAATTCTCAACGATATTAATCTAGATAGGTTTATAATATGTTGCGTTAACATAGATAAAAACATACGCATGCACATACACACACATACTACGTTAACATATATATATATATATAAATAGATAGATAGAGATACCGAGAGCGAGGATAGAGCCTTCTCCAGCGAAGACGAAGATGAAAGTGGAGACGAACTCAGCCAAAGCAGCTCGCATGGAGTCTGGGTGTGTGGCTTCATCAGCCCTCCCAAAGGCGTATCTCCTCACAGGCATACTTCCTATATCTATCTGTATATCTATATATGTATATTACAATATATGTTTTGAGCTTTGAGCTTTCTTCTTCTTCTTCTTCACATGAAAATGAAAAAGAATAAATGGAGTTTGTAATTGTCACGCTTTTGCATGTGTGAGATGTGGAAGCCGAAGCTCTTAAATCGCCAAAAATCCAGAGGACACGTGGCCTTTCTGCATGCGTTTGGGGGCTTACACGTGTGACACTACTTTCACATGTGTAAGCTTGGTTTGACTTTGGAATTTTGTGGTTTTCAGTTCACAACTCTTTTATTTTATTTGGTAATAAATTGAGATTTATCCATATTTGGCAATTTTATTTTTGGTGTATTTATCTCTAGGAAGTTAGGATATGTCTTGAGTATTTATTTTTGTCCTACTTGCTACTTGGGTTAAGTTTAAGATAATAGAGTTATTTATCAAGCCCGTTGCACAAATTAATTACACAAAAATTATTTTTAGTTTTACTTCTAAAGATAAATTATTTCTAAAAAAATTAACAGATATTTAATAAATTGTTTATAAAACACTTGTTGTTAGTAATAACAATTAAATTTAGCGTTTGTGAAAAAAATTATATAAGCTAAAAAGATTAAAAGAGACTAAAAACGTATTTTGGTTTTTAGAAAAAACCAAAAGCTACGAATTTTAGCTCTTACGATTCATGTACAAAAAATTAAAATTGATTTTATGATTTTTGAAAAAATAATTTTGTCAAACACCTGAAAAGCGATTTAGTTTATTTTAAAAATAAAAAGAGAGCCAAATAAGTTGTGCCAAACACACTCATTAACGATAAAAGTATTCGAGTCGTTTCAAAATAAGCGATACAGCGTCAAATTTAAAAAGTTATTGTAAAAATTTATAAATTGACTTTTTTCTTTAAAACCGTAGACTTCAATCCACTTTTTTATTAGTTCTTTTTTCTTGTTATTCTTATCAGTGATGATGTTCAATAACAAATTACTAGACAAATTACTCCAACGATTTGACCCACAAACATCAAAATAAATCTAAATATAAAAAAAAAACTCGGAACATTAACATTACAAATTTTTATTTTCCTTCTCACTTTCTATTTCGAATCATCAATTCATCTTCTCAATAGCATCGCGATACGCGTTGTTGACCTCATAACTGACGAAAGTTAAAAAAAAAAGCTAATAGAAAAATGAATGAGGTCTATCGATCTGTAAAATAAATAAACTTGAATGTTTTTATTATAATTTTTTAATTAAATCTGCCATTTCAAATCACATAATACTTTTATCGCTAATAGTCTTTGATAGTATTATGGGTTAATTTAACTGAATGTTCATTTTGTGCTAATTTTTTTAAAAACTACTCATTGTGTGTATTGTTTACTCTTACAATGAATAATTTTTTTTTTAAATACGACATAAAATAACATTTTGTATCATTTCCACATTATACATATATATATATACATATATAATGTATAATGGAACATTGCATTTATGACTTTCACATGATTAATTAAAATATATCTTGTAAATTAAGCATATGGGATGATGTATTGTCAGAGAGACAGAAAACATATTTTGATATTTTGAAACGGCATGCGATAGACATTTAATTAATACAGTATATGAAAATTTCTACAGGATTTACCTTTCATTGCAAATGCACTACTTATATTCTCAAGTTGATCATCTTTATACGCATATATGGTGCTTATATATATATATATTCATTATATATAAGGATAAGGGTATTATAGAATATAAGATAATAGTTATATACGTCTGAACGCTGAAGTTCCATGCTTTATTTGAACAGAAAAAGAAAATACAATATACAGAGCAAAAATAATAAAAAAAAAAATGTTAAAAAGTTAATTATATATTTGATGGGTATAATTTATAAATTTATTTTATATATTTTATGTAAATTTATAAATGTTATTTATCCAACATTGATCTCTAGTTTTAAGCTTTTTTATGTTTTTTTTTCTTTTGCGTCAAAACCACTTGTCTCATCTTAAGCCTTTCATAATGCGGTTTATGTCAACCCGTATATACAAAATTGAGTTTAAACCACGGAATTTGCACAAGAATTTTTTAAAAAAAATTAAACTATTAACATTTAAACAATTAAATATTTACAAGTTAAATGTAATTTAACTTAATTGACTAATGACAATGAGGTAATAAGATATAATTTACAATGTTATCTACACTTTTAATTAGCCAATTTTCTCTACTCTAATGTTTTTCTCAATCTCTTCTATTCTACGCAAAACTTCGCTCATTTTCGGCCGCTTTTCGGGCGTGTCGTCCGTACATTGAAGAGCGATCTCGGTCAGTCTCAACATTTCGTCGTGCCCTTCACGCGCTTCCGTGATCTCGGCGTCGAGAATGTCTGTTGACCAATCCTTGTTGACCACGGCTCGCACCCAGTCAGATAAATCCATATCCGTACCATCCTCAGCCGCGGGCGAGATCTCTCCGGGAATTTTCCCGGTGACTATCTCCAAAACAACAATACCAAAGCAGTAGATGTCTGACTTGCGTGTCACCCGCTTTCCCTGTGCATGCTCGGGGGATCGCGCCACGGCCAACGCGCAACCCTCGTCACATTTCTTGTGAGATGATGCTAACGGGAAAAAGCCGAAGTCGGCGAGTTTGGCAAGGAAGTCGACCGCGATGAGGACGTTGGAGGATTTGAGGTTGGCGTGCGGAACTTTGTGGTGCGGTAAAGACCGGTGGAGAAACGCGAGGCCGTTGGCGATGTCTTTCACTATGGAGAGCCTCGTTTCCCAACTCAACGGTACTCTTTCGTTTCCTCGATCATCTGGTAAGTTTTCCGATACACGTTAAAACTTAAAAGATTGCGTAAGGACAAAAATACAAAATCAGCAGCTACATGAAGACAGGAAGACAATTTTTTGTCTAATCTAACCGTGCAACAGCTGGAAGAGCGTCCCGCCGGGGACAAACTCGGAGACCACAAGCTTCTCGTCCCCCGATAAGTAGAATGACACGATGCTGACAAGGTTTTCATGACAGCTCCCCGTCGTAACGAGCAGCTGCATGTGCTGAACGAACTCCTTCTCACCAAGCTCAGCCACGCCGCTCAGCCTCTTGACCGCCACACACTGCCCCGTCTCGAGCGTGGTTTTGTACGTAGTGCCCAACGCACCTTTCCCTAGTACCTCCGCCGACCCTTGCAGTAGATCATCCAAGTCAAATGCCGGAAACTCCTTATTGAGGAGCTCCGGCTCCACGTCCTTCTCGGGGTCTCTTGATCGGCTGCGCTTGCCCGTCAGCGATCCCGCGCTCCTCGCTTCCTCTGCAGGCTCGGAGCTTAATACAATGTTAATTTCTTATTAAGGATCGCGCGTCGAAAAGAAAATAAGAATCGTAAACCCTTTAAATTGAGGGAGTATCCAAAAATCGATTTACCGATAGTGTAACACTAAAATTCGCGTAATTTTAAATAAGGGTAAATACAGTATCACAAAATATATAACGCTATACCTGCATGAACTTCCTTGGTCATTTTCTCCTTGCCACGAACAACCCTATAGTAAAACAGCAAGACCCCAACCACTGCCAAAAACGGCACGAAACCGGCGATCAAAGCAACCTGCCACGCCCCGAGCCGCCTCTTTTTTCTCTCCGGCAAAAAAGATTGGCACACCCTCGGCAACGGCTCGCCACATAGCCCCGGGTTTCCCGCGAAACATCTTGCCGGAAACCCCCTAAGGACGGGCGTATCGGGAATCTCCCCGGACAGGCGGTTTTCCGAGACGTCGAAGGCCTTCAGGGACGACTGGGAAAGAGGTGGGACTGGGCCCGAGAAGTGGTTTCTCCGGAACGACAACGTTTCGAGGCGTTCGAGGCTCAAAAGGTCCGGCAAAGGGCCGGAGAGAGAGTTGTTAAAGAGGCTGAGCTTGGTGAGGAACGAGAGGTTCCCGAAATGCGTCGAGGTGAGCGAGCCCGTGAGGTTGAGGCCGTCGAGGACGATGGAGACGACTTGGCTGTTGCGGCACGAGACGCCGAGCCATTTGGTGTCGTTCTTGTGGCACGGCGGGCCGGTCCACGTGGCGTGGAGGCTGACGAGGTTGGAGGAGAGAGACTCCCGGAGAGTGATCAGAGCTTCTCTCTCTTCCGGGAAGAACTCGCTGTTGATGGACAAGACCTTCGACGCCATTAACGAAGTCAAAACGCATATGATCACGAGAACGGTTTCTGGGTTATGATCATGATAAACTCGAGCTACTTTCATGGTGGTCGATGACAGGATTTGATGAGGACAAGTGTATTGTAGAGTTTAATCATTAATAATGGGGTTTTGATTATTTCCAATGATAAGCTTAAAGTCATATAGGGCTGCTAATTTCTTTGTTTATTGCTATATATATATATATATATATATATATATATATATATATATATATATTATGTAAATATATAGTTAGGTGTGAAGAAAAAAAACCGAAAAATCATATTTCCCGCTTAGGTCAAAGCCGATTATCCGATGATAGGAAATGAATACCGATACGAGATATGTCATATATGACATCGACATATCGGTATTCAATTTATATCGAGATATGCGCGAGAACGTCTCTTCTTACATTTAGACACTTCATAATAATATCTAATTTTCTATATAGTGTTTATGTAACTTAATGTGTGTTCTTTTTTTAAAAAAATTGAGTCTTTCAAAAACCGAATATTCGGTAAATGCGAATTTTGCTTAATTAAAAAGTGTTTTTTTTATATATAAAAAAATTATTTACATAAAAAAAAAAAAAAAAAAAACCCAAATTACCCTATAGTAGTATATCAATGCATGTTATTGGTTATTTTTCTTAGTGACTAGGAAATTTTAATTAATTAAATAACTAAATATGACGATGTATAGTCATGCCCTCTAATTAATATCGCCTAATTAATCCGACATTGCATATGTCTCTTAAATGAAATTTATTATTCATGGAAAACTATTATTTTGTAAATTTCTACCAATTAATACGACTCATTAACTTTAACATAATAATACCATTATAATTAATTTTACATGATACCCTTATAAAATAAATAAAATAAAATCACGGCCTTGTGGGCTAAAAGGGTAACAATAAATTTGACATAATAATTTCACGTTTTTATAATCAACATAAAATAAGAAGAATGATTATTTTCTTCATAATAATGAGTTTCAACGAGACAAGGTCGTGGTAGTGACTACGGCACTTCTTTCTTTGTTCTTTATAATCCCAATTTATATTTTCCTTATTATTTATTTAAGAGGATATTTTTGGCATTATTGTCGGGATCATGCATGTATTAATGTATATAATATTTCTTATTCATTAGAATAATAAACTTGGATAGAGCTAATAATTAATTACTTCGTGGGAGGCAATTAAATGTCAATGATGCTTTGTTACGTAGTCATATGTTATTTTAATATACAACTAGATATTCAAAGTAAAATGGGATTTGGTAGATACGTATTGTCAACGTACAGCTGCATTATATATATTTAATTTAATTTAATTTAATTTAATTTAATTTAATTTCGAGAGTATATATTATATACTATAAAAGTTTTTGTGATTTTTTTTTTAATTATCATATTCTATTTTTATTTTTTACAAAAGAATACCTTTTATTTGAAACAAAAACAAACATGTATACCTTACTAACATCTTTATGTTTCTACTATTTAGATAAGTTTTAAAAATAAATTACTTCAAAATTAACGATTCATTTTTAAAAAAGAAACTAAAGTTTGTAAAAACAGATTTTTAGAGGACAAAGAGAAGTTAGGAATTTCGAAAACCTAAAATTGAGCCAAAATGAAACTAAGTACACCTTTTTTCGAATTAAATTAAAGTAGGTTTTGAAAATGTATTATAATTGTTATTTTTAAGAAGGGTGAAACCTATGTTCCCGAAGAATTCAGGACAATAAATTTGAGACGGAATCATATAACTAAGTGATTTATGGCTTCTTATAGAAGAAAAATACGAATTTCGAGGACAAAAAATGAAGTGTTTCTACATATAAGTTAAGTGTCCGCAACTTTTACAACATGCTTATTTAGGACCTTTCTTCAGGTTTCTCGTGGCTCGGGCGAGACTCGCTCAACGGAGCGGAAAACCGAGCCTTTGAAGCACAAATTTATATCGAAATTTTAGTCCTACGTTTCAGGAAAACATGTCAAGCTCGGAGATTGCAGCTAAGCTAGCAGAAACCGAGCGTTGGAGAAAACAAGTGGTGAAGAACACTATTTTCATGATTTTCTCCAAATATTCATAATACCGTCTGCGAAGGACTTTAGATTTCCCCATAGAGTTGGTTTCTTCTCGGCTTCTTCTGCTTCACTGCTCGGTTTAGGCGATACGGTTCTGAAAAAGACGGAATGTAGTGTTATATTATACCGATGAATCGAGAATGTAAAGCCTAGACATATAAAAAAGAAAGATTCATTATATGTGATAAGAAATTCTTATTTGAAACTACCAAACACTTTTCTGTAGTAAATACAGAACTGAGAGGAAGGGCAAAGAAGTCATTTGGTAGTTATCTATGTCCTTTCAAGTATAATATGAGGGCTATTTTTGTAATTAATCACCACCTTCGTGATTACCGGTGCTTTCCGAATCCGAACTCCGCGAGTAATGGTAACAAAGAAAAAGATTGTATGGATAGGAAAGCTTACTCTGACGGTTTGTGTTCAAGGGTCTCTTCACGCTTTCCTGCTTTGCCTTCCGAGACGTCTTTATTTCGCGGATCTCCGAAATCCGATACTCTGCTCTTATACATTTTCGACAATTTAGCGGCTTCTGAACGGAAAGCAAGTGTGTCACCCTTGACCCCGGCTTCCTTCTGCTTATTTTCCTGAAGATCGGTTCGCGTTTCATCATCAGAAGCCGTACGCTCAGCTTTATCCATATTGGATCTTGTGCAACTCGATCTTATCATGTTTTCTTTAATCCCTTGACTTCTTTGCTTGGCGTTCGATTCCAAAAAGCCATTCTACAAAGAAGAATTAAACAAAAAGAGAAATGATCTTTAGCAATACGAAGTTGAAATCGCATGTGGAGAAACATGAACGAGGTCATGCCAAATAAATTGCATAAATTTGATTTATTTTATGTCTATACTTATTAATGTAGAAATTACCAAATCGGAGAAAGTCCTCTCTGCCGAAGAGGAAGCCTGCAAGCCTCTCTTCGGTTCTATATCTTTCTCACTGGAATTATCAACGATGGAATCGGATGATCCTTCATTTCTCATGACTTTCACTTTCGGCGAATGCTCCTCTTTGCGTACCGGCTCTTCTCTTAACGCATTTTGATTAACAGCGGGCATTTTCATCTGAGATTCTAGTTCCTGAAAGATATTCTTTACGACGTAGTAACTACCACCAACTTCATCAACAATTTTACGAACACCGGGAAGCTTCCCATTGTTCGAAGCTCGATATCTGCACAGAATAATTAAAGAACTTATTAATGAGGAAATCTTCACATCAAACTCATCGAACTGATAACACAAAGAAGAAAAACAAAACATTGCAACACTAAAACTATTCCATTTTCCGGAACCCCGTCAAAACATTTGGGTATAAAATAAAAAATTCAAATACAATGCAAATTTCAGAACCCGGCATAAAGAACTCCAAAACCCTTCCGTAAAATGTAACTATCCATGAATAAATCCGTAGTCAAGTTAAACCCGGGTTCTTACAAGAAAGAGAAAAAAAAAACGCACTTTCAACCTTGAAATCAATTGAGAAACCATCTAATAGCCGAATCGGGTTTCATTTAACAAACATTTCGACCGTCACTCAACAACAAGAACAGCAAAAAAACAGTTCTCAATGCAAATTCAGAACCCGACATAAACGAAATCCAAAAATCCCTCTCTGCAACGCAACGATTCCGGAACAAAACCATAATCTCATAAGCTGAACTGCTACAATCTGATACAACAAACATGAACAGAACTTGAAACAAACAAAAAATTCGACACAACAAACCACATGTTGCTACTCGGTTTTCACCGTTCGGTTTCGATTACACGCGGGTTTCGGTTGAAAATTCGATTCATGAATCTCGAGTAAGGCGAGAAGAATCATACTTTTCGAGGAACACTTGGACCATGGCTCTGCGTTTAGCAATGGGAATCTTCTTCCCCGATTTGAGTCTGAGATCGCTGCTTCCATTGTTGGCTTCAGAGGTCTCCGCTTCGCTCTCCTTCCTCTTCGCCAAAGCGGCGAAAGAACGCGACTCTCCTCCTCTTCTTCTTCTTCCATTAGAGCCCACTGTTCCAGAATTCGCAATTCTCATCGCTAAAATCAAAGAAATAAAAATGAAGAAAAAAGAGACCTAATTTGGAGGCCGTTCGCGAGATCATCATCTGGGTTTGCTCGTAGTTCGGCGATGCTCGATGGGTTTTCTGGTTCAGTGTTCATAGCTCTCGCATCGCTGAGAATCGCAAGCGAACATCACCAAAAATCCAGCAAGGGTTTTAGAATTTTTGTAATTTCTTTTGTTATAATTTACTTTTAATTTTTAAAAATAATTAAAGTACCGTTGAACCTCTATAAATCAATAAAGTCGGAACCGAAGAAATTTATTACATTATCGAATTTATTAATTTATCGAGGTAAAAATTTAACTACGTTAATACAAATCGGAACGGGAAAAAAATATAAATTAATTGAGGTATTAATTTATCTAGTATTGATGTATAGAGATTTTTTTTTTTTTTGTAAACCGTTTATATAGAGGTTCTACTTCTACTATATATTATTTTAGTATATTTTGAGGTCTGCTATCTTTTCCACGTCTGCTTATCATTGAGGTACTTACGCCGCAAATATCCATTTCTTATCTTTATCGCCAAATATATGTATATATTATTATAAGCAAAGAAAAATGTGTATAAATTACATGAAATATCAGTCATTCGACAAAGCACAATTCATTACGTATATATAATTATATATATATATATATATATATACAATAAAAGAAGAGTAACACTGATATACATTCTAAGGTGTGAAAACAAATGACCATTAAAACAACCGCTTGAAATATTGAGCAAAACCAAACAACGTTAGCTTAGTGGTAACGGGTTCAAATCTTATAGGATTTCAATGAGTGCCCCTTTTACATATTTGTAAACTTCGCCAATAATATCACTTATTTTTACAATGAATATATTTAGTAATGCAAGAATGCATTGTAACCTTGGCCGATAGTGTCACCCTATTTTTTCTTTTCTTTTTAAAAACATTGAGCAAAAACGTTTATCCGCAGAGATCATAACCCGTGTCCGTGACACTGTAATTGGCTGCAGCGAAAACCTCTTCCTATGAGTGGTACTGGTGATTATCCACTTGAAAATGAAGAGAAAGTTCTAAAAATTTAGAGTAGCAATGTTTCATTAAAATCTCCACAAATATTCGTCGTCTCCGGAATTAATCTTTCTTTTTTTAGCTTCTCACTGCTCAAACCTAACGCTATACATTAGAACAGCATATAATCTCAAAACTTATATTCACAACACAACACAATATGATCAGGAATATTAAAATGTAACATGTTAGAGGGGAAAAGGAGAGCAAAAAAAAAAATACAGAGAGGAAAAGATCTTCATATTTTATAAACCTTCTATTTATAAGTAAGAACATAGTCATTTGAAAAGACATAACTTCAATGCATATTACTGTAATTTATGCACGGTAAGATTAAAAGGCTACACAATATACATATTATATATATACGACGGGCCCGGCTTAAGGGCTGGGCCACTTGGGCAATGGCCCAAGGTCTACTATTCATAGAACGTGTCGTTAAGTATTTTAATTGAAAAATTATTAAATAAAGACCCTAATTATAACCAATAAAGGCCCATCTGATAGTATAATTATCTAATAAAGCCCATTCTAGTAATATAAGACTTTATAGGAATAAAAAAAGCACATTTTAAAGGTATAAGGAGAAAAATCAAATAAAACTTATGTCGCAATTCTGTTTTTTTTAATCACCGGCTAAAGTAGCTCAATACTTACGAATGTATACATGCTCTTTTTTATATTATTAGTTCTCTTATTTTTCTTTCCTCATATAATTTTTTCTTCTTTCACTATATACTACTTGTGATTATCACTCTACTTGCCAAGCCGCAACAATAATAGAAAAACCTTTATATATATATATATATATATATATAGTTTAAATACACATTTTTTCAAGAAAATATTAATATATTTCTTTTCTTATTTTTTTTGGCGATAATTAATTAGTTTATTGTATATTTTTATTAAATAAATAAGTATTGAAAACAAAAAAGGCCTCACATCCGAGAAAATATTTTTTCAAGAAAATATTAATATATTTCTTTTCTTATATGCAAGGAGAGGGCGAGAGGCTATATATATTCACACACATGACACATGTATATATCATTCACACGTTATATATGAAAGGAGAGGCTAAATGGCTATATAATATATATATTAATATGCTAAATAAATGTATAGAAAAAACGTCAATTTGTCGTAGGGGAAAGAATTGAATTTTCATTAATACAAAACCTATTTATGAAAGGGTTAATTACGGTAATAATGCACAACTTTTGGTCAACAGGGGTTTTAGGTCCCTAACCTTTAAAAGTGTGGGCAAAAATACACAACGTTTTTTTGAATGTAAAATCTGTTGGTCCTTCCGTTAGGGATATTAAATTATGCTGATGTGGCATCGTTAAACTGCCAACTTGTAATATTAATTACATAACGGAATTAATAAGAATAAATTATATCATAGTTTAATTATGATTCAAAAACTTTAAATTAACGAGAAATACTTATTTAACGCGTAGTCCTATTTATAAACTCGTGTTTCAATATTATTCACATTTTTAATATGTTGTTTTTTAAATTACTGTTGCTTTTAATAATCGGTCATTTTCCCAAAATTTTAGTCGTTTTAATAAACCGTCGTTATGTAATCTTTGTAAATTTTTGTTGTGTTTATTTATCCGTTGTTTTTCAAAATTTTAGTCATGTTCGACGAAGAGTCTGTTAGATTTTTAGGGGGAGTAAAAATTATTTATTTAAATTAAAGTATTAATTTGTTTTTTGAATCATAATTAAAATCTGATTTAATTTATTCTTATTAATTAAGTTATGTGATTAATATAACAAGTTGGCAGTCCATTTGATGGTTTAACGATGCCACATCAGCAGAATTTATAATCCTTGACGGAAGGACCAACGGATTTTACATTCAACAAACGTTGCGTATTTTTGCCCACACTTTTAAAGGTTGGGGACCTAAAACCCTTATTGACCAAAAGTTGTGTATTATTGCCGCAATTAACCCTTTATTAAAAGCAATACGTTGAATGTGTAGTGTAACCAATTTCATTGAACGGCCGCATATGTAATGAATTAGTAAAAAAATAAATATACAATTGAAGAAGATATAAAATGAGTGTATTATTGTAAAGAAAAATAAAGTTAAAAGGAAGAAAAATAAGAATTCTCTATTCTTTATTCTTTATTTATAGTGAGTTTCTTTTTAGACATTTTTGCAAGTTTCTCTTTATATATATATATATAGATATAAAGATTTCATCCCGGGCTGAGCGTCTGTTCGGGCTCAACGGCCTCACCCACTAAAAGAGTTGTGGGTGAAGTTAGAGGAGTGGGGTCCCTCTTCTCAAGTATTGGCTTCAAGTTACATTGATTCAAGTATTCTTTATATTTTTGGTTTTGCTTACTTTTCGGATTAGGCAATTGTATGAGCTTTTTTGCTTTCCCCTCGCCACAATCTGCCTTGACACTCAACTATTCACCTTCATACGCTTCTAGCATCCATGGAAAACCATTCAGTGACTCCAAATTGGACCAACTCCTCTTCGAGCTCTCGTACTCAAGTACACCAGAAAGCAGAGCATGAAAACCAGAAATCGAGCCCAAGTTCGTTCACCAAACCTTTCATCCATAAGGCTTCCGTAACAGCGACATATTCGGCTTCCGTTGTGGACGGTGCGACAATGTGTCGTAGACTCGATTTCCAGCTCACAAAGTTTCCAAAAACTGTGAAAACATACCCCGTTCCCGACCTTCTCTTGTCTAGATCGTCCGCGTAATCCGAGTCAACATAGCCCCGAACACAAGAGCCGAGTTTCTCCGACTTCTTGTATTGCAGCCCCACTTCACATGTCCCGGCTAGATTTTTCAGCAACCACTTTGCTGCTTGCCAATGCATCGATCCCGCATTTCCCATAACTCGGCTTATAAGGCTCAGGGCTTGCGCAATATCGGGTCTTGTGCACACCATCGCATACATCACGCTTCCTACCACGTTCATGTACAGAACCTTCGCCATTATCTTCTTTTCTTCATTGGTTTCCTTTACAGATCGGAGATGCCGGAAAAGGGGACCAAATGAGGCCGTTCCTTGGCTGGAGGAAGGCGAACGGTTTGGCGGATTTTACATGCAATATATGGAAGTGGAGGGCATTCGACCTCCACTTCATATAAAGATACGGGAGCTCGCTAAGGCTTACCCGGGATTAATGACCCTGAGAAGCATCGACCTATGGTTGCGTGGTAAGTAAATAACTTTAAAATTATATACTTTTTTACTGTTGCAGAGTTGAGTAACGTTTTTACCATGAAACAGGTATCCGGTTCATGCCCCGGAGGGAGGGTGCAGGCGCAACTCTAACTTTATTATCACCTACTACTTGCTTCGCCATGCCTCTCAAGGTATATTTTTATTTAATAAATATTATCTTAAATATATAATAACGATGTATTCTTGACTTGCAGATTCTCCGGTAGAGGGTTTTACAGGTGATGTTCTACTTCCAGCATTCGGCTTGGCCTACCATGATATCGTTGAAGACCCTCGAAGCCCAGCAGCGGAGAGGTTACGTGCTCTCCAGAAGGCGGTCCGTCCGTGGTTGATCCACGTCGACGTGGAGCAGCGCAATCTCGAGTTCGTCGGAGCCACGTAACTTCTCTACCTCGTCAATATTACGGATTATGTTGAGTCTTCGCCTTGCTCTAAAGGAAATGCGTTTGTGTATTTTTGACATTAGGACATTTAAACCCTGTAGCTAGCTTCAGATTCGGTTTGAATGGAAGAAACATAATTAAAGATACAAATCATAATACAAATCTTTCAGGCCTTTGATTTCAATTTTCTTGTATTAGATGATCGATTTCTGCTCTCGTTTAGGACTTCGATTTCGATTTTCTTGTTGATACTTGTACTGGATGATTGGTTTCTGCTCTTTCCAGCCTTTGATTTCGATTTTCTTGTATTGGATGATTGGTTTCTGCTCACGGGTAGACTCCTAGTCGTCGAGTAGTGGGGCGAGTTTGACGACCCTATGCCTTCCACTGGACGCTTATTTTTTAAAGGCAAAACCTCCGACTTGGAACAAGGCGAAGTCGTCGTCAAGGATCATAGTTAATACTTAATATTTGTGTGTGATTTCAATTTCAGACCATTCTTTACTTATTATATCTTGCTACTCTTTTCTTTTTCCTTGTGAAATCCATGTGGGACTTAAAATGTGTATGCCAAATGATCTAAAAAAACTTCTCTTTAATTGAAATTCATTAAATAACTTGATCAACATAAAAAAACTATGCGTATAAAATTTCTAAAGAACATATTAAAAAAAAAAAAAAAAAGCTTTCGTTTTTTTTTTTCAAAAAATACTTAATTTCATTCTCATTTTTATATATCTTTATTTGATAGAGTTTGAATTTTTATTTTTCCGAATTCTCATCTCATTTTTAAGGTTCATTTCTTATTTTTCGTTTATATCATTTTGACTCGCGTTTTTTCTTTTGTGTATCCTCGCCGTGCTAAATTTTCACTCCGTGAGATTTCAAACTAGTAATCTCTTGCAACATTTAACTTTGTACAAACAAGATTTTAATAAAATAGATTCGTCAAACTACAAACTCTCTACAAAGAAAATGAAGAGACAATTTGACAAAAGATTACATGGATAAACCCTAATTCATGTACATGGCTGATCTAGTGAAGAAGTTGAAGTCATGGTGGTACACATTCAGTTGCTTCAACCACGATTGGGCCGCACTGTGGAGGTCCATTAGTTTTTCCATATCCGAGGACTGGTTCTTCAGCCACAACGAACCGTTCATCTTATAGGTGGCTAATCCGAAAGGAGGGAGCGGTATTCGGTCCGCTCTCATTTTCTCTCCGGACGAACTGCTTATATTTTCGGCGCAATCTGTTTAGGGAATGATTTTGCGAGACATCACACTGAAAAATTAGAAAACGTTTGACATGTTCATGAAAACGGATGTACACACTTCTAGGCCGATTTTACCTTGGAATGACGAGGACAGCGTGTGGTATGTTACGAAGCTCGTCGACAAGTCCTTTTCGTTTATACCGCCCGGGATGCTATATATAGGATACCTATTTAGGCAGCGAGAAGAGCGTTAATAACTGCGCCGTGATTGTTGACTTATGGGGATTGTGAAGCTTGCTTACCAAGCAACGGCCATCCAGCTTGCCGGAAAAAGATCAACACTCTTGAGACTCATTAGTGCCGGTTGGTCCTGGGCTAATTCCATAATCTAGAGAAAGCAATTTCCAATCCTTTTAAGTGCATTGAGAAACAGAGAAAGTATTCATTGGAAGTAGTGGTGGAACTTTATTACTGGTCCCCGTTTCTTTTACCTATTCTCGACACTGGTTTAAAAACCGGGAGTTATTTTTGAAATGTCGTGAACGGGGAATTCCATATCTCAAATTTTTATCTTTTATTTTTAAATATTACATTTTATAAAAAATGCTGATTTTAAAAGGGAGAATCTCAGTTTGAAATCGGTATTTCCTTATTTGAAACCTGAAATTTTACCATTTTTGGTTCCCGATTTAAACTGATAAATACCAGTTTCACCGGTATCCAAAAAAAATTGGTTTTCACAAAGGGTTCCAAGATGGGGAGGAAAATTCGTCAAATTCCCGGTTCCAAGATCGGGTTACACCCTTAATTTCAAAGCGTAGATCAATAGGGAACTTGAGATGTTGAATAATTTCGGATAATATGAACTAATTACCGGCTAATAGATTAATTATATAGCCAAAAAGCACAATAACCAACGGTTAATACCTTTACGTGCAACGGAGGTCTATTATGGGGAGGTTCCACCTCATTGAATTGCAAGCAATGGCCTTCAATTTTGTCGTCTTTCGCTGGCCATGGATTCTCGAGCTCGTAGCTCGAATCATCCGAGACAATGTCCCAACCTCGGCTCGAGTTATTACTAAACGACCTCGACAACATTTCGCTTTCATCACTCGAAGACTCGCTTTCGAACTCGTCCTCTCGTTTTCTTAGAGAACAAGGAACAGAAAGAATCAGCATCATTGATCGATTCCCGCAAATGCGATATTCGAATATTCATAGGGGCGAGAGGGATACCTCAATACTACTTCAGATTTGTACGAATATATATGCAGAGCAGAGAGACTTGGGAAGTAGTATTGCGTTATCGTTCTCCCGGAGTTCAAGACGACCGGAATTCCGAGGCCAAAAGCGCTCCATTCGCGGTAACATTCAGTAAGATCTCCGATTGTGAAGTGCTGCCACGGGCTATTCGGATCACTCGTACAATTCTATGGAAGCAAACAAAATCCAAGGTGTAACATATTCCGAAATCCGACCAACGATCATTAATCATAATCCAAAATTCCGAAAAAAAAATAATAATAAACATAGTCAATTCCAACAATTAAAAATATTGTCGGATTAAAAAACGGCTCCGCCCCGGTTTTTGGGGTCAAGAGCGGGCCTAAACCGGATACCGTTGCCAAAATTTGCACCCACATTATGTAACAACAATTTATCTCATTATTAATTTGAAAATGAAAACATTAATTTTTTATTTTGTTTAAATTCAAGAGCTAGTTATAAATAGTTAAGGACAAATTCCGACAGTCATCTTTTTTCCACTTTACAATAATATATTTAATTATTAATAAGCACGTGTCTAAATACTATAGAAATGGCTAAGTCGTCGACACGTGTCCCATCAGCGCAAAATGTGAAGAGAAGAGAATATGCGGAGCATCTGAAACGCTACACTGTTTCTTTCCTTACAGACAAATGCACTCCCTCATTTGCGGCATATATACCTAATTTTTCTACATTCCCCAAAATTATTTGCGGCTTATATACCTAATGTTGCTACATTCTCAAAGTCTTCCTTATCCTTAATCGTACTGTCGAAATATTATAAAACAATATCGAAGTCAAATTGCGAGATAGACATAAATCTTTATTTTAGTACAAATTATTATTTTATAATTCAATTACAGACATTTATTTGTTCCTCTAACAAATCATAACAATGTAATAAAATTGAACTTTGACAATCCCTTAAGGACATTGCCACTCGAAAAAGAATACACAGCGAACTTAAAACAAAAGTTCAGATATATATGCCGCAAATAGATAATATATATATTTTTTAATATTTTTTCAACAAGTTGATCATGGTTCAAAGATTAAAATATGAAATTGCGATCAATAATTGAAAAGAAGAGAGAAGAGACCTGAGAGATGGTTGTTGATGGAACCATTGGAGTCGCACATTCAAGGAACTTCTCCAGATTCGACTCCATTGTTGAACCTTCTTTCTCTCTCTCTCTCTATGAATGATCAAGCTTGAGAAGCACCCTTTTGCTGTAAAAACATGGAAACTGAAAAAGATTGAGAATTTGGAGGAAGAAGAAGAAGAAGAGAGAGTGAGAGTGTGAAGAGTTGCAGAGAAAAATGGTGTCTAAGCTTAGACTCCTCGCTTCGCCGCGTGTTGTTGTCACAGTCCTTTTTGTCGTTTTCTGCTATTTCACCATATATATATATATATATATATATATATATATATATATATATTATTAGAGTGCCTTTACGAACAATATTTAACTAGAAAAGATATAAATAAATAAATACTTAAATCATGTAGACTAGAAAAATACAAAATTAAAGTGTGACATAGTAAAGGCACTCTAATAATATATATATTAGAGAAATTACACCAAATAGTTAAATTGAAATTTTGATTTTGTAAAATAGTCAAATTTTGATTAATTTTGAAAACTAGCCAATTAACATGAGGTGTCATATTTAATTCAAATTTTAATACTAAAATACCCTTTAATTAATCAATTTCGTTTATTATTTTCGTAATTAATTAAATTGATAATTATCATTATCCCACAAATCATGGTATGATTAATTGTGCACAAATTTTAGAATTTAATTACAAATTTTGAATCCCCTCTCTCTCTCTCTCTCTCTCTCTCTCTCTCTCTCTCTCTCTCTCTCTCTCTCTCTCTCTCTCTCACGAGCCATTCTTCTTCTTCTTCTTCTCTCTTTGAACCATAACCAAAGCTTCTCTCTCTCCTCCGAGCTTTGTCGGCCATGGCGGACAGCGCGGCGGCGAAGCACGCCGTCCCGGTCATCTCCGACCTACGGAGGAGAGTCTCCGTCTACAACTCACCTTCGATCTGCGCCGCGCGGGATCGCTCTGCCGATCCGTCGTCGATGGAGATGATGTCACCGGCGGAGAAGTCGCGGAGTTCGTCGACGATTTCGTGGAATCTGTTTTCGCGCTCAATCACCGAGGTAGGAGTCTAATAGGCATCGCCTTCTCTCTGAAGCGTTGAATCTGGGTTTGAACACCACCCACCACCTCTGCACGCACTGTCAAGCTCCGACCGCCATCAACGGAGTCGGTGAATTAATTCGTGTTGATGTTCATTAATTCATGTTAATTCGGTTTAGTAATGTTTAATTTTTTAATTTAAAAAATAATTTGATTTAATTTGTTGTAGATCCATATTAATGTCTTTAATCTGTGTGTATTTTAGTTTACTGATTATGTTTATTTTTTTAAAATAAATTTTGTTTTATTTACTGTACATTTGTGTTTGTTAATTTGTGTTTATTTCAGTTTATCCTTCTTCGTCAATTTCACGTGCAGTGCGGGTATGGAGACCGTCGGGTCGTGCCTCACCAACAAGTACTCCGACGGGTTGCGCGCTCGGAAACACGGAGGCCACGGTGATCGACGGCGAAGCTTCGGCGGTCTTACGGGAGAGAGAAAGAGAGAGATTATTTTTTGTATTTAAAATATTTGATTATTATATTTACATTTTAATATGAATAATATTTTTTATTGTTAATTTACGTTGATTCGTTATTAATTTACGTTGATTCGTTGCTGATTTACGTTAATTCGTTGTTAATTTATGTTGATTAACACAATAAAAATATTAACCGAAATTAAAAGTGGGTTTTTATATTAATTTCAGCAATTAAATTCAAAATTGAAAACCTAAAAATGTGGATTTAGTTTCCATAATAATAGCAATCTCCATAATAATAGCAATGGTTAATAATTTTAAAACGTGTAATATATAAGGCAATTAAGGTGTTAATTATTTAATTGATGTAATTAATGTTGACCAAATCAATTATACATAAAATACGTTTTGTTTTTTTATTTATTTTTTAACACGTTTTCAATTATTAAGGGTAACAATGCAATTAGAAATTCACTTAAATAGTTAATTAGCTAGTTTACAAAATTAACCAAAGTTTAGCTATTTTGCAAAATCTATGTTTCAAATTAGCTATTTGCCTTAAGAGCCCTATATATTAATATATATATATATATATTTGTATTTCTGTTTCTTAAGATATTTCATGAATTTGGTCTTTTCTTTTTCTTTTTGTATTTGGTGTTCTTAAGTAGCCATAAATCATATATATGTTTTTATTAAACTATAATATAGACGGGAAAAAAAAATGACGATAGTCAAATATACTTGACGAAAAAAGACTACAAATATAGACGAGCTTTTTGAAATTTAATAACAAGAGAATAGTTTGATCCTATGTTATATATATATATAATTATTTATTTATTTATCGAAAAATATGTGTTAAACATTGCAAGAAAAACTTTTTCTCATTATATACGATAAACAATCTAATTAAGTGCGTTATTTTTATATATATAAAAAAGTGTATATACTAGAAGTGGAAACTCGAAGAGTAAAAATATGAGTTATCACTTTATGTCTTGAAAATTAATTATGATTTTACTATTTCGCTAACTATTCACATAATTTTCTCTCTAAAAAAAAAAAAAACTATTCACATTTTTTTGTCTAAACACTAAAATCCGACAGTTGTGGTCTCGATTAAATATTGAGCTCTATAAACAATGTACTTCCAATTCATTTAAGTATTTTTTTTTTAAATAAATGTTTTAGCTAATTATAATTTTGCTTGTTGCCAATTTAAAAAGTGTCCAAATATTTGTAAAAAGAAGAAACTTGATATTTTTTTAATAGTCTTCTAAGGGGCGGGGTGGCATCGGCTACACACAAAAACTGTACGTAAAATATAAATAATATAATAAGGTATATGAGAACAACGTATTAAATTTCTCGAATATCCGTCAGCATGTTTATTGAATTTTTTTTTTAAAGATATGCGAAACGATATATTCATTTACATATCCATCGACTTATTTATGAGATATACATCGACAAGCGACATATCCGTAAAATGAAAAGTGCGAAACGACATCAGTAAGCAGTATTTAAAACCTTTGTACGATAATAAATACAAATTGCATATTAGAATATTTGTTACTTATTTTAAATCACAAATAATATCTCTTTCCTGCCACTATTTATTCAGTGCAGCCTTCAACGTGTCCACACTATAATTTATAGCTCTGATTTGTATCACGTGTCGTTTCGCTGGATAGTTCTTCATAAATAATACAATACAGATATATATATATATATATGTGTGTAATATTATCCAAAAATAAATATGTCCTCTTCTTTAAATTGTATTATCTTCTTTTGGGACAAATGTGGTATTATATTGAAAAAGTTTGATCAATTTGTACTTGTGAAAAATGAACATAAACTTTTGACAGGGTTAAGCTTATATTTTTTAATAAGAATATTTTAGTGTTGCTTTTTTATTTTTTCTTCGAAATTATCATTTATTTTTTTATTTATATATATTTACAGTCCTTTGATTTATAATATATATTGTTTTGACATGACATCCTCAATTCCAGATATGAAATAAATATATAAATAAATAAATTATGCAGTGCAATCATAATATAGAAACGTGGATGAAAATTTTTGCAACTTGCAAGCAATCATTTATCTTTGAAGTAGTTGGAACGTCTTTATAATATGTGGTCTCTAGAGCTGCAACTCGCGACTGATGGGGAGGGATCGCGACGCGTCGCAACTGTTTCCGGGAATCGCGATTCCCGCCTTGAAGTCGCGATTCGTCGCGACTTTTTCTCTCTCTCGCTCTCGCTCCCTCTCTCTGTCTCTCCGTCTCACACTCTCTCTCTCTCGGCCTCATCGCGACCGATCGCGACCGGAAACATCACGACCGATCGCGACCGGAAACATCGCGACCCGTCGCGACGCGTGAACTCGCGATTCTCGCGATTTTAGTCGCGATGCGTCGCGGAGTCGGGAGCTGCAGCTCTAGTGGTCTCTCAATTTAATTTATCAACCCCAAAAGGAAAAAAAAATCATCACTTATCGGAAGTATATCGGGTTCGGTACAAAATTTCAAGAGACCGGTTTCGTTTCAGAATTTCAAGAGGTCTTAGGTGAAGAATACGTAGGTTATGTCCGAACGTGATATTGTATCTTTCGGGTATCGGATATCGACCCGAATTCATAACCAACATAACCGACTTAATTAAATAAGAATTAATTAATTAAAGTCTATTGGGCTTTAATAAAAACCCATTAAGTTTTATGATATTAGGTATTATAAATACCTAATCATGACTCATAAACACTAATCCTAACCCTAGCACAGAGAGAGAAAATTGACCTCCCCTCCCTAGAAGGAAGTCGAGTTTCTGCTAGCTCCCCGTTTATTCATCGGTTCGTCATCCAAACACCGAATAGGATCTAACTTATCCTCCAAGGTATTTTCCGGTCATCAAGACGTTCTCGAGTGACGTGGTGGACAACGTAGAGGCACTACACTTGAAGTGCTAATCCCCGAGACATTCACAGGAACCGGCCAGGCTCAGAAATCGGCAAACCGTCGGCTTTTTGGTACTGTTGGCATAAGTACCAAAGTTTGATAACGATCTCTAAATCGATATCTTAATTCTCGTAATTATTCTAGATCTATATTGTTCGATGATATCCTGTGATTTCCGCCTCGGGATTGAGAAAGAGCCATCGAAAAACCCAACAGAATAATTTTATAGTTTTCTTCATTGATATTTTTTAAGAGCTCAAATTTTGTTTTTATTGTAATTAAGAGCTCAATAATCATATAGTTCAACCATATATTTACCAATCATTTATGTGTATATACTCTATAATTTAGGGTGTGTAAGATTTATATATATATATATTTAATGTATAGGAAAGAATTGAGATTACTATTACATTATATTGATGAAATTTGCAAATGTTCAAGTTAGTGGGGGCAAGTACAAGGCAATATGCTCCTTAATCATTATGGAAGACTTTAGAGAGCGATTCATAATATTCGTGTACATATGCCACAAATGTTTCGAATTTTCTAGTTGCTCTTTGGTCATTATGTTCAAATCGGTTACCGATTGAAAACAGTGACTGAAATTTGATTAGATAAATCATAGTACGCTATAAAATTCACATTAATTTGATTTATAATTTACAAAATTCATATTGATGACTTAAATTAAGCAAATTAAGACGAAGAATGAGTTTCGTCAATAATTGATCGATACGTAGTACTCATTTATTTGGGATTTCATACATAATTCTTTTTTTTTTTTTTTATAAAGAGCGCAAAAGTCGTGATTTACCGAACGTAGTTTAACTGCATTTACCGCTTCATAAATGCGATGTAAGATGTTTTATTAAAAAAAAAAAAAAACAGTTTTGATATTTGATGAAAAACGACATTATCAATTTCTTGTTTGTCTTTCGGAGAAAACATATATAAAACGACAAGTTTCATCAAAACGACATGGAAAGCAAAAGTGACATAAGTTTCGAATGAAAGCACTGATTATTAGAAAACGACATGTTTATCATTAAAATGTAACGAAACGACATGATATTATCAAACGACATAATTTCTACACAACAAAAATGCTTGAACAATACAGAGGTCCAAATCTTGAATAACGGCATTAGTTCTTTCTATTTTCTTTTCCTTCCTTTTTCACACGGTGATATTACGTAAAAATATACAAATAGATATACCTCTATAATTATTTTAATAAATACTTTAAATCAGAATAATAAAAATATTATTTTAACAACAGCAAATCACGGAGCGGCGAAACCTGCACGTCTTTATAATAATAATAACACTACACGAGTAAGTAAGATTTCTACATTTTACCAATTCTTCACTAATAATTCCTTAAAAAAAAAAAAACTATAATCATTCATTAGGCTTAATAATATGTAGTGCTCTTATATTAATATATATATATATTAATATATATATAGTAGCAACTTAAGTCAAAACTTGCCTTTAAAATTTAAGTGGAGATGCTGAATGTTTCCCGGTACGAATCATTCCACTAAGTTTCTGGTGTACACACACATACATATCTATACGTGTATATATATACTAATTTACATGTATAAATACATGTCTTAATGTATCTATAATTCTATATTATTAATAGGTGTGTATTTATTAGATTCGAGAATCACGTTTTACTATGTCAGAAGCCACACTCTCGACTCTCAATCTTTTTGCAATTTATAATTTTAAGTAATTATTAATACACGCAACGTATATGTTCACATATCCATATATTATATGATTATACATATAAAATACATAAACATGTATAATATATATATATATACATGATAATATCAAGTAGCTAGAGATCATGGCGTCTATGAATATGCTAGCTAGCTAGCTGTAGCATTCTATAAATCTTACATTAACGCACACGAGCGGTTAGGTTTTAAGTTTTAACTAGATCCATAACTCGTGTGCTATGTAAAAAATTCATGTCTATATATATATGTATATATATATATATGATATAGAGATGAGGTCGAATGAGTGATGAGAAAACGCGATGAAGATGCTAAGAACTCTAGGGTTCTTGGATAAATATATATTTATAATTAATAAAAACAAGGAGATGGAGGTTCTTGATGAGTTTGAGTGATTCAAGAAACCCTGCTCTGTTCAGATAATGCTGGTCCACCCTAAACCCTAGAACACATCGTAACCCTAGATTTCTTTTTATTTTTTATTTTGAATGAAAAACTGTATCTATGTGTATATATAGATTAGGGTTACAAAACCCTAGGAGGATTTGCAGACAAAATGTAAACAAAAGAGACTCACTCAACTCAACTCAACTCAATACAGTTTTCACACCTAGAAACTTGGACTCTAGGGTTTTGTCTCTTCCTTGATCGGTGGAACCAATGCATTATATAAAAGTAACACTCCTTGGGTTTTTAAACTTGTATATATATATATATATATATATATATATATATATATATGAATAGTTTTGGAGGTTCGATGTGTATCGAAGCAAGAGAAGATGATGCCTTTTGTCCTCCCACACGTGCACTTGTCCTTCAATTCTCTCCAATATTTATCCTTTTTAACTTCAACAACAACAGATAATTATATATGACTATATTTAGTTATTTACTAACTTTTTAGCGGTCTAATAACAATATTCAGTAGAATTATATTAAACTAATAAATTCATAAAATTATAATTTTTATGATCTCGATAACTAACATAATTAAAATAAATTATTAAAAAAATTATTGATAAAATAATAAAATTTTATCGTCCAAATCGTATTAGTTTATAATTTTTTTACTATACGTACCTAATTTGCATGTTTATTTTTCATGTAAGGGTTTCATATGTGACAGTACATTTTATTCTCAATATTGGATTTAACGTAAAAATAAATTAAATTGTTCATAAATTACTTGTTAAATGATTTTATTTTCATTAATTAGTTCAAATGAGATTATATTAATGTTTGATTACTATAAAATAGTTAGTTATCTAATTTTTTTATATATAAAATTGAGAATAAAAAAATAAATAGTTATTTAATGCGAATAAATTAATATTCGCTGTGTTTTTCTAACTCAGTAGTAAGGTTTTAAAATAAAACTTATATGGGATATGATTTATGTCAATAACAACTTTTATGCTTAATATCTATTTAGCCAACGGTGTTGCATCAATTAGATAATACCACTAATTATTATATTCCGATCCATATGTGCTAACTAATACCTCATCAGCCAATAGTTTTGTAGTTTTTTCTCTTTTTATTAAGATATAAATAATGACACATAAATTGTAAAGTATAATAAATTAAAACTTAAGAATGGGTTCTTCTAATATTTATCAATCAGCTAGTTGAACCAATATATTGTTTACTTAGCTAGGTCAACTCTGCTTCATATAAATTTTCTATATGGTAAAAATATACATAAGATAAGTACTTATACTCATGATTTAATATATATATATATATATATATATATATATATATATATATATACTACGTACGTATTATTCAAATATTTGTTCCCAATGTTAATATAAGACGATTAAATAAGCCATATGGTAATTGACCAATGAATATATATACCCAATAGATAGGAAAAAAATATTACTTTTATGTATATACACTAATTAAATTATTAACCGCACGAGCCCTTTATTAAACTACTTAATCTTCACCAACTTTCACTACAAATTAACTGCACTTGGTCTCAAAAATTCACCTTTATATATACACTTGTCACCGACTAGCTAGTTATAAATTACTATGATCTATATATATCGATCTAAATGCTTTATAATAATGTAATAAAAAGAGACAGCATATGCTAAAAGGATCGTCAGATATCTTTCTTGGAGTGTCAAAATTAAAGTAGCGATGAAAAAGATTAGCACTGTTGAAAGATATAGTATATCATGATCAGTGATCATCAGAAACCAGCCCATTGAATTTGGAAATATATACACAAATTATTATTTAAGAGAAAGAGCTGTCCATTTGATCCATGTCATGTGCCTAGATGCACGCTGGTGACCGTGAGTGTATAAAAAATATGTTGTAAAATAAAATAAGAAATTAGATTTTATGGAAGCAGCTTTTAGTCCCAAACCTTGCCTAATGTTCTTTTTTTAATATTTAAGAAATACATATATATGAAAGAAAGAAAAAAGTAGGACTAGAAGTGTAACGTTGTATCGAATTCACGACTTTTCCGTTCCAGTATATACGAGTCTTTCGAGCACGTTCACAATACATCATATATATGTACATGTACGGTTAGAAAAGAAAAAACAAAGCATCTTGTTACTTATCTTCAACTATATAGTTATGTACATGTACGATCTCATGCAACTGTTCGGTCAGAAACATCTTATCGGCACATTTACTTTGTCCAATTTGGACGGGATTTCACAAGTTACCCTGATAACGTCAAGTTGTATTTATGATATTGGGAATAATAATCTATTAGTACAATTTAATTAGTAGAATATATTGGGAATAATATAGTCTATTATTAATAGTGATATTGGGAATAATAATCTATTATATATTAGTGATATTTAGTGGTCTCTATAACAATTTCCTACTAGTTTTCTTGTACATTTTATTCATTAAATAATTTATTAAACCCATAATCATAAAACAAGTGCACTAATAATTAGAGATATATGCCATATAGTAGTTCTTCACATTAGAGGACCATCATGCTTCAATTAACTATAAATCTTATGAACAAAATTTACTAATTTAGTATTATATATAAAACCATATTTCCGATTATCGGAGCTTGATTCTAATATATTAAGATCACTTATGATTAGATCCCTATTTTAGTTAGAATCAAGCTCCGATAATCGGAAATATGGTTTTATAAATCAGACGTGCAACTAAATACGAGAACCGAATTTGAGAAGAAATTTTACATGGAACTCCAACTTAAGAAAAAAAAATACATTTTCCTAAATATCTAAATTAATATCGCACCACAAAGCTTCGAAATGATCAGATCGAAAAAGATAACTCAAGTGGTTGTAAGAAAAAAATGATTCTGCATGGATAAAACAGATTCGGGTAACAGACTCTAAACACATAAATATCTCTCAAAAACCCTAAAGAGATATATGAGAAGGGAAAACAAGACACTTGGGCAAGATCTAATCGAAGCCAAGTGGTTGTACCGAATTTGATTTCTTATTGTAATTATTGGATACTTAACAAGTGTTAGTAACTTTTAGCATGTTAAACCATTTAAAAAATCAAATAAAGTGGGAAGAATATGCATATTCATCCAAGTAGTTCTTCAAGAATCTTTTGGAACTAAGCGAATCACTGGCTTCTTGCTACATTCTCTTCATGGAAATCAACAATTTATCATATAAGTTTTGGACTATATATACATATCGAGATACGATTGAGTATAGCTAATATTACGTGTAAAAATCTTGTTATTGTAGGGCCAAGAGTGTGACCTTTTTTTAATTAGAATTTTCTTTTTATCGATGGAGAGAAGCTCACAAGGACGCATTTTTTTTGCTTCATATATAATCTTAATAATCAAAATTAAAGAGTCGGGAATGACCCCGGTTTCGCCCATTGTTGGACGTACATGTTCGTAACAAAAATAAAACTTTATTTTTTTTCTTTCTAAAATTGTATTTGTAAGAGACTACGGATGTGGTGTCCTATATGTAGAGTTCGTGCGAATCAATAGTTTAAGAAAGAATGCTTGTCTGTCGGTATTTGTGCATCAATCAACCATCGGAATTTACTATATTTCGCTTCTGTAGCCGAAATATAGCCGAAAGTTTGGTCCTTGTTAATATAGCCGAAAGTTGCTTAGATACACATTAAGTATAGGACTACTAATAAAACTAATTAATATATAAATATAAGAAACAATTTTTTAATTTTTAAATATGCATTAAAACATCTTAATCTTAATCAAAACAAACACCATAACACGAGAGTAAAAACACTAATTAATTAGCTATACTTTACTTATTATGTCCTTTCATAGTTTAAAGAGGTAGATTAACACCAGATTATCTTAATATTTCAACGTGAAACGTGACCATAATTAATTATATTCCTAACGACTTATATATACGTTTGTGATTTACGTAAGCAAATAGGAATTAGAGGGACCACAGTAATTATCCAATTTAAATTGACATTCTTAATTTTAGATAATTACCACTTTGCAAGTTGAAATTTAAACTGAATAATTTGCAGACAGATCTAGAACACTAATTAGAGGAATAATATTTTATAATATAATAACTTATGGACACAAAATTTATAGTATTCTACTATTCTTGATGTGTGCCACTTTCCACGGAAATAGACATTTTTATTTTTAGAGCTTACATGGGCATTGACTGATCGATCACATTCAGATACATAAAGGGAAATTTGGTTTTGTATATATACCCCCAATTTTTATTTTTGGTTAAAATATACTCTCAAGTTTCAAAAACAACTAAAATATAATCTTATGGGTTAATTGCGGCAAAAATACCCAATCTTTGGTCAAACTCTCTACTGTGTACACAATTTTTGTAAATGGCGGCAAAAGTACCCAAACTTAGTATTTGGGAGTTGATCGATAAAATATATCTACGTGGCACTCAATCTTTGCCATGTGGCATACCACGTGGCACTTGGCCGCCACGTGGCATGCCACGTAATTATTATTTTATAAAATATTTTTTTAAAAAAATTATTAAATATTTTTTATTTTTAAACAAAATTATTTTTTTATTATTATTTTTAATAATGTTTTTTCAATAATAACAGATAATGAATATTTAAATTTAAATATTCATTATTGGTTATAATTATTTATTTTTCAAAAAGTGGCTAGAACGAAGTAGTTTTCAACGCTCACAATTCACTTGAACTCCGTTTCCGATCCGGTTCACACGTCGAATAAAATTGTTTAATATGTTTAATAATAATAACTAATAAACACATACATAATATTTAAAAAGTCAAGACATAATTAAATACACACCACTTATTCAAAAACAAAGAATGGTAGTCATATTTATATTTAATGAAAAGCTATTTTTATTTGCTTGTATGATATTTTTTTGTTTGCATTTTAGAATAATAATAATTGTTTAATATATTTTTTATTTATATATTATTCTTTTTTTATAAAAAAATGTCGTCAAATAATCATATGATTATTATTGGTTATTATTATTAAACATATTAAGCGATTTTGTTTTACCCGTGAACCGGATCGGAGGCGGAGTTTGAATGAACCGTGAACGGGGAATGAAACATAATCATGTGTTTCCATATTCATTATTGGTTATTATGGAAAAATAATTTTATTTTTTAAAAAATTTAAAAGTTTTTTTAAAAATAATATTTTTTAAATAATTTAATAAAAGTATTTTTTTTAATTATTTAATAAAATAATAATGATGTGGCATGCCATATGGCAAAGACTGAGTGCCACATGGACATATATTCTCGGTCAACTCCCAAATGCCAAGTTTAGGTACTTTTGCTGTCATTTATGGAGGTTGTATACACAACAGAGAATTTGACCAAAAATTGGGTATTTTTACCGTAATTAACCCTATTCTTATTGTATGATTTGCTATTCTTACCCTTCATCTTCTTATTTTTTAATTATTTATTTAAGCAATTCAAGAAAATAGAAGTCTAAACAGAAGATATATTTTGATAAAAAATGAAAGTAGATGAAATAAAAATTTCAAAAATTATTGATGAGTACTTTTGAGTTTTAAAAAATTATATGTATTAGAGGGTATGTAAAAGAAAAGAAAATAAACTTTGAAGGTATACTTTAACTTTTTAAAACTTAAGGGTATATTCTGGCCAAAAATAAAAATTGAGAGTGTAAAAAAGCAAATTTCCTACATAAAAAAAAATATAATTATACAAATTAATTAATTAATTCGAATATTATTATTATTTAAGTACTTTCTAAGCCCTTACAAGTTACAACTATTGGACGAGTCACAAGCACGTGTTTTGGAAAATAATTATTGAGCTTCATAATTAAATGTCTCACAATTTGAGATCAATTGAGACTATAGATCTTCTGCATTAAAAACAAATCAGACTTGTACATCCACGATGACAACCTATCTTTTTTTGTCAATTAAAATTAGTACAAGATGATCCTTTTTTTTTTATTAATATATAATCTTTATTTTTAATTTTTGTAAAGTTATTTTTTTAATTTTTAAAACAATAGTGTATTTGTAGGAAATGCCCGAATCGGGATTTAGGCTTATCGGCTTACTGGGTCCGATCCGACTACATTAAGAGTGATGGGCCCACTTGAGCCCGTAAATCATTTTGACATGATTAATTAATTGCTAAAATTAATTGATAATGACCTAATAAATTTAACTTAATTATTGGGCCAAAGCTTATCAGGTCATCAAAGTCTGTGATCTATAAATAACACGTTAGTCTGTGATCTATAAATAACACGTTAAGCTCATAATTGACACAATCCAATCCCTAGCCCATAGAGAAAATCGCAGCACCCTAACCTAGCCCTAGTCGCGAGCTTTTCCTCCCCATGCTTCGTCCGGTTCGGCGTCCAATCACTAAGAAGGACCTAGCAGTATGACGAGGTGATTTTCGGTCTCACAAATGTTCCCGCAACGACGTGGTGGACGAGCACGAGATAGAGGGTCGAAAATTGAAGAGCTTTGATCCGGTTCTCGAGACGATCAACCACACGCAAACCAGGGAGATTTCAGTCAGAAATTCTACATTTGGCATAAAAATACCAAAATTCGGATAGCATATCAAAACTGATTATTTTAATTATTGAAGTTAATATATATTTTTATTATTATTCGATGATATCCTGTCTTTTCCGCCTTAAGATTGAGAAAAATCATCGAAAAACCTACAATATTTAATATTTTTTTATTAATTTTAAAAATTCAGAATCATTATTCGCAATTCTACTCTTCACTTTTAGCATAAATAAACTATTTTAATATAATGATATTACTAATCATCAATTTTAACGTTTTAAGTTTTAGAATGTTAAATATCACTTGGAGCCTGGAGGAATGTTTTGACTATTTTTTTTTAATATCAAAATACATATAAATTTGTGAAAATTGAAAATAGAGGTTTAAAAAAACACAAAATTTTCCTTGGTATAATTATTGGATTAAGATCCCAAAATCAAGTGATTGGTCTCATAAACAGAGGGTCACGTTATAATTAATAGAATCTGACATCATAGGATTCGAGATTATTAAACTTTTCTAGACATCTAGTCATTAATGAGTTTCAAATTGTTAAATAGTCTATTGGGATTTGCAGATGATCAATAATAAAAAAGAATCATGCAATCCTCTAAACAAATATTTACACCCCAAAAGAGATTCTAAGTTTATATATATAATAATATAATTTATGATTCGATGTCAAACTTTATATATAGCTATTTGGGAAAATTGTGAAGAAATAAATTGGCGATATTATGAAGACTTTTCATTGAGTTTTTTTTTTCCCCTCTATATAAGGGATTAAAAATAAATTTATTGAGTTTATGATGATTGTAAAATCCGATTTATTATGTTTAGTCACAACTCACAAGGGAAATCAGGCTTCGTGAAAAAAAAAAATCCTAATTGTAGTGAAGATAAAATAAATATAACAAATTTATTACAATAAATAGTACGCTTGTACAAATATGCTTGCACAACGGTTTTAAAATCGTTGTGGAAGCCTGCACTGTGGAAGCTTGCACGGTTGATTATTTCGTAACAACGAAGTTGAAAATATCATTATCCAAAATGTGTCGAATAGAAAAATGAGGTAGCTTGCACGATTAAATAAATAAAATGAATGTGAATCTATATAAAATTAATTTAAAAATAATTAAAAGATAGTATAACGAATTTTAATTCTATCAACAATCTCTTAACTTTTTTTTTTCTTTCAAAAGACCATATAGCTTTTGTGTATCAAAGGAATTTTTAGATAATGAATATTCATCTACAAATATAATTTATTGCATTGAAGATAAATTTTCATATGCTGATGAAACTTGTTGCTTGAAATTAGCATGAATATTTTCACTACAAGTCTTATCACTTTCCGAGTGAACATGACCTCAACTTCAACCTCATTACATACACTATATATATATATATTGTAAAATATTATGTATTTATAGAATAAATATTGCAAAATCCCAGGAATCAGGTCGGTGCAGTGTTGGATATCGATAACTAGTAGCTTTGACCAGTCAACCATTTCTATTTATTATTATATGGCCCTTCTATTTCTCTCTCATCTTCTTCAATTTTATTATTATATTTGGCATCAAAAAACACCATACATATCCTTTTCTGTATATTTTTTTTAGAATTTTTTTTTATTATTTGGTCTATTTTTTTCTTCTTCGGTTTGAAATAATGAAAAAAAAACCCTATTTGAACAAAGTTATAATTTAATGAATTAAAAGAGTTGATTTTTTTTTTTTGGAATCATAATAAAATAGAAATATATGTATGTGGTATTGCGTGTAGAGTCTGACAATAAACACATATGTTCAAAGCAAATTTTTCGCCTCTCTTCAAAGAAGCAACATATATGTATATATATATACACATATATATATATATATAGATTGAGAAGAGAAAAAAAAAAACCCTATTTAAGTGAAGGGAAAGCCCACTTCTTTTTCCCATGCATTTTGTTGTCTCTCTCTCACTATTCACTTTCTCTCTCTAAATCTCTCCCTCCGAACTCTCAAAGCCATAGTCATCACAGTGCATGAACTCTGACACTTCACTAGCAACTATCACTTGCTCAAGTCTTTGATTAGGGTTTGATATATACAAATATACATACATATACATATTTTATAATGTCTAGCAGAAGATCAAGAACGAGGCAGTCAGGTGGGTCAAGGATCACTGATGATCAGATCAATGATCTTGTTTCCAAGTTGCAGCAGCTTCTTCCTGAGATTCGTGACAGGCGATCTGACAAGGTATATCTATACATACATATATATATATGTATTAATTTAGCAAGGTCATTCTTGAAGATTAGAGTGAAGAAGAACAATAAAGTTTTATGTTTTTGATTCTTGAAGACTAGTATATATGATGATCATGGAAAATTATGTGGATAAAACTCTTGGCTCTTGCTCTATAGGTTGTTTTCAATTTTTATATATTATATTGAAATTTATTTTTATTTTTTTACATGATTACATACATGTATAATTATGTATAGTTAGTGATATATATATATATATATTTATATATGCGTGTGTATTTTCTGAGTATGACAATTTTAAGTACGTAAATCTCATTTTTTGAGTATTGCAAAGTGCAAAATATAAGTAAAAAAAATATAAAAAATCAAGTGGTGAACTGAAGACCGACCGTATAAGCTCGGTACTCACAAATACCGTCGTGCAAGATCAAATTATCTCTCCGCGGCGACATTGGCAGAACCATTTGGAAGTGCGGGTGGTTTGATTGAACCACCCCGTAGTTTTTTCTGTGTACTGTTTTACCCCGCTTTTTTTTTTAAAAGCGTAAAATCACATTAAATTTTAGTTTGGCCACTCTGATTTTTCACAAAAAATTAAAGATTCTTGGCAAAAATTAAAGCTACGAGTTCAATTCCCGGTTCTCCCAGTGACCACTAATTTTAGAAGCCCCATTATGCGATCAACGTTGACGCGGGGACACGATCATATCTTTATAAGCACCTTTGAACGTCGCTTTAAACCGTTGTCGTATATATTTGTGTATATATATTATCTGAATGCATATATATGTATATATTGTAGGTATCAGCAGCGAAGGTGTTACAAGAGACATGCAACTACATAAGGAACTTACACAGAGAAGTTGACGATTTGAGTGAGAGATTGTCTGAGCTTTTAGCCACCACTGACACTGCCCAAGCTGCTATCATCAGGAGTTTGCTCTCCCAATAGATTTTTATAATCATTTCTTTCTTTCAATTTAATCAATGTCCTTAATCTTCTAATAGACTTGATGATCTACTAGCTTAATTGATTAATACTTGTTGTTTTTTTTTTCTTGGCTAGAATTACAAGAACTAGCTAGATGTATGATGATGATGGTGGTGGTTGTTGTTATTCACAAGATAATCTTGCAAAGTTGTGGGCTAATTAAGGACTTGGTTGTAATAATAAAATCATTTATATACAGTCAATTAGATCCCTTTCATTTATATATTCTTTTTAAGCATCAACCCAATTTTTTATTATTTGTATTTTACCATTTTTTACCTTTTCCGTTTCTCAACTTATAGATTATAACTATTCCGTTCCTCCGAGATTTGTTTGCTCCCCAATGTTCATACCGTGGTTCCGTCACTGGCACGCTCAATTTGTTGATAATTTTTCTCAAGTTTCAAGTGTTTGTATACAAATATATATATAACTGAATTTTGATGTTTCTATACCATCTTTTGTCATGAAGATCCAACAAGAATGGTTTTGCCAGTATATTTTATATTAGTGTATATATATAATTTTGGTAGCATTATGTCATGAAACTTGCAGTTCCAATGATTTTCATGACTAGAGTATTTGTTTTTACTCTCATTGAAATCATGATATTATTTGACTTACTGTCGTTTTTTTTATCACAAAGATACGTCAAGGCATGTAAGATGTGTAAAGACTATATATATATATATATATGATATATCTGTGTGTGTGTGTGTGTTTCACCATTGTTTTTGCTAAATATATATAGAGAGAATTTTTTGGTCAAAGATATACACTGCATTTAAGTGGAGGACTCTCTTCTTGAGCTCTTTGAAGTTTGAACATTGAATATTGTGTATGTGTTTCTTGTGTAAATAAATTTAAATATAGCAATGCCACACATTTGTTAAAACTAATGAGAAAACTAGAATACAAAATTGATATATTTTAAACTCACCCCTTCAACAAAACTATATATTAATGAAAACAAATAAGCAATTTAATGAGAGAGTAACTTTCCGTTTCGTTAGTTCTATGCTCTTTCGTTCTTTTGTTTGTACTCTTAAATTTTTATTTATATTATCATGATCGCTTCATTTCTTATATTGTGTTCTTTGAGTATCAGTCGTCTCTTTAAAACTCAGGCTCGCATTGTAAGATCATGGACCTCCATATTCTATTAAAAATATAAGCAATATAAAGGGAATACCCTAACCTTATATGTAGGGTTTAAAAATGTTTCTTTAACACATTATTTATACGTACACATTATCTTAATGTAAAAGATTGGTACATATATACAACTGTCGACATTCTTTTTTTTCCTGAAATCGAATTTTTCTTTCCAATTCCAACTTTTAATTTCTCCATAATGGATAACTAAATTATAATTTTTTATGATTTTATTTTATATTTTATATAAAATCGTAAATTTATTTTTCTCCAAAATGGCCGGATTAATTGGAATTCCAAAATTATTTTCCGTGGACCCGGAGTTTCTAGCTCTTTTTTTCTTGTAAAAATAGAATCTTAAATTTCCAAATACCATATATATTAGAGCATTGGATACACATGTTTCTGTATATAGGTATATATATACATATATATATATGTGTGTGTGTTAGGTTAAGACTTTATATTGGAGTATGGGTGTGAGTTAGGATTTCACATTTGGGAGTTATGGGTAGCAATATCCAAGGCTATAACGTTACTCAAAATAAGCATCAAAAGCTGCGAACCGATAAGCACCATTGACTTTCTGCCTCCAATGTATATTACACATGCAACATCTCTCTCTCTACATATATACAAATACATGCACACACACATATACATATATATACACACGCATCACATGCATGTAGTCCTTTTATATTCCATCATCCAAGAAAAAAAACCTTCGAAGCTAGGTCATACCGTCATAGTATAGTATCATCACTACTATTTATAGCATGCATTCACCTTATTACGTGCATGTATGTATAACATACATACATTCTTAAATTGGAAACCTCTTCGAAGTTAAATGTTAAGGTCGGATTTGGTTAAATCCATTCCTAACTTTACACTTGTCGTTTGTCTATGAAACGGCGAGGGTTCGGTTGGGCACAATGGCGATGGGCTTTCGGCCCACTGGTGGAGGTTAGTGGCCAAGAGGGGAGCCTGGGCTCCTCGAAGATGGTCATATCGCAATGGGCTCACGGCCCATCGGGGAGAGCGATGACCGAGGATGGGCCTCAAGCCCATTAAGGTCTAGGGCTTCAACCTAGGATACGACAAGAAGGTACGGTCTGAGGGGACCACTGCAGGGTAGCGCGCGCGGGATGTGGCAGAGGGGACAACGTTAGTGGAAACAAGCCCCTTTGGCAGGCGTCGAGAATGTCAGAGAAGAGGACCACAGGATATTCCAAGGGGGGACCACCTGAAGATCATCCAAGGGATTCGAGCCGAGAAGGCCCCGGCGAGGCTATAAATAGAGGAAGAGCTCCCAGTTGACGGGGCTGGCCATTATCGAGAGAAGAGAGAAAGATAGAGTCATCGCATAGTGTTGATGATCCCTTCGTGTCACCAGCTTGATAGCGTCAGTCTTAGTTAATCGCATTCTTCTTCTTTGTTCCGAGCTATAAACGGAAGAGACCGATCCCCTTTGTAATCATAAATCAATCAAAGATACCCCATCATTCGTATTTGTTCGTGTGTTTGAGTAGTGTATTTTTGTGACTGTAAGGCGGTGCGAATCGCCCTCTACAGTTTGGCGCCCACCGAGGGGCAGTAGTTTCTTCCTATCGCACAGCCAGGAACGAGAAGAGGGAAAGCAAAAGATGCCTCAAGACGAAGGGCGGAGCGACCAGAGCGAGGCGCTGGATGAGATGCGGCGACAGATGACCCAGGTCATGCAGAGGATGGAGGCGGCCGACCGGAGGGCGGAAGAGGCCACGAGAAGAGCCGAGGAGCAAGCTGCGGAAAGTCGGAAGCTCGCCGAGCTGCTCGCCCAAGCGGAGGGCAGGAACGCGGCGAACAGGTCTGCTGACTCCCCCGTCGCAGCGAGTGGAGGAGCCCTGACCAGAGACGCGGCGAATAATGAAGCGCTCGACGCCTCTCGGGACCTCTTGGTCCGGAACCTGTTCCAGACGCCGGCATCGACCTCGCAGCCGACAACGACGGCAAGCACGCCCCTGAGCGTGCCAGCGCTGGTCCCGGCGGGCGACCCAGCCGCTACCGGAGAAATCATGAAGGCCATGGCGGCAATGGCGGCGGCCCTGGAGGCAAAGATAGGACAGGTGGCATCGCGAGTGCACCAGGCGACGAGCGCCGGTCCGGAGATCGACAAGCTGGTAAGAGACGCCAGAGTGACCCCCTTTACTCCTAGGATCCGAGGAGTCGAAGTAGACGAGCTGCCAAAGATCAAGCTCGCGCCGTACAAGGGAGGGACCGATCCTACGACTCATGTGAAGTCCTACAGGATAGCGACGGACCATATCGTCGGCGAGGAGACCAGAAGGGAGGCTATCCTTTGTCGTCTTTTTATTTACCATTTGCAGGGCCCAGCCAGCGACTGGTTCGCGCGGCTTGCTCCAGGGATTATCGACAACTCCGACCAGCTCGTCGCCATGTTCCTGAAGCATTATTCCATCCACGCCCAGAGCGAGGCGACGCTAGCGTCTCTGTTCGATCTCAAGCAGGGGAAGGACGAGACGCTGCGCCAGTATGTGGAGCGGTTCAAGGGGGTGATGATTCGGGTGCCGAATCTCGAAGACGCTGTCGCCGTCCAAGCCCTGAGGCACGACCTGCATTGCACTTCCGATTTCTGCAAAGAGATCACGAGGACAGTGCCGCTGACAATAGAGGACGCACTCCACCGAGCGACGATCGACATGAACATCGAGGAGAACATCCTCGGCAAGAAAAAGAGCGACGATAGGGGCGAGGCTAAGGCCAAGTCCGAGAAGAGCAGGGATGGGCGAGACGGCTCGTCGACAAGAGCAAGAAGAGAAGATCGAGGAGCACAGAACGAGCGACGCGCCCCAGAGGCTCCGAGACACAAAGTCTACCAGGTAGACGAGAAGCGAAGCGACAACACCGCCCGCGAGAATCAGCCGCGGGCGGACTATCACGACAGCAGGCCCCAGGGCCAGCAGGGAGGATACTCCCGAGGAGAGGCCGACGGAGGCCAGCAGGGATACTCCGGGGGACGCGGCGGGTTCTCCGGAGGAAGAGGAAGTTTTGGCGGCGGCCGTGGAGGACGCTCAGGCGGCCGAGGAGGTTACGAAAGGACTCCGTGGCCGAGGGACATGAACAAGTTTTGTTCGTTCCACGGTTACTGGGGCCATTCGTCCGAGGATTGCGCCGCGTACAAGAGGTTCATCCAGAAGGGGATCGAACGAGGAGACTACGGGGAAGCCACGCGAGAGCAGGCGCGACCCTGGAACAACGAGAACAGGACCTTCCCCAACCAGCAGGCGGCTCCGCCTCAGAGCTCCGGAGGAGGACAGGGCGCTCAGAAGCGAAGTTTCGCGATCGAGGCGGAGCCATCGACCCGCGTCGAGGCCGCCCGTCCGGCGAGCAGACCGAGGATCGACGTGATCATGGGCGGATCACGATTCTGCGACGACACGGTTAACAGCATCAAGGCCTTCCAGAGGCGGGGGCGAGAGCATAGCCGAGGAGACTTGGCGCGGGAGACGGCGGGAGCGACGATCGAGTTCGTCGAGGACGATAACTGCGCGGATTCGCATGACGACGCCCTGGTGCTCGAGCTCAACATCGGGGGGTACGACATAGCGCGCGTTCTCGTCGACAACGGCAGCTCTGTGGACATGATCACCCACGAGTGCCTTCTTCGCATGAAGATCGACGACCTCGCCATCGGAGGCCGACCCCGGAAGGTGTCAGGGTTCAACGGCGACGTCACCACCTCACTAGGAACGGTGCAGCTAGCCGTATGCGCCGGGAGCGTGAGGAGGATGACCGAGTTCATGGTCCTCGACGTGGAATCACATTTCAACGTGATCCTCGGGAGGCCGTGGATTTCAAGAAGATGCCCAAGGCTCCTGCGAAGAGCCCCTAAGGCAGGGGCATCTCCGGCGTCCTCGCCGCTCACGACCCCTGGGGTCGGATCCAGAAGGGCCTGCTCGGTGACCTCTACGGTAGAAGGAGCAGGGTCGGCGAGAGGCTCCGTCGACTGAAAGTCGACGACGGGCAGGACGACATCAGAGAAGTCCATGTTGCCGAAGTCATCGTCGAAATTCACCTCCCGACGGGTGCGCCGGGAGTACCCGGCCGCGGGGCTGACGGAGGGCGTGACGATGATCGGCTCGGAGGCGGTCCCCGCGCCAGGCGTGACTTCTGTCGCCGCTTCGGACCCCTTTGGCGAGAGGTCCTCGCGCGCAGCTTCAGAGCCAGGAGCGGGGACAACCGTCTCATCGGCGCGGGCTCCGAGCGGAGTTTGACGGGGGGAGAGGTCGACCTGGGAGTCCTCGCGGCGAGGGGACTCTCGGGGGGCAGGAGCCTCCGACGAACAGCGACCCGCGACAGGTGGCGTCACGTCGACAGCTCGAAGGGGCGCATCGGCGTCGGCCGCGGGCTCGGAGCGATGCTCGGAGGAAGCGTCACGGAGCGGAGGATCGTCGTGCGAGATCACGCGGTCCCTTCCCTCTCGAGGGACTAACCCCAGGTAGCCATCTTGGGATCGGTCTCGCGGGGGCGGCACCGGCGTCGGGGAGGGCTTGCTCTTCTGACGAGAAGATTCCTCGCCGGTCTCGTCGAAGCGAGATTTCCTTTTGCGGCTCTTCGCAGGAGCCTTGGGCATCTTCTTCCTTGGAGGAGCCGACGAGCCTTTCTCGCCTTCCTCGGCCCGAAATCCAGGCGGGAAAAGCGAGCGAGGAGGCGGCCCCACGATGTTGCAGAGGCGGTAAATACCCGAATTCACGATCCGGGCGGCGTTGAAGTCGAGGAACCAATCGCGGCGATCGTTGGCGAGAAGCGCGTTGCGCATGCTTGTAAAACGGGCCACGACGCCCTTGTCGGTCGATGGCGAGAACTTGATGATATCCTGGTCGCCGACCCAGGCGCGGGGCAGCTCCGCATGGTTGGGTCCGAACGTCGACGCGCTCACGCGCGTGAAGTAGTAGCGATTCTCCCACATCGCCTCTTTGTTGGGGGGGTTCAGAAGGATGTGGGGGTTGTGGCGGTGCGACAACGAGAGGCGCCCAATGTTTTTTGGGTTCCTCGAGAAGTAGTAGAGGGTCATGAGGTCCTCCAGAGTGACCTCGACCCCTTGTTCCAATCCCAGCACGAGAGTGCACAGGAGGAGACGGATGGAGTTGGGACTTACTTGGGTTATCGGCACTTCTAAGGCCACCAGGAAGGCCACAATGAGGTTGGGTACCGGAAGGTGAAGGCCCACGTCGGTGAAGAAGTGCTCATAAATGGCAATGCAGTCGTCTTGAGGCTCGTCGGCGCGCTCGCCTGGATACGGGAGCCGGAGCAGGTACTTCTCGCTGTCGATATAATTCTTGATAAAATGGTCCCGGTGCGCCTCCGTCAAGATAGACAGAGGGGACCTGGTCTGGAAGATTTTCCCGGCCATTGCCATGATCGGAAGAAGGCGGAGAGAGTGAGAGACAGATAAGGAGGGAGCAGGAGCTTCGAGAGCGATAGAAAGAGCAGGGGAGAAAGGTGAGAGCAAATGAAAGAAGAAAGAGAGAAATAGAGAGGCATTTCGAGTATAAGGAGGGAGGAGAGAGAAGCCGAAGAGGCGCGATTCGATCGAACGGCCCAGGATGGAGGTGTGCGTAGGCTGTCGACGGTCGGGATGAAGGAGCCGTTGGGAATCCCATAAAGTAGGTACTCGAGTGCCTGGGGAACCCCGCATTAAATGCGGGTGGGATTCGAGGCGTCGCCTGCATGCGCAGTGATGGGACGCCGACGCGTCGATTCGGGGAGCTGATCTCTCATCGCGAAGGCACCGTCGTCGAGCGGAGGTCCTCGGAGGTTCGGTCCCGTCGCCCGACGATAGCCGTCGCGCGACAGGCTTCCAAGCATTCTCTCATCGCGAGGAGTTCGTCGGTGATCGACGACCCTCAAGAGGGTGACCTCGTCGCCCGACGAGGGTCGTCGCGCGGAATTTCCTCCTCTTACATTTTCCCAAGTGCCCACACTTGGCAAAATGGGGGACTGACTGTTAAGGTCGGATTTGGTTAAATCCATTCCTAACTTTACACTTGTCGTTTGTCTATGAAACGGCGAGGGTTCGGTTGGGCACAATGGCGATGGGCTTTCGGCCCACTGGTGGAGGTTAGTGGCCAAGAGGGGAGCCTGGGCTCCTCGAAGATGGTCATATCGCAATGGGCTCACGGCCCATCGGGGAGAGCGATGACCGAGGATGGGCCTCAAGCCCATTAAGGTCTAGGGCTTCAACCTAGGATACGACAAGAAGGTACGGTCTGAGGGGACCACTGCAGGGTAGCGCGCGCGGGATGTGGCAGAGGGGACAACGTTAGTGGAAACAAGCCCCTTTGGCAGGCGTCGAGAATGTCAGAGAAGAGGACCACAGGATATTCCAAGGGGGGACCACCTGAAGATCATCCAAGGGATTCGAGCCGAGAAGGCCCCGGCGAGGCTATAAATAGAGGAAGAGCTCCCAGTTGACGGGGCTGGCCATTATCGAGAGAAGAGAGAAAGATAGAGTCATCGCATAGTGTTGATGATCCCTTCGTGTCACCAGCTTGATAGCGTCAGTCTTAGTTAATCGCATTCTTCTTCTTTGTTCCGAGCTATAAACGGAAGAGACCGATCCCCTTTGTAATCATAAATCAATCAAAGATACCCCATCATTCGTATTTGTTCGTGTGTTTGAGTAGTGTATTTTTGTGACTGTAAGGCGGTGCGAATCGCCCTCTACATTAAATACGTCGGGACTTGATCACGCATGTGATGCACTTTCTTAAAAGTATTTCGAGCACTCGGAATCGCCTTCAAGTATGCTTGCAAGAATACCCAAGATAAGACAAGCCTTTGGCCGGGAAATCGCAAGACGAAGCGAAGTTCCGACCGTAAGCAAGAACGCGTTTCTGGGGAGTGTTTTTGTGTATGAGAAATGAATTCAGAGAAGTTGTTTACGTTAGTGCATGCAAACGAAATTTAAAGACCCAATACGTTGTGAAGGTAGCGAGTAATTACGTTGTGAAGGTAGCGACCTTTCACAAGTAGCAATTATTGGTCTGAAAACGGAAAACGATAAAACGATCAATAAACTTCCCCCAACAAAAGTGCTCAACTGCGCCTACAAGACTAAATTAGCAGCTCTACGCCCACGCACCCAACCTCGAGCCAGGCTCACATGTCGCATATTTACACTATGCCACATGTTGAGTTCTTATCACCATTATTTTCTTTTTATATTGCACACACTCTTAGTATTTAATCCATGTGGGACTTTCACATTCCCACGTCAATTCTCCACACAACACTTTACATTTACTCATTTATTAGAACATTTATTGACAACTTATTATTAATAAATTCCAACATCTTATATATATATATATATATTATATAAATAAGTTAAATGCATCTATGCATAGCATTAACAAGTAATAAACGGTACGTACGTACGTATACGTGCAAAATTTGAACAAGTAATACAAGTTACTATTTACCTACTAATTATAACTTGAACGTCACTTAACTTAAATCCAAGCGCAAAACAAACACTATATAAATATACTATTTAGTATGCAAAGCACACAAATTTGTTCATCAAGAGAAGTCAAAACTTTAAAGTGCCTACACGTATAACATACATACCCATGAATTCCATATGTTCATGCATGTATATATGTCACACACGTGTGAACGTGTATAGTCACACAATTCTTAAAAGTTTTTAAGCTTGAAAGTTTCTATGATGGAATAAAAGGACTAATTGCATGCAATATATATATATTATATTCTATGTATGTTATATAAACATGATTATCATACTCAAGAGCGGACCCAGCCACGTTTGGGGGTGGCTAATGTCACCCCCGGGTTGTCCGGCAGAAGTTTTTGCGTTATATTTCTAAAATTAAAATTTTCAGATTTTTTCTATGTATATAAAATATGTCATAAAGAAAGATGAAGTGTAGCTTTGTTCAGTGGCAATAGCCTTGTATATCACTAGGTTGGCGTAGGATCGAGCCTAGCTATTTCACTTACAACTTTTATTTTTTTGTTTTGATGAGTTTTAATAATAAATTCACTTTGTTCGCTACTTGAATAAAAAAAATTACATATTGTCATCCCTAACTCAGATTCCTTGGTCCGCCCCTGATCATACTGTGTAGGTTTACACACACATGCAGGTTATTAATAATAGTGATACTATAATAATATAGTCAATATTTCGATCTATTAATTTGTGAGTGAATACTATAACGTGTTTTTTTAGTAGCGTGACTAGAATAATAAATTAGTTATTATTCACAATATGTATATATTATTTATATTTCAAAGTTTTAATCATGAAAAACTATTTTCTCCATATTTATAGTTTAATAATGACAGCTTATATTTCTCTTTTTTTTTTTCGTTATCATAATATAATTGATATCAGCAAAGGTTGAATTTACACGTTAAAAAAAAGTTCAAAATCACGCACTTGAAAATTCCAAGTGAGGAATTTTTCAACGTGGTGTCCAATGCTTATATTTCTTCTTATTTCAACATGATTACTAATTTATTTTACGAGTTTATCGAAGCATTTAATTAGAAAGTCTTATGTTGTGTTTCTTGCTTTGGTTTTAGGCACGAATAGTACTCCTCACTTATTCTCAAACTACAAAGTCGCGACTCGTGTCCATAGTAGAAGCAAGAGGTTGAATTTTTGTACAATTTCGATAAATTAATAAGGCAACGGTCCTATAGATTTATTATATTATCAATATTATTAATTTTGTCGAGCATTAATTTATTATACTCTTATCGGATAAAATTATGATTTATTTGAGATTATATTTATTTATTCGAGTAATAAATTAATAAAATTATATTTTACTTGACCTCGTGGATGGTTTGTGCAAATATAAATTGAAAATTGTAAGTCAATAAATTAGTGCCGATCTTTTTCAATGGCAATTCCTAGTAGCACAGTTGATATTCACTTTAAGTTGAAAGTATAATTGTTTTGTTTGGCAACCATTTAAATATTAGACTTTTAAAAGAATAATAGTGATGTTTATTTGTAAAAATAAAATTATTAATAATAATAATAATAATAATAGAAGTGATATAAGTGGGCTTCTTTGCAATTGGACTTTTAAAGACCCCTAAAGAGACAAGCCTAATAACATTTGGGCCAATTGTCAAGCCCAAGTAAATATAATGTGTCGAACAATTTAATTTAGACGAGTATTAAGGAGACGTGGCGAACGGGTGGGCACGGGATGTCCGTGCCTTAAGACATAGTTTTTTCGGTGTCAATATGATAAAAATAAAAGGCGGGCGTTGGTTGCTCGCACCAAAAATAAAATCAAGTCATATTGTCTTCATCGAAAGAAAAACCGACATATTGCCCAAGACCGAAGAAATGAATATTCGCTATACCTTTTGACCCTTAAAAATCTAATAACATTATTATTAATATAATGAATGCGCACATACTCTTTCTTTTTTTATAAAGACAGGTTAATCTAATAACCTTATTTTGGTTTTCTATCATTTATTCAAATATGAAATTCTCGGTTTTTTGTCCTTATTTTGGTTTTCTATCGTTTTTTATAATTTTGTCGTTTTTCAATCATGTCGTTTCTTATGCACATTCAGCCTCTTCCATCTCTCTCATCAGCAATCAGCTTGCTTTCATAAACTTCAGGTACTTACTTCTATTCTCTTTGAAATTCAAAGATTTTACGGTGGAATTCAAAGTGTTTGATAAAACCTCACTGAAATTCATGTTTTTATTTCGATTCAAATTTGGGTTTGATTTATGCTTTTCAGAAGTTATCGAAATAAATTTTTTTACATTGGACCCAAATGTTCTTATTTAGGCCAATATTTTGATATTTTATGTTTAAAGGATTTTAGTTTGATAGTGGCCTCAACGTGATTTCCTTTCAATTTTTTTTTCAAATTGAATATGGTTTAAGTGTTATGACAATGTGCTTATGTATAGATTACAACCGTTGTAATCTTTACGTTGACAGTCTTAATTACCGCCTACGCAACTCTCGGGTTAAACTTTTGTTCCCGAGGGCGTTACAATGAGTAGAAGAAAAGTAACTAAAACGGGTTCAATTTAAAAGTATTTCGGATTCGATTTCATTACACAATACACTTGAAAGGTAGAATTCAATGAATATTGATTGACATGCTACTTTTGAATTGTTTTGCATGAAAACATTTAATTACCATTGCAGTCTTTATAAGGTTACAAAAACCAGAACACTCGCCACCCAAAACTCTGAGAAATGAACGCTCTGAGATCTCTCCGAGCCGTCTCCTCTGAGATCGTTAAACGAGGAGCTAAGAGCGATCTTCAAAAGGAAAATTCATCTAATTATCCGTGTCAGAGTAACAAAAGATTAACGGTTGGATATTTACGTGTCGCATTACGAGAATTGTATATATGAACTCGTCTTCGGTGCGAACACGGTTGACATGAGGCAGAGCCGCAAAGAAGCTAGCTCGGGATCCGAAGCCGGGTGAATACTTAAGAGTTTAACGATTCGAGTAATAGTTCATTTGTCTTCAAAATTTTGTATTTGTATATTTATAATATAGTTCATACATACATTCTAAATGCAATATTATTTTCGGCACATGTTCTGGTGTTATTGTCTAGGGATGCAAGTTGACTTAGTTCCTTTCTAGAGCCCCGGACCGTGTTATTGTCTTCTCTGCGATTTTATTCAATAAAGAAGGAGATTATCGTCCGTTGGCCGGATTATATGCTGCGTTTTGATACTTGGATGCGTTTTGTTAATTGAAAGTTACATAAACATAAACATGTGATATAATTTCGTGGTACATCCCGGGATGGTAAAAATAATCGAGCACAAATTGTTCGATCCAAAGGAAAAACCGGTCGCTTGTATCCGAAGAAAACCACGGGACGGGCTTGTGCTGGACCCATGATTTGCTAAAAATGAAAACAATCGAGCACAAATTGTTAAATCCATAGGAATATAGGTCGCTTGTATCCGAAGAAAAACCCGGGCGCAGATAATTTACGACCGAAGAAAAACCGGGGACGGGCTTGTGCCGGACCCGGATTTGCTAAAAATAAAACCCAAATAAATATGAAACATTTTTATTGGAGCAATAAAATTAGGAATTGGCGAGGTTGCAAAACACAAGATCTTGATACACACCCACTTTTTACCAAACCAATAACAAAACAAACACTCTGGAATTTCATTGTCGTTTCTACATGCGGTCAAATGTCAGATATACCCCTGTGACCCACCTCTTCAAATGTCGGTTCGTCCCAACCACTTCGAGGGCATAACCGTAAATTAGGCCCTCGGGTCGGAGATCACGTTAAGCCACTTGTCGTCTCTCTCGACCTTTTTCTTTCTTTTGTCGCTTTCATGTTTATCTTTACATATATAGTAATTGCTACAAAAGTCCTTCACTTTTAAATATTGATGCAATGTACCCTCTAAATTTACTATTTTAATAAAATACCCTATTCTCGGTATAAAAAAGAAAAATTAATATTAGAGAAATTGCACCAAATAGCCAAATTGAAACTTTGATTTTGCAAAATAGCCAAACTTTGGTTAATTTTGTAAACTAGCCAATTAACATGAGGTGTCACATTTAATTCAAATTTTAATACTAAAATACCCTTTAATTAATCAATTTCGTTTATTATTTTCGTAATTAATTAAATTGGTAATTATCATTATCCCACAAATCATGGTATGATTAATTGTGCACAAATTTTGGAATTTAATTACAAATTTTGAATCATATCTCTCTCTCTCTCTCTTTCTCTCTCTCAAGAATCACTCGATCGATTTGAATCATCTCTCTCTCTCTCTCTCTCTCTCTCTCTCTCTCTCTCTCTCGCTCTCTCAAGCGACAATGGTAGAAAAGCAGCCGATCGTTGTCGTGGGAGGCACAACTGCCATGGTGATGCATAGAGCTAGGCGGACATGATAGTCGCCGGAGATTGGAGTATCGGAGCGCGGCGGCGGCGATGGGTCAGAAGGTGTGGGCGGCCGTGTCGACTCGATATATGGTATTTTTTTTCTCTGGTTTTATCGTGTTTATTTGTGTTAATTCGTCTTAGATTTGGGCTTGCAGACATCGCCGACGAGAAGACGCAGAAGAATAAGAAGAAGAAGAAGAAGAAGAAGAAGAAGAAGAAGAAGAAGAAGTGTTTCACACCTGGAAATATTTGGTCTTGGAAAGGCTTGGTCGAAGGTTCGATCATGTTGGTCAACGAGCCAAAGTCAAAGGCAACACCGCTTTCTCCTCCGGTTCACGTCTTACAATGAAAGCCTCATCATCGATCCGACTAACGACGCTATAAAGTCCATCTTGGCCGATGCGGAAACGGCCGCGGCGAGAGCTTCTAGATAGGCGCGGAGTCGCCGAATTTGTTCGGCGACACGTTCACCGGCCTAGAGAGGTTGGCTATGCTTACGGCGGATCCGACAACAAGGATGTAGTTGGAGGAACCAAACTTTGTGACAAAAGTGGGGAAGACGCAGTTCCTCAGCAGATTTGAGAGAAACGAGTTAATAGTCATTGATTCATGTTAATATATGTAAATCTCCGTTGTTAATTTACGTTAATTCGTTGTTAATTTACGAATTAACGTAAATTTGTTGTTAATTAATTGTAAATTAGTTGTTAATTTACGTAAATTAATGTAAATTCGTTGTTAATTCATTGTAAATTCGTTGTTAATTTACGTTAATTCGATGTTAATTTATTATGATTCGTTGTTGATTTACGTTAATTCGCGTCTTTAATTTGTTTATAATTTTTGAAAAAAAATAAATCCGAAAATTATATAATTTTTTTTAATTTAAAATTCGAATTATATAAAAAAAATGTTTGGTTTTGGTTGTTACCATATTTATAGCTATTTCAATTAATAGCAATATTTTTAATTAATGAAAATAAATAAATTTTTAATTAATATAATTATTCATAATTAATGTCATTGATTTTTTCAGATTAATAACCCACAAATTACGTGGTTAATTTGTATTTATTTTTAATTTCGTTTTTAATTATTAAGGGTAATAATGTAATTAGAAATTCACTTAAATGGTTAATTGGCTAGTTTACAAAATTAACCAAAGTTTGGCTATTTTGCTAAACCCACTTTCAAGATTGGCTATTACCCTTAAGAACCCTTAATATTATCCCATACAAATTTTGAAGTTTAAAATAAATTAAAAAACCTAATTTGGTCGGTATAACTTAACTAATTCGAAGATATTTTGATTAATTATATCATTGTTTTTAATATGACTTTTATCTTAATAATATCAGACTTCTTTTTTTGGAGGGAAATAATATCAGACTCTTACAATATTGCAGAAATTTATGTTGTAAAAGTGAATTATTTTCTTTTTAATATGAAACAGATAGTGGAAAACTTTTGAAGAAAGAAATAGAGAGGATAGATTTAACAAACATTTAGAATGGAAGGGCATTACTTGATAATTTCTCTCTGTTTCTCATCTGGAGATTGCAAACACACACTTATAGCTATAGACAGTGTTATACTCGCACATACATACATACACATATATGAACATACTGGGCTCGATTTCTGTGCCATAACGTTCCCTTTCCATTCTTCTGAGCTCTGCCACTGAGCCTGAACCAGAACCAGAACCAGAACCAGAGAGAGAGAAGCATGTGAATTGGGTTGGGATTTGGAAACTGCAATGGGGAATTGCTTCGGAGGAGGCTCGGAGCTCAACAACACTCTCACTTCTCCAACCAACGCTTCTGGTAATCTCACACTTAAAGATTCAAGCTTTATCAAGGTTTCCATGCAAGGAATTCCAAAGCTTCGAGTTTCAAGCATCACTGCTCTCTCTAACAGTTACTATATAGATACAGAAATGAGTTTATATATATAATTTCGAGTAGTGAGAGAGACCATGTGTGTGGGACGGACATGACATGACAGGGCAGGCAAAACCACGGGCCGGGCAATACCCGAGGAGATGCCCGCCCGCCCGCCCTGATAACGGGCGATTCTGAGTTTATTTTCAATTTGGGTGGGTGGGTGGGCAGGCAAAACCCGGTCCGGCTGCCCTTTTTTGGTGGCTGCAGCCCGTGCAAAGGCGGGCCGGACGGGCAATGCCTGGTCAACCCGTCTGGCCTTGGCATTTCGTGTTACATCACGTAATGCTATTATTCGTATTTCAGGATCCACGAATATTGCGCACAAAAGCAGGCGATCCTCGGGTCTTTCGAGTTTGATTGTTCCGAACAGCAGCGAGAAGTCGACGTCAGGAAGTCTCCCGACCCCGAGATCGGAAGAGGAGATACTGTCGTCCCCGCATTTGAAGTCGTTCACATTGAACGAGCTGAGGAACGCCACGAGGAACTTCCGTCCGTATCATCTTATTGGGGAAGGCGGTTTCGGTTATGTTTACAAAGGGTGGATCGATGAGCACGGCTCCGGCTCTTCGAGGACCGTGGTTGCGATCAAGAAATTGAAACCTAACGGTCTTCAGGGCCACAAGGAATGGTTGGTAGGTTTTCCTGAGTCTCTCTTTACTGAATTTTTTGTGAGATGAGTCAGAAATCCGGAATTGTAGTACCGAAGAGATTAGATTAAGGCTGTATAAACTATAAAATACGCACGAATTATGAAATAATTATAATCAGGAAGTGATTTAATTACCTATTTGTATTAATTTAAATTTATTATTTAAAGGTATTATAATTTAGAGGTATTTTGCAATTCTGTTTGATCAGTGGAAAGGTCCTAGTGAATATCATCGGGAGAGTTTCCGTGTCTAACTCTTGAATTAGAGATCATCTTTCAACCAAATTATTCGTATATTTATCACGCAGTTAGCGTGAGAGATCAACGTTTTTGAGTGTCCCGTCACGAGATTATGATCTTAGGTCGTACCAGGCAGGCGGTGATATATATAAATTATTTTGTAAATATTATAGCTAAATGCGCATGTAAATGCAGTGTGAGGTGAATTATCTCGGTCAGCTTCATCATCGGAATCTTGTCAAACTGATCGGATACTGCGTCGATGGAAGTAACCGGCTTCTGGTTTATGAGTACATGCCCAAAGGGAGCTTGGAGAATCACCTATTCAGAAGTATGCAAATTCTAGCACTACTTTACATCTCTTAATGCCTAAAAGATGTTCTCTTTGGTGTCATGCTGACCGGCTCGTGTGCAGGAAGTGCGAGACCACTCTCGTGGGCGTTACGGATAAGGATCGCCATAGACGCTGCTCGAGGGCTCTCCTTCCTTCACGATTCCGAAGAACAAGTTATCTACCGCGATTTCAAGGCTTCCAACATCTTACTGGACTCAGTAAGTCGTTTGACACAAATGCCCCCGAACTTTGTTTGTTGCCCTTGCCCATGAACTTTTTACTTTGGTACATAATTACCGGTTCCTGCTATTCTCACTTTCCGTTAATTTTTCAATGTTATAATATAAGGCGTTTGTTCACCAAAAATAAAGTTGAGGGGGCAAAATGCTACAAAATAAAAGCTAAGGGAGCAAAGTGCACCAATGGGTAAAGTTGAGGGGTTTTCCTGTCAATTACTCATGTATCTACAATTTTCCTTTATATGATGATTCAATATTTCTTTTCCGAATCCAATTCTACAGGAATTCGTTGCAAAGTTATCGGATTTCGGTTTGGCCAAAACCGGCCCTACCGATGACCGCACTCACGTTTCCACTCAAGTAATGGGCACTCAAGGCTATGCCGCCCCCGAATATGTGGCCACAGGTCCGGTTTTATTTTTGAAATTCCGATGCTCCGTACCAGTTAATTAATGACTTGATTATATTGTCAAGCTGATACGACCCGAAATAGAAATCCAAGAGAAACGGAATCCCGGATTCTAATTCGTTACATTTACACAGTTCCATAGGCTGACATCAGCTTCGTTTTTGAAAAGGTCGATTAACCGCCAAGTGTGACGTCTACAGCTTCGGGGTCGTTCTGTTGGAGCTTCTCTCCGGCCGAAGGGCCGTCGACAAAACCAAAGCTGGCATAGAACAGAACCTTGTGGACTGGGCAAAGCCCCATTTGGGCGATAAACGTAAAGTATTTCGGGTGATGGACACGAGATTAGAAGGTCAGTACTCTCAGAGGGGCGCTTTTACGGTCTCCGCCCTCGCCCTCCAATGTCTAGGCCCGGCCAAGAAAAGGCCGGAAATGTCCGAGGTTGTGCGGACTCTGGAAGAGCTCCCGCAGAATCCGAGCCCCCGTAGTGCGTTGCCCTTGACTCCGGCAAGACGCAGTTACCACGCGTCGCCTCTTAGGAAGAGCCCGATCGCGTCGGCGTTCGCGAAGTCTCCGCTCGTGAAGTTCCCGGAAGCGAGGTTTCCGGCTCGGCCGTGTGAAGAGCTTACATATTGAATTTGTTGAGAAGTATAGGTATAGAAATGTGTTTAAAACATTGGAAGATGCAATAATGTCTAAAGAAATAGTGATACAATTTAAATGAATGGCCATTTTTTGGGGTTCTTTTCCTTCTTTCCAATTTGGTCTTTTATTTTATAAAATGATTATTTAAAATATCCAATTTTACATTTTTATCCTTAATATAGCTCTTTCATTAAAAAAAATTACGAATTTTTTTTAAAGCTTTTTACCTAATATAAGGAAGAAGTGGTAAATTTGTGTTTACTTAGTGAAACGATAGTTTAGTAAGATTTTACACAAAATATATAAAAAATTCTGGGTATATTTTTGCATACTTTGGCTAATACATTCCTACACCATAATTTTATATAATATTTTGTATACTTTGTCCTATTATAATTTTACATCATTAATTTTATATTTTATCTCCCCTTAACTTATATACGAGCTACATAAATATAAAAAATTAAAATAAGAATTACATAAAACAAATATATAATATCAAGGGCTAACATAGGTATGCAAATAAAACTCGGAAATCAAATAAAAATTCACATCCGTATCTGATTTTAAAATCCTAATCCGAACCCGATCCCGAAACCGGATTCCAGAACCAGATATGAGGATGGATTTCGGTTACTGGGTTTTTATTGTTTTAAAAGCCGGATATCCGGTATCCGGTTTCTAATCATTTTGTAAAATGAGAGGCGGGACAAAATTAGAGCTCGTGTTTAAGTATGGGGTGACATTGTAAATTTGTCTAAGAGTTTCGAGGTTTTCTAATATTTCAAATTGACCCCGAAGAATATAAATGTTTACAATCTACACCCATATAATGAAAATTTACAATCTACGCAAGCAACTAGTCAGAACGTGGCTTCGGTCCGCCATTGAAGGACAGCTTCTCTCTCAGGTGAGTGAACCTCTCTCGATCACCACTGGTTCGATCCTCATTTCGTCGATGATCATTGGAATCATTAAACTTCAAGCTTTGAAATGCATCGACGAATTTTATTTCGTTTCCGAGCGATCGGTTGTGAGAAATCTGGTTTTGTGTGTGTGTGTGTGTGTGTGTTGCTAGGGTTTTGAGGTCCGAAAATGGTGCTGGTTTTGGCTTTGGGGGATTTGCACGTCCCTCACAGAGCGCCCGATTTGCCTGCCAAGTTCAAGTCGATGCTCGTTCCTGGCAAGATCCAACACATCATCTGCACCGGCAATCTCTGTATCAAGGTTCGTATCGCTTTCTCCATTGTTGTGCCTGCGATTGAGCTTGACTCGTATGGAATTGAGTTTGTTGAAGCTGTTCTTCATGTGAAATGTTTGATCTTTTGAGCTTGTTATTCTTGTTTGGGCATTTCAATGGCGGAATTTGATGGAATTTGTACTGATCGTATCGAAGCCGTTATCTTGAACGGGTTTGTATTATTCTGCAGGAAATTCATGACTACTTGAAGACTTTGTGTCCGGATTTGCACATAACTCGCGGCGAGTACGACGAGGAGACGAAGTATCCGGAGACGAAGACGCTAACCATCGGCCAATTCAAGCTCGGGTTGTGCCACGGTCATCAGGTACGGTTCATTAATTTAGCTTAGGAGATTTGACATGACGATTTTTCCGCTTCCGATGTCTTTTCCTTTAAGTTTATTTTTATTTTTATGTGAAGACGAATCAAAGTTGATTATTCTCATCCGTAGCATAGGTTAAGAGCTGTTTGTCGTGTCGTATCGTGTTATATTCTCGCCTTCTTCCTCGGAACCCATTCCCCTTTGCATTTAATGTTGCTTGATGATCAAGCTTGGTTTACTCTTGCTTTTTTTCGTCTTCCAACTATATCTTGCGTAGTCGAGTGAATTAGGGGTTCGAGAAGTTGAGATAGATACTAAAAATGGCGGCTCTCTAAGAGGCCAATTTGTCTATTTGATTTAAATTTAGTTTTCATATTCTCAGGCTTATGAACGCTTTCGGACAAGTATTAGGCTATATAATTTTATTGAACCTTTTCCGGTATCTTAACAGCTTCTTAGATAACGAAAAAATAACCGTTCACTGTCGAAAACAGAACAAGCCCTATCAAACTTCAAGTAACCATGGGAATTCTTATGAAATGATCTTGTATCTTATAAGCTCTGGTCAAAACTCTACTTTTACGAAGAGTAATTTGCCGTCGTAGCCCCCTCAACTTTATATCTTTATCCCTTGGCTTTATTTTGCTGCATTTCGCCTTGTAAAATTCTATTTTGGTGCTGATAAAATTAAATAATATTATTTAGAGTGGAAAAGAAATAGAAAAACATATTTTCTCATTAACAAGATCGTGATAATAGCGATTTCTATCACTTTTTTAACAGAAACGTGGTAGCTTGCACCAAAATAAAAGTTCATGGGCTAAATTGCATCAAAATAAAGTTAAAGGGGTTAAATTGCACCACCAAGCAAAGCTCAGGGCATTTATGCTAATTACTCAAATATAGATAGTCATTTTATCAGTACTTTTGATGGTTTGAAGGTTGTTCCATGGGGAGACCTAGACTCGCTGGCAATGCTCCAACGGCAATTAGACGTCGACATCCTCGTGACCGGCCACACCCACCAGTTCACGGCCTACAAACACGAGGGTGGTGTCGTCATTAACCCCGGCTCGGCCACCGGGGCCCACAGCAGCATAACCTATGACGTCAACCCGAGCTTCGTCTTGATGGACATCGACGGGCTCCGTGTCGTGGTCTACGTCTATGAGCTGATCGACGGAGAGGTCAAGGTCGACAAGATCGACTTCAAGAAGACCACGTCGACGACTCATTGAACTCGGTTCTTGGCATTGCTCATGGTTTCATTAGACTCGGACTCGTTAACGAATTTAACAGCATGCTGTGTTTCTAGTGTGAATTTTTCTTGTATTAGAGTGATGACATCAACAACAATTTTTTCTTTCAGACTTTTTCTTGGCTTTATTTTTATAAATAAGTATAAAAAAATTACCCAATTTCCTCTGTTTTTTGGTAATTGACACAGTTGCCCTTTTTTTTTTTAATGTAATTGACATATACGCCCTTCCATTTTGGTGTGCTTTGGCTTATAAAATTTAGTTTTTGACAGTAGTAACATAATAACTTGCAAGCGGTACTTAAATTTAATTAAAGATGCTTTTATCAATATAAATAAAATCTATACTACTTGATAATAACTTAAACACAGAAGCCCTAACCCAGCCATATACTCCTACAAAAGCTATATATATAAAAAAAAAAAAAAAAAAAAAAACCGGTAAATTCCCGCCATTGGGGAAGCAGAACTCTATACTAAAACGATGCAAAAACTCTACAGGTGCGGCGTTTCACGGATGATCTCCTCCAACTTCTCAAATTTCTTGGCGATCGCATACTGTTTCCTGCCTCTGAACAGCTCGGTCAACGACCGGGTCGCTTTCTCTATCATCTCTTTCTTCTGTTTTCCGGCAGAGTTGCTTTCATCGGCGACTGATTCGCTACTCGATGCAACGCTTAGTGTCTTCAGCCACTCCTCCAGAAACAGCGCTTTCTACATCACGCAAAAAAACAAAAAATGAACTCAGCAGAAAATTAAAATCTATTACAAGCTTACTCAACTAAACCCGAGTATGACGGTGAATGGACCGACTCTATTGTACATATATCGAGCTCAAGGAAATACTTACCTTTATGATAAAACCTTTCAAAGATTCTTGATCGGTGTTTGAAGCAAGAATAAGAAGGTGCAACAAAGTCGAGGTGACCTGAATTATATCAATGAGTTTAGATGGAGAAATCGTAAAATAAAATTAAAATAAAAACTAGAATAAATGGTAATGATTTCCAGATTCTATATCGGGCAACCGGAAGATTGACGTAAAAAGAGAACGGAGTAATAATCTCGCCTATTATATGTATAAATTCTCCTATGAAGAAGCTTTTTATGGTCTTAACCTGCTTCTCAAGTGCAACCCTGTATTTAAAACTCGATGGCGCTGTCTGGTCGGAATCTAGATTCTCTACCAAATGCACCAGACTGTGGACAACGTCTGAAAAGGAATTTCCGTAATCTGCGGGAAAAAAAAGGTTAACATTACGTTCGAAATAATAAAGTATATGAATAATAACGATTCTACCTCTTACCGAGTAGTGATGACGGCACAGCCAATGTGACAGCAGCTTGTATCCTGATTTTGAAGTTCGAAGAATCCCGTAATAGCAGTAGAAGAATACTGAACACCGATGGAGCCCTACACATAAACATAATTGTATAATTGAATTAAATTATATATTTTATATCTACCAATTCATTATATATATATATATATATATAAGTACCAGTCCATTTCTTGTAGTCTTAATGTTTCATTCAGAAATAAGTTGCTCATTGCATGACAAACATTCCACCGAACCTGTAGCAAACAAGTGTCAATTTACAGTAATAGCCTTTACAAAATAAAGATCTCTTAAGGATAAGATAGTTGTACCTTGACGTTCCCAGTAGTAACACAAGAAATTAATGCCTGCACGGTTCGCTCAAGCCAACGAGGATCAGCCAAAGACAATGGCGAATCCCCGGGAGTGTCGTCAATCGCAGATAAATTGGTTTTGCTTCTCGGAGTTGGACATTGGAGAAACCTTGAAAGACTTCCAAGAGCCCTCACAGCGTTTGATTTTATCTGATCATTTATTAATTAAAACAAATTTCAACCTTAAACTCGGACTTGTATCGACCTTAAAAACGCCGAGAAAGGAAGATCCTTACCTTGTCTCCATCGTTTGAAAGCCGTAAAGCGCAATCAATTAGTAAAGCTACTGATTTCCGGATTGCATTATAATCTACAGTTAAAAGAGAAAAAAACATATTTATAATATCTGCAATGAATTCCAACACAAAAAAATATATGCATTTATATAACCACATTATTTCACCTATAGCCTCCTCTCCGAAGGCCGTAAGATAGTGACCGGTGGAATCGCATATGTTCGCCAAAGCCCAAGAAGCAGTTATCCGCACCTAACAAGAATTAATAGAAAGATTTACTCGTATGATAAACAAATTAACGGGTACTTATGTATAATAAGGAAGCCAAAATTTTGTATAAAAATACCGAGACAGAAGAATCGCGTGTATTAATCTCAATTGCATTGATAAATTTGTCAAGAATCCCTGCACTAAATTATTAAATTTACAATAAGCTATAATCCATGCACATTGGTGTAGGAATGAATAGAATGTCAGAAGGTAATATTCACCTCTCAAAGACTTGGGGAAAACAAGAAATGACGCCAATGGCCCGACAAGCGGCTGACCTAACCGAGGGAACCTCGTCATTGGCTGCTGAAATCTGCGACTTCCATTATCAATACTTAATACTAATCCAAGTAATTGCAGTACTAGCCCCTGAAGGGGAAATGTGCTACTTTTTCAAAGTTAGGGGCGTTTTTGCCGAACACTAAAGTTCAGGGGCAAGTGCACCAACGAAAAGGTCAGGGGGGTATTTGCAGCCATTACTCTACTAATCCACAGAAGAAGCAAAAAAATGGCCTCTATTTCCATGGTACACAAGTCAAACCATAACCGAGCCAGATTATCGGAACTTACCACAGATGAAAGAATGAATTCTTGCTTCTCCTTCACAAGTGAGAAGAAAACTGAGGAAGTCATACCAGCAAAGCATGTAATCGCTGCAACCCTCACCTAGCAGAGAGAAAAGAGAAGGAAAAACATAAAAGGGCATAAGTAATAAAGCTAAATGATAATATTGCCCTTGTTTCTCCTCCTACACGTTAGGAATGGCCTAATCAATCACGTGTGTGTAAAGAGTGATAGGAACCGAGCCAATAATCAAACCGAAACAAGAACAGTTTATTGATAAACGATACCCCGGTCTATAATTCAAGTGTTAGACCGGGGAACTCTCCTAATGATGTTCAATAACTAATCAAACATGATGGCTGATCCTCACAATGACCACCTTATATAGGCCTAAATAACTTTTACTATTCCTAAGCCTAAAATACCCATAATGAAGGGAAATATAATTAATAAAAAAAAAACGAGGGCCTAAAATAAACAGACCTTGGAAGAAGAATGTCGAAGAATAAACGGTATATGATTCTCGAGTACATCACACCACTGCTTATTTCCTGACAGGCCTGCATTTTCACCGTCTTCACTATATTCTAAGACCGTTGGCTCGTAAAGTGGAGCTGATGAAACCTTCTTCGCCCTTGTATAATCACAAGTAAACGGGATTTCCGAAAGCTTCTCATCAAAAAACTCCTCGGTTCCTTTGAATCCAGATACGGCGCGTAGGCATTCATCCAGAACCTGATAATAAATACGTTATTAGTTACAGCATGAGTCATTCATGAGTATCGGATTAATGGTTTTATATTAATTAAGTGCGACAATCATATGTGAAGTCCTAATCGCCCTTATTGGTAAAATACCTGAATGCCTTTATTGTCATAAAAATACCAAAAAGACAATAACAGACATAATATAATCAAATAAACGACCGAATTGCCCTTTCTCCTCCAATACGTGATTGTCATAGGTCTAACACTGTAATAAATAATAATGAATTCATATTTGTAAGTTCCACGGTGTGCTATACCTAACTGACCTTTATAGCAGCTGTAAGAACTCTCTCACCAACAAGGCCTGTTGCGGGGCCCACATTACCCTTCCACGGTCTTGAAGTGACGTCATTAACTTCTTTCCTCAGAAATCCATGAACAATGGTGGAAACTCTATCCCAGTAGGAAAACATTATGCTTGGATAATTGTGCGACACGGCTCTGAGGGCCTAACACAAAAAATAAAATTAAAAAATCATGAAGATCATAAACTTAAGAATAATTAGATACCAGCAATATCTTTCTCTCTTTACGTTCAAAGTAATTTGCGTAGAATAATACATATTACTTCATATATGAAGCACTTTGCCTTAATTATGGTCTAAACTGCAAAGGAAAAAAAAATACAAATTTACCCTTAATTAGGCTAAGCAGATATTACAACATAATAAAATACAAGATAAATTTGACATGAGACACTTTGTTCCACAATATTATCTGACTGAATCTAATCTAATCAGATAACTAATTGTTAGATCTGTTTTTCTTTCTCAATTCTTCTAATTCTCTAGTCCTTAATTATTTTTGTTGTTTCCTGTACAATGTATTGACGATAACTGAGGACGAACATAGATAGAGAGGATAAGATCCACCAGTTAACTGACAATCTAGACAACTAGTCCATGTTACGAGATAATACCTGGAGAGCCTCGAAGCATACAGCAGAATTGCTTACTTGTTCCGAGTACCGAAATAAAGTAGAAAGAACATTCGACTTTTTTTCAACCTCATAATTACCTGCATGCAGACCTCAGATTGATTAGTAATGCCAAATTTCTTAGTACCTTTTCCATAGAGAATATATGGCATATAGTTTATCTATCAAATATATTTTGACGCCAACTATACCGAGAAAAAACAAGCCGAGGATCATTTTTTCTAGTTCGAATCTCCTAAGTTTTTGAAAAATAACTAGGCTCACCTCCAGAACTCTCTTTAAAAAGCAAGGTTTTAACATGCGACGAGGATGGCGAAGTAGTCAAAGCCATTGTCAAACAACTAATCGAAGCAGTCTGTTGAAAGATATTCATATCACTTTAGTATTGAAAAAAGGCCAATATATTATCCAAACGAAACTATCAGAACTTTCTTAACAATTAAAAAGCTTACCAGAAGACCAGTCTGATCATTTTTAAAAGGAAAACCAAGTTCAATCCTTTCTTGAAGAGATGTAACTACAGTTGGCAAGAGTTCAGTAGGCATTCTCGAGTACCTGCACGATAATTAAAAAACATGTGTTAATAAGATGAAATTCAATGATGTGTGTAAAACATTTTATGAACACTCAACTAAAAGGTACTTCATATCATATCATATCAAAATTAACTTGCAGAGTTTTTAACAGTACATAAATATCAGCGGATATGTCGGAAGATAGTGGGCAGCGCGTGAAGAAATATGTTACTGTACAACCCTTATAACATGGCACTGATGACTATTTTTTATCATTAAACTAAAAGCAAACATTACGAAAATAAAGATGAATAAGTTAAGCAAATAAACAAAAAGGCGGGATGAGATATATACGGTGTAGATGATATCAGAAGTACGAGAACTTTGAAGAGGTATCCCAGCAATCGGCCGTGACTTTCTCGCTGAATCAAGTAAAGAATGCCTACAGCATATACCATGAAGAAAAAGGGACGCAGTTTAAATATTTTAGAATGTAAAGATTGTGCACAAAATGAAATATCTTCCATACCTTTATGAAGCTGCATCAAAATATGTCCTATAGTAACTGAAAGTGCAGTGAAAGACCCGGATTTGGTGGGTTCCTTGTATTCCGCTACCTGCAAAAAGACAGGAGAAGGCCCATCTAACATGGCTGCAAGAGTCGAGGCAGAAACAATTCGCGCCTGCAAACGATGAACGAAATGAGTTATCGAAGAGCCACTCGGAAAGTATATATAAAAAAAAAAACTTCATTTCAGAAAATGAATTGAAAGATTACAACAATGTAGAAAAGCATTATTTGGACCTTCCATAAGATACCTTCATATAAGGGTCAAACAGCAAGCATGTCATGAGAGTTGCTTCAAACTTCCTGGAATAAACCAGCAAGTTGCATAAAATAGAGGGCTAAACAAGGATTTAAATGAGAAAAACATCTAAATACGGTAACTAGGACAAAAATTTGTTTCACCTTGGCTGCAATACGTCACCAGTGGGCAAGAGCAATATCCAATGTGAGGTAAATGATTTTGGATCGGCTTGACAAAGATCCTACATTTAAGAATTACATAAGAATATTGCATCGATGTCAAAAGGTTCAAATCTTATGAAGCGAACATAATTTTTTAACTTACCTGAATGCACTCGATGGCAGCTACTCTGACCTTTAATTTTCGAACATTATCAGAATCTTTAATCGGTCCATCACTATCACTGAAGTCAGAATCAGATGATGCAACATCGTGTCTAAAAGATTCAGGGTCCGAGAAACTTTGAGAATCCCAAGCTTCTGGGTTCTTCTGTGAAGTTTCCCTTTTGCGCAAGTGTGGAGGCCTGTAAGGGCCGGTTCTTTTAGGTACTTCTTCCAAAACAATTGCGGGGTTCTTCAAAGTAAGCTTCTTTTCCACGTGACCCGTGTCGGGATATGCAAGTTGGGGCTTACCAGTAATTCCATATGTCAGGAATATTCGCAATGCAGCCACGAAACTCGACACCTGAACATAAAAACATATAAATGAATTGACTTATTGAAATGTCTCGAAAATGATTGTATATAAAGATAGGTTAAAACCATCTATGAAATACACAACTATTGAAGCACATACATGGTCAGAAATGGAACCCTTGGGATCTTTAAGAACCAAATGCAGGCAAGGCAAAAGAGCCGCGTAAAACCTGAAAAGATAATTACACGTTTACAAGGATGAAATCGATGAAAACCGTGGCGATACAAGTATCTAATAGTTTTCTTTTTTCTTCAATTGAATTTTGTGTACCTGGACATGGAATTTTCTTCCAAGAGTACGCTCTTGGATAAAATGACATCCATCACTTTCCTGAATACCTGCAATGAGACACTCGCTTTAGCATCACACATGCATGTATGTGATCGACCCGAGCTCGTGATTTATCAGAGAAGGAGGGCCAATGTGGTCAATTAGCATTATCATTTATTTTCTATGTATCTTTCCTTTTTTGATTATGCCAGTAAGTTTAATTCGAGTACTTGTTTAATTAATGAAATAAATGCTTTGTTCGACCTTGATCTCCAAGGAAAGGTCATAATTGTTTATCGCTATTCACATCGAATAAAGAGAAATGGGAATTCATTCCATTGGTGAATTCCCATCATTTTTTTTTTATAATTACACACACTGACAAATGCACGTATGTTTACAACAAAAAAAGATGTGAAATTAATTCTACCTCGATCGTTGATTTCCATATCTCTGCAGGTACGGAAGATCCAACTCTGGAGATGGATTCAGCAAGAAACGCGAAGGAAACGGTTTGCACTTCCCACAAGCTGGCACACTGTTGGGATATCCGCTTTCCTGTTGAAAAATCCCTTTGACCAGAGCTCGACGAAGTCAACTCAGCATGGGAGCTGGAAATGACTCGGAGGAGAAGTTTCACTAATTGAACTTCATCCGCGATCGAGCTTTTTCTAGAATATCCACAGACAAGACATCTGAAAAAGGAAAAGGAATACGGTATCCAAGTATCAGAATGTGCTAGTCAACTTGTACAATAAAGCTATAAACTCTTGCAAGTTGAAACCAAACTTTCGGAAAGAAAAAAAAACGTTAAAACGATACTCATGTCGATGACACACTCTCAAGAGAAAACGGTGCATCCTTAAGAGAAAAACATTGACACAAAACAATAGGCCCAACAACCATCTAAACCCGTCCGGATTACCTTCGAGAACCGTACAAGAATATTCTTCACGTAGCTCTATATATAGTGAACAATTTTAGTCTGAAAGCTATATCTAAACCCGTCCAAATTATCTTTGAGAACACTTTTGGCGCCAACGCCGAAACCATAAACGAAGATTCCTAGCGTAGCTCTACACAGAACAATTTCCGAAACTTACAGCAGAACATAATCAAACATTCGAAATTCCGTTCCAACATCGCGATCACTCAATGACACGGAAAATCAGCAACAAGTAAAATGAAGAACAAACCTTAGAGTGGACAAGCATTCAAACAAAGAATGAGATAGAGTCGCCACTCTTCCGATGAAGAATTCAAGCAAATCGCCGAGACATCGAAGAACCAGAGTCCACGAAGACGAATTCAGCTGGAGCGAGACGCGATTGCATACATCGTGGATCTACAAGATGATCATAATACTGATGAGAAGCAAGAGATTATTCACTTCGGTTCGAGGATCAAAACGGAGAAGCCATTACCAGGCGCGACAAGTCGGAGTACGAAGCCGTGGAGTCGTCGCCGACGACCTCCATCAGAAACAGCAAATCCGAAGTCACCTTCCATGTTCGAGCAGAAACGAGAAATGAGAAGAAGAAGAAGAAGAAGAAGAGACGAAGATCGAACGGTTATCAACAACCGAAGCTCGGAGCGGCCATATACCTCGTGAGGAGGAAGCTCGGCGGAGGCGGAGATCAGCGCGGCGGACTGGGAGAAGAGGAGGCCGTGGAGGAGGTGGTGCGGCGGAGAGGTGGGCGGCGGCGAAGCGACCTCGTCGCGGAGGCTGAGGAACGCCGTCCGCCATGTCCGTACGGCCTCCGGCGAGCTCGCCGCCATGGATGCTTCGGCAAGCATTGAAGCTCAGGTGAAGAATCTCCACCGTACTGTCTCTCTCTCACGAATATATGCGAATTCTGATTCTTGTCGTTTTCTGCGAGCTGGGGAACAAACTGTTGTCGTTTTGTTGTTACGTCGTCGTTTTCGTTCGAGCTCGTGGACTAATTGCTGTCGTTTTCGTGAGAAGACTTGATAGCGGTGTAATAAGTATCTAATATTTTGATTTTTTTTGTGGTAATAGTAATTTGAAAGAAAACATAATTACGGCTAAAATTTAAATGTTTATTATTTTTTTGTTAATTTATTATTTATATTAGAGAAATAGCGGTATAAGTACTCAAAGTCATTGAAAAATTTACGTTAAGTTTTTTTTTTGTGCGTGTGGCGAAAGTTACTAAATTTTTATTGTGTGTCTTTCGTCATGTTTTCGCCCCGAACTGTATCACGTGTCACCTTCTAAACCTATTAAGTATACTATTTTCCAATTTCCATTAAAAAAATTAAAATAATTTATCAAGGTTAAACTATGTTATTTTTAATGGGTTTAAAAACTTGAAACGTGGTGCGATTCTGGAAGAAAATATGACGGAATACACATAATAAGAGTTTGACAACTTTCGCAACAACAAAAAGTAACTTAATGTCAATTTTTTAAAAACGTTAGGTACTTATACTAACATTTTTCCTTAATATTATCATGGAACTGAATTGATCAATAAATTCTTGAAGATAATGAATAAATATCTTAATCCGAAACTATATATGATTCGTATAACAGTATATATTTAAAGAGTGAAGACACAAAGAGTAATAAACAAATCGCTCTCTCTCTCTCTCACCCTTCAGTACTGACATGGCAAACAACGGCGGTCCCGGCCCCGGCCCACTCGCCGGTAATGTCGTCCGCTTTGATATCCGATTCGCCGGCGACACGCAGCTTATTCACAACGCGCCTCCGGAAGTATCCTCCGAGCTCCACGTCAAGATCACGGTCAACTTCATCACCCATCACGGCGATACACAAACCAGCGAAGTCACGCTCTACTTTCAACTCGACATTCTATCCGTCTCACCCGCCGAGGAGCGCACCAGCTTGGCTGAACTCTTCACGGATATCGGCTTCACGAGTCCACTCGGCTCCGATCCCGTGATCGACCGTATTATCGCCTTCTGCTCTCGTACGATCTCCCGAGTCCCACCCAGCGGTCAAATTGCGCATATGAGAGCCGAAGTGGACGTCCTCGTCAGCTATATTATCCCCGACCCGATCGAGCGCGATTTCGTGCCTCGGGTGGGGCCGGCGAGCGAGGAGGATATCGAGCAGTTGGAGAGAGTGAAGATAACCGACGAGGCGGCAGCGGCGAATGCAACGTGTACGATATGTTTAGACAAGGTTTCGCCGGGTTCCGAGGCAATTCGATTGCCGTGTTCGCACGAATTCCACGAGAATTGCATCGTAAATTGGCTCAAGATCAGCAAGATATGTCCCTTGTGCCGTTCTGGCATAGTTTAAAAAAAATTACAATATAATATATATTTGAGATTAAGCTCGACTTGGTCCAGCTCGCTAAGTCAATGAGCGACCAGGTCGACCAGATCACATCGACCAAGCTACGACGACTAGGTCCCAGACAAGCTAGCCACCTGATAACGACGAGCAAGTCACGAGGACCAAGAATCAGATGACCTGGTTCAAGAGACCAAGTTGCATCCACCGGGCACTCCTCGACAAGGTTGCATCTACTTGGACCCAACCCGCCAAGAGCGAAGCGACAAGGATTCAGTCGGCATGGGTACGTCGATTGACACACGCAAAAGGCATCATAGTTGATAGCGGGATTTATAGGCAAGATTGAAGGAGAATTTCATCGCTTTTAATTTTTTTTACATATAGTTAGTTAAGGCAGTCTCTTTTATTTTAAAGATTTGATTTTTTTTTTATTTTTTTTGAAGTTTTTAAATTTTCACACTTTGTAATTTCTGACAGTTGAATACGACATTTTTTTTTCTTTTTCAAAAACCTCATTATCGTTCTTCCTCTTTGTTCTTCTTCTTGTGTGTTTCTTAGTTGAAAGATTCAATAATTCAACAAAATATACAGTAGAACTTCTATAAATTAATACTTCGATTCATTAATAATTTTTTCTGGTCCCAACTATACTAACGTAGTTCAATTTTTACCTCGATAAATTAATAAACTCGATAATATAATAAATTTCTCTGGTCCCAATCTTATTAAATTATAGAGATTCAACTGTATATATTCTATATAATCATTAAAAATCAAATTTCTTTGATCAAAGAAACAAATTCTTCAAATTATTATATACGAATTTTTTATTTATTTTTTGTTTATCAAAGATCAAATTTACTTGTGCATGTATGAATATATATATATATATATATATAACTAAAATAATAGCTATGTAATAAGCAGTGATGATAATTGGAAGTACAATAAAATTAAAAGAAAATCCCGTGGGATATCTTTACGAAATAATAAAAATCATCATGAACAAACACTCAATAAAAAGAAAGTGATATCTATTATTGGTTTTGATGATTAATTAGATGAATTACTATTACAATTTAAGATAATACATGTAATCTGTTAAATTTTATACTTATTATTATTTGAAATATATTATCTTTATATATAACATTAATTAAGAGAACTCAATAGATCAGTAACATAACATATATAAGATAATATGTTATCTTTATTCGAATTCATATTATTATACAATTATAATTATATAAACACTTAAATATAATTACCATTAGTTATATTGAATATTGATATTATTTAATTAATTATGTCGTTTATTATTATGAGATATATTGTTAGAGATAATTAATCGTAAAGATAACATAACATATAGCTAATAAATCATAAAAATCTTTTGTATCCGATTCATATATTAATATATATATATGAAATATTAATATATATATATATATGAAAGATATTCTCTAATTATTATCCAAAACTATAAAAGATCACTCGAATGATAAGCCCTATATAAATGAATTAAATAGCTTACGATCATCGCTCACACCAAATTCTTAACAAACCAGCCATGCCAAGCGACCACATTCTCACTGATCCGTACGAAGCCGACGGCTTTCTTACCGAGTTCCGCGATATCGCCGCTGACTTCCGTGCCGCCGTCTCCGAGTTGGACGTCAGGGATATCTCTGGGTTCTATTACGCTCTCGAAGTGTTTTCCGAATTCATCGACATGTTGTGCGGCTTATTAACCGATATAGACGGAGAGATATCCGAGGGCCTTCGTGTTTTGCCCGAGTTCAATGACCTTGGCAACGAGTTCATCCGAGTTTGTCACGAGTCAGACGAGTTAGACCGCGTTTGCCGTGATTTTGAGATCGCTCTGACAGAGCTCAGCGTCGTTCTCCAAGCTGTGGAATTTGGCGACGACGGCATTAATAATTACGTACCTAGAGTTTCTCCAGCGAGTGACGAGACCATCGAGCGCTTGGAGAGAGTGAGGATCGTCGTCGAGGAGACGTGTTCGATCTGTCTCGAGGACCTTCCGGTAGGTGCGGAAGCGACTCGGCTGCGGTGTTCGCATCAATTTCATGGAGATTGCATCGAAAAATGGCTCCAGACTAGCGGGATTTGTTCGTTATGCCGTTGCAAAATCGCCTTGTAATTTAATCACTGGTTGTTTTACAAGATTATACTTTTTTTTTTCTTTCTAATTAGGTCAGCTTCTTTGGTTACTTTTCAAAATTAATTGGTCGAATATTTTGGTGAATTTTCTTGAACAATATAACTCGTAGTTTATTAATTATGAAATAATAATTTGCAATTTTTTGTTATAATATCTTTGTTTGTAAATGATATCTTATTTAATTATTTAGAGAAATCATACGTAACGTAATAGCCATGTTTAAATATTGAAATTTCATTTTAGCCAACTTTTGTAATTGTTTAGTGAAATAGCCAGTTTACGTGGCATATTAATCACAATATTAGATTCCCATATTATCCTTCTGTTATTTTCTTTAATATGCCACGATTTTTTTTTATTATATATTTTTTAAGCAAAAATTAGCACTAATAACGTGAAGAAGGTGAATCAAATCCACGTAATTTATGGTTAGAAATTTTGTTATATACGGAGCTTCGATGTGCCGTGAACCAGCTCATTCGTGACTCGCTTCTTCCTGACTCCGTCAAGCTTCTTCTATGGAAGTAGTCCCGGTTTTGTGTTCCGGAGGAGGATCTTGCCGATGACTTTGCGGATTTCGACGATAGTTACGACGAAGACGCGGAAGAATGCGACGAGATGGCAAGTTTTGCTGGATTCCGTGGAGGGGGATCGAGCAGAGGCAGAGACAGGGGCGGAGCCAGAGCTCTGACTAAGAGGGGGCGAAATCAATTGATTATAAATTTCATAATAAAACAAGATATGAAAGTACTATTAAACAATGCATTATAACTATTTTTATGAACTTTCGGTTTATGAAAATAGTTCATTAGGATCTTTATATGATTAGAAATCTACATGTTACGTTATCAACATGTAAATGCATAGAGTTGGGCGGACTTGAGGGTCGCCGGGGATCGGAGTCTCGGAACGCGGAAGTGTGTCGGAGCGCGGCGGCGATGGGTCGGAAGGCGTGGGCGGCAGCGTTGGTTCATTGACGAGTTTTTTCTCCTATTTTGTCGTGTAATTCCTATTTATTCGTATTTATCTGAATTGTAAATGTATGTTCATTCGAATTGCAAATGAAAATTTATTGGTTTATTCGTGTATATGTACGTTAATTCGAATTTTAAATGTATGTTAATTGGTTTATTCGTATTTATTCATGTAAATGTATGTTAAATCAAATTTGTTAATTGGTTTATTCGTATTTATTCATGTAAATGTATGTTAAATCAAATTGTTAATTTCGTTAATGTTTTTTAATTCAATTTTTAAAATTATTAATATGGTTAATTTGAATTAATTTTTGTTAAGAAATTTGAATTTTTATTTTAAATACTAAAAAACGTTTTTTATATTTAAATTTGAAAATTCAAATATTTGTTTCTTATATTTATTAATTTTTTACGAAATTAAAATAAATTTGTATTAATTATTAATATAAAATTTTAAATAAATTTATTAATTCAAATTTTGATATTAATTATTATTCATAATAAGGGTAGATAAGTAATTTTATATCAGTTAATGTGGTTTATTGGCTATTGCACGATATCAATCAAACGGTGACTATTTTGACAATTTTAAACGTTAAAAATGGCTAGTTAGCTTAAGCTCCCTTAGAATGCACGTTTTTAAATTAATAGTACACGTGGTTTTATTTAGTTCGACACATACTTCTTGATTTGTTTAAGTAATATTAATGTCGTTTCACTAATCATTGTCCGTTATACTGATGTCGTTTTTTAAAAGCAAGAGTTAAATTGAGAACATAAAAGCAAGTTCAAAAGATGTTTGAAAGCCGATGATATACCAATAATAAACTATATATGTCAATTATAAATATTTTAATTATGGTATTATTTGATTAATTATTGATGTATAAAATTTAGGGATTATTAGCAAAATACTTAATTAGAGTCAAACTATTTTAAAAAATACTCAAAGTTTATTTAATCCAAATCATACTCATTTTAAAGATCACTTTCCAAAAATACCCCCAAAGAAATCCTTTAGTATTTACGTCCCAGACTCACAGAGTCGTCTTCTTCGCCAATCTATCCCCCATTCCCTAGCTAGGGTTTCGAACCAGAACCCTCACCGGAGTTCCGACCAGTCCGGCGATCATGGCTCGTAACGAGAAGAAAGCGCAGCCCATGCTCAACCGCTTCATAACAATGAAGGAGGGGGAGAAGAAGAAGCCCAAAGAGCGCCACCCCTTCCTGGCCTCCGAGTGTCGCGACCTCGCCGACGCCTACAAGTGGCGCTAGCAGATCCTCCGCGAGATCGGCCACAAGGTCGCCGAGATCCAGAACAAGGGCCCCAACCCGGGCGGCCGCGGCGCGGGCTACCGATACTTTGGCGCAGCGAAGAAGCTCCCCGGCTTGCGCGAGCTCTTCAAGAAGCCGATCGCACGTGATGAGCGCGTACTACGCCTGCCTCTGGCTCGCCAGCTTGCTCAATCTCGCGTGGTGCATTTTCCAGGTTCCTATGCATTTCCGTTTCATTCTCTTGCGAAGTTGTGATCTTTTTTGGATCGCGTGTTAGTGAATTCAGATTGGTGTTCGTGTTGTTGGGACTATTCATAGTGATTTTGTACTGTGTTTAGTGTAAAAGTCATTGTTTGGTCTGTACTTGCTGTATAAGTTTCGTCTAAATCTCTTTGTCTTTCCAGTTGGTAGCTAAAAATAGTGGAACTTGTGTTTTGTGCTTGATATTATATAGATTTTGCCTTCATGTTGTTAATTTTTTTCGTGTTGGACAGGTTGGAGAGTCTATAAAATGCTCCCGAGGTTTAGTTGAGGTTGGCCCGAACTTTGAGCTTGGCCGAGGTTGCAGTTTTTATGGCTCCCGAGGCGTCTCAATTGGCTGCCATGAAAGGCGTTTCGGACGGTTTTCACCCGAGGCGGTGGTGATCTTTAACCTGGGATGGGCGTTCGAGGAATAGAGTGAGTGGAGGGTCCTTCGAAGTGATATATTCCTTCATGGGGCTGGATTTGAAAGGGCTCTTCAGCAAGAGAAACGAAGTGGTGTTCAAGTGTGTGAGAGCCGGGGTTGTTAGTGGCGAAAAGTGGTCGGTAATAAAAGGGCTCTTCAGCTTCAAGTGTGTTCAGCAAGAGAATTATGTAATAAAAGTTACATAAGTGTAACTATAAAAAATAGTTGTAATTACAATAACGTAAATGTAAAGAGAATTACACAGCTGTTAAATGTAATAATAGCACGGGTCCGAGGGATAGGGACAGCGAGAGAATCGTGGAAGCTGTAACTTCAGTTACGATAATGTAACTTCGGTTACGATAAAGTAACTTCGGTTACGATAATGTAACTTCGGTTACAAAACTTTTATTCCAATTAAATTAGTGTAACCACATTTACATTAGTGTAACTCTAATGATTGTGGTCATAATATAACATAATTGTGGTCATACTATTACATAACCATATATGACTAGAATTACGAAAGTGTAACTCCTATTACAAAAGTGTAACACCGGTTACACTTATGTAACTTGAGTTATAAAAGTGTAACTTCAGTTACAAAAATTATTTTAATACTTCCAAATTAACTCCCAAAGCACTAAATTATTATTTGAACAAATATATTGAAATTGTAACTCCAGTTACATAAGTATAACTTCAGTTACGATAATATAACTTCAGTTACGATAATGTAACTTCGGTTACAAAACTTTAATTCCAATCAAATTAGTGTAACCACATTTACATTAGTGTAATTCTAATGATTGTGGTCATAGTATTACATAATTTTGGTCATACTATTACATAACCATATATGACTAGAATTACGAAAGTGTAACTCTTGTTACAAAAGTGTAACACCGGTTACACTTATGTAACTTGAGTTACAGAAGTGTAACTTCAGTTACAAAAATTATTTTAATACTTCCAAATTAACTCCTAAAGCACTAAATTATTATTTGAACAAATATATTGAAATTGTAACTCCGGTTACATAAGTGTAACTTCAGTTACGATAATGTAACTTCAGTTACGATAATGTAACTTCGGTTACGATAATGTAACTTCGGTTACAAAATTATTTCTACATACCTTTAGATGGAGACTGGATTAATATAATTATGTAACATAAGTATAACCATATATTACTAGAATTACGAAAGTGTAACTCCTGTTACAAAAGTGTAACACCGGTTACACTTATGTAACTTGAGTTACAAAAGTGTAACACCGGTTACAATAATTATTTTAATACTTCCAAATTAACTCCAAAAGCAATAAATTATTATTTGAACAAGTATATTGAAATTGTAACTCCGGTTACAAAAGTGTAACTACAGTTACAACAGTGTAACACCAGTTACAAAGTGTAACCGAAGTTACAAAAAAGGGTAACTTAAGTTACGATAATGTAACTTTGGTTACGCTAATGTAATTTTGGTTACGCTAAAATAAGTTTAACCATATTTTACTAGAATTACGAAACTGTAACTCTGTTACAAAAGTGTAACACCGGTTACACTTATGTAACTTGAGTTACAAAAGTGTAACACCGGTTAAAAAAATTATTTTAATACTTCCAAATTAACTCCAAAAGCAATAAATTATTATTTGAACAAATATATTGAAATTGTAACTCCGGTTACAAAAGTGTAACTACAGTTACAACAGTGTAACACTAGTTACAAAGTGTAACCGAAGTTACAAAAGGGTAACTTAAGTTACGATAATGTAACTTCAGTTACGATAATGTAACTTTGGTTACAATAATGTAACTTCGGTTACAAAAATTTAATTCCAATTAAATTATTGTAACTTCAGTTACGATAATGTAACTTTTGTTACGATAATGTAACTTCGGTTACAAAAATTTAATTCCAATTAAACTAGTGAAATTTAATTTCAATTTAAATTCTTTTTTGTAAATCAAATTATGTGAACTTATTGCTACGTACCTTTAGATGGAAACTGGATTAATATAATTATGTAACATAAGTGTAACCATATATTACTAGAATTACGAAAGTGTAACTCCTGTTACAAAAGTGTAACACCGGTTACAATAATTATTTTAATACTTCCAAATTAACTCCAAAAGCAATAAATTATTATTTGCACAAATATATTGAAATTGTAACACCGGTTACAACAGTGTAACTACAGTTACAACAGTGTAACACCAGTTACAAAGTGTAACCGAAGTTACAAAAGGGTAACTTAAGTTACGATAATGTAACTTTTGTTACACTAAAATAAGATTAACCATATATTACTAGAATTACGAAACTGTAACTCTGTTACAAAAGTGTAACACCGGTTACACTTATGTAACTTGAGTTACAAAAGTGTAACACCGGTTACAAAAATTATTTTAATACTTCCAAATTAACTCCAAAAGCAATAAATTATTATTTGAACAAATATATTGAAATTGTAACTCCGGTTACAAAAGTGTAACTATAGTTACAACAGTGTAACACCAGTTACAAAGTGTAACCGAAGTTACAAAAGGGTAACTTAGGTTACGATAATGTAACTTCAGTTACGATAATGTAAATTTGGTTACGATAATGTAACTTCGGTTACAAAAAATTAATTCCAATTAAATTAGTGTAACTTTGGTTACGATAATGTAACTTCGGTTACAAAAATTTAATTCCAATTAGATTAGTGAAAATTAATTTCAATTTAAATTCTTTTTTGTAACTCAAATTATGTGAACTTATTGCTACGTACCTTTAGATGGAAACTGGATTAATATAATTATGTAACATAAGTGTAACCATATATTACTAGAATCACGAAAGTGTAACTCCTGTTACAAAAGTGTAACTTCAGTTACAAAAATTATTTTAATACTTCCAAATCAACTCCAAAAGCACTAAATTATTATTTGAACAAATATATTGAAATTGTAACTCCGGTTACAAAAGTGTATCTAGAGTTACAACAGTGTAACTCCAGTTACAAAGTGTAACCGAAGTTACAAAAGGGTAACTTAAGTTACGATAATGTAACTTCAGTTACGATAATGTAACTTTGGTTACGATAATGTAACTTCGGTTACAAAAATTTAATTCCAATTAAATTAGTGTAACTTCAGTTACGATAATGTAACTTTTGTTACGATAATGTAACTTTGGTTACGATAATGTAACTTCGGTTACAAAAATTTAATTCCAATTAGATTAGTGAAATTTAATTTCAATTTAAATCTTTTTTGTAACTCAAATTATGTGAAATTATTGCTACATACCTTTAGATGGAGACTGTATTAATATAATTATGTAACATAAGTGTAACCATATATGACTAGAATTACGAAAGTGTAACTCATGTTACAAAAGTGTAACACCGGTTACACTTATGTAACTTGAGTTACAAAAGTGTAATTTCAGTAACAAAAATTATTTTAATACTTCCAAATTAACTCCCAAAGCACTAAATTATTATTTGAACAAATATATTGAAATTTGATTCCATAATAAATACACTTATATTGAAATTGTAACTCTGGTTACAAAAGTGTAACTACAGTTACAACAGTGTAACCGAAGTTACATAAGTGTAACTTCGGTTACAATAATGTAACTTCGGTTACAAAAGTGTAACTACATAATGTAGTTGAAGTTACAATTATGTAACTTTAGTTACGTATACCGAAACAAAGAGACAAATTCAATCATGAATTCATAGACAAATTGAATCCTGTATCAAGCCCCTAATAATTATACTTCATAAATTTACAATTCCCCATGTCAGTTTTGTTCATAGAAATGATATTTTGAGTTTCCAAATTCCGAATTCAATAACACCCAATTCAATTATTCAGCATCATCATTCACTTCCATAATTTTCGATCACTATTCAGCGAAGTAGCTCGAGACGTCTTCTTCGGTGAACGTGCTCTCGGCCGGAAATGTCAGGTAAATCTGCCTCGATCCACTCACGATCGGACCTGGGTCGCCTTTTTCATTCCGGTTATCCCCGTATTTCATAGCATCTTCAACCAGAATCACAACATGATGTCCATGGGGCCTGCTAGCTCAACCGTAAATTTCATAAATTTAGCAGTCACGTCTAACAAAATCACTGGAATCCGAACTTTATACGAAAGAGACCAAAGTTATTACCTGTCGACCAATCGAATGTTGTTCTTCAACTGAGCAAGGAGCTTCGTCAGACTATAACCAGCTTTCCCGTGTCTTTGGCTCTCGGTGAGGTAGCCTTCGGCCTAAAGGTACTTCCCGTACTTCTCGTAGTACATTGCGGGAATAGAAGCGATGGAGACGGGATTTCCTCTCCTCGATTTCAGCAGCTCAACGATCTCAAGCTCTAATTTCTCAAGCAACACCGGCGATAAAACCTGTTCGTCTCCCAGAAAAGGGTCATTCCCGTAAAGATGAAAAAAGTTCTCGGGAACAACTTGGCCATGGGCGTACCGGAAGCTACTTGCGTGCTTGCAAAACCCCTTGTTGAAGTAATGGCAGGTCTTGACCGGGAACTCGGTCCCTACGCTCGAGTTGAACAGCCTTCGGTTGGCTCTCGCCCCCGGGTAAAAGCTCTCGACCGGGTCTTCAGCCCCGAGGAAAAGCTGAGGCAGGTTTTGCAGATCCGCGGACTCAGCGAAAGGCCCAAAGACGTCGCTCGAACCATTGCTGAGCTTGTGCGGGTCCCAGAATTGCGACCTCCGGTTCAAAGCCGAAAACTGTTGTAGCCACAATTTTCCTAGCAATTGTGTTCTTCAAATCTTTGAGAAGAGATTGAAGGTTTAACAGATCGTAAACGAACCGTGAACAGATTCCCAAAAACCATCGGATTCGGAATGTGAAAAAACACAATTGCTGGGAAAATCGAGAATCATTACAATCAAACGGAGCTCCTTCAAGAACAGGAGATGAATCCGAAATATAGAAGAAGAAGAAGAAGAAGAAGAAGAAGAAGAAGAAGAAGAAGAAGAAGAAGAAGAAGAAGAAGAATCGTAATTGTGAAGCAGATTCCATGGAAACTAACCCTAGCAGCTCGAGTCTTCGCCGCGATCGGCGAGGTCATTCGAGGAGGAGAACGGTGGCTCGCCGCCGACCAGCACAGTGTCGTTGAAGGGGAACGAGCAACAATGGCGGAAGAAGAGTCGAACAATGGCTTCGTCTTCGAACGTGACTGAAGGGGGTATATTTGTCCTAAAATGCCCAAATGAGGTTTTCTTTAATTATAGCAAACATTTGAGTACTCTTTTAAATAGTTTGATTTTAATTGAGGGTTTTACTAATAAGCCCTAAAATTTAATCCCATATTCCCGTTGCTAGGAAGACTCGCTCTCGTCATTACCACCAATAATTGGGCAGATTGTCTCGCGGGAGATGTTTGATGTATTCGTCATTACCTAGGCTAGATTTTCTCAGGATATTTTTTTCAGGAAAATTTGAAAGAAATTTTATTTCTTTAGTGTTAATATGTTTATGGGTATTTCAAATAAAAATGATGGTGGATGAGGCAAATGCTCATTTATGGCTCAAGGTTTCAAAAAAATGCTCATTTCTAAATATGGTAAACATAACCACCTTTAAATTGAAATGTGGACTAAATTGCCCTTCTAATATCACGATTAATTATTATAATTCGTTTTATTTTTTTAATTAAATTTTAAAAAAATTCCTTAAATGTAGTAAAAAGAGAAACTAATCTCCCCTATTAATTAGTAATATCTTGAATAATATTTTACAAATCACGTTGACCATTAAATATGAATCTTTTTTTCCCAATTAATTAGTTTACAATTATTTGAATTTTTGGTTTTTATTCCGCCATTTTTTTAACAAAAAAATAAAATAAAAAATCAATTGTTATTTCGTCATTTTTAGTTAGTATTTAGAATTCATATTTTTTTTCCTATTTATAAGGATTATAACGTTTTTTATATGTTAATAAAATTTTCAAAATCAATTAAAAATCAATCATATTATTTCAGCCTTTTTTTTTTGGTCTATAGCTATATTTATGATTCTGTATTTTTAGGTAACTATATTTACGATTTAGTAATTTTATTTACAACTTCGTTGTTATAGGTTTCTCACCTATCCATAATTACCTATAAATACATAATCAATAAGAAAAATGTAAATAATTTTATGAAATATTTACGAATCTTGTGTATATATAAACTAATTTCAACTGTAAATTTAAATACAAAAAAATCTGTAAATTTAATTACGAATATTGAAGATCCGAATTTGTAATTTCATTTACGTATTCAACATGTAAATCATAAACTTTATAAAATCATAATCGTTTAACACATAAATCCGAATTTCTGTAAAACCATTTACAAAATCATAAACTTTATAAACTGCATAATCATTTACTGTATAAAATAAGCTGCATATTACTGTAAAACCATTTACAAAAACTTGGTAAACGATTTACAAACTGTAAAAGCATTTACAAAAACTGTATTAAACTTGTATAAAACAATTTACAAAAACATTTACCAAAACTTTTATAACCTATATTAATCTTGTAAAGGCATTTACAAAAACTTGTGCAAGCTATATAAACTGTATTAATCGTGTAAAAGCATGGACAAACATTTGTATACGATTTTATGCAAAATATTATTACAAACATTTGTGTATTTAACGAGACGTAAATTGTTTGTAAATCTAATGAAACTGTAAATTGTATGTACATCCATTTACAGAACATTTGTGTAAATCCATTTACAGAACAATGGTGTAAATCCATTTACAGAACAAATTGACACTCAAAGTAAAATTATCAACATCAAAATATACAGAATATTTGTGTAAATCCATTTACAGAATATTGGTGTAATTCAATTTACAGTAAATATTGACACTCAAAGAGAAATTATCAAAATCAAAATATTGTAAAAACATTTACAAAATTCAATTTTTAAGACTTATGAAGTTATGATTAATGCCCAAAATCTCCAACCGGATTAAACCCGGATACGCATTTTTTTTTAAAAAAAAACCCGGATACGGATATATCCGTATCCGGAAAAACCCGGATACGGATATATCCGTATCCGGATATTACGTAACCCGGATATCAAAATATCCGGGTTTTTTTTTTAAAAAAAACTTTTGATCTGGGCCGTTGGATCATCAAGATCAACGGCCCAGAAAATAGATTGAATTAAAATATATAAAAATTACAAAACCCGGAACCGAATATATCCGGGATTTTTTTTCCCGGACCCGGATATATCCGTATCCGGGTTTTGGTAAAAAAAAAAAAAATTCCGATGGGTATGATTTTTATCATACATTTTGGGGACTAGTTATGATTACCATTGGAAAGATAGGCGAAATGGACACTTCGGGATCGCGAAGCTCGCGAGCACCCAGATCCAAGACGAAACACCGCTGCTCGCCACGATCGGAGTCGCCGGTCCACCTCGCTCCACGTCAGGCGCCCCGCCACCGTTCACCTCCTCCCCATCCTGATCCGCGCTTCCCGCACGCTGAGGAAGCTTCTCGGTCGGAGTAGCTTGCGTAGGCTCGCCTCTGTTCGCCATTGACAGGAGAAAGCCCGAGAGAGAATGAGAGAGAGGAAGAAATCAGAGTTGTCTTTGAAGGAGGAAACGAGAGAGGAGGAAACGAAAGAGGGTGAGAGAAATAATGTGGAATATAAAATTTTTATTTTTATTTTGGTCAAAGTAACAAACTAATTTGAAATCTGATAAATATGGGAATAAATCAACCATAATTTCAGGGAAATGAAATTCGAAATTATTTTAAACGAAAATAAAAATTATAATTAAGAACAGGGTTATTATGGTCCAAAATTAATGTAAAATGGGCATAAATGAATTAACTTAAAGTATGGGCATTTCCCTCAAACCTTAAGTGGTTTTTGGGCATTGTTTTTCTTAAAAATAATATCATTGTGTTCAATTTGCTAAGATGAGTGACCTTCTTGAGCCAGACATAACTAGATTCAATTTATAACATTAACTCTTTTCAAATTAATTCACTTTAGCCCATGTGGGAATATTTGTTCGTCTCTCACACAATTTTTATTTATTTTTTAATTATCATTTCTCACTTTAAATGTTCATGTAAGAACTCCATGAATTTATACAAATATATTAGGCTAATATAATGTTATAAATCAATTATATAAATTTTTTTTTCTTCTCATGCACAGAACGACGGAACTAGGTACATGGTATTGGGACGAGTGGGGACCATGGCCCCTGCTGCTGCTAATAATAATAAATTTTCTTAATTGCAGCTAAAAATAATTAAGTATATAAACATTCAATTAAGACTAATGTTTAGCACTTGGACCACAATTAAAAATGAATATAGGTTTTTTCTTGCAAATAATTTTTTTTAATTGCAGTTAAAAATCAATTATAGGTTTTTCTTTTAAATACCAGTAACATTGTGTTTAAAATTTCTCATAATGATAAGATTTTTATCAACAAATGTACCTTATACAAGAACATTAAGAAATTAATTGATGTTTTGAGTCTTTTGACTATCTTTTGTGTTATTTCATGTATTTGGAATTCAAGTAATTATCACTAATCAAGTAAAGAAAAAAAAATACAAATTACAAAAATTAAAAATTAATTTTCAAAAAAGGTTGGGTGTTTTTGCCGCTAACGGCTACATGGCGGATGTTAACGGAAAAATTTAACGTTTTCATGCCGAAGTCACGGTCAACGCACGTTGGGTATTTTGCCGTCAGTTTTAAATGTTGGGTACACGGGATGCAGGTTGACCAAATGTTGGGTATTTTTGCCACAATTTTCCCTTATTTCGTTCGCCCCCATCTTCTTAAAACCTATTTTCGTCCATGTATATACGTATTTATTATAAGATTTTATAATGATACTACTAATTATTTCTTATAAGATAAACCCATGAAATGCCCAAAAATCACTCAAGGTTTAAGAGAAATACTCATAGTTTCAATTAATTCATTTATGCCCATTTTAAATAAGTTTTGGACCATTATAACCTTGATTTTAATTATATTTTTTTTCGTTAATTAATTAATTATTATTTATTTTAATTTCAAAATTTTATTTTCCTAAAATTAAGGTTGAATTATTAGCATATTTATCATATTTTTAGTTAAATAATAATTAATTAATTAATTATTATTTATTTTAATTTCAAAATTTTATTTTCCTAAAATTAAGGTTGAATTATTAGCATATTTATCATATTTTTAGTTAATTTGATACTTTGACCTCAAATTTTGAATTCTCCTTTTATTTCTCTTTATTCCTTTACATTCTCTTTCTTCGTTTGTTTCAAGTTCTCCATTTGTTTCAAAAAAACTTCGATCATCTCCTTTGTTCGTTTGGTCCGTAAGAGCTTGTTCATTCGTCCACGTTGCACTTTGTTCTTTCACCCTCCTTGTTGCACTCTATGGATAGTTCGCCGTCGTTAGCTTTTCCGTGGATCGTTCTCCGTTCGTTCGGTCATCTTCTGTGGGTCGTTTGCTGTCGGAGGCATCTTATCGCCAAACTTTCTCCTTCCTTGTTTCCCGTTCGCTTGTTCTACTACTATCTCGATCGCCAGGCTCTGGTTTCCCTCGCTCGCTTGGTATATATAGTTACAACTTTGTAAATTATATTCATAGTTATGTGGTTATAGTTTTGTATACAAATATAGTTACAACTTCTTGCTCGCTTGGTAAATATAGTTAAGATTCGGTATATATATTGTAGAGGGCGTTTTGGGACGCCTTACAGTCACAAGAATAATCGAAAGAACACAAATAATTATGAACACGAATACTCTTGATTTATTATGATTCCGAGAGGACCCGGTTTCTTCCGTTTATTAGCTTGTATAATCAGAGATTACGCAATCTAGCCTTTGAGAATTCGAGAATACTATGAATAAGCAAACTCAAGAACACAAGACTTTCTCTCAACACGATTGAATGATACTGAATGCCCTTAATAATGAGTTTACATGCACATTTATAGGCTTTAGGGTTTCTAGATTATTCCCACAAATCGTGCTAGGGTTTCCTTCTTTCTTGCTTTGATTGTTGTTGACCTTCCTTGAATGCGTTGGATATCCCACGAAATCCTCAACTGAATGAACTAATTTCCCACTTTCTCGCGATCTCGACTGACTTCCTCTTTTAATTCAGTTGCGTTTTCCCGATGAGGCTCTTCTTCGATAAGGTTGTATCCTCGAAGAGCTCGTGTTCTCCCGAAGAGGTCGTATCCTCGAAGAGCTCGTGTTCTCCCACTGGCAGGCTTTGATCTCCTTGGGCCTTGTCGCTATTGGGCTTTAAGTTGCTCTGCCTTTTGGTGGGCCTTGAATCTTCGAGTGTCCTTGCCTCTATTCTCCGTCGTTTGCGCATAAAACGACATCGGTAGTGTTGAGATATGATTTGACAAAATCTGACCTTAACATATATAGTTACAACTCAGTATATACTATGTATAGCCAACTGCTCCCTTGGTAAATATAGTTACAGTTCCGTATATATAATTACAACTTGGTAAATATTCGCAGTTACAAAATCGTATATAGAGTTACAACTTGGCAAATATTCGTAGTGACAACTTGGTAAATATTCTCAGTTACAAAATCGTATATATAGTTACAACTTCGTAATCGTAAATACTATACGAATTTGGTATATATAGTTACAACTTCGTAATTGTACAATTGTTTCGAATTTTGAAGAAAAATAATCGGTGAAAATCTCCTATTAATTAGGTTATTCGAATAATTAAACACATCTAATGGTTTATTTAAATTTAATTAGTTATTATGTTTAGCTACATTTAAGGAACATATTTTTACGAGTAATATTTGTTTAATGGTAAAAATAAGAAAGATTTATTTTAATTATTTAGTTTGCTACATTTAAGGAAAATTTTGTTTTTTAATTTTAATTAAAAAACGAAATTAAGATTAATGGGAGTTAATTGGAAGGGTATATTAGTCTATATTTCAATTTGTTGGTGGTTATGATTACCATAATTAGAAATTGGTATTTTTTTTAAAACCTTAAGTCACAAATGGGCAGTTCCTTCATTTATCCTTATTTATATCTAAAAATATTAATTATAGTTTTATTTATCAAAATATTAAAATAAATATATAAAAATTATACACAATAATACTTAATTCTATTATTTTATACATAACTCGTCTACTAACGGTTATAGTATATTGATATTGAAGGATAATTAATGAATTCGAATAAAGATAACATGACTAATGAAATCGGAATGATAATTTCCTTAAAGATATAGTAATGACAATTCACAATTATCTTTATAAATATATATATATATATATATATTTTCAGTGTAGAAGAGTTAAAATATTGCTTATGATCATCGCTTACACCAAATCCTTAACATGCCAAGCAACCACCTTCTCGCTGATCCGTTAGGGACCGGCGGCTTTCTTACCGGGCTCCGCAACCTCGTCGCCGAGTTCCGTCACACTCTCTCCGAATTCGACGAGGGTGGCTGCACCTTCGAAAGCGCTCTCGAGATGCTCCCCGAATTTACCACAATGCTGAGCTTACTTATATCTGATATAGGCAACGGAGATATACCTGAGCTCTTCCGTCTTAGCACCGATTTCAATGGCCTCGTCGCGGAGTTTAGCCAAATAATTTCCGAGACGGATTGGAATAGTCCCGAGTTCGACAGCACTCACGGTGCGTTCCAAGTCGTTCATACCGAGTACCAAATCACTATGATACAGCTCCTCGTTGCTCTCCATCGGTTGGAGTTTGCCGGGATTATCGCCGAGATTGGTGGCAACGGCACCGTTAATGACTATGTGCCTAGGGTTCCACGGGCGAGCGAGGGGACCATCCAGCACTTGGAGAAAGTGATGATCGGCGTCATAGAGAAGTGCTCGATCTGTTTGGAGAAGCTTCCGGCCGGTTCGGATGCGACTCGGCTTCCGTGTTCGCATCAATTTCACGGAGATTGCATCGAACAGTGGCTCGAGACGAGCGGAATTTGTCCACTGTGCCGTACCGAATTGCCTTGTTACTGACATATATACTATCAAGATTATATATCAAGATCTTGATTTATTTATATATTTTTTGATAGGGCTTTCTAAATCGATCTAAAATTTCACAAATTGTTGAAGTGTATGTATAATGTATAATAAACTCATAAAATGCTCAAAAATCACCTAAAGTTTAAAGGAAATGCTCATACTTTCAATTAATTCATTTATACTCATTTTAAATAAATTTTGGACCATAATAACCATAATCTTAATTATACTTTTTTTGTTTTTGTTTTCATTTATTAATTATTTATTATATATTTTTTAATTTAGTATTTATATATTCCTAAATTTGTGGTTGAATTCTTCCCATATTTATTAGATTTTTAATTAATTTGTTACTTTGACCTAAAATTTTAAAATCCTACCTATTATTAATTATCTCTCTTTCATTCTCTCTCTCTCTTCGATACAGAGAACCCCTCTCTCTCTCTCTCTTTCATTCTCTCTTCGATACAGAGAACCTCTCTCTCTCTCTCTCTCTCTCTCTCTCTCTCTCTCTCTCCGCCTTCGCCGCGGTGCTAGCCGTCGCGAGGAGGAGGAGAAGTGGATCCATGGAGCAAACTTTCATCGGCGTCGGTGCAGAAGCAGACCCGTGCCTAACAGATCATTTTTGCTCAAGGTCTCGAAAATTATTAAGCGAGTCTGGTCAAAAGACAATATAAACCGATATAAAGACGAGGGATTAGACTTTATTTGATCAAATTCGAGTTTATGCACTACTTATGTGAGTTGAATAAAAGATTTTTGTAAACCAAGTTTGCTTGCGTAGTGGTAAACCTACTACAAGACTATTTCTATATTTGTAATTTTGGCAGATAAAGCCTGCGGCCAATAGTGCGAGTTTATTCTGATATTGTTAATATATCTTGTAATACGAGTACATGTAATCTTAGCCTATAGAGCCACTTCATTAAAAAAAAATACAATAATTAAATTAGTCCTCGATACTTACAAATCAGTTCATGAATATCCGAATTAAAACCGTAAATTAGGTGCCATAGTAACCCCATTTTTTTAACAATCGCAAATTGGCAAGAGTTTAAAATAAAAAAATTGCAATAAAAATATCCAAGTCAAAAATTATAAAGCGGTATTCTTTTTCTTTACTATTTAATACAGACGTTGGATACTTTTTTAGCATAATACTAGTAAATCACACCTAAGATATACATTCATGTGCTCATCCAACTATCTATCACTTTTACATTTAAATCAAGAGAAAAAAATTGGTTTAGAAAATTTATGTGGCCTCGCCTTTGTCAACTCATGGATACTTTTGCCGCTATTTTTTTCATTTTTACTCTTACTAGTTACTACCTAGTAAAATATTAGCAACTTTTGCCGCAAATCCCCTTAAAATAAAGCAAAAGAAGAAATTATTTCTCTCTCCTCACTCACGCTCGTCTCTCGCTCGTTCTCTCTCTCCTTCGCCGGAGTTCGTTGCCGGAAATCACCTCTCTCCTCGCCGCGTCAGCCATCATCGCCGCCGTTGAACGCCGAGCTGGTAGATCTCCGATCTTCGTTCTCAATCAAATACCTGATTCATTGCTCTGTTTGTTGTTGACTGATTTTGATTGATTCAAAGCTAGGGTTCATCAGTTTCACCTCCATTGATCGCGAAACCCTAATTGACTGAGCTTGGAGCTGCGAAGATACTCCGTTGTAGCAGGTACTTCTTTGAACTTTTCTTCAATTGTAGTGTTTCCTGTTGCTTTGGATTGCTCGAATACGAGTTGCTCGACGAAATTACCGAACGAGCTCCGCTTTGTTCTCGTGCCTAAAGATTCAAACAATGGCGAATTCGGAAGAACGATTTTGTAAAATTAAATGCTAAATGGATTTTTAGCAATTAGAGGATCATAGACATTGAATTGTTTTCATTAGAAGCGGAATATTATAGTTTTGCAATTGTTCGTAAGGCATTGTTCTTCGTGCTCCGTTCTGACATAGCATTTGGGACTTTTTGGTTTTGTAGATCGGAGAACGATGGCCGATGTAGTAAAGAAGTTCTTCATTGCATCGATGCTTATGTGGATGATTCCCGTTGCAGTATTGTACGCGTTCAACCATAACTTACTTCCCGGTAAAGTTTCTGGATCAGATTCCGTTTACTCGGTTTTTTGTAAACGATTCTCGTATAATACGGTCTATGTCATTCATCTATCTTTTCGTCGGGGGGGTTTTACTCGTATGTGTGCCAAAGTAGTTCAAGTATGGTTGATTTTCTTATTGTACCGCTGCCAACTCACGTGTAAATGATAATCACTAGGTACATTATCATACATGGACTCGAGTTTCGATCTTGTATTCGACGTACAACGGTAAAATTAGTAGATCAACGCCGTCTTTTTTATAGCTTAAGGTTTTGAAAATGATTTTTCCATCAAATGTTCCGTCGCGTGAGAAGTGACCGATCACGATTTGATTCTGAGAAGCCGTGAGGGCTTTCAGACATTACTATTAATCGTGTATTAATCAAAGATATATCAGAGAGAGAGGATACTTAAGGAACTTCGAAAGTATACCTGTAGCTAATTTCGATCTCATGAAGCATTTTGTGTCTCAAAACCGACCTGTTAATCGAATATTGTTATGTTAATCTGTGACAGGTGTGACTGATTTGCCTCCCCATTCGCTGACGTTGGTCAGTGGGTTTCTCGCGGTTATATCCGTCAACATCGTGATCGCATTCTACATCTTTATGGCGATGAAGGAGCCTTCGAACAAGCACGAGCCGGACCCGGCGTTCCTCGCGGAGGCCAAAGCCAGCGTGAACCAGTCTCCTACAGAGTCGTCGAAGAAACAAGAGTAGGATTCTAGGCGCGCTTTCTTCTTTGTTTTCGGCTCTTGTATTTAGTAATCGACTTTAAAGGTGATTATTTCACTTCTCTTCCACAATTTTGGGTGCAACTGGTTCTATGAAGAGGGCTAATTTGTTTCATTATATTTTTTGAAGAAAGAAAACAATGTTGTACTGATGCTAACGTCCAGTTCTGTAAGAAGTACGTCTGCCGATCCGCAATATCGAGCATGAGCCTCGGTTAGGATTGCGAAATAAGGTCATTAGTGTAATTTCTCTTTTGATTTTGCCATTGCTTGCAATTGAAGCTATATAGGGTTGGAATGATGAGGAAATTAAATTTAACACCCAAATAGGCGGAAAACTTACTGTTCGGCCGGCCATCACCATTTCCGCATCCAAAGCTCAAAGTACACGGGAATTCGGAAAACTTCCCACCTTACTTCCGAGAGAGACGAAGTTTGGTTCATGACATATCCAAAATTCTGTTGAAATATTCGACGAAAGTAGACGGAATTCTGAGAAGTAAAATGATGAACATGAAGAAATTATATAAAAGTTTGTTTTGACGCACATGGCAATTCCAAACGACATGTCTGAGTAAAACGACAAACTATGTATATATGTCGTTTATAGAAAGCTACGAAAGGAAACACACTAATAATAGCAGAAAACGACATGAAATATATACTTTTCTTGTCTTTTGCTGAAACAAACGTAGTTATAACAACCGCAATACAACTAACTCCCAACTATTCTTCCATTCCAAGCAAACCCCAATCATAACAAAGATGCTTTTCCACGTATCAAACAATATTATATATATATATATATATATCTATCTTTTTGAATAAACTTCTCAATCCCTTCTTCTTCCTCATCACAATGCCACAAGGCAATGATTCCACGCCAATAAACAAGCAGACTTGGGAGGCTTGGCAATCGGAACAAACCCGAATCGCAGCGGAGTCCCTTCTGATTGATTTCTTCGTTGATTCGGATGACGCTGCCACGTCGAGATACTCCCGATTCGTTGCTCGAAAGCATATAATCTTGCATCTGGACAACGCGATATCCGACATGCTCTCCCGTGCGCGCATCCCTCTCCACGCGCAGCCCTTCCTCATATGCAAGATCGCCACCTCGGCGCGCGAGCTCATGATGGCCGGCTCCGAGACCGCGCGCCTGGCGGTGTCTCTCGTCGTCGCCAGAGCCGGAGCGGAGGCGGGTAGGGTTTCGGTTTTTGTGGAGAGGGTTGGAGAAGAGAGGCGTGGGTTTTGTGTGATATGTTTGGGAGAGATAATGGGAGGGTTTGAATTGCCATGTTTGCATTGTTATCACAAAGATTGTATTCAGACTTGGTTTCAGAAGAGCAATTTGTGTCCTTTGTGCCGTTTTCAAATGCCTTTTATTTATATTGGAAATATAGAAATTAATTTCTTTCAGGGGTGATTCCAGAACCGGAAACCGGTTTTCAGCACATGATCACGGTGTTTATATATATGTTACAAGCATATAAATGTATTACTAGTGCAATTTAAAGAAAACAATACTCATGAAAAAAACATTGTTATTATTTGTCAATGTTTGAAAATACTTTGCCGTAAACGATCGAGACCAAAAAAATATCAACGGAACGCAAGAATTTTACGTGAGAACTTAATTTCAAAAAAGAAAAAAAGAAAAAAAACCATTGGTAGAGGAGAAGAATCCACTATGATAAAAAAAAAATAAAAAAAAATCAATGGCTAGCTAGGTTATTAATAGTTCTAAAACTTCGATCACCCCGGTTCCGAAAATTCCATACCGCAACGTCGAGCTCGCAAAATGGCCCAATCCCTCTGCAGCTACCACATAGCTGCCAAGATATCCAATAAAATAAAGTCGCACCGTGAAGCTACGGACGAGGTGGGTCGGGTCGGGTCAATAAAACGCATTTTGGTCACAATTAGTCTAACATAACTTTTCTTTCTTTTTTACACAATATGTTTCTTGATTTAATATTTGAAACCAATCAACGATGCAGTGTGAAATATCTAATATACGTATCAGAATATTTTAGAGCAATTAATCTAACTTGTTGTCGTTTCTTGATAATAAAATGCAAAGATGAAATAATCATGATTAGATATACCTTAGTATCATTAATTAGCACTATTAATATATTGACATTAGCTCATAGATTAATTATAGGAGAAGCAAAGTAGTTCACATATTTAATTAATAACAAATTAATCTAATTTACAAGTAAGAATAAATTAAATTCATCAGAATTTCATAATGCATACATGTTGATAATAGCCAACAACCATAATAAGATCTGCGAAGTTGTATAGAAAATGCATAAATAAAAATAAAAATAAAAATTTGGTTTCGATTTATTGATTTCATTTGGTAATATTTTGGTTTATTAACAACTGGTAATAAATCAAATTATTATAACCCACAAACAGTCAACACCCCTATATATATCTAAATTATATACATATATATATATATATATATATGCGTATAAATAAATATATCAATGTAGTAATCTGATCTTTAATAGTTTATCTTTTTATTATTATTATTGTTAGGGTTATATAATATCAAAATATATATTCTAGTGTTATTATTATTCGCCAAAAAGGTTAAGTTCTCGATTATCATCGCTAGCACACCAAATTCTGCTTCGGCGACGTTACACTGAACAAGAGAGCCATGCCGGGAGACGGTCACCGTCCCGGCTTTCTCCGTGATCTGCTCGAGGTCGACGGCTTTCTTACGGAGTTCCGCCTCTCCATCGCCGAGTTTGGCGGCGCTATCTCCAAGTTGGACTGGGATATCTCCTAGTTTGACAACCTTCTCAAGGCGTTCCTCGGCGTCACCGCAGGGTTGAGCATCTTTATATTCGACATGGCCGAGGATATATCCGAGTTCGTCCGCGTTATCAGCGACTTACACGACTTGCTCGTCGAGTTCAACGTCCTCGTAGCCAAGTCGGGCCGGGTCTTTTCCATGTTGGACGGGGAAATCCCGGAGTTAGGCCGGGTTCGCACCGAGTTCCTCGGCGTTCTCGCCGAGTACAACAGCGTTATCACGGAGTTCAACGTTGTTCACGAGGAGTTTGAGGTTTCCGGGGGTATCCCCGAGGTTGATGACGTTACTAATTACATACCTAGGGTTTCGCCGGCAAGCGAAGAGAAGATTGAGCGTTTGGAGAAAGTGAGGATCGTCAGCGGCGAGGAGACATGTTCGATCTGTTTGGAGAAGCTTTTGGCGGGTTCGGAGGCGACCCGGCTTCGGTGCTCGCACAATTTCCATGGAGATTGTATTGAAGAGTGGCTCAAGATGAGCGAGATTTGTCCGTTTTGCCGTTCCGAATCGCCTTGTTAATTACCTTCTAAACCCTAACCCTATATTATATTGTGATGTTGTTTTTGTTAGTGTTGATGATTCTATAGGGCTTGTAAATCATACAGAACTGTTATGATCAGAATATGATCATCTTGTTTGAATATTATCATCATAAATTTGTTTTTATTTTTTGGGTGGTGTATATTAAAATACTTTAGGATCAGTATCTATGTAAAACCATGGAGATCCGAAATCTCGCAAAGTGAAAGTTAATGCCCGAGAAAGAAATAAAGGCGCTATGAAATAAAATTTGGATGCGAAGGTCACCAATATTGATGATCGGAATTCTGACCACCAGATCGAATAAATGCATCAACTCTATTTCCCTCCCAATAAATTCGAAATACTTCGTAACCTCTAAAAAACGAAACTCGAAAGCTTAATGGAAAAATAAAAAATAAATCAATACATATATGTACCAACTTATAAGTATACAACATGAATAAACATACAAGTGTACATTGCTTCTATATATATAATAAATAGGTTATCACAAAACAAAATATGTATTTAGAATATGCTCCCTAAACTTGTCATTTTGTCGTAATTTCTCTATTGAACTTGTAAAGTGTACCGATTTCCCCTTGATCGTTAAACAATAAAAAGTTTCCGCCAAATTTTAAGCCACGTGTAAGACACACATCGGTGTAATGGTACTAGAATGTACATTGCACGGGCTTTGTTAATATTTGACAAAAACCGTCGATTATTTAGCGCTCAATTGAGTAACCGCTACCGCTTATAATTTAGTAAAGAAAAAAAAAATTATAAGACGGTGAGTTTAGAGAGCATACCTGTAAATTACTTAACAAAAATGAACACACGAGAGGGCCGAATAAATAGTGTAAAGATTCGAGAAAAAGAAAATCATGAGAAGACGTTGAACGCTTGGGCGCCACGAGCGACCTTGATGAACACGTCCTCCAGCGTGGTGTCGGCTAGGCCCCACGCGAAGACCGTGAACCGACACTTGGCGGATTGGACGGCTGCGAACACGTCAGCGATCTTGACCTCTTGTTTCGGCAACTCGAACTTCTGCGTTCCCGACAAATGGTAAACCCGATTCGCGTTCGGAGATAGCTTCCTCACCAAGCTACCGACCTCTTGTTCGTTCTCAGGAGATGTCGTCATCGTGAATACGTAAGACCCTCCGTATCGTCCTTTCAGCTGCCACACATTACAAAAAATTGACAGAAGAAATAAGCATTATTGTAGGAATTATAGTTATTTTTATCTATCTAAATGGCGCCTTTTTTTTTTTACCTCTTTCGGGTTTCCGATACATTGCAAACTTCCATCAACAAAGATGCCTAATCGATCACATAAAACCTCTGCTTCTTCCATAGAATGCGCTGCAGAAAGTGAAACAAAATTTTCAAGTCTAACTAGCTAATTTTAAACTGCACACAGAGAGAGAGAGGGAGAGAGAGTACTTGTAAGGATGATTGCTCGGTTTTGTTTTGCACGTTTCACGACATTCCAGAGATTGTTCCTCGAAGCTGGATCGAGTCCGGTACTAGGCTCGTCCATGTAAACAACCTACATAGATACGTGGTTTCAACGAATATTAAGTATATGATAGGAACCGGAATTAAGAAAAACACGAGCACATAAGCCAACAAATACTTGATTCAGAATAATAAACCGAAGGTCCATTCCTTCGAGATCACAACCAAAGTTTTCTAAAACGTCTTGAGTCAAACCGAAAACACAAAACATGAGAGACAAGTAAAGAGTATGGCTTACTTTGGGATCCCCTATGAGTGAAATTGCAACACTGAGCCTCCTCTTCATGCCTCCGCTGTATTTCCCGGCTTGTTTATCGGCGACACCTCCGTGGTATAAGTTAACACTCTTGAGAGACTCCTCCACTGCCTGAAATATAAAATATTAAAAAAATGAAGACGTGTACAAGAAACGTAATCTTTAATTCGTAACTATCATTTATTAAAACAATAAAGTGTTTTACTCAACTAATAGGTAAATTTCCACCCTCTTTCCAATGAATTAATGTCACAGAAGACCTTTTCGGCCAAAAACAAAGCGTACTAGTCATTACTTTTTGGAAAAGTTGGTACTTGTGCCGCTAATAACCCTAATTATAGACAAAGAACTTACTTGTGTTAAGGAGGAGCCCTTTAGGTTCTTGAGTCTACCATAGAAAAGAAGATGTTCTCTTCCTGTAAGAGTCTCCCAAAGCAGACTAATAAGATAACCCAACAAGAACAACAAACTTGTTAGAAGAAATACCCAAAATAACCTTGCAAGATAAATATAAAAGGCGAGGCTTACTCATGCTGTGGACAGACACCCATGCTTGTGTATATCTCATCCATGTTAGTTTGTATGTCCATGCCTTCCACAAGTGCTGTTCCCGAGCTCGGTTTCGTAAGACCGATCATCTGTTGACAAGTTATATAATAGTTGTTCATAAACAGAACAGGCTCTCATGATTAGCACAGACGCTCCCCAAAAGTTTATTTGGCGCACTATGCCCCGTGGTTCATCCCGCAATAAAGTCATAGTTAACGCGTTTTTATAAATTTTTAAATAGAAAGCTGAATTTTTGTTAGTAAAATAAAGATATGAAGCATCAAACTGCTAATTTTTTTTCTAAAGAATACTCACCATGCTAATAAAAGAGGTTTTTCCGGCTCCGTTGGGACCAAGCATACCGAAACATTCTCCACGAGGCACAGCAAGCGATAAACCTTTCACGGCGAATTTTGGAGGATTACCGTCCCTACCGGGGTAAACTTTCTTCAGATTGTCACAAATGATTGCATGGTCTGGATTGTCTTCTTGAAACAAATGTTCTACTCTCTCCCTCTGAAAATTGAGATATTCGTAATTAAATCATTTAAATTTCAAACAATGTGGAATGACATTACATATATATATATATATATTACCTCTTGAATGACATCAAACTTCTCCATCTCTACGGAAACTTTGGATCCCTGTCGTTTTAAACTAGGCGCTCGGAAAGACGATCTCTTCTTCCTGTTCCTAAGGCTTTGCAAGAAAAAGAGTGGACTTTTTCTGCTTCCTGATGAGATAACTTGATCCACGTAATGTGCAAGTAAGAGTATGAACACCCACTCCACAACCATTATAATCAGGATTTCACTCATTCCGTTTTCGCTGTCACTTAAATCTCCCCATCGCATTCCGTCGGTACCCATGTAATTTCCATTGAAAGCATATTGAGAAAACTCGTACATTCCACGATACAGAGCGAAGCCCGGGTACAACTCCAGGGCAATGATCCCCGCTTCTGCAAATTCATTAAAAAATTTAAAGTTAAAACAAAATAACTAATATGCGTTGATTCAAAAGGTATAATCGGAAAGGTACACGGACTCGAGGACTCTTATTGTAAAAATATATTCGACTTACTTGGAAATGATGTATCTTCAACAAAAAACTGAAAAAGGAAGCCTCCTAAGAGCCCCGTTCCGAAGACACAAATGTATCCGATAACTGTATAAAAAAACCGAAGTAAGTTAGCTTTCTCATCAGTCAACTTCATTGAGTAATTATATGTGTGAAATTAATTATGGCTTAGGTCAAACCTGTGGCGGTCTTCACGTTCGAAAACATTGCAGCCGCAAGAAAAGCGAGCGCGATTTGCAAGTTGATGTAGATAAAGTAGAAAACAAACTGGATGGTGTACGAATTTAGCGTGAAGAACTTTAACCCTGCAAGTTAAATTCATTTAGAGAAACAAATAAGAAAAAAAGACAAGGAAAAGAAAAACGTGATAAGAATATTACCAACTAATGAGCCAAACACCACAAAACAGAGCATGTACAGCAAAGAGATCCCTAGAAAATAAGCGTACGAGATCATCCAATAAGGCCCGTCACCAAGCCCGTGCATTTTCATCATGATTCTCAGTTTTTGCTCTTTCTCATACACCAGAGCTGTCAAGATAACCTGTGCCGCAAGGTGAACACACATCGGGTCAGAACTTGAAAGACACTATTCCATGAAGAAATATATTATAGCTTATGCAGAAGTCAAGATGAACGGTTTCAGTTCCGACTTCCTAGATAAATCACGTTTAGATTATTGAGCATTTGATCGTGCATTATACGTACTTATATCGAGAGAAAAGCTTAAGACCTTGAGCTGACCAATGACAACATCGGTTATTTCTATAAATATATGTAATTAATTGGTGTAATTGTATATTTGTAGCTAATTAGATGGTTTCCTTTTGTATAGGAATTAACTAGAGGTGATTATTATTATAGCTTAAATAGCTGGTTACCGTATGTATAATTCTGTCATTGAATAGATTATAGAATTATTCAGAAAAATCCAAATATAATAATAATAATAATAATTAGCACGTCCCACTTACTGGAAACAATTGTATGATGACCCATGTAAAGAACAGCGGGCCAAGAAGAGAAGAGAAATCGAGTCTCAGTTGGTTTCCGGGTTTCGGCATCTCTTTGACAAAATCAAATGATATTTTCGTTCCGGGCCCTTGCAGAAATTGCAGAAACGCGTTGGACGCCTATAAATGAATAAACGACCACTGTTAATTCTAACAGGATAGAATATTTTCTTGAACTAGATCGAAGCTCGACACCCTAACAAGACCGGAATAATAATGCCTTGAGGCTTTGATTTAAGTATACAAAGTTAATGATAAGCAAAGAAATCTAATATTTTTTCCTTTTATTAATCATGTAACAAAAATTACAATAATGTTCTCACATCCTAAGAATGAGCTCAAGATATTGTGATTCTCATGTATACTGAGATTACAAACTATATTTCTATTTTATTTTTATTTTTTTAATAAAAGAGGGACATATTTCTAAAAGTGTATACCAGATTCACCGAGCGTGGAACTCGAAGCAGTCCGATAGGCTGATTTCCCGTGTCATTCTTATACGTAGAATTATACCAAATGCTCACGTTGAAATTGTTCTGATTTGTGTTCAAGAAGTCGTACGCTGCGAGAAAACACCCAACTTTTCAATACATGATAGTATAGCGATGACCATTAAAGTTAAATATTTCAGTGAGCACCAACCTGCAAGTATCTCGTTGATCTCTCTCTCGGGATTTCCCTTTCTGTAACCTCTATAGAGCACATTGTTCACCTGCGATGAACTATTACGCCACAAAGGCAAGCCCGGCACGCACCTGATTTCTACATTTGAGAACAAAATCAATGTTAGATCAACTTATCGCATCGGAAAACCAGTAAATATAGTTATGTATACGATTGGTTTACCTTGTGGCCTTTCAATGGACAGAATTTGAGCAGAAACAGAAAATGTGGAGTCTGGTGTGCATTGACGTTGCAAGTTATAGATAGGTTGATCCGAGAAGAAAGCCGGGTCAAGGAAATTTGAATACTGAGGCATTGAGCTTGAGCCCTGAATCATTTACGGTGAAACAACGGGAATTTTTCACTAATGATTTTGTAATATAATAACATTAGTAAAAAAGAAATTAGAGAAATGAATAATAACAAAGAAATATCCATCCCTATGTATCCTGACGGAAGAGATACATAGGGACAAAAATACAAATTCAAAGGTGTGATAGTCATTCTATAAAGTAAGGGCAATATAGGGACAAAACAGAAAGCTAGAAGCCTCCATGAATATTTCTCCATAAAAATAGGTGACTTACAGAGATATTAAGAGCTAATCCATTCATAAAGTTGGTCGAATTCCCACCTCCGGAGCTCGTGAACATATTCCCGGACAATACTATAACACGCAAGATTCAATTCGCCATTAGATATAGATCTCCAAGATGAAAAACGAATCATCGAAAGATAAATTCAAAAGAGAGTGGCGTAAATAGTACTTTCTCCGAGAGTCTGATTGCTCCCGGTGAAAAGGATGGTGGCGGGGCAAGAACCGGTCCTTCTGCACGAGTCATTCGGAAGATCCAAAGATTGCATAGTGTCGGATGCGACCGCCCGGTACTGAGGAGCGGGCACTTGCAGCAAAGGAGGCCACTCGGGTGGGCTCGGGATGGGGCACCACGAGCCTTGATCCAAGGTCGAATACTCCAACCCGCACACCTCCTCACACACACCGTCTTGATCCGTGTCGACGCAAGCACAACCGCACTTGTTCTCGGGTTTATTCAGCTCGGTGTTCACCAAGGATTGGATGAGAACGAGCAGCAGGCAGAGGATGAACGGGAACGAGACGAGCCGAACGTTCGTCTTCATGTTCCGTTTCTGCCAAAAACAAATTCAACAGTCTCAGCTGCCACTGATTTCCGCAATTCGAATCACGATATTGCGAAATTCGACTGAAAAAAAGTCATCAAACTTCAAATAATCTTTCCTTGATCAACAAGAAAGAAATAAAGTCAATACAAAGAGTAATATCAACCCTGAATCCTAAGCACAAGAACTTATCCAAAATGATGAACAGACCGAAGAACATGTATGTATGAACATTGATATCCACATATATACATATACATATACATATATATATATAGAGAGAGAGAGAGAGGAGAGACCTGAAAGGTTAAGTTCTTCCGGAGCAGAGCATTGGCCTGAGTCCAGAAGCTCGCTTGACCAGAAGCCAAATCCGCCATGGAAGCTGCAGGAGAAGAAGCAACGAGACCGTTGATTCCGATTCCTTACCGAAATTCAGAATCTCCAGAGATAATGATAGAGTAGAAAACTCGAAATCGAACAGAGACTTTCGATTTCTCTGCGAAGCTCGCTTGGTTTGAGCTCGTGGACTTCAATGGCGGAAATGGAGCGATTCGGACAAGACGAGCTTTGATATTATAGTCGCCGGGGAAATCTAAATGACTGTTTTGTCCCTAGAGTTCGGTTTATTTTCCAAAATGGGATAAGAGCTGACTAGTCTTTCTGATCTCTACCGAAACTGCCCTCGACGTATTGACCGTTCTGCCCTCGGAGATCATCCCTGCTTTTATTAATCCTCCATTTTTTTAAGGTGTAATATCTTGCATTTTTTTTATTTTCTTTTACAGTTTAGTCCTAGTTGAGAGTCCGCTTTTACCGGAACCGGTAATTCTGTTTATTATTTTAAATAGAATTTTAAGATCCGACGTTCTATATTGTTTAGTTTCTTAAGTTTTTTCATTTAAACGATAAATCGGAATTTTGTTTTTTCGATCTTCTCCTAATCGGACATTTGATTTTATATTTCGGAGAAAATAATATATAATTTTTTATTTCTTGCGTATGATTAGTTCCACTAGATTACATATATATATATATATATATATACAAGAAAAAATAATAATTATAAGAAGAAGTTGTGTGGAAGAAGATAGTGCATAATATATTAATATATTCAGAATTTCAACACCATGAAGTTGAATAACGTGTTGAGAGTTTGAGTACGTGAGCTTCATGTATTTCGAGAACATTTATATGATAATATATATCTATATATATAGTTTATATCGATGAAGATATGCTATATCTTTCACGGGTTTCATCTAAGAAATCATCTCTTCACATCCTAAAAGTCTTATAATATAATATATCTATGCTTATTAGTAAAGAAAACCAATAATGTATTTGAGTAACTTGACCAATAGCATTTCAGATAAAATGTCGATATGATTTTACGAGTATACAAATTACCGATATCGATCTTTAATGATCTAGAAGTTATATAACGATGAGTATTTTACTTATTCAAAAGAGTGGTAATAAGTCGGATAATATAAATAAAAATAGAAAATATAGCAATATAAAGGCTTGAATAACATATTCCGACCCAAAAAAAAAAAAAATCTTAGCGAAGCGATGAATATTTACTCGTTTTATTAGTTACTAGAAGAAAGCCAAAAAACTCAGCTGAAAACGTAGAACTACTTAAAAGCCAATAGAGCTTTATTCCTCTCTTTTTTTTTTTTTAAATAAAATGTCCAATATTTATTTTAATTGTTTTATCCTTTATTTTGTGTTTGGTCCGTCGTTGATAAATATGGTCTACAATTAAAAACACTCAAGTAAATTATATAAGTGTTAGAAATTTGAATTTTAGACTTTTAAGATTAAATATAAATACTCAACAAAGTTAAGACTGGTTTAGGTTTAATATCCTTGAGTAATTAAATTTATATTGATCCATGCATACGTATACACGGAGAAAAACGTATCATTAAATGTGTATATATATATTATATTCATGAATCATTCTTATCAATAAACAAATGAGTGATTGATTCAGTTTTCAACATGTCAAACAATAAATGACGAGAATTAAAGGTAAACTACGTGTGAATAACATTATATTACTTTAAGATATTAGACTGATTTTCAAATGGTTGATACTTAAATAGCAAGAAAAATGCTGAATGTTAAACCATTAGAAATGTCAAACATAATTAATTTTGTCCTCCACGATGATTAATTAAATCGCTACGAAGACTCGACACGCATTTTTCGAATCTATATGTTTGTGATTGTGATCGCTTTTTGTAGTGTTAAAAGAGAAAGAATCGTACCCATCGAGAAGTTCATTAGCGTATGTTAAAACAATTTACAATCGGCAAATAAACGTACTCTCACACTGAAAAACGAATTGCCATTTTTTTTTATTACTTTCATTTTCTTGTCTTTATACTGGTCATAAATAGTTTGCTTCTAACTAAATAAAACATATTATTTAAACTCGTGGACATTTCAATATTGGATGATGTGATCATAGTATTCTAGAAAGAAGTTGTTTTTAGTTTTTACCATTATATATTCGAATTCGTATATATAAAAAATTAATTCTTATAAGATTTTTTTTTCAACAAAATTATTAAATAATAATGCTCATCAAGTTCGACGGCGTGCTATATTATTTATATATATATATATATATATATATATATATATCAGGTATATTACACCCAAGCAATATAATTATTATTTATTATATAGATGAGAGAGCTAAGGTATCTATCTTATATAATTAATTAATAATTATAATATATGGTCTCTGCCTCAAGTTAATATAATAATAGCAATTTGAACAATTTTAATACTTTGAATCTTGACCAACTATTTTGTCCCATATGCTCTTTCTTTCAAATTATATATTCACATAAATATCTTAACCGTTACATATATTTTTCCCTCATAAATATTATTTAAAGGTTTCAAAATATGTAATTTGTTTCTAATATATCTTGGGTTTATCGTCAAATATAAAAAGTGAAAGCTATCCCATATATTATAGGGTTTATAACAGCACAAATATTCAAGTTTGGTCAGAAATCCTCGTGTATATAAAGTCTAAAAATAATGGTAAAAGTACTTAAAAATACATTTGATGTGTTGACCACTCCATTCTCATAACACAGTTAACTTACCCGTAAACTTCATCCACGTGGACAAACTTGGGTTGGTGACACAACAATTTTTTGCCAAGTGCACGAGCCCACGTCAGCCTTCTTTACGACAAAACAACGAATTCGACCTGTAATTAGGCTCGTCCACGTGGCAAAAAATTGTCATGTCGGCAACCTGTTGATGTACAAATTCGCCATTATTTAATATGACATAAAGTGCTAAAGTCGTGAATTAATTAAATTTACAAACAAAGATAAAAGGCTTTAAAGAAACAAATCGATATTCGCAAAAGCCCGATTGAGAAGTCCAGAGAAGTTCTCAATCAGACCAAAGCCAACGGATACAAGGCCACTCGGCCCAAAGAGCCCAAAGGCCCAATATCCATTCGACATTAACCCAGAAAGACGAGGGTAGAATTTTCATATTCTCTACCCGGCATCCCACTTCAAATCTAAGCGGAAGACCAGGAGCACGGAGGCAAGCCTCCAACGGGCATAATTCAAACACGACGACGAGAACAAAGTCACGGGACACGTGTAGCAAGATCGTCCATTCAGCCCGGTCAGCACAGAGAGAAGACCCCATGATTCCTGTAAGACCAACGGGAAGAATTGAAGCCTATAAATACCAAGCTCAAGCTCAGATCAACACACACGCATATTTACAACTCTGAGAGAATACATCGAAAGTTTCTACCCGGCATTTTTGCTCACTTTGAGATATTGTTGTATTCTTTCCCTCCTTCTTACTCGTTTCTATTTCTAGGCGTGATTTTGCTATCTGTAGCTATCCGTCTATGCCAATTGTCGCAATAAACTAACAGAGGAAGTAGTCAACTACCGCTTTGGGACGAACCTCTATAAAAAAATCCCTCGTCTCATTTATATTGCTTTTATATATATATATATACATATATCGTGAGTGAATCGAGAGCTTGCAACGTGAGAGATCGAATTCCACCAAATTGTCTTATTCAAAAATATCATACACTCACAAGTCACACTTGACTGTTTGAGGTGGGAAACCACGTCAACACAACCCACGTTTCTCCACGTGGCCAGAGTTTACGGGTAAGTTAATTGCGTTACGAGAATGGAGTGATCAACGCTCCAAATGCGACTTTAGGTACTTTTTCCACTACATTTAAACTTTAGGTACATGAGGGGTTTTTCGACCAAGCTCTAAGTATTTTTACCGTCATTAACCCTATATTATATCAGTGTTTGGGGTATTTTTAATGTTCAAACTATAAATTCTAAATATTATCATGTCTTTACTTAATCTCCGGGATACGTGAAGGTTTCACTAATAAATATAAGACGGAGTCACTATGCGAGTCAGGGGCGGAGCCAGGATTTTGCCAAGAGGGGCGAAAAAAATTAAACCGGAATTTTTATAATATAATATAATAAATAAAATATTTTTATAATTAATTTTAAATAATCGATAAAAAATTTAGTGATGCAATTATACAATTACAAAAATTATAACTTAGTGTATAATAAAAGAATCTTTATATTAAGAGATGATTAATAATATAGATCATAAATGTTAATAAATGTTAAAAAAATAAAGTTGATGAGAATTGAACCTTGGTCTTCAAAGATGGAGATTTAAAAAATAGACACTACACCAGAGTATTAACTTTGTTTGGTCATGATACATTTAATAAATATCTTAATAAAACTGTATATATTTATTCATTAAAAATCACGGATTTGAATCAAGTGGGGGCGGCCGTCCCCCCTCGGCCCTCAATAAATCCGCCCCTGATGCGAGTGATATAGTAATCTCCACTATTTGAAATAAGAAGAAAAAAGTAAGCTAACAAATAAAATCTAATAAGCAATACTAATTTGTTCACATCGTTATTTTTGTGTATATTTATTTTAATCTTTTTTCTTTCTTGCTCAATTATAAAATTATCGATAGACTAACAAATTCACATAAAATCATGAACGGTCGTACGCTTCTTAGCCGTTACTTTTATTAATAGTCTTATGTGATTCTTTCTAATGAATAAGGAAAAATAATTTAATTAGAAATGATTAAAAACACGATCTAGGACGATATGATAACGACCTCAACAAAGGACAAAGTGTCTGACATGAAAACCACCAAACGTTGCATTAATTACAAATTAAATACCAAGTCCTAAGTAGCAAATATACTAGTGTTATTTATATCAAATTACTCTACTCATATAGTTGAGTTTTTTAATTGTGACTTTTGTGCGGCATTATTCATTCATCGTTAAATTAAATAGTGTTATTTAATGAATTTGCAAAAGTTTAAATACTCTCAATATAATAAGTCAAGAGAAATTAAGAATAAACATATATAACTACCCTATGTTAATTACTCTACTCATATAATTGAGTTTTTTTTTTGTCTTCACATTCCATCCGATCCGATGCGACGACGAGAGACTTTTACCGTGTGAAATCACAATTTACGCTATATTTTCTTTCAAAAAGACTAATCAAAGCAATTATATGAATATAATTAAGCCATAAATATTTTGAATCTCTTATGGAACACAACACTTATAATTTTTTATATTCTAGCTTTCAATGTCATTTACCATTCTCCTCCACACAAATAATGTGGATCAATAAGCTAACATTTGATTTTTATGTAATATATACATACATATATATATATATATATATATATATATATATATATATATATATATATATATATATACGAGTCATGAGGAAGCATGAAATATCTAAAATCAACGGTCTAAGAGAAGACCAACTGATTTTTTTTTAAAATAGTTGTGAAGAAAGTAGGAAGATCACAAATAATATTTTAGTACAACCCTAAGTTAAGTATTTTAAAAAAATATATTTTGAAAGAAATTTCTCTTTTAACTTACTAGTAAATTCCATAAATTCTATTTATTTATTCTAAGCTCTAACTATTTATTTATTCTAAATGGAAAGCACAACTTTCATGGCAATTTCCTCCTATTTTAGTGCATAGACGCATATGCCCTTCAAAATGAATACAAATTGACCAAATTGCCCTTTCTTGCTAAAATTCTTCACTTAATAATGAGTCCTTGAAGCTCGAAGTGATTAATACAAACTCTGTAATTAATACATTTATCGAGTCTTTTGTCTCCTCGAATATTGTAATATGATTAATTTCCCCCCAATTATTATGATGTAATTTAAGTTTATTAGTGTAAATGTGTAAATCACCATTATACTTATAATTTACCGGGCATTTATATTGACAAGAAAGTGTTAGTATGAGTTTTTGACAATGTTGGTCTCCTTATTAATAGAGTTTAAAAGAGTAATAGATCCTTCTTAAACTTTATATTTGGTGAACTCGAGTTCTTGAATTGTAATCCTTACGGTATTATTTGTTTGTTTTTTCAAAAAATAGTCTATGTTTTAAAAAATATTAATATATATTTTGTTCGCAACACGTAACAATAACTTCATACTAAAATTTGTAAATTTCTAAAATTATCATGGGTCTGAAAACTATTGTGATAAATTTCAGAAAGTTAGATAATTTTCATGAATTTTCGGATGGCAATGTGCTACTTTGAAGAAGGAAAAAAAAAAACATGTAGACATTTACGCTAAAAAAATTAAACCACGGGACGAAGTGCACAGAAAAAAAAGTTGAGAGGAGATTCTCAATAATAAGAAATCAAATCCGCGTTGACCAGATTCCAATCCATACCGAATGGCAATTCCGTAATTAAACTCAACTTCATGCCCTCTATTTTCCTTCTCTCCGACAACCAATCAGTACTTAACGCTAAAAACCGCGCTTTTCAAAAACCAGCTCAAACACAAAGAAAACAGAGTCAAAGTTCTTCGTTCTTCCTCTTCTTCTTCTCCAATCGAGCTCCGATGGCGGCGAGGTTGCAGAGCGGCCTCCGCCTGCTGGCCCAGCAGTGCGGCGCTCTGTTCCGGAAGAACCTCCTCCTCTCGTGGCGGAACCGCCGCGCGACGTTCCTGCAGCTCTTCGCGTCCTTCTTCTTCATCTTCCTCATCTTCGCCATCCAGAAGGCGATCGAGTCGCGCTTCGCCTCGGCGACGTCGTTCAGCAGCGTCGCCGACCCGCGCGCGCTGCCGCTGCCGCCGATCCCGCCGTGCGAGAGCAAGTACTACGCCAAGCTGCCCTGCCTCGACTTCGTGTGGAGCGGGAACGGGAGCGCTAGGGTTCGGAGCATCGTCGGCAACATCATGGAGAACAATCCTGGCAGGAGGATTCCGGCCGAGAAGGTGAGTGGATTCGCGATGATGAGAATTCTCTCGTTCTTTTTTTCTGTTTGTTTCCCGAGAAAAATGGAGAGCCAGAATCGTGCGTGGTTGAGCGTTGACTAGATTTATTTATTTTATTATTTTTAATTGTTGATTTATCTGTAATTTATGGAATTGATAGGCCAATGCTTTTACGCCACGTGTCACTTTCATTTTGCCTTTTGCGTTCGAAAGGTTGCTCCTTCTGCAAGTTATATAACAAGAAAAAGTATATACTTTACTTAGGGGAGATTATCTAATTTTACCGGTTCCCGGGTTTTTTACTGGTTCAGCGGACCCGGTTTTGAGAATTCGGACCGAGAAATTACCGGTTCCGGTTTTTTTATTTTATTTTAAATAGAACTTATTAATTCTACTATCTTTATAGATAAAACCCTTAAAATCCGGTTTAAGTCAGATTTTTTTTTTCCGGTCATGGTTCCCGGTTTAAACTGGTAACATACCTGTTCTTCATAAGTCCCGGTACCCAAACAAAATGTTTTTACAAAACCGGAGCACGCCTAATTACCGGAAAACCAAGACTGGGAGGAAAAAAAATTATCAATTCATGATCCCGGTTTCACCCCATATTTATATATATATATATATATATGTATATGACGTATAGATTTTACTATATTCCTATAGGTTGGCGTGCTTAGAGTACAACTTCCATAAATTGATAACGCTATCATAGAATTTTATTATATTATTGAGATTTTAAATAGAATAGTGTTCTTTAGAGTCGGAAACCGGACGAAAGTATAATTTAAATCGAAGTTATTAATAAACGGAGAATAATTAATTGTTAGCTAAATATAGTTGATATGAGAATTAAACGACAATTAGCTTAAACAAGACTTGTATGTTCATACACCACTCTTTCAGTATGTTCCTCAAATGCTTACGTTTAGAAGCATCCTATGCTGAAAATCGGAAATGTTGGCGTGTTTGTGAAGGTGTTATCGTTTCGAACATCCCAAGAAGTAGACGCTTATCTGTTTGAGAATCCTATGCGCTGCCCGGGAGCTTTGCATTTCACGGACAGAAACGCCACCATGATTGGCTATGGCTTGCAGACGAACTCGACGCCTGTTGCAAACCGAGGAATCTTCGAGGACCCGACATTCAAGTTCCAATTACCGCTTCAGATCGCTGCTGAGCGCGAGATTTCCCGGTCGCTGCTCGGAGGTATTTAATTAGATTGTACTACTGTCCACGAGAGGGCTAAAATAGTATATAAACAAACTCGAAAACCATAAAATTTAAGTGGTAAACATATATATATTTTAAGCAAACAAAAATCACATCTTCTTAATCTTAAGCGGTAAAGTCGGCTGTTGATACCAGTTTTTCAAATGAAAACCACAATAGGGATCGTTTAGTAAAAAACGGTTGCGGTTTTAACCGCATTGATCGATTTTCATTTCAAAACGCAAAAATACAGTTGTGAAAATCGGAAACTTAATTTTAAATTTAGTTACGGTTATTCAAATTTGTACTTCTGCCACATTTTTAACCGTGCTTTTTTTTTTTTCACGGATTACGTTTTTCAGTTCCGAACTTTAGCTGGGAACTATCGTTTAAGGAGTTTGCTCACCCTGCTCTGGAAATCTTCTCTGCAATCAATACAGTAGGACCGGCGTTTTTTCTTGCAGCAGCGATGTTCAGTTTTGTGTTTCAGATGAGTTCTTTAGTCTCCGAAAAGGAACTAAAACTCCGACAGGTCGATTTCTCCTCATGTAAAACTTGTCGATTATATTAGCATTATTATACATTGTTGATTCTGATGCTTTGCGATTTTTCGTTTGTTTTTTTCCGACCGATATACAGGCAATGTCTATGATGGGCCTTTATGATTCTGCTTACTGGTTTTCATGGTTTGCTTGGGAAACAATTCTCGGACTTCTCTCATCGCTCTTCATTGTTCTTTTCGGCATGCTGTTTCAGTTTGATTTCTTCTTGAACAACGGTTTTGTCATCGTGTTTCTTGTGTTCTTCCTGTTCCAACTCAACATGGTAAGCCTATTTCTTGTGATTTGTTTCGGTAAAATTCCCGTTTTTCATTTGAATCATTTCTCCTCTTGGATCGCAGCTCGGTTTCGCCTTCATGCTGTCGTCCTTCATAAGCAAAGCATCTTCGGCCACAACGCTCGGGTTCTTCATATATATCATCGGCTTCCTAACCCAGGCAAGATTTCCTCGTTCCATCGACCAGCAAAAGGAACAATCAAATGATGAATAGCAACAAAACCCTCCGTTTTTATTTATTTCAGCTTGTTACGGGGTTCGGTTTCCCCTACAACGACGGCGTGGCCAGCTACTACAGATTCATTTGGTCACTCTTTCCACCGAATCTTCTTGCAAAAGCTCTGAATTTACTTGCCGGTGCAACTTCCACTCCTCAAGATGCGGGTATTAGCTGGAGCAGCAGAACAAAGTGTGCTCCGAACGACGACGAGTGTGTGATATCGATCGTATGTCTAATCGAAAATCTCTCACCAGCTGCTCATTCATTATATTATTCCATTCTATATGATTACTTTTTATTCATGATTTTGTTGACAGGCCGATATATATTTGTGGTTGGTGGGCACGTTTCTCCTCTGGTCCATATTGGCGCTTTACTTCGATAACATTATCCCGAATGCGTCCGGTGTTAGAAAGCCGTTCTATTACTTCCTATCGCCCGGATACTGGACAGGACGAGGCGGAAACAAAGTCAAAGGTACAGTTTTCGGTCTCCGTCTCTATCTTTGAACTTGGTAAAACGTATGGTTCTTACATTTTTATGTTATTTTTCTCCCGTTTCAGAGGGTGGAATTTGTAGCTGCATAGGATCGGTCCCGCAAGTGGATCATGTTAGTCCCGATGATCCAGATGTTCTTGAAGAGGAGAACCTAGTACAGCAACAAACTCGGGAAGGTTTCGAAGATCCCGAGATCGCAGTTCAGATTCGTGGCCTGGTGAAAACGTATCCCGGGTCCACGAACATTGGTTGCTGTAAGTGCAAGAAAAACCCACCTTACCAAGCTCTCAAGGTAAAGAATAAGAATCTTTAGATTCAATGAATGGATTTAACGACGCGACATTACACATTGAGCGTAATCCCGTTATTGTTTAACCTCAGGGCTTGTGGGTGAACTTTGCAAAGGACCAGTTATTTTGTCTGCTAGGACCGAACGGAGCAGGGAAGACAACAGCTATCAATTGCTTGACCGGTATCACACCGGTGACTGGTGGAGACGGTAACAACTTTCGTAATTTTTCGATCTTATCGACTTTGACTGGTGAAAAAAACATGTGTAATCACTCGTTGGCCTATATAAAAACAGCATTGATATACGGCTCCTCCATACGAAGCTCTGTCGGAATGTCAAAGATCCGAAAAATGATCGGCGTTTGTCCACAGGTTTTCTTCTCTCCGCGTTGTACATTTCGAAAGTCCCCAAACGTGCTGGTTCATTATTTTGACTCATTTCTGAAACTTATGTCTGTTTTATAGTTTGATATTCTCTGGGAGGCACTTTCCGGGAGAGAGCATCTCCATCTCTTCGCCAGTCTAAAGGGTTTACCCCCGTCTTCGATACAATCCGTACGTACACCCCCGTTTTATTAAGCCAGATTCAAGACTTAGATGTGAAACCGGGAACAGGTTCCCCGGATTTAATAAATCCCGCTTTCTTTCTTTTTTTCCCGGTTATTCAGATAAAAGTAACATATTGAACTGAATTTCGAAAGAATAGCAAGTTAATATAGAAACACTAACACATACTACAGCAAACAGCGGAACAAGTAAAAAAAAAACGACACAGCCCGAAATAAAAATTAGATAAAATAACAAGCTACAAACCGGTAGCAAAACCGGGATCCAGGTGGAAAAATTGCCCCTACAAGAATGGAGTCGATTTAGTTTGCCTCGGAGTTCTTATTCTGTGCGGTTTTGGTCAACTGTGCAGGTTGTCGAAAAGTCACTTGCAGAGGTGAAACTCACCGAGGCAGCCAAAATGCGAGCCGGAAGCTACAGTGGAGGAATGAAACGTCGCCTCAGCGTGGCTATAGCGCTTATCGGCGATCCAAAACTGGTCATCTTAGACGAGCCTGTACGCAGATTTGCACCGCTCTCTATTTTTATTTTATTTTTCATAATCTGGTTTTTTATGGTTAGCATTCAATTTTCAGACTACGGGCATGGATCCGATAACACGAAGGCACGTGTGGGACATCATAGAAGATGCCAAAAGAGGCCGAGCGATCGTCCTGACAACGCATTCAATGGAAGAAGCCGACATATTAAGTGACCGGATCGCGATAATGGCGAAGGGAAGGCTTCGTTGCATTGGAACTTCGATCAGGTTAAAGTCTCGGTTTGGGACGGGTTTTATCGTAAACGTGAGCTTTTCCGGTACCTATGCACAAACTCCTCCCGGGAGGGATGTAGTTGATTCAGCGGAGCACGAGGCAGTGAAGCAGTTCTTTAAAAGCGTACGTTGAATCATTCATGGTTTGAGAATTTTCCGTTAAAAATGCAAGCTCGGTTTTAAGAAGTCTTACTCCGGCTATGTTTTTACAGCGTTTAGATGTCGTACCGAAGGAAGAGAATTGGTCGTTTCTCACTTTCGTCATTCCTCATGATAAAGAAGCGCTTTTATCGGTAAATCGCATACCCTTCTCGTCTCGCTATTTTCCGGTTTTGAGTAATTATCAGCTACGCCCTCCGAACTTGTCGCGTTATTTCCGTTTTTTCTCTAATTTTTTTTAGAAGTTCTCTTTCTGAATTTTTAAAATTGTAGCAATTACCTCCGTAACCCTTAGATAATCGACGATTATTCTAAAATTTAAACTTGCAATGCAAATATTAATACATAAATAATTTTCCCTCTCAATACTAGTATATCTCTTGCACGTGGCTTAAAATTTGAAGAAAAAATCATAATTTTTTAATAATTGGAGAAAAATTATTACAGCTTATTAGATTAAGTTCATAGAAAAATTTAATATAAATAAGAGAAAAAAAATATATAGTAGAAATTATAATGAATAACCACATTCATATTGTTTACATTGCATTTTAGAGTTAAGGTTTTTATTTGCAAAATAGCTAAATATTAGCTATTTTGTCAATGGTTAAAATGGTCATAATGGTTAATTGGCTATTTTATAAATATTAGTTATTTTGTCAATTTTAAACTATTAAGTTGACTATTTATCTTAAGCTCCCTATATAATTTCTCTAATTAATGTGTTTCGGCCTAATTTCCGTTTTCGTGGAATACAATGCCGAGCAGAATTTTTTCGTGGAACTCCAAGATAGAAAAAAAGATTTTGGCATTTCCGACATTCAACTCGGTCTCGCAACTCTCGAGGAAGTTTTCTTGAACATCGCGAGCCAGGCCGAGCTCGAAGCCGCCACAGCGGAGGGTAGAATGGTCCCACTAACGCTAACATCCGGAACAATACTCGAGGTAAGCCTTAATTACGTTTGATGAACTCGATTTACAGGAATATATAACGGTATAAGTAACTTCTACTTCTAGCAATGTGGATTTTATATGTCTGATTTCCTCTATTCGCTCTCGACCAAAAATGCAGATTCCCGTCGGAGCGAGGTTTGTGGGGATTCCCGAATCGGAATCCGCAGAAAATCCGAGAGGAATCATGGTGGAAGTTTACTGGGAGCAAGATGAATCAGGCTCTCTCTGTATCTCCAGCCAATCAGAGGAATTTCCGGTGCCACCTGGCGCTGAGCCGATGGCATCAGCGGCGACACTTACACGAAGACCTTCATTGGGCCGAAGAGAGGCGCCTCGCGGTATCGTGATCGATCCGAGCCACGTAACTAACGGAATCTCTCGACATGGATCCCGTCGCGTTGTAAATTAATAGAGCCTCATTGTCTTGGTCATTATAGTTTTATTTTACTCATAATTTTGGACCATTACAAATTTACAACCATTTGTTTCACGTGTGATTATAATTTTGACGCTTTTTTCGTGTGATTTTCCGGGGTTTTGTATTTCGATTGATTACTATTTGATCTCTGTAAATACGTTACAGAACGTTTTGTTGTATCTTAATTCATCTTTTAAATTCAATTTATAAGATATATGACATTTATAAGTTAGATAAATAACAAGTATTATTTGGTATTAGTGATAGTTGAGAGGATCAGCCGCCAAAAAGTCGAAGTCGGAGGGGTCTAACGCTGATTAAACAAAGTTGCGGGACTTATTTGCACCGACGTTAAAAGTTGAGGGAGCGTTGATGCCATTTATACATACAGCTAGGATACAACGGTCAAATAAACGATATTAACTGACTTTTAAAAATTTCAACTTGCTTCAGGCAAGTCACCACAAAATATGTCCGGCGACCGGAAATTGGGTTCCGAGGCCAGCTTCCTCGAACGCCTATTGGGTTCCCGCGCCAAGTGAGGCTCTTTTTATATATATATAAATTAAAATGCTAGCTTTAAGAAAATAAAAAATAAATTTAAGTGATGGAAATGACCATGAAATATTAATAAAAATAATAATTTAAGCATAACGTATATTTGTCTCCCAAACCGCACATAATCAAACTTTGATTATAAAAGATAATCACACAATTAGTGGGAAAGCAAAACACATAAATATAATCACCTGGATGTATATATATATATATATATATATATATATATATATATAAATAATGGATATATTATAGATATATAAAAGTATTCTATAATATTATTTTATAATCTCTATTTTCGTGCCAACTACTAGTCTACTTGCAGTCTCATTGAAGCAAAGGAGATCATTAATAACACTTGACAATATTATTATCGTATTATCTCAGATTCTCAATTATTTATCCATGAAAATATAAATTATTTATTTAGTTATTTATATATTGTCGGTACAAGTTCGGGTTGCCTTTTTCAGAATCGGGTCAATTTAACTTTTTGAAACAGGGTCGGGTTAACCTTTTCAACCTGAATCTGGCACTAAATATTCAACCCAACCAAATTCTGAAAAAGTCAACCTATGGGTCTGAAAAATTCAACCTCAATCCGGTACTAAATACTCAACCCAACCAAATTCTGAAAAAGTCAACCTATGGGTCTGAAAAATTCAACCTGACCCCGTTCCAAAAAAGTCAACTCAATCCTCATCCGAAAAGGTCAACCTAACCCCTTTCCTAATGAGTCAATCTGAAACCGGTGCGAAAAAACATATGTTTCTATTACTATGCCACTTATTACAGTATAACCTCTATAAATTAATACTGTTAAGACCGGCAAAAAATATTATCTTATCGGATGATTAATTAACATATAAATTAATAATTTATTAATTTATACATTAATAAAGAAACAATTATTAATTAGGTATAATTATAATAACATCTTTAGTAACAAAAAATTATTTTAATTTATTGTATCGAGAATTTTAAAGTATCAATATTAAGAATATCAAGAAAGACTATTACAATTTAAAAAGATTTTCTTAGAGCACCAATGTAATAAATATTAAAGAGCCCAATGATATTAAAGATGAATAACAATAGCTTCTTAGAGTATTGATAATTAAAGCTATAATATTACTATATAATCATATTTTAAGAAGACTACATGATTAGTGATGTAGTGTTATATTTTTATTTAATGTGATTCATAATTATTTATGTTATATTTTATTGAAAGTGATTTTATAATTATTTATGTAATTTTTATATTGAATTATTAATTTATATATCACTTGGGACATATATACTTTCAAAAAAATATTATCTTATAAATTTAGCGAATCATTAATTTAGCTAGTTAGGCCCGAGTCGGGACCGGCCAAAAATATTATTTAATCGCGACTATTAATTTATCGAGCATTAATTTATAGAGGTTTTACTGTAATAAGTTCTATTCATATTCTTATTGTTGTCAAGATATAACGTGAGGTGAATGTGTTTAGTGGTTATGCTGCTCTTATATGTGTGAGAAGTGATGAGTTTGAGTCCTACCAAAGTCATAATATTTTAACATTTATTTAGATGATGTCAGCAACCAATTTTTTTTAAATAGTTTATCGCGGTATAAATACCCAAACTTTAGTTTTATCACGACATAAATACCCAAAGTTTGCCACGTGTAAGTGACGTGGCGATAGACTAACGGATGTTAAGTTTGACTGGACGGAATAAGTGTTTGCCACAGATTGACCGAGTTTGGCTACATTAGCCGCTATAAATCCAGTTTGGACCTTTATCGACACAAATCATGAAAGTTTGGCTACTTTAGCCGCTATTATCCCTTTTAAATTAATATATATATATATATATATATATATATATATATATATATATATATATATATATATATATATATATATAAAAGGAAACAGATAGAGGATATTTTAATTGTCTTAAAATTAGATGGTATCCCTCAAAAAATAAAATAAAAAAAATTAAAGGGTACAACAAATAAAGTTATTATATATAGGCTAATTATTAATAATTGATTTTATCATGTGCCTAAAAGATGCCAAAAGCCGTCTTAGCTCAGCCGGTAGAGCGCACGGCTTTTAACTGTTTGCATCTTCTGACTTAGACTTCCTCTAGTTTTGTTTGCTTTGAATCAGGTTTCAGTAACCGGGATTAACTCTTGGTGACTACATTTTTTTATTTTCCTGTTTGCTAGTTTCACCGAGTGCTCGGTAATTACTCGTTGCTTCACTTATTTCCAAGTTGGAATCAATCGTGAAAACGAATTGTCTTGATATGTAAATACTAAATATTAGTTTCTCAAACACAGACTCCGTAAATGGTAAAATTTCGAATATTCAACCAAGGAGAAAGACGGAATAAACGGTGCTTTGAATTTTTCTTTGGGTCGAATTTAAATGACACGGAAGAACTTGCCAATCTTTTCCAATTACTCAAAACACAAACTATTCAATGCAACACAAAGCATTTGTTGAATTGTTTCTCTCTCCATCAATAAAGAGGAAACCCTAGAAGATCATAACATTCATCAGAAAATTGCAAAACTTGAGGAGCAAGCAATCACCAAAAATGACCATTCAAACCAGATTCTGTTAGCTCTTATGCCCTAACCCTAGATTCTGAAGATTCTGGTTGTCTTCCAAGAGCCGATCGTATTCTAAGAGCAGATCTGCCGCTTGCTTCTGCAGCGCGCTCACGGGATTCGGCTGTTTCGACTCTCTTGTCCTTCTCGTCCGATTCGGACTTCAGCTTCTTGAAACGTTCCTTCATCGTGGAAAGCTCGTCTTTCAGAGATTTCAACTCCTTGGAGTTCTTCTCTTCCGTTTCCTTCAGCTGTAGCTTCTCTTTCTGAAGCTTCTCGAATTCGGCCTTTGAAGATCCCATGTTACTTCTCAGCCCTAGAAGCTTTCGTAGGTAGTGGTGCATTCGGTCGATTATGAAGCCGAGAAATAGGGTGAAGCCTGTAAGATCATAAAACCAATTAGTAACGGAGTTCTATTCGAGATGGAACTTTTAAGAGTTGATTTCGGATAGAAACGAGGACTCTATTGATAAACGTGACCCTGTCACTACTTCAAGAGTTAGACCGAGAAAACTGTCCTAGATTAGGCGCTTATATATATATAGTCTTAGAAAGTCTAATCCTATATATATGGTAAAAACCCCTATCACCCTTACCTAATGAAGATACTAAATGCATAATTAACAAAAACAAATCAAAATGTCAAGTTTTCTATAAATAAACAAAAAAAAAGTATGAAACTTGACAGAGCAAAACAACATTATATACGTGCAATGATGAGCGTCGCAATTATCCTACATACCATATTCCCTCACGACTTTACGGGCACAATCGTAGGGTAAAATGGCTTGTATGAACAAACGAAAGGGCACGGATTCAAAAAACTTCCGATGGGCTAAACTTTTACAATAATCTTCTTGTCTTTAACACATCTTCCTATTCAGAAATACCTAAAGATCTGCTAAGCAGCCTAATAGAAAGTGATAGTGAATATTTGAATCAAGCAACACCATAGAATATATATATATAACAGACTAAAACACAATAAAATGCATATAAATCATAACACACTCATATATGCATGTCCAATAAAGAGCAAGAACTAAACTTTTCCTACCAAATCAGGAAAAAGGTGAGGCTTCAACCAAGTGATACATGTGATTAACATACTACACATACATATACACAGCTATATTCACACATATATATACCCAAGATACAAAATTAACCAATAAGCATTACCCAAATATCAGACCAAATTATCAAGAGAAAGGCAGACATAAATATACGCATACATACCCATGAGGGAAGCTTCGAGCAAGTGGGTCCTCCAGAGAACCTGGTCCATGGGGGACATGGTGCCCAATTTGGCACCTCGGTTCTGGATCTTGACGATGCTGAAGAAGCTCGACATGAAAATGGCGAACATGGTCCCTGCGATGGTCAACACGGTGCCTCTCTTCATCTTGAGCTGGTCGAGGCTCTTTATGACGAGCTCTCTCAGAGGCCCGATCTTCACCAGAAGAAGAAACGCCACAACGCCCTCCGAGAACAGCACCAAGAACAGTAGCTGAATCATCTTCTTCTAAAAGAATATCAAAATTGAAAATTGATTCTACCCTTTTGCTACGGAGACATGGGCATTGAGAAAAAGGCAAGCTTTTTGGGAAATGGTATAGTAAGAAGAAGAAGAAGAAGAAGCAATGGTGTTGGAGTTTCGGCGGATCTGTGCGCAAAGAAAGTGGCTTTTCATAAATCTATGTATTTGTAATTTTTGATGTTATCCTCGCTGATTACTAGGATCTGTATTCGAGTTGGATCGAGAAAGCAATTGCTGTGTTACATACTCTAAAAAAGGTTCATGATTTTAGCAATCTTGAAGACGATCCGTGGAAATTCTTTTGGGGATTAACAATGACACCACAAGGAAGACCGAAATGATGAAATTTCTCCGCAATGCAACATTACTATGCCTTTCCACGTAATTTTTTTTTTCTACTTTCGATATAGTTTCTCGTGCGGACCTGTTAGCCATTTCGTTTGTGAGTCAGCATGATGATTTTCTTGATCATTTATTCTTTGTCTGTCGTCTTAGGATATATTATTATGCGGAGAGAGGCTTCTCACGGTAACATTGATCATGCAAGAAGAGTATTCGATATGGCACTGTCATCTATCGAGGGGCTTCCATCAGTAAGTTCATCACGTCTTCTCGAAAAAATGCATATATATTTTCGTTAGGGTTTTGGAGCTTGATGTCTTATTATGAACTACCGAATCCCATTTTGTAGTATCTATTCTTTATGTGGGTTTTGGTTGATGTCATTTTGCCCTTACGAATTCTTCATGTTCAATGATGGCTTTCACATTGGATTTTTAGCATAATCTGACTAAATCGGTATATTTACAATGTAAACAAATTGCAGGAACAGAAATCTCTCGCTCCGCTTCTTTACTTCTGGTATGCGGAGACAGAGCTCGCGAATGATCCTCGTACAAGCCACGAATCCTCAGTCAGAGCAATGCACATTTTATCGTGCTTGGGAAGCGGGGAAACGTACTGTCCGTTCAAAGGTCAACCAACGAGTTTGCAGTTACTACAAGCTCACCAGGGCTTCAAAGAAAAATTAAGAGCGGTGAGATCAGCATGGGTTTGTGGCGTCATCGATGACCAGTCTGTTTCGGTTGTATGCTCGGCTGCTTTGTTTGAAGAGTTAACCTTGGGACCTATGGCGGGTGTTCAAGTTCTAGATCAGGCTTTCGCAATGGTGCTTCCGGGTATTTATCTACTTTAAATAGAATTTGCAGTAGATTGTGATAGGACCTGAGGCTAAACTCAAACATGAATCAACGATAATTCACGTGGGTAATGACTCCTATTATTAAATGATTGAATAAAACCGAATAATAAACGTAGCAGTTGTTCGTTCGAGAATGCAAAAAGCAAATCAAACTACCGGCAACGCCCCTAGGAAACTAAAACATAAATAAAAATACTGCTTTTATTCATAATAAAGTAAACCTAACAAAGAGTCAGGGTCAAAATAATTCTCAATTAGTAGTGACTGCATCAGCTTATTATTTTATCTTGATCTGCTCTGAACCCTAATGCTCGATTTATCACAGAAAGGAGGAGCCGAACCTATCAGATCGAGTTCTTGTTTGAGTTTTATGTGAGGATGCTTCAGAGATGTGTGGATCAATCGAGCCAGTCATATTAAGAATATAGAGACTAATGTGTCGTTTATTGACTAGCTAATTGCTTTGTCGTTTGTAAAACTCTACTCTATATATAGCAGGAAGCCACCATTGTAACGATGAATTCATTGTATCAAAAAGAGGATTATTCAGAGAATGCTAAGCTCCTTCTTCTTTGCTTCATTCTTCTTCTTCGTTTATGATTCAAAAACTTAATAAGTCAAAATGCTGGGACGCCATTTGTGAGGGGCTGCAAATATTTCCTTGTAACGCTGAAATTTGTAGCGCTTTAGTGCAGATCGGTCATCTCTATATGACATCTAATAAGCTGCGATGGATCTTCGATGATTACTGCAAAAAAAAGTAAGAGGTTTTTTTTTTTGTTGTTTTCTTGTTTAACCTAGACTCCGGACCCTAAAAAGTATATAAATATATGCTCATTCATTTTTGCTTTGCTTATATTGCAGGAAACAATCCGTGATATTATCGATTTTCGCATTATCGTTCGAAATGAGCAGAGGAGGATCGCAGCATAGGATTTGCGGATTGTTCGAGAGGGCGTTGGGAATGCGCAATTCGGTTTTACTATGGATATGTTACATTGCCTACAAGGCTGATGTAGAGTGCGATTCGTCAGGAGCAAGGCGTGTTTTCTTCCGAGCAATTCATGCTTGTCCTTGGTAAAATCACGTCCTTGCGCTTGTTTTACGAACAAGGCACGTTTTCTTTCGAGCAATTGCAAACCATCCAATGCTTGTGCTTGTTTCTCAGGTCCAAGAAGCTGTGGATGGACGGTTTCACAAAGCTAAACGCGATTCTTACCCCGAAAGAGCTGTCACATCTGCAAGAGGTCATGCGCGATAAGGAGCTGAATCTCCGGACCGACATTTACGAGATCCTTCTACAAGATGATTTGGCCGTGTGACTGAGAAGCAAGAAAGAAGCATTGTAAACAATTAGTCATAGATGATTGTTTAGTGTTTACAGTAAATGTTTAATAGAATTTTTCAAGTTTCAGAAAAGCGGGTTTTGTTTTTGTCATAGTTAGATTTATCTTATAATCAAACGAAATATGATGGATAGTAAAATAATAAACGAAAATTTTGTTTTCAATTTTTAAAATAAAATAATATATGCACAAATTTTATTAAATTCATATTTAATAAATTAATAATTTTATCTATTCTCAACTTATTATAAACGTGTTAAACTAATATTCAAAAAATTAATAATATAATACATTCATATGGTCCTCCTCATTGAGTCTGTGGTGTAGTGTACTGTATTAAAGGATAATTAAGTAAAACATGACAATCTTGAAATGTTTAAAAATGAAAAACTGTAGTCGTTATTATGTAAAACATTAGGTATTTTTGCCGCTATTATTCCATGTGTATTTAAACAGAGATTAATAGACCTAAATCGCATGTAAAATCAGATGTAGCCGAAAAGAAGAAATAAGACAGCTATTTGGTCAGCAGTTGATCTCCGATTTAGCCGAAATTTAAGAACAAAATGAACAAGAAGATTGCGTTCAGCACCCGTCTCAAAGAAATATAAGTAGCACTATATTTCTTCTTATCGTTTTCTAAATCAGTCTTTCTTGGCTCGATTATGGCAACGGTCTAGCACATGGCAAGCTGATGGCCTATAGGGGCGATCATGTTGGGATTTACGTCCACAAGATAGACATGAATGACCTTTTAGCAAATAAAATAGTTTATTAATAAAGTTCTCAGAGGATGATGCAACACTCGAGGACGAAATCGCCAAGCTCGACGCGGCCATAGATTTCTAACTCCAAGTTTATCCCTAACGTTACCTAGAATTCAAAGTCTGCAGCTGAGATATCTATCCACTTCGACTGAGGGCCCGATGCCGAGGTTGATTCGGAGGATGATACGGCGGTCAAGGACGAAATCACCGAGCTCGGCGTGGCCATGGATCTCCATTTCGTTGCTCAATTGTGCTCCGACTCAGGCCCCATTTTGAGTCAATACACGTTCGTGAACTATTGCATATTGCTCCTGCAATACTGTACACTTACTCGTGAGCTATCCTGTGATTTTTCGCTTTGGGAATGCTCCTCGGGGGAGGGTGTTGAGCCTCATGCTGAAGGTGTTGAAGGTTATACAGGCCTCAGCATCAGCATCAAGACCGGAATTTTCTTCGTTATCAGATTCGAGCGCCTCTTCGGGCGGCGAATTGATACCCGGATTATATGTAATAGCGCCGGATGGAATTTTCTTGAAAAAAGAAACACTGGATAATTCAGAAGAGAAAATAACATTTTTTTTTATGAAAACATTAAACATTTAAAGATTCAGAATCTAATCTTATGTCTTGCTTCTAAGGTATATAACCAAAATCGTAAAATTCGACATGAAGATGCAACTTCTTCTACATCAATGACATTCCTTTCTTCACATCAATGACATTCCTTTTAAGTTTGTCTGACGAGCAGAAACCAGATGGTAAATTTGGAAGAGTTTATTTGATTTCTTAAGATTTTGGCTTTGGATTTCCTTGTGTTTCAACCATGGCTTGCAATGTTAACTTGGATGGTTTATATTGGAGTTTTGCTGTGAGACATCTTCTAAGCAGGAATCGAATATGGAACAATCTTTCCAGTAGTCTTATGAAGCAAAAAAGGATCGTTGGAAGGCGTAGTGTTAGGAGTTGTAAGCCAAGGAATCAATTGCAATTGCGTGCCTTGTTTGTTGCTCCTCATGTAGGTTTGTCTTTGTCCAATAATTTTGGTTCGTCAAGCAGATGTTCACCCACCTAGATCTTAGACTCTGGGGCTACTCAACATATGTCTCCCAACTTGGCATCATTCGATTGTATGTCCCCTGATTCATCTATATCGATTATGACCGCTGATGGCAGTCCTATGCCATCGGAAGGTATTGGTTCGGTTGTTACTCCTCATTTGTCTCTTTCCGATGTTTACTATGTTCCGAATCTTACTCCTAATCTTGCATCAGTCGGTCAAGTGTGTGATTCTAGTGGCTCATTGGTTTGTTTCTCTAATACTGGTTGTTGTGTTTATGACCCGCAGTCTAAGAAAGTGATTGGGACAGGCCGTCGGCAAGGGAAGCTCTATGTTTTGGATGACCTTAAAGCACCAGATATTGCAGCATCTAGTGTGGATTTGTCTTCTTTTCGTTTAAGTCGTTCTTCTTCTGACTTTTATTTGTGGCACTCTCGTTTGGGACATGTTTCCGCGTCTCGTTTGAAGTATTTAGCTTCTACAGGAGCTCTTGGGCAATTAAACTTTCATGATATTTCAGATTGTTGTGGATGCAAACTTGCAAAGTTTGCAGCGCTACTTTTTAATAGAAGTGTTTCATCATCTAGTGCTCCTTTCGATCTTGTGCATTCTGATGTGTGGGGACCTGCCCCTATTTCCACAAAAGGGGGTTCTCGATATTATGTCTCCTTTATTGATGATTTTACGCGCTACACTTGGGTTTATCTTATGAAACGCAGATCGGACTTTCTTGGCATCTTCAATGAATTCAGAGCTCTTGTTAAAACTCAACATGGTGTCGTCACTAAGTGTTTTCGCTGCGACTTGGGGGGTGAATACACTTCGACAGATTTCTCTCAGTTACTTGCTTCTGATGGGACTATTCGTCAAACTTCATGTACAGACACCCCTCAACAAAATGGTGTTGCTGAAAGGAAACACCGTCATCTGGTCGAAACTGCTCGTTCGTTCTTATTGTCTGCCGAGGTTCCTAGTGTTTTTTGGGGGGAAGCCATTCTTACAGCTGCTCATGTGATCAATAGAATCCCAACTTCACATAATGCAGGTTTATCTCCTTTTGAAAAATTACTGGGGAATAAGCCTGATTATTCATAGTTGCGTGTCTTTGGTTGTACCTGCTTTGTTCTTCGACCTCACGTTGAGCGTACTAAACTGACTTCTAAATTAGCATTGTGTGTCTTTCTGGGCTATGGTAGTGGTCAAAAGGGATACCGTTGTTTTGATCTTGTTGCTCATAAATTATATGTCTCTCGCCATGTATTTTTCTTAGAGCATATCCCATTCTCCTCTGTCCCTGCTAGGTCGCATCATATGACACAATCAGATCTCGTTCGCATTGATCCTTTTGATATTGACATCGACGATGCTCCAGTTACACAGTCTGACTCTTTAGCTCATGATCCACCGACTCCTCCAGCGATTGCGGATCATTCGCCTTTTGAGCATGCGGATCATCCGCCCTTTGAGCATGCAGATCATCCACCTCCCCGCCAATCTACAAGAGTGCGTAAGTCCACCAAACTTCCCGATTTTGCTTATTCTTCATATTCTACACCATTTGCCTCCTTCATCACCTCCATTCATAGTCTATCTGAGCCTACGTCTTTTCGAGAGGCTGTTGTTGATCCACTTTGGCAGAAAGCTATGGCTGAGGAGCTTGCTGCTTTACATCAGACTCATACATGGGATTTGGTGCCTTTACCATCTGGAAAACGCACAATTGGCTCTCGTTGGGTTTATAAGATCAAAACAAAATCTGATGGAACTGTTGAACGGTATAAGGCCCGACTTGTTGCTAAAGGTTATTCCCAACAGTACGGCATGGACTATGAAGAAACGTTTGCACCCGTTGCAAAGATGAGGACTATCCGTACTCTTATTGTTGTTGCTTCTGCCTGTCAGTGGAGCATATATCAGATGGATGTCAAGAATGCATTCTTGTATGGTGATCTTCATGAAGAAGTTTACATGAAACCTCCTCCAGGTATTGCACACACACCCAGTCACGTTTGTAAACTACGAAAATCACTTTATGGATTGAAACAAGCCCCCCGTGCATGGTTCGAGAAGTTCTCCCTTGTAATCACTTTGCTTGGTCTTTCATCCGAGCCATCATGATTCGGCCCTATTTGTCAAACGTACGAGTGTTGGACGTATTCTCTTTATCCTTGTATGTTGATGACATGATTATTACTGGTGATGATTTTGATGGGATTGAATCCTTGAAGTGTGAGTTGGCTCGTTGTTTCGCTATGAAAGACTTGGGCTTGCTACGATATTTTCTTGGTATTGAGGTTGCTACTTCACCAAAAGGCTATCTATTATCGCAGTCCAAGTATATAGCTGATTTATTTGAGCGTGTGCGTCTCACTGATAACAAGACTGTTGATACTCCCCTTGGGACCAACGCTCGGTATTCTCCGTCTGATGGTACTCCTTTGCCTGACCCTAGCCTATATCGTACAGTTGTAGGCAGTTTAGTTTACCTCGTTGTTGCTCGCCCAGATATTGCACATGCCGTTCATGTAGTTAGCCAGTTTGTCACTACTCCTACTACAGTTCATTGCGCTGTTGTTCTACGTATTCTCAGGTACCTTCGAGGCACTCAGTTTCAGAGTCTCTTGTTTCCATCTTCCTCATCTTTAGAGCTGCGTGCTTATTCTGACGCTGATTGGGCTGGTGATCCCACGGATCGCAAATCAACTACTGGATTCTGTGTTTTTCTTGGTGATTCTCTCATCTCTTGGAAGAGTAAGAAACAAGATGTCATTTCTCGATCGTCTACAGAAGCTGAGTATCGTGCTATGGCCTCGACCACTTGTGAGATTGTTTGGTTGCGCTGGTTACTCTCTGACATGGGTGTTAGCCTTTCTCAACCTACACCATTGCACTGTGATAATCAGAGCGCGATTCAAATTGCGCGCAATTCAGTTTTCCATGAGCGGACCAAGCACATTGAGATTGATTGTCACGTTGTTCGCCACCATCTTCAGACTGGCACCATCACGTGACCATTTGTTTCTTCCATTCACCAGATTGCTGACTTGTTCACGAAAGCTCACCCCACCTCGCGTTTTTGTTTTTTATCTGACAAACTCTCGATGTTTCTCGCTGTAGCATCGTGAGTTTGCGGGGGGATATTAGCATGATTTATTTATTAGCATTTTAGTCCCTCTTATTTACCTTATTTGCTATTTAGTCATTTTCCCTTTTATGTATTCATGACATTGTATTATTATTCATTATTCTTCTACGAAGGGTTTCTTCTTCTCTTCTCTCTCTTTGATTTCAACAGATGCAACTTGACAGTCCTCTGTTCTTAGTTTACGAGATTTCACACTGATTTCTTCAACACACCCCTAAATTACTAAGCGATTCTCAGATTTCAACCATTTGGAAGGTTTGATTCTCTGAATGACAGTTCGTTCGCTCTGCTCAGATCATCGGGATTCGCTCAGCTCTTGAGAATGGCAGAGAACTCGCTTTTGAGAATCGCCGAGAGTTCTTGATTCACAGTTGTCTTCGTTCTTTCTTGTTGGCGAAGGTTTTTATCGTTGAACTAAGCCCGCCAAAAAAACAATGTGTTAATATAGGCAAAAGTACCCAGTTTGTTTGAAAATATTAGGGTATGCAAAAAATATTTAATATACCCTTATACGAAAAAGATATTTTAAATACACAGTGTTTGATTATCTCGTTTCGGAAAAACCGATTTCGTAATTTAATATATTTTAATATGACAGTGATAATATATAATGTAAGGGTATATCATTTAATTTTCAGTACATATCTTATTTTAAAATAATATAATATAATACTATTATATTATAGATTGATAAAAAAGATAAATTTACTTTTTTATACCTCAATTTTCACTTTTAGCAAAAATATACTCTCAAGTTTCAAAAACAATTATAATATACCCTTGTGTATGATCATTTGACATTTTTACTTAGAGTCGATCTTTTTTTTTTTTACCCAACCCGATGACCAAAACCAATCGGTTAAAGACCTGACCCCAATCCAACCCGCTTAAAATAAGGATAGATCGGGCCAAACCCGACTAGTTTAAGGGCCGAGGTTGGGGTCAATACCTTTGTCTGGTCGGGTTCTCCGACCACACCAATATAATTAATATATATTTTATATTAAAATTTTCTCAATTTTTATTCAAGTAATACAATCTTTAGACTTTTTTATATCTCAATTTAATTTTATTCTGACTGTTCAATATCTCGTTTTCAAATCTCTTACACAACTCTTAGTTTTCGCTAGAAATCTATTTAGTACATAATAGTTTATTATTAATTGAATATGCTCGAATTTATTTAAACACGTTTGAAAATGAGTAGTAATTTTAAAAATAACTTTATAAGTTTCATTTTGGGTTTTCTTGATAGATTATATGCAATATGTATTTGATTCAAATATGTAGAGAGTTTTTTTAGTTTATGGTTTTTGATTAAAAATGTTTGGTTTATTTTTAAGGAAGTTGTTATGCGTATTTTCGGAGCCTAGAAAAATTAAGGCCCAAACTAAAAAAACACCCAAGAGGCCTCAAACAAATAAGGCCCACTAGATCGACTTTGACCTGCTCAGGAAAAGTCAACACGAGCCTGTCTAAAAAGTCAACAAGCTCAACCCGAAAAAAGTCAACCAAAGAACTTAATGGACAGACCCGAAAAATCAACGACCCAACCCTATGTTCTCGAAATGGGAAGGAAACAGTCAGTAGATTTTAAATTTTGAAACATCATCAGTAGATTTCGAATTTTGGATAAAGATATCGGTAACTAATGAATTTTCTTTATATTTATTTGTAAGGGAGACAAATGCTCCTAAGAGCTATCATTTTGATGCAGCATATATAAGCTTGGATTTCTTTTTTGAGCGGTGTATGTTCTCAAAATAAAGATAAAATATGCTCTCTTTTTTACGAATCTATGTTCAAAATCTATAGTAAGGCCGCATAAGCTCAAATTTATAAACTAAAATATCACCAAGCGTGAAATTTCATTTTTAAATTAATATATATATATAAAAGGAAACAGATATAGGATATTTTGATTGTCTTAAAATAAGAGGGTATCCCTCAAAAAAATAAAATAAAAATTAGAGGGTACAACAAATAAAGTTATTATATATAGCAGTCTCATTGAAGCAAAGGAGATCATTAATAACACTTGACAATATTATTATCTCAGATTCTCAATTATTTATCCATGAAAATATAAATTATTTATATATTAATACATGTAGCGCATGACTTGGGATAAATAAATAGATATCTATCCAAATTTTTATTTTTTTAATATATGTTTGTAAAGTAAATTGTATAGTTGTAATCGATTCGTGGTATTGAAAATATATATTGGACATACTAAAAGCAAGCTCACATTTATTTTCATTTATTTATAAATTTATTTGTAGATAATTAATTAAATTAAATTCATATTCAAAACCAAGTCAACTTTAATCTTCTATATATGCATGATCTCTTCTTTCTCTAATAATCTTAATGAAGCAATGCTCCTTCATTTTGAAGCATAATTGAACTCTTTTTCCGAAATCGAGATTTATGGAAACAAGAAGTGACAGTCCGATACCGACGGCGATGACATTACCGAGCGGGTTTCCGTTGCTGTGGCAGCAGTTCAAAGCGCTTCTGATGAAGAACTTTCTGCTCTCGTGGCGGAGCAAGAGGGCGAGCTTTCTCCAGCTCTTCGCGTCGTTCTTCTTCATCTTCCTCCTCTTTGCGATGCGCAAGTCCGAGGAGGCTAGCGTGGCGTCCTCCACCGCCTACAAACGTGTCCCGGACCCTGCGCCTCTCGTCTCGCCTCCCATCCCGCGCTGCGAGGACAAGTTCTACGTCAAGCAGCCTTGCTTTGACTTTGTCTGGAGCGGGAACGGAAGCGCGACGATTTGGACGATTGTTGCGGCTATTATGGCTAATAATCCCGGCAGACCTATTCCTCCTACCAAGGTATATATGTGTAAATAACTTTCTGAATATCGGTTACCGTTTTAAAAACCGACATTTTGGATAAAAAGGCGGAACCGATATCTACAGGATATAGTCATAAGAACCTGAGCCAGCAAAAAAAAATGGTTGTTTTCCAACCAATCCCGGTTTTTTGTACCAATCGCTCGTGAATACACTTTTTTGTATCCCTGTCGTTCAGCCAAAAAAAAAAAAAGGTTTCAATAAAATCGGTTCGGTATGGAATTTGTGAAAACCGAGACCAAAACCTCAAAATACCGGTTCTATTTTTAGTTTACATTGGTAATGCCTTGATGAACAAGAAACAACCCCTTTGAAGTTTGTTATGAACTTCATGGAATCCGAAAAATGCTTGGTGTGCCAAATGTAGTATACTTCGAGTTAACCCTGCCGGGTTTTGCAGGTGAGATCGTTCAGATCAAAAGATGAAGTAGATGTGTGGCTAAACGAAGATCCTATGCGCTGCTTGGGAGCTTTGCACTTTGAAGCGAAGAACTCGACTGTGATCGGCTATGGCGTACAGGTCAACTCGTCTTCTCCGGCGAAACGAGGACTCTTCGAGGACTCCACTTTCAAGTTCCAAATCCCTCTTCAGATTGCCGCCGAGCGCGAAATCGCTAGGTCTCTCATCGGAGGTACGAAAACTAGTATCTCGTATCTCTCTGGATCAAAATTTCAAACTTGTGACCCGAATCCGTTTATTTTTGGTGCTTTAAAAGAACATTTTGTCGATTTTTGTTCTCACATTTTGCTCAGATCCCGCCTTCAGTTGGGCCGTTGCGCTCAAGGAGTTCGCACATCCGGCAATGAATATACCCTCTTCGCTGGAGACTCAAGCCCCGGCTGCGTTTCTTGCCATCGCGATGTTCGGTTTCGTGTTTCAAATGAGCTCTCTGATAGCCGAGAAAGAACTCAAGCTTCGTCAGGTACTGATAGACTTCAAAGGAAGGCCAAGACGGTCATTTCGAAGTCCGCCAGACATGTTTATGCCTTTTTTAGTCTTTTTCTTGCTTATCACCGAAAGAAAAGCCGGGATTGTTTATCGTTTATGCTTTGGTTGAGCGGTTCTGCAGGCGATGGCGATGATGGGGCTCTACGATTCCGCCTACTGGCTCTCGTGGCTCGTTTGGGAGGGATTTCTCACGCTTATCTCGGCACTTTTCATAGTCATATTCGGCTTGATGTTTCAGATTCAATTCTTCTTGAGAACAAGCTTTATTGATCTGCTTCTTCTACTTTTCTTGTTCCAATTCAATATGGTAATATAGTTTTATCTCATCACTAATACATTGATTAGACACTACATAAAGCTCACCCGATTCTTTTCACCATTCGAGCTCGGTCTCGCGTTCATGATGTCGTCACTGATGAGTAAATCGAGCTCCTCCACGATGGTTGGCTTCTCTATGTTCATCGTCGGCTTACTGACACAAGTAACCGTCTCTATTCCTGTCTTCCTATTTATAGTGAAGTTGTGTTTTCCCTTAAAAGATGACGAAATCCGATAATGTACGTTTCGCCCCAGCTTGTGACTATATTGAGCTTTCCGTACAACTATAACGTTCCGAAAATGTACCAAATTGGTTGGTCACTCTTCCCTCCAAATCTCCTCGCCGAGGGCTTGTCGTTGCTCATGAAAGCGTCTTCCACCGCTCAAGAGTCCTATATTGTCGCACGGCCGGCTCGTTGCCCACCAAACGACCAAAACTGCAAGATCATAACTATCGTAAGTGTCGAGTCTAAACATTGGCAGGGAAACACGGCACATTATAGCCTTAATAGAGATAATTTTCCTTGCAGGGTGAAATCTACATGTGGCTAGCTTTTACGTTCTTGCTCTGGTTTGCGTCGGCGATCTATTTCGACAACGTACTTCCGAATGCTTCTGGCGTAAGAAAATCGGGTTTGTACTTTTTGAAATCGGGATATTGGACGGGAAAAGGAGGAAGCAGGACGGAAGGTAGGTTTTAAGAGTAAAATGTCATAATCTTTTATTAAATGTTATTTTATCAGTGGCATAAGTACCTGTAAAGAAGTGCTTTGGGGCGGCATAATCCCGTTATTTTTTTTTTCACGGGTTGAGTACCCAATGGTACGATAAATATGTCTCCCATGTACCGATTTAAATGCTAACGGGAACTTGCGGAGCAACATAAATCGAAAAAATTGGGTACTCAACCCATGATAAACTAACAACAGGATTATTAATCCTGCTGCCCCAAAACACTATTTTATCAGAACTTATGCCGCAAATAAACCCGTAATGAAATACTCTATGTATTTTTACTCATAGAAGAGACTAAACTATCACTCATAATATTACAGTATGTATATGCACATAGCACTTAGAGGAGCTCTTTCTTGCAGCGCAAGGCAGTGTCTGCAGTTGTATGAGCTCGGTCCCGTCACAGAATCACATTCCTCCGGAGGATGAAGACGTCCTTGAAGAAGAAGAGCTCGTGAAAGAACAAGCGAAGGTAGGATGGAACGACCCCATGGTTGCAGTTCAAATACGCGGCCTTGAAAAAACGTACCCTGCTCGAACAAGCCTCAGTTGCTTTCGATGCAAGAAAGCTTCACCTTACCATGCTCTTAAGGTACGCAACCATAGTTTTTATGATTTTTTCCGATTTTTTAGAGAGTTTAGAGGTTGGCACGGTTATATTTCCAAAAAGAGATGAATACAAAACTAATGAAATGACATGAATTCACGCTAATGCTATCTATTTTTCGCTTTTAATTTCAGGGTTTATGGGTGAACTTCTATAAAGATCAGATATTTTGTCTGCTCGGACACAATGGAGCCGGGAAGACCACAGCGATGAACTGCTTAACTGGATTAGCGCCTGCTACCGGTGGAGACGGTAAAATCCTCCCTCGTCGTTTATTTCTTTTAATGACCAATAACATTGATACCAAATAGAATATTCAATTTTCTCGCTAATATTTTCCGAATTGCCTTGTCGATAGCATTGATCTATGACCGTTCGATACAAAGCTCTATCGGTGTATCGAAAATTCAAAACTCGATAGGAGTGTGTCCTCAGGTAAATATTTCTGATTTAGTGTGAGAAATTGTAACCTTTCAAATACATTTCAGGTCCACATGAGAATAACTGATTACTTGTTCTACTCGTTTCGGTTTCGAAGTTTGATATTCTTTGGGATGAACTATCTGGCCAAGAGCATCTCCGTCTCTTCGCGGGCATTAAGGGGTTACCACCGGCTTCAATACAAACTGTACGCAATGAACTATAAAATGGAAAATATTCCTTAGTAAACTAATAGCTTTTCGGGACCCTCGAGTTCGTATGAAAAATACACACTCAAAGTTTGTGTTAAACTCTCTTGAAACAGGTTGTTGAAGAGTCATTAGAAAAGATGAGACTCACGGAAGCAGCGAAGGTGAGAACGGACGGTTATAGCGGAGGAATGAGACGACGCCTCAGCGTCGCAATAGCCTTCATCGGTGATCCGAAATTGGTCGTCTTGGATGAACCGGTGTGCATACACAACTCTTTTAGGCGATGTTTGGAGTTTTAATTTTGGAGTATAAATATAAAGTAAATTAATTTGAAAATACGGTTTGCTTGTTGTGCAAGGAAACTAAATAAAAATAGGGGCAAATAGTCAAATAGCCAAACTTCAAACTCTAATTAGCCAAATAGCCAATGTTTTTACTAATATTGTCAAATAGCCAATTAACTATGTTAATAAATCACGAAAGACCTGATTACCCTTGTATTAACGTGTATTAACGTGGTTAATTTGTTTAAAAATAATAATTATTTTAAAAAAAAAATTATTTTTTTTTTGAAAAAAAAAATTATTTTTTTGTTAAAATTTTAATCACGATTTTTTATTTTTAAACAAATTAACTCCGTTAATACACATTAATACGTTTATTAACATGGTTAATTTGTTTAAAAATAAATAAAAAAATTTCAAATAAAATAAATAAATTTTTTGTTAAAATTTTAATCACGATTTTTTATTTTTTAAACAAATTAAGTCCGTTAATACACGTTAATACACATTAATAAACGTATTAACGTAGTTAATTTGTTTAAAAATAAAAAACCTTGATTAAAATTTTAACAAAAAAAAATATTTTTTTTTTCAAAAAAAAAAAATTTCAATAAAAAATTATTTTTTTAAAAAATAAATTAACCACGTTAATACCGTTAATATGTTAAAAGGGTATTATAGGTATAAAATATGTTATTAAATAACTATTTGGCTATTTCACAAAGAAAAATAAAAGGTTGGCTATTTGGCTAATCAAACATTTCAATTTGACTATCTCATGCTATTTCTCATAAAAATATTACAAGCTCTATTTTTTTCTCGAATTTTTCCTTCGTATTCTTTTCCCGATTGTTTTTAGCCAAGACCTTAACTTCTCATGTTCTGCACTTTCATACACTTTATTTAAAGTATTTTTCGATCTTAGACGACTGGTATGGATCCGATAACAAGAAGGCTCGTGTGGGACGTCATAGAAGAAGCAAAAAAAGGGCGTGCGATAATCATAACGACGCATTCCATGGAAGAAGCCGACATCTTAAGCGACCGGGTTGGAATCATGGCAAAGGGTCGGCTCCGCTGCATCGGAACGTCAATCCGTTTGAAATCTCGGTTCGGGTCCGGCTTTGTTGCTCATGTTAGCTTCAATGGTAGCACAAACAGGCGAACACCGTCTGATTCTGATACAGATGATACCACTCTTGATCAGAAGCATGTCAAGGATTTCTTCAAAATGGTATGTTTTGATCATTTCGTTGATATCTCGTGATTTTTTTCGGATTAGCGGAGCGTTGATTTCAAACTTTTGAATGGTTTCAACAGGGGTTGAATGTTGCATCAGAGGAAGAGAACAAGTCATTTTTAACTTTTGTCATACCCTCTGATAGAGAAGCGCTTTTGCCGGTTAGTGCTTAAAGTTTGCCGATTAATATGAATTCCGTTTTGGTATTCTTGAAATATGAATGAAAAAAAATCCAAAATTCCGGTTCCGTTTCCTTCTGGAGCCAGATTTTGCGGATTATGGTGTTTAAATTATACAAAATCTAACTAATCTAGACCATGAGAACTCGATCCAACGGCTCGGATTAAAGCGGATTTTTTTTCTTTCTTGTTCCTGCAGTTTTCAAGTGTATTTATTACTAGGATTATGTCTGGTTACTAATTGGATTTAGTTTCAAAACAGAAATTCTTTAAGGATCTCCAAGAGAGACAAGGCGAATTCGGTATCGCAGACATTCAACTCGGTTTGACAACTCTTGAAGAAGTTTTCTTAAACATCTCGAGACAAGCCGAGCTCGAAACGGCCGCTGAAGAAGGACGGTCAATCACTCTCACCTTGACATCCGGAGTCTCAATTCAGGTACTAACAAACAAGTTTTTACATAAGTAGGGGTATTAAGGGAATTTTATAATAAACACGGGGTTAGTTAGGGGTATTTTAGCCGTCATGTTTGATTAGTGAAGTATCCTATTGGTCATCATTGGGAGTGCTTTCCGGGATAAACAACCGGAAAAATTCACCATGATGATGAATCTCCGGAGATATTATTTGTCGTTAAAATCGTCTTTCCTTTGAGAGTAAGACCAAAACTGTCCCGAGAAATGTTCGGCGGGAAAATATTCGATTTAAATACCTAGTCGAACAGTTGCGTTTTTCAAAAAAGTGTCATTTCTATTCCGGTTCCTATCGGAGTCACCAACCGAAACTTTCAGGTACCCATTGGAGCTCGGTTCGTGAGAATTCCCGGAACCGAATGCGATGGAAACCCACGAGGGACGATGGTTGAAGTGCATTGGAATCAAGATGATTCCGGTTCACTCTGCATTTCTGGCCACTCTGATGAAACTCCAATACCTCCTGATTTCGAACATATTGACGTATCATCTTCGGCGGGGAATGCGCAAGCGGTTTCGTAATTAGGACGAGAAAAAATAAGCGATTTCGGAGATTGATTCGGGTATTATATTGTTAATTGTAAGTTGTAACATTCATATTAATCATTGACAAAATAGCCAACGCCTGACAACTTTGCAAATAAAAACCTTAAATTATGAATGTGGTTGTTCACGGTCGTTTTCCAATTCCACAAATAGTAGGGATAATAAATGGCAAAAGTACTATTTTTTTGTTCCAAGTGTAGCTGACATGTTAAAAGTTAATAGCTTATAACTAGTACTCCATCAACATCCGTCCACGGTCCACCTTCCGCCATGGATAGCTACTTTAGCCGTTAAGAAACTAAAGAATTTAAACATTTTGCTACACTTTGAAAAAGAATAGATACTCTTGCCGCTATTACTCCTACATTACACAACTGTTCTCATGCACGCGATACTTCCAAGTCCAACGTTACAAGCTAGAAGATATCATCTTAATTAATATGATCACATTAATAAAGTATTATTTTTAATAATCAACCACCTGATCTAGTCGTGTCAACGATTCGGAATTTCCGACGATAAGCATGGAAGTTCCGAGTGCGTGTGGCGTGGCGGTGAGGCAATACAAGGCGTTGGTGCAGAAGAACTATCTGCTGGCGAGGCGGCACAAACGTGCGACGTCGCTGCAGCTATCCGCGTCGGTGGCCTTCGTGTGGGTGATCTTCTGCGCCCAGAAGGCCATGGACGCGCGCTTCGCCTCGGCCGAGTCTCACAAGACCGTGCACGAGCCGAGGCCGCTCGAGGCGCCGCCGATCCCGCCCTGTGAGGAGAAGCTGTTCATGAAGCAGCCTTGCTTCGACTTTGTGTGGAGCGGAAACAGCACCGACCGGAGAAGACGCATCGTTGGGGCGATCATGGCCAATAATCCCGGCCGGGCCATCTCTCCCGACAAGGTTTTACTTTTTTAAAAAAGATTATATCGAAATCATTATATATATGTCACTCATAAAAAATTCAGGAGTGCAAAATTGATTAGCGCATATATATATATATATATATATATATTACTTTATAGGTCAATATTAGAAGAAAAAATATTTAGGGAAATCAGATAATTATAGTACTGAAACATAAGTTCAAAAGGCTATATATATATAAATTAAGGAACATTTACAAAGATATAAAATACAATGAGTCTTAGTGATATTTACTATCTTATAATGAATATATTTTCTACTCATTCGGCGTAAATGCGCACTTACAAGTTACAACTATACGGTACGTTAATTAGATTTTTATTTATTGTTTAGTGTCACGAGTTATTGAACCTAATCCGGCCCGGAGTAATTAAGTTATTCTTTGTTGACTCGGTTAATCATGTTTGTCATAATAAACACCGTGACGGCCTAACAAAGTAGCTATAGGCCAAAATTCTAGTATACTCGGTCCCGGTTTCACACTTAATTGCCCTTAAACTTGTTACAAATCTTTAAAAGAGAATTGATCATTGAGACGTTGACCTATATATATACACATATATATGTGTGTGTTTATATATATATATATATATATATATTTCAGGTGAAGTCATTTGGGAGAGTGAGTGAAGTGGATGAGTGGCTTTCAGCGAACCCAATGAGCACTCCTGGAGCTTTGCATTTTGCAGTGATTAACTCCACTGTCATAAGCTACGGCCTTCAGACAAACTCGACTCCGCTCGCCAAGCGCGGGATTTACGAGGACCCCACGATCAAGTTCCAACTCCCGCTTCAGATTGCCGCCGAGAGAGAGATTGCCAAGTCTCTCATCGGAGGTATACTCCTCGGTCCCGTTCTTCAATCTATCGTAGTTTAGACACCACGGGAAAAGTGATCACTAGTGACTAATAAAGTATCGGAGATATTTTTGGAGGAAAATCTACATGAAACTTAAAATTTACGTCTCGGATATGTTCCCTCCAAAAACAATGCAATGGTGTCGTATCGAGAAAATATCGGCGATATTAAGTTGTGAAATATGAGCATAATAATATAATAGATGTACCGTTTAATTCGCAATTTTACAAAAATCGGAAGCGAAGGAAGAACAAACTAAAAAAAAATTGCATTTTTAAAAAATGTTTTTGCTTCATATTTTCATACTAGAATCAATTCGAATTCACAAATAATCTATTAATCTCATATAAATAAATAAGAAATCAATCATATTTATTTGATTATTTCTCAAAATTAATTCTCCATATTTATCATATTATTCATGTATTTGCATGATTAGTCCCAAAGTTCAGCTGGGTTGTTGCACTCAAGGAATTTGCACATCCGAAGATAGATACATTTTCCGCAATTACCATACTCGGTCCTCCAATTTTCCTCGCCGCTGCCATTTTCGGCTTTGTCTTTCAGATCAGCTCTTTGGTGGCTGAAAAAGAATTAAAACTTCGGCAGGTAATTAAAACTTTGCTTTTTTTTTTCTTTTTTTTCGTCTCTTTCTTGAAGGGAATAAATAATAATCCTAAATAATTTATTAAAACTAACTATCATAAAGAATGAATGTAAATGATTTAGGCTATGATTTATATTTATGCACATTAACAGTTTGTTATATTATAAAGTGTGTTACCTTTTTATTTCGGTAAGAGCTAGTTCAGTCGGTTGAGTATTTTAACCGGTAATCTTGAAATACATGATTCGGGCCGTTTCAATCATAATGTAAAAGTATACTATATTGTACTCTTAATTCTTAAATAACCTTAATATATTCAAACTTAATAATACTTGTACTAATTATATGGTCCGATTACGTGATTGATACTTAAAAAATTAACGCGACGATCAGTATCATTGTTTACGGATTTTTCGACATTTTTCAGGCAATGAACTTGATGGGGCTCTATGATTCTGCCTACTGGTTGTCATGGCTGACTTGGGAAGGACTTCTCTCGTTCATTTCGTCGCTTCTGATTGTCGTTTCCGGCATGTTTTTCCGGTTCGATTTCTTCCTAAAAAACAGCTTTGCTGTTGTGTTTCTTGTCTTCTTCTTCTTCCAATTAAACATGGTAACATCTTCACTCTCTTTTATTTTATGATGAGTTATGTTAATCTCTTTTTTTTCATTTATAAATCACTAAAAATATAAATTGTTCAACAGCTTTCCTTTGCCTTCATGTTGTCAACCTTCGTAAGCAAGTCGTCCTCGTCTTCAACCGTCGGTTTCTCGGTTTTCATCGTTGGCTCAATGACCTCGGCAAGTTTCTTTTTCTTTTCTCAATATATCTATAAATAAGGAGAATTTGCGACGCGATCTAGTAGGGGGAAAAGCGGTCCAGGCGGTACCGTACATATTTTCGATATCTTTCTTAACAAAACCAAATGACTTCGGAATTCAGTTTAAAACTCGGTTTCCGGTCTTTAGTCTGTTTTGTTCGTTTCAGATTGCAGCAACACTGAACTTTCCTTATAGTCACCGGTTCTCTAGAAAGTTTCGAGCGGGTTGGTCACTCTTCCCGCCAAATCTTCTGACTAAAGCCATATGGCTTCTCTCCGATGCAACGGCTACTCCTCAAGATCCGGGTATCAGCTGGAGCGGAATAGCAGAATGCTCGCCAAACGACGTCGAATGTGTCATAACCATCGTGAGTAAATAGTTTCGCCTCTCGTAAATTCGTACAAGTATAACGAAGTTTTATACTTTAAAAGCAGAATACTATCAAAACTTTGCTCTGCAGAGCGACATTTTGACGTGGCTTGTGGCGACGTTCTTTCTCTGGCTCACCTCGGCTGTATATCTTGACAATGTTCTTCCCAACGAGCACGGTTCAAGCAAATCGCTGTTTTACTTCCTCAAGCGCCGCTATTGGACAAGACAATCCGCAAACATAGCCGAAGGTAAGTACACCAACTCGGTTATGTTAGGCACGTTTGAGATGTTTTGACATTTGTAAATTTCGTTTTTCATTTAGATACTGTGGTCTTCCTCCGTCATAAGCTAAGGATATTATTAATAAATTTTAGACTGAGTCGCGAGACACGTGGCTTGCGACCACTACAAATATTTTCCCTTTTGTCTTCATATAGAGGGCAAGATTTGCAGCTGCTTAGATTCTCGGCCGTGGGAGGATGATAGTCGTGTTTCATACGATGAAGATGTCGTCGAAGAAGAGAATGTTGTGAAGCAGCAGATTAAGGAAGGCGTTCATGATGAAAAAATAGCGGTTCAGATTCGCGGGCTCGTGAATACGTTCCCGGCTAGTATGAAAATCGACTGCTTCAAATGCAAAAAAAATCCACCTTACCATGCCATCAAGGTAAACAAAAGACTTTTCAAATGCAAAAGAGCAATTACTTTTTTTATTTGCATCAAAACTCTATCTATGTTAAATATTTACAACTTCCTTAAAAATTAAGTACAAAAATTTCATTTCGCTTATTAAAATAATGAATCCGTCTCGATATCGCCCTGCGGTATCCAAAAAAAATCGGAGATTATTACTCCAATCTGATTGAACATATCACAATTTTGCCCATCAAAATAACAAAAACTTGTTAATTTTTTAACTGATAGGGAGCATTCAATCCCGAAGAAAATTTCATGAGGCATATATTGATGCCAAAAAAAAAATTAAGGGGAAAATTGATAGAGTTACATATTTAGGGGGCAAACTGATATAAAAAGAAAAAGTTAAGGAAGTAATCTGATACAACAAGAAAATCAGGGACTATGGATGAATATAGCAAGAGATCAGCTGTTTTGTTTGCTTGGAACAAGCGGGGCCGGGAAGACTTCTTTGATCAATTGTCTCACCGGGATTACACCGGTCACTAGCGGCGACGGTAATATCGTTTTGTATTTCAGTATTCCGAATATGACCTCAAAAAGGCTTAACATAGGCAATTCACTTTCTTTGTTAACAGCATTGGTGTATCAGAATTCTGTACAGAACTCTGTTGACATTTCGAGAATCCGAAAAATGATTGGAGTTTGTCCCCAGGTGAATTAAGATATTTTTTTTTTATGATTCGGATAACAAACTCCCGTCTTATAATTTTTACTAGAGAAGTATCCTGGATTGGGAGCCGGTATATTTTCTTCGCACCGGTTTTTTAGAGTTTTCAAAATCGGTACAGGGGTAAAGATTGGACCGGGAACTGGAATTTGAGCATTTATTTGGTCCCGGTCCCTATTAAACCAAGACCAAGCCAGCCAAGTTGTTGGTGTTTTTAGCCAGAAATCCTTGTCTTTGACCTAAACCGGGCGAAAACCGACAAATTTTTCAGCCCTACTCGTAGTACCAATATTGGTCTTGTGAAAAACTGTTTTTCCAGATCAATGAAAAATCGGCAGCTTTCTTACACCGAAAAACCGATTTTTAACACGGATTGGGACTTCCACAGCTGTTTGGACTAACACTAATTTTCTTTATCTTTTGGTCCTTGAATTTCTTAGTTCGATACACTTTGGGACGCGCTAACCGGGGAAGAGCACCTTCATCTCTTTGCCAGAATAAAAGGCCTACATGAAGACTCTACACAATCTGTATGTAAATCACAACCTGCATAAAATCCCGTACCCGATTCCGACTTTTCCTTGCTTTACTTTGATTTGTGGACAAAATTGATAGTAATAACCAATACGAAAACGTAATCACGTTAATTCACCAATGAGACGAATTCCCGGCTACTTTATTTGGAAAAACTAATAGCAAAACAGAACGTTCCTTTGCCTAATTGACCGTCTTGCCCTTTCTTCTGCTGAAATGATACGCAGCTTGTTCGACATTCTTTAGAGGAAGTGAGACTCACCATAGCAGCCAAAAGGGTAGTGGAAAATTACAGCGGAGGAATGCGGCGGCGTCTCAGCCTTGCCATAGCGCTTATCAGCCGTCCGAAATTAATTATTTTAGACGAACCTGTATGCTAAGCTTTGTCTTTTCCCTTTGAGATTTTCAGTAGCTTGTTCTGCAAGTTATGTGCCTCTACATCATATATAGACAACTGGGATGGATCCAATCACGAGGAGGCACGTGTGGGACATCATTCTCAAAGCAAAGAAGGGCCGGGCGATAATCCTAACAACGCACTCGATGGAAGAAGCCGATACACTGAGCGATCGGATTGGAATAATGGCAAATGGAAGGCTTCAATGCATCGGGACATCTAATAAACTCAAGTCACGATTCGGAACCGGATTTTTCGTCCATGTGAGCTTTATCGGAAGCTCAACCAGACGAAATTCTTCGGAGATAGACACGGATGATAAAACTAATCGTGAGGCCGTGAAGCGGTTCTTCATAGTTGTAAGTTTGAGCTTTTAACAAGTTTGTTAGTGTTTATATTTCTCTCATCGCCTTAAACAATTTCTTGATGTTCTTTTACAGCATTTAGATGTTAAACCAAAAGAAGAGAGTCGTCTTTCGTTGACTTACGCCATTCCTCGTAATCGAGAAATGCTCTTTTCGGTAAGCATATCCGTCTTTGCTCTCTCCTCTCTCTCTCTCTCTCTCTCATAGAGTTTTGGAATGTACTATTGGCTTTACGTGGTTGAAATACAGGATTGCTTCTCCGAGCTTCAAGCGAGAGAGCGGGAATTCGGAATAAGCGACGTTCAGATTGGTTTCACGAGCCTCCAGGAAGTTTTCTTGAACATCGCAAAGCGAGCGGAGCTCGAGTCTGCCACGGCTGAAGGGAGAACGGTGCCTCTCAATTTAGCATCCGGAAATCCTGTCGAAGTAAGCACAAATAATGAATCTATCTAATGGCCGTCTGCACGTTTTGTGTGACGCCTTCTCTCGACAGAAACTCCAACTGCCTCGTCCCGGTTTTATATTCATCCAAATAAAAAAACTCGTTACCCCAGAACGTGTAAATCCTAGCACTTTCTCCCCTATTAAGCGACGAGCAATGCACATACTAATGTGTAAAATTTGACGAAAAACCGCTGATTATTTAATCTTCAATAAGAATTCTTGCTACGTGTACAAGTTCCGGGAAAACTGAGACAGAAAGACAAATTCAACGGGCATGAAGCTCGAAATAAAGCTGCTAGATTTGTTTTCTCTAATTACGGTTTATTTATCGGGGTTTTTTTCTTTTTTTAACGGCAATGTAGATACCCGTGGGAGCCACACTGGTGAAGCTTCCAGGGACGGAATCAGGAGACAACGGGAGAGGCAAAATGGTTAGAGTTCATTGGAAGCAAGACGATTTCGGCGCACTCTGCATCGCCGGCCACTCAGCATATATCCCGACAACGCCTGCGCGGAGCCCGTAATCGAGATTATCAGATGATAATTTCGCTTTTCATTTCGGTCATGTCATTTCACCAACTTCTATGTATACGTACACCTCGTCATTATTAAATGTTGGTTTAACAGCGGCAAAAATATCCAAGTTATATCCAACTGTGCAGTGTTTACGATTCTAGTCCCTCAAAATAAGAACTAACTGTCGCATCATATTTCGTTTAAAATTGTCATTTTACTTTGAATATAATAAACAGTATACGGAAATAACCACAACGGCTAGAAATAATAATGTTGAAACCGGCAACGGCATAAATTTAATGCAAATATCGTCACAATAAACTAGAACGTCCCTATGATGTACATTCACTCGCAAAAACACCGAAAATCACCAACTGAAAACCCGGCACAACAACCCTCTGACTATAAACACGGTTACAGCAGTTCTCACGACACTTTCGAAATCACGAATACATAAAAGTAAAAACTCCCGAACAAGCATAAGCCAATTTTCTGTCAAAAGCTCCTCGTAAAGTCGTTTTCGTTTTCTTCTTCGGGAAACTCACCTTCTCCACTCGGCTTGGGCCGCCTTCCCTGCAAAATCGTAATTGGCTAATTAGGCAGCACCGGGAAGAACATTTAAAGTCATTTAGACAAAATTGAAACCCGGTTAGCACAAAGTCGATCAACTATGCATATTTGAATTCAGTCTCAAGGTATGGGATTGAAATGTTTGCTACACTAATTTCAGCCGAGTATATACTAGGGGTGAATCCGAGTCTGAGTACTGAGCTTTTGGCCGTTTTTGGCCCAGTCCCGGTTTTTAAAAACTGTGAACCGAGTGGAAACCAAACCATAAATTGGACAGGCCCGGTTTTTAACAAAGTTTCTAAATTAGTTATATATAAGTAAAGCCGGGAACCAAGAACCGGAAATCAGTTCCAGTTCTCAGGTTTGGGCCTAAACCAGGGTTTGGACCAAGCAAAAACCGGGCTTCAGGGCCAGAGCTTTCACCCTTAAATGAATCCTATAGAAGAGTTCAACTTTTTACTGTAAATTGTTATAAAAATCGGGTGGTCGGTTTCCATAGGGGATTAGATTTTTTTATTTTTTTTTTGCTTTCATTTTTCATTAATAGTTATCAATCAGAAATCATTTTCTCCATTAAATCGTCTTCCTAATGCCTTTAATTTAGAGGAGAATAGGAAAGAATCGTACCATTTCCATCTCGTGAAGTCAGACCTCTATCGACTTTATTTCCCAATTTGCCCCCAGATTGAGCGGTGGGTCTCTGAGTTCTCGGCGACTGCGAGCTGACCTTGCTATTGGTGGACGATGGGAGAGAGTGACGGCGATTGAGGTTATTTTTGTCGATAGCTTCCGGCGCAGGCTTCGGTGAGCCGCCTTGTGCCCTAAGCTTCGCCTTTGCAGATTCAGTTGCTGCCATGTAGCTCGGCAAAGCAGGAGAGTTCTGCTGACCATTCTCTGGCCGTTCTTGTTTCGCCGGTGTGAAGGCTTTCCTACCGGATTTCCCGTTCTCAGTGGCTGCCAAGTCTTCCTTAGTTTCGGAAACATTATCCTCCTTCCCAGTCAAAACCAATGACTCAACAGTAACTTGATCGCCGGGCAAAATGTCACCATTGCTCGGGATCTCTGTTGGAGGCTCGTCAACTACGGGTTGATCACTGAGAGACAGACCTGCTATTTCTTTCGTTATTGTGATAGGCTCGGGGATAGGTTCTGCTTCGGATAGAAGAGGCGCAGGTTCTTTCTTCACCTTTTCATTAGACATTGTCTCTCTCTTAGCCATCTCGGAGACAGTCGACTCTTTCTTCACCTTTTCACTGGGGGTAGTGCCGTCTTTCTTTGCCTTCTCATTTGAGGGAGCCTCTCTTTTTGACATCTCAGAGGCCGTTGACTCTTTCTTTACCTTTTCACTGGGGGTGGTAACTTCCTTCTTCGCCTTCTCACTCACTGTTGTCTCTTTCTTTGCCTTCTCAGCCACATTACCAACATATTGGTCCGAACCGTCAGGGGCTGAAGCGGTATTTTTTTCCTTTTCAAGGCTTCGCTTAGGGTCTATTTCAGCTTCTAACGGGACTGAGTTCTCAACTACAGGGTTGTGAACCTTTCTCAAGTTGCGTTTGACCTTTTCAAGGTCAACTTGTGGATTTTCCGGCACGGCCTCCGCCGCCGGATGGCTTGAGACCTTCCTGAAAGTGCGCTTCGGTTTCTCAAATTCAGAAGTTGGAACTGTTTCCGAATGATTGGAAGTTGGCCTCCGGGTTCTCTTCGACCTGTTTGCATGAGCTTCTCCGGCATGACCGTTACTAGCATGCTTTTTCTGAGATTTCACTTCGGGATTTTTCTTCAATAGAGCAACGGGTTTCCAGAAGCGGGTCGAGGACCAGCGCTCCAACCAGCTTGCAACAGAATTTGGTTCGCCGGATTCATAGTGAACATAGAGCGGAGTTGCATTGGGTGATGGAGCAAGAAGCTATTATGATTGGAAAGAAAAAAAATAGATTATCAGAATCTATCTTCATTAAAGTAAAAGATTATGTATATGCTACTACACATTAAAATCGGCCTCTTGCTAATATAGTAAGCAGTAAGAAAAATATAGAAAGATAGTTTTGAAAAGCACGGAAAACCATGTATAATAATCATACCTTACGAATGAAAGCATTGGTTGATAGCTTAGACATTTGAGTTGAAATGTCAACCGGATCCGTATTCTTCCCTTCCTGATAAATAAGATGGATACCAAATAAGTATCTGGATAGTTTGTCGTTGAAGGGAAATTTAAGGTCTTCTTTTCAATGATAGAAAAATACATCTTATACCCTAATCACATAATAAATCCTACAAGATATAGACCTAGGAGTGAAAACGGGAGCGGAGACTGGCCATTTGACCTTTTTAATACAGTGCAAGAACCGGAAGGTGGTCGAATTCAAATTAATACATGATTTTAAGTCTTAAATTGAACTCGAAAAACCTAACACTATAATAAATAATTAAAAAAATACTAAAACCAGGCTAACATGTATTTGAAAGTAAAAGCTATGTACCTGGGAAAGAACGAGACTGCATTTACTTTGAACTTCAATTCCAATGTCAGAATCTCGGACCCTTTTACCGCGGATTATTGCCTGAAATTTGACAATTCCCAGCAAACTGCAGAGAGTAGCAACAGCCTGTCTCCTAACAAGGTGCCCACGAATGAGTGCTTGCAGCCTTATGATGCCTTTGAGGGCCCAAAATGCCCGGCGAGCCTGCACGAGGTATAATATATCACGTTAATGACTGGATTCAATCTTAACCTCATCAAAATTGGCAATACAATGCCCATTGGAAGAAAGAAAAAGCAAACTACACAAAAATTAAGAAATTGAGAGTGCCGGAGTTGCCTTAGCCAAGGTTTTAAAGTACTAGATTTCGAGGCGAGGCGTTTTCTCACAGCCTCAAAAGGCGTAAGCCTCGAGGCGCAACGAGGCGTAAGCCTCGATTTTTAATAATAAATTAATTATAAAATAATATATATAATAAAAACCATAATCAGATAAGAAATCACACAAGTCTTAAACATAAAAAAACTCATTAAGAAATTAAAAAACCATTGCCTTAAACTATAAAACCATAATAAACATAAATAAAAAAAATAAAGTAAAAAACATAATAAGTTTTAGGATTTTAAATATGTCATTAAGAAATAGAAAAGAATTAGGGTTTAATAGGACTTGAAGCCCAAATATATTTCATTTAAAGCCATTTGATTTGTTCTTTTAATATTTTAAGAAAGCCCATATAAAAAGCCCAAACTTCAACTTAAGATTAAAACCCTAGTATATATTCAATGCAGCCAGCCACATCTCCTTCTACCGTAACCCTAGCCACTCTTTAACCCTAAAGCCATTCTCTTTCCTTCTTCTTTCTTCGACCTTCATCAATGGCTCGGAAAAGAATTTTCTCTACTGATTCCAGAGGCGTTCGCCTCACGATTTGCCCAGCGCCTCGCCACAGAGGCGGACGCCTCCGTCGCCTAGGCCGGAAAAAGGCGGACGCCTTGATTTTTTGCGCTTAGTAGGTCGCCCGGAGGCTAAATCCCGTCGCCTCGCACAGAGGCGCGCCTTGAGGCGTCCGCCTACTTCGTTTTTTAAAACCTTGGCCTTAGCAAATAAATAATGAAGGTGCAATCAAAATTCAAAAGGCAGAACAGACCCACACTCTAGTCAGACAACCCGTTACCCACCAAACTGCTACAATAATCACCGTTCAAGTTTCAGGGGGGATCTCTGAAGTAGATGGTGATTGATACAGTAATCCTTGATTATAATTTCGAGTATGAGTACTTCGTCCAACACGAAACTTGTGGCTGGTAGTAAAACACCGACTCTCCTGTTGAGATCTAATTCGATATTCACATATTTCTCGAGATATTTTCTTACGAAGTTTTGTTATAGCATCTATAACAGCTTCTGGTTTAGGTGGACATCCCGGCAAATAAACATCTACCGGAATTAACTTATCGACCCCCCGAACAGTACTATAAGAGTCGGTACTGAACATCCCGCCTGTTATTAACGCTCATTAGGAATTAGGAGGGTTCCTAACATACTTCATCATGAAAACAGTAGTGCATAGGTGCTAGTAAAACGTATGAATAAAGTTTAATATGAGATTTTGCATAGGATATCTTTTTCTAAAATAAAATAAAAAATGGTAACTGCATTACCAAGTACTATTTTGCATGTGTATTAAGACTCGGCATCAAATTAAAGATTGTGGACACCATAAAGAGAGAATTACCAGATAGCCTCGGAATGTAGCTTGCAGAGCAGTTGCGGCTCGCTCTTTCTTGATTTGCTCGGGATCAACCGGTGCATCTTGGGGCAATGAGCCCTGTGTTTCTGCAACGTGGTTCCCTTCCAAATGTATTTCATCGTTAGCATGTAAATCTCCAACTTGCTTGCTTTCCACTTCTAATATCCCTTTGTTCCCCTCAACGCTCGTTGGATATAAATGGGAAGTTATGGGAGGGACTGGCACATAATCAGCTCCCGACGCCTTGGCTGCGACAACCACCTCTCTCTCATGGGGAAATTTCTATAAATAGCAAAGAACAATAATATGAAAAAATGAAATGAAGACTGTTACACTGAAAAGTTAACTAGATTAAAGATGGGATTTCAAACTAGATTTTTAATATTAATATATAACTGCATTACCTCTCGTTTTTTCGAAAGTTGATGTTTAGTCGGCTTCTTCCCAAATAGTACAGTCTTGATCCATTTCCCTGGTGACTTGCCCATTGCAAATATTCCAGCAACTGTCGAATAAAAAAAACACTATTGAAATTCCAGCAATTGCCCATGTGCTTGATTGATCCATTCATACATGTCTAACAAAAAAACCAAAAGTACTGATAAATCGTAAATATGGTACTCGAAATAAATTAAGCACCGCAATTTCTCAATAATAATTTAAAACGAGAACTAACAAAATCCCGCGTTCATTTGACTGTGGATGAAATAGTTGAGCATATAATCGGAATTAAAAAGATAGCGAAAGCAAAAAAAAAACCGAGAAAACGAAATAAGATGTGTATTGTAAATAGGGAAAGATCTGAAGTTGTAAACAAAGCTAAATAAGCTTAACGACATACATTCCACTATTCTCTCTGATTCTTCTATGACAGTGAAAAACAAATGTGAGATCCGAGTCAATTGACCAAGACTAGTTCAAGAAAAACAGTCTTCACTTCAGACAAAACTCAATCTAGCTTAGTGATTTCCAGAAATAATTTTCAGATACTGCTCCAACTAAGTTACTATTAAGAGCCAAATCGGCGACAATCACAGAGAGACTGCTCAATTCCACATTGCGAAGAAACCCTAGGACGCACAAGATCTACCAAGTGCGAAACCTCGAAATCAGCGAGGCTCCGAGCTCGAGCTGGCCAGATCTGGAGTCCACCTGACGAATGCGACACCTCCGAGCCCCGAATCTACCAGTCCTGCAACACCGACCCCAAACAGTCACGCCGTTTTCGCCCCAAACCAGACCATAAAGCAGAAAAACGTGTCTCTGAAACTATACAGTGCAGAAATGGAGACTGAAGATAGGAGAGAAAGCGAGCGTACCATGAGAGAAAGAGAGAGAGAGAGGTTGGAGATCAAGGCAATGTCGATCTAAAGCTTGGAGAGCTTTTGCTTTGTCTTCAGTTTCTTCTTCACTCTCTTTCTCTCTCCTCTTCAGACTGATGAAGAAGAAGGTCTTCGAGTGACGAGCCAGAGAAAACCACTCGAAACTTGAGAAAATAAGATTATAATTAATTTAAATAGATAAAAATAAAATGGGGAGAGAATGCTACTCTGTGGTGAGGCGCACGGGAACGCGGTGAAGCCCTTCGTCCTCACCGCTCGATTCGAACAATTGAATCTTGTGATAGAATAGAATAGAATAGAATAGATAGATACCAACAAAATTTGAGGAATTTTTGCAAGAGCCCCTTAAGACTTTAATGTGGTGCACTTTATTTTTTTTTTTCTTTTTTTTAGCAATACTACGTTGACATCTTAAGCTTGTTAACTTGTAATTTCATATCATTTTTACACCTAGTGATATCCTGATTTTCAAAAAGAAATATTATTACGTTTTTCATTCTCTTCACCTTTATCGATAATTTCACATTTCTTTAAAAAAAAAAAACTTCTTCTTAATAGAAATGTCGGGTTCTGCTAATATTGAAAAGGGTAGAGCAAGTTTGAGAAACATTATAACATCCAACAAATAAAAATTATATGCATAAACATTAAAAAAAAAAAAAAAAAACAGAATAGACTTGCGCGCTAATATGTGCAACTCCTATTGTAAAAAAATTAAAGTATTAATTTAAAAAATTCTTAAATATTTAAATATGAAATACAATAAAAAAATTTAATTATAGGAGAGTATCAATGCTGACGGCCAAACCAATTAAAAGTTGTTTACTTGTTAATTTTTGCATTCAAGACATATAAAATCTAGCTTTGTTTTAAACGATGTTATTTGACAAAAATAAGATCCAAAAATATGAATTTGGAATAAAATAATAAATCAACGGTCGTGATCACTCTTGGATGAAGCTTACAGTCAACCGAGCGCAGAGGATAAAAGAGGCGCTTTTGAATAAAGGAGGGTAGTGGCGTTGGTTGTCTCAAGCGCAGTTACTTCAGAACCAAGTGTCCACCCTCTTCTCTACCCCCAAATGACGCTTCTGCCCCTACCATTACAAGCATACAATCCCACGCGCGCGTGATGGCGCGTCCTTCTATTTGGAAACCAGAGATTAATTAATTACGTATTAATTGAATAATTAAAGAGTGGTTGATCCTAATTGTTTCTTAGGAAGAGAAGAATAACATCAAAGTTAGTTGATTAAGACATTCACATGATCATACGTTTAGCCTAACGCTTATTTATTTAACTTTTATTCAAAATATTATCGATGACAAATTTAAAATAAAGTTTTATGTGTGAATATAGTCGATCAATGTATTATTGCCGAGCAATTTATTTTTAAAAGTAATTTATGATAACGCCCCTAGCGCACTTATTTTGTATGTGCTACAAGATGAAAAAAAATATCACAACACTTTCTCGTGGTTGAAAAATAGCCGTAATTTTTAACTTGTAATATCGTTTTCTTCCATCTCGTAGTGTGTGTTTATATATATATATGAGAATCTTTGAATTTCACTCGTACCCTCACGGTGACTCGGACTCAAGACCTTTAATGTTTTAAATTATGTACTTGTTACTACTAGACCAAGCACATCTTGTCATATTGTAGTGTGTTATTTAAGCAAGTTTTGAACGACTAGACTCATTGATCTTATTCGGTAAATAATTAAGCAAAATACATCCGACTAAAGTGTGTCTTGCACACAAGTTAATGTACCAATTTTTTAAAAATGATAATATCATTTTCAAAAGAGACGATGTTACTAAAAATTAAAATCAAATGGCAAATTGTATTAAATGATCAAATTTGGGGGGGTGTCGTTGTGAATTACTTAATATTTTATGGTAAGCTATTGTCTGTGATCTATAATACTCTATACGATTAATAATTGGCCATTATGGCAATGAGAAAGAAAAGTACACTCTATCTTCCAAATATCCAATTGAATTGGATCGTGATCCAAGCTTTATTTGTTCATTTGTTTCAAATTAAGAATTATGGGGACAAACTTTGATACTTTTGGCATCTCTTTGTACGATATACATCAATATATCAATGCCAAGTTAATATATTAATTAATTGACAATACAAGCATATACATCATCACACAACTCACCACATTTATTACAAATGATAATTAAATATAGAAAAATTAAATGAAGTTCAAGACATATTTGAAAAAATGAGGGGCTAGAAGAGACTATTATAGAAAATATTGATTTAATTAATCACAAGAAACTTATGTGTGGAGCGTGCTTGATTTGTCCATGGTTTAATTGAGTATTATAATTATGTTGCAATCGTTAAATTAAATGTATCAACATAGATTCATCTTTTAACTTGAGATACGTCAAATGTAATCTCATTTAATGCATTTTCTATGATTTTGTATTCATAGAGAAATTGACATACAAAACTTATCATTTTCTACATGTTTGTTGCAAACAATTGTGTAATTTATGCTCGTCGAGACGGAGATACAACCCGCATCAACAAGATTACTTTTATTGCGATTTAAAACCGTCTAAAAATGGGTTAAAATAATGATAAATTTTTTTACAAATATTTAAGGCACTCGAATAGTTTAAAATTTTCAAATTTCAACCCAAACACAGTTAGAGGTATAATACATTGACAAAATTGCATGCACAATAAGAATTTAATTTAGCATATAGATAGAGAGACAATAAACCCACTATGGCGGAACTACCCACAAGAGTAGTGGGGCTAGAGCCACTCCCAATTTTTTTTATTTTTTTTTTATCTTTTTTAGTACATGTTTAATTTTGTTTTACAAATATCCTTTTTATTTGCACTATAAATTTAAACCAGCCACCCCGAAATTCAAAGCCTAGTTCTACTTATGAGTAAATCCAATTAAATTATATTCCATCTGATAAGATTATCAAATAATCCAACATTTCATTTATCTTTGTTAAATCTCGAATCAAAATTTTCAATTTTAATCTTTCATTTATTTCGTTTTTAAATAATGGGGAGATCCAACAGTCTAGATTAGTCGAATGTTATAAAAAGTTGTACACCAATTATGGGTGGTTAGTATAATTAAATATATATTGCGCTTATATTATATGCAATTAAATATATATTGCATTTTTTTCAAAAACAAAAAGGTTGAATATGATCATTTGAGCATATACTATATATGTGAGTGATAATATTAATTGCCAAGCTGGTGGGAGTGTGGTGGGGACATTCTAGTCATTACACACACAACATAGTATTAGCCTTTGAAAATTCCCACATTGGCCAAACTAACCATATAAACCCCACTTCTCATTATTACTTTTATCAAAGTCCCTCAAAAGTCTACAACACTCAAATTCTTAGTTATAAACCAAACCAAAATGCAAATTATTATTCTTATCTCTAATCATCTTTACATCAAACTCAATCCAAAGTCCAAACTTGTGTTCAACTTTAATCATTCTTCAACCCTTTCTTTCAATTCATGCCTAGACTTCCCTAAACCATCAAGATTTAAATTTAAATTATATATTTATACGAAATGTCTAACGAGAGACGGACTACGCCCACCCTGCATTGTTTAAAAACGTTCCAAAATTATCTTTATTTTTAACTATATGTATATATTTACATAAAAATTCCCACAACATTTTGGCCTTGAGAATTTGTATTATAGATCCGCCCCAATATCTAAGTACCTCGTATTAGTGTCTTAATCCTTTTTAACGGTTCATGTCGATGAATATTTTCAATTGCATTGGATGATAGCTTTTCAAACCCAATTGAAAAAAAAAAATCTTAGAAAAATATATGTAATTTATTTTGGCAGCTATATTGACAAATTACATAGATTTTTTTTTAGCATGTTGAGAGAAAAATTAAGGTTTACAAGTTCAATTGAATATACAACACACAAATTGCAAGGAATGATTATAAGATTATGTGAGTTGTTTAATTTTGTAAATTGAAAACGTGATTGTCGGTCACCTAGACAATAGGGAAGCCCAATTAAATGAAGAAATGTGGGTCGAGTCAAATCTACCGAACACCAAATAAACAAGAGATGGCTAGTGGGCCCTGTTTTGTCGAGGCCCATTAGCCCAAAATCAGACAGCATCCATAAATCTAATATGGACAGAAAAAAAACATTTTTTATTTTCCGAAACAAATTATTGAAATAGTGATCAATTATCGGTCTATATAAGGGGCGAAAGCGAGCTAGGTACCCCAATTTAGGTTTTGAAAAATAAAAAATTTGAAGGAGTCTTAAAATTTGGTCAAGAATTCAGCTCGGTGTTGAATGCGCTGTCTTGGGGCACGTGTCAGCAAGGCAAGCCAGTCAGCCCGGAAGGACGAATCCAAGTTTTCAAGAAATTCAACGGGAGGATTGAAGGCTATAAATACCAACCTCAGACGAAGAACAAGACATAAACATAATTCCTGAGATAATACATCGAGAGCTTTCATGTCCGGCATTATTGTCATTTTAAGAGTTTCCCTTGCATTTTTCTCTACTTCTTCTCTTCATTCTTTTCTTAGACGTGACTTGTTGTCTGTAGTTGTCTGTCCATGTTCATTGTCACAATATACGGAGTGCTCGAGAGATTGCAACGCGAAGGATCAAATTCCATCAAAATCAATATTCAAATCATCATACACTCACAAAGCTTATCGACTGTTAAAGGTGGAAAACCACATAACAAGTACCTACACAAATTTGAGTTCTTATTTTTTAACCGAATTTAGAGTTATTTAATTTGTATCTTCACATAATTAAAACTTAAGCTGTTGCATAGAGATTATAAATTACAAAAATCATGGACGAAAAATAAAAAGAAATAATTATATACCGAATTCAAAATTCAATTTTAACCACTTGAAATAAATAAGTGATCTAACACATCGTCTTTTTCTCTGTTTAAAATGGAATTTCAATGTGTTATTTTATTGTATAGTATGTCAAAGTTAAAATTGTATTTTTTTTCCTAACAAAATTATTTACCATAAGATAAAACAAAATACGATATCATTATTAAATATTTTAATTTACAGGTCTCTTAACTTAAAATAATATTTACCTAAAGTTCCCTTGTCAACGGATGTGATGAAAGTTGAAACCATTGGAAAATATTAACAACAGGAGAAGAACGCTCAACCGTTTACATTATTTCTTGGGCACAAAGATTGCTCTTCTATGCTCTTATGGATTTCTTGATTCATTTATTCGAGAAGCTTAACTTTACATTTGAATTCGTATGATGACATAGATTAATACATGTTTTCCATTATTTTCATATCCAAAAACAATTTTGACATTATTTTCCATTATTTTCCATGTTTTCCATTATTTAGTCTAATTTTAAACACAAAAACAATTTTGAACCAATCTCCAAATTTATTTATTTTTTCTCTACTAAAATTACAGCAATACATGGTCAAGCAAACCCCTTCATACTATTTATAACAAGATTTTTCTTTTTCTTTTTCTTTTTTTACGAAATCAATGTGGGAACTTTTTTTTCTTCTTCAAATGTTAAGAGTTAAATTATTCTTCGTACTTTGTGCTAGTTTTATATGTGTATATATTTATAGGAAATTTACATACATAACAAGATACGTTTTATGTGCTACTTTTGTTAAGAAGCTGAGCTTCGGATCAAGGAAGAAGACGAGGGAATTGAAAGAGAAAGAGAGATTTTATTAATGAATAACCGAATGATTACAAACAAATGATTGGGGTATATTTATACCAATCAAGAATAGCTCGTGTGTGTAAAAAGCAAGGTTCAAAATGCCGTTTTTGCCGAAAAATCGTTTGCCGTTATCGACGGAGTAATCGTTTACCGATGGATTTATCGATGGAAAACCTATAAAAATTATCGTTTGCCGTTATCGAAACTTATCGAACTTATCGATGGATTAATCGGTTATCGATGGATTTATCGATGGAAAACCTATAAAAAAATAAATTATAATAACAATTATTATTTACAAATTATAAGTTGTAACTTGTTAGTCAAAATGCTCTCTTTAGTTATTTACTATTAGATAAAATATGCTTATTTGATAAATTTTGGAAAGAGTCAAAGTCATATTTTACTAAAATAAAATATTTTAAAATCACCAATTGTTAATTATATAAAATCTGCCCACTTGAAGTTGTATAAATTTTTTTTGAAGAACTAGCTCAATTTAACCAATTTCCTAAAAATATGTACTTTTGCCTCAATAGTTGGAAAACGTCAAATTACAAAACAAATTATGTCAACCACACAATTTATGAATTATATACAATATTATAATATGAAATTACACCAAAAAAGTCGATTAACTAGCTCAATTAACCAATTTCTGAAACATATGTACTTTTGCCGCAATAATTGGACAATTCGGGAAAACATCAAATTGCAAAAAAAAAATATGTCAAACTCACAGTTTCCTAATTATATACATTGTTAAACAATGAAATTACATCAAAAATATTAAAAATATAGCTCAAGTTCATTAATTTCCAAAAAATAAATACTTTTACCGCAATTATATAAACAATTCTAACAAACACTAAAATCACCCCAAATCTGCAAAAAAAATAACAAAAATCACACAAACTATTATAATTCATCCATATTCCTTAATAAACCTTAAAAAAATCAAATTCAACTATAACATTTGATTCAAAATCTAAAATGTACAATCAAAGTATCATGAAACTCAAACTTGAACTTTCATTCAACCTAATAGCTTTCTATGTAACTCTATTAAATATAGAATAAAATTGTGAAAATTTGACATGATTCATACATATACAACATTTAAACTTCAAAACACTCAAGATCCACTAAAAAAAAACCCTAAAAATACCTTTAAATTCCAAAATTAAAAGAAATTGGAACTTTTGCCGCGAAAAAGAAAAAACTATGCTGGGGTTGACTTATCGTTTTTGACCGAAAAGTGACTCACTTTTCGAAAAATTGCACTTGAAAACTTTGATGGATAAGTGACTTGCTTTTCGAATCGAAAAATCGCGATAAGTATAAAACGACAACGATAAGAGGAGATAAGTTACCGAGATGCCCAATTTCAGCGATAATCGCTCGAAAATCGTTCGAAAATCGCGATTTTCGATTCCTTGGTAAAAAGGGAGCTTTATAAATGAAGCTTTATAATTACAACTTAACAGCTCGATTAACACACGTGCTATATTACACTGATTACATGTGAGAAAACGACATGTCATTTGAACAAAATAAACGACAATTAACCTGCAAGCTTAAACGACAAACAGAGAGTAGAAGAGCATAACAGAAATAACTTCCAATATGGCATAAGTACCAAAGTAAGCAAAGAATGAGCAAAATAAATCTTAATACTCCCCCTCAAAATGACATTACAAATATATTAAGTAATGACATCTTGGATAATAATGGAAATAGAACTTGAGAAGTAAGAGATTTTGTAAAAATGTCAGCTAGCTGATGAACAGACCGGATCGGCAAAAGTTTTAGTATGTTTGCCTTGATGAGATCCCGTGTATAGTGGCAATCAATCTCTATATGTTTAGTGCGTTCATGGAAAGCGGGATTAGAAGCTATGTGTATAGCAGATTGATTGTCACAATATATAACAGGGACAGGCAAATTAGTGATATGCAAGTCATGGAGTAATTGCATAATCCATACTATCTCTGCAGAGGTGGAAGCTAAAGCACGGTATTCTGATTCCGCAGACGATCTAGAAACATTTGTTTGCTTCTTGGATTTCCACGAAATCAGGCTATCATTATAAAAAATACAAAAACCTGTGATTGATCGTCTAGTGTCAGGGCAAGTGCCCCAATCAGCATCTGAGTAACCTTTTAAACCTGTATTGAGAGAGTTAGCAGGATAAAACAAACCCAAGCCAGGTTGACCCTTTAGATACCTTAATAATCTGTGAGCAGCCTGTAATTGGATGTCACGAGGGGCTGATAAAAACTGGCTAAGAGCATTGACAGAAAAGGAAATATCTGGTCGAGTAATGGTCAGATATAAAAGACGTCCAATAAGCCTCCTATAAGGGGTAAAATCGTCCAACAATTTCCCAGTCTCAGAACTGAGAACCAAATTTGGTTCCATGGGAGTCTTAACAGGTTTTGAATTAATGAAATCAAAATCCGTGAGCAATTGGAGAGTATATAAGCGTTGAGATACATTGATGCCACGTGCAGTTCTAGCTATCTCAAGGCCTAAAAAATATTTAAGATCACCGAGGTCTTTTAATTTGAAAATATTTGCAAGATCATATTTGACAGAATTAATGATCGAATGATTTGGTCCAGACAATAAAATATCATCAACATAAAGTAATAAAGCCACAAAAGTGTCATTAGTTCCCCGAGTAAAAAGAGAATAATCACTTTTGGACTGAGTAAAACCAAGTTTAGTAATCTCGTGTGTAAATTTGATGTTCCATTGTCTCGAGGCTTGCTTGAGACCGTAAATGGATTTATTTAGTTTACACACGAGTTTGTGAGATGAATGAAACTCCCCCTGAGGGATATATCCTAAAGGTAAGGTCATATAAACTTCCTCATCTAAATCACCATTAAGGAATGCATTGTTAATGTCAAGCTGAGCAAGAATCCATTTATGTGCTGCAGCCAAGGCAAAAATCAGCTTGACAGTAACAAGTTTTGCTACAGGGGAAAAGTTGTCAGTGTAATCAACTCCTTCTTGTTGATTGTAACCCTTGGCAACAAGACGTGCCTTCCTTCTAGCTAAAGTCCCATCTGATTTAAACTTGTTTTTATACACCCATCTACAGCCAATAGGTTTCTTATTGGGAGGCAGGGGCATAACTGTCCAAGTGTTGTTAGAAGTCATAGCTTCAAGTTCTTCTCTCATGGCATCTCTCCAATAGTCATGTTTATTGGCTTGTTGAAAATACTGAGGCTCAGCATTCAAATTACAAGCAAAAACAAAATTTTTATGACTACTTGAGAGTTGATCATAGGAGAGAACATGAGAAATATCATGAGGAGAAGTATGATTTTTAACAACACCACAGTGATAATCCTCGAGGTAAGTAGGCTTTTTAATATCTCGAGTGGATCGCCTGATTTCTTCTATATCATGATGGGCAGATGGTGAGGTCTCAATATTAGCAGCAGGGGTAAAACTGTCAACAAACGAATTTTCTGAGGGACCAGATTCTGAAGGATTAGTACTAGGATCAGGAATGTCAACTCTGTTGTCATACTGAGAATGATCAATATGAGGGAGAACCTCATGTGCAAAAGGATCCAAGGTGTCAGAGCTAGGATTAAGCGCGTGAAAGGGAAAAATGTGTTCATGAAAAACTACATCTCGCGAGATAAATGTAGCTTTTGTATCAAGATCATAGAGTTTGTAACCCTTATAGCCAGTAGCATATCCTAAGAAAACACATTTCCTTGCACGAGCTTGAAATTTATTACGGTTTGCTTGCAGAGTTGAAGCAAAAGCCAAACAGCCAAAAGTTTTCAAAAAATTATAATCAAAGTTTTCCTTATACAGAATGTCAAAGGGACTTTTATTATGAAGAATAGTAGCAGGGGTTCTATTGATAAGGAAAGTGGCAGTGAGCGAGCTCAATTCCGCCATTGAAGCTCGGATTCAAGGAACTCAGGTCTCGGTCATCTTTCTTGATCTGATCTCTCAACCATCGCTCTCTCATGGAGGAAGCAGACAAGAAAGGAGCGATTGTCCAGAGACACAATGAGAAGGCTCCAATTGATGATCCCCTGAGCGTATACTATCTCCATGCGTCTGACAGCACCAATGCAGTGCTCGTTTCGCAACTTCTCACCGGAGATAATTACGCATCTTGGTCGAGGTCAGTTCTCATCGCACTTTCAGTCAAGAATAAGATCGGATTCATAGACGGCACGATTCCAAAGCCTACAGGAGAGGATGAGCGATTGGCCAACTCTTGGATCAGAAACAACAATGTTGTTGTGGCATGGCTGCTCAATTCCGTGTCCAAAGAGATCGCAAGATCGATTCTCTTTGGCAATACAGCCTCTGAAATATGGATTGACCTCAAGGAGAGGTTCAGACAGAGCAATGGCCCGAGAATTTTCGAACTCAGGCGCGATCTTGCAAATCTCAGGCAGGATCAGGATACAATCTCTACCTTCTTCACCAAGCTCTGATACCATGTTAAGAAGCTGAGCTTCGGATCAAGGAAGAAGACGAGGGAATTGAAAGAGAAAGAGAGATTTTATTAATGAATAACCGAATGATTACAAACAAATGATTGGGGTATATTTATACCAATCAAGAATAGCTCGTGTGTGTAAAAAGGGAGCTTTATAAATGAAGCTTTATAATTACAGCTTAACAGCTCGATTAACACACGTGCTATATTACACTGATTACATGTGAGAAAACGACATGTCATTTGAACAAAATAAACGACAATTAACCTGCAAGCTTAAACGACAAACAGAGAGTAGAAGAGCATAACAGAAATAACTTCCAATATGGCATAAGTACCAAAGTAAGCAAAGAATGAGCAAAATAAATCTTAATAACTTTTCCATATTAATATATTAAACGACATATTTGAGTGGAAAACGACATGCCGATTCGGTATTGATCACCATTTTGACGAGTTCCATAGGCTACTCACCTATTTCGTACAAACCTTTTTAAAAGTTACAAAAAATTACTCGTTCTTCCATTATAAAATGAGTAGTTTTAGGTAGTTTTTATAATATTTTTATTAAAATGATCATTTTTTTAAGGGATAATAGCGGCAAAAGTGGCCAAAGTTAGGCCAAGTGTGCAAATAAGTGGCCAAACCGATTTAATATCGGCATAAGTAGCCAAAGTTTACCAAACCGTGGACAGTACAAATTCCATCCATTTCATGTCAACGCCGTTAGCCACGTCAGCGCTAAAATCGTTATTTTTTCAATTGGTTTGAGATTTTAGGTCAATATATGAAAACATGATATGAACATCAAGAAGACTAATACTAAAATCAACATTAAAAATAATATATGAATATCAAGAACACTATATGAACTTCAAAAATGTTACATGAACAATAAAAACAATATATCAACATCAATAGCACAAAAAACTTCTCTAATAAATATAAAAATATTGCCATAAGCAAAAATACCCATTTAGCCACAAGTTTTTTTTTTTTAATTACTCATTGTGTGTATTAAAATGAACTAAAATATGTATGTTTTAATACGTTTGTACAAAATAAAAATTTCGTTAATAATGTTGGCCTAACATTGTTAGTTAGAGTCGAGGTTAAAATCGAGACTTTGTAATATTATTTTATTGAGATATATTTAATTGTTAGAGACCCGAAATTTTGTTTAAGGAAATACCCATTTAGCCACAATATATTTTTAAAAATATTACTCATTTTGTGTATTAAAATGTACCAAAATGGGTAGTGTTTTAAAAACTTTGTAAAAAAAGTGATAATCTCGTTAATAATTTTGGCCTCATTGTTAGTTAGAGCCGGGACTAACGGTGTTGACATGAAATGGATGGAATTTGTACTGTCCACGGTTTGGTAAACTTTGGCTACTTATGCCGATATTAAATCGGTTTGGCCACTTATTTGCACACTTGGCCTAACTTTGGCCACTTTTGCCGCTATTATCCCTTTTTTTAACAATCTTTGTTTTTTGTTTTTATAATTATCTTATATTCTTTTAGAATGTTTATAATTATATTTCCCTCAAATAATACGACAATTATAAATGTCTTAAAAATGTATCTCCACTAAATTTTAATAAAACATGAGACTTTTTTTTTTTTTTTTTTTTATAGATCTTTTAGCTTAAAATAATATTATTTATGATATAATATAGTATACACCAAGGCAAGGATCAAGTTTTCCCATACCACGTTCCGTTGGTAATCAAAGTTTTTTTCTAACTTTTCACTATCCCTTTGCACTTTTTCTATGAAAAAACAATCGAATATCCAACTATTATTTTCTGAAATTATTTGTGAGTAAATCGTCGAAAATCGATAGACTTCTCTAGAAAATTAAAGAACATGTTTGAGGTATAAATTTTTCCTTTTAAGAGGATTATTTTTGTCCTTCACTCTCATGCGCCTCCCTCCTAATTCAGAATTTGAATATTTTAAGTTAAATTCAATTTTTGTTATATTTTTTACTTTGTAGTGATCACTATAAGTAAATTGACGTGAGTTTGCTATGATCATTATCAAATTTGATGTTTTCCTCATGTTTTAAAACTATTGCGACAAAAATACCAATGTTTTCGGCTTTATATCGATATTTTGGATATTATATAAAAATTAAATATATATATACTTATAATTTTTTATATATCTTTTTCATTAATAACATATTAATCCGTCAATAAGTTTCGATTACGATAAGCTGAGAGTTTATATATTGTTCATAGATATACTCGTTACGAAATGATAATTTCACCGATAACCTCAACTAATTTATCAATATACACACGTATAAAGAAGATTTATAAGCTCCTCCATAAGAATAAGATTAAAGAGAGAGCAGTTCCAACGGCTCACCATTTTGAAATTCGAAATTCGAACCTTTTTTATTTATTTTAATTCGAAGTTGTGGGTCCCGTTAAGCAGCGCCAACCGTTGAATTTTTTTGAGAAATTGATCAAAAGTTATTTCAGACCGTTGATATTCTTTAGTGATCATAATTCTCCACCACTCTCATGCTTTTTATCATGATCCACCTCGTACTCCACTGCCAATTACATATCGCCAGGTGTCCAATTGCAAGTAGCCTAATGAAGAAGAAGTTACTTGTGTCGTTTGGCCCAATTTATTGAATTATTTAAGATAAATTATAATGATATTGTAATTATTATTTTTTAAATATTTGTGATATATTATAATAACACAGTTTTTCTTATGAAAATTTTCTTTTTATGATATTGAATTTTTATTTGCTCGCACGAAGATATTGAAGTAAAGAGTTAAGACAAGTAATTGCCATCTATTAATTATTTTTTTCCTTCAATTATTTTCTTAAATTTTAATTTCCTATTAGCGCTCATTTTTTTAAAATTTTTAGTTTATAATTTATATTATAACGACTCAATATTGTGAGACGTTTTGAAGAAAAAAAAGTGCTTAATGTGTCCATAAATGATTTGAACTTATAAGGCGTTAATTTATTCTCAAAAGCTTTTTGACGTCATAAGAACTCGTTTAGGTAGAAATATATTTTATTAAAAAAAAAACGCGCGTGGTGGCGTGACATCACATTGGCGCGTAGAAAGCAAATTCGACAGTTCTGGTGGGACCCACTCTTCAGAATTCCCGCCCAATTAAAAAAAACGAAAAAAATAAAATATTTTGTAAAACAAATAAAAAAACGTTTCTATAAATCCGAGTTGTCTTCGTAACAGAAAAACCAACATTCAATTTCATCATCTTCTTCTTCTTCAGACTCCGAAACGGTTTTCTCCATTTCCAGATTTCCTTCTCTTCTCCCATGGAGGATTCCTCGCAGAGCAATGATTCCGGTACGTCGTGGTCTTCGTTGTTCGTCCTCGGTTTCTCTGAATCTTCTTCGTGTAAGTGTGTTTGTTTGATTGATTTTTGTGATGATTGATTCAGGAAACTTGGGAAAGTCGAAGATTCAGCGGTATCCGCTCCGATCGGGGACGAAGCCGAGGGAGAAGCCGGCGAATGCTTCGGAATTCTCCAACTCCGCTGCTTCTTCCAAGAGGTATTTCGGTTTGTTCGAGTTTAGTTTGTGCGATTTGGCGTCGGAATTGTGAGATTTTGAGGAAATTTGATGATCGATTCGGTTTTGACTAATCGGAGTTTATGATGAATATTCTGTTCTTGGATCATCAGTGATGGGATTCTCTTTTTAGCATTGTTTATTCCAGGGCGAGTTCGGAATTAGTTTTGCGATAATTTCGAAGTGATTTCGTCTTTTCGATACTGAATTCTGCAAGAAATATCCATGATTAGTAAATGAGAATTTCGCTTTCGTTTTTCAGGGTGAGAGCTGCGTCGAGCGTGAGCAAAAGCGTGAGTGTTCTCGATCTCTTTGGAAAGGAAAGGACTGCGACGAAGCCGCCTAGAAGGCTTTCCATTCCCGCCAAGACCACTCCAAGCTCGGTTCCGAAACCGGGAAGCAGCATCACTCCAATCTCGGAGGTCAGAGTGAAGAGGACGGCAAGTGCACAGAAGAAACTAGACACACCGGTTTCAGATGTCTCGAAATCAGGAACACGAAAGAGATTCAACGTGCTGTCTTCTTCCTCGTATTGGATTTCCCAGATTAAGCTGTCCGAGGCTGTTGCTAAACACTCGATTTCGCTCGGGTTTTTCAAGCTTGCCCTCGAAGCAGGTTGCGAGGTAATCAAATTTTTGAAAATTAAAAGTTTAAATTATTTGTTCATGATTATATTTGTTGCATTTATAACCTTTGAATTTGCATATTCAGCCGCTTCAGAAAATGAAGGACGAGCTTTCATCCTACGCACGCCGAAACAGCCTTGACGATTTACGAGACTCGGTGAAGGATTTATTCGAGAATTACAACATGTCATCAGAAACTCCACATGAGAAATTGCAGGTCTCTGAAACCATTTCTCAGGTCGCCCCAGAAGAAGAGAGTCGATCTTCTGATGATGAAGTTCAAAGCTCGGTTGATAACGTGAATACTGAGAAACCGAAACCAAAACCGAAAGCCGTTCCTGCTAAAGCCACACAGGTTTCGGGCTCAGCAAAGAAGAATGCTGATTCTAACCGAACCCGGGCTTCTATGACTAAGAACTCTGCCAATTCGAGGAATGTTTCAAACAACAAACCTCTGAAGAAACCCCAGAAGCCGAATAAGCAAGAGATTACCAAAGAAAAAAATTTGAAGAAGAAGAGTGAAAAGAAATCTGCTGGTGAAGAAGGCAAGTTTGTCACACTTGTTTAATTATTATACCTTTTGAGACTTTGATATATTCTCTTACTATATCTATATGCTGTCAATGCAGGTTCAGTAAGCCCTAGTGCTGATAGTGCTCTTCAAGAGAACAAAGAAAACATGGTAAGCAATGTGTAATGGTGTTAAGTATGATATCCCGGAATCTCGAATTCCGGATCGTTTTCTGAAACCTAGAACTGGAATTCCGCTCATTTCGGTATTACTATTTAGACTGTCTGGATCAGATAAAAATAAAGATGGGAATTTGTATTTTTTTGAAAAAAATTAAAGATACAGAAACGGAATACCCGAAACTATGAACTGCTATATTTTAAATTTAAATATTCTCTCCTGAATGTGCAATGTATTAACAATTTGTTGAATTAATCTTATAGGATGCAATCTCAATGGGCAATTTGAGTGAGGTGATGTGACTTTTCTTGTTCTTCTTTGGGTTTGTCTTCAGTGTTTTTTAGTGAGGGCTTTTCCTATCCTATGTATAGTATAGATTACAAATATGGCAAGTGTGTTTAGTTTCTTGAAAAGAAAAAAAGAAGATTTGTTGAATACTTTTTTATTTTAGGCTTCTTTCATTTTGTGTGGTGTAAGTGTTTATATAGTTGCTCATATTGTAATACTCTTCTGAATGTTTGTTCATTGGTTTGGGATTTCTCTATCTTTTTTATTAGCTTTACTTTTTGTTACCAAAGTTTTTTATTTCTATTTTGATGCCAGTAATGCTAGAATTATAAGAATGTAAATGACTACAGAGACCAAAATGTTGGTGTAGATTTGGACCGGCACTTTTGGTTCCGGGTTTATCCAAAAACTGAGAAATCTGGTTTCATATCTCTTAATTTTGGTAAATTATAACGGCTATTTAACCTCCGATTCAACTAGAATGTTTGTTCTGGATACTTTTCATGTTACTAAGAGCCACAGATTTATGCCTAACTTATAGTCCACGGCGTGTCGTTATGAAGTTATTTCGTGATATTCTCCGCATTTCGGAATCTAAAAAATCCAAAAACTCGAATCAAAGTTGCCCTCTTGTTAAGACCAAATCCAAAACCAATTTTCTCTTCCAAATTCCAGAATCTGAACCGAAGTAGTGGAAAATCCATATATAAATCTGGATTTTTGTTCATGCAAGAATGTGAGTATACGTTTTATAGGAAAAAAATGTTTGATAAACCGGTTTAAGTAATCGTGTTTTTAACCCCTAAACCCGAAGTTCGGATCTACTTTTTCAAAATGGATGTGGTCTTTAAACTTGGTTTCCGGGGTTTTGTTTCACACCATAGTTTTGTAATTACAACAAAAAATACGAGCAGCATCTTCGAGTTATATCCTCGGTTTCTAAACGTGATATTGCATACCAAACAACTACAAGCTCTATTTATAAATTATACCCAAGCAAGTCCAAAACAATCCATGAGAGTCTGAAAACGACACTATTTTACATACGCGTAATGAGAAGCGCGTCGCAAGTTCGCTACTAGTCGGTGGTGAAGACGAGACACAGAGCCTAGCATTCACGATATCAAGAAAAATACATTGAAATACAAGATGAATGTTGATAAGTCTGACCAAATATTCTTAGAAAGCACAACAAACACGTCTTCAAGCAAACGAATGGCCCTTAGTCGGCGGTCCAGCTCTGTTCAACGATTTCCCGGACTCTTCGGTTGTACTCGCGTTTTGCCTCGCTGAACATGCGAGCAGCTTCTGAATTTGCAGGGGAGTTCGGGTTGGGGTCACATAGCAGCGACTGTGATTACGAAACGTTAATAAGGTAATATAAAAGAGAAATTGAAGGGTTCAAACTCGATTTCAGTCGAACGCTACGCAAGTCAAAACTCGCTTTAGCTTTTGAAACTCGGTGCGACCCCGGTTTCAGTCGAAATCTATGCGATTAAATAGATAACAACATCGTGAGAACAAAAACGGACAAAGTACCTGGATAGATGTAAGTATCGCCGCAACGTCGTAAATAGGACTCCACTGATTTTGTAGGATGTCCAAACAAATGCTTCCATCGGCATAAACTGAAGAAAAAAAATTATATATTTTTTTATCAACTAATGGCGAAAAACAACAAGCGCATTAACGAAAAGACGGTTTTCTATCTTACTGTTGGGGTGAAACATTCGAGAAACAAACCGAACGGTTGGTGGTTTGTTCGGATAATCCTCAGTAAACTGAAGAGTCAACTTGAACGTTCCTGCATAGCAGAAGAAGAAAAAAAAAAACCCTCTTAACACGCAGCAAACAGTGTCAATACTAAACAACAATAATCGACGCCAACCCGAAATGACGGTCATTGGTGATATTCAAATGAAATCTCCGCACAAAGTCAATAATAAATCTATAAATTCATGTTCCGAAGCTTCGAGGAAATGGATTATCACCTCCATCCCAAGGAGTGTCATCAGGCCTGCAATCCAAACCCGAAAAAGCTTAGACAACCAACACAAAGAACGTAAATATAACAAAGCGGGGACAAAAGGAAAGCCGTTTTCTTGCGTCTCAGCGAAACCGAAACTCACCCAAATATGACAGCGTTCCACAACATGATGTTGTTATCGTGAGGCGCACCGCTGATTCCCGCCGGCGGGTCTTGCTGCAACCGCTTGAAGTCCCTCATCAGTCTCTTCCTCGCCGGAGTCGACATTTCCGGAACCTACTAGTACGAACCCCGGAAACTACTCATCAATATATATCCACACACAAAACCCTGACACGAGCACTCAACTAAGCAAAAACTTGATCCGAATGCTTTGCAGTGAAGCATGATCACAAACTAATCAGTGGATCTTCACTCAAAATCGGACACAGAAATTCCAATTCAGCGATCAAAAGCTAGGGTTTTGAGCAGACAAGATCACCGAAACTCAAATTCACCACACCAATCATCGCCCAACTCAAAATCGACACAGATTCTGAACACAAACAAGCTTAAACGAAAAGCAACGATCTTCAGAGACAAATCCGAGGAGAATTCACTCACCTGGAGTGGAGTTCCGACAATCCTCTCCAAAATCGCGCGATGCAGAGTGAAATCGATCAACAATCCGAAGAGCAGAGAGGGCGAGACCCTACGGTCCAATTGGGGTTCGATTCATGCAGATCAATCAACAATTTGTGCTCTTCTCGGATCAGATCGAGAGGATTTGGGGCAACGAAGTGATGAAGAAGACGAGAAAAGCAAAGACAAGAGGGAGAGAAGATTCCTTTGAATTTTGATGTCAGAATGACGTCATTTTTTAGATATCTACGGCATAAGTACCCATAAAATTATATTTTGGAGATGGATAATCTCGTTGTTTGTTTATCACGGTTAAATATTTAATGTTACGATAAATGTGTCTTCTAAGTTCTAACGGAACTTCGGAGTCATATAAATTGTGACATTACGTGCTTAACCGGTGAAAACAAATAACGAGATTATCCATCTCCAAAATATAATTTTATGGGTACTTATGCCGTAGATATCTAGTCTTATGATTATGTGACGCTCATTGAGTTAAATTTCGACCAAAATAATTATAAATTAAGAAGACGGTATTATTTTCAAAATTAAATTAACAAACTGCTATCATACTCAAATATTCTAGAGGAATAGAATTGATGCCAAATATCTCATTTAGTTATTATCTTTTACGGACTTTGATGACAAATAAATGAAGCTTTATATAGCAAAATAGTAAAAAATATTGGATATAAAAAATAATTTATACTATTAATAAGTTAAAATATTAAACCATTATTAACTAAAAAGTATATGATAAATCTCAGATCAAGTTGGTGGAGCAGGCCCACTAGCTTGCTCACCATCAATATCACTATTTAATATTTATATTCATATAAAATAATTAAACGGACGAAATACTCATTTTGTGTTAAATTTTAAAAAAATTATTCATTTTGTGTATTTTTTACTCTCCCAAATGAGCATTTCTTAAAAGATTTGACTCAAAATTGAACATTTCGTACAATTTCTTTTAAAAAAAATATTTATGTTAAGCTTTAGCGGAATACTCGTGTCATTGACTTTGATGCGGTTAAACATTTATGTAAAAAACAATTCATCAACTCCCTACTATTAAGTATTAACAAAAGTTCTGTCTCTCAAGTGAAACATTTTTGTGATTTAACGACACATTTAAAAATCTTATGAAATCAATTTAAAAAAGTGAATGAAATTTCGAAGAAAAGTAAAGTAGTGAAGACTAAAATCTTCGGCCATGAGAAATAGTGAACACTAGTTGTTGGGTACTTACTTGAAAAAATATCGAAAACTTCACCCGTGGAATATAAAAGATTATGTTTATGACTACAAAATTATAATATTAGATACTTATGTCTTTATTAATCTTTATAATTGACCAAAAATATATTTTTCCTTGTCTGTGATTTTCATTATGAGATTCATTTTATTTTCCTCCGATTTTTCGTGATATTGTTTTTTACCAATCGAGATTCCATATCGAGGTCGAGATATTTGAGACTCACCCATAATATTGGATTTTATGATATTATTTTTTGTGTAAAGTTTTTGGATGGTTTTGGTTTAGATTTTCGGAGACTGATTTTATGTATGGATCGCTTAATAATAATTCAAATAGGAGAAAAAAGAATGAGGCAACATTTGATGGTTTTTGACCGACACGATTCCGGAAATCATTGCTTTTTTATATATATAGATTCATAAATATGATACGGACCCAAGATATCGGCTCACGTATCATCAAAGGCTAGGATCGGGATCAAGTGGCTAAAATCGAGAAAGGCAATTTATGATTTATTTATCGCTTTTAAGTTGAGTCCTTTAATTCCGTTGTTATGGTCTAGTCTATTTTTAGAACTCTTTCCGTTTTTGGTTGTTTCCCGAAGTGGGACTTTCCCGAATTGTTTAGCCTATAAGTAGGTGAATTATAAGTCAATAAAATTAGCTTTCCAGGGAACTTTAATCCTCATCGGGATTAGAGTTTTGGAAGGAATTTAGCAGGATCAAGGAGGGAAGAAGGAAGGGATCGTCCAGTCATGAGATCGATATCCCGGGCTCGTAACAAAATATTCCATTCAACAAAAAAAGAATAGACAAATCGATCAAACTCACGCGACTTTCCCGTGACTATTTGATCGGAAAATATTGTCTACTACTGAGATTTTATGTTAAGAATCAAATACACAATAAAATTGAAGATATTTTGCCAAAATAATATTTTATTTGTAAGTTTGAGAAATACATTGTTGATGATATTGATTACAAGACTCTGTCATCGGGTCGGCCCTAAATTTGTCGTTTTTAGTCGGGGCCCTTAAAATTAGGCTAAGTAAATTTTAGGGCTCCTAAAATATATAAAAAATATTTTTATATATAATTAAATATACAATAGTATATATATTATAAATTAGGGTCTTTAAAATTCGAGGACCCGAGACGCCCGCCTTACTCGCCTATAGTCAACGCCGACCCCGTGTTATGATCATCTTTATATAAATAGAAAAAAGTGGATTTTAACATAGATATTCATATACAAACTACAAATACAAATTACAATCAACAAAATATGTGTCAGAGTGATTCGGAACGGCAATACGGACAAATCTTGCTCGTCCGGAGCCACTTCACGACGCAATCTTCGTGGAATTTGTGGGAGCACTGCAGCCGAATCGCCTCCGAACCAACCAGAACCTCCTCTAAACAGATCGAACACTCGTCGTTGATTCTCACTCTCTCCAACCGCTCAATGATCTCTTCGCTTGCCGGGGAAACCCTAGGTACGAAATCGGTAATAGGGGTATCCTCACTCAACCCAAACTCGGTGCGAAGATCTTGGAAAGAAATTACAGCGGTCTCGAATCTATCCATAAAGCCATAATATTTGGCGCTAAGGCGGAGGAAGTGCAGCCCGCAAATAACAGCGTTATTGTGTAACTCAAGAATAACGTGGCCAAAATTGATCACAAGGCCGTGGAACTGGAGGAGCAGGCCGTAGAACACGACCTGAACACGGTCGAACTCGGCCACATCCCGGGCCAGTGAATCGGTAACGAAGACGCCCAACTTGGCGGTATCTCTCCATGCCGGCTCTGTTGGTTTGGCAGTCTTGGAACGATGATTAGCTTCTCAAGTGTAAGGTTTTTGTGTGCTGAGTGTCGATTGATCAATCTCACACACACACACACACATATATATATATATATATATGATTTTCAGATAATTATAATATAATCTCAAAAAGACCGGAAATGTGGGTTGAAGAGACGGCGGGATGGCTCGCAAGCTTCAAAGAAGCAACGAGCACTTCTTTGCGGCCGAATTTCGACAAACCGGTTCGACAATCCTCTTGGACCGGAGCGGAGGACGGGGGGCTTACTCTTAATGTGGATGCGGCGTGGTTGGAAGAACACGGACAAACGGCGGTCGATGGAGTCGTGAGGAACGCCCGAGGCATGGTGCTAGGGGTCACGGCCGTAAGGCTAATCGTGGTGGACTCGGCTCTGACGGCGGAGTGCACAGCTATTCTTCATGGGCTCCAATTCGCCCATGACCGGGGTTGGACAATCTCGGTGGTAGAATCGGATTGTCTTCGGGCAATCCAAATTGTCAACGGGAAGCTATATAATAGTTTACAAGGACCGATTCTACGTAGCATTGAAGGCTTGCTTAAGAAAGTGGCGACGACGAGAAAGATTTCGCGGATCCCTAGACTATGTAACGAGGTTGCAAACGCGTTAGCAAAATCTCGTATTCCCGCGGGGACTTCAGACTTTTGATCTTGTAATTGCCCGGAGTGGCTCGATGTGTATGTGCGGGGTGATTTAAGGCCCTAATCTTAATGAATTTATTTCCTTCAAAAAAAAGATATTATAATTATTTTCTAAGTAAATCGTTTGTTTAAATTCGGAGTTTATTACATTCAGCTTATAATATCCAGATTAAATTTATTTTGTTCAGCTAATTATAATTTAATCTTTAAGAGATATTATATTTATCTCTTAAATATAATTTATCGTCTATGATATATCAAACGGTTTGTTTAAACTTTCCGTTTATTATATTCAGCTTTATTTCCAGATTAATTTTATTTTGTTAGTAGATTATTTAGTTTAGATTTTTCTAGAAAAATCAGGGATTTACTTGCCAATTAGCTAAGGGTGTTTTTAATAAATTAATGACTTCCTATGACTATATACAAATATATATATATATATATATATATATATTACGAAATAAAAAGGCATTTTTATCACTATATCTTTAGTTATTTAATTAAGTTGTATTGATCGTATCGATATTCAATAATAAAAATATGCACTTCTACGTATGCTACAACCGACAACAACAAATAAGTGAGCTATTTTTTTCAGCAACCAAATCCTAAATATACATTTCGAATTCCGGTTTTCGGTTAAAAAAAAAATATTCCCGGTTTTCGGTTCCGATTTCGTCCGTAGAAAAATAAATAATACAAAGTAGGAGAGAAAAACGGCATTCAATAACGGATGTTCTCGTTATCGAATGTTGGTTCGTAGTGATCAAACACGACATTCTCGGTAACATTTCCGGTGTAGCATAATGTCTCGACATTCATTGGTCATAAAGCTGCTCCGAAATTCATTCTCGGTAACATTTTCACTGTAGACAGCTTCCAACGTGTACCCTAACTCCGAGATCAAGTTATGGTATGCGTAAATCTCTCGGTTGAAATGGGTCAAAACTTGCTTGTGTTGTCGCCCGATCTCAGATACCGATTTTAGAGCAGTGTAATTAAAGATCAAAATTTGTCATAATACTCAATATTGAAGTACAACTTTATAATATCATATATAAAAGTACAGATTGTAAACTTTGAGATTTTTTTTTTATATATAAATTTAGGATTATGTCTCTAATTTTTATTGACTCAAGAGGTGTTTTTATAAATATTTAGAAGATATATTTATAAATAAAATCCCAATAGAAATCTTTTAGCAATTTATTTTCATAAGTACTATTGCAATTCCTCTCTCTCTCTCAAATCACATGTATGTGTATAATATATAAAAACACAAGTAAAAATAAAAAATATAATAAAAAAGTATTTATTATTATGGAGATGCAGGGGATCGAACCCTGTACCTCCCGCATGCAAAGCGGGCGCTCTACCATTTGAGCTACATCCCCTCGTTGATTTTCAATATTTATAAATTAATTCACTTAGTGGATTTAATTTTAAATTATAGTAAGATAAAAGAGTAATATTTAAATTTAAAGAAAATTGGGAGAGTTACCTTAAAATTTTACATAAACTTGCTTTAAAATTTTTACTTTGAGGTGTAATAGTACAAAATATTAGAAAGAAGTTTGAACCCCATCATATTAATTAGTGGCTCTATCGATGCTTAAATATATAATTTCCGTAATATGCAATCAAATCATTAATTCTCGATTTTAATGTAATTATATAATTTCCGTAATATGCAATCATATATATATATATATACACATATATATATATCAAGTATCAACTTCAATAAATAATCAATAATTAATTAAGGAAACTATATATTGTACGAACTACTAATGCATGGTTCAATCTCACTTTATCTAGCTAACAAATATTAGAATTGCAATAATTACACATGTTTTCATGATCAAATTAAATTAATAAAGCATTAAATTTTGACAAAGATGATCACTTTGATCATACCTATGGACTGAAAAATCATTTAATAACAGTATTGTACACATTTCATTAATTAAGTAGGGCTTGTCTGCTGATCTCTCGTGTCCCCCGGCGAGGAAGAGGCGCTTTTCGGGGACGAAAAGGACACCGTATTATTCGACGAGAGGAACATCAAACTCCCGGCCGCCGGCTGAGACCCCACCGCCGCGGTCGCCGTATTTTTCAAAAACGTCGATGCACACCCGGCGATATTAATATTCCCTTGCAAAAACGATGCCGTCGATGCGCCCGCGGCGGTCCCGCTCGCACTACCGCCTGCCGGAAACTGCATTCTCTGATCACTGGACCTCATCAGATTCTGAACTAGTTCGCCGGGTAGTAAATTACCGACCTGCCCTCCGCCTCCACCGCCGATGATCGACGTGAGCGCGGCTGCCAACGCGGACTGGAAGGCCGGGTCAGCCGTGATCGCCCTCGTCGCAGCCGCAAGGTCCGGACCACTCGTGCTGACACTAGGGCTCGGGCTAGGGTTATTAGGGTTTACCATCATCTTCTGTTGCATGTAGTTCTGAAAGTAGTTTCCACCATTGACGTTAGGGTTTTGCATCTGGTTCTTCAAACCGAAGGCCTGCACTTGCTGAGGAGTACTCGAGTTATAGTTGAAGAAGCCTTGGTGATGACTCCATGGGAGCGAGCTCTCCGACGAGCCGAAGCTCAAGCTCGTCGACGGGAAGACGTTACTGCTATTAAGATGGTGGTAGCTTTGCGCCATCGACGTCGAAGACGAAGACGAAGACGAAGAGTGAGATATCTTCTTGTTGAGTGTGGAGGAAGTTAGGTCAAGAGTGACCGTTGGGTGAGAGGAGGAGAAGGCGTTGGGCAAGTGGAACTGGGGCTTGATGTTGCTGTTGTTCCATTTGAAGCTGTCGAAGGTGGTGAAGCCGAGGCCGGCGTCGGAGGGACGGGCGGTGATGGAGGAGGAAGAGCCGGAGAGGAGCATGGAGGCGGCGGCGGAGGTGGTGGAGGCCATAGCGGTGGCGGCCACCGGGAGGGCGTGGTTGTGGGTGCCTTCGTAGGTGGTGATCAGGACCGACATGTCCTCGGCGCATCTTTGCACCTGGAATTATTCATGGCAATGTAGTTGAAGATTCAATACGGATCGGCACAAGTAGCTAAATTTCTTAATAAAATACTTTTTAAGAGATAATAGCAACAAGTGTACTCAAGTTTAGACGAAATTAGCAATCATGTATCCAAGTTAGTATTCGTAAGGCCGAAATAGCCAAGTCGATTAAAAGCGTACATGAAGCGTGACATGTCATTTTTTTCACATGTTATTTACCAATAATATGATACAATGACACAATACTATAAGTCGAAATCAATTAGAGTGACGGAATAGAAACGAAAAAGCACACATGTTACACTTTTACACGCTTATTACTTTGGCCGTTATAACCGGTACTTGGGTACATGACTACTAATTTTGCCAAAATTTAGTACATTTGCCTTTATTATATTTTTCTAATATTTAGGTTATTTAAATTGATATTTTTATTCACCTGTTTTCTGACTGGACATAACGGTGCAACAGTGCAACGATAGTATGCCCTAGGGCATGGATTTCCTTTCGCGATCTTCTGTCCATACTTCCTCCATTGACATCCATCAATCATCTGATCATCATCAACACAAAACACTCTTTGGTCACCTCAATATATATGCATATAGTATATATTTCGAAAGATGTATGTATATACTAACCGTTGGCGTGTCACACCGTGCCCTAACGCAAACCCTAGCTTTCTTCACGGGGTTTTGCGCCCGCGAAACCTCATCTTGCTCCACGCTTCTCTTCGCCAGTGGCTTCAAGGCTTTGCTCGGAGGCCACGTCTCTCCTGCTTCCTCCTTCGCCTCTTCGAAGCTGCTCCCAGCGCTAGGGTTCGACCCTGCAGGCCCTCCCTGCTCGGTTGCACCGGACCTGGTTGACAATTCGCGCACGAACTTGCAGTCCAGCCCCAATGACAGGCCCTCTCGGTCGAGACACTCAGCTTCCTTGCCGCTCTTCTCTTTGGCGTTTTCATAGTTGCTCGGACTTTTGTTCTTTTCGTCCTTGATCTTTGCGCTCGCTCCCGAGAAGCTTCCGAGGCTGAGGGAGATGAGCTCGGATTCCTCAGTTTCTTGGCGATGACTCTTCGCAGCTTCTTGTTGAACGACGACGTCGTCGAATTGCTTTTTGAGGGTTTTGTAGTCCTTCACTATTCTGTCCAAGTATATTTTAAGCCTCTCATTCTCTTCTAAGACTTCACCCATCTCAGCTTTTGTAGATTCAAGCTGATCAATGTAAATGAAAAAAAAAAAATCAGTTTATTTCATTCTAATGGAGAAAAAAAATTATAATTAGCTTAGGGTTTTGTAGTAATTAAATATTAGTAAAATTAATTTGATATATCAATTTACATATATACATATATATATATATATAAGAAATCTAACCTTTTCCTTTGGTCTCAAAGAAGATGATCTCTCTAACTTTGTTGTTTCTACCTGTTAATTAGTAATGTACAAGTGAACATATATACATTAAAATTTTACAAATTAAATATGCAAACATCAACATTATTACTTTTATAATGTTTGTTCCAAAATTAATGGATGTATTAAGGTCAAATTAAAGTAACGTCCAAAATGATAGAAGTCAAAAGCGATCATGTAATTAATTTAGATTACATGATCGCTTTTGACTTCTATCATTTTTTCCAAAGCATGATATGAATCTGATTTTTTCCCTCTAAAAATAAGTAAAAATTCTTGTAAACATTACATATGCTTAATTAATAACTGTAATATTACAAAAATGGTGTTAATTATAAGGATTCATATTGAACCTGTTTAGGTGATGATTGTTTGGTGTCGTCGTCACTAATCTCAGTGTATTCATGTCTTCCACTCTGCATCAAAAGTACAATTACACATAGGCCAATAATTAATATATACATATATATTAAGCATCAAATAATCATATATAATTGCCTATTGGGGTTAATATAGATTATTCATCAACGTGTCAAGAAAATGACCATATATATATTCTTGAAAAACGTGAGAAGATGATATAACTAGACATGATGATTATTAATTTACAAGTTGATATTACTAAACCCTAAAAAAAATGCATATAGTTTTATTTATTAATATTTCAAACCACGGCCGGTTTTTTTCCGTCAAAAAATTTGCCAAGACGGCCACGGCTGCGAACATACACGGCCGGGCCGACGCAGCGTGGAATGAGACTTCCCAGCTCTTGGTCAGCTATATTTATTCAACCATGAATGCTTCTTACTAAAATTAGGTTTAAAATCCAGGGAAAGTACATAATAAATATATATATATATATATATATATATATATATGAAAAGAAAATTGAAATAAAGAATTGAAACTTATTGTACCCCAAAACTATACCTTGATATCAAACTTCTGTTTACAATCTTCGTTGCTGGATTGAGAGAACTCTGGTCTCTTAACTATGATCTCTTCCTTCTTCACAACTCCATGGCCAGATGATCTTCCCAAACCATCCATCTATATATATATATATTGTATATATATATCTTCTTCTTTCTCCTCTTCTTTCTTGATTTGGTTTCCAATAATGTCAACAGAGCTCAATGTCGTCTCTCTAGGCAGTTTCTTATATAACACAGCATGAAGAATTTGACCTCTCAATCTCATTAAGAAGAAGCTCAAACCCCTTGTATTTTTTTATTATATATATTTTATAAATTAATTAATTAACCAACAACCTAAAGGACAAAACTATGGCGATACAAAATGTCAGCTATGCATGATTAATTATAATTAATAATCATCAAATTGAAACTAGGATAATCCAAAAACTTAACGATGGTCTGCGTGGAATATTATATATATAATATTGCCCTTTTGACATAAAAAATGGAAGAAACCAAGTATAAGAAGAAGAAGAATTCAACTTCAACGATTGAGATCAATATATATATATATATATATATATATATTTATAGACATATGTAAATCTAAATAAAGTTTCAACTTTCAATCAAAGAGTTCTTCAGCCGCAAAATTCGGTCCCCACGTATGTGTGTGTGTGTGTGGGTGTGTGTATATATATATATAACTAGTTGCTACTAGCATCGGTGAAGTTTCGTAAATATTACAAAAGTCACATGGTGGGGAATAAATAAATAAAATAAATATATTGGTATAGCATGAAGAACTTAGGTCAAACCCTTTGGCTTTTAATTATGATTATAAGAGGGCTTTAAAAGAAATATATTAGAATTTTGAGGGCTTATAGTGCAAAGTAAATTACGGTGACCAATTATTTGGAGGAACAAAATTTATTGGTTGTATAAATATTTTTGTAGCTAATTGCCATATTTAAGTAGTGTATCAAGAATAAGATTTTAGGTCAACCTTTAGGTTTATGGATTAAGATGGCATTAAAAAATCTTTTCTTTACTATTTTAGACCCTATTTTGAATTTGAAACACTAGTGCAAAATAAATAACAGTTAGCTGATATATTATGATAGGATTAAGTAATAATATATATATATTGCTTTTTTTTAGGGAATAAATATATATATAGAATTTTAGGTCAACCTTTGGGTTTATTATGATTATTATGCATAATTAAATTTGATATGTATAGGTCTATCTGCCTTTTGCAACTTGTTGTATGTACACATATATTGATATCGACATTTTGTGACTTTTGAATTAATTTATACTATTTTTTTTCTCAATAAAATGCCATTGTTTTCTTACTTATTGTTTGCACGTCGCTAAATTTTGTAGTAAAAGTTGGCTAAAAGCCTAAAACTAAATACTAGAGATGACATATGCATGTGTATGACATGTTTAATGACAAACAATTCTGACTTCTTTGATAAATTCCAAATTTGAGTATTTGAAAACAATTATATGACTCCTTTATAGATATGGTCGAGTACAATATGGAAATTCTTAATTGATGGGGTCAAAGTCTATACAAAAATGTCAATTTGAAGGTTTATAATAATCTCGAATTTGTGACGACCGGTATAATTAAGTATGGTAACTTGTAAAATACGAACTCGCTTAAATGAGGTAATATGTAGATAGACTCAAGAGCAAATCTTACCAACAACCATGTGAGAGCTTGTATGACGGTTATTTTCTCTTGTATTTTTCATAGTGCAAGCACTTCGTGCGAAGGTTTCAAATCGTGTTTCGACTGCGTATGAATGATTTATAAAATTATGCACTCTTATGAGATCTTTTAAAGTAGACTCAAGAGTAAAACGCATGACTTGAACGAAAGTAGACAGTATTATATTGAATACAGGTGAGGATGATTCCGTTGTTGAGTGTGAAGCCTAATCTACACAGAAGCGCTAACGTGACCCAACGCATAGCAGTCAAGCTGATCGGAGTTTATTTTTGCTTATAAGGCTTTGTCATTTGAGCCTTTTTGTAGCACAAATTGAGAGAGGCAAGATTGAGGGTGTAACCAGAAATTCAGATTGAGAGATTGATATTGGATCAAGATTTGCAGGCAGCAAGTGAACGTACATCCTACAATGGGAGCGAACCATTATAATTCTAATGTAAATTCTAATTTCAATTTCGTTTATCGCTTATACCGTTTTCTGAATTGGGAATTAGGGCGATATTTCTAACGTCCGTCCATCTATATATATATATATATATATCCCAAAGAAAAATATATATGTCTCAAATCACTAGCCCAAAGTCATAATTTCTCCTCTCTTAAATTCCAACATGCAATAGAAAATAGTTATAAAGACTAGTTTTGGACTCTTATAATTTTTCTTGTAAAAATAATAAGGCTGACTCAGCTTAATTATGACAATGCACTATATATATAATTCAAAATTCAACACCAATTAATAACAGTATTGGCCGATTACGACATTACTTGAAGATTAATCACCAAAAATATTAGGAAAAGGTTGACAAATTATTATTGGATGATGTCATAATAATGTCATAAAAGAGCTATATTTGGAATCAGTCGACACATATATATAATGCCTTCCAAAATGTATGGCATACATATAATTATAATTAGGATAATGTTTCATTATAATTATAATTATATTATTCAATCAAATAGTCAATCGTTTTAACTTGTACATAATCAACTAAAGTTGTGAGTAATTAATTAATAACCGGTGGTTAGGCACTACTAGACTTTACAATTAACATTTTAATTAATCAATTATTATTATGAACGTGGCTATTTGCCAATGTTTTATTCCCACTAGTTTCTCTAGCAAATAACCAACCTTCTTATATACTAGTTAATATATATATATATATATATACAACTATAACTAGTAATAAGAAAGAAAATATCAATTTGAAAAGGTCCAAAGCAAAGAGCTTATTTTCTTAACTTGATTTAACAAAATATAAAATAAAATCACGATATATACATTCAATTAGCTGACTTAAGACCAGAGAATAATGTGATTTAAGAACATTCAATTATTATTACTATTGTGCTGAAACGTCTAAATTATACTGCAATAACATGAGTACTTAAAACAGTTGATAAAACATTATATTATAAATTTCACGTCCAACATATAAATATATATATATATATATATATATATATATATATATATATATATATATATATATATCCACTAGCAAGCACCAACAAACAAAAACAAGTAACATTATTCAAACTAGTTAGCGTAAGACTCGGGTACATGGAAGCTCGCATGCATTTTCAGATACTAAATAATATCTGTATTTTGTTTTTATCCATTATAGTCTAATATTTAAGCACATCTTACTTGAGATATTATTGTGTGTACATATGTATGTATATAAATGGAGAGAAATATGATAATTCAAAAAACAAATTAATATGTATATATGGAGCGAAATTGTATTTGTATGGGAGAAATTTAAATCCTGCGGTCAGCAATGAATAGCTTATGATCATCACATTTTTCTTTTCTATTTGAGGCCCCTGTTTCTTATATTTGACCCCAATTCCCCACTTTAATTTGTTTGTCGTTTTTCTTATTTTTGACCCCAATATATATATATATATATATATATATATATATATATATATATATATGTTAATGCAAGTTTAACATGCATTTGACTAATTCCTTCTCGTGCTACGCATGTGTAGCCGTTTTAAGGTCATATAGTTGACTCTAGAAATCATCGAAAACACATCTCTCTCTCTCTCTCTCTCTCTCTCTCTCTCTCTCTCTCTCTCTCTCTCTCTCTCTCTCTCTCTCTCTCTCTCTCTCTCTCTCTCTCTCTCTCTCTCTCTCTCATATGATGAATTTGCAAGAAAGATTTTGTTACGTAAAATTTATATGTATCATATCATGTATATGGACATAAAGTTTAACTTTTTTCAACGTTATTGTCAAAGTACTCAAAGTAGGCTAAGCTCTAAACCTCAGATATATATAGTACCCTCTTTTTTCAAGTTGACTGTAACATACTTAACTTACTTATATATGGTAAATGCATGCATGCATGCATATATATACAAACATATTATATACGTGCATTATAACTCTAGAGTTGAAACTTGAAAGTATACATTTGGGACATTAGTCAGTATTATGGGAATGTCTAATATAATTATAATTACCATAAATATAGTAAGGTTTCTAGTTATGTAACCCTAATTAATGTCATATTATCCATCAATAAATATTACCTTAAACTTGATCTATAGTTAAGTTTTAAGAATTAAGATTATTGTATTAATACTAACATTATTAATAACAAGTTGTTATAATATGTTTAGATAGACTGGTGCTAGATATTCTTATACTTTGAAAGAAGACCTTTAGATACAGTACTATAAAATAAGATATATAGTTGCGAAATATATAAACATATATGGGTAAATTCGTGTGAACTGTGAAGGGTGTGTGTACACATTTCATGTATTGGGTCGTTGACTTTTTAAAAATAAATGTAAGCATATTCGTGGATATATATATATATATATATATATATATATATATATATATATAATATAGGGACTTAGTGATGAATGGAATGGGTACAACTATTTATGTCTATAATGAAATAATTTTTTAATATAAATTAATAAGCAAGAAAAACCAAGAATCTAAGCATCAAAGTATGTGATTAGTAGTAGTACTGCTCTTGCAATAGTAAATAAAAATCAACTTTATCTTCATATCGTACTTTGTAAAGCAATGAGGAAGATACATGTATTTATATATGCTACTCGAGACATTCATTTCAGGCGAAGCATAAAATATATATATCGACCAAATTTTTTTCTTTCAAATACATAAATAACAAAGATCATAATCAATATATTAAAGTGACTATAAGACATATAAATAGATAACATTACTTATGGAAGGAGAGTAAAATATATTTATCGAGTCACGAAAGAAGAGGGAATGAGAAGAGTAGAATCAATCTTGAATATTTTTTATTTTTTTAAAGTGAGTGTATGCACGTGCACTCATTGATGCACTCGTACCTATGTACATACATGTATATACATTATCATGATATCATATTATAATGTATAAATACGTATGTATGTGTGATTATATAAATACATACATGTATATATATGTATATATAAAATATTATAGTCTGGTTTATAGGTAGACTAACAAGCATATGCATGTAATAAAAAATATGGTCTCATAATATATATGTATATTTACTATATGTCGCATTTAGTACTTCTTCGTATATTTGCTAATTTATAAATGATATATATATATATATATATATATGTGTGTATATATTTACTATGTGTCTCATTTAGTACTTTTTCATGAGTAGTTATATTTATAGTTTATACTTTTGCATAGAAAATAAAATAAAATATTCAATCTTCGAGCATGCTCTTAAAAACTCAGAACCCACCTAGTCTCATACAAGATTTTCGTTTCCTATGTAAAAAAAAAATAAAAAATCTATATATTATACAATATTAACAAAATACTCATTTTAGTTGACCTAATAAAGGATCTTGCACATGGAAATGAGAACACGATTACACATTAATATGCTTACTTCTTAGTCAATCACCAAATAAACGAATAATATATATATATATAATTGATATAGCTAGCTGTGTAAGTCAACTAGATAGAAATGTCAAAATGTGCCTATTTTATTGTTTTGAAATTTGAACAAGATATATATTTCAGGCAAAAAGTTTCATATATTTCATAGGATTGATCTAGTGATAGGTAAGAGAAAGAAAAATAATAATATTATAAATAAGTCTATTCACTAATCCACATTAAAGTAAAGTTAGAAAATAATAAGAAAGAAAAAATAAAGTAAAAAAGATATGAGCCGAAGACAAAGTGGGGGATCTAATTTTCTATATAAACGCATATATATATATGATATATATAAATGTCAATGTGTATATATGATACCGTAAGTCAACCAGATAGAAATGTCAAAATGTGCCTATTTTATTATATTGTGAACAAGATATGTATTCATGCAAAAAGTTTCAAAAGTCAGACATATATATACTGTATATATATCATGTAAGATTTAGGCTGTACGGCGTACTGTATAATAAAGTTTTTATTTTATGGTATTTATTTATAGTTGTATAAACTATAAACTATATAGTTATTTGCTTACTTAGTTGAGCCCCATTTAGAACCTAAAAATAAATTAAAACAATGCTTTATGTACCACTAGGATGGTGCTTCTTTATATATATATATATATTCAAATGGAGAACTTATATTTGATTAATTCCTAGGGTTTGGGCGTATTAATATTACAATACAAGAGTAAACATGTGTATATGAATATCATATATTTATATACAAGAAGAATTTAGCGAGATTTAGAACAACTCCAGGTCTCCAACCAATTAGCTGCATATCCACCAAATACAGTAGGGAGTTGCTCCATCCAAACTAGAGCTGCACATACGTGCATCGCGACCAGTCGCGAACATAGTCGTCAAAATCGCGAGATTCACGGTCTTGACGCGTCGCGAGAATCACGGCGGCGATGCATCGCGATGAATAGAGAGAGAGAGAGAGAGAGAGAGAAACTTTTGCCCATATTCGCGAAGAATCGCGAATGTTAGCGAACTGAGAAAATTGGTCGCGACGCGTCGTGACTTGATTTGCCGATTTTAATGTGCAACACTAATCCAAAGCGCAATTCACACGCCATAATGGCGTTGATATCAGATTTACGGTGGGGCTACGCCATACTTGTCGTGGTACTATTCATCACTGCAAATATTTTTTTATTTTTTCTGTCCTTCTAAAATTTATAATTTATACATTTGGCACGATTTTGTAAAATTATTCATATTTATCCTTCAATTAATTTTGAATGCAATTTTTAAATTTATTACATTAAATATTTTAAAATACAACATCATTGACATTTAGAGTTTGAAAAAATAAAATGACATTAATACTATTAATACCGATACGAAATCACATTTCGGTGTAATATTTTATTTATTAAATAATGAATATATAGTATAATTGAAAGATGTTAAATGAATATAACGGTATAAAGATAAATAAGAGAAAGTTGAATATAAAATTAATATTTCAATTTGAAGTAAAAAATAGAGTTCGGTTAGAGATGAAGTAGTGTTTGATGTGACATGTACTGCAAAATTGAGTAGAAAATGGTCCCGAGGGTTAATGACATTTTCAAAGATCCGGAGATTGCGGTCCGACCATGACACCCAAAGTAGCCCACAAAAGATTTCCAAATCCGGATCTTGGAAGAATTTTAAGGCCCGGAAAGGGACATCCCTCGTCTTCTCTACCCACCAATGTAAAGAGGATCGACCCCACATCTCTTTAGCCCTTATGCAACCCCCAAAACACATGGAGTGCGTCCTCCGGGAGAGCCCCACAAAACTTTCAAAAAGGCAAAACACTCGGTCCCACGACTACGGAGCGCTCTGTACGTCGGAAGGGCCTCGAACCAAGCTTGCCAGACAAAGTGTTTTACCTTCGGCAGTATTTGAAGCCCCCACATTTTCTTCCACCATCTCGGCTCTACACTTGATGAACAAGCGGGTTCGTCTCTCTTTTCCACCCGAGCGAGCCTATATCCCAACTGGACCGTGTATTCTCCGTCTTCGTCAAAGTGCCACACAAGACGATCTTGGGTACATGAGGTACCCAACAGGATCTTCAAGATGGCCCCGACATCATAGGGAGATAACATCCCCTCTATTAGATCTTTTCTCCACGCCCCGTTGCTCAAGAAGTCCGCCACTCTCCAACGGTACCCGTCGTGCGGCGTCGCCGTAACCAAAGAAAAGGCCCCCGCTCTCAGTAACTAAGGTTGCTTGAAGGCCATCAAGTTCCCTTCCCTGATTTGCCATCTAATACCTCGGCGGACTAAGTCATGTCCCCAACAAAGGCTCTGCAAAGAAAAGAGAAGTGCCCCTTATTTTTAAAGTCAAGAACCGTCGTATCCGGTGAGTATTTGGCCTTGAAAACTCTCGCCATCAAGCACTCCACGTGTTGAATAATGCGCCATGTTGGCCTTCCCGCAAGAGCCCGGTTGAAAGCACCAAGTTTTTGAAGCCGAGTCCTCCTTCCCCTTTCGGTTTGCGATAAGGTCACATCTTTTGCAATGGATTAAGGAAAAATAGGATTTTTTTTAAGGAAAAAAAAGATTTATGTAATTCATATGTATAAGAGAAAGAAAAATAATACTATTAAAAATAAGTCTATCCGCATTAAAGTAGAGATAGAAAATAATAAGAGAGAAACATAAAATAAATAAAAAAAGATTGCTTTTCTTCTTTCCCCTCTGAACAAGAACAAGCGTCCTCCATTTCTTCCCTTTCTCTCTCTCTTGCGATACGATGTGTTCTTGATGAAATTTCAGTTGCTATACTTTTATTTGGGTGGTATTATTATAAATTGGGTTATTTTTGGCATTAAAAGTTTTTGACGCGCTCTAAAAACCTTGTTTCACCAATTAATGCGTGCTCCAAAAAAACGGAGTCTTTTTCTCATTTTACGCAAAACAACCCTAATTAAACGATATTTTAAACAAAAAATGAACCTCGAAATTCTTAGTAAATTTTATTGATACCACATTTACTTACTTTAATCCCTTAATAGGGAAGCACTATCTCGTAGTCTCTGTACCAAACATTTAACGGGTTAAAATCATTACCGAAAAGTGTTAAAAATTGGTTTCTTACGAGAGCAAATACGATGCGTTCTTGATGAAATTTCAGTTGCTAAACTTTTAATTGGGTGGTATTATTATAAATTGGGTTTATTTTTGGCATTAAAAGTTTTTGACGCGCTCTAAAAACCTTGTTTCACCAATTAGTGCGTGCTCCAAAAAAACTAAGTCTTTTTCTCATTTTACACTTAACCCTGCCATTGATCTCCGCCCCGACCGCCATGGACGGCGGCGAAGTCGCTGGGAGGGACCGCTTCGAGTGCATCGCTTCTCGATTCTATTTGTCGTGCTCTCGCGAGGAGCAATTGGGGATTCACGGTGTCGCGAAGCCTGTACTTTGCATTGCTGAGAACAGCGATGAGTCGCTGCCGGAAAACGGCGGAGACGGAGCGGCGATGGCTTCGACGCAGATCGGGCTGGTGTCGCTGCCGGAGACCGAGGAGGAGGAGGCTGCGCCGATCGCCGGCTCGAGCCAAGCCCAGCCGACCGGGGAGGCTCCTCTCCGTCATGAGGTTGTGGATTTTTGCAGGGACTCGGATTCGGAGATGGATTGGGATGCGATTCCGGAATCTTTCAACAGGGGAATCATGCCTCCGTCTATGGAAAACCGTTCCGGTACGTTCCAAGGAGAATGTTCGTCGCTGTCTTCGGAGTTCAGAATTGATCCGGTTATCGATCTTGACCCGGGGGAAGTGGAAGACCGTCCCGGGAAGAAACGGACGATCTCGGAGCTAACTGCTGACGAACCAAGAGGCGCTTCTAGAAGCCCGGCGACGAGCAAACCGGATCTCCCCAATGACGGGAAATCCGTGGCGGTTGCGCGATAGAGCGATAAGAAGAAAGGCAGAGAGCTGTCGACTTGGGATATTCTGAAGATCATCGCGAGCCAATGTGAAGATAAGCGTGAGAAGCGCGAGAACCGTAGTCATCTCGAAGTTGCTAGGAGGCGTGGCATAGTGTAATTTCCCGGCTGCCCGGGTGATCGGAGCAGCGGACGACGGGAAGCTTTTGGAAGTTCGCGGGTTGAAAATCTTGGCTGTTGTGTCTTTAAAGAGAATGCGTTTTGAGCCTTTATAGCTTAGGAAGCAGGCATGTAAATACTTATACTAGTGTTTGTTTAGTTTTTTGAAATTAAAAACCGAAGATTCGTTTTTTTGAACTTAGAAGAACCGAAGATTCGGCTTTTTGAACTTAGAAGATTCGGTTCAGAACCAATCGAATTTTGGATCTTAACTTGTACAAAAGTATTATGTGTTCGTTTCATGTCAATGTCAAAATGTGCCTATTCTATTATGTTTCGAACAAGATATATATTTCATGCAAAAAGTTTCCAAAGTCAAACATACAACTATAGTTTTTATTTTATGGTATTTATTTATAGTTGTATCATTGTATATACTATAGTATATAGCATATACATATTTATAGTTGTATCATTGTATATTTGCAAGAACTTATAGTATCACAATATATACAAATACAAGAGTAAACATGCATACATGAGTAGATTATATACAAGTAGATAATGTGCCAATCGTGTCGTACGGACCAAATACACACGTTGACATAATCTCTCTTGTTTTTTTATTAGTCTTTGTCTTTCTAATTTCAAACAAACAAACATCTTGTTTTACATTTTTTAAAATTTGTTTTCTAGATTTATGAATGTAATTTACTTGATACACATTATATATTTTTCTTTAAGTATCACAATTTTCACCGCTTTTAGTCATGCTCGTGCCTGACACGGTTGAAGCTAAATCCATTTAATATTGATCAAAGTTCTTTAGAAAAAGTTGGCATATAAGTCACGCTTATAGTTATTACCACTCTACTAAACAGTGCACAATATTTTCATATCATACAACTTTTGATCAATCAATTCTTTTGAAGTTATTGGATCTTTTTTCTCGTCCGAGAACCCCTTCCCTTCCTTCATTCCGTTCGGAAGAGTAACACGGCCCAATTATATCGTGTTTTCACCCATTTCAATGTCTAGACGCCATGTATCTTTAACATTAAAATTATACGGTATATAACAATTAAAACACGTAAACTACATAAAACAATTAAAACAATTAGCAAAAAGTTTAATTAATAGTTTAGCCTTTTATTTTCACGATGTACGTGTTGCCATTAATCGAGGAAACATTGTATTATCAATCGAACTCAGAAATTAAAACGACACCATTCTGAAACAATAATATTTATGAAACGACATCATCTCTGGAAAACGACAATACTCCTGAAACGACGATTCTCTGACACAAATATTTATGAATACTGCCGTTTTGTTTTGTGCTCTTTTTTTTAACATATATATATATATATAATTTTTTTGGGTCTTAGAGATATAGAATGGAAATATGGACATTAATGCATACAATTTTATCATTGTATTATTGTCTTTATCAAACTTCAATTTTATATAGCATAAGTATTTATGATGTAATTAAAGAAAAAAATAATATGTTATATTATTTTGTTTCTCCTTAAATACTATATAATATAATTTATTTTTTCTGAATAAATAATTTTAAATGTGATAAATTGGACTAATTGATTTGATCCATTACAGAACATAGCTAGACATCTATTTTAAAAAGATTTTCATAACTGTAGAAATTAATATCTATTTATTTAAATTATTATTAAAAAACTGCACATTAGTGGGTGTGATTGTACATTTATTCACGTGATTAGCGCTGCTTATCGGTTTGGCATTTGAAGAAGAATCACCAAATCACGTGCCAATGCCTCTTCTCGCACGTGCGACATAAATGACTAATTACACGATATATTTGTTACCGAATAATCAAACACGATTTATTACTTATAGAATTCAACAATTTAATCCATGTATTTAACTAGATTTCCAACTACACCCTTGTAGATATAAGAATGTGTTGTTTCATAAAAGTTAAGGGGCATGACCGTCATTTTCCCTTATATCTAATTTGAAAATGCAACGTAATCAAAGGGCGAACAGTGATATAACCAGTTTGTTTGTATTGCTTCTAACGAAGTATTTTTACTTTTTTTTTTTTAAAATGTAAAGAGAAAATTGTGTTTAATTGGTTAAGATAAAATGACTTTTTAAATAATTTTTATTTTTCACAGGCAAAAATGAAAAGCACCATGTTTTTTAGAAAATTATTTTGCAAATTCTACCTGTCTTTCTCATCTTTTTTATTATTTTAATTTAAATATTTTTATTTTATTAAATTTCAAATCTCCGTAACTTTAATTTTATAACTCAGATTGACTTATAAAAATAAGCATTGAAAAGTTTGTGACGTGACGAATCTAATGATAAGTTGGAAGATATAATTTTGATGTATTTTTAAATCATTTTTAACAAGTGATTATTAGCAAATGACTAAATTACATTACCCAACACCAAATTACTTGACCAAGTGACATTTTTTCTTACATTAGTTTTAAAAAAGTGATTTGTATTACAACACAGCAAAATTGGGTAATAATATTAAACTGAAGGACCAAATCTAGAAATAACACATAGTTGATCAAATTCAAACAAATAGTTATAGAATACGAGGAGTATAAGACCAAGACCAAGACCAACGAGGTCCCATGCATTTGCCTTTTTATCGCAAAAAATAATTAAAAAAAAAAAAACGAACCAAGAAAAAGAGAGGCAAAAAAAGCCCAAACGATAAATTGAAGGAATCGGATAATAAAAAAAGAGGAATTAATTAATTTAATGGTTGATGGCCAACTTTCCCGAGAAACAAACACCATCGCCGCCGTGGGGCACCTGGGAGGACCTCCTCCTCTCCTCCGCCGTCGCCCGCCACGGCGCCGACAGCTGGGACGCCGTCGCCGCCGAGCTCCGCACCCGCTCCTCCTCCTCCGCCGCCCTCTCCCCCCGCACCTGCCGCCTCAAGTTCCACGACCTCCGCCGCCGCTTCTCGCCCGACGACGCCGCGCCGGCCTCCTTCCTCGACGAGCTCCGCCGCCTCCGCGTCGCCGAGCTCCGCCGCGAGGTCGAGCGCCACGACCTCTCCATCGAGTAAGGAGCCTGTCGCCGACGAGATCTGCAACAAATCATTTTCGGAACTCCAACCTCTGATGTTGTTTTTGTTTTCGTTAGGTCTCTGGAGACGAAGGTGGGGAAGCTGAAGGAGGAGAGGGAGCGGAGTCCGACGGCGGATCCGGATCCGGCGGCTCCGCCGCCGGAGCCTTCCGTCTCCGGCGGGAAAGCGGCGGAGAAGGAGACCGTGGTGGAGGATTCGTACGACGGGAGCTCGGAGACCGTGGCGAAGAAGGAGCCGGCGAAGGAGAATGAGGAGATCGGAGAGCGAGTCGCCGGAGGCGGCGGAGACTCAGCCGAGTCGAAGGAGGAGGACGGCGAGCGAGTCTGCGGCGGCGACTCGGCCGAGTCGAAGGAGGAGAGCTCGACGAGCTTGGCGAGGAAGAAAGTGGAGGAACCGGAGGAGGAGGAGGAACCGGAGAGATCGGAGGATGGGAAGCGGGCCCACAGTGGGGACGTTGAATCTCAGTCGTTGGTTGGCTTCCTGGAGATCCTACGGTCGCACAAGGCCGGTTCGCTTTTCGAGCGCCGGCAAGAAATACAGGTAAATTAATTAACACATTATTATTACATGCTAAATTAATAAATCATAAAAGTAATTAAATTATATTGTTTATGCACTAAATTTTTAAAATTTTCATGACAATTAACAAAAGCTAATTTACGTTGACAGTGTCCAAATATTAAATATATATTTTTTAAATGATTTTGTCTATTTGTATTTTTTTTATTTATTTCGTTGATCCGCTTTCTTTTCCACTTTTCGTAACCGGGATCGGGCTTTTTGCAGCTGTTCTAGGGCTCCCTCACGCAGTTCGTCTGAATTTCGAATAGTTTTCAAGATTTAATAAAATAATACTTTTATATCATTTAAATTTTAATATTAATAATTTTTTTCTCGATAAATTAAGAACTGTTTATAATATAATAAAGAAAAAACTTGTACTGTGTCTTATTTTATAATAAACTGAAGATTAAAATTTAACCTTTCCGGATTTCGTCAAAACTCAAAAGAGCCCTAAAAATCTAGAATCATATTTTTATTTTTTAAATTATTATTTGAAAACAGCCTCACGAGAATTTATATTAAATATTTAAAATCTTAGACTATTCATATATCAAAATAAAATTAGTGGAGGTGTTTAATTTAATTAAATATTTAGTATAAAGCTTAGTTTGTTGAAGTTATAAAATTAGTGGTTGGTTGCAACGTGGGGCAACATTAACTTTATGCTCAATTTAATGTTTTTTTTTTTTTGAAAAGAAAGACGAGCCTCATTAAACCCTCCGAGTCCCCCAAACGGGTGCGGCTCTAGAGGGAAGAGTACTCCACATCAAATTACTAGCGGCAGAAGCCAAACAAACGTCCCGAACAAGGGTCGGGACTCCCTCGTTACAAACCGAGTCACGCGCAACAAGAGGTTCAATACTAGGCGGGACAGACTCCAACCAAACTATATTCCCTCTAGACTTTATCGCGAGTCTGGCAAGGCCATGCGCAACTTCATTACAGCATCTCGGGCTAAAGTAGAACACTACAGACTCAATCTGCGTGACTAAGCGATGGATATCAGACACAATAGTGCCTAAATCGGATAGAGGGATGGACTTATTATTAAGAGTTTTAATAACTCCTTGACAGTCAGATTGGATACGAATCTTCGACCATCCCTGGAGCGTCTTCGGCTTCGCAAAACGGAAGAGGGGGCTCAGGATGTTTTCATCGACAATGCTCAATTTAATGTTTAAACCCCCAATTCCGGATTTTATTATTATATAATTAAGAAACACTTCAATTCATGAAATTCTTTGACTAAAACACAAACTTTTTTATTTTAAAAATTAAAGTAATTAGCTTAAATGCCCTTGTATTTGAATTCTAATTTAAAGTATTAATTTTTTGGTTTTTATTTTATTAATAATGTGTTAAAAAATATTAGGAAGTTCCGAGCTACAGCAATGCGATCAGACAACACATTGATTTGGAAACGGTGAGAATGAGACTCGAAGAAGGATGGTATTCCAATTGCAAGCCCAAATTCTTCCGAGATTTGATGCTCATCATCACCAACGCCACCGTCTTCTTCGACAAGAAAGCCCCCATCTCCGTCGCCGCCGCCAAGCTCCGCCCCATCGTCCAGCGCGAGATGGCGGCCCATGCCGTAAAGCCGGAGCCCGCGGTGAAGGAGGAGTCCCCGGCGCCGGAGGCGAAACCCGACCCGCCGGAGACGCTCGTGAAGAAGCCGAAGATCTCGGTCCCGTTGAGCGCTTGCCGGAAGCGGAGCTCGATTGCGGCGAGAGCGGCCTCGACTTCGTCTTCGGGGCCCGCGGTGGGTTGGAAGCCGAACGAGAAGTCGGCGGAGAAGGCGGCCGAGGATGTTCCGACCGTTAAGAAAGGGAAGAAGGATAAGGCGAAGGTGTGCACGAAGAGCAATAATTCGAGCAAGGCCGGCACTGGGACTGGAACGAGCCGGTCCGTGGCTGAGAGCGGTAAGAATGCGGCGGGCAACGCTAGCTCCGGGCCCTCGACTCGAGGCGGAGGGGGGTCGAGTAACGAGAATTCGGCGTCGAAACCGGAGAAGAAAGAAAATGGCAACGGGTCCGGGAAGAAGCAGAGCGCGGCGAATTTCTTAAACCGGATGAAACGTGCTTCGCCAGCTGTTGAGCCGGCGAAGGATTCCGGTGGCGGCGGCAGTAGCCGGGTAGGGGCGACGGAGCCAAAAAAGAATAATGGCGGAAAGGGAAGCAGCGGCAGCAAGCAGAAAGAGCCGTCGACCCCGCCTCCGCCGGCGCGGAGAGGCTCCGGGTCTAACACGAAGCAAGCGAAGGAGCCGGAGAGCCCGGCGAAAAGGAGCGTGGGCCGGCCCTCGAAGAGACCGGCAGCTCCGTCTCCAGCCCCTCCGGCAAAACGCAACAAGCCGAGTGGCGAGTCCGAGGCGGCGGCATCCCGGAACGCGAAAAAGCGGTCTCGAAAATGAGGTGGGATTGGAGATTAATTAGGTGGTGAGTAGTAGTTAGTTTTGTGTTATGTGTGTGTTTAATGCCTGATTTTTAGTGGCAATTAATGTACATATGACATATCGTTAATTGCATTTCATCGTAATTTTAAGATTAATTAGTAAAAGATTTCAATTAAACCATTTCCTAATAAACAAGTAGATAAGTGAGTTCTCATGATTGCGTGTTTTATTTGTCCACGTCACTGTTGACTTGGACTCGATAAATTCTTTTTTTTGTTTTTTGAAGGAAATAAAGACTCGATAAATTCTTACCATACAAAACCTAACAAAATTCAGATCTAAAAAATCCCTTAAAACAAGAAAAAAAAGTACACAAAACAAATAGGTCGTTTGAATCTATTATTTTGGATTACAATAATGGAGAGAGTATTTTGTGAGAAACTATTTCAAATAATCTCAAATAAAATAGCACTCTAGACTCTAGTATTCAAATATCTACCTATTCAAATAGAACGGTGGACGAGTGCACGATGACATTCTTCTCAAGACCGACACAACAGTCGGAGGACCACGATTTTTTTCTCTAATTCTTTCTCAAGCTTGCAGTTGAAATCGATGTATCATATTCAACCGGGCTTCGGAATTTTTAATTATATTTTATAATCTAACATCATTAATTCTAATTTCAAGTCAATTTGGAACCAACAAATACGAAGAAAAATAATAATCCAAAATCATAAAATTTGTATTCCGGATTTTTTCGAGTTTTGTTAAAAACGTAACCAAATCCGGAGTCCGATCCATTGACCATATTTCACTCTCTTAATCACGTTACTTGTGATCACAATCAAAAGATCGCTACATAATATTTTCCTAGTGTTCTTGGACATACACATACTATATAAATATATTATATATTATATATATATATAACTTATTGATGGGCTTGGGTTGAACCCAAAAACTAGAAAGGTCCAATCCAATTGCAAATATCATAGCTTCTGTTTTGTGGGACCCAAAAGGCAAAAATCACAACAGTGCGTGAAATGTGAATTAAGTATCTGAGATTAGTATCACTCATCATCATGAATTGGATACACGTGTTATATTGGTCTATAGGGATATGAGTCATATATACTTATATATATATATATATATACACAGTAGTGCATCAAATCCAAAGCCTCCACGTTAAAGGGTTCACGAAAGTCTCAGTCTTTTTCACTCCTCCTCAAACAAGTTTTCTTCTTTCGCCATCCATTACAGAGCTCTCAATTATTACGCCATGAATAAGCTTCTAGCTTGCGGAAGAGAGGCTCGTAAAGGCCTGAGCTTGCTCGCTTCTTTCAATCTCACCAGGTATGTATATATATATATATATACATTTCTTTGTCATCTCGTTTCAGACGGGCATTTCTGGCTCGGATTTTCGTTTGTCTCGATGATTTGTGATCTGGGTTTAATTGGAAAAATATAAGAAATGTACGATCATTTTCTATGTATATGTACATTCAGGGGTATATGCGGTATAAGTACCTACAAAAGTAGTGTTTTGGGGCGGTTTATCACGGAGTAAATACCTAATCTTACGATGTAGATGGCTCCTTTTCAGTGTTCATATTGGGTATCTAGGAGACACGTTAGTACTTGACCCGTGATAAACAAACAACGGGATTATGCTGCACCCAAACACTAACTTATGGGTATTTATGCCGTCCCAACTGGTGATTTTGGTGATCATTGTTGAACTTGATTAGTTTAGCTCATGCTAATGACTTTAAATTATTATTGTTGAGGGTTCAGTTGAAAATAGTTATAATGAACCTACTTTCTCACAAGATATTTTATGGTCATTGTTGATGGCAGATCGGTTCATTCGATACCGTTCGCGACCGTTGAAGTTGAGGAGATTTCGGGTTCTAATTCGGCGGAAGTGCATAACTTGGGTAGGTTCCCGAAACTTAATTTTTTCTACGAATTTTGTTGAAGAAGTTTTTGACTTTTTGTGTCTTTGCTAGTTTTGGGATACTAATGAAACCGAGATAAGATTATGTTTCGAGATTAAATTTATTTCGTTTCTAGTGCAGGGTAAATGGACAAAATCTTCGAATTGGAACACTATCGTGGACCCGTTGAACGGAGAACCCTTTATTAGAGTTGCCGAGATTGATGAAAATGGAATTCAGGTATATTGTCAAGATACGCTTTTTCTTTTGCATTTTAACCAATTATTCACGGTTTTTAATATTTTTATAGCCGTTTGTGGAGAGCTTGTCAAAGTGCCCCAAACACGGTCTGCACAATCCTTTCAAAGATCCCGAAAGGTCCGTTGTTAGTATTCGTGAATTGCGTATATAATGTTAACAAACTGGTTGATATTTTGGAGAGAATAAAATGAATAAAATGAAAATGTTGTTTTTGTTTTTGTTTTTGCCTCTGCAGATATCTTATGTACGGAGACATATCGGCAAAAGCAGCTCATATGCTCTCCCTTCCGAAGGTAAAATGTAGTAAAATTAAAACGGATTCAATATAAATCCATCGTAGAATATACCGGTTTTAAATTTCTTACCGTGCTTCGATTTTTCAGGTTTCGGAATTCTTCACGAGGCTAATACAAAGGGTTTCTCCAAAGAGCTACCAGCAAGCTTTCGGGGAAGTTTACGTGACTCAAAAGTTTCTCGAAAATTTCTGTGGGGATCAGGTACGCAACATAATGAATCAAATCTCCGTTTTTCAAACGCCACCATAAACTAAAAATTAAAATTATATTCCTTTTAATGTGGATATCGATGGTTTTCGTGAATGTTCTATTCTATGGAAATTGCAGGTTCGCTTTCTCGCAAGATCTTTCGGAGTCCCGGGAAATCATCTTGGACAGCAGAGCAACGGGTTTCGCTGGCCTTATGGACCTGTAAGAATCGCAATGCTAATACATCAAATTGAATACTAGTTAAGTGATAAAACCCGGGATCTTGATTTGCGAACCGATCTCTCTCTTTTTGTGCATATACAGGTTGCTATCATCACTCCATTTAATTTTCCGCTAGAAATACCGGTTCTTCAGTTGATGGGCGCGCTTTATATGGGCAACAAACCCCTTCTCAAAGTAGATAGCAAAGTAATTTTCCCGTAACTCTTACACTAACTATTTATCTTCTTCTTTTTTCCTTTCAAATTCTATATTGCTTTATTAATCGAAATCATGCTCTTCAGGTGAGCATCGTCATGGACCAAATGATGAGACTGCTTCACCACTGCGGTTTGCCGGAAGAAGACGTCGACTTTATAAATTCCGATGGAAAGACGATGAACAAGCTGCTATTTGAGGTTTATTTTTATTTATTCAATGTAATCAACTTCGATTTATATCCGGGTTTTTTCAACCGTTGAATACGGGACTTTGATTTGCTTGTGTTGCTTATTAGGCTAATCCGAGAATGACGCTCTTCACGGGTAGTTCAAGAGTGGCAGAGAAATTGTGTGCCGATCTGAAGGGCCGTATTAAGTTAGAGGATGCTGGGTTCGACTGGAAAATATTGGGACCCGATGTGCAAGAGGTTAGTTTTATTTATTTGTTTATCTATCCGGATATTATCAGATTCAATTAACTCGTTATCAAGGACTTTATGAGCGATAGAACTTTTTTTCTGTTAATTTAAGATATAAATTCATTTAAAAAAAAAAAATGTATTTTCCCGGTTTCTGTTGGCAGGAGGATTATGTTGCCTGGGTCTGCGATCAGGATGCGTATGCTTGCAGCGGGCAAAAGTGCTCGGCAACGTCCATTTTATTTATGCACGAGGTCAGCCATTATTAGCTCATGCAATTTGAGGCTTATGTGTGTTATCCATTTTAATATTATCTTTAAATCTTTGCGTATGAAACTCCGCAGAATTGGAGCAAGACTTCACTTGTGTCCAAAATTCAAGAACTTGCGGGCCGAAGGAAGTTGGACGATTTGACTGTCGGTCCCGTCCTCACGGTAAGTACGCGCTTTCTTTTGGGTTGTCCGTAATCATTAATAAACTAACAGGCCTCGTTTGGCCATTTTACAACCCGGTCCCGGATTTTGTAGCTTTCCGAAACCGGGACGGGATTGGGGTAATTTCCAGGGTTTTTGGGACCGAATAAAGTGAAAAGAAAATATATTTGTTCCTTCTCTCTTTTCTAAAAAAAAAACACTATGTTCCAAATACAGCCATAGCCAAAGCATTGTTCGGGTCCAGGTCGGTGATTTCATCCCGGGTCTGTGAGCAGTGGAAACCTAAGTTGACCGGAATTTTGTTTTTGATCTAAACCTCACAGGTCACGACCGAAACAATGATGGAACACATAAAAAAATTGCTTGTGATTCCGGGCGCGAAGCTTCTCTTTGGCGGTGAGCCATTACAGAACCACACAATTCCCTCAATATACGGAGCAGTGAAGCCGACAGCTGTCTATGTTCCTCTCGAAGAGATTCTAAAGGACGAACACTATGACCTTGTTACCACCGAAATATTCGGACCGTTCCAGGTAAAAATGATTAGAGAATATACGGTATAGATATTTCGAAGTTCCAAGATACATGCTCGTTGTTTTGACGTGATTTGAAAGTATTGCAATTAGATTATAACCGATTATAAGAACGATCAACTCCCGCTGGTATTGGATGCTCTTGAGAAGATGCACGCTCATCTGACGGCTGCTGTTGTCTCGAACGATCCTCACTTTTTGCAGGCACGATTCAAATGTCCTCACTTACTCTAAAAAACTATAAAGAACTTCAATTTCGAGTATTAATAACTCGCCTTTAACTGTGAATATACAGGAGGTTATCGGGAAATCGGTGAACGGAACAACTTATGCTGGAATCAGAGCTAGAACAACCGGAGCGCCTCAGAATCACTGGTTGATAATAATAATCCATTCTAGTTAGCACGTAATTTTTCAACGTAAATTCTTATTTGAAATTTTTTCTCAGGTTCGGCCCTTCTGGAGATCCGAGGGGAGCCGGGATTGGAACCCCGGAAGCGATAAAGCTGGTGTGGTCTGCCCACAGAGAAATCATCTACGATCTCGGCCCGCTTCCCAAGAACTGGGGAACTCCCCCTTCAACCTAGAAAAATGTGAATGGGAATATTACATGCGTTCTTTCCCAATTTTGGCTGTTGAATAATAAAGTCATTGGAATATTGTTCCTCTAATAAAATGCCAAACTATTTCTGTTTGGGTAGAACTCGAATTCCCGATCTGGGTACCCGCATTAGGATCTTAAATCGCATCCCTACCTATAGTCTTCCATTACCCATTTTTTTGTTTATTTCGATAGGTTTTGAAATGGATGACCCGGGTATCTTAATGAGCGCTCTAAAAGGTCTTGGTTTTGGGACATCGATCTCGTCACGGGTCTACTAAAATCGGAGAAACCCCTTTACTGTATTTACCCTAATTCGTAGAAGAAATTAAAATATATTTTGGAACCAAATATATCTCAATAATTAAAGAGCTCAAAAACATATTCTTGCAACATTAACTAGTATTAAAAGATTTAACACCAAAATATACAAATGGCTTTGCATATATGCATTTTGGCATGCCTTTGAATATCTGGAAGCTCAAATCGTGGCTTCGCATTGCCTTGTCCGTTGACCGCCACTTTGTTTGCTTTCCGAAATCCGTTGATACGTTTTTTTCTGACTAAAAGCCTTCCGTGAGTGCAACAACCCGGCCCGCTAAAGGTGGAGGAAGTGCGGAGACGGCTTCTTCAATTTCCTGGTAAACATCAAGGGCTATTTCAGTATAATTATAAGTGATGGGAAATAAAAATACAAGAGAAACAAGAACACTTGATTGATAAATGAATTTCCGAGTTCTTAATTCGAGAGTTTAAGACCGGAAAACTCTTATACATACCTTCAATGAATGACGAGCTGAGAAGTGAATCAAAACAATGACTTTGTTCTCAAACTTCTCTGCATGTTTTACTATCTGCAATACAAATAATTTCCTCAGAAAACTCCGAGCCTCGAGAATCGAAGATTAATGGAATAATGCAAGCCAACAATAAGATTTTTGTGCAAAGAGTTGCGACCATTACTTCGGTTAGATGAGTGTGTCCGTAATCTCGAGCATGATCCACTGAAACCGAGTCATCGATGAAGGTGCTCTGCACAAATGTCAAAAGAAAAAATAACTAATAATGAATCACTGTAAACTAAATTCCAACTATAATCAGGGATAAACCCCAAGGAAATATCGAACGGGCCGCAACAAATTTTGTCAATTTCCGTCTATATAGTATGATAAAATGCAATAAGTATAGACGTGTGAGAAAACTAAGGTTTAAGGAACTAACCTCCATGACAAGAATCCTCGCCTTCAAAACATCGATGTTGTTGTCGTTAATCATGAATTCAGATGTCGTATCTCCCGTAAACGCAATTTCCGGTTCAATTATAGTGTTCGTAATCTGCAAACACAAAAATCCAATCTCGTGAATATCCGTTTCAACTAAAAAAACGGGTCAAGTAGTGAGAAGATATCAATAATATATTAACTTGACCGACAAGACAGACCTCCACACCTGATGATTTCAATCTTTTGATCTCATTAGAAGAGAGACCTCTGTATTCCTGCTTAAGTTTCTGCTTCACCAAGGACACGACGTAACCCTGCCATGTAACTCATAAGGTTTGAAGTTTTGATCGGAACCGAGGCGTTTTCCCTTAGCACCGTGAGCGTAAGGCTCGATAATAACGTAAAAAATTCATAAAAATATCGCATACTTCATACAATTCAGAACAACAACAAAAAAAATCCCGCATATAATTCATCACTTTACAAATTATATTAGAGGTTTTACGGAATCAAGCTTTCGTGAAATTTAAGTTACACGTCGTTTTCAAAAAGCATAAGTTCGCGACTAGTTCGTACCTGGCTTGGTATGCAATGGTATGTCTTGAAAGCTCGAACTTTAAGGTCCCTTCTTACATAATACTCTTCTCCTGATAATACCATACAATTCATTAGAATTCAAGCACTGCCATTCAATTCCTTGTTCCTTATCAATCCGACATTACCGACATCCATGCCGATTAGATTGTGTTTGAGCTCCGACTGATCCATACTCCGATGCACCTCGAAGAGCTTTTCCACGTTTTCCTTCACGCATTTCGGTACGAAAATTGTAGGCGGCTTCATGCCGTATAAGCCACGCGTCGCTACGTACATGGGTAACCCTCCCTGCAAATATAGATTCACACCGGTAAGTTTTCGTAAAGATTAAGCCCTAAACCCCAAAATCTAAACCGAAATCAATCAAAACGAAAAAGAAAAGGCAACACGTGGTTTACGGTATGTCCACTGTAATCACTCGGAGTTTCGGTGGTTACAACACATGGCTCGATTACTCCATGTCGGGTCTTCGTACCGGTTAACTCAACCGTTTTCGGGAATCAAGAAAATTTACCGGTATGAATCTATATTTACACGGGTAACCCTCCCTGCAAATATAGATTCATACCGGTAAGTTTCCGTAAAGATTAATCTAATCCTAAACCCCAAAATCAATCAAAACGAAAAAAGCAAAGGCGAAACAGAGAATTATAGTGGTTCGCGGTGCACGCCCATGTCTTCACCATAATCGATCGGAGTTCCGGTGGTTACCACCCTCTTTCCCACGCTCTCTTCCGTGCCACTACGGCTCAATTACTCCGTGTCCGGTCCGTCTCCGTACCGGTTAACTCAGCCGTTTTCGAGAATTCCCAAATTTTTCGATTTACAGTTGGTTCTTGTTCGTATAGATTGCGAATAACATGACACGATTACAAACTTCAAATCTCTACAAGCATATAGTCAGATGATCATCATCATCATCATAGCATAGCTGAAAGTGAAAAGCATTCAACTACACGATCGAGCAAAGAGAGAGGGTCTTACGATGTGGTCCATGTGGGCGTGGGAGATGAAGAGGAAGTCCTGAGAGATGGCTCGCTGCGGGCAGCGACCGATGTCGAAGGCCAGGTTCATGGAGGGGACGATCACGCACGTCTCGTGCCCTCCGATCGACACGCCTTCCACGGTCACTCCTCGGCTCTGCTTCTTCTTCGCCGGAGCTTCCTGCGCCGTCGACGAGCCCGAGCTTCGGCTTCTGCTTCCCGCCATTGATGGTTGCTTGCGGCGGCTGAGCTCGCGAGCTTCGAACCAGTAAGAGAGACACGAAGAAAACGAAGACGGTCAACAAGCCGTTGCGAAAAACGACATGTCGTTTTTACTACGACGATAATTATATCATTATGTTATTGGGTTTAATATTTTAGTTTTTTTATTGATTTTTTTTAATCAATTTCATAAAAAAATTTAATGTAACTCTAAATTTTGGACAAGTTATTATCAAAATTTTGATAACATTTTTGTTGTTGATACATAATGATGAAGTTTTAAATTTTAATAACAAATAGATAAGATTGTAGATAAAGATAAAGTAGTAGATATTGAAATTTTAATAATGATTTTTTTAATATTTTATCTCACTTAAAATAATCAAAATATTAGGGTGCCGTTTGGTAGACAACTCAAAAGTTATTCCCGGTTCCCAGTTCCGATTTTACTCTTAATAAAGTCGATAGAAATAAGGAGTGATGAAAGAAAAAATTGAGTGAAGAAAATAGAAAACAACAAAAATCTGTATTTGAAAATTCGTAAGAAAACAAATAAAACTTGAAATGTTTTTTAGTTCAATTTGATTAGTTACACACCAAACAGTAATTTATTCTTTTTCAGTGTAACTGTACAATTTAGAAAACTTAAAAAATGTTTTCAAGTTATGTACCAAACACAACATAGGTATTTGTATATATACTTCAATTAATTCTATATTATTTAAATTTTTAGTTACAATTTTTAACGTAATAACTTTCTTTTGATATAAACTATACAGAATTATAAATTTGTTCATTAATCATAAATCGTAATGCAAAAAACTCCTAAATTAATAATATATATATATTTTTGTCCTTGAAAAAATCGGTTTTATTGTAGGGTGGTCAAATAGATGTCGTTTCGTTAAGAAACGACATATCGTGTAGTATAGCACATCAATAAGGCTCGTCGTTGCTCTTCACCTGATCAGCACCGTTTAACTCAGCCGCGACCAGCGAAACGCTGTCGTTTCGCGCCCGGAATCGCCCGAGTTAGTGAGTTCTGATAACCGAGTCATATAAATTGTTCGCTCTCTCTCTAGAACTCCATCGATTCACCCCTTTCTCTCTCTTAGGGTTTCGCCTGAGAATCTGCAACAATGGATTACCAGAACCACCATCAACAGCATCAGCAGCAACAATGGCGTCCGAGGCCTCCGCCTCAAGCCACCGCCAACGCCTGCCCCACCTGCTCGTTCCCCCACTTCCCGTTTTGCCCTCCGAACCCTAGCTCCTCCCATCAACCTCCCTCCGGGTTCCAATTCCACCGCCCCATCGCACACCCGAGGCCGTTCGGCCAGCCTCCGTACGAGCTCGGCGGCAACGGCTTCGCCACCGAGGGCGATCGGAGCTACAAGAGGCCCAGGGTTGATGATTTCGGTTTTGGCTCCGAGGACGAGCGGAGGTTGAGGCTCATCCGCGATCACGGAGCGGGTCTGAGTCCGAATTCGAGCGCTTTCGATCCTCGCAGTCCGTATTTGCAGCAGCAGGGAGTGCATAATCCGTATTCGCGGTTTTATGGTCATCATCAGCCTCCTCTTCCGGCTTCTCCTCCGCCGCCTCTCCCAATGGATCCGCCATTGCACGCTGCTGCGAGAAATCTGGCGTCGTTGTTTCCCGTCGGTTCCCCCGGAGCATTTTCTTCCCCGTTTTCCGGGGCGCAACCGATGGCTCAGCCTTATTTCCATAGTAAGTCATTCCCGCATCCTTCTTCTGGCTTTGCAACGCAGGTATGTTGCTTTCTTGTTATGCTTTTGTCTCGAGTTTGGTCTGCACTTTCTTCATTGAATTAGAGATTTGTGCTGTGATTTCTTAGGATTTGCAAGCCATGCATGGGATGTTGCCAAAGCAGTTTTCTGGAGAGAATCGGGCTTTTCCGGGGAAGCCGTTGTCTCCGGATAAGCCTGTGGCTGTAGATGCTTCCAAATTGTTTAAGCAACCTCACCGAGCCACCCGCCCCGACCATTTTGTGATAATCCTTCGAGGACTTCCCGGTAATGATTATTCACCTCTTTCTTATCAAATGGAATATTTTCGTGATATGGTTTCCCTGAAGTTTAATGAGTATTTTCCGTTTTCCGTTTTCCGTTTTCCGTTTGTTCTACCAGGCAGTGGAAAGACCTACTTAGCAAAGATGCTTCGAGACATAGAGGTTGAAAATGGGGGAACCGCTCCTCGGATTCATTCTATGGACGATTACTTCATGATAGAAGTCGAGAAGGTTCCGTCTGTTTGATATAGGAAACCTGAAAATGCATGTGTGGAAATTATTATGGTTCTAATAATTTTCCCTATTATCATTTAGGTTGAGGAAAGTGATCATTCAAAGTCTTCGGGATCAGTCAGAGGCAAGAAACCAATGGTAAAGACAGTGATGGAGTATTGCTATGAACCTGAAATGGAGGAGGTAATGCGATTGAAACTGATTAGAAAGATCGTTCTTTTTACCGGTACAGTATTATGTTTTACTTCAATTTAACAATCGGGCTTCCTCATAGGCTTATCGATCGAGCATGTTGAGAGCATTTAGGAAGACTCTTGAGGAGGCAGATTACACTTTCATAATTGGTATGATCTCTTGGCTAGATATTTCCACAGCACTTCAAAACCAGAAAACTTCAGGGTTTGGCTAAGTTTTCTTGCTTATTCTTTCCTTATGCTCAAGCTAACTCATGTTTGGCTTTTTTTTAATTCCTTTATACGGAAATACTTATGCAATTTTGTGTCTATAATGATGTTGAGCGTGTTACACTGTAAAATTTGCGGCATGATACAAATTTATTTAGTATGATATTAAAACATATAAAGTGATAAAAAAGGTATAGAGTCATGCTGCTATCCAGCGAGTTAAGCAACAAAAAATAAAAAGACTATTTTGAGACTAACAATAGATGCAGTTTTGTTCGGCAATTGATCATTTTGTTGATGGTATATGTGCATCGTTAAGTGGATGACCGCAATCTGCGGAAAGCTGATTTTGCTCAGTTTTGGGCAATTGCGAAGGTATTATCTCCGTTCTCTCTTTCAGCCAAAGTCTGCCGTGCTGTGCTCTTTAGAGCACCGAGACTTCCTCTTGAATGCATATCTTTCTTTTCAAACTCAATTAGAAACATGGGTTTTTTTTTTTAATTCTATATCCACGGATTTAAAATATTGTTGTTAGATGAACATAATTATCATCGTGATGAGAAGTTGACATGTAAAAATGTTTGTCTTTTGATGACCTTGTATAATAAATATGTATATGTATATATCTGTAATGTAGTGAATATTGTCTATAGAGCTTTTGGATATTTAGATGGATGTTCCTGGTTCTTCATTTAGTATATTTGAGACTCATTCCCTACTCATCAGATATATATCAACTATGATCAACAATGTGATCCATTACAATTAAATAATCTTTTATCAATAAAAACTTTCTTTATTTCCTTTTTCAATAAAAATTTACGTATAAAATAATCATGACTATAATCCTTTGGCATTGCAGAATTCTCTGAGCCTGTTTTATTTCTGCACTCGTATATTTCTGGGTTTTGGGCAGAAAATTGCCTTTAAATAGTTATGAAATTCCGTTAGGAAAGTGGCAGATTTGAAGAGGTCTCATACACTTCGCAATGTTTTTTTTTTTCTTTCTAGTTTTCATAGTTACTTTACCCTTTATATATATGTACATATATATATATATATATTTATTATTTAATATCAATATATGGTGCCTTTGATGACGATGATGGTTGGATTTTGTTTTTCATTATGATTTTTTGTGGAATAACTTAGCCCTAGTCCGACTCCTAGAGGATACACTTGTAAATAAAACACATGTTAAATTCTCTTTTTGATGGTTATACTGCTATTATTTATTTTTATGCCGACGTTGGTAAAGTTGTTTTTGAAGAGATTTTGTAGGGCAATATCTTTTTTTGTTTTGTTTTGTTTCAATATATATATTTTTTATTTCGCTCCAATATCGCCTTTTCTTCATTTCAGAGTTCAGGATATGAAGTATATATACTGGAAGCTTCTTATAAGGATCCTGCGGTGAGTTTACTGCTAAATCTTTCTTCGTTTTCTACATTGCTGGTGAAACTGTAATAGAAATGCCAAGTTGCGAGAATTAATTGTGTTCCAGCCCGGGTTAAATTATTTTCATGTGTGAGATCATATTTTCCAATGACATTAAATAATTGCAATCTAACCAGTCATTTTATGTATGTAATAGGATGAACTCCATTTTAGCTAAAGAGTAATATTTTACGTGTATGAATTCAGGGCTGTGCAGCTAGAAACGTGCATGGTTTCACCCTAGATGATATCCAAACGATGGCTGGTCAATGGGAAGAAGCTCCGTCTTTCCATCTTCAGTTAGATGCTAAGGTACGGTAATCTTGAACAATACGAACAAATTATTTCTGTTGACATTTATAGTTTTATTACTTATTTTTAATGTTGTAAATTGTTGTCTAGTCATTATTTAGTGGAGACGACCTGAAAAAAAGCGGAATTCTGGAGGTAAGTCAGTCGTGAATTGTTAATATATTTCTTAGTTAATACATAATGTTTAATCAGAATTTCATCACTATCACTTAATCTATTGATACACATTTTATTCATATGCCAGGTTGACATGGACATGGAAGACGAAGATATTGATGAACTTCCATCTGAATCGCAAGAGAATTATAGCAATAATCTCAATATTCCCAGAGGGAATACATCTGTTGGTATGTTTGGATTCAATAAATACTCGTTTATTAGTTTTTTTGTCACGTAGTTATGTGAGATACTTATATCGCCCGAGGAAGGGCTAGACGGTCTTCTTAGACTTGCACGTTCAGTGTAGTGGTCCATATATGTATTTTCCTCTATTTATGTTTTAAGGGGTGTTTCAGTCAATTATGCAATTAATGGTATTTCAATCTTTTACTCACTTTGGTCATTAGGGTTTCGATTGGAAACCGTGTTCCGAAATAATGTATTTTGTTAAACTTGCGTGTAGACGCTTCGAAGGACGGGAAGAGCAGGAATTGTGCCAAAGAAAACGCTACAAAAGTGAAAGAACTAGGTAGGAGTAAATGGTCGAATGATTTAGATGAAGACGGTACGGAACAACCTATTACGGGTAATATTAATGCTCTTTCCGGGCTAATTCAAGCCTATAATAAAGAGGCAAAATCGGTTCGCTGGGGTGACAAGGTATGCATAGTAATTAAGCACTGATTTAAACTCTGGTTTTAGCATAAATAAGACAACATATTGATTAGCAGAATATATTAAAATTTATATGTATGTATGAATATTTGAGCAAATAGAGATATTACTGATGTTAATTATATTTAGTTATTAAAATATAGAATTTGCTCAAATTTTCATATATTAGATTCTGTTTGTGATATATGTTAACCGTGTTCTTCTTCATGCCAGGGTGGCAACAGCGGCTTCGCGATAAAAGCCGCAAAGAAGGCAATCAGCTTTTCTTTAGAGATCGGGCCCGGATCTGGTTACAACTTGGTCAGTTAGTTCAGAGTTTCACATTTAATTTTGACGAGCGATACATAGTGATCTGAGTTTCTTTCCCTATGATCTTAGCTATTATCTTGTGTTCCGGGATATCTATCTCGTCACGGATTTAGAAGCGTGAAAACCCTTTTTCCTAATTTTTTTTTTCTAGATTTATGTGGGTAACGTGATTCGATTCTCTCTCCAGCCAAAACTTATTTTCTCTTTCTGTTTGTGAAATTGTGCAGAAATCCAACCCATTGCCTGAAGAAAGCGGCTACTTGCCGAGAAAGAACGGCGAAGAACCGAAAAGCGTATTTCAAGAGCAACTCCGAGCCGAGTGTGAATCATTCAAAGCCGTGTTTTTCAAGAAGCAACAGAGAGTTGGACTTGATTACGATGACGAATAGACGAAGTATAATTATCTGTTACATATATATATATATATATATGATTATATATTGTCCATTTAAATTTGTTAACTTACCGATTTTGTTGATGATAAAATAGTTTCCTTTTTTGGCTCCATCTTTATCTATTGAGTTATAAATCAAACACCAAAGCAACAAAAAAGCAAAAAATTAAGGGATTTACTTACACAAATGTTTGCAGAGAAATTCAATTGGAAAGAAATAAGCACAAAATAAGAGTTCATTGAACTACAAAGATTATCGGTGCGAAAATTAACTAGCTCTTGAGCCCGTATCGGAAACCCTAGCTTGAAAGAGTAAACTATTTCACGGGGCGGATTAAATTAACAACATTTCCGAAATCTTATCTCATCGGTACCAAATTCGGGACTAGAAAAATATATAATATCCAATATTTCGAAATTAGAAAGAGATATTTTAATGTACTTATTTTACGCAAGTCGCTACCAATACGATTAATAACAACAAAGAAAGTAAAACTCTAATGATTGAACATTAAAGAAGTAAAAATTCAAACTCGAAAATAAAAATAAAAAATTTATTGATAACCGTATCATTAATATTTTTTTTAAATAATTAGTTATATGAGTAAGTATACTTTTTTATTTATTTATTAATTTTGTATTAAAATAGATATCTTGGACTAAAATAAAAGACAATTATACAAACATACTAGAGTTATACAAGATATGCATATTGTTTGTCATTATTACAAGTCACAACCACACAATCCAAGCACTTCTCTCTCTCTCTCTGATGGCTTCCATTGCAAGAGCTTCCCTTGCTTCTTTCATGGACTCTGAGCCCCCCAAACCTACCAAGCAACCCCTTTCAGTAAGCCCGTTCTATCTCCCCGCAACTTTTCTTTCACACGCCACGGAAAACGCTCCGTTGCGGTCGAGTGTTTGACGTTTCGAACCGCTCGTTTTTTTGCAGAAGAAGCAAGTGGTGAAGTGCATGAATGGGTGCCAAGGAGAGCAACGACTTGGCATGAAGGAGACACACAATTTTCAGGCAGTTTCTTCACACTCACAAGCTCTTCACTCTCTAAAGTCAACCATTTCTCATTTAAAGTCAAACCCACCAAATTTCACCTCTGGGATCATAAGACTTCAGGTAATTTTAATTATTTTAATTTAATTTATTTGTCTATAAAAATGTACTTTTTTTTTCCTTGTTGTTTGGATTGTGGTTTGCTTGATTGATCTACAAGGGTGTATTTGGACCAATGGAGTTGTGCCACGTGGTAGCTTGGCATGGAAATGTGTGAAGCCAATGCCATGCCTTCTTATCTTTGCATTTTTTCTAATCAAGTATATAGTTTTGTATTTTAATAAATTGAGAGTACATGGAGATAGTTATGTAATATCCATTTCGTTGAGGCCCCTGAAAGTGATACCGGGACCCGGAGCCGGAATTATTTTAATGTTTTTTAATTTATTTTATATCCGGGTTAATTTTCTAGTTGTTTGGAATCCGATTCCGATTTTTGAGAAAATCGATTTTTCAAGAACCGGGGTTGGTAAAAACAAACCCCGTAAATTTTTCTTTCTTAAACCGGCGTTTTTACCGGTTCTTAAAAAACAGTGCCTATTTTGAATTAATTGAAAACTACGACTCAAAAACATGAAATTATATTAAAATATAACGAGCGCGGAAGTAAATTCACTGGTTCCCGGTTTGTAGTTCCCGTTCTAGTGCTCAAAACGGAGTACTCCTTCCTATTAATTTTGTCAAAAATTATCCCGGTTTTTTAACCGATTTTCGGGAATGAGTTGAGATACCGGTTCCCGATCCGGTTTAACACGGCTTTTGCATGAGTGAAGGTTCCAATAGAGCAGCAAATAGACTCCATTGATTGGCTGCACTCTCAACAAGACAAGCTTCTTCTTCCTCGCTGCTACTTCTCCGGTCCGACCCAAACCTTTAATCTCTCTCTCATTGATAACGGAAACGGAAACGGAAACGTGTCATCCAACGGTCACAAATCGTCCGATCAAAACCCGGTCAGCGTCGCCGGAGTGGGGTCCGCCGTGTTCTTCAGGCATCTCCGCCCATTCTCCTACGCCGATTGGAAATCCATCAAAAGGTACCATCGTGACCAATACCATCACCTTCAATAATTATTAATACTCGATAAAATAGTAAACGTGATAATATAATAAATTTCGTGATCCCGACATTATTAATTTATCAAAGTTATATTGCATATGTATGTTAAGATTGTTATGTAACATGTTTGACTAAATTCGGGACTTGTTTGTTAGTGTTTCCTAATTTCTTATCCATTTGGAAATTACATACGGATTTGCTACATAACAGAAGATGTAAAATGAACATAAACTATAAGCTAAATGACTTCTTTGCCCTTCCTTCTTTGGTACGCAAGTACCGCCTTTTTTTCCGAGTTTGAATAGAAACAATGTGATAGCTTGGATTATTACCATTAACCATGTTCAATTTACTATTTTCAAGGTTTCTCTCTAGAGAATGCCCTCTGATCCGAGCTTACGGGGCGATCCGTTTCGACGCGAGAACTCGCATATCTTCGGAATGGGAGGATTTCGATTCGTTTTACTTCGTCGTTCCACAGGTAGAAACGTGATTTGCTTTGATGCACCGGCTTCAACTGTCGTCTCTTCTCGTTAGTTTTTATCGAACTGCTAGGTTAGATGCCAAATGGCAGGTTGAGTTTGATGAGTTTGAGGATCGTTCAATGCTCGCTGCAACCGTCGCGTGGGACGACGCTCTTTCATGGTCGTGGACGAAGGCGATCAATGAGCTTCAAGCTACAGTTGACCAGGTTCGGGGGTGAATTTTGCGTTCTTATATGTATTGTTATTGTTACATTCTAATGTACATTCACCGGTCAATCCGGGATTATAATGCAGATCTCTTCTGTCGTCGTGAAACTACGGAAACAAGTTCCGCTGACATTCATATTGAGTAACAATCACACGCCGAGCAAGAAACATTGGGATTTTTCCGTTAACCGTGCTTTGCTCAAAATAAGCAGAGGGGACTCAGAACTTATGAAGGTTTGTTTTAGCATTTTTATTTAGTTCTGCGGCACAAATCCTCGAGTTTTAATCCACCGAAATGTTTATCGGTTGCAGGTTGTTTTGGCACGAAGCAGCAGAGTAATTACTGCTACCGATATTGATCCCTTAATTTGGTTAGCTTGTTTACAGGTAACGTGTTACACACGTCACGTTTTTCAAATTCCCTTACGTAAATTTTTTAGTTATGCTTAGAGTTTATTTAATTAGCCCAAGGATTTAGTAAATCTGTGACGAGATTTCAGTTTTAATCTCAATTAAAACTAATATTTTGAAACCTATTCCAGGTTAATCTTAATCTAAGCTAGGCTTAACTTCTGCAGGTTGAGGGTACAAATGCTTATCAGTTTTGCCTTCAGCCGCCAAATGCTCCGGCTTTTATCGGAAACACGGTAAGGATAATTACATATCCCGGTATTGCCTCTAGCAATTTTATATTATACCATTCACTTCTTTCTACTACATTATGTTATGAATTTCTATAAAACATTTCGTATACGTCTTGTCCGGTTTTCTCGATTTTCTTATAGGATACGGTTCTTTTTTCTTTTCTTTTCTTTTTTGAAACCGCAGATTGAACCAAAAACGGACATATATGAGAATGTCAATGTTTTATTAGATTAGTCTTAATAGTATCACGTGCGTCGAGGAATATGTTTTGTAATCGATAAGTAAGCGGCACATTCTTTCTAGTCGAAAGAAAATAGTTTATATTTTCGGAAACCTCGGTTTTCATTCAAATATGAAGAGTAGTAGATTGACTATATTTCTATACCATTGTTGTTTGTCTTAACTGTAATAATCTTGTGAATAGCCAGAGCAACTGTTTCGCAGAAAAAAACTCGCGATCGAGAGCGATGCACTGGCCGCCACCTGTCCCCGAGGCGCTTCAGTGACTGCAGATCTTCAAATAGAGCTTGATTTACTTTCGAGGTCTAATAAATTCCCGCGTTTTTATTTCATAATTCAAACATTTAATCAGCCAAAGTATGATCATTATTTAATCATTATGCAGTCCTAAATGTCACCTCGAGTTTTCTATCGTGAGAGAAAGTATAAGAAAAAAGCTGGAGGCAAGTTCTTACTCGGGATTTGCAATCGTTATCTCGTACCTTTACGGCACAAATTCATGAATTTATGATTTTCACAATAATATTATTCTGCAGGACGTGTGTAACTTTGTGGTCGTTGAGCCAAAAAAAGCCGTAAAGAAGCTACCGAGAGTCCAACATTTATATGCGAAATTGGCCGGCAGGTTGAGAAGTGAAGACGACGAGGTAACTAGATATACGTTTTTCTTAAGAACGTTAAGATCGGATTCCCGGTTTTGTATTATTTTACTTGATTTTCAGTACAAAGTTCTGTTCTGTTTCTTTCCAGTTTGAAATTTTATCTTCTCTTCACCCGACTCCGGCTGTTTGCGGGTTTCCAACAGACGAGGCACGGCTTTTGATTGCTGAAACAGGTATTATCTTTTTCTATCTTTTCCTTCTCTAGTCCGGCTTAAAAAACAAAGACGAGACACGGCTGTTTTATCACTCTTTTGTAAATTCATGGAAAAAGGAAATGAAAAATCATAATCCCGCAATTTTTTGGAGCGGTCAATATAGTATAGTTTCCGTCCCTGAAAACAGCATAATGTCCGTCTTTACCGATAAATATGTAACGTGAATAGTATAATTACATCTCTCGTTCATGTGTTCTTATCTCATTCTCTTTTGAGCTTGAATAGTGAATACAATTGCATATTATGGTGCTAAATCCGAAACTCTCGTGCGTTGTTTAGAAGTATTTGACCGAGGAATGTATGCGGGTCCCGTCGGATGGTTCGGAGGAGGAGAGAGCGAGTTTGCTGTTGGCATCAGATCAGCTTTAGTCGAAAAGGTAAACTCCACTACATTGATATATTTTGCTTCAAACTTCCTCTTCATAGATTGCAATCAAGTTCTCGTAACTCGTTCGATTCTAGGGCGTTGGCGCATTGATTTATGCCGGAACTGGCATTGTGGAAGGTAGCGAGGCATCGCAAGAATGGGATGAGTTGGAACTCAAGATTTCTCAGGTGAAGATATAGAAACTTATATCTTACACACACACACACACATAAATAGATCGATGAATCGTTCACAAATGTTATAAAATACCGAGGTTTTAACGACAATACAAAATAAAACCCGTTGAATTTATTTAAAGAATAAACGATAATACTCCATATCTTATTATTTCATAGAAAGGAGTTTGAAATTTATCATACACTAATAATGTAAATATTACTATTTTTATATAGTTCTCGTCCTGTTCCAATTAGGGTTTCACATATTTTATATATATATTTATATTTTTTGTAGTACACCAAGCTGCTTAAACTTGAAGTTTTTCCAAGAGCAAAGGTTAATGTATATGAGGACCATTAGATGACAAGGTTAGTAACAAAATGCAGCAAAAAAAAACAACCTTTTTTCGATGATGGTATCTGCTTCGCTCCATTATATTATCGTACTCTACCCGCGCTTGCTCGTTTCCGTCTCTTGTTCGGTTTCTTTCTTTACTTGGACAACAAGAAATGCAATAAATAATGAAGAAGCAACCCTTCTTCATTGCAGATCTGTGCAGTTACTCTCCAATGGCTAAAAACTTTCTGGTTATGCCCTCCATACAATTTTTTTTCCTTCTCAATTGCCGCCGGTGTTGATCTCCTCTGGCTGAAGGTACCCTCCACGGTGATTTTACGTTTAAATGATGATTTTTTTCCCTTAATTTTTCCGTTCCATTATTTATTTTGTGCTCTATATATTTTCGGTTAGGTGTGAAAAAATAGGAATTTATCCCGCGCGCTCGTAAATTTTGACTTGGTGTGGAATAAGTATGAGAGGAGTTCATAACAATTGGTACGAGAGGCGACCTAGAGAGGCGAACGGCGATGGGCAACACTGCCATTTCCTCATTTGGACTCGTATATATGTGTCATAGCTGTAAATTATTTGTTATTTTTGTACAACAATTAACCAAAAAGTTTATGTGTTAAACAGAGAAAGATGTTCATGTCAACGTAGAGAAATAGTTTTATATCGGGAATAACGGCTTTCTCACCAATCGTATTTCACTGATCTGATCAGTGGTAACGAAAGCGGGGAACGAAATCGAATGATATAATATATTTCATTTCAGAGTATGCCATATTAATGATCATAATACACTAAGAAAGTTTATGAAACAATGAAAGATAGTTTTTGATTAATTATCTCTATTAATATATACATATATATATATATAATAATAATAATAATAATAATTGGCAAGAAAAGTTAACTTACAAGCAAAATCTAGCTAAAATATAATTTCAATTTTGAAGATCATATATTGAACCAATGACAATTGATGAATCAAAGGATTACATAAGGTTTTTGTATTAATTAAGTTCTTAAAAAGAAACAAAATTTTCTATTTAGTGCAATTATGCAGAAAAAAACAAAATAATATTCAATATTATTGAAATTTAGTAGTGAAGTAATCAGGAGTAATGCCCCAGAACTTCTTATGTCCATAGGTTTTACCATTGAACTTTTGTGTTTGGTAGTAATGCCCAAAGTCGGCCTAACATATGGGCGAATTTGGTGGTCAATCGAGGCCCCGGTTTAAAATGAAGCACATTTTATAATATATATTAATTCATAATTTTATATATTTAATTAAAACCTTGATTGATTACTTAGTGCAGCAATCGTAAAATTTTAAAGATTTGAAACATGACTAATATACTAGAACAAATTAGCCATACATGTTCACAAAATACTATATAACTCCTGCAATATTGTGCAATCTATGTGCAGTGGTGATTCTTCATTATTTATTGCATTTTTAAGAATCAACACTGGCGATGTTGGTGATAAATTTTTTTAATTATGCCACCACTCACACTAAAAAACGACACCTGAGACTATAACACAAATCTCACTTGCATAACACACTATATATATAGTTAATATGATGAATGACGTGTTGTGTGTCGTAGAGAGAGAATGAAGTAATCAAGAGAGTGAAGGTTAAATGCTTTTTGTTGGAGCTGATTTTCAATACATACAAGTGTCTTTATATAGGCAAACAACACATACCTAAATTACTATACTACCATACTACTTGCCAAGTGTTGTGGAACGAGCCGACAACGGAGCCATGGACAGAGGGCGGCGTCGGAAGCTCGGCATCATCGGCGTGTTGAGTTTCTTGAAAGTTGGCATCGTGGGCGCGTTGAGTTTCGTCTTCGTCGGGGTGTTGGACTTCTTGACCGGCTTGTTGTTGAAGCATGAGGGCAAAAACGGATCGTTATTTCCCGCCCTTAATTGATGTACCGCGTCGACCAAAACTTGGGGCACACGCTCCGGATTGGCGTCGTGCGCGCCCATCGCCCGGACTAGACTAGGTCATAGAGACCGTACCGTATCATCGGGGTAATCGGGATTTGGTGGGGAAGGAAAAATTTCTGCCGGTAGCATAACGGGGATGTAGTCGTCGGGCGTAGGTTGGCCGGGAGCCATGGGTTGAAATTGGGGTTCCAATCTCCTAGCCGTCCTTCGACCCCCGAAATTACCGCTTCTTCGAGACATAATAGAGAACTTTGAGAACTTTAGAGAGCTTTGAGAACTTGAGAACTTTAGAACTTTAGAGAACTTTGAGAATTGAGAGAACTTTGAGAATTTGAGAGAGAGATGGAAGATTGTTGGTGAGGAAATGAGGGAGGAATGGGTGGTATTTATAGGGTTGGAGGAGATAGTTGGGTGGGTGAATAATTATTGAGGTGGGTGAAATTTCATTGAAATTCGGGTAAAAAAGTGGGAATTTATGCCCAAAACAAACACAATCTTTCACACCCCTCGGATCGCTGACGTGGCGAGATCTGGGCCGTCGGAGAGTGCGCGGATCGAGCTCAACCATTCGCGATTTTCACGTGCACGTCGCGACGCGTCGCGAATTTCACATGCACGTCGCGACGTATCGCGAACTGCAGGTGTGCGTCGCGAATAGTCGCGACTGCGTCTCGCGGTGGAAATGTGCAGCTCTACTACTTGGTAGTCAAGCAAGGCATATATAATAAAATATTACATCAACTTGATAGGCAAGTGGATAAGGCAGTGAAAAGGACGTCATGGCTTACGTTTAAAGGCGAGGGGGTATAGAGTGAATTCTGTTATTTCATATTCGAAATATTTGAAACCATATTCGTCATTTCAATGATGTTTCCACTTACAAAGCTCGTCATTGCCTCGGATTATGGAGGATTCACTCCAACAACTATCGAGAAGAATCTCGACACGATCCAAGCGATGTGAGAGCGAAGTGCATTCTGGGGCAGGCGAGGCATGGACTGGTCATGCCCCGGGGGATGGTCACTTTGGCACTGCTTACCGATTTTTAGTACTGCGAAGGTGGTTGAGCAATTTTTTCTAGGGATTCGAAGACCTCAACTTAACGGATTGTATCAATATTTGTATATTGGTAAATATTTACTAATTTAGTATGTAGTATGTTGGTAATTTATGTGAAGTGTTGATTCTTCATTATTTAATGTATAGCTCCTGGTGACTATAAAGTTAATGACAAGACTTTATCTTGGTCACCCGATGTTATGGAGGGACCCACTCCCGTATCTGATTCGATTCATGCAGCTTCTATGGTAACAACTAATGTTGTGGGATAGACTTATTGAATATGCTTCGAAATATGTATGTGCAATGTGTCGTTATTTATTAAAATGTACGGGGTGATGTGTGATTTTTTGAAAGTACATGTAATGGACAGCCCAATCATTTTTGTGGTCTTAGGCGAATCGTTAATATGAGACACTTTTTGGGGTTTTATATTACGATTTACTTCAAACATGATAACAATATAAATGTAACATTGATTATCAAACATGATAATATCTTCTTCTTCTTTTTTTCGTTAACTGCGCTTTGCTAAAATAAGCAGATGAGACTCATAACATATGGTTTTGTCTACAATTTTATTTATTTATGCGCAAAATCCTCAAATTTTAATCCATCGAAATCGTTTATTGGTTGCAGGTTGTTTTGGCACGAAGCAACAAAGTAATTACTACTACCGACATTGATCCCTTAATTTGGTTAGCTTGTTAACAGGTAACGTGTTACGCACGTCGCATTTTTCAAACTCCCTTGCGAAATTATTTAGTTATGCTCAAAGTTAAGTTAATTAGCTCAAGGATTTAGTGAATCTGTGACGAGATTCACAAGTTGAGATCGTTTAACGATTCTTATCAATTTAAATTTTGATTAGTCTAATATTTTTAGGCTTTTTTGGGGCCCGCAATACAGTACTGCATGATCACACTCATGGGTAAAATTAGATAGGATAGGATATGAGCACGTTGGGCAATCATATACAAGGTTTAAAATGCCGCTTGCCGATGTCGTTTTGCATTTTCCGTTTTACGGATATATCGCTTGCCGATGGGTATGTCGATGGGCAAATCGTAAAAAAGGGCATGCCGCATATACCGCATGGGCATACCGCATACCGATGGGGTTTTCGATTGAGTATTTAAGCAAAATATTTATATAGGTTCAAAACTACATATTTAATAAATACAATACATAATTATATATAGCAAAACACATGTGTAACTTAAATATGTAGGTGAAATGTATAATGTTAAGTTACTTTATTAGTTCAAGTGTATAATATTAAGTCAAATTATTATGTGAAGTGAATATTGTAGAGGGCGATTCGCACCGCCATACAGTCACAAAAATACACGGCTCAAGCACACGAATAATACGAATGATGGGGTATCTTTGATTGATTATGATTACAAAGGGGATCGGTCTCTTCCGTTTATAGCTTGGAACCTCGAAGAAGAATGCGATTAAACTAGGATTAACAATATCGAATGGGTTACACAAAGGCTCTCTCAATGCTATGCGATGACACTGTTTCTCTCTTTTCTCTCGGTCTCGACCCCAAAACCCTCAAATGGGAGCTCCCTATCTATTTATAGCGACGCTCGGATCCCTTCGGCTCGAATCCCCTGGATGATCTTCCAGTGGTCCCCCCTTCAAATATTCTGTGTTCCTTCTTTCTGACATCCTCGACGGCTGCCAAAGGAGCTCGTTTCCACTAACGTTGTCCCCCTGCCATATCCTGAGCGCACTGCCCAGCAGTGGTCCCCCTCAGGCCGTACTTCCTTGTCGCATTATGGAGAGAAACCCTAGACCTTAATGGGCTTGAGGCTCCTCCTCGGTCATCGCTTCCCCTGACGGGCCGGGGGCCCGTTGCACTCTGACCAGCCTCGAGGAACACGGGCTCCTCCTCTCGGTCACTATTCGCTACCGATGGGCCGAGGGCCCATCGCCATTTTTCCCGACCTGACCTTCGTCGTTTCATGGGAAAACGACAAGTGTAAAGCGGGGAGGGGATTTGACCAAATCCGACCTTAACAAATATGTATGCTAAGTATGTAATATTAAGTGAATATGCATGTTAATTGTATGTGTATGTTAACAAATTTAATATTTGTCTAAGTGTATAATATTAAATGAATATGTATATTAAGTGTATATGTATGTTAGGGTCATAGGTATATGATGTTTATATACCAAATATTATGGACAAGAGCTAAGGCCCTTGGGGTAATGGATTTTGTGGATGGCGAGGACTCACACGAATGCTCTACCGCACGTGCGCGCCGCCGCCAGGCGAGCGAGGCGGGGTGGGGTGGGGTGTTCTTGGGCAAGTATAATTATTTTGCCGAAAGTTGAATTAGTATTTTTGCTGAAATCTACCAAAATTTTCATTTTATGCGAAATTTCAACCATTTTTTGCAAATTTTACTCATAAAAGCGAAAAAAAAAAAAAATTCATCCAAGTGCCCATGCGAATATCTCAAAAAATTGTAAAACAAAAGGATTTTTGTTTCGCATATCTCCGAAAAACGAAAATCAATCGAAATGTCGACCGATTTTCGCGAAATTTTGAACCTTGGTCATATACACATATGTGGATACAAATTAATTGTATCCACTAACCAAAGTTTTTTTTTTTCTTCTTTTAGCAGATCGAATCGATTAATTTTAAGTGGATATCCGATATTATCCAATTAATTTTGTAAGTAAAAAAATAAATACATCATACATCTACAGTTTATAATGTTCTAAGTTTTAACCATACTAACATTATAAAATAATTACATCTTAACATATCAGGTATCAATATCACATGCACATCATTACATAATAGTATGACGTGAATAGTGAAACATAAACTTTCAAATTCACAGTATTCTAAATATATCATAAATAACCAAACTAGTGACATAGTCTAATATTTCCAAGCCACAAAAACATATACAACCTTTATATGTCACAAGGATATATAATTTCGAATATATATTTCTACTATTATTTATTTTTGAAAATTGGTTGCGGTTAAAGCGGATATCGATTTAGACTAAAAAATATTTACCAATCTAATTTTAAAAAGTAGTTGCGGTTATCAATGTGCGACATTTTTTAAAATGAAAATTGTACGAAACGTCCATTTTTGTGCAAAACCTTTTAAGAAATACCCATTTGCGAGAGTAAAATATACCCATAATATATAATTTTTAAAAAATTTTGACACAAAATAGACATTTCGTTCATTTACCATTTTTTAAAAGAAAAGGGGTCTTTACGGCAATTACTCTTGATCATATGATATTTGGACACAGAGAGAGCAAAGAATAGTGCCTCATTGTAACATTGCTCGGTTAAGCCACCGCAAAGAAGGTAAACAAACACTCCTAACAAAGAAAGCTTGGAATATTAACAATGGAGAAATCTACAAGGAAAGCCATTTGACTTTCTTTATTAATTAACATGATTACATATAATATATTTTCTTCATATCTATCTATATATATAGAAACTCAATGGTTTATGTTTCACATCTCTATTTCAAGCTGATTCATAAATCAAGACTTTGTATATACATTTGATGGCAAGTGTTAGGGGAACAAGAGGGGTGTTTGGAGACGGAGCTAGCACCGTCCGGCCCCGGAATCCGGTTGTCGAGGATATCAAACCGTCTCACTCTTGGACAGAGGACTCAAATGGCCATTATCTTCTGGTTGATCTTCCGGGTATTTAGCCATTTTTCTCATCAATATATACATATATAAATATAGGATCCATATAATGTGATCCTATGTGTATATATATAATATAATGAAAAATAAATTATACCCTTTATTTTTTATTTTTTCGTAAAAAATATATCTTCTTGGTGTAATTTGACATTAGTACTTTATATTTTTCTAACTTTTTATCAAATATCAACTTCTTTAAAAAATAAAATTCCTGAAAGTGACGATTGCTAATATTTAGTTTTTTGGAAAACATGTATTATATTTTTGTCAAAACTGATATTAGAAGATATATAAAATTATGAATAAGGGGTAATTTTGGGTTTTTGAAAATTTAAAATGTTTGGAAGGTCTAAAAAATGAAAATATACTCTAATAATGTGCATAGGATCTAAAGTTTATTAACACAAAATACCACAAATTATTAAAATGTAACAAAATTTTGACTATATGAATAATTTGTTTTGCAAGACTTTAAGAAAGAGCTGGTGAAAATACAAGTGAATAGCTCAGGAGACATCAAGATCACCGGCGAGAGGACTGCAAGCGAGACCAAACGAATTCGATTCGAGCAAACGTTCAAAGCGCCGGATAAATCCAACACCGACGCTATCACGGCGAAATTCGATGGCGACGCGCAGATCCTCTACATAACCGTCCCTAAACGCAAGGTCGAAGAAAAGAAAGAAGCGACAAAACCCCAGCCCCAGCCCCAGCCCAAACCCGCACCCGAACCCGTGCCTGCTGCTCCCAAAGACCAACCAAAAGATGAAAAAAAGGGAGAAGAAACCGCACCATGTAAGCGTGATAGCGAGACAGAAAAAGCCAAAAGCGATGACGCTCGTGGCACTGATCGTGATCACGAGCGTGAAGGAGGCCAAAGCAGCGCGCCTGTGAGTGGTTTCTCCGCAGAGGAACTTCGGAGGTGGGAGCAAGAGCCTAGTTTCCTGAGAGCCGCTGTTAGAATGTTGTCGGAAAACAAAGGGCTCATTGTGACAGCTGTGGTGGCGTTCTCGCTCGGGATGTTCGTATCTCGTCAATTTGAATCGGATATCGGAGAGTGAGAGACTCGATCTCCGGTCAGTTGTAGCGCTGTTGCTTGTGCCTCAAGTCAACTCTCTTTTATAAATTTGTACAAAAAAAGTGACCCTAATATATGTAACAATAAATAAACTCTCAAAAGCAATAAATGAAAAATTGTGATGTTAAAATAAAACCATAATTATTTTCAATTTTCTCTTCTTTTTAGTAATTATTTTCCCATCAAATGTTACAAATATTAATATATAATTCTATAATAACCAAATCTAATAACCCCACATCGAAGTTAAGAACATTTGACTTGGAGATGATTAGGATTATGATATATTATATAATAAAGCATGTAACTTTACTAAAATATTGACATTATAATCACTGTTACAAGATCTAAATAAAACGGTCCAAAGACATGGAAATTAATAACAAAAAGTAAGATATTATTTTCAATGAAAATTCTGTGGCAAAAATACCTATAAATTAGGTGAAATGACGGCATATTCCAATTCTTCATCATAGGCGCATATTTTCAATAATTTTCAATTTTTTTTATATAATTCATGGTATATGCTTTTAATTTTTACGATTTATACTGTAGATATAACATTAGTATATGCCGCGATAAAAGATATTACTTTTTACCTATCTATTAGGTAGTTTTGCCGCAAATGTCTATATTTAATTTAAGATTAATTATATCATGTTTGATTATCCATAATTTTGTTGTCATTTTGAGCCTATGAGAAAATAGAAAATGGTAGAATATTTATATAGAGGGATTAGAATGAAAAAGTGGGAAGAAAAGTTGCCTAATATTCTTGTGTATGTTTCACACAAAAATGTACCAAATAAAACAATAGAAAGCATAAATTCAAAGCTAACTTTTATGATTTTATGTAATGGGATCAGATTCCACAAGCAATCCACCAGATTAAGAACCAAAAAAATAAAAGGAATATTTAAGGAGAGAAGCTTCTTTGACATGCGTGCCATAAAGTTCAACTATATGATCCTATTTTTGTTATTTTTATCGATATTTTTATTATTTTTATTATTATTTATTTGATTTAAATATTTATGGTGGGATTATTTCCCTAAATTTTTTTACTTAATATTTTCATGCGAGTGAATCTTAGAAGCGTCAAGTGGGTCATATTAGCCCAAGCTCACCCGGCTTACCCCGGCCCAAAGTTGCATTGAGCCCGACTCGTCTTTTCAAGGGCCATACTAGTCCCGGTCCTTGACGCCTTGGAACACTTACACGGACTCACCAAAATCATAAAATTTTAAATTATTTTGGGTCAAGTATAAATGGAGTCAGCCCATAAATAGTTTGTGTTTATTAATTAACTTGTGGTTTTTTTTTTAAGTGATGGTTTAAATCATTTACTTAACTTTATCTACATATAATATAATTAAATGTACTAACACTAAGAAATATTAACCAAATTTACTTGAATAAGATAAGTTGATGCACAAATGTTTATTAGTGATTAAACAAGCATAAATGTTAATATGATTATATTACTCATATCTTGTCATATGATATTTTATAAATGGAGAGATTCAATAAAATAATAAAGAAAGGCACTTCTAGTTGTTGCTATATTCTTCCACTTTTTATCCTTGGTCATTTTCTTTGCTATAATACAAGCCAACCCTACAAGTAAAATTCCCTTTTTGGGAAAGATAATCATGTAAAATATAAAAAATAAAAATGAGAAGAACAATAACAATCACCAATTATTATTTATTTATTTCATTGACCACATTAGATATATGTTTCATTAGATTGGGAGCTTCCTAAACACAGATTCCAATCACCATAACTACTGGTTTTTATTTATATTTTTAGAGTTACTGAGAAGATGATAGATAGTTGGTGAGACCGGCCGGTGTGAACGGTATTGTTCTCGCTCATTATCCTTATGTTGCGTTTGCGGGCAAATTTTGACCGGCCGCAAGTCGTTTGGTCCAAGATATGTGGCCGCAAATCGTGCCGCAACATATCTTGGACCCTTATAAAACTCTCATGCATGTCTATTCGTAACTTGCCCATCCCATATACACAATAATACAAATTAAGAAGATAGATATTGGTTGAATTTATATATATTAATGATTTTGGTTGAATTTTACTACACTGAAAAGCTCCTTTTCCTTTTCTTTCGTTGAAGATGCAAGACCATGATTTCAATGTTCTTTCAAAAACAAATTATATTAGCATTTTGGCTTTTTATAAAAAAAAATGCATTTGCAAATTTTAAATTGATTTGTTTGACATGTAGTATAACAATTTAAGGTTCTTAAAATAGTATGTTTTATTGTATCTTAAACTTTTTATATGGCTTTGACGTTGTGAAATTTAAATATTTATAAAGCATTCCATTTTTGTTAAATATTAGCGATTTTTTTGTTATATTATAAGATAAAAATTATAATTTTTAACGATACGAATGGAATAGATGATGTTCGACACTTTTTGGATAATGAAAGTTGGGAAGCTGAAAAAGGTAATACGGTAGGGAATGCAAAGAGAGAGATTTTACAACAAAAAATGGTTACGATTTTTACTTTTTAAGTTACATCTATATTTTAAGAAAGAAAAAAATTATCTTTTATTTTTATTGAAACGATAAATAAATATTATACAAAGCACATTTTGAAACCAATTTAAGGTTTATAAGTGCAAAGTATAATTCAAATCCATACAAAGTGATAAGTTTTGATTAAAAAATATATATTTGTTAACGAGGTATACATTGATTAAAAAATATATATTATAAGTTTTGATTAAATATATATTGATTAAAATATATATATATATTCAGAACGATAAGTTAACGAGGCATTAACGAAATTTCTCTTCATGGAAATTATCGAATTAAATTAGCTAGATTTATACATATGGCTTGCTATTTGCTAAGCACATACGTAATAAAGCTTATAAAAGTGAATGAAATAAATAAATAAAGAAATGAAAAGGATTAAGAGTGTCACGTGATAGTTTTAATACGTGCTTAGTGAGTGTTTAAGTAAAAGCATGAGTCAAGTCTCATGTGTCATTTAAATTAAATTAATTAAATAATTCCACACAATTAAATAAATAAAAGAAAATCGAGAAAAAGACAAGAAAAGAATGTCGAGGAGAAGAAGGAACCAATGATATTAAAGGCGGGAAACCCAAAAGTGGATCAAACCTTCTCTTCCTCCCACCATCGAATCGAATCTCCCTTATTATATCATTCTGCTCCTCAAGTTTTGCTCATTGCTACACTTTTCCTTCTCACTTTTTATTAAGAGCAGAATTGCCTCAACTATTTTAATAAGTGACAGATTTCCCCTTTGATCTAAAGAATGACGGTGAAAAAATTAATTTGTCAAACGAGATTGATGTATTAAATTAGGCAATTATTTACGACTAACATAAACACTCATTTTTTTAGTTATTATTACGATAAGATTCTACAAGATTCACAAATAGGTTTTAGATTAAAATGTTCTGTATTTCAAAAAATCGAAGATATTCTTGTTAAAATTTTAAGAATAAACGCAGTAAAAAGTATCGATACATTTTCTAAACAATTACAATGATTAAGAACACAAAGATGTGACATTTGCGAATTTTTTTTATATTGATTTTGTCTCATGCGCGCACATTTTTTTTTCCTTCCACGAGGACATCTCAAATTTACACTTATTCTTTGACATCTTAAGATATCTAATGCTAAACGCTACACACACATATAAATAACTCAACGTTAACATAAGCAACAGGAAAATATCAATCGAAAACGCAAACATTAGGACCTTAGATATTTCATCAGCACAATTGAAATATTGAAAAAACTATGCCACACTATTCTAAAAAAAATTGGGTACTTAAACCACAATTATCTCAAATTTAAATATCAAAGGACAGAATTCACCGAATAACAGATTGAGGAAGAATTTGTGCCAATATCAAGGAGAATTCTGTTATTCTTTCCCAACCCAGAACCAAGAAAATAAAATCAACAGAAAAACCCCGCAAAATATAAAATGGAACGAAAATGACCCAGTAGAAATAAAATCATTCATATATTCGCTCTCCGCTATCAACGCGAGAACAGAATCGCCATTAATTACGACTCTGCCACTCTTCTTCTTCACTGAGAGAGAGAGAGAGAGAACCAGAGGAGATGACCTTCGAGCGATGACGACGGCGACGGCGACAATGGCGACGGCGCAGCCTCCGGGACCGCCGAGGACGGCGCGGAAGCTGATCGTGGAGGTGGTCGACGCGCGCGATCTGCTGCCCAAGGACGGGCAGGGCAGCGCGAGCGCGTACGTGGTCGCCGACTTCGACGGCCAGCGGCGGCGGACCTCCACGCGCTTCCGCGACCTGAACCCGTCGTGGAACGAGGCGCTGGATTTCATCGTCTCCGACCCGGAGAGCATGGAGTACGAGGAGCTCGAGATCGAGGTCCTCAACGACAAGCGCTACTGCAACGCCACCGGCTCCGCCCGCAAGAACCACTTCCTCGGCCGCGTCAAGCTCTACGGCTCGCAGTTCGCGCGCCGCGGCGGCGAGGGCTTGGTCTACTTCCCGCTCGAGAAGAAGAGCGTCTTCAGCTGGATCAGGGGGGAGATCGGGCTCAGGATCTACTACTACGACGACGTCGCCGAGGAGCTGCCTCAGCTTCAGCCCGAGCCGCCGCCGGAGGACATCCCGCCGGAGAAGCCGAAGCCGCCGGAGCTCGAGGAGAGCCGGATCTACGAGGTCCCGGTCGCTCCTCAGGTCGTAGTGGTCGAGGAGGCGCCGCCGCCTCAGCAGCACGCGGTGCGTTTCGACCACGCGCCGGAGGAGAATCCGCCGCCGGAGGTGAGGAAGATGGAGGCGCGAAGAATGGCGGCGGCGGAGAGGGTTCGGGTCCTGAGGAGGCCGCCGCAGAGCAACGGCGGAGGAGAGTTCGCTCCGAGGACGATCCGAGGCGAGCCGGCGAGCACGCGTCCGTACAATCTGGTGGAGCCGATGCAGTACCTGTTCGTGCGGATCGTGAAGGCGCGCGGGATCGCGCCGAGCGAGTGCGCGTACGTGAAGCTCCGCACGGCGAGCCACTTTGTGAAGTCGAAGCCGGCGCCGGCGGTGGACTCGCCGGAGTGGAACCAGGTCTTCGCGTTGGGGCACAACAGGCCCGACTCTTCGAACAGCGCGACGCTGGAGATCTCCGTTTGGGACGCGCCGTCGGAGCAATTCCTCGGCGGAGTTTGCTTCGACCTCTCCGACGTCCCCATCCGCGACCCGCCTGATAGTCCTTTAGCTCCGCAGTGGTACCGCCTAGAAGGTGGCGACGAAGGCCCCACTGCCGGGAGAATCTCTGGTGACATTCAGCTTTCTGTGTGGATCGGCACTCAGGCGGATGATGCATTCCCGGAGGCGTGGAGCTCAGACGCGCCGTTCGTCTCCCACACACGCTCGAAGGTATACCAGTCACCGAAGCTTTGGTACTTGAGAGTGACGGTCATGGAGGCTCAGGACCTCCACATTGCTCCGAATCTTCCGCCTCTGACAGCGCCGGAGATTCGGGTGAAGGCGCAGCTGGGGTTCCAGTCGGCGAGGACGCGGCGGGGGCTGATGAACAACCATAGTTCTGCGTCGTTTCACTGGCATGAGGACCTTGTTTTTGTCGCAGGAGAGCCGTTGGAGGAGACGCTGATTGTCTTAGTGGAGGATAGGACGAGCAAGGATGCAGCGTTGCTCGGGCATGTTGTCATCCCGGTGAGCGCGGTTGAGCAGCGGTTCGATGAGCGGCATGTGGCGTCGAAATGGTTCGCGTTGGAGGGCAACGGAGGCGGGGGAGGGCCGGGGGATCCTGGTCCCGGCGGGCCATATTGCGGAAGGATCCACATGAGGCTGTGCTTGGAAGGCGGGTACCACGTGCTTGACGAGGCCGCGCATGTCTGCAGTGATTTCCGGCCCACAGCAAAGCAGCTATGGAAGCCGGCAATTGGGATCCTCGAGCTCGGGATTCTTGGGGCCCGTGGGCTGCTCCCAATGAAGACGAAGAGCAGCGGGAAAGGGTCGACGGATGCTTACTGCGTGGCTAAGTACGGGAAAAAGTGGGTCCGGACAAGGACGATAACCGACAGTTTCGACCCTCGGTGGAACGAGCAGTACACATGGCAGGTTTACGAGCCATGTACGGTGCTGACAGTGGCAGTGTTCGACAACTGGCGGATGTTCGGCGATGGGGCGGGCCCAGAGGACGAGAAGCCCGACTACCGCATCGGCAAAGTGCGGGTACGGGTGTCGACGCTGGAGAGCAATCGAGTGTACACGAACTCGTATCCGCTGATGGTGCTGCAGCGCACGGGGCTGAAGAAAATGGGCGAGATTGAGCTCGCGCTACGCTTCGCGTGCCTGTCGCTCCTTCCCGACGCCTGTGCAGCCTACGGCCAGCCCCTGCTCCCGCGCATGCACTACCTCCGCCCGCTCGGCGTGGCGCAGCAGGAGGCGCTGCGCGGGGCAGCCACCCGCACGGTCGCAGCCTGGCTCGCCCGCTCTGAGCCACCTCTGGGGCCCGAGGTCGTCCGCTACATGCTCGACGCCGACTCACATTCGTGGAGCATGCGACGGAGCAAGGCCAACTGGTTCCGAATTGTCGCCGTCCTCGCCTGGCTTGTCGGCCTCGCAAAGTGGTCGGACGACATCCGACGGTGGCGCAACCCTGTGACCACTGTCCTTGTCCACTTCCTCTACTTGGTCCTTGTCTGGTACCCAGACCTCATTGTCCCGACCGGGTTCCTCTACGTCGTCCTAATCGGCGTCTGGTACTACCGGTTCCGTCCCAAAATCCCAGCCGGGATGGACATCCGCCTCTCTCAGGCCGAGTCCGTCGACCCCGACGAACTCGACGAGGAATTCGACCCGATCCCCAGCTCCAAACCGCCCGAGATCATCCGGGCCCGCTACGACCGGCTGCGTATCCTCGCGGCCCGGGTGCAAACGGTGCTGGGCGATTTCGCAACCCAAGGGGAAAGGGTCCAAGCCCTCGTTAGCTGGCGGGACCCGCGCGCCACGAAGCTGTTCCTCGGGGTCTCGCTGGCCATCACGGTCGTGCTGTACGCGGTGCCGCCGAAGATGGTGGCAGTGGCGCTCGGGTTTTACTATCTCCGACACCCGATGTTCCGGGACCCGATGCCGCCGTCGAGCCTGAACTTCTTCCGGAGGCTGCCGAGCCTCTCCGACAGGTTAATCTAGAATAGAATGATACGAAAATTAATAGATTTTTATTATTAATTTTTGAGGAAAACAGACTGTTTTTGAGTTGAAAAAGAGGTCCCTAATAAAGTGGCTGATTGTCATGATGTTTGTAATTGAATAGATTAGGGTTTGAAAAAGATGGATTTGAGATTGAGAACAAGGAAAAGGAATTTTAAGATGTTTAATGGTGTCGGGGAAAGTACCAACACTTGGCTCTCTCTTTCACTGTTCATCACTAAGCTCATAATTTTGTCTCATTTATTTTTTGGATAACCGGATCAATTTGCTTTGCCAGCAAACTAGCACTAATGCGTCAAATTTAACATTTATAATGTCTTTATTTTGTTTTTTTTTTAATAAATCCGATAAATTCGGACTTCGCGTTCTGTTGTATAATATGAAGTAATTAATTAATTTGAATCGTCGGAGCTACAATTATTATAGCATAATCTTTCACCGCGCTTATAAGGATAATAACGTCAAAAGTACTTGGTGACAAACATAAAAAGTAGGCAAACTAGCACTAATGCGTCAAATTTAACATTAATAATGTCTTTATTTTGTTTTTTTAATAAATCCGATAAATTCGGACTTCGCGTTCTGTTTTCAAATATGAAGTAATTAATTAATTTGAATCATCCGAGCTACAACTATTGTAGCATAATCTTTGACCGCGCTTTATAAGGATAATAACGTCGAAGTACTTGGTGACAAACATAAAAAGTAGGCTCGCACGTTTAAATTAGCAAGCTACGTAATAGTTAAAAGCGATTTACGATGAAATACATGTATCGTTAATCTTTGGACGTAATTATCAAAGAGCGAATTAGTCAAATCGAGTATTTTTACGGCTATTATCCCTATTATATACATCCATTAGTGAACAAATTTCTTACATTTTCAACAATCTCCAGTAGGATAGAAATTTGCAACTATCATATCTTCACACATATATAAACCCTAAACCATATTTATATATAATATAAAATTATATATAGAAGGATACACAAAATAAATTGGAGAAGATGTTATCATTATGGGGATTGGTAAGAAAATAGCATGTGGGTCTTCATATTTATCGCTAACAAACTTACTTCAAGCCATCAATTTTATTGCTATCTTTTCTCTTTCCATCTCCATTCAATACTATAAAACTAGATACTAATTTTTATTTATTTTTTCATTACATTAATAAATAAAAAAGGCGCTTAATCATTGTTCAAACTTCAAAAAAAAATTCCAGGTTCTTACCATTTTATTCCTCTTAATATTTATTAGTGAGTTCAATGATTAATTTTGCTTAAATTACTGTCTATTTTGTACTTGCGTTAACATTTTGTGTCGTTCATTGGTATCTTCGTATGACAATTTCGATCCCGGGCGGGAGGGGTAAGTATTTTCCGACCATAAGATTGATGTTGTTGTTTTGGATGGCGTTGGTATTTTCTCTCGACACCGATTACTGTTTTTCCTTTTCCAATAATATTTATTTTTTGTTTTGAGGTTTATTTTAAGTCATTAATTTCTAAAATTTAAGTTGTAGTGGTGTTTTATGTCTATGTTGCTTTCGCAATTTAATGTCGTTTGGAGTTTGTAGTAATTATCATTACCCTGTCGTTTTCAAGATCATTTGTCAATTTTATAATCTTGCCAAAATGATTTCGTTTTTAGAGAACATTGCGTTTCTCTTATCGTTTTCGTGTCAAAATAGCATTCACAAAGATTGATAGAATAAGAAAATGCATAGAAACGACAATATAACTGAACGACAATAATTTCCATCTTTGGATAATTGATTTGCTCATAATGTTATAGACTATTGTCAATATCAATGTGTCTTTTTACAATTTCGCCGTCGTACACCTTTCGTGATAAACAAATAATGATCGGTTTTAGAAAGTACATAAATAAAATTTAAGGAGAAAAATAATTCACATAACAATATTAACCATTCATATACGAATACATCTATAAATTTATTGGTATACAAGAAGGGACACATTTTTCTTGAGTCTTTAATCTTTTGATTCTCATTTTCATTTCCTCTATTATCATATTTTATAGGTTAAAAAATGGGAGAGACCGACACAATTGAGAAACATGAAGAGAAAAATGTTGAAGTTGAGAAGCAACACAAAGAAAAGGAAGAAAAACACGAAGAGAAGAAGACCGACGACAAAAAACCCGAGAGCGTAGACGGAGATAAGAGCGAGAAGAAAGACGAAGACGAGACGAAGAAGAAAAAGAAAGACAAGACCAAGAGCAAGGACAAGGACAAGGAAACTGACAAGAAGAAGAAGAATCCCGAGGAAAAAACCGACGTCGCGAAGCTGAAGCAAAAGCTCGAGAAACTCGAGGCGAAGATTCGGGGTTTGGCAACTAAGAAGGAAGAGATCTTGAAGTTGATCGACGAGGCTGAGAAAAATGCCACCCCAAGTTAAACTTCACCATTGCCAATGGCTTGACCAAACGACATGTCGTTTAGCCACGATATTAAAGTATTTAATAATTTTAAAATCCATGTATATAATACAATATAGCTATCTATCTAGTAATGACTATGCTAATGCATGAGTGCATTTTGTGAGGATTGTATTCCAACTAAGACAATGTGTCGATTACATTGAATTGTAACACTATTTTATTTTTATTATCCTTTTTTTAAAAGTAAAAAATTGAGGTATGAATTCTTACCATGCAAATAAGAATCCCTACTAAATTTCCACCAAAAAAACGGTGCTCTTAATAGTAAAAATATAAATATAATAGTTTACATAAAAAAATAAAAGAGAAACCGAAAGGTCACTAATGATGATCTAAATTTTGAGTACCAAATTTAGTTAAGACATCAACCGCTTTACTAACAAAGTGGATTTAGTGATAATAGTTAATTATTTAGTTAAAGATCTAATAATATTTTGAACGGATTAAGCAGCTGTGACCTTTGATATTTTGGTAACTCTCTCATGGAAGCGGAGTGATCCGTATTCGTGTTCTTATGCAATTTACGTTTTAGGTTAATTAAACCAAACCGTGATTTATTTTAGTAAAATTCTCTCCTTCATCGTAACACTTTCCGATCGTGGAGAATTTATCTCATCTACTCGTGGTTTACTTCCTAAATTAGATTTTCATATAAAATTATCGTGTCAATCAATCTTTAAGTACGTAAATGTTTTGCGTGCTCGATTTATAACACATATTTTTCTGTAGAATATTCCGTAGATTTATACAGTAACCAAATGGGAATATATTCTTAAAACGGTATACATCGATATCTATATATATATGTGTGTGTCTCTATCATTAAAATCAAATACAATTAGGGTCTTGGAAGTTTCACTCTTAACTCTAATTTGTACACAAGGAAATTTCCTCGCTGGGTTTTTTTAGTATTATTTCCTTACATTTACTATTATAAGATTACTAACCAAGATGGGTAAGAAATACAGACAATTATTTGTTCAGACTTCAGTTTTGTTCAGATCAGAAATGGGCACAAGCCCCGGTTTATACTGCGATATCGGCAAGAAGGCTCGAGGTTTCATTTCATTTTTTTATATTAGTGTTTTTTTTTCTTCTAATCTTGTTAAAACATGTTCTTGTTGATTTATTTTTTTTAATTCTCTTATTAGATGTTCTCTATAAGGATTTTTCTCGGGGACCGGGAATGTACGCAAGAAACTACAAAGGCGGTGCTTGGAGCTTTGACTTCTCGTTCAAACGTAATCTCCCGCTTCGTCTAAAACGGATTTAACATTTTTCTCTCTTTTTTCTTTGTTCCTTCCTACGCAAGAAATGTTAATTTTCAGTACAATGGCAGTTCAAGATCTTGTCCCGGGACTCAGCACCGTCGTTGGACTCGCCGTGCCTCAATCGGGCAAGGTATTTCTCGAGAATCGTCATAGCCATTAATTAAAATCAAAATGTTCAATATCTTTTTTTTTACATGCAATATAGGTGGAAATGCAATATCTGCAAAAATATTTTGGCGTGACCGGGGGAATTGGTGTGAAAGCAGGTCCGATCATGGGTCCGATGCTGAACTTCTCCGGTGTTTTCGGCAACGGTTTCTTCGCGTTCGGGTCTGTGCTCGTGTTCGACGTGGCTAGTCGGGAATTCGACAAGCTCCACGCCGGTTTGAGCTACAACACTGACCTGTTCACCACTTCCTTGACCCTGTAAGCTATCAGACCATTCAATCAACAGAGCAATATTAGGAAAAATGAGAGGTCAAAAAGCGAAATGAACGAAAAATATTTATAAGAAAAGTGTACCAAGAAAAAAAGAACTGATATAAAATTGCCGTTAATTTCTTTAAATAATACGATTTAAGCCTGTAACTAATGGTGTAAATCCGGTTCCGCATCTTTCTGTCCCCGGTAAAATTGGAATTTGCCAGTTTTCAGATATTTACAGCGTAACATGTTAAACTTAGTTAGGCCAAACCAGTGTTAAAAAATTTACGATTTTCTGAAGATATTAGCCGGTAACCGGGAATCGGCCATTGCATATCACAATAAACGAAGTGACATTTTTACAGTGACAAGCTCGAGGCAGTAATGGCCACGTGTCACTACACGGTGAACCCTTTAAGGAGCACGGCCTTGGCAGCGGAGCTGAGGTATGGCCTTATGGAGAACGACGTGTCTCTCGCCATCGGTGCAAAGCACACCTTGTTTCCGTTGACGGTTTTGAAGGGCAAAGTGAACACTGAAGGCAGATTCTCTGCTCTGATTCAGCAAGGTTTGTGGCACAAGTTGTTCGTGACTGTCGGAGGAGAAGTACACTTCGTGGACCGAACAAAGCCTCCTAATGTCGGGCTGTCGATCGCTCTTCGAGTCTAAACAGAATTGCTGAGTGACGGAACCAGAACATAGGGGCCGGAATATCTCAGAAGGGCCGATTTTTCACCACATAATTTTCAAAAAAGAAAAAAATTTTTAAAAATTCAATAATTTAATAATTTCGGGAGGAGCCATTGCACCCTATTAGTACTACGAGGGTTGAGACTAGGACCGGCAACCAGGCTTTTGGCCTTTATTTTGGTCCCGTCCCCGTTTTCGAGCTTCCCAAGACCCTAACCTGGTTGGAAAAATCCACGGTTTTTTTTTTTCTTACTAAATCGGGAACCAGGCAAGCAAAAAAAGCTTTGTTTATTCTTAAGTGAACCATGGTTGAGTGACGAGAACACAAACCTTCTCTTAACTTTTAATTCGAGAAACGGATTAAAGAAACGTCAATGGTTGAAGGCGAAACGTCAAGAAGGTATAACTCCGATGGTTGGGCAATGACGCAGAAAAAAAGGACGAGTAAAGGCGAAACAAAAAACCGATAGCAACATATACATTTAAACCATGTCTTAACAAAGCACACAACAAACACACTTTAAGAGATCCTTAAGCTACCTTGCAAAACAAGCAACCTTTAGCTATGAACACAGTTTCTTTTCAACCAAAGCATAGACAACAAGACTCGTAAATCTGTATAAACTTCTCAAACCAGCAAATATAAACACGGTTTCGAATTATCACGGGTTCTGGTGGGACGCCTGGAGGAGGCCGTCGCGGATCTGGGTGGCGATGTCGCGCACGGCGCCGGGCCCGTGGGGGATGAAGACGGCAGAGGATTTGGAGGACGCGCCAATCTCCTTCATGGTGTCGAAGTACTGGGTGACGAGCACCATGTCCATCACGTCCTTGGCGGATGTGCCGGGGACGTTAACGGCGAAGCCGAGAACGCTGTCCCTGAGGCCGTCAACGATCGCCTGACGCTGCCGGGCGATTCCGAGCCCAGAGAGGTACTTGGACTCAGCCTCTCCCTCTGCCCGCTTGATCTGCAGGATCTTCTCCGCCTCCGCTTTCTCGTTGGCCGCCACCCTCATTCTCGCCGCTGCAAGAAAAGAAAATATTATAGGACTCGCAAAATAAATAACGAGGAAAGATAAATAAGTATTTTGCTTATTGAGTTATTCATTTTTTCTTTTGCATCACTATTTCTAATTTCTAAACAAGGCCCGAGAGTTTTACGAGTTATACCTGCATTGATTTCGTTCATGGCACGCTTCACGTGCTCATCTGGCTCTATGTCAACAATGAGCGTTTGGACGATCTCGTAGCCATAAGCAGACATAGCCTGTAAAAAGTATGAACGGGAATATAAAGGTTATGAATAATTTTGTCTTAAAGCCAATGGGTCTGAAAATATCGGTTTAGGGTTTCTAGAAGTTACCTTCTCGAGCTCATCTTCAACAGCTCTGGCAATCTCGTTTTTCTGCTCAAAAGCATCATCCAAGAGCAGCTTCGGAACGCTAGCTCGAATCACTAAATTTAATCAAGAGAAAAATGCAACATCAAATTAGCCAATAATACTATACGAAATTTTCAAGTGAATAATTAAAACATAGGAGGCGGGGTATGTGTTTTATACCGTCAAAAACATATGCCTGGATTTGGGATCTTGTGTTGCTAAGCTTGTAAAAAGCATCACTAGCTTTGTCAGCCAGAGCTCGGTATTGAATCGAGGCAACCACGTTGACAAAAACATTGTCCTAAAGAGAAGACGAGAGAAATCAATACAAAATTGTTAAAGAAAAAGATAGACACTTTATAAGAATAATATACAGAACATAGGATGTCGATTCTCATTTTGAAAATGAACAAACCTTGGTTTTGGTTTCACATTTTACGTCCAACTGCTGCAAACGGAGAGAGAGTTGACCAGCGACTTGACTTCCAAGGAACCACGGCAGGCAATGGCATCCCGGCTCAAGTACTTCATCAAACTTACCGAATGTCTCCTTTATCGCAACCGTCGATTGATCGACTTGGACGCAACAGAATAGATTTCCCATGTTCGCTTCTCTCCCGTGTGATCGAATTTGCAGTCAAATTCTCCGCGAACCACTAAAAAAAAGAACGGAACATGAATTACGAAACCGTACTATGACACTATTGTGTTGTGTAGAAAGAATTACAATTGATCATTCTTCTCTGATTTAAATTGTAAATAAAAAATTATGATCAATAATAGTTATTGACCACGCTATTCTCGGAAACTAACAGCTAGGCACATATCTGCATCACCTGAATAGTCTAATATAGACATGACCCGAGCCATGAACCATCTATCCTTTCCATATGTCGAACATAAAAAAAGCATTCAAAACCAAGACCCAGAGAAAGACGGTCGAGCAGAGAGAAAGAAAACGAGGGTTCGAGCAACCGAATCAAAGTAATCTAAGCTAGCTTCGTGAACATACCGAAGAACTCATACGTAATCCAGATAAAGTATGTCAAGAACAAGCTATGAAAAAATTCATAAGAGTTTGCAAAAAACTTACAGCCAATACTAAAACCTGAGTAAAGAGAACAAGACCGAGGAACTCGAGATTTATATTCCGAATTCAATGACGAAAAAGTCAACAAACTAAGGTTATCACATAGTAGATATCGTCATTGACAAGAACAATCCGAGAAAGCTCAGTCATTACACAAACACCAAGTAGAAACCACAAAAACCATTATTATATATAATCATAGTTTAACAGATACGAACATCCTCAAACACACCGCAACAATGACGGAATCATTGCATCAAATCGCTACACAGCTCAGAGAAACAAGAACAAGCGAACAACAATACCTTCAATATAAAATTCCAGAATTGAAACTGCGAATCTATTCTCGAGCGAAATATATTTATATATATACATACATACATAACGAGGAGAGAGATTCGTTCAACGCCATGGATAGCGAAATCTCGCACAGGATTCGAAAAACCGAAGCGCGAAATGCGAGATCAAGAGGAAGGGACTGAGAAATTGCGGCGATTCAACGAACGATAATGGAAAGCGCGTCAAAGGAAAGAGGAATTCAGAGAGAGAATCGAGGATTACCTGGTTTCTTTCGGAGCAAGGAAACGAGGGTTTTGGAGAAGACGAAGAAGAAGATACAGAGAAATTGCTTAGAAGAAGAAGAACAATATTTTTTATTATTTATTTATATATTTATTGTTGAGAAATATTAATTTATTATTTATTTTCATCTAAATATGAATATTATTAAATGTTTTTCACTATGTTAATTCTTTAATAAATGATTTCTATTTTTGAACTATTTGTGTTTCGGCAGTAGTTTGATTAATTACATGTTGAATTAATATCCTCGTCTTTATGAATTTTATTCACATTTTCGATGCTAACTCCTGTTTAAAATTATCCAGTTTAAAATAACCAAATTCTTTTGAAAACATGTTAAGGTTAACCGTATCCGGTTTCAAACAGGATAAGGTTAAAGGTTATTTATTTTTCAAAACAAGTTATTTTGGTAACCGGTTTTAATATTTATTTATTTATTTAAATATTTAAAGTAAATTAAATAGGATTTTCTCTCTTTTAATCAAAGCCTCTTAGATTTGTTGAATTGGATTTTTTGTTTATAATTGTTGTACTTTTTGGATTTATGTTTTGGAGACTGGTATATTTCTTTTTAGACTCGGTTGTTTTATTGCAATTTATTTTGGACCGATATGTTTTATTGGTGCGATAAACTTTGTTGAATGCTATATTAAAAAAAACAGGTTAAGGTTATTAAACATGTTAATTAGATTTTGATGACCAGAAATTAAGTTAAGTGTTCCCGGTTAACCGATTTTAAAAATGGGCTAATGCTATTAAAACACAACTAACCGGAATTAGGTTAAGGATACCAAATAGTGAAAAATAAACAGGTTAACTGACCGTTTGTAGCCCTAGCTAACTCGATATAGGGTAATAAAGGATTAATTACGGTAAAAGTGTTATATTTTTTAGTTGGTATATATTGATATGAGTGACGTGTTTATCACGACTATTAAAAAAAAGATTAATAGTGGATAATATTTGCTGGATAGTTTACAACTGATAAAAGTTCTTTGTCTATCTGTTTTCCGAAATTATCAAAATGAATATTCAACAACTTAATTTCAATATTATAAAAAAAATATCTTAAAGATAAGATTAAAATTAAAATTAAAATAGTTATTTATTATCCAAAAATGCAATTTAATTTGATCAATGCGTTGACAAAGTAAACGGGCCACGTGGGCCCAGCCCAACCCACCATCTTTGCATGACTTCTTTATTTTCTTTATTCTTTTTTTTTCCTAGTCATTATATTAGTGTGACAAATGACAGCTCACATGTTATTTGCACGTTTGCCCCCTGAACTTTTCGATGAGTGTGAAAAAGCCCTTGATACTTAGGTTTTATCAAAAGTAACCCAGTACTAACTCGCTATAAAGCCCCTTTACAGTCAAATCTTGTAATTTTCTCAAACATTAAAATAATTATAATTTTTATACTGAAACCTTCTCACGGACTCAGTTTTTCTTTTTACTGTTTTAATAAAGTATTATAAATATGACGTCAATTTCAATATGTTACTCCAACACTCTACAAAAGAACGAAAAACGCCTCAACGCGACAACCGACTACACAATTTGATGTTTTGAGCCTTTTTTAAGGATGATTGATTTTATTAATAAAACACTATAGTTAGAAATAATGCACATTTTAGTTGGAGTAGAAATTAAAAGCGTGTTTGCTTTTAAGAAATGAAAAATAAGGAAATGCTTGGAAATTTAAATTGCCGTCGTATATGTTTAATAACATTTTCGTTCATTAAATAGATGAGATTTGATGCTATAGTCAAATTAAGGTGTTTTCCAACGTTGCCAATTGAATAGTCATAATAAATAAATAAATAGACCACCATGAATTGAAGACAAATAAATAGGTCCATTGCAAGTATTATAGAGTTTAGAACATTGACAATGATTCCCAATGCTAGTTAACTCGAAATTTCCTTTTTCGGTTTTTGATTTTGTTCCGGTTTTCCTTACGAATCGATTTGATTCGAGTTCAATACCTATTACATCTTCGAATACTAATTTATAAATGCATACTTCGTCATAAAATTTAGAAAATGTCCCTCCTCTTATGAACGAAAAAAAAAAATCATCGTAAAACTCAAAAAATGTTCCGTTGGCTCAATGATTTCATTCTAGAATACTATTTCTTCTTTTTTATCAATTTTATAGCCTAAAAATCAATTTTACAGTTCTTTTTCTTTATAATATCATAAATTGTCGTGAAAGATTACTTTTAAAATCATAAAAGTTAGAGAGATTTAAAGAAATAGTGAATAAATGATTAGTTTTTTTTTTTTTTTTAATATAAAGATCGGACTTTATCGTAACTTCTTATTTTCCTATATAATATTAATATGTAATAAATATCAAAGATAAAGCAATCGCGAATCTGATTGGCTAACGCGAGCTTCACTCACTCACACAAATTTCATTTAAAATTAAATTAAATAAAAATAGAATAATATCTCGCTTGCTTCGTAGAGCTCCACGTGGCACTTTCAGAGAAGAAGAAGAAGACGAACCAGTGATTGAGCTCGTCATCCATGGCTTCCTCTTCTTCTTCCTCCGCTCTTCTTCCCAGCCTCGAGCGTCGCCGCATCAACTTGCTCCCCTCGCCCTCGCAGCCTCTCCATGGCCGAGCCAGCTTCAACGCCAGGCCCCGCACCTCCACCATCCTCGCCATGGCGCCTAAGCAGAAGGTACGTACGCTCCGTCGAGACCTGTTTGGTTACCGAGAAGCTAGCTTCTAGTCTTTACTAGGATTTGAGAAGTGATTCTGTGAAATCTGTTTGGTCGCCGAGAAAACAAAAACGCGCGAAATTTTGTTTTGTTCGAAGTGAGATTCTCTTCGCGATCGAGAAATGATTCTGTGAAATCTGTTTGGAAGGTGCGAAATCGCGAGAAAATCATCCGAGAAATGATTCTGTGAAATCTGTTCGGTTGCGAATCCGAAATCTGTTCAATTTAGATTCTGTTTGGTGACTGAGAAAGTTTCTGTGAATTCTGTTTGGAAGCTGAGAAAACGCAAGAAAATCATCCGAGAAAAACAGCCGATATTGATCGATTTTGAACTGTTATTCGTTTGATTTGCAGGTGAACAAGTACAACGACAACTGGAAGAAGCAGTGGTTCGGCGCGGGGATCTTCTACGAGGGCTCGGAGCCGGTTCAGGTGGACGTGTTCAAGAAGCTCGAGAAGCGGAAGGTCCTGAGCACCGTCGAGAAAGCCGGCCTCCTCTCCAAAGCCGAGGGTCTGGGCCTCACGCTCTCCTCCATCGAGAAGCTCGGGGTGTTCTCCAAGGCCGAGCAGCTCGGGCTGCTCAGCCTGCTGGAGAGCGCGGCGGGAACCTCGCCCTCGGTGCTCGCCTCCGTCTCGCTGCCCCTTCTCGTGGCCTCGCTCGCTACTTTCATCGTCATTCCCGACGACTCCGTCGCGCTCGTGGCCGTTCAGGTCGTGCTCGGGGGAGCGCTCGCTGTCGGGGGCGTCGGGCTGTTCGTCGGGTCGATTGTACTGGGAGGTTTACAAGAAGTGGATTGATAGAAATTCTCTCAATTTGTAAAGCAGTGGTTCAATAGTGACGGATTTTTCGTGAATACTGATGCAATGCTAAAAGACCTTGAATTTATGGAAACACGGTGTCGGAAAATCGACGAAAGATTAGTTTCTTTTGCGCGGAAACAGCCTAACGGGAAAACGAGTGCTTCATCCCGAGATTTTAATTTTTAGGCGCCGAATTCTACCGTTCCAGTGCTCAAGTCGGCCTTTTTCTTTCTTTCTATTTTTGGAACAGAACCGGATTTTAGTGTTTATTCTTGTTTATTTCCTACTTTTTAATTACGCTCGAATATTTGTTAATTGTTTCGGTTTTTAAATTATATATATCTTATGAATACCTTATTAACTTTGATGAAACAAAATTAGAACCTAATCGGATTTTGTTTAGTGTTTTTCATACACCGGTGCGGCGATGCGGTGCCTACAACAAAGGGTCTTTAGTTTATCCTTCCGTGTCATTGTGTCTTTTGTGTTAACACGGTATTTTTATGCTATAATTGACGATTATTTAATTAAGTTTGTCGCGCCGGTTAGATTGTAATAAAGACTTTCTCGACGGAAAAATGAAATGAAAGAATGTGAAAAGAATTAATTTTACTTTTGATTTAAATGTGAAGTCCTTAATATTAGTGTTGACTGTGAAATAACAAAGTACGGGAATGTTTCATGCTTGGTTGGTTTGAGGCCATATTCATGCAACTATACTAAAAGTCCTTAATAATATATTAATATATTATTACACTATGGTGTCATCGTAGTCTCGTAGCAACATAATTTATTTTTTTCAGTATTATTTTTTTATGCATGAGAGTTGGGCTAATGACGGAAAAACATTCAAAGTTTGATAAAAAAAATCACCCGTGTATTCAAAGTTTAAAAAATGGTGGCAAAAATACTCAAAGTTACATTTGAGGTATTGACCACTCCATTCTCATAACGTAGTTAACTTACCTATTAACTCTTGTCACGTGGACAACCGTGGCTTGCTGACATAACAAGTTTTTGCCACGTGGACGAGCCCATATCAGCCTCGTTTACGACAAAACAACGAATTAAACCCCTAATTGGGCTCGCCCACGTGGCAAAAAATTACTATTTCAACAACCCATGTTTGTCCGCGTGGGTAGAGTTAACGAGTAAGTTAACTGCGTTACGAGAATGGAGTGATCAACGACTCAAATGTGACTTTGAGTTCTTTTGTCATCACTTTAAAACTTTGAATACACAAGTAGTTCTTTGTCCAAACTTAAGTTATTTTTGTCATCATTAATCCATGAGAGTTTAATGACTTTATCTTCAAATATTCCGAAGAAAAAAACAACGAATTAAACCCCTAATTGGGCTCGTCTACGTGGCAAAAATTACTATTTCAACAACCCATGTTTGTCCACGTGGGTAGAGTTAACGAGTAAGTTAACTGCGTTACGAGAATGGAGTGATCAACGACTCAAATGTGACTTTGAGTTCTTTTGTCATCACTTTAAAACTTTGAATTAGGGCTGAAACCAGAAGCGGGAACCGGGAATTTGACTATTTTTTGTCCCTGTCTCGGAAAAATCGGGACACAGTTTTCTGTCGCGGTTTTGGTTCTGGTTCTGAAAAATCCTTGTTTTTTATTTAAATCAGAATCGGGACCAGGACCGGGGCACCAATTAAAATCACTATTTTTTTAAGACCAAGATTCGGGACAAAAACCGGGACAAATCCGGGACAAAATCCAAGATAGAAACATGAAAATTACCAGATCCGAGTAAATCCAAAATGTAAAATACCAAATCCGAGTACAAAAGCAAAATACAAAATAAACAAATGCAAGATCCGATTTCACGTCGTGAACTTCACAATACCAAATTCAAATCTCAGTGCAAAAAACCGAGTCTAAAATGCTAAATAGTAAATACCAAGTACAGACTAATTTTTTTTATAACAAAACGACATATAAGAAATGACATGTTGAATAAAATATCGTGTAATGGCTGAAAAATAAATCACATGTTAAAATAATAGGGTGAAAAAAATAAAATAATGGATTAAAAACATAATAGTAAACGACTTATAAGAAATGACATGCTAAAAAACGACAAACTTAAACAAAACGACATAAAAGCGGAACCGGGACAAGAAAACCGGGAATTTCATATTTTGAATTGGTTTTGGTTTTTCAAACCGGGACCGGGACGTCCCTTTTTAAGTTATACTAAAAAGAAAAAGTTGATTTTTTGCCAAAAACGGTCCGGTGCCAGGACCAGAACCGGGAACCGAGTACAAAATTTTCACCCCTACTTTGAATACACGAGTAGTTCTTTGTCCAAACTTTAGGTATTTTCGTCTTCATTAATCCATGAGAGTTTAATGACTTTATCTTCAAATATTCCAAAGAAAAAAAAAATAGAAAGAAGAGATGGAGATGCGGGGTATCGATCCCTGTGCCTCTCGCATGCTAAGCGAGCGCTCTACCATCTGAGCTACATCCCCTCTTCGATGCTTTCTGTTCTCATCAAAATCCATACACTCATAAAATACTTATTCTTATACACTTGTGAATAACTATATCTCACCATTCAAAAAAAATTATATCTCTCTCAGTTCTATAATAGTTACACTTAACACATTTGAGTATGTGAAAAATACAAATCACATCTAGTAGTCTACAAATTCCACAAATATTTATTATTTATAGTCATAACGTGACAAAATATACCCAACATTATTGAACATCTAAATAGTTTGACTTTGACTAATAGCTATAATAATAGATGAAAAAATTCATAAAATAACTCTCAGTATATCACAAATTTTATTGCTAACCTTCAACTTTTCATAATTCTCAAAATAACACTTTCAAATTTTATGTACCAAAATATTTCTAATGTTGTCCAATTTACAAGACGATATATGTCCATTTTTCAGGATTAATACGTCCTGAAAAATAGACAGTATTAAGGTATTTTAGTATTTGAAAATGTTATTTTAAAAATTATAAAAATTTGAAGGTTAGTAATAAAATTTGTAATGTATGAAGGGTTATTTTATCAAGTTTCCCTGATAAATTACAAGCTTAAAAAAAAGAGCCTCCAAAATCCTAATTCTCATCACCCAATGAGGTATAGTTATAGCGACAAGCCCAAAAGAGGAAGTGAAGAAAGTTGAGTCCGCTCAGCCCACAAATCAGCCAGTAAAACCGCTCAAGGTGGCAGCCGTTCAAGTCCGCCCCCGCCAGCCAGGGATCGTTGCCGAACAGCGCCGTGGCTGTCACGGCATTGACGGCCGAGACAAGGAACGAGCTCAGGTAATAACCCACCTGTCATAGTCAATAGTTAATTGAGTATTTGAATAGGCATTATAACTCGTCTTAAACTAAGACTAATTATACAAAATTTCGAGACTGACTAAAAAAAAAGTTGAAAATTAAATATACAATATGTAAAATTTAGAAAAATAAAATATATGTTAATTATTTATTATGCATGTAGTATTTTTTAGAGAGATCTGGCCCATTATTGAATAATTATGAGCTTTATTACAAGATGTTCCGAAATAATATAATATGAGACTTTTTGTAAGACATTATACGGTATAGTATTTTCTTAGTCTTGGGCCGGCCCTGCTTCATGGTACAAAAAGTTGAAAGAAGTTATAACCCACCGCGAGAGACGCCCACGAGAGTGCCGTGGCCAGAGACCGCATCGTCGGAGGCGCCTCGGTGAAGAAGAACTCCATCATGCCGGCCAGCGTGAAAAGATCAGCCGAGCCCAAGAACAAGTACTGCATCGCCAGCCACATGAACGTCATCGGGACTGGCCGCTCCCCTGACTCCGCTGCATGCTGACGCTTAACCTCGACCAGTGCCGCCACCGCCATGGCCGCGATGGACATCAAGAGCCTGGTGCCGATCCTCTGCAGGTGTGTGACGCCAGCCTCGGTTCCGGTGCGCCGCCTCGCGTAGGGCGCTATAACGTGGCTGTAGAGCGGCGCGACGGTCATGATGAATAGGACGGGGACGGCGGGCAGCGAGGCGGGCGGGACGGTGAGGGCGCCAAGAGTGGTGTCCATCGTGGCGGCCTGCTGTACGGAGAGCGTGGAGAGCTGGGCTAGGCAGGAGTTTAGCATCACGCTGGAGGCGAAGATCGGGAGGATCTTCGTCACCGCCTTCACCTCTTCCACTTGCTCCGCCGAGCATTTGAGCTTTGGCTGATTAGGGTTTTCCAACAATGCCATGTCGAGGAAGGCGAGGCTCTCGGTTGGGGCTTGCGTCGTTGACTCTTTGTTGTTGTTGTCGTCGTTGTCATTGATACGATGTCCGCCTTCTCTCGCGCGCAGCGCGCGCGACGGGCTCACGGTCATGGTCGCAATAGCGCTGCTCGAGCTCTTAGGCCGGAAACAATTGCACGTTGCCGCAGCCAAGACCTACGTAAAATACATGAATTATAATATTATGCATGTGAATTTTTTTTTTTATCGTTATTTCAATAGTTTGATATTATATATATGGGTAAACTGCGGCTAATGTACCCAATGTTTGATCTTCTGCGAATTATGTATCCAATGTTTATTTTCGGCGGCTAATGTACCCAATGTTTGATCTGTTAGATATTTTCGTCATTCCGTCAGTTGACCGTTAGAGAGTGATTCCTCCTTTATATGTACACTTTTTGTATTTTTGACATAACTCACTCATTTTTTGTCCAAATTTTACGCACGACCTATGGTTGGAAAGATAAGAGATAGATCTACAACTTTGGTGTTTTAAGTTTTGTAAAAATAGTTTTTTAAAAGTACGAAATTTTAATTACAACGTAAAATTGGACATTAGTTTAATGCAAAATATTTGTTTCGAGCAAATTTTAATATAATTAATGACTTTTTATGATGAAACTTAAAACTAAAAAGTTGTAGATAAATATTTTATCTTTCTAAAGGATGTTTATTTATAAATTTTGGACAAAAAATGAGTGAGTTATGCCAAAAATATGAAAGATGTGATGTGAAATAATCTTTCATATTTTTTGCATAACTCGCTCATTTTTTGTCCAAATTTTATAAATAAACATCCGTTGGAAAGATAAAAAATTTATCTACAACTTTTTAGTTTTAAGTTTCATCATAAAAAGTCATTAAGTATATTAAAATTTGCTCGGAACAAATATTTTTCATTAAACTAATGTCCAATTTTACGTTGTAATTAAAATTTCATACTTTTCAGAAACTGTTTTCACAAAACTTAAAACATTAAAGTTGTAGATCTATCTCTTATCTTTCCAACCATAGGTTGTGCGTAAAATTTGGACAAAAAATGAGTGAGTTATGTCAAAAATACAAAAAAGTATACATATAAAGGAAGAATCACTCTCTAACGGTCAACTGACGGAAACACGAAAATATCTAACGGATCAAACATTGGGTACATTAGCCGCCGAAAATAAACATTAGGTACATAATCCGAATAAGATAAAACATTGGGTACATTAGCCGCAGTTTACCCTATATATATACACGCATATATCTCAATATTATATATAAAGTGGTACATATTATATTAGTTACAAATATTATATAATATGCACGAAATGTGCATTAATATAAAAAACCTCATTCGATATTACGTGACGAATAATTTAAAAAATAATTATATGTAAGCATATCAAGTAAATTAGTTTAAAGAATTTTACGTGAATTTAAAAAGAAAAAAAGTATGCTCATTAATATCAAACTGAGCTAATTTAATTGATCTAATAATTTCACCTTGAACATGGTAGTGATGGGGCTTCCGGCCGGGACTTTAATCCGGTAAAACGGAGAGCCGAGCACGAACAGCGGGATAGAGATCAAAACCGAGATACCAGCAATGCTGAAGCCCCATTTCCAGCCCACATTGTCCTCGACCCACACGACGAGTGTCACTGCCACGAGCGCCCCGCACGAGAGCCAGAACACGAAGTAGCTAAAGAAAGCTGACCGCAGCTTCCTTCCCCGCGCGACGCTCTCATCGAACTGATGCGCGCCATGCGGCGGAAGCGCCCCTTTCACACCGCCGACCCCGAGCGCCACTAGATAGAGCCCAGCAAAGAAAATCGCCTTTTTCGAGCCGTCGGCTTCCACGCACGTGCTCGGTGGCGAGCATTTTGGCGCATGAGTGAGCGGGGTTTGGGCTTGGATTGCGAGGATTACTAAACCCTAATGAATTTAAGACAGACCTTAAAATTATGTAATCTATTTAAGGAAGAAAAAGGTTTGATGTGATATATTCAAATAATTTATTTTAATTAAATGTTCATATCAAAGTACTAGTGGAGTAGTGGGCACAATTTATTATATATACTATATAGTTTTGAAATATGAAGGAAAAATAAAATCTGACATGAATGAAATTTCCCACTTGTGGGCAAATAATATTTCATAATCCTTAACTATATATAGTAGTTTAACATAGGGGTGAAATTAGTACTCAGAAAACGGTTTTCGAAATGTATCCGGATTCAAAACTAGATTCGGGATCCGGGTATATGTTGGTGCAATAAAAAATTGTAATCGTAACCTAAAGCTAAATACAAGTACTTGAGAGACTTACAATGAACTCGATGGCGGAGCTGATGAGAAAGATCGAGTACGTGGTGAAGAAGGCGTCGGCGAGGAATCCACCAAGGAGGGCTAGGAAGAACGCCGTGCCCATGAAGTTAGTGACTGCCGTGGCTGCGTGGGAGGGCGGGAAATGCATGAGCCCCGTGAGGTAGAGCACCAAGTTGCTCGCGCAGGCGAGGAACGCCAGGTTCTCTAGCACCTCCGCACCTGGTTAAACGGCACAAATCTTGCGTCACAAGCTACAGAACGTCTTCTCGACTTTAACGCCGATAAAACTGTACGTAGCTCAAGCGGTTGAGTATTTGAAAGTATAGAATTACCTAGCACAAAAGAAGCAGCGACCATGCCTCCGTGGCGGCTTTTAAAGGCGGGTTTGCTCTTCCAATCCACGAAGCCGGCCCATAAATCCGAGTGGCGAGCTTGATCACCCTGCAGATAGAACAGTGTTCTCATCATATGTAACTAATTAAGTCATGCATTTATGGTAAAATGAAAAGAAATGGGAGAAGTTTTTCAGATATATACTAAGAAGTAAGAAGTATTATTACCATTGATATTTATAATGCTTCTATTAGGGTTAAAAGTAGTTATGGAGAGTGAAGATTGTAGTGTAGGAGTTCTTGAATATTCAAAGATGATCAGAATGCATATGAAGATAGTTGTATTTATATAGGGAGAGAAATATATAGTGGTCCAAACATAGAAGATTGTTCTAGACTTGAAGATTAAGAGAATTTTTTATTATTATTATTATAGGAATATTGATGTACGTAGGTTAGGGTTTTGGAAACACGTAAAAATAGAAGCGGAACCAAGGATTGCCTACCGGAGGAGTTAGATTTAAATTCTTGTCAAAAGTTACAATTGACGGGGTTATATTAAAATCTAATTAGTAAAAATTACGGGTTAATGATAAGAAATTTTTTTATATGAATTTACACTAAAAAATGAAATTGAGATTTTAATGTATTTTTTTAGAGGGGTGGTTTGAAACCCCCTCTCATGGCTTTAAGTCGTGTTCGTCCATGCATAAAAATGTGATTTAATCTTTTTTATTTTATTTAACCCAAGGTTTTCTAAAATAAGAAGGTGAAAAGTAATAACAAAACTCTTGGCCCGACATTCCATTCTAAAACCGAAAGCCAATAATAACGACAAATCGTAATTACCTAGTTGAAAATAATTGAAATTAAAGCAAGAACGTAAAAGTAATAATAAAACTCTTGGCCCGACATTCCATTCTAAAACCGGAAGCCAATAATAACGACAAAGCGTTATTATGAAAATAGAAATAGAACTATGAAAATAGAAAATTGCCTAGTCTCGCTTATTCGAATGTCCAACTTAGCTCTAATTATGGTTAAGTTAATCGATTTGAGAGTTTGGAAATTGATTTATATATAATTGGAAAATTGATGGACCAAAATTAAGCATAATATTTTATGATTTTGGGCTTCTCAACATGTCTAGAATCGAAAGGCAGAGCCTGATTGGCCCGAAAGAAATGAAAAGGAAATATGACAAAATTTAGAATGTTTGCTTTTAAGGAATACCCCACAACCCCATTCTCACTTCACTTGTAATGGCAAGAACATTTTGTGTCTCAATGCCTACAACTTCACAAATTGTTCTTCTAGTATTTTCCATCTTTGTCCCTAAACTTATCCGACATGCGCGTTTACGCTCTTTGTATCGAGTTTTTAGCGTAAACAATGCGCATGCCATGTAAATCACAAAGAGAGAGCACGATCAGATCCGAGTTTAGACTAGAGTAAGGTTTTGATTTTTCGTTATGATTTTTCTTCTTTTTAAAATTGAGCGTTTATAGGTATTTATGGTATTTCGCAAGTGACACTGACTTCTAACTCTTAGCAAACACCACGCTTTCATGTCACCAACGTATGCAAATTGACCTCCAAGATTGTAGAAGTTCAATGCTCAAAAATCTCGTATTCGTAGGGTATTTTCATTGGAATTCGTGCTCGAGGGGTTCTCGAGCACGTGTCGTAAATTAGAAGGATAAACGTGCAAATTACTCTATTTATTTGCTATATACATCATCATGAGTCTCTTTCATACTCATATTCGAGATTCTTAATGGAAAGGAAAGGCTCTAAGAACAAACAAGTCATCTTTGAGATGTATATGTTTGGCCAATAAATGAGGGCGCTAGAGACTTCTTGAGGCACTGTTCATGTACTGCTCTGCGTGCATAGTCGGTGTTCGTACTGGTCCAATCTTGTGTGCATCTACTTATTATCCAACGCCACTAATATTCTTTATCTAGCTCTAGGGGTATTTGATCACCGATAGATATATCAAAGGATAAATTATAGGTACACCGAGCATGAGCAGTAGAAATTTTTTCTTCAGCAGAAAGCGTCTCGATTTTAATCGTGCATAAAATCACTTTTCTAATTATGTTTTGAACGAGTAAATTCGAAGACGTCTAGAGTGTTCAAAATATTATTACAAAGGTGATTTTATGCACGATTAAAATCAAGACGCTTTCTACTTAGAAAAAAATTTCTACCACTAATACAAAAGTGAGTACTAGATATATTCGAGTCCAATTTCACGAGTTTTGCAAACTCGCGGTTGGTGGTGTTTGCAGACGGAATTCCACGAGTTTTGCAAACTCGCGGTTGTTGGTGTTTGTAGACGGAATTCCACACTACGAGATTTAAAAAGTAAAAATAAAACGCTAAAAGCATATTAATGTTTTTGCGACCATAGTATCTCTAACTATGATTTTTGGTGGAAGATCTTGCAAAGAGACCTCCCATGGTAATTTTAACAAACTTTTTAATTATAAGGATCTAAATGCCGATGTATATTTTCCCGATTAGATTGACAAGTACTTTAATTATCAACGGGTATTTCATAAAATGATAATATCTCAATTATGTATAATAAAAAAATTAATTTTTTTAACCGATAAATTTCTTCGAATGTTGATCTTGACCGTTAATTTGACTGTCACGTGTCACTCCCAAATTATTCCACTTATTATAAAGATGTGTTTTTTTTTGTGAATGATTTGGTAGCATTGTGCCAAAGTGGGTACAGTTATTGTGGCCTACTGTGAGCTAAGCCACAATACACCCAACTAAGAGGGCCCAAACCCATTTCCTGTGGCCCAATAAGGGCCCACAAACGATGAACTGATCTGGGTCTCCGAGTTGGACTCGGAATCGGCTGGGCCAACTCAGCTCCGACTCGGTCTCTCTCTCTTATCTCTGAAAACGACTGATCGAAGTGGACTCTTTTGTCGTTTCCCTCGTATTATCTGCCTTGCATTTTAAAATTACGGTTATACCCTCGTTTAAAACACGATGATTTACCTTTTTCATGTGTATTTATATATATTATTAAATAATATGGGTTGGTAAATTTGTAGTCGGCAAACTTGTGTCAGTTATATATTTGGTCCTTCTTATCACTTTTTTTATTTTATATATTTCAATTCTATTTGTTATTTTGTTAATAACTTTATGAATTTATCTTTATTTTCTTTAATGGAATATTAATGAGCAAAAATTACTTCCTTGGCCCTTGCGTTAGTAAAATGTGAGATTTTATATTTATTTTCTTTAATGGAATAATATGAGATTTTAATGAGCAAAAAATTTGATAAGAACTTGGATAAATTACTTCCTTGGCCCTTGCGTTAGTAAAAATGTGTATTTGAGTATTGCTTAACTTGATTTGCGACTTTCTAGTTTCTATTATAATGGAATATTAAGATAGATGTTGTTGTCGTGGTTTCGCACACCAACAGTCACGAATAAATGTGTATCGGATTTTGATTTGAATTTGCTAAGAGATTATGGATCTTGACCTCCGCGTCGTCAATACTGTGACGATGACAAAATAAAAGAAAGGGAAGAAAAACACAAAGGTTAATTAGAGAGGTTCGTCCTAATGTGGTAGTTAATTGCGTCGTCTGTAAGTTTATTGAATTTGAAAGAAGATTAATCAGAACCACAAGCCAATTCCAAGATGATTGAAAAAAAAAAAGAATAAACACTCTAAAAAATGCAAATCTTATAGACTTTTTTCTCTCAGGATGAATGCTTGTGTGCGTGAAATGGAGTTGTCCTCTTGCTTTTATACGCCTTCAGATTCTTCCCGTTAGTGGTCGTAGTGGACGTTGGTAGTCATTCCGAGTTCGGGGCTTGACTTGTTGCCGAGCTGACACGTGGGCCAGTTCTCGAGAGAATTATGCGATGGTGGACTTTGATTCAACGTCGTGGAAGTTAGAATCTTGATCGTGGCGATTTTCCTGGTTGGGCCTCGGAGGGTTTGAATAGAGCTTTAGACTTGGGCTTTCTTGCTGATGTGGCGCTCTTTGCTCGGGTTTCTTCGCTGAATCTTCATTCCTGCTCGGGTCCCTCTCTAGCAGTGTCTGCCCGAGACGAGCTCTAGATTTTGCGCGATGGGCTTGGTCGGGCCTGGCCTTATTCAAATCTCTATTATTTATGTATTAAAATTCAATTATATTTCATAGCTTTTGTCTTAAATTACTTGGACAGTAAATTTAATTAATGACATTATCGTTCCAATTTTGAGAAGAATTTACACATCAACAGATGTGTTTTTTATTAATATTTTTATAGTGTATCGTATCAAGGAAAAAAAACGTAAAGTGTACTAGGTAACCCGATGAAAACCCGAAGCCCGAGCTTTGTCGAGCATTTTTTTTATAATAACCCGTGCCCGAGCCTTGTAAATTGAAATTTTGCGTGTAATTTTTTTTACAGACTTCGGAGAAAAATCCGTTTAACTCAATAACTTCTAAATATTTGCAAGTTTTAGACTCACTAATTAGGTAAAAATACACGCTTTTATTAATCTTGATCGAATATCAATGCTATAAATCTAAATTTTATCTTGTTTTAGTACAAAAATGTCAATTATTTGTTTTTTCTATTTAAAAACATTCATCGATGTATCCGCCGATTGATACAATCAATTATTTGTTTTTTCAACCCAATCATTATATACCGATAAATTTATAAAATTAGTAAATTATCGAACAATAACTTTGAAATCTTGGCTAGTATATGAAATTAAAAGCACAATTATCAAATCATTTTATATTTTGCTTGGAGTTTACAAAAATGATTGAACTTGTGTGGTTGCAAGCCATTGATGAAAAACATGCATTGAAATTCGACTCACTTTAATGCATTTTCTGTAAACTATATATTATATTATAAATATTGGACGACTATTTCCTCAGTCCGTACACTGCGTTGCATGCCTTAATTTCATGGCCTGTTGGCCGTTGATAATACATATTTTTTAGGGTTAATTGCGGCAATAATGCACAACTTTTGGTCAACAGGGGTTTTAGGTCCCCAACCTTTCAAAGTGTGGGCAAAAATACACAACGTTTGTTGAATGTAAAATCAGTTGGTTCTTCCGTTAGGGATGTTAAATTATGCTAATGTGGTATCATTAAACTGCCAAATAAAGTCCCAAATTGTTATTAATTACATAACTTAATTAATAAGAATATATTAAACCTGATTTTGATTATAATTCAAAAAACAAATAAATACTTTAAATTAAATAAATAATTTTTACCCCCCCTAAAAATCTATCAGACTCTTCGTCGAACATGACTAAAATTTTGAAAAATGACGGATTATTAAACACGACTAAAATTTGCAAAGATTACATAATGACAGTTTATTAAAAACGACTAAATTTTTGGAAAAGGGACCGATTATTAAAAACAACTGTAATTTAAAAAACGACACTGTAAGGATGTGAATAATATTGAAGCACGAGTTTAAAAATAAGAACTACGCTTTAAATAAGTATTGCTCGTTAATTTAAAGTTTTAATTTATTTTTTGAATCATAATTATAATATGATTTAATTTATTCTTATTAATTAGGTTATAAAATTAATATTACAAGTTGGCAGTCCATTTGGTAGTTTAACGGTGCCACATCAGAAGAATTTAACATCCCTCATGGAAGGACTAACAGATTTTACATTCAACAAACGTTGTGTATTTTTTCCCACACTTTGAAAGGTTGGGGACCTAAAACCCCTGTTGACCAATGATTGTGCATTATTGCCGCAATTAACCCTATTTTTTATCAAATGCTTGCTACTTAATCCATCATTAAATAGTTTGTCAGAACACACAACTTATTCTGCGGCCAATTATGAGTAATGTTACATCTAATCTGATATGATTATAAACTATCCTGCTTATACTTACGGAAAATTCATTATCTAATATTGAATTAGGGTTAACTTCGAAATCTAGTTCCAATTCCAACTAAGACTGCTAGAGTTCAGCGGAAGGAAAAGGAAGCGGCGCTTCGAAAAGAAAGGAAAGCCCGTAAATGTTTCAACATTCGAAATTTAGTGATGTTCACTGTTTGCATATGAAAATACCCCTGTTTAATATATATGTTTGAAATTTTTGATAACGGCTCGAAATCAATATGTACAACTTTCATATTTTTTGCATAATTCACTCATTTTGAGTTGAAATTTCATGAACGACATATGGTTATAAATATAAGAGATATGTCTAAAACTTTTGTGCTTTAAGTTTTATATAATAAAAAAAAAAGTTCAATAAATAATACAAAATTTCAACCAAAACATAAAACTGGACATTAGTGTAATACATAATATATTTTTTTGGGCCAGTTTTAGTATACTTAAACTGATTTTATGATGAAACGTAAAACTACAAAGTTCTAGATCTATCTTTTATCTTTCCAATGCTAATTTATTTATATATTTTGGATAAAAAATGAGTGAGTTATGCCAAAAATAAAAAATATGTGCAATTACTATGAAGTTAGTATGTCTGAATTCATCGTCACAATCTCCGACGTCGACGTTTAGCTCCGAAAGGTCGGTGTTAGCACACTCGAAGTCGGTGTTAGGAGTTTCGAAGTCAAATTTTGATATAGAAGATTGCTAATACCGATGTCGGGGTTCTAAAACCGAATTCAGAGGTCCTAACACCGACTTCGGACGCCGAGTTCGAAGTTGATAACTTGGAGCTCGGAGATAAATTGTATAGCTTTTGTATTTTTGACATAACTCACCCATTTTTCGTCTGAATTTCATGAACGACTTATGATTGGAAAGCTAAGAGATATACCTACAACTTATAATCTAATAAATATACATGATTCTAAACTTTCCTGCTTATATTTATATATACAGATATCTATTTTGTGTAATAAGTTTTAATAAATTATAGGTAAAACTGATTTTTCACGGAATACAAACGGAATTGAACTGCAATATTATTTCGTAATTTTCGTATACTATCCTGCAGAAGTTTTATCGCTACATACTTACTTCAATAATTTCACATAAAACTTTATATAATCTCACTTTGGTAAGAAATTCAAATTTGTGAATACTTGTAAATCGATCGGCACAATCTATAATAATGTTTTTAAAAAGAGTTATTAGCGGCTAATGTATCCAATATTTTATTTCTTTTAGATTATGTACTCAATGTTTAGATTTCACGGTGTACCTAAAGTTCAATATGTTAGATTTTTGCCTGATTTTTCATCGAAGCCTGTTATGTTCGCCACGTCACTTCTACTTCATTTCCACGTCATTTTTACCCTCGTCGGCGACCTGCCGTTCGGATCCTACTAGTCCTGCTCCACTCAGGACTAGTAGGATCACAACCATCGATTTCGATTTACATTTACCATTTTTTTGGGGAAAAAATGACGTGGAAATGAAGTGGAAGTGACGTGGCGAACATAACAGGCTTGGATGGAAAATCAGGCAAAAATCTAACAGATTGAACTTTAGGTACATTAGCCGTGGAATCTAAACATTGAGTACTTAATCCGAAAGAAATAAAACATTAGGTACATTAGCCGCTAATTAGCCTTTTAAAAATCTTTCAAAAATCTCATCGATAAACAAACTCCTATATTGTATCAGTGGGAGATTCATAGTAAAGAGTCGAAAATATTGATTACCTCTAAACAATTAAACAAATGTTGCATTTAATATCAAATCAAATACTTATGTCATAAATATTCTAATTATATATAGTTATAAAGTAATTAAGTGTTATTATTAGTGACGAAAGTGCTTAAGTTATTTGAAATAAAATAATATAGAGCTTGTTACGGGTATTTTTGCGCGACTAATTTCTCGTTTAATTAACAAAAGCGAGAATTATTCAAGATAATTCTTCTTTTATTAATTATGATCGATTTCGCCTAAAATATTTGCTGGAGGTCCGTTTTCGAAAAATAAAGGTTCCGGATGGTCCCGAAAATATCAAAACACCAAAAAATGACATAAAGTTTGCGAAAATCGGCCTCGGGGACCACCCGAGGCCTCCGAGGGCCCTCCGGGCCCTCCGGGTGGGCCCCAACGCCCCTCAGCAGGGCCCACGAAGGTCAAAGCTGACCCAGCCACGTGTCAACACGCCACTGGGCGCGAGAGCCACGTCTCAGCCAACCACAGCGCGACACGTGGCTGCTGAGTCAGCAAGACTTGGAGCCGAAGTTTGCCGAGTCCGCCGCCTTCCGGCCGCGCGTGAGGGCGCGTCGTAGCTCCGATCGCCGCGATTCTTGCGGAAATGGATCGGCCACATCCCGGGGAGTCAGAAAAACATATAATTTTCCCCCGGGAGCCTCCCGGATGAGGAGATAAATTCAAAACAAGATCCGGGTTTTTTCCGGGTTTTTTCCTATAAATAGGGGTTCGATCCCCACCCTTTCTACACGGATTTTCACTCGACCAAACACTTGGGAAACGCCCAAAACTCTCCCAAAACTCTCTCGAGACTTCCAAAAACCGATATTCACTCAAATACCCCGCTAATGTTGAGCGTCGGAGGTGAATCGGGGGGCAAAACCCTCGTTTCTCCCTGACCGCGGTGCTATTTTGTCAGGTCCCGGAAGAGAAAAATCCAACGAAGGCGGAAGCTCTGGCGAAATTCCTACTCGGTTCTAGGCCCGCCTGATAGGACCAGTTCTAAGCGGTGTCCAGTCTATCCCCCCAGTCCATTGCGCGGCTGAGGGTATAGCCTGGGGACCCGAGCCTGGGCCCACAATTCAGGACGAGGGGCCCGACTTAGGGGAATTTTTGCCCAGATCCACAAGACGACGTTAAAGCCTGGCCCAACACGAGCAATTGGGCCGCTAATGGATTGAAGCATTTTTCTGCATCAACAGAGCTAATTTAAACACTATGACAAAAATAATTTTATTTTTATTTACGGAACGATAAGCTTCATCCACTTTTCGTTATTTATTTTTATTGTTTTCATTAGCGAGGACGTCCCCGTCTCTCGCTTCACTAATAAATAATTTAAATATTTTTGCCTCTAACAAATAATAACCCAATTAATCAATTGACGAATGAATTGGTAGTAACTTTGGCACGTAGATTATATAGCGAGTAAAATCCGACACCGCGTCCCACATATAACGCACGTGCGCTTTTCCCCACTTAAAATAGCATTGGACGGACACGTGTTCCAAATCCATGCAACTAAGCTGGCAAGGGCATGATGGTAACTTCCCATTCATCTTCTCCATCTCTCAACTCTCTCTCTCTTATAATCTCCATTGATCCTCTCCAGTCTCCACAGAACAGAAGAAACACAAACCAGATCAGACCAAGCTCTCTCTCTCCTCTCTTTCTCTCTCCTAGGTAGAAGACCTTGCTTCTCTCTCCAGGGCAACCCTGCTCCTCCTTCATTCTGAGTGATGGGTGTGAGCAGTCGCTGTTCCCACACTTCCCACATCACCGAGATCATCATCACCAGCTTCTTCCGCCACAAGCTCTAGTCAGATCATCACCATCCACTTTCATTCACGTATACACTCGAACTCGATCCATCTTCTTCATGGCAGCAATGGCGGGTGTCAAGCTTTTTGGCGGCGCGAGTAACAAGCAGATATCTCCCATGGACTCTCTCTTCCTCTCCGGCGCTGGTAATTTTCCGTTTCTTTCTCCAGAAATAGTAATGGCTATGTCATGAGCTGAGTAGTTCGTTGATAATTCAGGCTCGAGATCCATGGTGAGCTTCGACGACGGTGGTGGGGGCGGCGGGCCGAGCAAGGCGTTCTTCGGGTTCTCCGACGAGGGCGCGATGGACGACGACCTCGAGGAGTACTTCCAGGAGCACCAGCCGGGGAAGAAGCGGCGCCTGAGCGTCGACCAGGTGCAGTTCCTCGAGAAGAGCTTCGAGGTCGAGAACAAGCTCGAGCCCGAGCGCAAGGTGCAGCTCGCCAAGGAGCTCGGGCTGCAGCCGCGCCAGGTCGCGATCTGGTTCCAGAACCGGCGCGCGCGGTGGAAGACGAAGCAGATGGAGAAGGACTACGACGTCCTCCAGGCCAGCTTCGACGGCCTCAAGGCCGACTACGACGCGCTCGTCAAGGAGACCGATAAGCTCAAAGCCGAGGTGCGATTATCCCTCGCTTTTTTTTTGGTACAATTAATCCAGATCCGGTTTCCGGAAATTGACCGCCATCACGTTAGGTTATGATCTTTAATTTGATCATGCTTCGTAGGGTTAATCGAATCCGGTTTTCTGTTTTCTGTTTTCGTTTGCCGGTTATCTTGGAAAATGATTTTCCGTCCGTGTTTTTACGAAAACCTGATTATTTCCCTCCGGAATTGGAATTTAACAAGATCGAAACGTAACGGAATTTCTTCTGATCAGGTTCTCGACCTATCGGAAAAGCTCTCGAAGCGAGAGCCGGAGAACCCGGAAGCATCGCAGAATTCCAACAAGCTCTCTGACGAGCCGACACAGAAGCCAATCACCGAGTCCGAGGGTGAGGTCGAGGTGGCCAGAAATTCGGCCGTGGAAGACATCAGCTCCGGCAAGAGCGACATCTTCGACTCCGACAGCCCGAGATTCTCCGGCGGGCTCCCCTCCAATCCGATGCCGGAAAACGGCGACTCCTCTTACGTTTTCGAACCCGACCACTCCGACCTGGACGAGGAAGACAATTTGAGCCGGAATTTCCTCCCTCCCTACACTTTCCCGAAGCTGGAAGACGTCGACGAGCCTGCAAGTTCGTGTAGTTTCGGGTTCCCGGCCGAGGACCACGCCTTTTGGTCTTGGTCTTACTAAGCTATATCCTTGTGTTATACATATATATATATATATATTATATAAAGCTTGAATTGATGTATGGTTTTGTGCAAAGCATGTTGATAGTAGTATCTTTATATTCCGATTTAATAAATGTGATGAATGAATAGCATCACTATGCGATCGATGGTGGATTTTTGCCTCATCTTGTAAACAAACTATTGGAACTTCTTTCGTTTTGTTGATTGGCAATGAAATTTTTGTCACTTTTTTTCCATTTTTGTCTAAGAATGTTGAGGGCAAAAGGACAAGGGTAAGAATTGCAAAAAAAAAAAAAAAAGATTGGAAATTATTAAAAGTTTTGGTTTTCGGACATACTACCCTCATTCGTCATATAAGGAATTGTACGAAATTTCCTTATACGAAATGCTCAATTTTGTGTCAAATCTTTTAAGAAATGTCTATTTGTGAGAGTAAAAAATACACACAATGGACAATTTTTTAAAATGTTTGACACAAAATGGGCAATTCGGTCATTTACCCTATATTTTATCCGCAGAACATTGCCCTTGTTTTGGTGGTCGACTGGTGATGGTCGACTGGTGATAGTATGGTAAATACGGAATTTCAAGTCTATTTCTTAAACTCCAAAAAAATGAAATTCAATTTCGAAATTGAAATTTTTAAATAGGGGTATATCTTTAAAATATCAAATTTAAGATTCCGGTAGACGAAAAAAGAAACAGAATAGAAAATTTCGAACTCCGCTTTTTTATTTTATTTTTCGGAACATGAATTCCGAATTCGGAGAAGTTACTTGCAGTATTGAATGATTGAAGATTTGAAATTGAATGGCATATTTTGGTGAAGAAGAATATGTGAGCACAAATCCCAGTTGAACAGAGCTAGAAATAAAGCCACGTTCATTCGCTCACTTACCTTTTCTTTATTTTTGTCGTGGATGTCAATTCCTTGATGAGTCGGCAAAACTATTTAAGTTTATTACTGTTCCAAAAAGTTGTGTTTTTTTTCTTCACTAGTTGCCCCATCTCAAACTTGTGTCTCTTCCATGCCTTATTATATTCTCCACTTTGGAACTAAAATCAGGTTTAATAAATTAATATGACAAATAATTATTTACTATAGTATAGGATCTACAACATATTATAAGAATTTAGAAGAGCAATGTAGAATTGATGCTCTAAATTTGCAATTCTAAAAAAAATAAATCAAATTGAACTATTTTAATTACAAATTTTCTTCGAAATTATATAAAAATGGATATTAAATTATCTTCAAAAATTATAGACAAATTTCCAATTAAAAAAATAAATTTTAAAAAGTATGACTAGTGTTTTGATATTTAGAAAGGTTTGTGAATCAAATTAAGAGGTGTAACGATCAAAATAATCAATGGACATTAAATTTAAAGGCCCCTCAAAGAAGTTAGAACACAACAAAGCATTTACCTTCAAACAATGGTCACTTCATATCATTTGTGATGTGAAGTGATGTTCATTTGCTTACCTTTCAAGGAAAAAAAAAGTTACGTGGGAATTGTGGAACTCCAAATATAACTAGGGTCCATTCAGTCGTCTAAAATCCCGAATTCCGGTTCCGATTTTGATTTTGATTTTTTTTTTGTGAAACTTAAAATTTTAGTATTTGAAATTAATAATATTAATTTTTTTTGTTTAATTTAGATTATTCGATCGAGAGATGAGATATTCTTCGTTCGTTTATAGAACCGGAGCTATTTATATGAAGTGTAATTGTGATTGTTCAACTTTAAACACAATTAACTTTTTTTTTTTTGGCCAACATGATGACTTTTGTACTGGTGTATGATTAAATTATTGGCTCATTATTCTATTGTAATTAAATGGTACTTGAGGTAGTTTAAATGCAAACCCTTGTTTGCCAGCATAATGACTTTTGTGTTGGTTTATAAGAGCTCCAAAATTTCAAAGATAAGTACAATGTTGTTACTATTGATTTTCTATAATAAGCTTTCTTAGTTTTTGTATTAATGTATGGCTTGCTTAGTCAAATTGGTTTGTGCTTTGTTGGATTTTTTTATTTTTTTATTTTGCAAAATCGTGTGAATAAAACGGTACTATTAATTATATGCAAATCCGGTCTTGAATTTTCAAGGGTTCTAGGCGAAGTTAATTTTTGAAGCCAAAACATAAAGGTTTTAAGATGTAAAAGTACGAACAAATTTCTAATATTAAGTGAAAATCTCCCTCGTCTATAGCAAAAGCCGGATCGTGACTATTTTTCAGATTGTATTTGAAAGCATCTCTTATTTTATGCTAATATCTCATTCACGCATGGTATACGTCAATTTATATATATTAACCTATACATAGCATATATATATATATATTTGCATACCATGACGTGGACAAAATCCAACCACCAGATAGCTACCTATTGGCTATAGTTGGGTTTTACTTGGAAATCATCTGCCTCTTCAATTTAGCCACCTCATTGACTTCCGTGATGTGTGTGTTTCTGACTTTATGCGTATATATATATTATGTATTTATATTTGTATATTTATGTTTGTTTGTAAATTGTATGTATCATGTATATTTATTTATTTGTCTATGTATTGTAAACGTTAGTAAAAATGATCATTGCTTTGAAAAGAAGGAAAAAGACTCGTCTATTTATCATTTTTGTTGATAAAATGAACCCCTTATCAATACATTATATTTAACATTAGTTCTTTCTATATTATATATAATTTGAAAATACACATATGAAAAGTATTTCTCATAAATACATTATATTGGGTCTTTGTGTGATCGAGCGCGGTTTCAGAGGGCGGAGTCCCCAGTAAGTTTTCCACACAAATTTGTTGGCTTTTTAACATTAACTTTTTTTGTCGGTTTTTGACATGAATCTCATCAAACGAAATTCACTACACAATGCCCGAAAAACGAAGAAAGAGATACCTAAAGAAAAAGAGAGGTTCTTTTTGGAGGATCGATATAAAAATAATATTTAATTTACTTATCCAAAAATAAATCACGACTTTCTCAAAAACATAAAATAAGACGCCATTATTTTTTATTTTTTTTACAAGAGAATATACATTTGCCTCTAAATATTGAAACTCGGAAATTACACCGGATAATTTAACTATTTTAAATATACTTACTATAAAATAATTTAAAAAGGATAATTCAAAATAAAATTTTCATTTTCATATTCCAACTTTGTAGGTAATAAACACGCAACCATGCATGTACAACAAACAACCAATACGTAATTACATATTATAATACGTTCAAAAGATATTTTCTCCCATCCAATAACAGCTCGCCACGTAAGCCGTTCAGTGTCGAGTCACGAGTTGCAATTTCACAATTGATTTCGAATACCTGATTCTGACCGTAGATCTCCGCGATGCCGTGCAGCGCATGTCGAGATTGCCACGTGTACGGCGGAGAAGGGAGGAGGGAAAAACGACATGAGAGGAGGTATCGCCATCGGGGGAGCGCCAAGCCCACCGACACGTAAAGCAAAGGCCTCGTGGAATCCCCATCGTGGCTGGCCCCACAGAAAACGACACATTTCTTCTCTTCACTTCACTTCACCAACACTAGTAGTCTAATACAGGTACGATTTTTCTCAAGTATAAAATAAATATTTTAGTGACTTATCCGTGAATATTCTCATTTGTTAGGAAACCCTAAACCCTTTATAACTATGAAGTTATGGACAATTGAAAATCATGGTCCATCTTGCAAGTATAAATTACGAGTATATTAATAGAATTTTCATAGATTTTTTACGAATTGACACAGATTGTGTCATTTTATGAGTCTACGATATGCCGATGGAGTATTTATAAATATAAATATATATATATATGTTAAGGTCGGATTTGGTCAAATCCACTCTCAACTTTACACTTGTCGTTTTCCCATAAAACGACGAAGGTCGGGGTGGGCGAGATGGCGATGGGCCCTCGGCCCATCGATAGAGAGTAGTGATCGAGAGGGCAGCCCGTGCTCCTCGAGGCTGGTTAGGTTGCAACGGGCCCATGGCCCATCAGGAGAAGCGATAACCGAGGAGGGGCCTCAAGCCCATTAAGATCTAGGGTTTCTCTCCAGAATGCGACAAGGAAGTACGGCCTGAGGGGACCACTGCTGGGTGGTGCGCTCAGGATGTGGCAGGGGGACAACGTTAGTGGAAACGAGCTCTTTTGGCAGCCGTCGAGAATGTCAGAGAGGAGGACCACAGAATATTTGAAGGGGGGACCACCAGAAGATCGTCCAAGGGATTCGAGCCGAGGAGGTCCGAGCATCGCTATAAATAGAGGGGGAGCTCCCATTTGGAGGGGTTGGTCAAGATCGAGAGGCAAGGGAGAAAACGGTGTCATCGCATAGCGTTTAGAGAGCCTTTGTGTAACGTATTTGATACTGTTAATCTTAGCTTAGTCGTATTCTCCTTCGAAGTTCCAAGCTATAAACGGAAGAAACCGATCCCCTCTGTAATTATAATCAATCAAAGATACCCCTTCATTCGTATTATTCGCGTGTTTGCATTGTGTATTTTTGTGACTGTAAGGCGGTACGAATCGCCCTCTACAATATATATAAATGGATTTCTTACTCATGAGGCATTGTTGAAAAGTTTTGATAGAAATGTAAGAATAGAACTATTGAAGTGAAAAACTTGAAGAGAATACTAGGTTTTTTAATCAAAATTTAAATTTTACGTTCAAAATACAATTAACAAAATCCCAATTTAATGCGTTTTTTTCTTAGACACGTGCCAAAAATAAAATAAAAATTACCGCTAGTATATCGTGTGCGTACCGGAAGTTATAACTAAAATTCAAAGTGAATGTAATAAAATAGAAAATTAAGAAGCATGGGCGCCCATTACTCACACACACACATATATATATATATATATAATGAATAAATAATAAATAAAGAACACCTACGCAATTGACAAGCAAAAAATCTTAGAAAAAAGTCGAAGTCAAAAGAGCTTTATACTATTGCAAAATTATATTCAAATTCGGATAGCTACTAAATATATAAAGAATGTTGTACGAATTACGATCACCATATTATATATACTTATATATTATATATGTAATTCAAGTTTAAATACGTTACGAATCGTACAAATTTTAAGATTATATTATAAATAAACAGCCTTAAAACAAGTTATAAACCTTACAAGTTACTTTTGTCATATAAATATGAACTAATAATTACAGGAATATTAAGATAATATGATTTTAATTGAATATTTTTTCTTATATGAGCGAAAATTTATTATAAAGAAAGACTAAAAAGTCTTTACTAATTGCAATACACAACAAGTTTTAGACTTGTTTGCTAGATTTGCACGTAATCAAGATCCCATTTAAGCTATATTAAATTGTTAAGCCACTTTCATACGCTATACTGTATAGTTTTATTTAATTTCTTCTGATTTATTATTCATACGATTCTCTTTACTATTTCATTGAATAAAATAAATCATTTGAATTTTATATGAATTAGAATTAGAATTATTTGAATATGTATGAAGAGTGACAGTAGAGCAAGATTTGGAGTTTTCGTTACCTATCTGGCATTTTTAAAAATAAAAAATATCAATAATACCCCTTGTGTTTTCCTAAACTTAACACTACCCTATGAGTTATGGATTTGATTACATTTTAGTCCTCTCATTTGTAGAGATTGTAAGTTTATGCTTTATACGACCTTGGTGACCACAATTTTCACCGTTTTGAGCTTACAGTTAGAACAGATTTTAGATAGAAAAATATAAATTACGCGGAGAATTTTATTTGCTTAATATTTTTTTTTGTATATATTGTTCTTATTTATATATATGAAATTTTATTTAGTATAATAGTCTTGGTCTAATTTAGAAAAAAAGTGATCGAGTTCAGATGTGGGTTTACTTGCCGACTTTAGAGTGAGTTATTTTTTTAAAACTTGCGACCTCACAAATAAAAATCAGAGAAATATTTTACGAGTAGTTCAATTTACACAAAAATAAAAAGATTAGGTCGATAGAGACGAATTATTTTTTAAGGTGTGAAAAAAATACTGGTTTTAGACAGGCGTGTTGGTGAAATAATTATAGTATAGGAAGGTCTCTTTGATATTTTTAGAAAAGAACAAGGGTACTTGTGAAAAGTTCCATTTTTAATAATAAATTATTACTCTTGAACTTGTCCTTGGTACACGTGCCAGCACATTTCTTGTGGGCTTGAGCAAATTTGACTTATTCTTAAAGTTTTAGTTTAAATAAATGCTATATTAATTAGTATATCAATTAATACATAACATACATAAATACAAGAACTTTGGACTTTTTCTCCAAATTCGTCTCATTTTCTAATTGAGTTTTGTGTTACGTGTCAAAAGTATATTGTGATGGTATAATTAAATATAATAATGATACTCATTCGAGACGTGTAAGATGAAATTAACTAGAAAGAATCATTAATTTCTCTTCCTATTATTTTATTCCTCTTTTCGATTAAAAAAGTTCTATAGTTATTATGAACACATAGTTAGAAATTTAATTGTAATACATAGTCGTATGAGTTTTTGTAGTTTTGTGATATAAAATTCTAAAGTTGTTGGTTTTTTTTTTATAATTAATTTTGCCTCAACATTTGCATGGTATTTCGACTTCTCAATTTATCTTCTTTTTAATAAGTACCCATTTTGCAACAAAATGTAACAAAACACCAAAATGTGCAGCAACGTTTTAATTAATTTTATTTTGTTAAAAATGAGATATGGAGTTCAAAGAAGAAGATGAGAAATGAGTTTGATATATTAGGAAAAGTACCAGAGGGAGAGAGAGAAATGAGTGAAAAATAAGCTACTAACTGTGTTAGACGGAAAAGAAACGGAGTATACAAAACGAGAGTTTGGCAACTTTACCCGTCGAAAAAAAAAGAATAGGTACTTATTGTCAACTTTTTAAACACTTTGCGTACTTATGCCGCCATTTTCCCTTTTTGTAATAAACAATCCAAATGGATTATTATTAAAAATGAATTAAAGTTTTATTTTAGTTCAAAACAATCGATACATAGAATCAGAACAAGTGATTGCAGAGATCGCACGAAAACATATACGTTAATTTTAAAAAAAGGGTTCGAAAACATATTTATCCTAACCCACATAAACTATATATTTACATATAATTTAGATTCAGAATTGATTTATCCCTCAATTATGACGTAAAAATACAATAATAATAATAAAAGTACATAAAATATTTACCGAAATTATGACTATCAAAACGATATCAGTTCGAGAAGACACGGAACAAACGTTGAAGATATAAAATACAATAACAACTGAAATTTAAATGATAACAAAAGTTTGATAATTAACAAATTGCTATAAATATTCGAAGTAAATTTGCACTTAGAGACAAAACTTTGAGATCAGCAAACAAATATTCTGATAACACCTTGATTAATTAACTTAATGCTAAGTGTGTCACACTGTGTATGTTGTTTTGTCTTGTTTCATATTTATGAATATTATTTATTATATGTTGCATAAAATTATCTTCTTTTTATTTATCAAATCTCCACTAAAGTATAGCAATATTCGACTTTATGATGTTTGAATAATAGTACTATGTAGTACCAATTTTTGGTACTTTTTTTTTCTTCTTTCCTTTTATCAGTAAGTTGTACTGAGTTTTTCTTCTGATGTGAACTCTCCAAATTTGTTTCTAATTTTATTAAATTGGTTCGTCAAGCGTCAAATATAATAAGACATTACTTACGAGTTACATCACTGATTAATAATATTCTAACATGTTTGAATATCGCAACAAAAACAAGTAATAAAAAAACAAAAAAATTAGTAAAAAGCCTTGATTGATCCCATTTCATAGGTTAAAAAGCTTACCACTATTTATTTTGAATTAATCCGTTTAAAATATCAATTTTACAAAGTTTATCAGCAAAAATTATTTTTCAAACTTCGAGGGGCGAAAATCGAACACTTCTGAAAGCTCACGGGATGAAATGATATAAAAGCGCTAAGTTGTGAAGGAAAGTTTCGAGGTTTTATTGAACAATAAAGACTACTAGAGAGTTGAAAGTAGTCTCGCGAAATTGTTACTGTAATTTTTATTTATTCGTAAAATGAAAATCTAGCAAAATAAAACAAAACAAAAGCATATAAATATCTTTATTAAAGAAATTCAAATGTTGTTGATAATGAGTTAAAAAAATTATCGTTTTGTAACTTGCCGGGAGGAAAGTACTCCCTAATACAAATTCAAAACGCGCCGGGACATCGTACTAATTTTTTTTTTAAAAGCGTCACAAATGTAAAAAAGAAAAAAAATTGAAAAGTGAGAGACCATTGTTATCAATTACTCAACGATAAATCTTGTGAGCACATAATTAATTACCATTTTATTATTTCCCTTCTCCAAAATAATTTTTTACAATTTATACACACCCTCATGACCTCTCTTCTTTTGGCTAATGTTCTTATTTTCTTTTTGCCACCAAAGTCAATATTTTACCTTGACTTTCCATGTTCTTATATTCACAAGAACATCAAGTTTATGTAGTTCATCTCTAAATTGTCTTATTTAGCTTCCATTTAAGCTTGATGACCTCTTTTCCTCGGTCCGGATTCACAAGAGATCGTTCCGTTGCATCCAATTTTCTTAGGCTTTCATCGGATCAACGGGAGTTTGATCGGAAAGAAGATTGAATTTGACGCATTCGGAATTTCGGGATCAAGATCAGAACTTAATGTTCTTCTTGAAGTACATCACCACTTCTTGCTGCAAAGTAGAGACAAAACTTTGTGAGATCAACCAGTGATGAATTTTGCTAACAAGTAACGTTCTTCATTTGATGTGTCATGGGTGTCGATTTCGAATCCCCGGTCATTGCGACATCGATTCAATCAGTGGCGGAATAAGGATCTAGACTTACGGGGTTGGTTTGATTTTTTGGTGAAGATAAGAGGAGTTACAAATTTTTTTAAGAAAAAAAAAATTAGCACTAAAAAACGCAAAAATCGATAAATTTGACGGGGTTTCGACCTCTATAAGCTTCAACGTACTGTCGCCTTTCGATGCAGTGACGTGATACCAACTCCGGGACATGATCGCGTTCAAACACGGCATCGATATAGCCATGCTTTTTCCCTCTCTTTTTTCCTCAATTTTATTTTCTTCGTATTTTTATTCAAAATATTAAAATTCCGAATACCAAACTTAGTCTTAGTTCTCGCATGCAAAAGGCGGTTTTTGAGAAAAAAAAAAAAAGAAACTCACAATCAAACAGATGAGAACGCATCCCGCAGCACCGGGGAACAACGTGTACCACATGTTCAGGTGATGCAGCTTCGCTCCGTCAATGAAGAGTATCGGCAAGCTCGCGGCTGCAGATAAACCCATATCGGTTCAGATTCCGCGCTTACAAAGAGGTCACGTCGAGAAGAGCGTACCTGGCGGGTGCGTTGAGCCGGTAATGATCATAAACGCTATGGAAGCGGCGAGAGCAGCGCTCCTCGCGAGCCATCCCGGGCCAAACACCGAGAGCGCTGCGACGCCGATGGCTGCACACCCTATTTGGGCCATGAAGATGTTGTATTTCTGCATCAATTTAACAAAGACGAAAATTTATTGGTACTTTTTCGAGTCAAAAAGTTTTATCGGACACGACATTTTCAATCTAAACAAACAACATGCCCGATATTAACCCCAAAGCAGACAATATCAGATCGAATGTGGAAAGCGTCACAAAAATAGTAGATATACATTTCAAAATTGAAAAAAAAAAAAAAACATTAACGATAAGCTTTGAAATTTGAGCTGCAAGAAACAAACCCGAGCACCGGGAGAGGCCGGAGTGGCGAAGAGGACGGCGCAAACCGCTCCCAAGGGCGCAATCGTCATAGAAACGCCTTTCGGGGCCAAAATTTGATCCGCTTTTCCCAATAGCGCCATCGCCGCAAACGCCCCTGCTTGTCAAAATTTCACATTTAAGTCCTTTCCTGAAGAAACACAATTCCAATTTCCACTAATTCACCTTCAATTATAAGCTCGGATACATAGCATAATATATATATATATATATATATATATATATATATGTATAAATGTTTGCTCATAGTTGTAATAATCGATTCTCGACAATATGATCGATACAACGTTACAGTCTATATAAGAAGACATGCAACAATTTCGATATTACAATTATCATATAAAATCATAAATGATAAATTGATTATAATAATAGCTGGTGATTATTCCACATTCAACAATAAATAAATAAATAAAAAATAAACACCAATGAAGAGCTGTTTCTAGAAAAATAATTCCATCAATAAATTCACCCATTTATATAGTTATTCCCGAATTCCAAAATTATAATCAAATCATAATTAATTCCATTTTTTTTTTCACAAATGCCAATAATTTACCAATGTGTACACAAACACATTTAATATAAAGAATTCAATAAATGCCAACATAATCGTAATATACAACAAACACATCGTTCTTATATAATTAATCATTATTATTAAGATTGAGAATATATATATATATATGTATATATATACTGTACCGGCAGAGGGCCAAAGGATGTCGCTGAGGGAAGGAGAAGAGGATGCTTTTTCCGGCTTCCACGCGTCCCAAAACGACGCCGTTCCGGCGCTACTCGACGCCACGACCACCGAACCATTCCTTGTCCTGCTCCTTCTAACGGCGTCGTGGTTAACGGTCCGGCTCAACCGGAGAGAGCTCGTCCCGGGAAGAAACGACACTGCATTGGGGGCCCAGGAATGCGTCGACGGCGGGAAACCGATAACCGTCGTCGGTGTTGCTACCGGCGTTAGTAGCATGATTGTGATCGGTTCGGGAGAGAAGGGAATGGAAAGGGAGAGATAAAGATCGAGACTTGAGTGAGTGTCAATGCCAATTAGGATTGGCTTGGGTGTATTGTATTGTATGGTCTTTTGAGTGCTTCAAGGGTCATGCCTTTAAAAACTATAAATATTATCACTATATTTATATTTATATGTATGGAAATTTGTTAAATTATTTAAAGTAGGGTTATTTGCGGCAAAAATATCTCATGTTTTGAGTTTGTAGTATTTTAATACCTTCTGTTAAAATTTGTTCGAAAGAATCACTAGTGTAACGTGTCTTTTTTCTTTTTTTTTCTCCGAAACATTTTAATACTTAACGTTAAAATTTAGCGGAAAAAGAAATTGCCTTTTTTTTTGTTTGTAGAATTTTAAATGAAACTTAATGGTAAAATTCGATTGTATAATAGTTATATAAATATATATATATATATATATATATTTTGTAGTGCTTTAATATCAAACGTTAAAAATTTTGACAGGAAATGTATCGACAAGCTTAAGCAAGAAAATAAATCATTTTACGAGAGTCGAGAGGGATTGATTCCCGAAATCCCGAAACCTCTACGACTTCTTATTCAAAAATAACGAGCACTTTTTATTATTTTTCGGCTTTCATATTTGAGGAGCTTTCTCTGTAATTTTATTCAAAAATCAAAATGAAATTTCGTGGAATAAATATTTTATTAACGAGTCGAACCACGCAAGTTTCATTTTTCGTTCAAATCGCTTTTCGGTTGCATATATACCTTACACTCTCAATATGTGACGAAAAAAATCGTCAATATTTTTTTTACATCAGTACATGTATAAATTATTTTTAGTAGAATATACTTTGTTTAGAGTCGGCCTCCACAATAAAGTATACATGAATTATTAATTTTCAAACACGACAAAGACTTTATAATAGAAAACACATAACCCCTTAAATAAATAATAGAGTGGTTGATTTTTCTTTTAATTTTCTTTAATAATTCTTTTGTCAGGTTCGTACATCTACGATTCACCTGAGAATCTAGACAGAAATTACGAATATAATATGCTAATCGTATAATTAAATATACAATCAATGTAAGTTTTAACCAACCACTGTTACGCAACGTTTTTAGTGTTTTTACTTTTTATTCGCCAATTAAGATTTATAATATATGTCATTTATATTTTACTATAATCTGTAAAAGTGATATATAATTATATTATTAGATATTTATTTGTGATGTTGGTCCATGCATGTTATTATAAAAAATAAATTGTTTCTTATAATATGAGGTAGTCGAATGTCCACTTGTGATGTTATGTTTCACCATAGGCATTTAAATAATATATATTAACCTCAACTTGTAAATAAATACTATATATTATATCAATGGAGAGAGCAAGGTAGGTCATTATAGTAATAATATCATGAGGAATTCAAAAAGTAGCCAATGAAGATCCAAGGAGTTGAATTATTGGATGAATTCTTGATTTTATAAATTAAATAAATATATATTTTTTTACTTCTTTTATTCTCTTCCTAATAGGGTAAAATCTGGACCGGTTATCGGAAATGATTTTTTTTTTTTACCTTACCGGCCGATTTCTTTCTTTTTTAGACTAATTAAAATTTAAAATTGTAATTGGCCGCCTTCTTAATTTTTAAAAACTAGCCAAAACGGGGCAGAAATAAGTCAAAAACAATATTAAATTATTGTTCAAAATATTTTAAAATTATTTTTCAAAGGGAGTATTTAATTGTATATGTATATAATAATATATATTTTGTCAAATTGATCATGTTAATCTAACTCTAACATGACAATTTGACATTCTTATTAAACAAACAAACAAAAATATGACAATTTGCCATGTACATATATTCGGAGTTAGTTAAATATATATATATATATATATATATAAATACATATGTATATGTATGTATATATATATGTATATATGTAGCTAGAAAATGGCTAAAAAGTCAAGTGGACATATTTCGTTAATATCCTTTGGAGAATCAAAGGGATATTAAAGAATGCATTTTTGTCAACTTGCTGTGGGATTGTGCTTCTAATATATATATATATATATATATATATATATATATATATATATTATTTCTGTTATTTTCTTATGATATATAATGCGAATATATATATATTATGTATATGACGTCGTGTACAATAAAAACGACAACAAAGGAAAAAAGAAGTAAAAACGATAGTGAATTTAGTAAAGGGTAAATGAAAGAAATGCCCATTTATAACACAACGTTTCAAAAAAATGCCCATTCTTGTTTTTGGTAAAAATAACCACCAACGAATTTAAATGAAGACCAAAATACCCTCTTAATTTTCTGGAGTTAATATTTGAAAAAATGTAAATAAACAACGTGTTTTTATTTTAATTAATTATATTTAAAAAAAGATCAGTGTAAGTCGTTGAAATTAAAATGAAAAACAGTTATATCCTAAAAAGTAGTAAATCTAACTGCCTATATTTATCCACAATTAAATATAAATAAAAATACCTACTATTCAGTCTTTTTAAAAAATACAGTCCTCAAAGAACATTACAGAAGAGTTACACTTACATGATTATGAAATTGTAATTATATTTACGTAAATTCAGTCACAATATTATGTGTATTAAACTGTAAAAATATTTACAAAATTAAATTGTAAACATATTTACCAAAGTATAAGAAAGTTATACTTATAAAACCGCAAATATATGAACATATTTGAAAAATTGTAAATATATTTACGAAAGTTTAAAAAGTTGTATTCATAAAACGGTAAATATATGAACAACTTTGAAACGCGGTCGACTCTGCCGTTTCTACCGCCATCGCGCAGGAACCCAACGAATTCACCGTAAAATGCGGCTTTCAACCCGTGGCCGAGAGCGAGCAGATGATGATGATCTTCGTTCATCGGAAAATCTCCGCTATTGGATCTCAGGTACAGGCTCTGGGAAGATGGATCGACACGTGGCGCGCTTGGTCGTGCTTCGACAGATCATCCTGGCCGTTGACACGGCGATATGCAAGCGAACGCGTTGACGACGACGACGGCAGGAATGCAAACGCGTGGACGAGACGACGGCGAGATGCAAAAAGTGGTAATTGGTGACCGAGGAGAGAAAAAGGGCGAGCCAAATGCAGAGTGAGGGGGAAAGAACGATGGTGGTTGGAATTAAACTATTCTGATTTGAATTAATTACAAAAAATTAATGAATTTAAAACAAAAATAAAAAAAATATTGGGTCAAACGTAAAAGTAGTTCAAATAAATTTTGAAATATAAAATAAATAATAAATAAAACGTAAATAATAACTGTATTTACTTTTAGGGATAAAATGGTCCAAAATATTTCATTAATGGGTATAAAATAGTTTTCTGAAACTACGGGCATTTTTCATAAACTTTGGGTGTTTTTTGGGCAGTTTGTGGGTTTTCTATTTTAACAACAGTAGAGAGCGAGAAACGACAAACGAATATTTACACGACCCAAAACCTGAGTACGACACAATTAATATAAACGACAAGAAACGATTGAAGCAAAGGGATTCGTGCTAAAATCTGCATCTTACGTCATTAATCAACTAATAAAAATAGGTTTAATAAATTTCATATTTTTAATTCGTTTATATTTTATTAATCCTGTGAGTGTCCGAGAAAGAAGAAGAAAGTGCATTAATTTTAAAACTATAAATGTGTAAACCCATCTTATTAATACTAGTAGAAATTTCTTATTAATTTGTAATTAGTAGACATAATTGGATTATCAATTATCAATTTGTATTCGACAATATGTACTTGGTCTAATAGTAACAAGTATATCAGTTAATACATTAGAGGTCTTGAATTCGAGTCAACATGGGAACATGAGAGAAATCCAAAAACCCTCATGTGTGTATATATATATATATATATATATATATATATAATAATAAAACATTATTAGTTTGTATTTGGTATGTGTAGTTTGATCTTTGAAGTTAGATATATTTAGCTAATTAAATATATTATTAAGAGTTAAAACAACTAGTTTGATTGGTTTAGCTTAATTAAAAGTTTAAACCCCGTCGCTTCCTTAACGTTTTAACAGCGAATCCGATCACCGCGATTTGGACAAAATGTGCGAAGAAAATCGGAAGAAAAACGCAATTTACAGGCTGCCCCAAAGAGAGGGGCAAATAGAACACTGAAAACCTCAAATGTGCTGAGAAAATCAAGTTAAAAGGCGATAGTAATCGATCACGAACAGTCGGATTGCGACTCGTAGAAGTCGCTCGGGTACGGCGACATGACCTCTTGCTCTAGAAGCTGCAGCACTTCGCTCATTGCCGGTCTCTCTTCCGGATTTGCATCCGTACATTGCGCTGCTATTTCGAGGATCGCCTCGACTGTTTCCGTGTCTGCGTCTTTGCACCGCTGATCGACAATGTCGTTGAATTGGTTCTCTTTCAGTTGCATGTTCAGCTGCCGATAAGAAGATGGATTCAGTTTAGATGGTTTCAAAATTGGTGCCATAACGGAATGCGGATATTGGCGGCAAAAGTACCAGATATTTTTTCAAGTGCAGCACGGTGCTCTAATTCTTTGTTTAGCGGTACAAGTGCCAAATCTTTAAAATCAGGTATCAAAGTTAAACCTCGACCAACTTCGGTCAGTGGACACACATGTAAACACGGTTTTCATAAATACAAATTTGATACTTTAACCGCTAACAAATAAGAATTGGAACACGCTGCTTCACTTGGAAAATGATTTGGTACTTTGCCGCGAATATTATAGAAGCAGGTGTGCATATGCCGAAGAAATAAATTTTAGGAGAGCTTACCCAACCGACGACATTCAGGCCTCGTTTCACGAACGACGGATCGGTCGGTCTCTTGCCGGTAACGAGCTCCAGCAGAAGAACCCCGAAACTATACACGTCAGACTTTTCCGTTGCTCTACCGCTTTGAAGGTACTCTGATTTACGAGGTAATTCAACGTGAGAAACAAGTTAGTTATGTAATCAAATGATGTAAAATGAAGGTGTAGGTACCCGGGGCTAGATAACCGAAAGTGCCAGCAACGACGGTGGTTACGTGGGCTTCGTCGTCGACCAATAGCTTTGCCAGGCCGAAGTCGGACACGTGGGGCTCGAGGTTTTCGTCGAGGAGAATGTTGCTCGATTTGATGTCGCGATGGACGATCTTCGGAGAGCAGTCGTGATGCAAGTACGATAGTCCTCGAGCGGAACCGAGGGCTACTTTTAAGCGATCGCTCCAGTTTAAAGATCGGTTCTGCAGCCCGTCCTCTGAAGAAACGTGAAATCTTATAAGCGTCATCCATATAAGCATATAAGTTACCGTATTCCTTGTATGAATTCTAGGGGTCAAACTGGTAGATGCATTACGGTTTTAATTTTTGCCATTTTTAAACCGAAACCGAATACTCAGTGCTCGAGAAATGAAAACCGGAGCTGAATCTTAAAATCGTTTCACTATACAACTGGTTTTTAAGACATACAAAAATACACGTCCAAACTTGAAGAAAAACACACTCTCTCCTCTACGGCTAGACGGGATTTAGAATTATTATTAAGCCAGATTTCCTTTCGAAAATACTGAATATTTTTGGTGTATAAGCCGGTGTCCATCAACCCTAAATATATTTTTGATTGAACGTACCGTGCAAGAAGTCATCCAAACTACCCATCACGAGGAAGTCGTAAATAAGAAGCCTGGACGTCGGAAGCCGGCAGTAGCCTCGGAGATTGACGAGGTTTATGTGTTTTATGCTTCCCAAAATCTCCAACTCCCTTTCGAAAACTTGGTCCGATCCCTGTCTGTTTCTATCGATCCGTTTAACGGCAAACGTTCCGCAGTCGTTCATGACCATTCGGTATACGGTTCCAAACCCGCCGGAGCCAACGATATCTTCTTCATCGAGTGCTTCAAGCTTCTCAATGATCTCCGATGACGGGTATGGAAGGTCTCCATGGAAAGTAATAAGCTTTGTGCCTGTTGAAAAAGTATAATATTATGGAGATAGGCACATATGCCCTTGAATTTTGCTTGTTAATGTACTTTACCCCTTCAACGTAATTTTGGCGCACTTTTCCCCCTGAACTTTTTCTTTGATTCGTAACTACCCATTCTCATTTCGCTAACGATTTTTATCAATTTTATGTGCACCATGTTGAAGTTTAGGGGGGCAAAGTGCACATATGAACAAAGTTGAGGGTCCAATGCTGCAACTACTCTGAACTTTTTAGAAAAGATATCGCTTACTTTCTTCGTGAACCTTTTGCTTCTTGACTTCCGAGTATCTTTTAGCCGCTCTCTCCTTCTTCGAAAGCAGACGAACCCATAAGAACAGAAGAAGGACGATAAGAACAAGACCGAGTATCGACATTGCTCCGATAATCAGTCCTTTGATGTAGTGTGAAGATCTTTTGGCAGCAGGCACTGCATCGATTGTGCATTCACCGTCATTAGTCACGTCATTTATGTAAAAACCGGGTTAAATTCAAAGCCAAGAAATGGACCGAACACTTGCCTGCAGCTTCATTGCTCGAAGCGTGAGGCAACACTGCTGGAAATCCAAGGGAAGTCCGACACCGCTTGTTCACTTGCTGCCCGCAAAGATCGAGGTTTCCGATGAATCTGGTGATGAATCGAGAAAATACGGAATTTAGAATCTTCATCTATCTTTTCATTTGAACCTTGAAAAAAAACTAAAACTAATGGAGAACACTCACGATTTGGCTCCGAACGTGCTTAGTACTCCAACGTCCGGGATTTCTCCGGCGAAGAAGTTGGTTGACAAATTCCTGAGACAAATTAGCATTACACAATACGTAAGGCATCGCATTCTTTAGACGAAAAAGATACGTTAAAAGTCAAGAGCTTACAGAGAGTGTAGCCGAGTAAGGCGACCGATGGAAGAAGGTATAGCGCCCTTTAGTAAATTGCTTGACAAATCCCTGCATTTTCATTTTAATGTCACCATTTACATGCTATATTTAGGCAAAACGCAAGGTGTTGTCGAGAGATTTGATGCTAGGATAAACAATCGTCGGTATCTCATAACACAAAACGGTACATTGAGGATTTTTTAACCTACAACCTCAATTTACCGAGATTGTACCACGATGCAAAGATTTAGGCTAAATATCGTCGGTATCTCATAGAGATGGTATATACCGATAACCTGAATTTACCGAGATATCGTCGGTTATTTTAAATTGAATACATCGTAAATTACTTGAGATTAATAAAAGAAACTCACAGGATGGTTAGATGAGAAAGATTGCCAATATTTGATGGAATCCCTCCTTGAAGATAATTAGCCCTCAGATATCTATATAATTAAAAATGCACACTCTTTCAATAAAATAAATAAAATTGGGAAATGTTTGAACAAAATTCTCACTCACAAGGCTCTGAGCTCAGAACAATTCATGAGCTCAACAGGGATGTTTCCATGCAAGCTGTTCTGATGAAGTGCCCTGTTTCACACCCAAATTAATTAAATCAAATTATATATATATATATATATGTTTTAAATCATTAATATAGAAGCTTAATTATAAAACTCACAATCTCTGAAGTTTACTGAGTCTACCAATACTTGGAGATATGGTTCCTCCAAGTTGCATGTAAGGAAGGTTACTGCCAAAAAAAAACATGAATATTATCTCAAAAATTATTATACAAAATATTTAAAAAAATTAAGAAACATACATGGATCGGACTCTTTGGTCCTGAGAACAAGAAATCCCAGTCCATTTGCATGGAGATTCATCGTAATCGACCCAGTTCTGAAGGAAGTTTCTGGTGTCGTTTAAAGTGTTCTTCATCTCCAGCAATGCCACACCTGACAAGTTCAAAAATAAATAAAAATAAAAATAAAAACAAATGCCTTGTTCTCACTCAAAAGGCTAAAACTTGAACTGGGTGAGCTCAATCTTCTTCAGAGACTAAGAAAGTTGACTACTTTTCACCTCAAAAACCAGAAGAAAAACAAATAAAAATGATTAAAGATTGTTTCTTTTTACCATCTTCAGTGAGAGCAAGAGAGAAGAAGAACTGGGTCGTCACTGAAACTGCAAAGAGAATCCATGGCAAAATCTTCATTCTTTTCAGAAGCACCATGGACATTGAAGAGAGCAAGTGTTTGTTGTTGAGAAGGTGATGAAAAGCTAATATTTTATTTTTTTTATTTTTTTATTTTTGAAAAGAGAGAGAGGAAAAGATAGTGCCTTTTTATTTTATTTTACTTTTTTTTATTATTTTCCCAATTTTGTGAGTGTATTGAGAAAAGACATGCTTTGAAAGTAGTGAAGAAGCCGTTGTCCAAATGTTGAGATTCAAAAAATTGAATCTTGACCTAATTTTTTCAACTTTTATTTGATAAATAATAAAATATTGAATCTTCACTAGTAGTCTAGTACAACAGTCAAAGGGTCTAGAGCTGCGACTCGCGACGATACTGTGCAAGTCGCGACTCGTCGCGACGGTTTGGCGGGAATCGCGACGCGTCGCGATTGAAGGGCGAGAATCGCGACCAGTCGCGATCACGTGGCTTAATCGCGACGGCTGGGGATCGATCCGCGTGAAGCGATGGATGGCCAGGATCTCGCCACGTCAGTGATCCGAGGGTTGTGAAAAATTGTGTTTGTTGGTGGCGAAAATAACACACTTTTTACCCGAAATTAATTACCCAACCACAATTTTTACCCACTTTACTCGAATTCCAACCCAAAAATTTCAAATTTCAATATTTTTCACCCAACTTTATTCACCCACTTCACCCACCTCAATAATTATTCACCCACCCAACTCTCTCCTCAAATCCTATAAATACCACCTCTCCCACCCTCATTTCCTCACCAACAATCTTCCAACTCTCTCTCAAATTCTCTCAACTCTCTAAGTTTTTTCCCTCTAAAGCTCTCAAGTTCTCAAATTTCCCATTATGTCTCGAAGAAGCGGTGGTAGTTCCGGGGGTCGTAGGGCGGCTAGGGATTTGTTTCCTGATTTTAATGCCGGGGAGCAATCGCAACCTACGCCCGAGGGCTACATTCCCGTTGTAGAAACACTTCCCTCCCCACCAAATCCAAATTATCCGACGCACGTTCCGGCATCAATGATCCGACGCACGTCAGTGATCCAAATTATTCATTTTAATATTCACAATGAATAATACAACTTCTTTTTTTTAATATCTCGTCTTATCGTATTTAATTATATATTTGTTGATTAAATTTGTTCAAATTATTAATATGTTACAAATTAATATTTATTAACATATGTTACAAATTAAAAACGAACATATAAATCAAACTTATTAATATGTTACAACTTACAAAATAATAATATAACATATTTAAATATTAATTTTGAAATAAATTAATTACAAATAATTATTATAAATAATAAAAATATGTAAATATAGTTTTGAAATTATTGATAAAGTTTGATAATAAAATTCGGGTAAAAACTAAGTAAGTTTAACACTGGAAAAAACTAGATACATATGCCACAAAGTAGAAAAATCGAAGAAATCCAAACATCTCGCCTCGGTCGCGATTATTCGCGACGCCGCTAGTCGCGACTCGTCGCGACGCCGCATCTCGCGATTTTGGCGATCCTGATCGCGACGAGTCGCGACGTCGCCAATCGCACCTCTAAAAGGGTCTCTCATTAGAGCTGCACATAAACACCGCGAAACCACCTCGCGACGAGTCGCGACGCACTCCTGCAAGTCGCGACGTTCGCGACGCTGAGCGAGAAAGTCGCGACGCGTCGCGACGCGAGGGTGAAGTCGCGACTCCTGAGGGCGATCCGCGCACTTGATCCGACGGCCACGATCGTGCCACCTCAGCGATCCGATGGTTGTGGTTTTTTGTGTTTGTTTTGGGCGTAAATCCCCAAATTTTTACCCGAATTTCATTCAAATTTCACCCACCTCAATAATTATTCACCCACCCAACTATCTCCTCCAACCCTATAAATACCACCCCTTCCTCCCTCATTTCCTCACCAACAATCTTCCATCTCCGTTATGCTACCAACAACCTACGCCCGACGGCTATATCCCCGTTATGCTACCGGCAGAAATTTTTCCTTCCCCACCAAATCCCGATTACCCCGATGATACGGTACGGTCTCTACGACTTAGTCTAGTCCGGGCGATGGGCGCGCACGACGCCAATCCGGAGCGTGTGCCCCAAGTTTTGCAAAGTTAGCGCCAATAATGATGTGCTCTTTCCTCTCTTGGTTTTTAGTCCCTAAGGAGGGTTTTACAAGAGAGGTTTTAGTGAGGCATCTTGTAATGTTTACACTGAATATTACAGCTTTCTTCCACCTTATTGTAATATTCACAATGAATAATACAACTCTTTTTTTTAATATCTCGTTTAGTTATATTTATTTATTTGTTATATTTATTTATTTGTTATATTTATTTATTTGTTATTAAATATTTAAAAATAATATTATGTTACAAATTTACATTTTTAACATTTAACTTCGGTTAAAAACTAACAATTAACAAAGTTAAACATCGGAATCAAAAATACAACTTTTGCCGCAACCCAAAAAAACCCATCTTTCTCTCTCGAGTCAACACGCCACGACCGCATCGCGACCAGCCGCGACCGCACACGCCGCGACGCGTCGCGACGCGTTTTCTCGCGGTTTTGGCGACCGAGTCGCGAGCAGCCGCGACGATGAAATGTGCAGCTCTATCTCTCATAGTTCTCTCTTTAGCCAATCAAAATGGGAGATAGTGACATGTCATCAAGTTTGTCAGAGGTACAAAAGTACACGTGGCACTTGCTGACAAGAAAATGGCTCCAACTCGTTCATTAGTATTTGCGGTATAAGTATTAATTGTATAAGCGCGTCGGTCTATTCCCCAATCTTGCTTAAGCGGCGTATGATCGAAATGAAAAAAAAAAAAACGGAGTTGACATCATATTCCGACAATGTATCGTTAATATTGGTTACACGAGGTTCATGTGAACTTCTACGATTATACTCTAAAAATATCATTTATTTGATATTCTTATAGTAGATTAAAAGTATACTACTAACACACTTATAAAAAATTAGGTACTGTAACGCAAAATATCTTCCTTTTTCTATCCTTATTGCATCTTTTGATGAAAGACAAATTATTGTTGTGTTCGGTTGGAAAATAGTCGATTTATTCTTAAAAAAAAAATAGCCGATTTAATATATATAAATATATATATATATATATATTTAATTGTATATATTGTATTTGAAAATTTAGCGGGGAAATAGAAGAAGAAGGTGAGTAATAATATCAATCTAATCTGACACACTACAGCTGTGGCTCTGTATCTCTTCTAAAGCATAAGCTCGTGACAGAAACTACAGAAACTTTTGTAGAAGAAAAAAAAAAATTACATTAAAGTTCTACAGGTGAACCTCTATAAATTAATAAGACTAGAATCAGAGAAATTTATTATATTATCGAGTTTATTAATTTATCGAGGTAAAAATTGAACTACGTTAGTGTATTCGGGACCGGACAAAAATATTATTTAATCGCGACTATTAATTTATCGAGTATTAATTTATAGAGATTCTACTATATTAATTTTGATATAAATCAAACGCAAGACACAAACGAAATTAGAGGATATTTGAGAAAAGGAAGTAGACAATCTGAGATATGCACAAGCTTGACGCGCGAAACCGGAGGAAATCGGTACGCACGGGCCACGGCCCATGTGGCTAGCAAGGCTGACACGCTCTCACCCGTCACTCACTTGATTTTCCTTCAGTTAAGCTAGTTAGATGTTTCAATTTGCCACGAAGCTTGGATACGGTTTTTCAATCGGAGAAATTACTTGAAATTCAGTTTCAGGAAAAAAAATATGGTTAGCGGAAGAAAAAAAAACATATAATAGAAAAAATGAGTTACAATGCAAAAACTCGAAAGACAAACGACAAAATCTCTAAATAAAAGCGGGTTTCGGGTTGGGACAGGAAAACGAATTTCTTGGTCAAATTATTGCATTTTGCAAAATATTTTTATTTGGACTCACAGAGAAATGATTATCCATTAAATTATATACATAATGGATAGTGCTATATTAAGTGTTCATGTAAAGTATGCTTGATTTAAGGTTGCATTAAATTAAATAAGTTTTTTTTTTAAAATATATTATTATTGCTTGTGGATGAAGAAAGTTTCATTACTCTACTATGACTTCATTAATTACACCATTAATATCTCCTTAATTTACACTTGAATTTACCTACCCTCTTCTCACTTTATCTCATACATTAGTTCAATAAGGTGGACCCATAATGGAAATTCTTGTTTTTTTTTTCTTCTAAAAAATGAATATGTGTTAATCTTGATTATCGAATCAAAACCCCGAGGTCCATATTTTCTCAAAAGAATAAAATTTATGAGATAAAAATTCTAGAATAAAAAACGCGATAAAATTGAAAGCGACGCCGTTGCCCGGTGATGAAGTTGGTTTGAGTTATGAAACAAAGTCAAAACTTTTTTCATGCTTAGTAATTCTTCATTGAAATGAAAACGTTTTTTTTTTTTAATCACACTTCTTTATATCCAAAGAGTGGGAAGGAAGCAAAAATGATTTCATTTTCAAATAAACAAAAGAAAGAGAACAATGGCCTTACAATAATGGAATAATTTAAATTTCCAATTCATTTGGCTCAAACTCAAAAGTTAGAACCACTTTGTAAAAAGGTGTTAAGTATTGAAAACTTGAATCCTAAGATATGAAAATTTGCACTTGCATAGAATAATAGGGTCAAAACTTGAATCATTCTGTTTTCAATATGTTACTAATGTTGTATATGGATAATGACGGCAAGTGTACCTAAACTTTGTCCAACGGAGACAACATGGGTCTTAAGTGAAAAAAAATATAGCAGTAAAAGTACTCAAAATTGACAAAACTGAAGCGACGCATATTTTCGTACACTTTTTTGAGCGGTCATTGATCAAATTTTCAGCATCTTGCTGTTAAATCGTACCTAAAATACACATTTATGTGCTCATCCAGCTATCTAGCTTATTCTCTTAAACTAGATGAAATAATGTGTTGCCTCGCATTTGTTGACAATGGGTACTTCTGTCACCATTTTTTTTTATTTTGCACTCTTGCCGCTTCAATTAATTAAAATTTGAGTATTTTTATCGCAATTGTCTAGATTGAGTAAATGATGGCGAAAGTACATATATTGTAGACTTTGGTGGAATCATATAATTATGTTAAATTTTTTATGATATTAACAATGCCGTAAAAAAAAACGACAATAGTATCACAATATGTGCCCCTCTTAAAATGTTGTCGTTTGTGCCTCATCATCCTCTCTCTTGACATGACAATATACAATCTCATGATCAAACATATTATTTTTCCCCAAAATCATAGAGCTTTTTCCTCAAACAAGCTACACAACAACAAGCTTTATAGCTTCTTCACCCAAAGATTGGCTTTGCAAGTAGGTTTTGTAAAGCCTTTTTGAAGTGTTGAGGGCATTTCCAACACCATTTAGAGGGTAAACACTCCTATTGCCTTGCCATTGATTAGTGAGCTTTATCCAATCTCTTCTCCAATTCTTCAACTCAAAACCCTCACAATTCTCTAAGCTTTTCACCAAGTATTTGAAGTATATTGCAGCTCGTGGACCATAGTAGTCTCTTAATAGCCCACTCCAATATTTGTTTCCTACAAAAAAAAAAAAAAAGAGAAAGATTTATTAGTTTTTGTGCTCTTTGAAAAATTGGAAAGTTTGCATCTTTTTTGGTATATGGTCAAAAGAATTTGATATTTTGATGTGGGGTTTATTATTCTTTGGAAATTGAGAAAACGACAATGTATATAGTATACTATAGTGTATAGATAGACTATAGTTCGGTCTTACCATAATTATGTATCCTTTAAAAAACAAAAAAACAAAAAAAATAAAATCTTTTATGTCATATGATTTAAATATTTGATTTCCCACGTGGGGTTACTTTATTTTTGAGTTTGAGAAAACGACAAGTATTATATACAGTCGTACAGTGGTTATATGATCAAAATATTTTGATCTGCTCTTTTTTAATTTGAGTAAAAGATCGAGACCCGAAATTTCAGAAGGCGAACTCGAATTTGAGAATACGATAATTTGTAATTACAGTCATACCGTAGTCGCGAAGCAGGCTTGGTTCCTCGTCCGAGTTATCAAACCACATTGTAATTTGAGTTCTTGCATTCCATTCAAACTGCAATTTTCAGTTACATTTAATACATTTATTTATATTGATCACTTAATTCATATATGTACGTTAGTTCACTCATAGATATAAAAAAACAAACCTGTTTTTCTTGCTCTTCGTTTTGGGCGAGTCGCTTTGCACTCTCCAACCAAGGCCCGAGAAGAAACCCGTCATCGCACGCTAAAAGCGCGTCGATATCTCCGACCAACTCCAAAAATGTCCGGCTAAGAATGGTCACTTTACGGACATCTTTATATTTATAGGCTTGGATGATCTCCAAAAACAATTCGTTTCCATATTTTGCCAAGGCTTGTCTTGTTAAGTCCACAAGATCATACCTATGTGAGCAGAAACGACACAATGTGAGAAAATGAAAAGAAGATCGAAGATTTTGGCCTCCAAGTCCGGTTTTTGGCCCGGAAACGAGTGTTTTTCTCAAGAAATCGGGAACAGGGTCGGCTTTGGAATGCTCAAAATACTTAATGTAATATAGATTTAGCTTTTAATTTTTTCTTGTAACTCGAAATCATGTATATTTTAAAGTTTAAGTTATTATTATTAAATTTGAATTTGTTTATTTTTTCGATTTTCTAATCATTGTAAAACGTTGTAAAGTATTGAATTATCTTATACATATAAAGAACTAACTAAACTGGGGCCGACCCAAAAAAGGCTTAAAGCCCGGTGATGACGGTACCAATCCTGATTCCGTAGAGTTGTGAATACAAGAGAGCTAAATTCGATTATCTTTTTTCCATTTCTTTAAAATTTACGCGTTGTGATACATAGAAAACGGTTTCAATAAAATAAAAAGAAAAATATAAAAACGGAAACGGAATTACGTGATTATTTACCTAAAAGTTTTGCTCTCACAGAGTTCTTCTCCGGCTTCAAGGAAAAGCTCAAGTGCATGTATGACTTGAGAAGTAGAGTACCACAAGTGAGGCTCTTCATAAGATTCACTCACTTCTTTTATCACTTCTTTTTCTTTCATCAATAATGGCTCAACATCAGGGAATGCCACTATCACATCCCTGTTTTTGTCCTGATTTTCACATAAAAAATTATACTAATTAATAAATATTTTCCAAACCCGAGCACTTGGACCGAATGAATGCGAAAAAACCCGGCACAAAAGTCTCGGTTTCCAGCCCTAGTTGCCACAAGAAAAGAAGCACTTACAAAGGCGCCATCAGAGCAGTTATAAATGGACTGATACAAGATATTCCAAGCTTTTCGGATCGATGAAACCGATTGACCGTAACGCCTCGTTGAATACCGATTGATCCAGCTCTAACAAACGACAACATTTATTTATTTATATGTTACAAACTTCTCAAGACCTAAGAGCTAATAGTATGCAAGACTATGATAGCTTGGTCGACCGCCGTGAATAAAATAATACCTCGACGTTGACTTTTTCTCGGCGAAAAGCCATTTCGGACATGAGATCGTAGACGACCGGATTCTGTTCTATACCCTCCATGGCCATTCCAACACCAACCTGGAATAGCCAAAAATATTTTAAAAGAAATGATATATCTATAGTTACATGAGTTATTTAGCTCATGTAATGTTCAAGTGAACAATTTTGGGGTCACGTGCGGAAATGGCCATCAGAAGAAAAAATAATTCAGGAATATGGTCCGCGGTTTTCGCACGGGACCAATTCCGTTCATTTGTTTCAAAGGGTCCATTTCCGAACCAAGATCGTAACATGAGGACTAATCCTGCACGAAAGCTGTAATAGACGGACCGAGTCCGTCACATTTTTTTCCCCCAAAGGGGCCATTTCCCGAATTTTTTTTAATTAAATGTTCATCGGAACAAATAACTTTCGATGAAAATTTTCTTATAACAAATTAATATGGGGGAAAATAATTGAAAAAAAAAAAAAAAAACTTGCCATAGTTGAGCTTTGACTAGTGAGAGCATCAATGGGTCCAGATGCTATTGCATTCATAACCCCATACATTTCACTATTTCCTGCAAAGTTGTGTAACATACACCTGCAACAAATAAATATATACATTATTATATAATGATACATATATATATATATATATATATACAAATTAGCAGTACCATATATAAGGAACGCCATAAAATTGCTGAGATGTTATCCATATAGGTTTGACTTCAGCAAATAAATCAAGAACCACCATCTTTCCTAATGGCACGGAATGCAGAAGTGCCTGCAAAAAACAAAACAAAAAAAAAGTCGGTTTTCGTCATATTCGTGTACATCATCACGGAATTAATTAAGTTCTGAGTAAATCCGGAATTAATAAGTCCCGTTGCAGAGAAAAATAGAACCGGGTGTTCCAATTCTGCACTTACATTTATTTTTAAAAACCGGTTCGTTAATGTGGATGGCAATAATTAGGCGTAAATTAAAAAAAAAAAAGGATTCTATATGTTTTTGTAAAATCGGAACCGGGGTTTCGGAATCGGGTAAGTAAGGGACTAGCTTGAATAATTTATAACCTTCATTTGAGGAGGTCTCCAATATGGATCATACAAAAATAACCATCCCTGAAAAATAAAACAATGCTATTATTTTAAGAATTCCGAAACAAAAAATCGACCACGTTCGTTTATAATATATAATCCAATTTACCTGCATTAGCCAGACGGCATTCTCGTCTCCGCTTCGCATCCCTTCAAAGATCGCTGCTCCGAGCGAAGAAATGTACTTCGGATCGTCGTTAGGCGGCGTATTCTCATCAAAAGTGTCACTGCGACAAAAGAATCACCAAGTTACGCACAAGCGAAGTATACTTAAATGTGATAGATTTGTTCCTCCGTCATAATTAAGGATTACTTTAATAAATTCGGGACGTGCTCACGCAAGCGAAATTTATTTATCTTAGTACGTTGTCTTTCGATATTTTTGAGCTTACTCAATAGAAAAAGATATGGTGAAAGATTTACCAATTGTAAATATGACTGGTTTTTCCATATTCTGCCAAAAGTATACAAACAATATGGAGAAGATCAGAACATCCGTGATAAACGTTCCGTAAATAACGGTAACCGGTAATTAAATGAGAAGATGTGACGGGTTTTAAGAGGACACCTTGAAGCTGTTGCTCAATGAATTCTCTTCCGATTTCGACGAACAAAGGATCGGTTGCATCAAGAAGGTACGTGCACGTCCATCTCGGGTCACTGTGCACCGAAAACCTGTGGCAGAGTTAACAATGTCCAAAGTATAAATACGTGCGACGGATTTTCCTATCTACGCCGGTGAATTTTCTTTTAGGGACCGATTTTTTTTTTCGATCGCAAAGAAACAAGAAACATCAATTAGCACAAATTGTTACGTACCAATTTCCTAAGCGCGTGATTTTCGCGGATGGAAATCTCGTTCTTAGCGCGGCGGGAACATTGCCGGAGAAAGCCGGTAGCACTGAAGCAGAATCACCATGAGTTAAATTGTTCAAATCTTTGTGACATATACCGTTAGCAATCTAACTCTGGTTTTCCTTTTTACCTGGAGTCATTCCAAGTTCATACATTCTCTGAAGAATCTTCTTTTGCATATTGAGCTGTTGGTCAAGCCAGCTTTGAGGCAATGGACCACCCCATCTGCGAAAATATATATATATATATATATATATATATATATATATTTTCATATTAATTTAAAGAAAAACCATGAAATGCCCAAAAATCACTTAAGATTTAAGGGAATTGCCCATAGTTTCAAACAATTCATTTATACCCATTTTAAAAATATACTGGACTATATTAACCCTGATCTTAATTATATTTATTTATTTTCGTATTTTATTATTTATTATATATTTATTTTCGAAATATAGTTTCAACCAATTCATTTATACCCATTTTAAAAATATATTGGACTATATTAACCCTGATCTTAATTATATTTATTTATTTTCGTATTTAATTATTTATTATATATTTATTTTCGAAATTAAATTAAATTACGATATTTTGAAGTGATAATTTCTCTTAGAGGGGCAATATTTTTGTAACTGGATTTACACGCTTTTTATATATGTTTTTACACTTTTTTGGAGTTATTTTACACAAATTTGCATTTATGGATATGTATATGAAATTTTAAAATCTTGTCAACAGATTTGTAGACAGATTTACATAAAATGAGGCGAAACGAAAACCAAGTTTTGTAAACAGATTTACATAAAATGAGGCAGAAGGAAAACCAAGTTTTGTAAACATATTTACACATAATGAGGCATAACGAAAACCAAGTTTCGTAAACAAATTTACATAAAATTAAGCAAACGAAAATCAAGTTTCATAAATAAAAATTCAAAATAAATATAGATTAGTAGGAAAATAAGTTTTAGATTTTAATCGTTAAAATAGGGAATATTAAAAGTGATTTGTTAGAGGTAATAAAAAATAATACTAATTAATAGGAGAGATTTGTTTTTAATTAATTTATTTAATTTGCTACATTTGAGGAAAAAATATTTTTTATTTTAATTCAAAAAACGAATTATAATTAAATGTGGTTTAAAAATTAGAAGGGCAATTTAGTCCATATTTCAATTTGTTGGTGGTTATGATTTCCATAATTAGAAATGGGCATTTTTTTTAAATCTTGAGCCACAAATGGTTATTTGCCTCATTTATCCTTAATTTAATAAATGACATTAAACTAATTACGTCGTGGATAGAACCGGGATCACTTTTCGTTAAAGGAAGTTCATGACCGTCGTTTAGTCTTGCATATTTAGTCGGTTTATGTCTTTTTCCTTTAGGGTCTTTCGGTCAATTATATTATTGTGGGTGTCTTAGTCTTTTACTTGCTTTTGTCGGATTTTGCGCCAACACATACGTCCTACATCGCCTTTTAGCGTTCATAGGCGAATATTCGACCTTGCTCTCGCAGAACGGTCATGATTATTATGGTCTCTTTTCCTTACATTGGTTAAATTTTTGTGTTATAAATGTTTTTAGGTCCTAAACTCATGCATATAACACGAGTTATAACTCACCCATGCAAATTCCCCATGCGAGACCACGAGAGAAATGCCGGCCCACCGAAGAAATCATTCAAATCCGAACCGCTTAGATTAAATTTCTGCAAAAGAGTATTATCAAGAGTTCAAATCATTATAACTGAAAGTAATTGGTACATATTATGTCAAGCTAATTAAGTTAGAAAAAATAACCCGAAAAACTTTCTGCCATATTGCTTCTTGCCCGGTAAACGCGAGCGGTAAATTGATTCCCTGAAGTGCCATCCAGTCAATCTCCTTCTCCCATCTCTTCCAATCCCACCAAGCGAAAGAATCTACAACAAAATTCCAGTCACGGTTTTAAAGTCCGCACACCAATACCCGTCTGATGGTCTAATTTTAGGGGTATACCGTTAACTGATGGAATTTTAGTACAATAATAGTATTGAGAAAGATTCGCTTAAAACTTCCGATAACCGTTTTCTACTTTCTTGTTGTCGGTTGCCGGCAAATTTCGAACACTGATTCCAATATTATATGCAACAAAACACAAAAATAGCTTTGATAATCTGCTACTAGTTAATAGAAAGCTCACAGCTAGATGTGACAGCATTTTGGTAGTAGCTCCAAGGAATAGGCCTTTGGACCAAAACGCCCTCGTCGCTAACACGTGGAAGCGAGCCCGGTTTTGGTACCGAGAAAAGCTGAACGCCGCCAGTTTTATCCCAAGACACGTGTGCGCCGCACCAATTCTTCAAGTACCAGTGAAGACCGGCCAAAATCTCCACACCGGTGACCCCGTATATTCTGGTCCGGAGAATCAGTCAACTCATAGATTGACACAAACTAAGAGAGATGAAGAGTCGTTGACTTACAAGATCTCAGGGTCAACTATGCGCGTGACAAAGGACGGATTATTCTTGATGATGAAGCAAGAAGCGCCGCCACATTGCTCCTACACCGTGAATTCGAATCACTAACAATCACTCTCGCTAACAAAATTAGCAAGAGAAGGGCGAGACGGTCATTTAGTGTTTGAATTTTATTTTATGTCTTGTTTATTATGTTGTTAAGGGTAGTTTGGTCATGAAAATGTTTGTTATATCGCGGCAATCGTCGGATGCTTTCATGCTTTGTTATGTTCTTGCTTAACATCTTTTGGAGAGTGTTCTTCCTTACTCTCAAGGAAATGTCGGGATTTTATATTGCTTCTTTACACATTGCTGAATTCCCGTGGGCCGAATTTTGTATCGGAAATCGTGTTTGCAACCTATCAAAGTCCTTGCAATATTACACAAATTATTACTCTTATTAGTTTTTGGTTTTCGTGTTTGATTCGTTTAGACTTAAGAATATAATTTTCCATATTTACAAAAACTGAGCTGAAACGATACGAGCAACGTACCTTAGAGACTATTTGGAAGCGGAGGGCGGAGGAATGAGAGGGAAGGAGCCGGTGAAGAACGCCTTGAGCCGCAGACACTTGCACGTGCGGTGCGGACCTCTCGTGCTCCTGAAGTTCGAGTACTTCCGAGATTCTTTGGACTCCGATCGTCGAGGAATCAGCGACCGTGGCAATGCACAAGAGGAGAAGCACGGCTACGGCCATCGGAGAAGTGGCAAGAGAGAGAGAGATAGACTGTAAGTTTATCTATATATGTGTGTATATATAGATATATATTGTATCAATGTATATTATATAAATATATATATATACTTCCAAGGCCGGCTACACTATAACTGACAAAAAAATAAGAGCCAAAGACAACTTAAACGGTTTTTTATTTTCTCTTGCTCTCATGAAAAGGACAACTTAACGGTTTTTGTGATATGTGAATTTTAATACTTGTGAACTCTCTTGTCGAATGCTAAAATATTGGAATATGTTCATTGTTTATTTATTAGTCTCGTCTTTTTTGGTTTGGTATGTAAAGTCTTACTTTTTTTTATTAAGTCCACTTTTTCTGTTTATTGGGTGTTATCCTGGCTGGATTTGAGATCACTTTGTGAGATATCGAGCTTACATCTTTTACTCAAAAAAAAAAAAAAGGTTCCAGAGTTCTTCCTGAAGAAAAAAAGAAGACATGACTGAAGTTATTCACCGTTCGTTTCATCGTGTCGTTTTGAGTTCCCGAGAGAGAAACTCGGGAAGGTGATCAGCATAGACGACAATCAACTGAAGTCATGTCGTTTACAATATAACGGAACGACATCGTATTTGATATGTAATGTCGTTTCAAAGTTGGGTCGTTTACTGAATATAAGACACGACATCATATGGGGTTGGTCTTTTAAGTCGTTTCGAAGGTGGGTTGTGTAAACATATATGAAACGACATCATATTTGATCGATCTTTAATGCCCTTTTGAAACTGTGTCGTTTACTACGGACAAAGAAACGACATCATATGGGCTGATTTTTTAGGTCGTTTTCAGCTAGGTTGTTTACTATGTAAGAAATGACATCATACTTGATCAACTTTTTTTTAATATATTATATACATATATGAACGACATCGTATTTAATCGATCTTATTAATACATTTTTAAATTGACCTGTACTACATGCATCAAAGCATCATGTCGTTTTTACTGTGGAAAAACGACACAAAAATATGGCCTTTCGGGTGAGTGTGTTTTCGAATAAAAAAAATCTCGATATTAATTATACATGATGTAAAACTAATTCAACCATGCATGCTTTGGATTAGTGGAATAATAATATAATAATAATTAAAAAGAAATCAACGTTGTACGTAAACTTTTATCATAATCATACGTGACCCTGACAATACAAGACCCACGTAAAAGTTACAACACAGAAGCGAACACGATATAGTGATATACTATATGGTTATAATTAAAATAAAATAATTAACACTATAGTTTTGAAATTTGATGAACCAATAGAAAATTACCAAATGGATGAATATGAATAGTGAAAGATAAATTAAAGTGCGCACTATATATTAAATGCATTCTGACCTAGTGCCCATTGTCGTTCCATAACTAACAGACACATGGATATCAAATCTATCATTATATACGTTTATATATATATATATCATATGCACTTATTGTGCTATAGAAACTATTTGTCATCAACCATTAAAATTAGAGATATTGTATGGTATAGTTAAATTGATTTTTTTTTATTTTGCAAAACAGTTAAATGGTTATTTAATGACATATTTTATACTTATAATACCCTTTTAGCATATTATCGTGTATTAACGTGGTTAATTTGTTTAAAAATCAATTATTATTATTTTTGAAAAAAAAAATTAATTTTTTGTTAAAATTTTAATCACAATTTTCTATTTTTAAACAAATTAACTTCGTATTTCTTGTGGAAGGCATTTTCTTTGTATTTCTTGTTGCGGCATCAACCATCGAATCCTCCATGAGAATACTGGACCATGATAGAGAGTTGTTCACACTTGTCCAACACTCCCTTTATAGGGTTCTTCGGCTCTTTAACACCCTAATTGGCTATGTTCAAATGACCATCTTGCAGCTGGAGGGCTCAACCGCGATGACGCCCTACAGTCGTTTCACGCGGCGAATCGAAGAATCTTTTAAGCATATGACACTCGCTGGGACACACTCTGACATCAATCAGCAGTAGCACCACCCTAGTGTCGTGGAAACCGTGTTGATCCCTCGTCTGAAGATCTGGTTCGTGCAAACCTACGCGATGGGCCAAGCAACAAAAACGAGACTTGCATGATCTGCTTAAATGGCTTCCCGGGAAGAACGAGTACAAGCCTTCTACGCACTCACGCATTCCAAAAAAGGTGCATAGTACGTTGGTTTAGGAACAACCCAGCTTGCCCGAATTGCAGGAGGATCTTGTGATATTTCGTTCGTCCTCTTTATCGTATTATTATTCATGCTTTTACAGTTTTAGTCAAGATCTTAAATCAAATGCTATGTTATGACAGAGATCCAGTATATCTCCTACAATAAACTGCATTTCACAATTAAAGACTTGATATATAATTAGATAATGTTACGTTCTTGGGGAATTCATCACGTTGACTGATTATCTTTGAAATGATATCACTCGGCTAGCTTCGGAGATTCGCCTGCGAAGACGCCTTGGGCATCATTCGAAGCAGTGATAACCCGCCACTTTAGAAGGAATCACATGAACTTTTATAGAACTTGGGAACTTAATCTTGAAAAAAAAAAGGGGGGTCATCTCACAGTGAACAACTTTGAGCATTTAAGTATCTTATAGTTAACCATATTTCTCACTAAATGAAAAGGAGGTTTTCATAATTAAAAAAGAACTGTACTTTGGTGCAAAGGTCCTTGTATGAAACATATATAAGCTAAACAATCCAGATAAATATAATTAATATGAGTCCCGTTAGATTAATGGATAAGAAAGAAAGAGAGGCATAAGAATTAAGATATTGTTGTCCCTCACTCGTCCAACAAAAAATCTTATTTTGACAACACAATAGAAAAATAAAAGAATACGAACTTTTAACTCTCAACAAAGTAATCCTCAACATCTTATAAAAAATCAACTCACATTTTATGAAAATCAAATCAATTTGAGGGTTTTTAAAATATTTTTTTGCATGTTAAAACAATAGTTTTAGGGTTCTGCTGAGACTATATATAGATACATACATATATATATATATATATATATCATTTAAGTTATGTTCTAATGAGGATAGTATTTGTTACATAAATACTCAATTTAATTGCACTGATATATTTTTAAATTTCGCCCATCTCTTGTCCATAAGGTGTGTTATACGCATTTACGTCTACGACTAAATTTAAAAATCAATTATTCTCATTTGTAGTAAACTAGAGAGGCAGACGAGTATCACGAATTTCTTTTGTGGCCTTTGTTGTAAAAAAAATATATACATTAAAAATATGTCGATACACTTAATTAGTATTAAAATTGAATACATATGATACCAATATCCCTATTTATATAAGCATGTCTGCAATTTTATGAATTGAAGAGAGGCATGAGAAAGTTGAAATCTTGTTAATATTAATCAGATTAAATGTCTATACAAGTCTCTTAATTTCTAATCTCCCTTAAATATTTTTGTCTTTTATTACTCCATAATTATCTTCCTTGTCTCTCGCCCAATTAGCTTGATGTTTTAATGGGGTCACAATGTCAATCCAACTCCTGACAAATGATTAAATAATGTTTGACAATTGGATTATAGCTAGTTTGTTATTATGACATCATTAATTAAGAAGCCAAACTAGATTAAGGTATGAAGTGAGGAAAAAATGTCAATGGGTTATTTGATGACTCAAAACTGTTCTAGAATCTCTTGTGCTCTTTTCCTCATTCAAAGAAAAAAAAAACTTACAATCTCATAATTAACTATATATAAAGTGATCGATCAAGTGATAAATTTAAAATATATTTGATATTGAATATATTATTATCTCACTTATTTTGTGATTCACATATTTAATTAATTAGTATCAAAATTATTCATATTTTAATCTAAATATCTAAATAAAAACGAGTAGTTGACTTTCGGTAAGATGTATATTCATTTGTTATTAGTATATCTTCTTCATTATGATTTAATCGGAATTTAGTCCGGTTAAATTTTATAATTTGTATCTCTATGTCTATAAAAGTTAAGATCGTTACTTTCATAAAACCCTAAATTAGTGTGTATATACATATATTTCACATCTAGAAACAAAAAGAAGTACTATCGAGACCTAAAGCTATAAGATAAGGAATTTTCAGCCGCGCCCTATAAAAGCGTCCAAAAATAAAATAAGTAAATATATTAAAAGTATAGCATTTAAAAATAAAACTTCATCATAGGCCATCGAAATCTTTAAAAAATAAACAAATACACATGTCATGTATCCACCTGAATAGGTGTCAATATCATTATGGTTATAGGCTTATAGCATTGACATTTGACATTATGCATGGCCTTGTTGGATTCCTACGTACAATTCAAATTCAATGCTATACACACAGTTGAATCTTTATAAATTAACATGAAATTAAAAAAAATTCAAGTATTATATTATCGATTAATTTATTAATTTATCAAGATAAAATTTAATCATGTTAGTTAAAGTTGAGACTATAAAAAAATATTATTTTATCAAAATTATTAATTTATCGAGTATTATTTTAACAAAATTTTATTGTATAATCAAATATCATATAACATATATTCTGACATTTGAACGATGATGATATTATTTGTATAATATTATATTATTAGTGTTACACTTGGCAAAAATAATTAATAATCAGTCTATCGGTCTGAACTCTCTGTTTCCACTTTCCAGGAACTCTGTAAAATATTCAATAATGATACAAAGAACTACAAACTTCAAACCGGACCGAACAAAGAAACATATTTCAATTACAAATTCTTGTGATGATTATTGTACGTAAGTTGTAATTTCGAAGTAATATTTTTTAAAGTGTAAAACTTAATGTTGATAAATTAATATTTATATTTTGTAATCTTGGAGAAATGTTTTATCATTAAAGGTCAGGTCAAGGTCCTTCTAAAGATGGCTAGGAAGGAAATTATATGAGAAAAGGCCAATTTGGTTGCTGCTGAAAAATAGTATAAATATGCATAAACATTATCATGTCCCTTCACTCCACACATATATATATAGTATTTCACTAATGCATCCAATATCCAAAGAGACCTTCAAAAGGGCCTACGTAAAACAAATAGTAATAATAATATAATAATAATAATAAGTACCCTCAGGTGAATAAAATAAAAGTACACCGGAAAAATTTGCTAAAAGTGGAACGTCACTCACATGGCTCGGGTTTGGTTTAGAATTTAGACCTAATTGAATGAGAAAAGTCAGTGTTATGGTCATCACTTAATATTAAAAGATCATGCTAGTTTTGAGTTGTAACCGCTATGAAGACCCGTCATAGTATTATTTACCGAACATTCTTTAAGTATTTTCATATATAATTAACGGAGCTCGTGCTGCAACTCTGATTATTTAAAAAAAGATAATTTTTGTAAGGAGACAAGCGGACGTACTTTAACCTCAAAAAGTATATAGAGATATATTTAGAAAAAGACAATTTTTGTAAGGAGACAAGCCGTATGTGTCATTATTTTTTTATTTCGGTTTCGATTTGGGATTTGCGGTTAATACTATTAATCTCTTACTCTTAATGTTGAATTGAATTATTATATCACCCTCGTGGTTGAATTATAGAGAAATATAAGCTAAACCTATATGACTCGAAGTTAGATGAGAAACGAACATATGCTAAACTAAGAAAGTTTTTTTTAATAGGTAGCTTCGACAGATGTCTTTCGATGTCTCAATATCATATATATATATATAGTTGAATTATTGCTTGCATTATATTCTAATAATAATGTAGATACATGTATTAATTATACATGCACCTAACTCTTATAAGCTATATTAACTAGTTACTACATTAGGGTTTGGCTTATGATATGTTTGCCCACACTGAAGCCGTCGTCCGGGATTGACCAGAGCACATGTTGCCCGTCAGTCCTGAATCCCGGGACCAGCAATATTTTGAGAGCTTTACGATAGACGGAGACGAGCAACGTGTAATGCTAGTAACGTGTGCAGCATAATTTTTTTTATTCTTCTTTCAATAAATTTGGGAAGGAAGAAAAGGAACGTACGTAGAGTAGAATTCTTTCTTCCATGCAGAAAAAATGCACGTTAGTTTAGGGCTTGACCACATAGATTTCTGGAGAACATTTGAAATAATCGAAGATCAGATTCTACAATCTGTGAACATATATATTCAGTTATTTCAGAATATTAAATATTTGAACACTATATATTAATTCAATGTTTAAATAATTATTTTATCATTATATGTATTAATTATCCAAACAAATTACTATAATTTTTTCATCATTATTTGAATGCTATGCGTCACTTATAATAACTTGTATTGTTTATATAAAGTACAGAAATATGTATCTATAGATCGCATTATAGCCTATGTTGTTTCGAACAATTTTTTCCTTATATATTTTTTGAGATATTAAATAAAGCTAAAAGGGAGAATTCTATGGATCTTGTTGCTAACGAAAGAGATGTCATTATCGCGAAATTATAATAATGATAAAAAAAAAAAAAAATTATATGTCACTAGCTGACTCGGCAATCTATGATTACTTTTTTTGTTGCTATTTTTCTAAATTGACTGAACTTAATGTTCAATATGGAGTATATATAGAATAGGGCCCTCGTAATAATTATTTTTTAGAGAAATTAGTGGATTCTCCAAAATAAATTCGTATATTTATATCGTAAATGCTAATTCATATTAGATTTCGAGAAATTTTTTATTTGATACATGAATGAAACCAAAAGTGCACATGCACTAGTAGATGGATCATGATCGTGATATTGTTATTAAATTTAAAGCAAGATTGATTCTTTTTTCTAGCTACCTTAATTAGAATATAGTCCTTAGTCCTTACAACCCACGAATATATATATATATATATATATATATATGTTTCAAATTGTATTATACTAGTCCATAATCATTTCACTTGTAGATTCCATGTATATATTTATATATATATATATGATCTAAAAAATAATGCATATTTTGACAAATATTCTTTAGTTGTACCTAATTCTTAAATTTTGTAAAAGGACTGTATAACACTTCGTGATATGTATCTGTACCAAGGTATTAAATTTCTCGAATATCCATCGGTATGCTCATCAAAAATCTTTTTTCGAGGATATGTGAAACGATATATCCATCGACATATCCACCGAATTACCTATGAGATACACATCGACTAGCAATATATCCATAAAATAAAAAGTGCGAAACGACATCGGCAAGCGGTATTTAAAACCTTGATCTGTACTTCTATAATCTATAGTTTCATATATACTTTTTGTTTAAGTAACTTAGTTATAACGTAAATAACTTTTTGATAAAAAAATGCAAATAAATAAAAAAAAAACTTTAAGAAACTATAAAAATCTCTGTAATTAATCCTTAAATTCATGCAATATCCACTTGAAAAATCTCCGACGAATGATTGAGAATATATATGAGAATGTTGAGCACGGGACCATCTTATTATATAATTAATTATATCGTAGAATATATATATATATATATATATATTATATATACGAGTTTCTTTGACTTAGAGCCTTATCCAATTAATAAAAAAAAATGTAATTTAATTTAACAACTACGTGAAGAATAGTAGAGCTAGCTTTCTTGTAATTTTCTCTCCCATGCATAAGTCACATGGGCAATTTATATAAGTTAAAAGTCAGATTAATTAAATAGCTATATCTAATTAAAATTATATGGGTAAATAATTAAAAAAGTTGTTGCAGATGTGACAGCTTTATTAAATACCTTTACAAGCCTTTTTATTTTTATTTTTTTTATTTGATGTTTTATTTGGCTACAACAGTACCTAGCTTGTATTTTCTGATTCTTTTTCATTTTGTCCCTACCATATGTATCATGAGTCATCCATCATAATTTTTTTTTTAATTTAGAATTTTATGATTTTAAACAAATATAAATTACGTTGCTTCATGAGATAGGAGAAAAAAACGAGAATCTAGCCTCCTATGAAATTTGAATATTTATGAATTTCCTAGTGTTAATTAATATGGAATTTTATTACAAATTATTAGTATATAGTTAAAACGATTTTACACTTATTATAACTATCATAAAATTATAAGATAAGGAAATATTAAGGGTAAATTATCAATATTGACATCGAGCTTCTTTAAAAAAAATAAAAAATAAAAAAAATGATGATGGGTTCGAATTCGAAGTGTCAAACACTCATGCAATCAAGTGTTTTCTATAGATGTTAAGATTTTGTTATACGTTGAACCGTTATATATAATAGGGTTAATGACCCTAAAAATATCTAAAGTTTGATTAAAGAATCTCTTGTGTATTTAAAATTTAAAATTGATGGTAAAAGTACCTAAAGTCGTATTTGGAGAGTTGACCACTCCATTCTCGTAACGCGGTTAACTTACCCGTCAACTCTGGCACCGTGGACAAACGTGGGTTGCTAACATGACAATTTTATGCCACATGGACGAGCCAATTTAGGGGTTTAATTCGTTGTTTTATCGTAAACGAGGCTGATCTAGGCTCGTCCACGTGGCAAAAAATTATTGTGTCAGCAACCCACGTTTGTCTACGTGGCCAGAGTTAACAGGCAAGTTAAGTGCGTTACGAGAATGTCGTGGTCAACACCCCAAATATAACTTTGGATATTTTTACCACTACTTTTAGACTTTAAGTACACGATGGGTTCTTTGATCAAACTTTCATTAACCTTATATAATTCAACATTAACTACGAAGAGTATAAAAATTGAATTCGACTTATCACACTATGGTTAATGTAATTTATTATTAACATCATTAATAAACAATTTTTTATCTCCTTCCCCGCGAAAACTTTTCTCTCTTTTAACATGCTTTATTATAAATGCATTACCTACACGAGCTCTATAAAATTTTAGAAATTATTTTATATGTTTGTTGAAAAACAATAATTGATAGTCACAATTAAGCCACTTATCAACACCAATTTTCTCCTCAAACCATACTGCTTTGGATCAAACTATACTATACAAATCGGAGACACGAAGAATAAAATAAACCATTTTGTATATATATTTGAACCATTTCCAAGGTTTTCTCTTCTTTCTCACTCAACATGGGAATGATGGACCAATCAGCTTCCTCTCAACACCAACCAAATCTCTCCTCTCAGAGAAGCCTCCAATCCGTCCCGTCCCTCGCCAACTCGAAGTCCGGCGACGATGACGATCGCCACAATCACCGCTCCGTGTGCAGCTTCACCGCCCACTCCGCGCCCGTCTCGTCCATCGCCGTCGCCAGCGGCCTCATCTTCACAGGCTCCGCCAACGAGATCGCCTCCTGCAACCCCTCCCTCGCCTCCGCCACGTCAGCATTCCCGGCAGGCAACGGCGCCGTGAAGTCCCTCGCCGTCACAAGCAACCGCCTCTTCTCTGCTCACCAAGACTGCAAAATCCGAATTTGGAAAATCCCGGGCTCGGGAAGCCATGCCCGCGTCGCAACTCTCCCGACGCTCGCCGATCGTGCTGCCAAGCTCCTGACCCCGGGCAGCCAGGTGGCGGTCCGCCGCCATGTGAAGCGCACGTGGGTGCACCATGTGGACACCGTCTCCGCTCTAGCTCTATCGCCTGACGAGACACTTCTTTACTCAGTCTCGTGGGACCGGTCGCTTAAGATCTGGTCAACCGTTGACTTCCGGTGCTTGGAATCAGTCAACGCTCACGATGATGCAATCAACGCCTTGGCCGTTTCCCCCGACGGACACATGTACACCGGCTCCGCCGACAAGAAGATAAAAGTCTGGTCAATGAGAGCCGAGAGAAAGAGCAAGACTAAAACCGCCCTTGTCGCGACCTTGGAGAAGCACAACTCGGGAGTCAACGCGCTGGCAGTCAATGGAGACGGGTCGGTGCTGTACTCCGGCGCCAGCGACCGCTCGGTGGTCGTGTGGGAAAAAACCAAAGACTGCGAGGGAAATTTCGGCATGGTTGTGTTAGGAGCTCTGAGGGGTCACAGCGAGGCCGTATTATGTTTAACGGCGGTCAACAGCGTCGTGTGCAGCGGCTCGGCCGACAAGACCATTAGGGTTTGGAGAGGCGTGGACAGGAAATACTCATGCTTGGCCGTGTTACGAGGTCACGGCGGACCGGTCAAGTGTTTGACAGCTGTGACGGAAACGAGCCGTTACTCCGACGGCGATCGTGACGGTGACGAGGATTGTTGTTTGGTTTATAGTGGCGGCTTGGACTGTGAAGTTAAGGTCTGGAAAATCATCGTTCCTAAGCTTTTCTAGAGTTTTCTTTTTATTTATTTACATATAGGATGAGATTATATACTATAAATATATAGTAATATTAATTAGAGATTTGATTGAATATTTGTAGGCATGCAATGCAAGTGAGCATGTTATTAATTGGTTTTTCAGGATTTCTGTGTGTAAATATATATATATATATATATATATATATATATATATATATATATATAAAGATGGAGATGATATTTAGTGACTAATATAGGTATTGAAAAGAAATAATTAAAATCTCTAGAAAATGATGAGAGTGTTGATATGAATAATATAAAGAAGATCATGACGAATAATTATAATTATGTTGAGGATAAATTATACAATAAATGAACATAGTTTAGACTTTAGAGTTGATATAATATTAGCTGATTGACTAATATAGTCAAATATTTATGCAAATATATAATAAGTAATCAACGTAAATATATATATATACACATATATATTTATTTATTTCACCAATAAGGGTATAAAATGTAGGTAAAAATACACTGTCTGTATATGTTTGTTCGTTTCAAGGCTAATTTTAATGTTTCTGAGTTATATAGAAACATACATATTTATATTCACACAATAATAAACGTTAATTAATAAATCCATAAAACATATATATTATAGAAAATTGTCAAAGGAACATTGGCTTTATTTTTTATATTGGATTGAGCTTGATGTACTACTAGTGATAAATTGACAGATTATTAATAAATGTTTGTGTTTTTAATAAAAACAACTCTCTAACTAAGTTTATGATGAGACATATCAATGCGAGAGAAGGGCTAATAGAAGTTAGGTTTTTGGATTAAGAAATCATATGTAGTAATTAAAATATTATTAACAAAGATTTAAAGGGTCTCTTGGAAATCACAAAAAAATAATCCTCTACATTATAATATAATATTTGACACCAAATATGCAAATGTGTCAAATTTCAGTAAGATTAGTTGGATTATTTTGGACCTTTTGGTGACAAAGTGAGCAAATAAAGTGAGGTTATTTTAAAACTCAAAACTCATTGATTCTATTCGTTCATAACTTTTTTTTTTCCCACAATTTCTCATCAAACATAGTTTTTGGCTTGTGAAGTGACAAAATTTATTGAGTGATTAACAATAAGGGTAATTAGCGGCATAAGTGGCCAATGTTTTCGAATTTCCTTAGGCATGATGCCAATGACCAAAAACAACGGCAAAAGTCCCCAATGTGCACTAATCACTCTTATCACAAAATTTCATCCAACTAATTGGATGATTGTTAGTCAAATGATGATGTGGCAGTGTTGACTGACACGCAGACATCTACGTGGCACGCCATGTCGTCTTTTTTATTAAAAAAAATTGCCACATCTTTTTTATTTTATTTTTAATTTTTTTACGGGGACTACTTATTTTCTCGTCCTCTCCCACGTTGCCACGTGTACACACACACTCTCTCTCTCTCTCTTTCCTAAGCTGTCCCACTTGTCATCCAAATAAGTAATCGAAATATTTTGTATTTGTATTTTGGAACCATGACCAAACCCAGATAAACAAAGCACTAAATTACTACATCAAAGGTATTTGTTGTCAAAATGTAATGGATATAACAATTTAAATAACAAACATATCCATTAATATGTGAGATATCTTTTCGATTATTATCCGTCATTTTTCGGGTAGTGGTTGAAAATACTACTAAAGTTGTAAATAGTATCCTACTTATAAGTTTATTTTCGGTTAGTTGTTGAAAATACTACTAAAGTTGTAAATAGTATCCTACTTATAAGTTTATTTTCGGTTAGTTGTTTAAAATACTACTAAAGTTGTAAATAATATCCTACTTATAAGTTTATTTTCGGGTAGTTGCTGAAAATGCTACTAAAATTGTAAATATTATCCTACTTAAGAGTTTTAAATACTTACATCTTATGATAATTTAATAAAGTAAAATAAATATGAAATAAATTTATGTATTTATTAACAATATCATGACTAATTAAATAATGAACAAGAAACAAATTAAAAATTAAAAATGACGTGGCATGCCATGTGTTCAACACTGCCACATCATTAGTTGACTAACATCCATCCAATTAGTTGGATGAAATTTTGTGATTAGAGTGATTAGTGCACATTGGAGACTTTTGCCGTCGTTTTTAGGCATTGGCATCATGCCTAAGGAAATTCAAAAACCTTCGCCACTTATGCCGCTAATTACCCTAACAATAATGCTCCAAAACTTTGAATTTTGGTGGGATTTGTCCTTTACTTTCATTTTTGACATCTACGTACACATACTTTTAAAAAGTAGCACATTGTCATACAAGTTAAAAATGACACTGAATTTTAACTTGTGCAATACCACACACATGTTTGACTGTAATCCTATCAATTTTTTAATTTTTATTTTTATTTTCATTTTTGTAAAACTTTAGTCTTTAACCTTACGAAGTTTAGTATAACTAAACTCGTTAATTGCTTCAAAATAGTCTCATAATCTAGTATATCTATTTTCTATTCAATATATGTTAAAATAAGTCATGACATGTTTTGAGGGAAAAAAAATATATATTCAATTTTGTGAGACTTGTAGCTTTACATTTTTAAAATAAATATACTCGTTGATTGCTTTATTCTAGGCATATAGTCTAGAATATTGAACGTGTGTTGTTTAATTAACTAATTAACAAAAACGTACACGAGTATGTCGTGTGTTGCACATCGGTTAATTTTTTTAATGCAAAATGTGCTACTTTCTAAAAGTGTAAGGGCCTTAGTGGCAATTACTCACATTAGTAAGACCATTGTCTAATTTAATTTATGTCAAATGGGGCAGGTGGGACAAGTTCAATTCTTAAATAAAGCTTCAAGTCTAGAGAAATTAAAACTTGATTTTTTATCTATATATAGAATTGGTGTTTATTAAATTAAAGAAGAGAATGAATGGAAACTCCATTAAGATAGGAGAGGAATGTAACACCTGGCCTTGATAATTGATTAAGATTCTATAAGTACAAGTACAAAAGAGTGAAGCTAGCTTGGATTGGAATTATGTTGAGACAAGATCTTCTTGTTAATGGTGAGGAATATTTCCCATTCACAAAATACTTGTTTAAGAATTATTGTGTTTTGGTGAGAAGTTGTTAGAGCAAAAATAAAACCCCTACCATGATTTAAAATTAGCACATATAAACCGGAATTCCGATTCTTATATTGTGGTGGTAAATCCGAATATGAAAATTTTGGGCTCCAAAATAGTTAGCTAGAATATTTCTGAATATTCTAATTTTTTAATTCCGAGTAAATATTAATAAATAAATATCGATTCCAACCTAATGAGCCTGAATTCTGTTTTCGGTTGTTTGAATTTCGAATTAATCCAATTATATGGAAGTTCCTAATTTTATATTACTTAGCCTTGTATTTTAGTAAACCGGATCGAAAACCCCAACTAGAACTACGGTTCTGAATTTCAAATCAGGAATTCGATAATATGGATTCCCGAGTCATGTATTGACGGGGCTATATGTAACCCCTAAATGTATGTAAATAACCACAAATTAATGCATCCTAATGTCTACGAATTACAAGCTTGTTTTCCTCTTAAAGTTGTGTATTTTCCAATCCTTAGGCAAGAATCTTCCCTAATAACGTGGATAACGTTTGACAATTGGAAAATAAAGAACAAATATAAAATTACAAGCCTACAAAAAGAGACCATGATAGTGTTCCCTTTTGAACAAACCAACCTCACTAGTAAATTCTAAATGCAATAAATATTTGTGAGAAAAAGAAAAGAGAGACAAACACAATTCAAGACTAAGCTAAAATAGTATGTCAAAAGGCAAATTAAGCTTACCTCATATGTTTACTTTTCATTTAAGCTCCCTATTTGTACGGCATTAAAATGGCAGTGATGCCTCCTTTACTTTGCATGATGGTGCAATTTGCCCACTAGATTTTAAATTTTTATAGAAATACCCTTTTTACTTCCATTTTTTTATTTATTTTATTTTTACATAGCATACCCCTAATCCCTTAAAGAAAAATATTATTTACTAGTGAAACAAGACAATATTACTTACTCGTAAATAATTTTGTCAAATCACCGAACGAGGTCGTTTTTGAAGAATGGAGTATTTTTTGTCAAAAACCAAAACTTGAGCGGGGCAAATTTTTCAATCCATCTCTCTTTTAATAATTCCAAAAACTTACATACATTGTTTTCATAAATTTTAGGCCTTTAGTTTGACCTATAAAAGAACTAATTATAAAGAGATTAAGTTAGGTATATGTCATTTTTCCCACACGCCACATTATCTTGACCTACATTTACTACCATATATATATATATGTATATATATATATATATATCAGTATATGTATACAAAAATATCTACAAAAAAATCTTGCTTTTGTACAAACCCTAATGCTAATCCTTAATATCATGAAAAGAGTGTTGAATTAGTTGATCCGACAGAGCAAAAGGTGGGAAATGGATCTGATACGCTATTAAGAGAATAATAAATTAATTATTAGTTTACAAAAAGAAATTATACTATATAGTATATAATATATATATATTGCTAACTTGTGCATGTGAAATAGCAGACCTGTCTTCACAAAGCTTTTTCATTAACTAAGTTTAATATTGACAATCTTTTTCTTTTATACCTAAAAAGGTATTAATTAGTGGTAATTAATAATTATGATTTGATCTATGTGATTGTGTTCTAGATGATCATGATTAAACCAACTATTTGAAACCGTGTGTGGTGACACGTGTAAGAATGAATAATGAGATTTAGTATTGTTCTTATTGAGCTTTAATAATAATGATAAGGTGTATGTATACATATATCATACTTATATATAGCTGGAATTCCAATACATTCTTGCTAATCTGACCATATTTAGCTATATTAAACGAAAAAATAATTTATTTAAACTTATTTGCTTTATTACTGTAATTAAATAGTATAATATTTTATCATTATTCATAAAATAAAGAACTGTAAATTTAACATATAATTAATTCTTAAAGTAATTAATAGCATATATTAAATACATAAAATGAATAAACTTACTTTTTTAATTGCGTCTTACGAGATCTCGTATCGTTCTCGTCGTATTCACCCGTTATCATATCTATAATTAAAATCGATCTAAACTCAATTATTTTGTGTCGTAATAATTTCTCGTACGGGCTTAAATTGTCATCCCCAAAGGCCAAAGTAATGCTATTTCTCTAACCTCTAGAGATTTTGTATTCCAACAAATATATATATATATCCTATTCAGAGACCTCAATTTAATATAGATAGGGCCAATATATGACTAAAAAATTAAATAAAAAAATAGTTGGAGTCTTGGAAATTGATAAATGATGCATGTGCGACCCAATTAATTTTGTCGTAATGCCTACCATAATTAAATTCAACCTCATGATTTAGTAATTCTTTTTCTTTGAAACCAAAAACACATTTCAATACACAAGTTCAATTACTCAAAAGATAAATTTCAATAATCTTATGGCCTATTTTTGTTAATATTTATTTTCATGCGAGTCTAATGAGAAAACTCGATGGGATTTTTTTTTCTTTTTTTTTCAATTTAGACCTCGCTATTTTTGTCCACCTCTTAGAGTTTGTGACTTGCATCGGATTTTTTTAGTCCGATCCTTTCTAAGGTAACACTTTTAGATTACAGTTGATTCTTCTTTTTCGCCCATAAGATTAGATTTTTATAGGCTCCAATAACGATTCGAGTACAAGAAACCGGCCAACGAAAATTCACCGAAAAGACGAATCCCTTTTTCACTATATTGCGATTACCGAAACGAGAATAGCAACGACCTTCCTTCGGAAGTACGGTTGAGAAGATAGCCATGACGCAAAGGGAGAAATAACTAAATAAAACGACAAAAACGGACTCACAACTATCATTTTGCTATTGATTTATAACCACCAAATATTATGTTCTATACATTGCAAGTTTAATTTAGGACAAAGAATGTGACGAACAAGCATAAGTAATGGTTTATAGCAAGCTTTATTTCTTACATTAGCATATTATAACACATAGTTGGTGAGATTGATACCAAATACAAGAGCTACAAGAGTCTACAATGGAGCTTTGGCGGGTGTACCAGCGTCGCGGGGATACTTCTTTGGCGTGGGCCGCGACTTCCGGCATACGACGGCGGTTCTTTGTCCATGTGGACTATGCGATTCCACTGTGTAGAGATTATCAAAGTTATTAGGGAGCTAAGTTCAATATTATTATTATACATAGTCTCAAAAGGTGTAATTAAGTTGAAATTATCATTTTGGGGCATTAACAAGCCGGGCGATTTTGACGTCACAGATTACGAATCGAAGTCGATTTATCGTTTTAGAATGGCAGAAAGTAAAGGCTGCATATAGTCTTAGCGTCTTCCATTAATACTAATATCGAGTCCATAATTGCAAACATACCGGAACTTATTTGCAATAGAGATGCACCCATTTTTCCGATCGCTCTCTCTGCATTCTTTACTTCTTCCTGCTCGTGTGTTTTTATACAAAAACACCCGTTGTTCATACTTATTAACACATAAATTAATTAAATTATCCGAGGAGAGAAAGGAAATTTTCTTCAAAAAACGCACCTTGGGATCGTGGCCCTTTGCAGCCACAAATAAACCGCCAACTCGAACAAGGGGAAGACAATACTCAGCTTAGCATCAACCAAAACCAGTATAAGTCTCATAGATACACACCTTAGAAGATACATGCACTTAAATATAATGTTTTTCAATAGTTACCTAGCACTCTCAGTTCCGCAACTGCTCTAGCAACGGCGACGTCGAATTGCTCTCTGAGCAACTCACTCCGGCCCAAATCCTGTTCTCGAAAAACAGCTTTTCATCAATGAGAATGAAGGCCAATTCACTTATTTCATTGCCAACTTAAGCATACCGAATTACCACCGGGAAACCGTCGGCTAAATTTTCTAGCCAATTTCAAGACCGTGTCATCTAAAACCACCATAAAACCAAACAGTTTTCAAAAATCGAACAAAGTTTCTGATAATTGAGCTATTTGCTAGATTATCACATGAAAGAGTGGCGAAACCGGGACCAGAAACCAGTATTTTAGTCCCGATTCCGATTTTGTTACAACTCTGTTACCAGTATCGGTCTTGTAAAACCGTTTTTTTTTTGGTAACCGGGACTGGTATATACCAGTTCCGGGTCTGTTACAAGTTACACCCGGTCATGATCCGAGTTCTCAAAATACCGGCTTACGAAACGTTGACGGTAATTGGTATCGAAGAAGCGAGTTTTACCTCTGCTCTTCCTCTGACAACTTGAACATTGGACAAACCAACATGACCGATCACATGCTCCAAGAAAACGCACCGCTTGTTCATGGACTCCATCAGAGTAACCTCCCAATCTGTTCACACCAAAAAATAGAATCAGTGACAATCCAAACACGATTCCGAAATCCGAGACGATGCAATCGCAATTTACCGGCGCAGGCAATGGCCAGGATCACTCCGGGAAGGCCAGCGCCGCTGCCAACATCCACAACGCTGAGACCGTCGCATGAGGCGCCGCAGCGGGAAGCGAGGTACGAGCTCCGGATCGGAGCCGCGATCGCCAGCGAGTCCTCGACGTGCCTCTCCATCACCGCGCTCGCCTCCGTCACTGCCGTCAGATTCATCCTCTGAAAAAAAAAATCATTAATTTTCCGTCGCTTTCTCGGCGTCCAAACGGACTCGTCGCAGCACAGACGCCGACCTGATTCCATTGGAGAAGAGCTTCGACGTAGAGGTGGACCTGGTCCTTCTGGAGAGGACTCAGAGCTTCGAAGCTTGAAGATCTGGGCGTGGGTGAGGCTAGGGTTTCGAATCTTCTGGTTGTGATCGGAAAGTGTTTGAAGAAAGTCGTGACTGAGAATAACGGAACTGAGCTTCGACACAGAAGCATTTTCGCGCCTTTTTTATTTATTTATTTATTTATTTTATTTTATTTTTGGCACAATGATGAATGTTAGTTATGCCGTTATGATATGAATAATTTGGGCCTTTTTGGGCCCATGATGAGTGGGATAGGCCCAATAAAGCTGGTTGATGACGTGGCTTTGAGGTGATTACTTTGTGATCTTGTGATTAATTTATTTAGAAAAAATCATTGGATCCGGACTAATCATTTTTTCAAGATAACGAAAAAGTATTTTTTTTTTTTAATTTTGAAATATTGTAGAGTTATTTTTTACCTTTTTAATTAAAATTTTGTTTCAAATTAAATATACAAATTAACAAAAAGTTAAACCATATCGGAAAGAAGAAAAAAAAAAACCGATTGACAGACTCATTTCATAAACTAAATTGTAAAATTAATCAAAATATCCGAAAGTCAGACCATTTGGGCTAAACACAAAAAAAGATTCAGCCCAAACTATCAACACAAAAAAGCTAAACTTAAAAGGCACAAAAAAAAAATGTATTGATACTTGAGCATATCACATGTAATTATGTGACAATGTGTATAGTTCATAATGTTTATATCTATATATATATATGATATTATTGCAAAACGCAAGAAGCTTTACAGAAAGAAAGAAAGAATGTCAAGTGTCAACCCACTTTCTTGAGGGCAATGATGGTCTCTGGATTTAGGGCAACCAAATGGGCCACACTCGAAGAAAGGCACTTTCTTTTTTAGAGGTCACCACCAACATTTCTGGGTTTGTACATATGTGGGCCCACTTTGGGTTTGTCACATTAGCTGGTATATATTTCTCACTTAATTTTGAGAATAATTTTTTTTTTTTTTTTATAGTTTTACACCATTTAGTTTGTGTTAGGTGTTTATCAGTAATCCCGTTAAACATTAACGGATCCGGTTCCGCATTTTCCAATGCCTCGTGAGATCGGAATCGGTAATTTTGGTTGGTGTAATTTATATATTTTTTTTCGGTTCATAATTATGTATATTCGAAGAAACATCCTCATTGGTCGAATTCATGTTGAAACATGAATTGACATTTCCATTTAAAAAAATATATAATATATACTTAAACTAATTATTGATCTAGTAATCCGACGATCCGGATTAAACGAACATAATTTATATTTTATAAGAAAAAAGGGATTCGGGAGTTCTGGAACGGATTTTTTTATTAGTCCATAACTTCTTCTTCTTCTTCTTTTTCTAAAAAAACAAACTTTATTTAGTGCACAAAGGCTTGTGTTTGTGAAGTAAAGGAAAATTGTAAAGTGGGTGTAGTATATACATGGAGTTACTTTTTGGATGAATATGCAATTTTCACTTTTATGTGATGATCCAACAAGGTTAAAGTGAAAGAGAAAAGGGACATGACATATTGAAATAAAAATTTGTTTGATGTTAGAGTAAAAAAAAATTCAATCTCAATTGATTTTTTTTTCTCAATAATAATAATTTTTTTACTTGTTTGGGTCACAAAGCTTAATAAAGGAGAAAAGGAGTGGAACAAAAGGCTGGTTTCATGTCGGAGACTTTATCAGAGGTCAAAGGTAAGTCATTGGACCAAAAGATCCTTTAAAGGGTGATTTATAAACTCTAAGTCTAAGGTATGGCCTACTTATTATTCTCATATGTCAATAATCTATACGGTTAATTTGTCTACCAATCTTTTATTTTTATTTTTATCTTATTTATGCATATGGTTTTCATGAGCCGGCCGGATCTAGCGAATTGAGTGAAATGGTGAAAACGGTTCCAAAACTCGAATTTCGGAATATGAGATTGCGATTATGTTGTGCAATTACAATCGAATGTATATGGATAAAGTTTTATCCCGAACACGCGGGGAGGATTTAATTTTATTGTCTCGTAAGTCATTTAGTACTTCGATCGTCAATATTTTGCATTGAAATTTTATTGGACTATGCCGTCAAGTAATTCAATATAATAATATGCCTAGAGTCACTTAAAACTCAAAACCGACCCTAATTTATACATAAAAAAAATCCTTAACTTACTTTATTATTACATGGTTCATCTGAAGCGATAAGTTGAAATTTGTTTTCCTATGTTTTTCTAACATACATACTTACATCTAGAACTCGGCGAACTTTATATCAAAGTTTGTTCAACATTCAAAATGGAATTTACCCCGTCAAATCTAATATCAAGTTCATCCATTCGAATCACGGATCGTCTTTTCTTTTTTATTTAAGCGTTACAAAGTTTGAACTCTATTTCTTGACTATGAATCTTTCCTATAATTAAGCTCTAATGCAATGTTTACATTAGTTATCTTCTCGAGGCATTAATGTGATTAAAAGAATAATACATGAGCTGTTTTTGAGGAGAATAAACCGGTTTAGGTTTTTGGGGGTGAAAAAGTGATAAAATGGAAACAAAAAGAGTGGTGTGAAAAGATGTTTCAAAGAAAAATAAATATAAAATAATAAATACAATGTTGCTGGTTGATTAGTACTTTGAGATTGAAGATAATCAGAAACACAAGAGAGTGTCGTACTAAAGCAAAAATAAAGACACACGATCGATTCAGAATATGCTTTATTTTGGGAATCTCATTCCTATGTCTCCAACACTACCATCAATAAAATTAGGGTTTTTAGGGTATATATACTCGCGTTGTACTTAATTGTGCCGGTATAGACTCAATTATTATTTTTACTAGCATATATACTTAAATTCAATTTTATTATGGCTTCAATGTACCCAAATTCAATTTTCGTTATGGTTTCAATTCATTCTGTGTTTTTTTCTTAAACGACATTAACTGGTACTATATTTAAGTACTTTCGTGACTCGTTTTTTTTTTCTTTTTCTTTGAATCGTCTCTTTTCTTTCTCTAAAATTCAAAATCTTAGAAATATCGACTTTATCGTCTAATCCTTAATCCATGGCAAACGAGTCCTCATCGGCAGTCATAGGAATAAATTTCTTAATTTTTTTTATAGACATTACTTAAATCGTCATATCTATTCTAATCTATTATATAAAGATACTAAACCAAAAAAAAAAAATACACTTATAGAAAGGTGATAAGGCACAAATACAAGATTCCGATATGGTCAAATTTATGAAGTTAACTCAAATAGTGAAGAATATTCAGATCAAAATAATAATAAAAAAAAATTATAGTAAAGCTATAAAATAGAGAATTCCCTTTTGTTTTTACCCTCTTGAGAGATTAATAAAGTAATATCACATTTTGACAACATACTTGTCTGCACTTGGATTCACCAAAACTGCTTTTTTTCGCAGGCCTAAACTAATTATAATTTATTAATCTCATAAATAAGTTAATAACAGCATGAATATTTATTTAATTCACACAATAAAAAAGAAAAGTAACATTATTCAGTCTCCACTGTCATTCCTGAGTCCAATGATTCCTCTGCGATTCTTTCATTCAGTATATGTTATCTCTTATATATAATATTATACATATATATACATGAATTATATAATATATATAATGATATACATATAGACATGTGTGGTCTGCAAAATTCCAACTTTAGCTAAAACCAATAAAGCCTTAACGATTTTATCAATACTTCACAAAAAGTCTTTTACTGTACTCAAATGGAAAATAATTCAAAAAGTAATTGCTATAAATAATAATTATTGTGTATAAAAACTATTTTATAGACATGCATATATATAAATGTATGAAAATTGATAATAAAGATGAGAAAAATATCAAATCATGAATCTTATAAATTATAATCCACTATGAGATGATGATGTTTTTTAGTGAATTGTCTCCCACAATGTCCCTTGAGAATGTCAACTAATAAGATAAACTTATATAGTTTTGATGTCTCATCTCATCACAAGATAAATAACCATTTAATTCCTGATTAAATCGGAATAATAGTAAACTATTAATACTATTATTGCAAAATGCAAAGTAACACTATATATATATATATATATATATATATATATATATATATATATATTCGGGTTAATAGCACCGTAAGTTCTTAATATATTGGTTTTTGCGATGATCGCATAAAACTTAAATTCATTTTTAGAGTTAAAGTTTTTACTTTGTATTTTTTTATTTTTTTCGGGCAATGTATTTTAGACGTACCGCACATCTAAAATTGTATTAAATATATATATATATATATATATATATATATATAAAATGAGGAAATTTTAAAGAAGTAAAATAGTAGAACCTTATAATTTATGTAGTACTAAAAAAAAGTTTCAATATATATATACACATATATATATATAACTTTTACCTATAAACATGAAGAAAGTTAATTTCTCTTAAGAACAAAAGCTAGACCTAGCTAATACATGAGAGAGAGAGAGGAATATTGCACATTGGATAAGAGTTGTGTTATAACTTTCAACCCAAAGCAATCATCATGATCTCTCTCTCAAACCCTAATTTTTAGTCTCTCTCTCTCCATTTTGGTCTGACTCTCTCTCTCTTTCTTCAACCAATATCATCATTACCCACTTCATCACTCCCAAACCCTATTATTATTCCTTTATCATCATCATCACCACCACCATCATCATCATGATGATGATAATCCTCCATTATCATGACCCTCACCAAGAACAAGCTCAAATAGAAAAGAGCAAGAAGAAGAGCAAGAAGAAGAAAAGGAAGAAGAAGAACAGAAGGTTATTCAGAAACCCTAGCTTTTGATATTGGTGATATATATTCAGAATATATATCATTGATTATGAAGAAACATTTTATGTGTTTCTTCACTCACAAGAGCAAAAAAAAAGCTTAGATCACTCATGGGGAATCAAGCATCTTGGTCCGATCATTTGCTAGATATATATGATTATCATCATCATATATCATCAAGCAAATTATCATTTTTAATATCTGTATTTTTTTTTCACATATTTTTATTATTATTATTTCCTTATTTTCTTGGGAAATTATGGTACATGTGGGAGTTTGTTTATGATCTTCATCCCCTTGTCAAAGTTAATTAATCTTGATTATTTGTCTCTTAATTATCTTTTTTTTTTTTTTTTGCTTGTTCTGTTCAATCATATATGAATATTATTAGCCATAATATTTTTGCAGAAAGAATATAATGGCGTGTAATAATAATGTTTTATTTCTATTAAATTTAGTAATTAGTTTCTTGAAAGCTAGCTTTGACATGGATATGTATTTGAGTGTCGTTTGGAATTGGTCTCTATTTATTTCTTTTTTGGGTAGTTTTTAATTGAAAAGATAGATTAAGAAACATATTTATTTGGACCATCTAATAAATTCTCTTGCCATTTTCGTGAAAGAATATGCAATCATATTTCTCCTGATCAAACCAGCTAAGTAATTCCGTACCACTCATGACGACGAGTGAGTATATATATATATATGTGTGTGTCTATAACTATATGTATATATATATCAGCAAATTTTTGGTCAGTTGATCTCATTATTCTCAGCTAACTAGGGTTTGTTTCTGATGAACCCTGATATATTATCTTTCTGAACATTTTTCAATTTCGTGTATGGCTGTGTTTGAAATTGAACTATATATATTTGTATATATAAGTTTAAATACTCAATTACGGGAGCTAGGCTCATACTGAATATACTATCACTACTACAAATTGTAGCTTCAACGACGGACTTTCCACTTATCGTCATAACGGTTTCTTCATGGTGAGAAAGGAATTCGCACGACAGTTAACTTAAATAATTGTCGAGCAAATCTTACCGTTCTCCGCAACAAAACTTTTTTCCACTTTAGAAGAGTCTTACACGACTGTTTCCTAGAACCCGTGTCGCTACGATTATGGCATTTTACGCGAAGATATTTTACCGCCGTGTAAACTTTCTACAATAGTTAAAATTGCCATGTAGTACTGTGTATTATAAATCTTTATATATGTTTTTTTTCATTTCACTATAAATATTTGATCTTTGACAGCTTTGACAGTTTCACACGTACGATTGTCATGTTCATGATTTAAACACAAAATTTATATTTTATACTTTTGTTTTTATGTAAAACAAAATGTAATATTCGAAATGATTTGGTGTACAATTATTCCAAAAGCTCAAGCTGACGGAATTTAGTTTCTCAATTCTTTTACATTAATGAAGTTCTCTTTTGATGGAGATATTTTCCCAAGATTCTTTTGACAAAATTAATTAGTAACTATTTATTCGCATGCTTGGTTAATTTTTCAACATGAATGACTACTTATTATACACAGTACACACACACACACACACATATATATATATATATATATATATATATATATATATATATTATAACAATGCAATATTTTATTTATAATTAAGAACATTGGGTTCTGTTAGCAGACATGAAATTAGAATTCATATTGTTTTAATTTAGTTTTACTCTATTGTGATATTTAGCAAGAAGTATATATTTGAAGCATTTTCTCATAAATCATCTTAGGGACATTTTTTTTGTGCGTCTAACTTTATAAATATAGGATAATATTCGGTCGGATTCTGTTTTTTTTTTTAATTATTATTATTATAAAAATGTAATTTTGATAAAATTCGGAACCAAAATATTCGGGTTCTTGACTTCCTATACTAAAGTGTACATATGTGTGTAAACCCTAGCTAGACAAGCATATTCCTCTAAAGTATAGATCTATTTTATGTAAAACTCATGGAATAAAAAAAGATTTAATCCTAATTAAATGGGTTGATGAATATTAAAAAATTAAAGCTCTTACAGTTATTCCCACTTTAATCAATGTCTCCAATGTATATAAAAAAATCTGATAAAGTGGTGAGAAAAAGGTACCAAATGGTCTTTTCTAGCTTTGATCAACCCAAAAAACATTTTATTGTTCTCTTATTCACAAATACAATACAATATTTGAATCCAATGAACTTTGTTGCCTCAGCTTTTTGCCTCACCCAAAATATGCCATTCTTTTGTCATGTACCCAATGATGAGCATTCACATTTCTAATAAAATGAGAAATTATTTACCTTAATTTTAGAGTCGAAGAGCATTCCCGTCGGGCGGACTTGGCGAGCCCCCGAACTGATTCCCGACAAGCAATTCTAATTTGAAGCGCGGGTAGCCGCGCCTGAATGTGGTTATGGGCAAGCTATATTGGGACATTTTCGAAATAGGTGGTTTTGCCCGCTTGATTTGATTTGATTAATTTTGTTTCAATTTTTTTTTCTTTTTTATGTATTGATGTATTCTTTACGTATATATGAGAAAACTATTTATGTAAATAAGTAAAAGAAAAAAAAAATTAAGATATTTAAGTGGTTTTGGTTTAGTTGTGTTACAGCACACAAACTCGCCCACCCATCACACACTAGTACCCGTGGCCCGACAAAAAGCGGGCTCACCGATCCCGTGGATTGCCTAGTCTTTGCTTAGCCCAAACAATCTACGGGATTAGGCAAAATGGGTCTACCACTCGGGTCAAAGTCTATATATATATATATATATATAGTTATTAGTTAGTACTTAGTACACTTACATCTATAAAACTCAAAGCCATTACAACATTAAATACACCCCAAACAAACTAATAGTGACATAAATATCCAATATAACACACTCCAAATCCTATTAAATTCATTATAAATAATCAAACTTTTGAGAAGTAAAATATAAACAATGAGAATCTCAATCATGAAAAAAAAAATGCCATAAAAACATTTCAACCCCAAAAAAAAAAAATCAAGAGAAAATATTAATAACATATATCAGCAAAAAATGGCATTATTATAAGCAAGCATAATTGCAAAAGAGTAAGTAATTTTCATCAAAATAATGTGACCAAAATCAAGAATATTGTGTTTAAAAGTCCGAATAGACCTTACTATGATCTGTACATTACACCTCTCCAAAATTTTCAGGGGACTTTCAACAATTATAGACTACAACACATCAAGGAGATATATTCCTTTTTCTCCGTTTACCTAATTTCCCCGGTTGTAAGCGCTCCGTATTTTATGTCACAAACCACTGCCGATACGACCTTGTATTATTCTCTTTCCTCTTCCGAAAAAACCGTCACTGGAAAATGTTTCTACAAAGTGATTCTTTCTTCCCGATTGCTCTGCCTTTAAAAAAAACTCCGATATACAACACTGCACTTTACACCGCGACCCGGGACTTCTACAAAATCGTTTTTGCCTTCTCAGAGAACCCGTTTAACATTTCTTACCGTCTTTGAAACTAGTTTTGTCTCCGTCGGAGACCCGTTTTGTAAGTATATTTGTCTTGAGGATGAGTTAAGCAGGGATTAACGTGACCAGATTTACCCAAAATCTAGTTTACGGACTCGTAGAAGAGAACTTGAGGCTGCAAATGCCCTTTCTCGCACATTGCAAGAACATCGGCCCAGCTTCCAATGACCTAAAATAAAAGGCACGGAGGACAATAATGTAACTTCAAGACGGAATTCAATGATAAACGGGATTCAAAGTAATGATAAAAACTCACCTTGACGGTTTTATCGTCGTACATAATCCATTTTCCGTTATCACGGCTATAGGCAAAGCAATGGTAGTGTTGCCCATAGTAGCAAACCTGAGGGTTGAAAACTATATTCATTAAAAACTATTTACATGAAACTTTTTTTTTTTTTTTTTTTTTGCACAAATGGTATTTACAAAATTAAAATGTGCCCTGTGCATCAGAATATTGCATATACAACTCTATTCGGCTCTTCTTTGTTTATTTATAAATTAGAATATCTAACTAAATAGGTATTAATACTATAATATATTATTATAACATGATAACATGGTTCATATTGACTTGTTATGATAATTTACTATGATTTAATTCCTATAAGATATTCTAATTTGCTAAATTAACAGCCATCAAATATTTTCATTTTTTAATACATTTTTAAAATGACATTTTAACCCCTAACTTTGTTAGCTTAATAGCATAAAAAATGAGAAACCAAAAGCCAAATACGTAACAATTTCAGATAGCAGTGGTTATATGTTAAGTTTTCTTATTCGGATGGTCATTTGTGCACATATCAAAAGACCGAAAAACTCATCATAAAATGATTAAAAGTAAGGTCGATGCTGATAGACGTACCACTGAGACCAGGGCGTGCTTGGCCATCGGGTCTAGACCGCGATAAAGGGCGCTAATGTCGATCTCTGTATCGATAGCTTCTAATGTCGATGTTATATCGTAAACATTTTCACAAGCATTCTGCCAACCAACAACTGCAAAACGATGTAACAGCGTTTAAATTAGCTCTTTTTAATTGCAGCCACATGGATTCAATTAATGAATCGGCAGTAATGAACCATGAAGCTAGCCTGTCACCGAGCAGTTTGTCCCCTGAAATTTAGTTTTTGAAAGCAATGCCTCCAATACTCTCAAAAAGCAGCATAATACCCCGCTAATCTTTAAAAATGACAAAACAAAAAACAAACTTCCGCGCAGCATGTAACTTGTTTGAGGTTGAGGGTTTATCCGTCAATGGCTACTTTTTTAATAACCTGACTTCTAGTATATTGAAAACGTTAGGTGAACCAACTAACGTTTTTTGTAATTTTTTAATGCATAGGGGCGCAAACTGCTACTTTTTGGAAGTACAAGGAGCATCAAAGTTGAAGGGTAAAATTCACAAGCATGCAAAATTCAGGGGGCATTTCTGCCAATTATTCATCTATAATCAAAGATCCATGAACTAACCCGTGGTGAAAATATGAGGCGGAGATTGGAGAATGTGGTGGATGTAATTCGGTTTCCCACACCCTCCAGCCTCGGGATCACACGCCAGCTGGTGATTCATCTCGACAAAATTCAAGAGCTCCTCGAAAGAGGTATCGGGACACATCACCTGATAAAAATAAATAAAAATATGTTGAGGAAAATAAAAATTACTCATCACATGTATGTCAAGAACCGGTGAAATAAACTTTCTACAATTTATCAAATAAAACTTAAATCTAATGTTAAAGCTTAGTGTACCACCAGACTTTTGCACAACTTAAAATAAAAATTACTCATCACATGTATGTCAAGAACCGGTGAAATAAACTTTCTACAATTTATCAAATAAAACTTAAATCTAATGTTAAAACTTAGTGTACCACCAGACTTTTGCACAACTTAACCCTTAAACATAACTAAATAATTCAAATAAATTCAATAAAATCGCGGTTCGCGACAGTATAATTGAAAAGGGTCATATTATTTTATATAGAAACCTTCATGGTTCGGAGAGCACTGGCGTTTATGTTGTGAAAGAAGGACGTGTACTTGAGATGCCTTGACTCCAGTTTACAGTTGTAGCAATACATGCGTTCGTATATGTCCATTCCGAATATGGAATGTGCGATGCAAGACTTATTTTCGCAGTCCCATGATCCCCTACATTTGTTTGACACGGATTTAGTGTCGGAAGCGCCAGAGGACGGAGCGAATGACTGGTGAAGACTTTTGAATATCACTTCCAATACTTCAGAGGCGTCGTTCATCTGAGCCTGCAATTGCAAATGTTAAATTAAGAAATATATATAATCATGACCGTATAAAATGGTGCAAATCTTTTTTTTTTAATGATTTCTGAAATATTATCAATCGATAATGGAATTACAGCTTTACTTATAATCAGCTGCTAATAAGAGATGGAGAATAATAATTAACCTAAAGGAAAGTAACTAATCAATTTTATTTACCATAGCTAGTTCGATATAGTTGCTATTTACCCTATTATAACTTTATATATCTACCGTTATTAAACTTTAGATTACTGTTACAGCAAATCGTGGACCTCGTCACGATTAGAACTTAGAACCAGTGGAACACTTTCCTAAAGGTCCACCCAAATATCATACAGGGAAAGTAAGCTATTTTACACTGTCTTAACGAAATTATTGCAGTTCTTCGGATACTGATTTAAAATTATGAATAATCATAATTGAATTCCATCTTACACAGATAATTGCTTGCTAATAAAAACAATGATAATAATGAACTGAAACGAACTCAAATGCAGAAGGAAACCAACATATTATAAATAATTGCCCTAATTAATTGAATATATAATCAGTATTTCCACTATAGTCCCTGTATTCTACATTTCTACGGTTATAAGAAATTAGATTACCTCCTGAAAGTAATGACTTTGGGGATTGAGGCTGCCCAAAGCCGCTCGAAGACATTTCGGAGCTACGGCTTCTCTTCTCGTATCCGCCGATGATGCAACATTCAACGCACAAAATATGTCGTACAACGCACATACAACACAAGGATTGCCCACATGCATATGTCCTAAAGTTGATCTCAGCATGACCTCATCTCGGAACCGTTTTATGTTCCATAACGACTGAGCTCACAAACAAAAGAAAATATTGTTCAGAAAGCCATTCGTTACACTTAATTTATATATATAAATAAGTATTTAGATAGTCTAATTAAATAAGGATATTGGGGGTATTTGACAATAAATAGGGACTAGAGTTTCTAATCCTATGTATAGGCGCCTAATCAAGCTTTCATATTTGAGCAGTGGAAAGTCCTATTGAGCACCCTTGGGAGAGTTTTACTAGTCACTCTCGAATTAGAGACCGTGTTTTTCGATTCTCTTTGGCAGTGTATATCGCAGTTGTTCAAAAAAGTAAAATCATTTGGCATATGTATATGATAATATTACCCACCTGTATAATAACGTTTAAAAAGCAATTATATTCACCAACTTCGTTGCTTAAGCCTGCACCAAACAAATCACCGTTACCCTTCTCACTGTTCACTTGTCCGTTATTCGTTACAGCTTCACTGTGATCTGCTCCTCCTGAAATCCTTGGCAGTGTCGTCGAACTTGAAACAAAAGGAATTTTTGTATGTGCATGGAAGTCTGTGGAACGGTGCAAAGTCATGGTAAGGGCTTAAAAATACAAAGAAAAAAAGTTATCCAAACGCAATCATCGATATATAGCATCAACTTGGCAGATAAAGTTATAGTACCTAACAGCCACATCGAAAACATAACTGTTAAATTATTCATGTTTCTAAATATGAAGAAAAATAAAGTAGTCTTAGTTAGCCTGGTTGTTATAAGAAAATCATAATGATTCTGAATTCGGAAAAATAAAGTAAATACTATCTATGCCGGCCCGACTGCTTATATTTTGTGATCTCCAACTTCCCATATTAATTGTTACTCAAAATTTTACTACAAATACTGCGATGTCTTGATGTGTAAAGTGCAATTAGACATGCGTTCAATCACACAATGAATTCCTCATAACAGGATTTTAAAGCATGTTAGAAAGCATACCGCGGCTTACTTGCAAAGCCTTTTTTATTTCAGCTTGGAACCATTTTTCGTCATCGTCCTCTGCTTGTAGCTGTCTCAACGACGTTGCTTCATTGTCGCCTAATACGGGATTAACTTATTCACATCAAGAAAGAACAAAACTTAACTTATTTCTTACAGAGAAATGCTGGAGAAATATTAAGAATTGTAAATGAATATGTTAAAAATATTTTGGTAAGTTTCGTTGTAATTTAGTTGTACTAGGTATATCGTAAGAGCCCATTAAAAAAAGGTATATTGTAAGAGTCGCGCTTGTTGAAACTCCCTTGAATTTTTACCCGTGAATTTTTTTTTATGCAATTTCTTTGCAATTTTGTTTTGGTGCACTTTGCCCGCTCAAATTTTACTACAGTGCAAAACACCCCATCTGCTCGTTAACGGCGATAAGTTAACTTTAATATCCTCAGTCCTCACTATAAGTTAATAATATTTTTAGTAATGGTTTTAAGTTTACCCTTTGAGAAGTCACAAGGCAATGATTTTTCCTTTGACAAAAGAGGGGTGTTCTGCACTAGAAAAAGTCTTCAAGGGACAAAATGCACCAAACTGCATTGTCAAGGTGCACTTCTAAAATTTCAAGGGGCGAAGTGCACCAAGATAAAGTTTGTTGGATAAACCGCAACAATGAGTAAATTTGAGATGCTCTACAAATACGTTGTGTCCCTGAGATGCGGATCTAGATGGGACTAGCAATTCATGGTGAAATCCTGTTAATCCTGAAACTTCCATCCTCTCATTTTAGTGCTTGTAACAAAATTTTGAACCCGCCCTTGCGAGTTCAAGTTTTTTTTTTTTTTTTTTTGTTAGGAAAGTTCAATTTCTCTCTCTTGCTGTCTCGAGAAACAAAACAAAAACAGAAAACAGAACTAGTGACTAATTTTTTGCTCAACGCTTTATTCCTCGTGGGGGCAACTATATATGGCCAACTTCAGTCCCCTAAAAACCCTAGAGAAAGGCGCTATAAACAAAATTGCTACAAAAAAAAACTGCTCAAAATTGTTAGCAGAAAAATCAACCAGTTGAAGGAGGATAATTTGACCAAATCCAACTTAAATAATTTTAAAAACAACTATTCAAACCTAAGAGGCAAAAACTAAAACTCCCTAAAAACAGAATTATAAAAATTGGCCCTAATTGGGCCGGACCGTCTCAAAAAAATGACTCACTAGCCAGTTAATTCATGATATTACTGGTGTCCCTACGAGCTGTGGGATTTTCACCTTCTTTTATGCCAGTCTCAGGCTCCATACTCCCAATTTCAACGCTGCCCTTCGGTGACAAGAAGACCGGACTTTGGCGGTCATTCAGGTTTGGAGAATTCTTTTGCCTTCTGCCCTTTCTGCCTGATCGTCGATCAACATGCGAATGACCATCCTCTGCAACTCCACCATTAATAAGGCCTAATCCTGATCAATAAAATGAAATATTTCATATCGCCTTCTAATTAAAAGCATTCTCGAATCCAATTCGATGAATCAAAACTAATATGTACCAACCTTCTTGAATTTTGGTCTGATGGTCACTACTTGTTTGAGCAGTAGAAACATCAGAAGATTTCACTCCTGGTGTAGAATGATAATCTGTTCGATTTGGATTGTTTGACGAGTCCTCCTGCAACGCATAAAATCGTAACATTCTTTTCAGATGATCATCTCCAACAATACACAAAAAATAATCCAATTTTTAACCAAGAAACTAGAAACAAAACTCGAAACCTAATGATGCTTACCTGTATAGAAGGTTTGAAATCCTTGTCTAGACTTAAAATCCTTGTCTCGAGACTAGCTTTCTTATTATTTTCTGAGACCTGTTTAAGTTTAGCCTCCTCCTCCATTCGTATTTGATAATTCAAAGTTTCCTGGAGCATCCTCTCCTCTGCTTCAAATTCACTTTTTTGTCTACGCTCCGCCTCATGTCGTTCTAATTCTTCACCATTAGCAGATACACCAATCTCTGAATCTGGATCATCACCATCTGATGCAACGGGAACGTAACTGCAAAAAGAGATAAATGTATAATAAAAACGAATCAAACTCCACCATGACGTGAATTTTAGCAACTACCGAAATTAATAATATTTGAATCCATGGTTGAAGCAGTAACATACATCGACTCATCATCCTCGTCAGGAAACGACTGTACTGAAGAAACACCAGTAACCTACAAAGTAATTGCTCGCTTAAAAATATATCAACAGCATCACAGACAAAAAAACGGCACTGAAAAAAAAAATCAAAACCTTTAAATCTTTAGCTCTTTTATTGTCTTTCTGCTTCTTTTTGTCCTTTGTTTTCTCCTGAGATTGTCTCGCATTGTCTCCTCCTTTGGCTGCTTTAACAGAGTCACGTTCAAGCTCTGCTAAAAGGGCTTCTCTCACTGCATCAGACTTTTCTGTGGCATATTTTTCAGCCAAATCCTCTAGATGTGCCTGTAAGAGAATAGCAAAAGCAAACGCGGGTCAAGGAAGAAATGGCGAAGAACATGGTCAGATTCATTAGTCCATTCAGAGTACGAACCCTAAGATACGACTTCACAAGAGGCAACAATATTGAGCGAAAATCATGGGCTGAAATAGGCTCAAGCTTAAGTTCCGACTGCTGCATTAACGTGAGACTACGCAATAGCTTGGCATCAACTTTGCTGAGCTGCGAAAATTAGAAATAAGGAATTCCGATCAAGCGTCAATCGATGATAAAATATGTATTCTCAACTAGAAATCATAAATAATAAAAACCGACCTCTACGCGTACGTTTTCTTTCTGTGCTCGTAGCACAGCTTCTATGCAGTTGTCCACTTGCTGCAAGTAGTCCTTAGCTCTCCAATCCTCATCTTCACCAGATTCTAGATCACAAAACTGGGAATTCATACCACCATACGTTTCCTGAAGACCGTATTGGTTGACACTAGTGTTTTCCACTTCCTTCAAAACACGTGTTATCGCATCGGATTCAACACGGCTGTTCGGGAACATCTCATCATTTTCTCTCTCAAGAAGCTCGTCTCTTCGCTTCTTCAGAACAGAATCTAAGCTTTGGTGGAGAAAATCCTCAGAATTTTCCCTTTGTCTACGTTCTTCAGCACACAGATCGCCTATTGCTTGCCACGCTTCATCGTAGCTCAAATGCTCGCATTTTTGCTCACAAAGATTCTGTAAATTGTAAAACTCCTTCTCAATACTCTCAAGAATTTCCACTCCTTGACGTTTTTTCTCTTCTTTAATGCGCTCCCATGAAGCCAATTCTTCGCCGCTTGTTGGGCCTCCAAATATCCAGGACAAAAGCCCACAGGAATCCACATTGAGAGAATTGGATTCAGCAGATAGCAAATCTTCATCAAGAAGCAGGACTGATGAGTCGGAACTGAGTACAATATTCTGCGTACTCTCGGTTATTCGGTTCACAGTATTTGCATCCTCAATCGCGTTACTGTTTTTATCAGGATGTCTACCTAAACCACACGCAGCCAAAAGATCCTGCAAGAATTTAAGAATATTCCTTAGCCGGGCATCTCCCAAAAAGCAAATGCACGTTGGTGTTTGATCTATGCCATGGTTGAGAAGAAGGGAGCCTGAAGGAATACTCCGTATCTCGTTGATCGTATATTGTATCACCCTTGTAAGATGGCTTCCTGCAAGACACTTATGCTTGATAAGCACCTCCAACACAGAGTGAATTTTTTCTAGAAGCTTCGCACGCTCGGAGTCGTCGCTGACAGGCCAGCTCTCAATCAGAGAGTGTGGAACTGACCCTTTCTCGGAATTATAATCGGTACAATTTCCCTTCTCAGTTGAAGAGCCCCACCTTCCTTTGATGTTGTCATTGAAATCTCCAATATGATCAGCCAAACAGAAATCCTCCACAGACTCGGTTTCTTTACATTTCGACGGATTCAGAAGCATCTTTACAGAAGCCGACATGTCAAACGGTTTCCAAGAACCGTTAAGAAGCATCTCGGCCCACCCGTCATCAACAATCTGAGGCACTACAGCCTGCAATTTGGGCAAGAGCGTCTCCATGTGCTCGCTCACGATGTGACGCATATGAGCCACTGAATCTGCAGACCTTTCATCACACTTGCAGCACTCCCAGAATTTCCATGTTCTCTTAGTCTCGGCCAACAACAACGCTTCCGATAAAACCTCGTTAGCCGAACTGTCCTTGGACGAACCGAAAAGTTCCCTCATGTCAGAAACGTTGATCCGAAGCAACTCCTTCTTCGCTTCAACGCTTGTGGAATCCCAAAATGACCGGACAAAGTCTCTCCTTTCGGATGAAGACCCTTTCTTCCTAGCATTGATCGACGACTTTCGTCTCTCGCTGACTCTGGGAGTGGAAAATGCAGACGAATCTGATCCAATTTTCAGTTGTTGAGCATTGCCGTTCTTCTGCATTATCCTAGCGGCGGCGACACGAACTTCAATATCCTTTCTTCGCTCCTCAGGCGTTTTGACGGCCTTCTTAATCTCGTTAGGTTTCCTGGCCTGGACCAGCCTGGTCATCTCCATTGGATCATCAAGTCTTCGTATCGGAATCAGCCTGAAAGTCTCATCTCCGTTCCCCAAATTCTTCATCCACGAAGAAATCGAACCGATGTTTGATTTTTGAATCAAGCTTCTCAAGTCACTCTGTACCTGCGCGATTCGTGCCTCCGCGGTCGGAGCTTTCTGCTGGCCTTCCTCGGGAATAACATCTTTAGCAGGATCAATCGGGTTCTGAATCGCCAGCCCTCGCTCGCACTCTTTCACAGCTTCCTCGAACTCCTTCGCATCGATCGCCACATCGTGCAGCAAGCTCGCGTAGAAATGAGAGAACTCGATCGAGTCCGGCACCAGCTCAGTGGCCCTCCGAGCCGCCTCCAAGCCGCTCCTCAAATGCCGAGTCTTCTTGCTCGCATCGTCGATCACCGCCCCCGTCCTCGAGATCACCGTGCCCTGGGCTCGCAGGAGGAGCGCGTAGTGCGGCGAGCCCTCGTTCTTCAGGCACATATCCTTGATCACCCTCAGAGCCTTGGAGTGGCTCCCTCGCCGCAGAGCCATTAGGGCTTTCTCGCAATCTGCCCTCAGCGTCGCGAACGAGGCATCGTCGACTCCGCCGTAGTCCGGCTGATTCGCCGCCGCCGCCGCCGCCTCCGGAGACTCGCCCTTCGCCGGATTACCGTCGATAGGGTTGAGGCGAGGCTCCGCGTCCGACTTCGGAGCGCCGCCATTGGCCCCGGCGGGGTTTCGCTTCTTGCGTCCCATCACCAAAACCTAGTGCCAATCCGAATTCGCGCGCATAATACCTATACATATACACATACATATATAAATATACAGGAATCGCACACGGAGAGAAAGACGGAGATTGCGAGCTCTTACCGAGGATTGCTCAGAGAGAGAAATCGATGGAAATGCGGGAGAGAATTGGCGATTCCATGAGTCTTGGATCGATCGGCGATGAATCTGAGAGAGAGATTCTGGGTTTAAGAGAGAGAGATTATCAGAAGAAATCGTCGAGTTTTGAGGAAGAAGACGATGCACATTTCCAGTCTGATTAAGCTCTTTTAGGGTGTGTTTGTTTGCACTTAATGGGCCTCTTAATCTTAATGGGTCAGATCTATGATAATTAAGAGTGTTTGTTTTTTTTAATTTTCACATCTGAATACATCTGGCTGGCCTCTTAATCGGTCAGATCTCTATTCATATCTGAATGACTTATTTCTTTCCTTTTCTATTTTCTCACGTTCTTTACTTTGTCACTTCTCCCTCCCCAATCTCTCTCTCTGCTCCGGCAATCTTCTCCGGCGAACTTCTCCGGCGAACTTCTCCGTCGCCGACGAAAGGTATGTATCTCGCTTCCTCTCTCTATTCCATGCGAGTTGTGTTGCTCTTTTTTTTTTCTCCCTTCGCTTTTCTTCATCGCCAGTGATTTTCCATTATGCTAAATCATCGTTGAAAGACTATGTTGTGCCCTAGAAATGAGAGCAGTAGTTCGAGTGTTTTGGGTGAAGACTGAAGGCTGAGTTTCTCGTTAGTGCCCTAGAATTTAGGATTTTTGGACTTTGCAAGCATGTGTTGCTCAGGTTGAATTCAATTGATTTTTTGTATGAATAACATGTTTTATTTTGTCCAGTGAGATGATGGGTGATCAATTTGATTCATTTTTCTCTATTTTTGGTTGAGATAATCGAAGATCAGGTTGGGTTTTTGGGTTTGATGGCTAGCTTTTTTCCTAATATTTTTCTTTAATGATAATTTATAATATGTCTTGCTCTGTATGAATATGAAATTATTTGTATATTCATTTGTACTGTCAGTTTGTGTGTTTGTAATATGAAATTATTTGTATGTTCATTTGTACTGTCATGATGTGTGTTTGCTTACATTTGTAATATGAAATTATATACTGAAAGTTCCTCTTTTCAACAGATTAACATGGATTTTAAAAAAAAGCTTATGTGGTTGATAATAATTTATTGGTACAGACGTCGTTCTCAAATTATGTACCTAGAATTCGAGATAACACGTCATCTCTAACCGGTGCACGATATACATTAGAGTTGTTACGTGGCTCAAATCAACAATGTATAGAGTTGATGCGGATGTCTCGTGATGCATTTGTTTTATTGTGCAATCATTTTCGACAAAGGGAATGGCTCAAAGATAGCAAGCATATATCGCTCGAAGAAAAGATGGCAATGTTTTTGACAATTATAGCACATAATGAGCGTTTTGTGGTTATCAAGAGAAGATTTCAACATTCTTCGCAGACGGTTCATAAGTATTTTCATGAAGTTCTTGAAACAATGATGGAATTTGCAAAAGAGATGATAGTACCAACAACACCATCCGGTAATAATGAAGCCGATGTTCCAAATGCTCATAAAAATTTACGAAGAATTTTTAAGGTACAACTCATTTAAATTTTAATGATAAAAATTATAATTTCTCTTGAACTTTTAACTCATAAAATTCATTGCAGGGGGCATTAGGTGCAATGGATGGTACATTAGTACATGCTGTTATACCATCTAATAGTCAAACTGCTTACAGAGGAAGAGGAAAGGCAAAATGCTATCAAAACATTTTGGCGATATGTGACTTCAACATGGTTTTTACTTACGTTTATGCTGGGTGGGAAGGAGTAGCACATGATTCACGAGTTCTTCGAGAGATATTGGCCAATCCCAATAACTGTTTTCCAATTCCTCCTCCAAGTAAGTGATTACAATTTACAATGTTGATTTGGTAGTTATATTATTATTTTATTTAGTCCTTTTATTTATTTGCAGATAAATACTATCTCGGTGATGCAGCATATCCGAGTACTCGAGGATTTTTAACTCCGTATCGTAATACTCGGTATTGGTTAGGAGATTATCGTCGTAGGAGAGCCGTGACTCCAGAGGAAAAGTTTAATCATGCTCATGCTCAACTTAGAAATGTTATCGAACGCTCATTTGGAGTTTTAAAAAATAGATTTCCGATACTAGACAAGATGGCTCCTTATAGTTTTGATGTCCAAAGAGATATTGCTATAGCTTGTTTTGCCGTTAATAATTTTATCAGGAAAAAACGCATCAATGATGATTTATTCAATCACTATGATCAAGCACAAGTAATATTTGACCGAGAAGGGCCACAAGAACAAGGAGAAGAAGAAATAAATGGATTTGGTTGGGGAGCCGAAGATGTACAAGTCATGGAGAATATGCGGAATGACATTGCACTCCAACTAATGCAAAGGAGATGAAGCCGTTAACACTTTATAAATTATCTTGAATAGTTTGATATATTTTATGTTTTCTTTTATGTCCACAAAACAATGTAAACATACTCTTTAATTTAGAATTTGTAATAGCAATTTCTGTTATGTTTAATCATGTTATCATATATATTTTGAGTAATTCAAAAATTAATACTATATTAAATATTTATTTTATGATTGTTATAATCCAAATTTATAATAAAAATAATTAATTTTTACTTATAATATGGAATGAAACGTAATTAAAAAACAAAATTACATTCAGATCTGCATTCAGATCTTAAAAAACAAACAGACTTAATTTTTTACCATTCAGATCCAGATGTAAGATCTTAATATTCAGATGTGCATTCAGATTCATACGTCTGAATCTTAATGCAAACAAACACACCCTTAAGCTCATTACTCGACTCATTAATCTTTGGAATATTTGCGGCATAAGTATTAAACTTTTAGCAAGATTAATTTCGGCGAAAATACTAATATATTATAAACCATCGGAATATCACGTTATGGAACCAGTTTCAGTGTTTCACCCATTTTTTCTTACGTTAATGAAGTTATATATAACAAGTAAGAACAAAATTTGACTCTATACCGAAAACAAGGTTCATAAGTTACCTTCAAGTATTCAACACAATTTTATTAAACTATAAATGTATTTAGCATATGTTGCGTATACATGAGCGGAGTTGGATCTCGACGTCATTGTACACGTACTTATGCTTCAAATGCCTCGTAAGCAATTTGCATTTAAATTTCAGTTTTCGATTGAAATGTTCCGTTACACTTTATGAGAAATAACACATTGCCCGAACATGTTAAAAATAACAACACAAAAAAAAACAGACGTGCATTTGTTGCTCGCTTTTGTGACCTTAATGGGATATGGACGGAATTAGACCTAAATATTATGTTGTGGCTTTTGGGGTACTAAAAAGCAGTTATTACAAGATTGGGTACTTATGTCACAAAAATTCAAAAAATAAAACGACATCTTAATGATCAGATCTCAAGCAGAGTTTAATGTCGAACACCAAATCGTTATCCTTATTGGTGTGCTTAAACGACAACGTGCTAATACCTATTTTTTAAACTTAGTGGGAAGCAACTTTATCATTCCATCGTACTTATTATTCATTTATTTATTTACATAATTTATTTCAAAGTGTTAACGGGTGTCTTAAAATTTACTTGTACAACTTTTTTCATAAACTAAAATCTTATAGGTAAAAGTACCGGAATCTTGCCAAAAAAACCTATAAAATCTACTCAAATAGTGTGAATTTTGGCATTTTGACAAGAAGAATAGAAGAGTATTGATATCTTTTTTCTATTCAAAATCACTTTTCATGAATCCTTTTTTTCTTTTAAGGCAATTTTGCTGTAGTGGAGATTGAACTCACAACCTCTACTTTCGAGGTGGTGTGGAATTACCACCAGGCTATCCTAGCAATCACTTTCCATGAATCCTTTTTTGTGAAAAACTTTCCATGAATCCTTGAAGACCCTTAATCATCAATTTTTTGTCCTTTTTGTCTTGTTTTATTTATTTATATATATATATTAAAATTGTGTAGCCCTTGCAATATGTAACAACAATTGGAGAGAAAGATCACTTTAGCACTATTGGAGGTTCAAGAGACCCAAGAAGATCGCGGGTGCGGGGTGCTTCTCCGCCCAATGATCTTACTATTAGCTATTAAATCTTGAAATGAAAAAATAAAATCCTATATCGATTTGAAAACAAAAATATTAAGATAAGTATCTTTATAAATAAAGAACAATAATTCTCATATTGTAATTTATTATCAGGGATAGACTTTACCTTCTCTTAGAGGGTGCGGGTGCGATGATCCGCCGTCCCCAAGCCTACCAACCACCTGAAACTGCATTCCGTGAAGATGAGACACACTTTGCCATTAGTCCAGCAACGGACGACAAAATTCAACGAGTTGTTCTCGATGCACCGTTAAACGCAATTTTTTTTGCGTAATCTGTCGTAGAGAGGAATTAGCCGAGCGCGTTATAAAAGCACACTGCTCTGCGGCCATTCTTTTCACCGCCGGTGTATGGTCGATTGGCTTCGGTGCTCCGCATCTTGCCCGTTGTGCAAGAGTTGTCTTTTTCAAAACCAATTTCCATGAATCCTTGTATGTCCTCTAATACTTAATCTTCAATTTTTCTTTTTTAACTTTTTGTCTTTTTTTATTTATTTATAAATATTAAATATTGTATAACTCTTGTAATATCATAGGGCATAATGGGAAAAAATTATACTAATGATTCGCCTAGGCCTTAAAAATATGTGACATGTAAAAAATGTAGGGTTAATTGCGGCAAAAATACACAACCTTTGTAAATATTCTCCGATAGGTACCCAACCTCAATAAACGTAGGCAAAAGTACCCAACGTCACACTTTTGTCGCCGACCAACTAACGCCGTTAGACACTGCCTACGTGGCCGTTAGGGTGTCTCGTGTGGAATGGCCCATGGCCAAAAGTTGGGTACTTTTGCCGCCACGTGGCCAAAGGTTAGGTACTTTTGCCGCCACATGGCATTTAAAAAATATTTTTTTTAATTTTTTCTTTCTCATTAGCCAGTATGTTTTTATTCTTTTACGTATATCAAACATAATCAAATAATTTCATAAAATATGTACTTATAAAAAATTATGTTATTTTTTAAATAATCAAATAATTCCTTAAATTTATTAGTTTTAATTTATTTAAAAAAAAATATTTCCCGTGACTCATATTTTTATTTTTTTACATATGTTAAATCTAAAAAAAATAATTTTATAAAATATTTTTATAAAAAATATTTTTTCTTATAGGGATAATTTATAATTTTTTAATAGATTATATTAAAATTTTGAAACTAAAACATTATTGTATATAATAACACGAGCATTTTAATTTTGAAACTAAAACATTATTGAAACTAAAATTTTGAAACTAAAAATAAAATGCTAGTGTTATTATATACAATAATGTTTTAGTTTCAAAATTTTAATATAATCTATTAAAAAAATTATAAATTATTCCTATAAGAAAAAATATTTTTTATAAAAATATATTTTATTAAATTATTTTATTAGATTTAACATATGTAAAAAAATAAAAATATGTGTCACGCGAAAGATTTTCTTTTTAAATAAATTAAAACTAATAAATTTAAGGAATTATTTGATTATTTAAAAAAATAACATAATTTTTTTATAAGTACATATTTTATGAAATTATTTGATCATGTTTGATATACGTAAAAGAATAAAAATATACTGGCTAATGAGAAAGAAAAAATTAAAAAAAATTATTTTTTAAATGCCACGTGGCGGCAAAAGTACCTAACCTTTGGCCACGTGGCGGCAAAAGTATCCAACTTTTGGCCATGGGCCATTCCACACGAGACACCCTAACGGCCACGTAGGCAGTGTCTAACGGCGTTAGTTGGTCGGCGACAAAAGTGTGACGTTGGGTACTTTTGCCTACGTTTATTGAGGTTGGGTACCTCTCGGAGAATATTTACAAAGGTTGGGTATTTTTACCGCAATTAACCCAAAAATGTAACATGTTGCAACAATTGGAAGAAAGACTATCGGAGGGTTCAGGCGACCCAAGAAGATCGCGGGAGCCGGAGCGGGGTGCTCCTCCGCCAATTGATACTGCGCCCGATGATCTTACTAATAATAGATTGTATTTGTAAAACACACTTTCTTCTAACTTCTTATAAACATGTTCATTGTATTATTATTTGAGTTCAATCTAATGATCGTCAAAAATATAACTTAATAAACAAATAGTTAATAAACAATAAGATCCATAATAAAAATTATGTATGATCTCTTTTAAACAATTTTTCTTACGAAATTTGAACGAGCTCTTTAATTCTTATATTTCCAATTACTTTTAAAACAATATTAAAGATTCAAAGTTATTTCAAAATTGTGAAAATATATATGGGCATAGTATGTAAAAAAATAATATTGGTAAGACTAACCTATAATTAGTTTTTTTTTTTTTTTCCTTTTCTATTATACAAGTTCACAGCATGCACTTTATAGAATAAAATAATTTAATATTTATCATATTTATAACTATTAGGTGTGTTTGTTTGCACTTAATAAACATCTGAATCTTAATGAATCAGATATAGGTACACTAAGTGCATTTGTTTATTTTTATTAAAAGCTCTTAATAAGTCTGAATGGCCTCTTATTCATGAAGATGTAAAACCAAGTATGGATGGCATTAAGATCTATTATTTCTCTCTCACCTCGTTAATTGTTGACATGTTATTTTCTTTTTCACCAATTCTAAAACAGGTTAATTTATTTTTTATTTTTCTCTCTCGTTTTCAAAACATCAAAACTCTGCAACTTTTTTTTTTCGAGCATTGGATTGACTCATATAATATATCATTGGAAAGCTTGCGACGAGATGAATCCAATGACAAGTGGGAAGATATACTTTCAATGATTTTTTTTAATAAGAATTTTGTTTTATTTTTTTTATTATGAAATTACAAGTATTATTAACTAAATCATCAAAATAATTCATCGTAAAATTCTTTACGAATACACTTTTTAAAATAATTTATCTAGTTAGTTATTATTTTCATAATAAAATAATTTATACTAATTATTTTTAATAAAATTAAAATTAATTACAATTTAGATATAATTTTATTTAATGTCATGAATAATATCGTAAATATTTTGATTACTTTAAATAATTAATACCATGAGAAATATTTTATATTTTATAATAGTTAGTAAAATCTTAAATATTTATGATAAGTATTATCCAAATTTATAATAAATATGATTATTTTTTACTTTATATTGTATATAATATAACTAAAAATTAAATTACATTCAAATCTTAAAATAGAAATAGACTTAATTATTTCTTATTCAGATTTAGATATCACATCTTATTATTCATATGTACATTCATATTCAGACGTCTGGATCTTAATCTAAGTCAAAACAACCACAATCTTACTCTTAACTCCCGTGCAAAGCGCAATGATATATTCCCTCGCAATGATGTTTTCAACTTTTATTCCATTTATATTTAAACCATTAAAGTCGTAAATACGATTATCGATGCAATATTTAAAAAATTAGTAAATATATTCAATACATATTTCAGTTAAAATTTATCAATGTTGTTTGCCCTGCACATTCACTAGTAATTTATGTAAACATGACTAATACTTAATGGTAACACTTAAGTATTAGTAAGAGAAAAATGTGCAAAATTGAATTTGTAGAAAAAATGTTATTAGGAATACTCTTAGCTCTTAAATGTTGAAATGAAAGAAAAAAAATATGAAAAAAAATCCCACTTCGATTTTTTTTAAAATGTTATGAAGAGTATCTTTATAAATAAAGAATAATAATTCTCATATTGTAATTTATAATTAGGGATAAGCTTTACATTCTCTTATAAACTTAAACTTTTTGGAATAAATCTGAATCTTGTTCTAAAATTGGCCAAAACGTAGTACCATGAATCCGGATTTTTCCCTTAAAAATATGTCTAAGCAGATCGAGCAAGAATCATTAACCACGGGTCGTCCGCTCCCAAATGATCTCGACATCTTCTCATGGCCTCCGCCGTTGTCGGACCCCGCTGCCCGCAAAAGCCGTTTCAAGACAAGTCTCCCAGTTTCTTACAATCACGGCTGTCGTCGAGAGTGAAATTCGACTGCTCGATCGCACTCCATCTACTGAGATATCCGTCCTTCAAGTGTCCACCAGAGAAATTGCTTTAGCACAATTTGGTGGTCTAATAAATACATGCATTTTCTTAAATTAAATATATATGTAATTTTAAAAAACTCAATAAGATGTAAAAGAAATAAAGACAAGTTACCTCTCTGGCAAGAGTTCTCTCTAATAAAACTCTAAATTTTTTCGAGACAGATTACCAGATTACCTCTCTGGTAAGAGTACCTCTCTAATAGTCGGGTCCGATCCGATCCAATTTTAGTGGGTTAGATTGGGCTCGGATCTCTAACGAATTGGGTTGGGCTATCGAGTTGGGTCTAAAATGCTCACCCATAATTTTGGGTTAGTATTTTGAAAATATTAAAAAATTTACCATGGCTCGTGTCAAAAATATTTCTCTAATTTATTAACATAAGAAGATATAAATGATAAAAAGAACAAGGAATTTACCGGCACCGATACCGGATGAAAATTCAATCACATTCCCCAGTCACAACATCTAGTGTCGTTCCGAATAAATTCAACGAACTCCTCATACTCCAAAGCCAACTTTGAAGGGTATTAAAATACGAAGCCAACTTTGAAAATTGAAATCGACATGTTGATGAATCGCGGAGAAAAAAATTGAAGATATGAAAGAAAAAAATATAAATAGTTATATGAGAAATTGCTCCAAATAGACAAACATATTTATATTTTGTTAATATATAAATACATGACACTAATGTAATAACATATTAATGAGTGGACATATTTATAATTCTTACCAGTGGATTGATGTACGGACTTGCAAGCTTCTTACTCGACATTGGTAAAGGTGTTGTGTCAACCTAAATTTCAGAATATAAACATTTATTCACTAGAATTATAATAATCAACAAAAATAAATAGTACTCAACAAAAATAAACGATAATCAACATAAATTATACATGTTTCAAATTTAACAGAGATTCCTAAACACACAAATAAAAACATGCAAAGTACTCTATTCATGAAAAAACAGAAACAAACACATTCAAAAATCGATTTCATCAAGGAAAATAAACACATGCAAAAAGATTCGATTTTCATGAACACGAAAATAGATTTTCAAACAGATTCGAGAACAACAACGAAAATGAACATGCAATCGATTTCTTAAATACATGAAAATAAACACGTGCAATTGATTCTTAAATACATGAAAATAAACACATGCAAAATTCGTAAAATCACATGGAATCGATTTTCAAACCAACCAAAAATCTATTATCAAAAAAAAAAAAAAACCATACCAAAATCGTGTCTTTTACCAATATAATCATAAGGCAATTGCTGAATAATCGAAAATCTTACCCGTTAATGGCCGATGATGTGTCGCCGGTGATGGGTCGCCGATGATGGAAGGTCGAAGAAGAGTGAGAAAGTCGAAGGAGAGTGTGCGTTTGATGAGAGAGAAAATAGTGGTTAATGTTTTTAATTTAAATTAGAATTATATCATAATAATAGGGGGTAATCGATTATTTAGGTGATTGGGTTTGGTTGTTACCATATTTATAGCAATCTTAATTAATATAAATATTTTTAATTAATGAAATAAATTTGGACCGAATAAAAAATCACACCGAAATTACGTTACGCGGCTTTTTCTTTTTTATTATTATTTTATTAAAACATAAGGGCAAAAATGTAATTAAAATTTTGTTTAAGTGGATAATTGGCTAGTTTACAAAATTAATTAAAGTTTGACTATTTTGCTAAACACACTTTCAAGTTTGGCTACTACCCTATAGTACCCTAGTTATATTATATTGAGTAAAATTAATATATATCCATACGCTAATTATATTATATATTATCCCTAATTTAGTTTGTCAAGACATCTCGCTCAATTCCACCGAGGTTACTTCTATTTAGGAATTTTTTCTTCTTATGTACCATTAATTAATTTACGGGGAAATTTTATTCCCCATAAATTTTTACTTTGCGGGTGAGAAGTACTCAACTTGTTAATAAATGGCGGAGGTTGAGTTTGAGTACATTTTAAGACTTACAAAATATATGCAAAAAATGGTATATATGTCGGTAATAATCCTTTAAAAAAACATAGAAGGTATGCTTACATATCAGTATTACACGGCTTTTATTATGATATCTCGATCGTGTAACATTGCCATTCTTGTCTAACACATTTTATTTAGTGAGAACTAATCGGATTCGGTTTCTAGGGTTTGGACAAACTACAAATTTAGAGCATTAGATATAATTTTGTGTATTTATGCCGCTACATTAGGATCACAACATGAAATTTCGAAGCTCATAAACAAATCTGTTTGCTTTCTTCACCTTACAGAACTTTATTCTCGTGCGTTTTATTCGTTGAATTTTTGTGTAAGGATATTTGCGGCATTACTACTTACAAAATAGTGTTTGTTTTTCATATTTTTTCACGGGTATACTCAATGTTACGATAAATGTGTTTACAACTACCGGTACCTACTCTTAACACTTAAAAGGGAATTGCGAAGCTACATAAATCGAGACCTTGAGTATTTTACCTCAAGACACTACTTTATAGATACTTATGCCAAAAATATCCCCTAGATATATAAGCAATTCTGAACTTAATAATTCTGTCCATTCAGATCTATGTTTGGTTTTGTGAGAATATTATAAACCTTTATTCTTGAACTTATATTTGTCATGAAAACAAATACTCTTTTTAGAGCGCACCAAAATAAAGTTATATAAAAAAAAAAAACGCCAATTATTCTTGAGAAAATATTTTTGTGATTAAAATTATTGATAAGAAAATTTACCCCTTGAATATATTAACGTGCATGCAAAATATTCCTTAGATATTGATTCTACGTGAAAACAAAATTCAAAGAGCAAAGGATTATCAAGCAGGCATCTTCCCCGGAGACGGTACCGTGTTCCCGGCGCCACGGCCACGAAATTGCACTTCCTACGGCGTTACACGATGATCACCGCGCTCATGAAGCGCCACAAGTGATGCGTACGCGCCACCCGCGATCTTCATTAGCTTGTCGTGGCGCCCTTTCTCAGCAACCACGCCGTTCTTGACGACGGCGATGACGTCCGCGCCCTTGATGGTGGTGAGGCGGTGGGCCACGACCACGGTGGTCCGGTCCACCATCACCCGGTCCAGCGCGTCCTGCACCACCCGCTCCGACTCTGCGTCTAGCGCACTAGTTGCCTCGTCAAGCAGCAAAATCTTCGGGTTCTTCAGTATCGCCCGGGCAATCGCAATCCGCTGCTTCTGCCCGCCCGACAGTTGTATCCCCCGCTCACCGACACTGGTGTCGTAGCCGTGCGGTAGTGATGATATGAAGGTGTGAGCGTTTGACGCTTTTGTCGCGGCGATGATCTCTTCCTCAGTGGTGCCGCCTTGCTTGCCGTAGGCGATGTTGGTGCGGATTGTCTCGTTGAAGAGGATCGGCTCTTGGCTGACTAAGCCCAATTGTTGCCTCAACCAGCTCAGCTTTAGTGATTTTAGGTCCACGCCGTCGAGCATTACACGGCCGGAGAGTGGGTCGTAGAACCGCTCTATCAGGGTTATCACCGTCGATTTTCCGCTGCCACTCTCGCCAACCAACGCAACAGTCTGGAGATTCAGAGTAAGAATTAAGAAATTAAGAGAAAAAAGGAAAATCAAAATTTTGTTTGTTGGAGGGCGACGTACCTTTCCAGATGGGATTCTCAGGCAAAAGTCGTTGAAGATTTCAACGTTCGGCCTCGTTATATATCTGAAACTGACGTGATCGAGCTCGATGTCACCGGTTACGTTTTGCAGCGTCCTGCCCTCGTCATTGCTTGAGTCAATGGCCGGCTTCCGGTCGAGTATTTTGAATATCGAAGCCGCCGAGTCCTTGGCTTTGGTCGTGTCAGGAGCCAAGGCGCTGCTCTGGGAGGCCGCCCCGGCCGAGATCGTCATAGCAAAGAAAACCTGCGCGAGAAAGAATCAATCGTGAGCGACGAATTAAATAGCAAACCTACAACCGGGCTCATCGGGATTGTCACCATGAAAACTTGTTCAAATGTGGCTCTCCCAGCTTCCACACAAAGAGCTCCGACGTAGAAAATCAAAGCGTTCACGCAGAAGAGTGCAAAATTGGAAAACCCGAGGCCGGTTCCGCTTATGAAGCCCAACCGGACTCCACTCTTCATAGGAGCCTCACATTTCCTTGTGTACATCTCCATGACCTTCTCCTCCGAGCAGAACGAAGCCACGGTTCTGATGCTTCCGACGGCGTCGTTCGCCACTTGGCTGGCTTCTTCGTACATAACCTTGGCGTCAGCGCTGAAGCCTTTCATAAACTTCATCTCCAAGTAACCTTGAAGACACAACAAAGGCGATACGGCGAGAACGATGAGCGCTAAAAGCCAGTTTGCTGTGAATGCTATGACCACCCCCGCAATGACCATTGTAATATTCTGAACTATTAGCGCCAACGCATCTCCGACGAGACCCTTAACCGTCGAAGCATCGGTCGATAACCTTGCTCCGATCGCACCACTGAAACAAAAATAATTGGTGACGGTGAAGGATTTGCCTACTGTGCAGTTAAAAAAGAGTTTTTGTACCTTGAATTTGCGGGATCGTCAAACCAGCTAATTTCGTGATGCACGACTTTCTCGAAAGTCAACAAACGGATCCGTTGTATTAACCTCCCGCCAGCTATCCCGAAACAAAAGTTTTGGATCGGAATCACGACGAGATTGAGCACTCCCATTCCGAAGAAGATCAGCGCCCAAAACCTGGATTCCTTTCGCAGCTCATGGTGGCTTTTGAAGAACATGTTAATCGAGCTCGAGAGCAGAAGCCCATACACGGGCATAGTCAGACCGATAATCACCGCAGCAACGGATCCAATCGCCAAGATCGGAACCTCGGGCTTGTTCAAGTAAGCCAGCCTCTTGAGTGAAACATCCGGAGGTGCGTCCGATTGCTCTTTGTGTTCTGTAGAATCTTCTTCTTCGTATCTCTCTCCGTTTCCATGGATACTACTTTTCGATGAGCTACTGCTGATAGATCCCGTCAGCGAGATTCCGTGGCTTCCGGACCGTTTGATGGACCTGTCTCCGTCGAAGCTTGATCTTGATTGGCTCCTTTCAAGTTCATAGGCTTGGGATGCCTCGGCTCCTTGTTGCAGACGAACCAGCTGCGAATACGCGCCTTCTGAGTACCGGATTAGCTCGTCGTGCGTTCCTGCGAAAGCGAATCACACATTGTTAAAACGATGAACAAAATTTGTAGGGTTCAAAACGGAGATGTGGTCGGGTTACGAGCAAGAAAGGCTTGCCTTTCTCCACAATCTTCCCTTGGTGAACGACGGCGATGGTGTCTGCGTTTCTGATAGTGGTCAAACGATGAGCAACGACCACGGTCGTCCTGTTGGCCATGACTCTGACCAGCGCGTCTTGAACGATGCGCTCGGACTCAGTGTCCAACGCGCTAGTCGCTTCGTCTAGTAGAAGAATTCTCGGGTTTTTCAAAATGGCCCTCGCAATCGCTATTCTCTGCTTTTGCCCACCGGACAGTTGAGTCCCGTGTTCTCCGGCGAGTGTGTCCAGTCCCTACGATACAAAAAAGTTTCATTTGTTACTAAGCTTTAACATTTTGAAGGGATTTATGCCAATAATTTAATTACCTCAGGAAGCTTGTAGATGAACTTCGCCGCATTGGCGAGCTCAATTGCCGTTTTGATCTCAGCCTCCGTCGCATTTTCTTTACCATATGCTATGTTCTCCCTTATAGTCGTGGCGAAGAGAACCGGCTCTTGACTGACCAACCCGATCTTCTCTCTGATCCACTTAAGTTGCAGCGACTTCAGATCAATACCGTCGATGAGCACTTGCCCCGAATCCGGGTCATAAAATCTCTCCACCAAGCTGATCACGGTCGACTTTCCGCTCCCGCTTTGTCCCACAAGAGCTGCTGTCTTCCCACTCGGCACAATCAACGAGAATCCCGAGAAGATCTGAACGTCGGGTCTAGCTGGATACCGGAAGTGAACGTCCCGGAGCTCAATTTCACCTTGCAAATCATCCAAGACTGTACCTCCTGTTTCATAGGCATCGATCGTCGGCTTTCTTTCGATCGTCTCAAACATCTTATACGCTGCAGCCTGCCCCGACGCGAAAGCATTCAGGCATGGTGACGACCGTCCCAACGACCTGAATTCAAACTATATGTATTAGCATAATTAAATTTGATTAATAATTACGGTGCGGCGAAGTAAGAATTATTCTTACATTCCTCCAATCAGAATCGAGAAGAGTATGGTGACGACTTGTCCACCGGAGTAGCCCTTCTCGATGATCAACTTCGAACCGTACCAAATGGCGAGCCCATAAGACCCGAAAAAAGAAAACCGTAACATACCGAGCCCGAGCCCCGAGGCGATTCCCTGCTTAACCATCATGTTGTAGGCGACAACCACTTTAGATTCGTACTTCTCAATCGCCTTCTTCTCTCCGGTGAAAGAAGCAACCTTGAATCATTCACAAAATAAGAACATGTTATCTTTATAACTAGTGGTGTACATAGCAGTTGAAATGTGCACTAACCGTTCTAATCGCTCCGACAGTTTGTTCAACCACATTGCCGGCTTCCGCGTTGGCGAGTTGACTGCGGCTCGCCATTCTGGTCATCATCACTGCCATGACAACCATCGAGGTGACGATGGCCGGAATACACGAGAGAATTAGGACGAGTGTCAGAAGCCACCCATTCACGAACGCAATCACAAACCCTCCGAAAACCGTCGAGATCAGCTGTATGAACTTCCCCACCTAGAGATTGAAAACGTCGATTACTACAATTCGAGAATAATCGATATAAAACTTTCAGCACGCACCTTTTCGCCCATGGCTTCTTGAATTAGAATGGTGTCACCGGACATTCTTCCGATGACCTCTCCGGTGGTGGTCTCGGTGTCGAAGAAGGCGATGTCTTGCCTCAATATCGTTTTCAAATACAAACCGCGGATTCTCGTGGCTTGCCGTTCTCCAGTCACCATCCAGCACGCCACCTCTATATGTAATCAAATTAAATATATATATTCAACTTACGTTCACAAAATTAAAATGCATATATTATGTAACGAATTTAAAATATTATTTATGAGAGCACTTACGCAGGAAGGAAGCAATGCCCGTTCCAATTGCCAGGTAAATGTAGTTCAACGATATCTGAGATTCAAAAAAAAAAAACATTACAACACACGTTTGTATCCCAAAACCCTAACCAAAACTAAGTGTCTAGTACGTTACACAACGGTTCTAAAACCACCGGACGGAAACCTGTCGGTTTTCCGGTTTCCGGTATCATTTCTGCTTGTAAGAACCACCCTTTGATTCACATGAATTATTTTTCTATTTTCCGACCGGTTTTCTGGCGGCGAATCAACCATTTTTTATTCATATGAATTTCTTCTCATATATAACCACTATATTGCTATATATAAAATATATCCACTCTAATGCTGTATAATGTTGGTTCCAAAATCAAACACCACACAATAAAGTATAAACACACACACCCTCACTTATTTATATATATATATATATATATATATATATATATATATGAATTTATGAATCTGTTATCTGTCTTAATTAGTACAAGGTGACAAAAAAACTTATTTTACGACTTTACCTGCGTGTCGTAATTGACCTTAAACGACAATCAATATTCTATTAAAGCCTCGGCTTCGTTGGTTTATAGCCTCGGCTTTGAGGAATTGTCGACGTGTAAACGACTTCATTTGTCTATCGCGTTTTACGTTTGTACGATCTCTTTTATGGCTGTCGTGTAACCTACTACGACTTGGTCTTAAACGACAGGCTTTGCGTGTCGTGTAAAACTTTCTACGACTGGAAAATAATGTCGCTTAAGGCTTGTTTTGTAGTAGTTTTTTGCAGTTTAGGCTACTAGATTCCAATGGGAGGTTTGTTTATAAAATAAAAACACTGAGATTACTATTTACAAAGAAATTGTAGCTTTCAATTTTCATATATGTTAAATATTAGTCAAAGAGTCCTGAGTATATATATTATATAATATAATAAAAATAAAATTTGTATTTTAGTGGAGTTCACCTATAGCTAAATATGTCCCAATAATTATATTTTTAACTATAGAAATCTTGAAATTCTACTCAAATATGATGAAAATACTGAAAAAAGAAAAATACTAATCTTTTCAACTTTTCAAATATAATATTAAGTAGGCCCCATTTCATCAGTACAATTATTTTAGCTTACATATATACCCGAGTGGGCCCATTTTTGTCCAATATAGATATTTTAGTTTAACATATACACTGAAGTGGGCCCTTTTTTACAAATGCATTGATAATTTATTGACTGATATACACTAAATTTTCCTTTCATATTTTAAATTCTGTCGTTTTTGATGTGATTGTTTCATATTTCTATTTTCCATTTTCATATCGTTTTTCATTTTTTAACTCTCCTTTTCCATTTTCAGTTTTTATTGCCAATTGATCAAAATCTGTTATTTTTATTTTCCCGAAAATAATATGCAACGTTCTCAGAAAATAATAATAATAATAATAATAATAATAATAATAATAATAAATAATGCATATACAACCCTAAAATTGCGAACACACAAAATGACAGACAGACTTTCCTTATTCAAATTACATTATTAAGTCTAATAATGGGAAACAACGTAGCAAGAATACGAAAAATAAATATCGAAAATAAATGCAAATAATCACGTAACAATGATGCAAATCCCGGGAAATGGCCATGCAATCTTCGTCTCATTTCCGGTACATCGGTCAAAGTGAAAGTGTTGCCGTCGTTTTTCCTTGCCGATTCGTTGCGAGTGTTTTCGGTGCAACGATCGATTTGGATCCAACGCTACGTACGTTCTCAGAAGATAATAATAATAGTAATAATTAAAGACTCACGTGGGCAGCTTGATCCCGGATATTGGACTGGTCGGAGTTGCCGAAGGAGTTGACGAGCTGGCCGAGGATGACGGTCATCAGCGGCTGCGACAGCCCCGTGGCGATGGCGCCGATCGCCCCGAGCACCATCAGAGCCACGTCGGCCCTGTCCGCCAGCGAGAACAGCTTGTAGAACGCCACCGTATGCTCGTCCCTCTTCGGCGGCGGCTCCGCCATGGTCGCGTCGGAGCAGAGAGAAAGCTAGAGAGAGAGAGAGAGAGGAATAGGACGCGAAGCAAAATAGCTGCATGAATCATGCAAATACATTTTAACGATATTTCTCATTATCATTAATTAAATTAAATTAAATTACATAGATTTGATTCATTATTTCATATCGCTCTTTAGAATAACAATTATTAAATAAATTATATAATAAGGTCTTCTAATCTATCCCTTATTAGAAAATGCCCCTCACTAACTACTTATCTTTTTTTGGTAATGCCTATATTAATCTAATAATCTATTTATAGAGGGTCTATTTAGAGAATCTGTAATTTATTTAATGCGAAGAATGTGAGAATAATATTAATAATACTTAATAAACTATCTGGCTGGCCTATGATATAATTATTATATTTCGTAGGATTTTGTATTATAAGCTACTATGTATAAATAATTAAATATAGTATTTAAGCTCTTAAGAGGAATAAATGAGATTAAAAACCGTATGAAAAACATACTTAATATACATAAACTTTGCTGAATCATAGATGATTATTGTTAGCATAATAATCATTATGAAGCATCATATAACATAGTTATAACATTTATGTGTATCACATTTTATATTATTATATATTCTAAAAAGATATTGATCGGCAAAAATAGACGATTGATTTTTTTTGCTGCACATGCATCTTCATAAATAATTTTCGTCAATTGATTACGATTATTACAAATACCAAAATAATTTGTGATAAGCAAAAAAGTTAGCACGTTTTTTTAAATTATTAAACACGTTTTTAGTAGGTTTAGTTGCTGGTGTAATTTGTAACGCATAATTAAGGAAAACAAATGCTATTAATTCCTAATTAAAGTCCTAATTAATGAAAAATATTTTATGTATGTAGTTGTACAGCTCAGGCACGCCTTTTTATAATGGCAAAAATAGTTAAGTTATAATCAATTGCATTGGGGGATTTAATTAGTTAAGTGTCAAAAGTACATAAAACTATTATGCAAACTAAATAATTTGGTGACAAATCACATACCATTTTTATAAGATATAAAAGTCTCGAACATTTAGGTGTCAAAATATAAATTGAACCCAATTTACGGTATTTTTATACCATAATATTTTGAACACTTTAAGTAAATTTTATTTTCCTAATAATTTACGGGGAATAAAATTTCTGTGCACAATTACTTCTATTATTTGAATAGACAAAATTAATTAGAATTCTTTTTATTTATTAAGTAACTCAGAAATAAGTTGCAAGATATAGCCTGAAAATTAAATAATTGACATTTACAAATACGAGATTAATGCATGTGAAAATATTATTTCTGTAAAAGAAACATGTCGTCTTTTCCTCTTTTATTAATTGCCGCAGTTACCATATTCGCTCTTCTCTTTTTGCCGATTTTTTTTAAAAGAAATCGATATCAATTAAACAACATACCGAACTGAAGCAGTTGAAATCGAATATGTTAAAAAAATAACCAAATATCCGGATTAAATTAAAACAAGATTTTTGGCTTTAGTATGAAAACTGCAAGCATACCCGTTTATTGGCAATACATGTTTAATAATTTAGTTGTGAATGATAAGAACTAGAAACTTAAAACAAAGAATTAAGAACTTTAGAACTTATTTTTATTAATCATCTTTTGAATTATCAATTCTTATTTCTGCATCATTATTTATGTAAGTAAAACTTTATTATTTCTTAGGATAATAATTATCTGTAGTTGATCATGAACAAAAATTTCGGGGTCCCCTTAACCAACAAATAATATTAATCAGCGTATTAAAATACAAAATCAACTTTGAAAATTAAAATTGACATACTGATGAATCGCGGAAATTTTTTTTAGAAGAAACTAAAGAAAACTATATTATTATAAATTATATTTATTGACTAAAATTAATATCTATACGCTAATTAACAAATAATATAAATCAATTAAGGTCGAGAGTGAGGAAAAAAAATTTAATCAAAGAAAATAAATGAAACGAGTTTGAATTAAATGAAGGAGTAATAATTGGTCAACTATTCATAATATGAAATATGTAATTTAATACGATTAAAATTTAAAAACGAAATATCAAGGTTATTTAGGAACAAAATTATTATTTATGTGCAAAATCTCTCTTTATGAAATTTTGGGCAATTTTTTAAAAATAAAAAAATTCCCTAATAAACCTATCAATTAATATGAGTAATTTTTGGTACTGATCGAAAATATAAGTAAATTAGGGTTAGCTAGCCATTATCTATCTTGAGTGTTATTTATTCTCTATAATTAGAGTGCTTTAAATTAAAAATGCACGGTTCATTTATTCTCTCTTTAGTTTCTTAGGGTTTAGCTAGGGTTCATCATATAATATTACTAATCTCGTCGGAGACAACACCGTCATCCACTTCACCCGAGCCGGAACTAGGACTGCAGAGACGGCATCGGCGACGGCGTCCTCTCCTCGTGCCTCGCTTGCTTCCTCTCCGGCGGCCGCGTCCTAACCAGAACAAGTGGTCCACCGGGCCGAGTACCTCCTGGAGCACGGGTCCGGGTGCTACGATGTTTTCAAGAACAACCGCGAGGACTTCGCCATCTTCTGCCGGACGGGTTTGCTCGTGCTCGACCTGTCGGCGATGGGGCCGAGCGGCCGTTGTCCGCGGGCCCCTAGCGGCAGCACTGTCCGAGCCGCTGCGGCACGTGTCGGTCGACGCGTACGGGATGGTGGCCACACCCATATGGAGGTTCTGCGAGATCCTATTCCCGGGCGGGTGGAAGAGGCACGTGACGAGGATGTCCGCGGAGAATCTGGTTTCCGGTCGTGGAGTCTCAGATCATCCTGCCTCCGATTGCTTGCAATGATTGCCCGCTCTAGGATTAGGTAGTTTTTTTTTTTTTTTTTTTTATTAAATAAGGGCTAATTAATCTTGGCCATTTGATAATAACTTTTTTTAACCGCTAATCCGGGGCCTAACAAAATTCCAGCAGGCACTGTCACAACGCGATATTTAGCTGCTCGGTCAAATCCGAGAAGGCGAAAAATACCGGCTTCGTTCTTCACCACGTTTCTAAGATCAAAATTTGACATTCTCGAGCTCAACTGTGCTTGTTACGAGCTCTGATTTTATTCCAATATTCCCCTTGGAGTTGTTAGGGGTATCACCGGCGGAGATTCTCGTTACGGGCAAAGGGAAGGAGTTTGTTAAGGGAACTATAATATTCCTTTCGGATTCGGCTTGAGATGATTTAAAGTCTGAATGTATTTGCTGAAGCTGAGATCGGTTGCAGACAAATCTGCCGTTGTTCCATGCCGGGAAACTGAAGGACGATGAAGTCTTCTCCTGCAGAAACAAATAGGCCGCTTTGGCGATGGGCGTCTCTTGTGCGTTTGGACTCTGCTCAATCTTCCCTCGCCTGATAAATCACAAAAATTAGCTGATAACAGAAATGAAAACCGACCAAATTTAACCAGATAAACATAATATTAAGCCAAATTCAGATAGCTGAAAAAACTGGTTACGGTGAAACATAACCGTTTTTATCAGATCGTTTATTGGTTAGGGTTTTTATATTTAAGCAGATAGCTCATAACCATGAGCGACGACAAGATTTCCTCCACGGTTTAACCAAATTTTGAAATCATTTAACCAATAATAGGATACAAGTTACAACTATCCGCGTTGTATTTTGGACGAATTTGCCAGAGAGCTCACCGGAGAGTTACGGCCGAGCTCTCGAAGGATTCGCGCCAAGGTTTATTCGTTATTCAATAAAATAACGGTTATCCACCGTCTCGGTGGATTACCGCCTTTCCCCATTCTTTCTCTGTGTTTTTCTTGAGGTTACAGGGAAGGGAATTTTGATTCCCATCAGAAACTTACTTGGAAAACAAGGAGAAGAAACATTTCACTCTCTCTAGGAATACAGGAGGTAAAGCCATTTCTCAAATATTGCTAGAAAGAATCACCATGAGAAATAGCATTGAAAATCCGCCCTTGTTGTTTTTTCAAATGCGTAGGTAATAACGAGAAACCGACGCTTTCTTGTTGGGGTTTTTACTGAGCGGCCATCACGCGTGACAAGTGCTAATATGCCCACACAAGACTTTACACCAAGAAGCACAAGGAAGAACTTGGGCAATGTGAAATAACAGAGAAGAGAAAAACATACAACACGAAAAGAAGCCATACATTGTCCGAGTCACCGAATTGAAATCCTTCGCGTTACAGGCAAACTTTTTCCCGTGTATAAAATGAGAAACTTCGAAAAGTGAAATACCTATTCGCTTAAACAATACAGAATTCGTTTCATTCTAGTCTACATTTTTAACCCACGAAGAACAATGTATAACAGTCCAGATGAACATTGGTGCTCTTACCCCACGAAGCCTAAGCGTGATACCGTTGCTCAAACTTCAACCGACCATAGTGCGCTTCCGACCGCGTTGCCTCACTATTTACGCAAATTCTAATTTAGTGGAGGAGATTGGAAACTAAACTTTCATGCCTAACAGATGACGTTATCTGACGAATATTCGGATTTCTTCGAAAGAACTAGACAGGCATACCTTGCGCTAATTTGTTAACAGTTGACGACCACTGCTTTGAGGACTTTCGGTACGCGGCAAGTATTCTTTCGATCTATAAAAAGAGTGTACACAAATACATCACCGAAATTAGACACGAACAAAAGAAAAACGAAAACCTTTGAGCTCACTGTTTCACGAGCTAGCATAAACTCACCACATCCCCGCACGAGGAATGCATCGAGAGCAAAGCCCGTTCCAACACATACAGATCAACAGCTTTATCTTCTGGAAGGGTTGACGTGAAGCTCAGACCGAAATCAATTAACACCTAACACAAAAACGAAACCATCAACACGGGAATTCACTCGAATTACACAGAAAACTATACAAGAAAACCCACCAGCTGATTCGTAGAGCTTCTGACCAGCATGTTCGACGTGGTTAAATCGCCATGGATGAGGCCACCGTCGTGCAGTTTCGCAACTGCCTCGCCAATTTGCGCTGCGACGTCTTCCAACCGCTCTTCCTGGACGCCGTGCATCCCGAAATCGAGGAGTATATCTTTCACCGAGGGACCCTCCACAAACTCAAACGTCAAGGTATGCAGAACTAAGTCCGCGTGGTACAGCACCGGAGCGTAAACCCCGAGCCGCCTAGCTTTCGTCATGCACCGAGCCTCCTGCATAATCAAATCAAAAGTAAGATCACTTAGACCCTAAACCCTAAACCCTATACGAAGAGAACTCACGGCGTTGAGACGCCTAAGAGTGAGTTTCGCGTCCAAAGTGGGGTGCCGGTACTTCTTCGAGAATCGCTCCTTCGAAATCGCCTTCCTTCCGGCGAAAGTTGTCCCGAAAACTCTCTGCGCAAATACACTGTTAGACATTCAGCTCTCTGCAAAAAGATTGGAAGCAAGCAAGCTTTACTCACAGCTTCGGCTCCTTGCTTCAGCAGCACGAGAGAAGCATCGATCACGTCGGCGTCAACGTCCATCGGAAACGGGTGTATAATTCTTCTCTGCAATTTTACCGTCACGAAAAATACGCGGTGCTAGTCAGCAGTGGCGGATCCACACAATAAACGCAACAACAAAACAAAACAAATACAGCAATAGCTTCCGATCACAATAGACGCGTCCTCGTCTTTTCTTCCGAAAACACAACAGACATGGAAAAAAATTAGATCACAAAGTAATAGTATCAACGAAATCTGTTTGTGGGTCATCCTCAAGTTACATCTCCATTTTCAAAGACCAATTATAACTGTAGCATTAATAATCCTAAATACAAATAGAATGTAATCACTGTAATTAACAAAATCATCAAGATTCCATCATCACTGTAATTAACAAAATTATAACTGTAATCAGCAAAAAGAATAATAAATCCTTAATTCCCTAATTATCAGTAGAATGAATCAGTAAGAATTGATCCCTAAAACCCCAATAAGAATGAATCATCAACACATATCTCATGCAGATATCTTATTTACCAGAAATCGATGGACAAATTTCACAGGTTTCGTGGAGGCGCTGAGCAGAGTCGAGACGGCGAGATGGCGAGCGGAGCTGAGCAGGCGACGGCGAGTACAGGCGAGAGAGAGAATGAAATAAATATCAACATTAGCCTTTTTTATCATCTCGTTTTTTTAATCAGACTATAACTTTAAAATATTATAATTAAAATTAAATATTTAATTAAAAATCCGGGTTTTAGTAACCTACTAACCGGGTTTCGGGTTATATAACTCAAAACTCGGAACCCGGAACCGGTTTAAAATTCAGTTTCGGTTTAACTCGGTTTTATTTCGGTTTCGGTTTTTCAAATCCGGATTCGGTTCGATTTCGGTTAAAAACCCGCATTTTCGGGTTTTATGCACAGCCCTACGGGAGGGGGCTGTAATTTTTTTTTAACGGAGTAAAATCATAGACTGGTCCGGGCTTAAAACACGACATGCGGAGAAGTTGTGGAGGAGTGTTGGACGAATATTCCCGACTAAAAAATAAAAAGCTTAATAAATACTCAAGCAAGCAGTCATTTTCCATTTCAGTAACCCTTTCTCCTTGGGTGTAATTGAGCTCTTCTTTCTCTCGAGTTTGTTAAAAAAACGATAGATAAAGATAAACAAACCAGTCTTCGATATTGGCCGAGATGCGAGCGGAGAATCAAGACAGAGTGGCGACTAAGTGTATTGGGCTAACTGGGCTTCATGGGCTTTCATCAAATTCTATTAACATTCTCTTCAGTTAATCAGAGACACGTGAGTGCTTAGGTGAAGCTTACGTGGCACTGGTTAACGATCAGTGACGGAATGGATGAAAAATCTGACGGGAATAAACATTAGGTACATAATTCGCAGCGAATCTAACATTAGGTACATTAACCGTAAAAAATAAACATTGAGTACATAATCCGCACCGAATCAAACATTGAGTACATTACCCGCAGTATACCCTTCTTTTTATTACGATCAAAGATCTTGATCTTCCTAGGAGAGAAGATAAGATACAAGGGGCTAAATGCGCAAAGAACTCGCGGCGTTGAGATGCCTAAGAGTGAGTTTCGCATCCAAAGTGGGGTGCCGGTACTTCTTCGAGAATCGCTCCTTCGAAATCGCCTTCCTTCCGGCGAAAGTTGTCCCGAAAACTCTCTGCGCAAATACACTGTTAGACATTCAACTCTCTGCAAAAAGATTGGAAGCAAGCAAGCTTTACTCACAGCTTCGGCTCCTTGCTTCAGCAGCACGAGAGAAGCATCGATACCGTCGGCGTCAACCTCCATCGGAAACGGACGTGTAATTCTTCTCTGCAATTTTACCGTGACGAAAAATACGCGGTGCTAGTCAGCAGGGACGGATCCATAAAATTATATCGGAGGGGGCTATAATTTTATTTTTTTACTGGAGTAAAATCATGGGTTTTTTTAACAAAAAAAACATCTTTTGATATTTTCTTTGTATGAATACCCTCAGTAATTGGCTTTTTTGTTTCTTAACAATTTAAATCATAGACTGTTCCCGTTTTCGGTTTTCGGGACCGTGTCAAAAAGGGGCTATAGAGTGACTTTTGGTTCTTACAATTAAGTAAATGTTAAGCTGGTCTTGAACACCATCGAATCAAAATGTGTTTCATGTTTTCGTCCCTAAATATTAGACACAAGTTATGAGAATATGAGATGGATAAACAAACCAGTGTTCAAAGTTGGGTTCGGTACTGGTGGGATCTCTTCTCTAAGTCTTCGAGAGACGCAGCGAGGATGGGGAACCAAGGTCAAGAGAGTGAACCGAGCCTATCAAACCCTTCAAGCGCCTACATACCGTGAACCCCCGACAGAAGATCGAACGCGCACGCGTTTCGCCATTCGCCCAGCGACGGACGAAGAAATCCAACATTGGGCCATTCGCCATACGCTCATTCCTCCCACGTGTAAGTGTAAATGTTCAAATAAATGAGTAAGTGTAAAGTGTTGTGTGGAGAATTGATGTGAGATTGTGAAAAGTCTCATATTGATTAAATACAAAGTGTTTTGTGCAATATACAGTATAAGGAAAATAATGGTGATGTGAGCTCAACATGTGGCATAGTGATAAGTATGCCACATGAGTGCCGTGTGGAGGCGAGGTGGCGAGACCATGCCACCTCACGCCTTCGCAACGCCACCCTCGCCGGCGACACCGGCTTCGGCTCGAGCGAGCGACGTAGGCTCGGGTCTCGGGCGCGTGGGCATAGAAGCGCACGTGGCGTCTTGTAGGCGCACGTGGCATCGGGCGAGCGACGTAGGCTCGGGTCTCGGGCGTTCTCGCGGCGATTCTCGTCTCGCCACGTGTCGGTCGGCAATTACTAGCCGTTGGGGGCGGTTTCTGACTGTTTTTTGTTTTCCGTTTTCAGACCAATAACTGCCTCTTTGAAGGGTCGTTACCTTTTTTAGAGTAACTGTTTTTTGGGTCTATTTAATTTCATTTTCATGCATAAACGAAATCAACTTCTTTGTATTCATTTCTCACACACAGACTGACTCTCCAGAACGCGTTCTATCTTACGGTCGGGATTTCGCTTCGTCTTGCGATTTCCCGGTCAAAGGCTTGTCTTATCCTGGGTATTCTTGCAAACAGACTCGAAGACGATTCCGAGTGCTCGAATATTATTAAGAAAACGCATCACATGCGTGATTCAAGTCCCGACGTATTCAACTTCGAAGTGGTTCCCAACGATTGGGCCTCACAAATTTAATGTGCCACGTGGGCCAGCCCGACTCACCATTACTGCATGACTTCTCTATTTTCTTTTTCTTTTTTGTGTGACATGACATGTTATTGGCACGTTTGCCCCCTGGGCCCTGAGCTTTTCGATCAGTATGAAAAAGCCCTTCAAACTTAGATTTTTTTAAAATTGCCCCTCTATCTAGGTATCAAGCGCCTTTACGTCAAAAAATGTTGTAATTTTTTCAAACATTAATATCATTGTAATCTTTATACTGAAACCTCTTTTCATGGACTCAAAAAATAATACAATTTTGTATAGCACTACAAATATGACGTTAATTTTGTTGTGTCACTCCAACACTCTAAAAAAGAAGAAAAAAACGCCTCAAGGCAGGAACCGACTATCTAGTGCCCTCCATAATAATGATATTTCCAAATCTGCTCAAAGCATAATGACGCGATGATAATAGATTATACCTACACAATTTCGGTGGTTTTAGCCTTTTTAAGGATGTTTGATTTCATTAATCAAATACCAAAGTTAGAAGTAATTTACTTTCAGTATGAAAAATATACTTTAGAAGTTAGAAGTTAGAAGTTAGAAGTTAGAACTATGTTAAGGTTATATTTTTTGTGTATTATTTTTAATAAAGTTTGCTCACTTTTGTTAATTTTATTGACTATGAGATTGATTGGTCCCATATTTAAGAGGGTGATGTAAGAGTTGTCCTAGAAAAAAATATCATGGAACTAATTTTTTTTTTTCACTCCAACAATTTTCAAAACCTGTTTTTGGTAATCCAATATTTTATCGGATTTTCCTCGATAATTTAACAATCGTCAAAAGAAAAAACTTGTTTCTGCTTAAGTAGTCGTCGACAAGATAAAACTTAATGGTTTAATAACGGCAAAAAACACTTAAAATTTGGTCAAAGAACTCCTCGTGGTACCCAAAGTCTAAAAGTGGTGATAAAAGTACCCAAAGTCACATTTGGAGCTTTAAACCACTCCATTCTCGTAACCAGTTAACATACTCGTTAAATCTAACCACATGGAAAAAAGTGGGTTGCTGATATAGCAATTTTTTGCCACGTGGACGAGCTCACATCAGTCTCGTTTACGATAAAACAACGAATTAAACCCCTAATTGGGCTCGTCCACGTGCCAAAAAATTATCATGTCAGCAACCCACGTTTTTTCACGTGGCCAGAGTTAACGGGTAAGTTAACTGCGTTACGAGAATGGAGTGGTCAACTCCCAAAATATAACTTTGGGTATTTTTTCCACCACTTTTAAACTCTAGGTACACCATGGGTTCTTTGACTAAACTTTAGGTATTTTTACCGTCATTAACCGAAACTTAATTTTCACTTGAAACCAGGTCGACCCAAATCCGGATTTTCGGAGCCAAAATCTTCACCATTATGAAATTTTGGGCCCAAAAAAAGAAGTAGGAACTAAGAAATACGAATAAAGAGAATAAAAGAAGAGAAAATGAAAAATTCATGAGTAGAAGTATGAATTAAATAAGATATATTGGATAAAAGTATGAACCAATGTTCGAATTTTCGACGATAATCGTCGATTTTTCGGCTTTTCGGTAGTTACCGGTAAGTTGCCGGTTGTAATGCTTATCGTTTTTATATACTTTTCGACGATTTTCGAGGTTTTCGATAAACCGATTACCAACCGATTTTCGGTAAAATCAGTGTAAAAAAATAGACTTTTCGGTAAAAAAAATTTCGGCAAAAATAATTATATTTGCACAAGAGCACCCCACCCCACCTCGCCACGTCACGTCCGGCGGCGGCGCGCGCGTGTGGTGGTGTAACATTTGTGTGAGTCCTCCCCCATCCACAAAATCCTATGACCCAAAGGGCCCAAGCCCTTGTCCCTAATATTTGGTATATAAACATCACCAAACTCTTGTCATCTATCAATGTGGGACTTTTTGCTATTCAACTAATATCACACAACTTAACATACACATACACTTTCACTTAATAATTTAACTTAATATTACACACTTCAAATAATATTATACACTTAACATACATATTAACACTTCACCTAACATACATATACACTTAATATGTATATTCATTTAATATTATACACTTCAACTAATATTAATATTATAATTATACACTTAATAATTTAACATATGTTTTGTGGTATGATATTATCAAAATATTTTATAAGTTAGATGTCAAAAAGTATCGATAATCCGTCGATAATCATCGAAAAGTATCGGTAATCGGTAAGCTACAGTGTTATAGGTTTTCCGTCGGTTAATCGGTAAGCTATCGATTAATCCGTCGAAAACGGTAATCGGTTTATCGGTAACATCGGTAAGTTGAACCATGGTATGAACCATGGAGATGTATTGGCAAGTATGTGAGTTTCTTCTTGTCTATGCCATGCACAATATGGCTCAAAATCAAGATATGAAGCTTCAACAATGGCTATGCTTTCACATTTGATTCCATTTTCATTCATACTTTGTTGCCTTAATTTGTGCTTCTTTTTATTATTATTGTGTTTATAGAACGAATTATAGCTTGTAAGGTTGGACGCTTGGACTAGAATGTCACAATTTTGATTGTGAGGGGTTCTTTTCTTGAGATTGCAAAATTAGAAAGATACCATTTTGGTTTAATAAGCAATATATATACAAGAGTTAATATTAGTTCTTTACGTGTGCATTGTAGTAATGTGATAAAACACCTTACCTTCTTAGATACAGAAAAATAGTTCACACACTGTAGCGGCCCAATTGCTTGTGTTGGATGGGGCCCAATGTCGTTTGTGACTTTTGTGAGTTTTTGGGCTTGGACTTCTGGCACCTCAAAGTCAATCGGGTCCCTTTTTTGACACGGGACCTGATCCGGGCCCGCACGCTACCTGATTACAGGTTCGGGCACCACACTTATCAGGTCTCCACGTGGAAAAGGTCGCAGAGTTGATTTTAAGATGAACCATCGTGGATAACACCTCTGGCCTGCGTCATTAATTCAAATACGGGTCCTGCGCTCTATCCGTAAAGTCAATATATCTCCAGAACTTCCGCTCTTTTTGGATTTCTTGCTTCTGAAACCTGACAAAACAACACCCGCAATCAGGGAGAATCGGGGGTTTTATCCCCTGATTCACCTCTGACGCTCAACATTAGTCGGATGTTTGAGTAAGTATAAATTTTAGGGGGTCTATAGAGAGTTTAGAGCGGTTTCTGGGCCTTTGAATTGTCATCCACTTAAGTGAACCCGAGCTCCCCTTTTATAAGGAAATCTCGAGGATTAAAATGCAATTATCTCCTCATCCGAAAATCCCTTGATGCAATATTATATAGTTTTTTGCATCCACGGGATGTGGCTGATCTAACTCCGCAATCGGAGTCTCAATCCGATGTCGGACGCGCCCGCACGCGTGCCCCGAAGATCGGTGACGCACGCCCATGCGTCTGCAGGCTCCTGGCGTGCCTAATGGCTGGCTGACACGTGGCAGCTATCCTTTAGGGCCCTGAGTGGCCCACTTGTTTCGCCCCCGGTGCCCCGGACTCATCCCGGATCCGTTTTCCACAAATTTAATATCGTTTATGGGTGTTTTGATATTTTTGGGATCATCTGGACACTTTATTTTTACAAAACGGACTTTCAGAGAATATTTTGGGCTAAAATTGATTATAATTAATTAAAGAAAAATTCAATTAACAACTTTTCCGTAATTATACGTTCCGTAAAATACCCGTAACGTTGTATGTTTCCCAAAAATAAACATTATTTGTTTTATGAAACAAACAAAATATACCGTCTTAGTATAATGAGAGGGTTGAAATTGTCAAAAAAAAATAAGGAATCAATCAACAATATATTTAAATAAATCGAATCATATATTAAGCCGATAATTTAACTATGGAGGTTGCATGATCCATTCTTTTCATCTCGATTCCGTATTTTTGTCCTCACCCGTTCTCAAGAAAATGACTGTTGCGTATGAAGATGACTATTATCCAAACGGAGGGAGTTTGTGAAGCGGATTGAGTCACATCTGAATAATTTTGTCGCTTTCATATTTTATTTTAGACAATTGTCGTTTTAGTTGGTTAAAACTTAGATGCTTGTACCGCGATAATCCGTATAAATCGGTTCCCGTGATGGATTTATCGTTTAAGTTGATCAAAGAAGTCTTCCCGTCCCCACAGCAAACAAAACAGCTCAATGTTGATCCCTGATTTTCTTCTTGTATCAGATTACTTTCTTTTTTTGTATAGTTTGGCCCCTAAATATATATCTCTATCAATTTTCCCCTTCATTTTTTTTTCCATAAATAAACGAGTTCATGTTAAAAATTAACGTGTTTATGTTATTTTTAAAGGGCAAAATCGTCATATGTTCCATTAAATTGGAGTAACAATCTTCGAATTTTCGTGGATACAGACATATACATTGCTCACAAGAAAAGATACATAAATCACAATTTATAAATTATATATATATATGTATATATTCATATATTTCTTCTGATTACAACCGTAACAAAATAATTTTTTAAATTATCACGAGAATTTCGAAAACTTCTCATCCGAACTTAAGTTATGATCAATTACACAGCTGTACACTAAATCCCGGGCTACAAAAATCGCGTCCATCACGGCGGCGACGCTACAATAGGTGCATCCTTTCGACGTATGAGTGGAGCAGCCACCGGTTGAGCGGCTCGCCGCAGCCGACGAAGCAGCCCGCGTTGCCATTCTCCGTGTAGAATGGGAAGCCGAACATGCGCAGCAGCTCCTGAACGGACCGCCGCACCAGCGACGACCCCGTCACGCGGCTGCGTCTGCCCCACCCCGTAACGATGTCGATGCGCGCCGGGCCCGCGCCCGACGCCAGCAGCTCCCGCCGGAACCGTGCGAGGGTCCGCGCCAGCGCCGTCACTGCAGTGCCGTCCGACATCACGTGGAGGTTGATTAGCCAGCGGCTTGGGCCACGCGCCGTCACCGCGTCGGGGTACACGTTGCGCCGCTCCGCCGCCTCCCACACGGACCCCGCCTCCTCCTTGAGCCCCGACTTGTGGAGGAAGTCGACCACCGCATCGACAAGTCCCCTCTTTCCCTCGCGGTCCTCACTGTGCATCAGGTCGAGGAACCCAGCAACGTGGGCCTGCACGTTTTGGCCGTCAGGCCCCGCCGCGGGCAGGGTCAGGAGGAAGGCGTGCGCCGGGTGGCCGGTCGCCGCCATGAGCTTGCAGCAGAGCCCCATGTCGGTCGGGGAGCGAGCATCGGTGCAGCAGCTGAGGAGGAGCGTGTAGGTCTGCAGCGAGGGGCTGAGCCCTAGCCGGACCATGCCACGGAGCAGTTCGTACGCCTCTGGCAAGCGGTGGACTCTCAGGAATGCACTGAGCAGCGAGTTGCAGGTTGGCACGTTTGGATGCAACCCGGCCTCGAGCATCGCCTGGTGTACAAGCAAAAAAGAACAATTGAATTGGTATATAATTATACAATTTTTTTAGCGAAACCGCGAGCGGTACTACCGGTATACCGGCATTTATCGATTTTGGACTAATAAACGGTGTTTACCAGTTTTAATAAAAAGTGCCATAATCAAGTAATTATTTTCAAATTAAATTTTCACGACTTATCAGAATAAACTTTTCAAAACATAGTAAATTTTCGAATCAAATCATAAAACTTTTATCCAAAACATATGGAATTGTTAAAACCGATAGATGAATACAGGTTCTCAGTTTTTTCTACCGCAAATAATCATTAAAAGTTTTACATTTAATGATAAACTAATTATAATAACTAACAAGTAATATTTGACTTTGTAATTACCTGGTACCACTCGCGAGCCTTGTCGATGTTGCCGGACTTGCCCCACAGGTCGACCAAGAGCCCGTAAACCGGCTCGTCAGGGACCCAGTTCTCACGCTGCATCTCGGAAAAAACTGCCTCGGCTTCTTCGAGGAGGCCGCAGTGCCCAAGTACCTCCATGACTATACTATACGTCACTTTGTCGGGATAAAACCCGGCATTCTGCATCTCGCGATAGAGGTCTAGCGCTATCTCGTAGTTCCGCGCCTTGGCCTGCAAAGCCAGCATGATATTGTACGTGACGAGGCTCGGCACGCAGCCCTCGCCGACCATCTTGTGGAACAGGTCGTGTGCCGCCGCCAGGTGTCCGGCCTTCCCGAGGCAATTGATCATCACGCTGTACGTGAACGTGTCGGGGGAAAGCCCCGCGTGCTGCATTCGGTCATAGAGAGCGAGCGCTGCGTCGAGGTACCCGCTCTTTGCGTGGATGTCGATGAGCGTGCAGTACGTGACGCGGTCGGGCTCACATCCGGAGGCTTGCATTTTCTCGAACACGATCATCGCCTCTCTCAAATAGTTAGCGCGGCCATAGCTGTGGATCAGGCGGTTGTACGTGACGACGTTCGGTCGGCAGCCATCGTCACTCATCTCCCGGAGCAGCGCATCAATAGCTCCGAACTGCCGAGCCCGTCCGAGGATCCCGACTGTCGTGGTGTAGGTGTGGCCATCATGTCGAAATCCCGGTTTCCGTTTAAGCCAATGGAAGAATCCGAGCGCCACGCTGTGATCCTGAATCTGCTTCAGGATCTGGTTTGCTTGGTAGGCGTCCATGGAAAAGGTGAGATTATTGAGTGCCTCTTCAGCTGCTCGCCCCCACTTTTGGCCTTGTAAAAGGCGTGACACCCTTTCGACGACGCTCCCGTTGTTTGCGGAATTTCGTCCGCGGGCTGGAATTTCGTGTGCCGGCTGGAATTTCATATCTCTCGGCGGTCGGACAAAACCTTTACTGTAACTAGCATGCCCCAAAAGGTGGGATTCTGAAGCCTGACTCACTCCATTGGAAGTGCTAAAATCGGGTTTGAGACCGTTCGTGGGAGCTCTCGTCCTCTGCTGCGGTACAGCCCGCCTGTCCACCGGCGCAGTCTGCGCCACAAACGAGTCTTCCTTTTTTGTATGGGGACTGGCCTTATTAGAATTGACTTTATCGCTTTTGCTCTTCGTGGCATTGGAGCTCGACCGGGCAGATGCCTCAGAGGACGCCCTTGATTGGATACCGGAGAAGTTGTCTCTGTTGATGCGCTTCACGTGGGACGATCTGATGCTCGATATTCTTCCAGGATCGACCATGGACGTTTTTCCAGAGTTGAGGATTCCAAGCCCATCCGACAGTGGAAACTGGTGATGCACCATTTCGGACAAAAAATTCACCGCCGCGACGCCAGCTTTGACGAACTGATGCACTGTCTCCTTTTCCCCTGCGTCGACCGCAACGCCGGAGTAGCTCACGGGGTGCGACCTGGCCAGAATCCGCGGCGCGATCATGGCTGGGCTCAGCGGATTCGGCTGGCCGATCACTTTCGACGCATCGCCCGAGACAAAAGCTCCCGCCCTCGCCGAATTCCCCTCCGGTCTCTGAGCAAATGCAGCTCCGTTCCTAAGGCTCTGCCTCTTCGAGACGCAGGCTTCGTCTTCGGGGCAGGTGCACGAGCTCCCGTCCGAGGCGTTATTGCACCGCGTCCCGCTGAGAAAGAAAGACCTCGCTCCATTCGACAGCGTCCCGATCGGCTTCCCTCTCAACATTATCTGCAGAGTTCATCGAGAACCTTCAGTACCAATCGCAAGAACACTTCCTCAATCATCAAAACCGAAAACCTAATCAAACCTCGCTCCTGGTCAACCATTTCCTCACCAAAACTCCAAATCATCACACACATACATTTCAAACACAGAAGGACGATCACAATCGACCATTGCAGCTGCAAGAACGCGCGTATACACAATACACCAAGCTCGAGACTCTCATAACGAAATCACACTATCTCGAAACCGAACCAAGAAACATTCAAAAACGAAGCAAGAACTCAGAAACAAAACATATACATATACATATACATATACATATACACAATACCGGCTTCAGAGTGATCGTTCGGAGAGAGAGAGGTCTGGTTTTAGCAGCCGCCGAAGGAGGAGAGAGAGAGAGACATGGAAGGAAGCTGAGAGAGAGAAAGGTCTGTCTGTCACACTGAATAAGCTAAAAAAGCCCCTCCATTTTGCGATTCATTTTGCCCTATTTCTCGCCCGCTCGAATTCTGCCACGTGTCCACTTTCACGGTTTTTGCGTGACAGACTAGATATTTTGAAATTTCATTTTCGGGGTATATAATTATATATCATTTTTGTTTTTCTAAAAGAATATTGACGGCATAATAGTCTAAGTTCACTAATATATTTTTAAAGAAATTAACAATAATAATTGGGGGTGTATAAAACCGATAACATTATTTTTCGCCACCGAAGATTTTAGTTTTTATGAAAATTAAAAAAAAAAGTTAACATGCTTACTCTTGTTTGCTAAATGATATATATTTGGTAATTTAAACTTAAATAATGAGATTTTCCAACAAGAAAAAATGGTGTACTAAGAAATAAAATATTTTAAAAATAAATGTTGCATGTTTGTTGTGATGCTTCAAATATAAAATAAAAAAGATTGTACAAAAATTCAATTGGACAAAGATTCCATTTTTTATTTATATATTACCTTTTATTTCAATATTGACTGTTGACCTTCACATCTGTATATAACTACATATAACTTAATAAATTTTATTTATTTATCAACTAATTTGTTTGGCTTTAAATTTCAATAACGTGTCTTCTAGACGTAAGTCAAATGTAAAAATAAAAGGTCAACGGGTTTTTTTTTATCATTATCATCATCACGAACTGATTAGTAGTAGTCAACGGTCAAGATATTTGGGGTGCACGATAGATATTGTGAGCGAGACTTACAGTAGTATTGTCTCACGGTGTCGACGTGGACTAAGTGAGCACCAAGATATGGAATATTCTTCGAAATTTATATAAAAATTAAATAAAATATTGAATTGTCAACTTTCTTGCTGCTCAAGCCAATTTTTAAATTTATTATTTTAAACTATTATTATTAAACTACCAAATTAATTACTTTTTCTTTCTTCCTTTGGGGTACAAAGTCTATTTTTGCCTTTGATTCCTTTTTTTCTTTTACTTTTATTATAGTATATCAAGAGCATCGATTCCTTTTTGTGTTTTTTTTTTTTAATGTGAGTAATTGATACAAATACATTTTTTTGCGTTGCAAAAAAATCACGTTTTTCCGTTAATTCTTTGCGATGCCCGGTAACTCATTTCAACATTTTTTTGTAGTCCTATATAGCTTCGTGATAAGAAAATTGCTAATTGTAGTTTTGTAAGGGCACACGTAATTACTCGAGAAAGGCGACTTTTTAAAAATATAATTTATATATGTTCAAACAAACCAACCTATATTTTACTTGATGCCGGAGTCTCGTTTATGACAGGATAATATGTTCTAGATGCGTAATCTACACATGTTTCGCTACCTTTTATATTTACACGGATAAGATAATATATTTTTTTCATTCGCCGGAAATCGGAATGGTCAAAGAATATAATGATTCCATCTCCCAATCCCAACTACACGGACCACCGAGATTGTCGTTTGAGAACGCTTCTAAGACGTCTTCTCGATATGGCTCTCACAGAAAGCTTCTTGAGAGCTCTTCTTTATTTAATATCAGACGAGCAATAACCGGTTAATCAGAAGTATTAGAGTATTTAAAAAAAAAAGTTCAATTGGTAAATTATATACTCTTAAAGACTTAAACAATTGATCAAGTCATAACCCATATTATTATCGAAATATAATAACAAAATTACAAACATATATAAAATAATAAACACATCCTATTAAGATCAAGACTTCATGCAAGTATCCCTAAAAAAAAGACTTCATGCAAGTAGTTAAATTAAATATATACAACTCTAACTATACTATATTTTTGTTCAATTTTAAAAATATAGGTGAAATTAGTTAGTAGATGATATAATTATATCTTTAGGGGAAAAAATACTAAGTGTCTTTCTTGATTTTATTGTAAATTAAATTGCATGTTGGTCCTTGAGTATTGGATTCTGGTTCTTGGACAAGGCCCAAACCAACAACATAGTTTTTAATGTAGAGAATCCAATGTTTTTATTATGGCCCAAATTTATTTATTTTTCTTCTAAATTATTTTAGCTAAGTTTTTAATGTTGAGAATCCAATGTTTTTAATGTAAGAGTACGATTCGGAACTAGTATTCCGTATTTTTCAATACCGTTTTCTTTTTTTACCTTGAAGCTCCAAATTACCTTTACTATACTAAACTTATACTTTCTATAATTTTAATATTTTTCTTTTCATTTTTTAAAGTGTAGAAAGATAGATCAGAGAAGGTGAAATGAGAATGGAGTAAACTTTGATGATTATTCTTAATTCATCTTTAAAAAGCATTTGGAATACTTCTTTTCCTCAAAGAAAAGATGAGCTGTGAATGATAAGCTTAGCACATGCTCTCTTCCCAACCCATAACCAAAAATCATCACATTGTCAACTTCTATTTATTATATATATATATATACAAACTTTTGCTTTGTGAATATAAATATAGAAAGAAAACCAAAATTTCGGTTTCTCATTTCGTAAAATAAGATAAAAAATCGGTTGTGAAAAACAAATTCCGGAATTTCATATTAGTAGGAGATTCGTGTCAATCCAAATTTTTACACGTGAATGTTGTAAATGTAAGAGGAGCCAAAACTTTGGTTGACATTTTCTTGTCTCAAATATAAAATCGTAATCAGTTATTATCAGAAACTATATAATTAACGGGATGACTCGTGTCGTATCTTCTTATAAGAAACTATATCATTTTCCGACATGAACTTCTTAATTATTTTAATCGTTTCAAGAATTATTTATTACATCCCTTCATTTATTCTATCATGCATGTAATCTACACGACGAGAAATGACTGGCCTACAACAAAGACGGAATAGCCAAACATTATAATATATAGTTTTTTTTCTTCTTATTATTAATATGTTTAGTTTCATAAAAGCTGGATGGTGTAAAGTTGGTTACGTGAACATGGCTATTCCATCATTAAAACCATTGAACCTTTTTCATTACTTTCTTCTTGCTTACTTATATAGTCATTCCCTTATATAGAGGTAAGGATATATATATATATATATATATATATATATATATATAATAGCGGCAAAAGTGGCCAAAGTTAGACCAAATGTGCAAATAAGTGGCCAAACCGATTTAATATCGGCATAAGTAGCCAAAGTTTACCAAATCGTGGACAGTACAAATTCCATCCATTTCATTTCAACGCCGTTAGCCACGTCATTTCCACAAGTGTTGAGCTTTGGCCACTTATTTGCACACTCGGCCTAACTTTAGCCACTTTTGGCGCTATTATCCCTTATATTTTTGCATTCCAAAGTATTTTTAGGGTTTATCTAGATATTTTTTTTTCTTTTTCTTATCACTCTCAATTTTGAAAACATTAAAATGTGTTATCGGTTTCACATGTAATTTACGATCATAGGATTTGACATAAAACGTCTATATACTTAATTGTTAGGGACCATTATATTTTTTAAAGGAATAAGTACGAAATACCCATGTAGCCACAAGTTTTTTTTTTTTTAATTACTCATTGTGTGTATTAAAATGAACTAAAATATGTATGTTTTAATAAGTTTATACAAAATAAAAATTTCGTTAATAATGTTGGCCTAACATTGTTAGTTAGAGTCAAGGCTAAAATCGAGACTTTGTAATATTATTTTATTGAGATGTATTTAATTGTTAGAGACCCGAAATTTTGTTTAAGGAAATACCCATTTAGCCACAAAATATTTTTTAAAAAAAATTACTCATTATGTGTATTAAAATGTACCAAAATGGGTAGTGTTTTAAAAACTTTGTAAAAAAATGATAATCTCGTTAATAATTTTGCCTAACATTGTTAGTTTAGAGCCGAGACTAAATCGAGACTTAGTAATATTATTTTATTGAGATTAACAATTTAAATGAAATTTTACTGGACGAAGTAGTCTTTCGGTCTATAATGCCAAGGCTTCGTGGTTAATAGTTTGGCACACCAATATACCATAGTTTAAAAAAAATAAAAAATTTAACAGTAGCATCAATGATTTGATATGGGTTTTGAGATTAGTGAAAGTGACTAATACCTTCTTGTTCTATTTCTTGTTCCGTAAGATGGTTTTATTTTTATTTTTTATATTTCGACCCCTAAATCATGATCATGTAATTGTACAGGGCCGAGAACCTCAAAAATTTGTTAGTACTGTCTATCCCGTACCCTGGTGAACCAAACAGATCGTAAGTCTTCCAAGCATGGAGAGGCTAAACTAATCACTAGTAACCCCTACATTTTGCGCAAAGTTAACAAAAATGATTTTTTTTCTACGTAAATTATGCGTGGTGATTTCAAATGACTAAGTCCATAAAAACATGGTACAATAAAATTTCATAAAATTAATAATATTAATAAAATAACATAATGGTCCCTGACAATTAAATATATAGAGGTTTTATGTCAAATCCTATGATCGTAAATTACATGTGAAACTGATAACACATTTTAATGTTTTCAAAATTGAGAGTGATATTCAACGTTCTAAATTTAAAAAACGTAATCAGTTCTTTCGGAAATCAAGTTTTAGTCAAATCTTAAGAAAAAAAAAATCTAGATAAACCCTAAAAATACTTTGGAACGCAAAAAAAAAAAGGATAATAGCGGTAAAAGTGGCTAAAGTTAGGTCGAGTATGCAAATAAGTGGCCAAAGCTCAACACTTGTGGAAATGACGTGGCTAACGGCGTTGACATGAAATAGATGTAATTTGTACTGTCCACGGTTTGGTAAACTTTTGGCTACTTATGCCGATATTAAATCGGTTTGGCCACTTATTTGTACACTTGGCTAACTTTGACCACTTTTGCCGTTATTATCCCATATATATATAAATATATATTTATGTGGGTGTATATTGAAAGAGAGAACTAATCAATGAAGATTGTGTTTGCTCGTTCATTAATTTTATCTCCCTACCCAACCAAATTATATATATATATATATATATATATATATATATATATATATATATATATTCGTACGTATTAGAAGTTGGAACAACGGCCGTGCCCGAGGGGATGTAGATATATATATATATATATATATATATATATATATATATATATATTCGTACGTATTAGAAGTTGGAACAACGGCCGTGCCCGAGGGGATGTAGGCACGCACATATACTAGAAAAAATAATTCCACATTTACGGGCCAAACGAACTTAATTTTAGGATCCTGAAATTAGTTTAAATGATATTTTATGAGTATATTTACCTCCAAAACGCTAGATGCGCCGTACTAGAATAGATAATAATTTATAACGTACACAAATATCTAATATACTTTTAAAAAAAATAGTTTTACAATTTTAGTAGGCGATAGGGCTGAAAATTTTGTATTTGCCCCAATTCAAGTATTTTAGTAGAATTCTAGGCATAACAAAAAAAAATGTTGGATTCTCCTTTTATTCTCTTATTTTCATAGATGAGACTCTTAACCGTGAAAGCATCGGTGGCCAGAAGCGTCATATTTGAAAAAAAAAATCATATTTGAAGGGGAAAAAACTCAATTTTAAGGTCCCGAGATTACTTTAAATTAAATTTTATTAGTACTTTTGCCAATAAAATGCTAGAAGCGTCATATTTAAATGAGTGCCTATTTATTATACAAATATCTTATATACTTTTACATAAAAAATTAGTTTTACAGTTTTAGTAGGCGAAAGGCGGTAGGGCTGAAAATTTGTATATGTTTCCCAGTTTTGTTCCGGTTCATGTATTTAGTAGAATTCTACCCACAACAAACAAAATGTTGATTCTCTTATTTTCTTCTAAACTCTGAATTCCGAGACTATTGTGTAGGTTGGCGAGAGCGGCAACGGAAAATCGACGGTGATAAGGCTGATAAAACAGTTCGACGACCCACTCTCTGGTCGTGCAATGCTCGACAACGTGGAACTGAAATCACTGAAGCTCAACTGGTTGTACAAACAATCGGGCTTAGTAAGCCAAGAGTCGATCCTCTTCAACGAGACAATATGCACCAACATCGCCAAGCAAGGCGACATCACTAACGAAGAAATCATCACTGTAAAAAAGCGTCAAATGCTTACACCTTTGTAACATCGTTACCGCACTGCTACGACACCAACGTCAATGAACGGGGGATACAATTGCTACGTGGCAGAAGCAAAGGATTGTGATTGCCCAAAAAATACTAAAGAACCCAAAGATTTTGCTGCTATACGACGCAACTAGTGCGCTCGACGCAGTGTCGGAGCGGGTGATGCATGATGCACTAGACTTGGTGATGGTGGACCGTACCACTGTGGTCGTGGCCCACCGCCTCACCACCATCAAGGGCGCCGACGTCATCGTCGTTAGGGGTGCAAATGATATCCATAAATCGCGTAATAATCCGAATCTGTGTCTGGATTTAAAATCCGAATCCGAATTCCGACTCATCTCATCCTCTCGATCTCATCAGAGCTTGCCCCGCGGCTCTCCGACTCATCCGAATTACACTCTAGAGAAATAGAATTCATCTCAGCGCCACAAGCCTTCTCCGGAGGTCATACACTAGCCCCTGCATTCGTGAGATATCGCTTCTTCACAAAGTTAACGAAACGACCACACTTCACCGTATCTATGTCAAACCTCTCGCACTTTGACTGAGTCCTTCTCGACACAGGCAAAGAGAAATTGCTTCACTGCCAAACAAGAAAGAAGCGATTCCATAAAAATAAAAAATAAAAAAACAGAGAACAACAACAACGAACCACAAAAATCTCTCGTTCCATTCACAAAAATCAAGAAAAAAATAAAGAAAAATTCCTCAAAATAAAAATTCTAAAAAACGGGTACTCGGTACCCGGTTTCTTGTAATGATTTATTTTTCCTTTAATTTTTAAAGGTTTCTTTCAATTATTTTTATTCAATTATTTTCATATACTCTCATGTTTATTTGACTTGTAATACTTTTTATTGTCTATCATATGTTTACAGTTGAGCTTGATTGATGATGATGATGATGATGATGATGATGCTTGATGCGCTGAATGAAAAAACGGTGGCAGAGACTGTTTTTTTTTTTATGCGCGAGACTATATTTTTTTATGCTTGATGCGAGAGACTATGTTTTTTTTATGTATTTTAATTTCAAGACAATGAATGTATATATTTTTTTTTCTTTTTGAGATGATATACTTTTTTAAAACATAAAAAATACGGGTGGTAAATTCGGTAGTTCCCAAAATCAGGTAGCAAATCCGGTTAGTTTCCAAATCTGTGTACCAATTAGTAAATCCACGTATAAAAAACTAGATACCCAGATTTTGGCTACCGGATCCAGGTATCAATGGTGGCCGAGAAAGGGCGCCACGAAGAGCTCATGAATATCATGGGTGACATGTACCGATAACTTGTGGCACTTCACGAAAGCACCGCATGAGCATGGTATTACAGTTGGAACCATTGCATCTGAAATAAAATATAATTTAGATTTCATTTGAAAATGAAGTTTTTCAATTGCTTGCTCCGTGAATGCATCCAAAAGCTTCCGCGAAATTTTTGTGATATCTTGTTTTCTTTTGTGTTTAGTGATTGTAACTTGGTCGCTCATGTTCTGGTTGCCAAGACTTGCGCTTCCACTTTAGCGAGATGTTGCTTCGATGTCACAATTCCTGGTTGGATTGACTCTTTATTGGTGTAAGATATTGTTTAATAATAAAAAGCATAGAACCTTGTCAAAAAGGACAAAAACGCACGCAATCAAATCATATGTCGCACACACGTTGAATTTCTCGGTTGAGAATTAACGGAATTAACTTAATTATTTACGCTAAAAATCTACATCATCGAAAAATTGTGTTAAAAAAGAATATATATTTTTTTTGTAATTAATGAGAATTTTTATCACAATTATCCTTAAAATATAGGGTAGTTTTGGCCGGGTAGGCTTGTTAAATTGTTGACCAATTATTAACTTGCTTTCACAAACTAGTTTTCCCCTTAATCCAAAAGGAGAATAAAACGCTTGAATTTTTTAGGAAATCCAACACCCCCAAAAATCACATGAATAGATATACGAGTCATATATATATATATATATATATATATATATATATATATATATATAGGGTTAATGATGGCAAAAATACCCAAAGTTTGGTCAAAGAACCCCTCGGGTACCCAAAGTTTAAAAATGGTAGTAAAAATATCCAAAGTCATATTTGGGGAGTTGATCACTCCAATCTCGTTACACCGTTAATTTACATGTTAACTCTGACCACACAGACAAACGTGGGTTGCCGACAAAACAATTTTTTCCACGTTGACAAGCCCACATCAGCCTCGTTTACGAGAAAACAGCGAATTAAACCCCTAAGTAATACTATTTAATACAACTAATTGAACCTCTAATGATTACACTTAACGAAACAGATTTTTCCACGTGGCCAGAGTTATTGGGTAAGTTAATGGCGTTACAAGAATGAAGTGGTCAACTCCCCAAATGTGACTTTGGGTATTTTTGCCACCACTTTTAAACTTTGGGTACCCGAGAGGTTCTTTGACCAAACTTTGGGTATTTTTGCCGCCATTAACCCTATATATATATATTATGTGTGTGTGTATATATACAAATATATGTGTGTGTCTGTAGTAATAGAATTTGGGACCATTTATCTTCTTGGTCTTCCACTACTATAATTAACCTAGTAGTGACTTCTTCTTATTCAGATTTTCTTATCTTGAAAAGCCAAACGCAAGTCGTTTTCTCAAATTATATTAGGATTGAATAAATCTACAAGCAATTTGTGGGTGTAAGTTATTGGTTGGAAGAGTCATTGAGAATTACATGAAACAAAATTTGCAATAAGTAAATAATAGAGGAATAAAAGTCAATCAATAGAAAGTGTTCAACATCATTATCAATTTTGAAGGGAATTATTCTACAACTAATCCATTGTAAAGACAAAAAGTCCATAACAAAGGGTTGAAAACGACTAAGAAATTAAGCAATTAATTAAGTAAATAACCTTTGACTAAATTCATATACATACTATACTAACTTATATTAGTGACTTGCCAATCATAAATTTCTTAATTAAGGAGAAATTAGTAAGAAAATATTTTATTCTTCTTTTATTCTCGAAAACAACCGAAATGAAGTTTCAAGTCCGAGGCTGGTCGCATATCTACAAAAGAAGAAACTTCAAATTCGAAACATCCTCTCTCGAACTCGTAGTTGGCCGCTCGTTCACGATCAAGTTCCTTACACGGCCAAATGGTCACCTACAACCTTTAAATAGTTGCAAGTAGCTTGAAAAGAACAATTATATATGTTTGGAGTTATAGTCCATGTTAATAATTTTGATCCATAATTAACCTCCATAAAACCACCCCTTTTAATAGCTAGTAAATAGTTATTGACCTATATCTTAGAGATATAATAGATAAATAAATAAAAATACAAATTCTCAAAATTGGTGAGCAACTTCATGGAGAAGTATATATGCATCTTAAGCCATCTCCATCACTCTCACCCACTTTGAAATAAATAATTATTCCCAAAAGGTTCATACTTCATTCATTTCATACCAATAATATTGACCAATTATAAGCTTTTAGCCGCATTTGTATTTAATATTTTCATTAAAATCTACACCAAAGAAATATGTCACCATTTAATTAAGTGTATATAATATAAATTGAATGTATGAAACAATCAACGCGTGGTTGGTGGTTTTTGCTTAAGAAATGGTCATGACTTTCGGGAGCTCAACAATGATTAAGTCGCTAATATATGCTTTGGAGAATATTAAGAAACATAAAATAATTATTAGAGAATTTGGCTTTATACTAAAATAATTATTAGAGAATTCGCGTAAACATACTATCAGTCTATATAAAATATACCGTAAAGTATCTACCGATCAAATATCCAAATACATCATAAATATTAGCATACACGTATATAAAGAATAATAAACAAAGGAATAATATCGATAAAAATTACTAATAATAATAAAAAATAGAATAATATTGTTAACCTACACTAAAAGAAAATATTTTTTAATATTTTTATTATTATTTATAATTAATTATATATTTGTGAAAAAAAGGAAGAGTTAAAGGGTATAAAAAAATGAATTTCCCTAATTAATATGTCAAAGTCAAACTACAAATATATTTAAAATATAAGAAATAGTTTCCTAATTTTTTTTTCTCCCAAAAATAAATAAAAATATCCACCAAATATAACAAGCCGACAAAAATGCAGGTGTACCGTAATATCGTGATCTCTCAATAGATAATATTTCTTTTTCTTCTTCGAATTTATTAGCAAATTCTATAAATATCGAAGTTTTAATACGTGGAATTATATGGAACGTGTTATATTTATATACGTGGGAAAACATATAGGGTTTATGTTGATTTTTGAGTGTAAGTATATGTTAAATCTTAAAAGTCAATATTTGAAAGTCAATCCAACAATTTATTGATAATAAATGGAAAATTTGATTAAACGTTTGCTAGTAAATGAGGATATATAATTTTATGTCTAATTAATGCATTACACGTATTTAAAAATATTTATATTCTTAATTTTGTAGATCATGGTCAAAGCTCAAAATAATAATAAGAAATAGTGAGTTTATGCGAGACTATAAATACGTAAATTTGTAGGCATATAATGTAGCTTAATTTATTAATAATATATATTCTTTAAAAATTACTTAGCTTTAGTGCTTTACTAATAATGTTATAGCTTAATCATTGACGGTTTTGGCACGTTTCGAATTGAAATTCTCGACAATATTTACATATTGAAAAACCGACGATCGACATTAATACGCAATTATCGAATGCAAATCCGGAGCGCCCGTTACAATCATTTCACCTAGTGATTTACAATTATTATCCTTTAAACTTTAAAGAGAAGAAAAAAATAATAATTCTTTTTGCCAAATCACTTTAATAATTTCCAAAACTTTAAGTATATATTAATTTAACCTAAAAAGGAAAACAAAAGTAACGCAAAAAATGATTATCATCAAATGTTTTTTTTAATTAATTAATTAATTATTTATTTTCTTTTTCAAAAAACCTTTTTTCTCTCATTTCTTCAACTGCCCCGCGTTCACTCTCTCTCATCTCCTCTCTCTCTCTCTCTCTCTCATCACTTTCTCTCTCCTCTCTCTCCGGCGAAGCCTCGCCGGAGCTCTGACAGCTCGCCGTGGAGTTCGGAGCGGCTTCGAGAAGCAGCCATGGGGAACTGCTTGGCATGCGTGGGAGAGGACTCGGTGATTGACGAGCGAGCGAGCCACGCAGCGAACCAGAAGAAGAGCGACGAGAAGAGCTCGAAGCAGGCGAACAAGAAGAAGAAGGCCCGGGACCGGTGGTCGAAGCCGTACTCCGACGACTCCGCGCGGTCTCCGGCGCCGATCAGAGTCCTGAAGGACGTGATTCCGCTCAGTCACCGGACTCGGATCGGCGACAAGTACGTGCTCGGCCGGGAATTGGGTCGCGGCGAGTTCGGAATCACGTATCTCTGTACTGACAGGGAGACCAAGGAAGCCCTAGCTTGCAAGTCCATCTCCAAGCGGAAGCTCCGAACAGCTGTGAGTAACGGAAACCGAAATATAATCCTTGAATTTCGCAGATTTTTTGGAGAGAATTTCGTTGAATTTCGGTTGAATTTTGTGTTCGTTGGTCAGATTGATATCGAGGATGTGAGGCGAGAGGTGGCGATAATGTCGACTCTGCCGGAGCATCCGAACATCGTGAAGCTGAAGGCGACGTACGAGGACAACGAGAATGTCCACTTGGTGATGGAGCTCTGCGAGGGAGGCGAGCTTTTCGACCGGATCGTGGCGCGGGGGCACTACAGCGAGCGGGCGGCGGCGACGGTGGTGAAGACGGTGGCGGAAGTGGTGAGGATGTGCCACGCCAATGGCGTGATGCACCGGGATTTGAAGCCGGAGAATTTCTTGTTTGCGAACAAGAAGGAGAACTCGCCTCTCAAGGCCATTGATTTCGGCCTCTCGGTCTTCTTCAAGCCCGGTAACTCCTCGGATTTCCTGATTTGTTACTGTTTGATTAGGATTTGGTCTGAAATTCCGGGTGTTCATGTCTGGTTTTGAGGTCTTCTTAGCTTGTTCGTGTGTTCGGTGTAGGTGAGACGTTTTCGGAGATCGTGGGCAGTCCGTACTACATGGCGCCGGAGGTGTTGAAGAGGAAGTACGGCCCAGAAGTTGATATCTGGAGCGCCGGAGTGATTCTCTACATCTTGCTGTGTGGAGTTCCTCCATTTTGGGCAGGTATTATGCTTTTGTGCAATAGAAATTTGGTTACGAAATGGTTCAAGTACTGAATCGTTTTTTGCTATTTGAAACGGTCGACAGAGACGGAACAGGGCGTGGCTCTAGCAATACTGAGGGGAGTGCTCGATTTCAAAAGGGAACCGTGGCCTCAGATCTCGGAGAGCGCCAAAAGTCTCGTCCGACAGATGCTAGACCCGGACCCCATAAAGCGTTTGACTGCCCAGCAAGTGCTCGGTAAGTTCTTTAGAGGCTTTTCGTTTGGAATTTGATGATTCGGGCAGGTTCCGATTGTGTAAGAAACAGACAAGGAGAAGAAGAAGAATGAATATGTTAAATTCAGGTGTAGAGAGAGAAACAGATCCTTTAAATTTTGTTATACAATCATTAAAGAGCGACTGTCCCTTATGTTTATGACTGAGTGTCCCTATGGACTGTGAGTTATGTCTCAATATGAAATCATACTATACGAAAACCCACGGAGAATGATTACTTTTCCAACCGGTCCCGCAGAACATTTTACGTTCAACGGCCGTCGATGCCGGTTCTGTTATACACTGCCGTGAAGAAGAAACAAGAAAGATATGAACTGATTTTAGAAGTCGTTTTCTTTTACTGCAGAACATCCTTGGATCCAGAATGCGAAGAAAACTTCCAACGTTCCATTAGGCGATATCGTGCGAACAAGGCTGAAGCAGTTCTCGGTCATGAACAGATTCAAAAAGAAAGCCTTAAGGGTAAGCATCTCGTGTCTGTTATAAGAATAAATAGAAGAGCAAATCTTGATTGTTTGGTTATTTTCTGTCGAACATTGCAGGTCATTGCTGAGCACTTATCGGTTGAAGAGGTGGAAGTGATAAGAGAGATGTTTACATTGATGGACACTGACAAAGACGGTAAAATAACTTACGAGGAGCTGAAAACCGGCCTTCGAAAGGTTGGCTCACAACTGGGCGAGCCGGAGATTAAGATGCTTATGGAAGTGGTACGTCTCGAAAATTATTCTCGGAGCGAAGAATAATAAAGTTATTATATTATCGGTTATCTCTGGAAGTTTTGGATACTCGGGAGCGAAGAATAATAAAGTTATTATATTATCGGTTATCTCTGGAAATTTTGGATACACGCGCTTGCAAAATATTGAATCTATATTCTATATCATCATATGCTGTGCTTGTTGAAAACAAGATATAAATAAAAATACCAGTATACCCTTAATTAACAGATAAGTTTGCCAACGGACCCAGAACCCGAATAGAAGGTCAATTCTTGTTATCACAGTGGCCGTTTGTGCTCTTATTTTATTTCTACGGGTCGAGAAAGGCAGAATTCCTTAAATATCGGCTTGTTTGAATACTGTTTGATTCGACTTTTTTGGTTCTCCATTTAGGCTGATGTTGACGGAAATGGAGTGTTGGATTACGGAGAATTTGTGGCAGTGACAATCCACTTGCAGAAGATGGAGAACGACGAGCACTTCCGGAGGGCATTTATGTACTTTGACAAAGATGGAAGCGGATACATTGAGCTAAACGAGCTGAAGCAAGCGCTGGCCGATGAATCAGGCGAAACCGACAGCATGGTGGTCAACGAAATCATGCGCGAGGTTGACTCTGACAAGGTGTGACTTTCGACCCATGTCAACTCCTCCTTTCTCAAGCATATACGGAGAAGAGAAATATATTGTCTCGTCTCTTTACGTTTATTTTACCCGTGTTATAAACCTAGAAAACATTCGGAAGAGAAGAAAAAAAATGAAAAAAAAAAAAAACGAAATCGGGATTTATTTTCTGAAAAAAAAAAAAAACAATAGTATCCCTCTAATTATTTTCTCAATGATTTTTTTAATTTTCAGGACGGTCGGATAAGCTACGACGAGTTCGTTGTGATGATGAAAGCCGGGACAGATTGGAGAAAAGCGTCTCGGCAATATTCGAGGGAAAGATTCAAGAGTTTGAGCCTCAACCTCATGAAAGACGGGTCGCTGCATCTTCACGACAGTGTGAGCGGTCAAGCGATTAAAGTATGATCCCGAGCTTTTCAACGCCTCGTTGTTTCTCCTATTAATTTGACCTGACTTACAGTTTCCATGCGAAGCGGCTTGAGTTTGCCGGCTTCATTGTGCATTACCTCAGAGTTCTTCGTCACGTTTACTTGTATATCTGCCGTTGTATTTATTTTATTTTCGTCGGGTTTGAGTTGATTTATTAGTAATTTGTGCAGGAGAGAAAGAAAAGAAAATTGAAAAAAGTTTCGAGCCTTTTGATTTTGTAGTTATTTTTAGGAGGAACGAGTATCAATTTTTCTAATATTAATAGACCGTTTTTAAAGATGGCAATCCGTATCCCGTGTGTCATGTTCGTGTTGGTTAGGGTCAGGGACGGAACCAGGAATCAAACTAAGGGGTGACGAAAAAAAAGTCATAAAATACTATATTTAATAGTTAATTATCAAAGGATATGACACTAAAATAGACATTAAAAAAAAAAAAATCGGGTCACATTCTATATTTTTAATCATAAACTCAGAATCACGTTCTACTTTGTTGATATCAAAATCAACATCAACTTAGACTCTTGTTAACTTTAAAGCATCGATGGCCTTTAATTTTCGGCACTTTAATTGACGTATCAACATTTTTTTTCAATGAATCAATAGTCGGTGTTTCCATTTGCAATAATAAACGAAACTAACCCAACTTATTTTTTATATCCTATAAATAATATATTACATCTAAGTTCTAACTAAATAAATTTCTAAGTCAAATTAATAAAAGAAATACAACTTATCACATTTAACTATATAAAAAGTTTCTAATTTTTTTTTATTATAAAAACTACACTAAATAATCAAGTAATAAAAACGTTTGCAGGTTTATTTTGACAGCGATCCAATTGCATGCCCTTGTGTGTTGTGTGTTGGTAACCTGGTATTACACATTTGCATTGATATTTTTATATTATTAATTTTAAACATATAAAAAAAATATTTCTAAAGAGTTGGGGGTGACATTTTTCACCCCTACTATGCAATAGTTCCGTCCCTGGTTAGGGTGTTTCGGATTCGGATTCAAACTAAAATTGCCCAGTTATAAATCTAGTTTTTAATCGGCCAAACGAAAATTAAAAAGATTCTGAAACCAATTAGAAATTTATATTCTCATCGATCGATTGAGCAATGCATATTTTGTTCTTTACTATTCAATCTTGATAATCAATTGCTTTATGTCGTAATTGTTTCATATCTCGTGTTTACAATACATCATTTAACAATGCATATTTTATTCTTTAATCGTGTCCTCGTGTTCGCACCGTTTGAACTCGGATCTCTTCTCCATTGATTCGTGTCGGCCCGTCCAATAAAATGGAGCATTTATAGCGAATAGCAGGTGGCAAGAGATGACAAGTTTGCATAAATAGCAGAAGATATTGGCAACCAATGAAATTGAACAAGACGATCTTATAGATTGAATGTCGTTTTCATGGTATTGTTCGATTGCTAGGCTTAAAAATCCCATGTCATTTCACTAGATAGATATTAATCAAATAATATAAAAATGTAACGGTATATTAAATCCGTTACTTTTTTTTGTTTGTTTTGTAAATGTGGAAGGGCCTCGTTAAATCCGTTACTTGTATTGGTTTCGTTATCAATCCTTCGTCTATGCTATATCACTTGAACTTATAGTGCAGTCAAATAAGGAAATGATATTTGTGGTATAAGTACCTGAATAATACGAAAAATGTAGTGACATAATTTTTTTGCAATGAAAATACGGTCATATAAAATGCTCCCCTCTGTTCCCATTTTAGGTCCGTTATCTATCCTCCGTCAAATTCTTGATGAGGTGTTCTAAGTAATCCACGTGAAATTTGAGAGAGAGAGTACTTAAAGCATCGACCGAGTAAATGAAAGTGAAACCACGCAGTACTTAACATATTAGGACAACCGAAAAAAAAATAGATACTAACGGTAACGAAACTTTTCAAAATTTGAGAGCATTCGATTTATAAACAATAAAAAAATATAATAAAATTCTCCGCCTATTCTCACCTACTTCTAGATACTTATACCGCTAATTTCTCTTTACCGTGGATCGCCATGTAAAACAAAGATTCATTTTCACATCTAACTTCAATCGATTCAACTTGGGCCGGCCCAATGAGAAGGCCCACCGAAGAATCCCTTCCGTCGTTGAAGATTCCCCGCCACGTGTCATCGCGGGACCCACTCACGATTTCCCGCTTCACAAGTAACGGATAAGCTCATCTCCAAGCTTCAACAATGGCGATCACACTCCTCTCGAGCTCTTCCCTCTCCTTCCGCTCTCGCTCCAGATCGTCTCTCCTCAGGCCGCGAAACGCGTTGTCGCCGTCCGGCGCTTCCAGGACCACCGGCGTGGTCGTCGTCGGCGCCGGCCTCGCCGGCCTCGCGGCGGCGACACGCCTCGCCGCCGAGAAGGTACCGTTCGTCGTCGTCGAAGCCTCCGACGGCCCCGGAGGCCGCGTCCGTACGGACTCCGTCGACGGCTTCCTCCTCGACCGGGGGTTTCAGATCTTCATCACCGCCTACCCGGAGGCCCAAAACCTCCTCGATTATGAAACCCTAGACGTCTGCAGATTCTACTCGGGCGCGAGGATCTACTTCAATGGCGGATTCCACACCGTCGCCGACCCGATCCGGCATTTTCCGGACGCGATTTGGTCGCTGGCGAACCCGATCGGGACCGTCGTGGATAAAGTCCTGATAGGCCTCACCAGGCTGCGCGTTCTGGCAAAATCCGACGCCGAGCTTCTTGCGGAGCCGGAGATTCCGACTGCGGATCTCCTCCGGGGCTACGGCTTCTCCGACACGGTCATCTCGCGGTTTTTCCGGCCGTTCTTTGGCGGAATTTTCTTCGACAGAGACCTGGAAACGACCTCGCGGCTCTTCAATTTCGTTTTCAAGTGCCTCGCTCTCGGCGACAATGCTCTTCCGATGAACGGAATCCGAGCTATTCCCGATCAACTTGCTGCGAAATTACCGTCCGGTTCCGTCGTCTACAATTCGCCTGCGGTTGCGGTTGAGTCCAACGGTTTGGAATCCCCTGCGGTGAGGTTAGGAACCGGGGAGATAGTGAAATCGGAGATAGGAGTGATCCTGGCCGTTGACCGGCCATCAGAAGAGAAGCTATTAGGTCGCGGGCCCGATTCGTTGGGGGAGAGAAAACCGAGCCGGAGCACGGTCTGCGTGTATTTCTCGTCGGACCGGGACAGAATTCCGGTTTCCGACCCCATTCTGTTCTTGAACGGCTCCGGCAAGGGGATCGTGAACAACATGTTCTTCGCCACCAATGTGGCCCCGTCCTATGGTCCGCCGGGCAAGGCTCTGATCTCCGTGTCGCTAATCGGACGGTTCGACGACGAGTCCGACGAGGATCTTGCGGCGCAGGTTCGCCGCGAGATGAGCGAGTGGTTCAACAGCTCCGACGTGGCCACGTGGAAGCATCTGCGGACATACCGGATTCCGTACGCCCAGCCTGACCAGAGCCCTCCGACGGATTTGAGCAAGGATCCAAAGGTGGGCCCACCGGGATTGTACCGGTGCGGCGACCACTTAGTGAGCGCCACGTTCGACGGTGCATTGACTTCCGGCAGACGCGCGGCGGAGGCTCTGCTCAGGGACAGAGCACCATAAAAATTACATATTATTTTTCCTTGTACAATTTGTTATATTTTGTAATTATTTATTTTTCTACAATGTATTATAGAAGAGGAAATAATATTTTTTGTGCGGGTTTTTATAGGATTTTGAGTTTTTCGGGTTTTATGGGATTCTATCGGTTTTTATAGCGAATTAGGTTCTTATAAAACGAATGAAGTGGCAGGTTTTTGGAATTTTCGTGGGTAAAAAACGAATTTTTACACTAAGTACTTATAAGAGTCTTCGAGCCACTAACACAACTTCGAAAATCCCATGAAGTTAAGTATTATTGAACTTTTAGTTCCCGGATTGCCCGACTCGTGCGTGCCTCCCGACGCCACGTGCATTTAATCTTCAAGACGTTCTCAAATGTTTCTAATACCGTTATCGATTTATAAAAAAAACGGTAGTGCAATATTATTGATTTACCGATAAATAATGAGTCCTCTGATTCGTTTTCAATAACCAAAATGCCGGAACATATAGAAGGAGCCCTTTAGCCTAAACAAATACGTCTATAAGCTTTGAGCATTAGCTCCGACGTATTTAATAGACGCACTTTCCAGTGATTATGAGTCCGTTTTTGGGCGGTGGTCGGAAAACGTATCGACAGGTAGAGAGGGTGTTACCACTAAACCTCACTGCCGGGGAACTGTAGGCGGAGATCATCAACGAGAAGCCAGAATTTCACTTGACATCTCTCAAATAAGTTAGTTCAAAATTTTCTCTAAAATCACATTCGAATGAAAAACAAAATTACTTTACGTTAGAACAAATGATAATAATATATCTCGAAGCTACATATTGACGGTATAAAATCGCTATGCTCTTATTAATATGTCAAGTAATCTAATTTTCATGTTTAATTAATTACAAACATAATAATGAAAAAAAAAGACTTCATTGCATTTCCATTTCTTATCTAACAAGTAAGCATGCTATACCCAAACGACGTCGTTTGACATCTATATTCAAAACCCATATTAAATACCGACAATATATATTAGAATAATTGGCACAAATGTCCTTCAACTTTGTTTCTTATTGCATCTTGTCCTGTTAATTTTAGTTTTTAGCCATGCATTTAAATAATGACCAAAAACGATAAGAGGACAATATTCCGCCTGCCCTTTATTTTTTAAGTGAGCTATACGGAAGATTCAATTATAAAAAAGCACATGAAACTCTATCTAATTTCACGGTGATCGTAAAACAAGATGCAATTGACAGACAGTGTCCCTCAAATCATCTCGCTTTTCTCACGAGACTAGACGATAGAAACATCCTTAAAGTGACGACAGACCACTTTAGAGTTTTGGTCAAGGCTTCATGATTCTATAGACATTTTCCCAAAATATGCTCTTATAAATTACACTAGTCCTTTTTTTAAGAACTTAAGATCTAACATGCTAACTTCTTAAGGAATAAAGAAGTTGTTAATCACAAACTAAAACTCAGGGTACAAAAATGCCCCGTCTAAAGTTTCTTGGGGACCGTATGTCAATTACTGAATATATATCCCAAAATACACAACAGCTATACATACGTTTGTACAGAAGAGAAGAGGAAGACGAAGAAGAAGAAGAAGAAGAAGAAGAAGAAGAAGAGAGAGAGAGATACAGAGGAGAGAGAAAGCGAACCAGAGGAGAGAGAGAGAGAGAGAGAGAGAGAGAGGTTCCTTCTTCTCCGCCATGGGAGTGGATTACTACAACATACTGAAGGTGAACCGGAACGCGAGCGAGGAGGACCTGAAGAAGGCGTACAAGCGCCTCGCCATGATCTGGCACCCCGACAAGAACCCCGCCGCCAAGCGCGCGGAGGCGGAGTCCAAGTTCAAGCGCATCTCCGAGGCCTACGACGTCCTCTCCGACCCCGCCAAGCGCCAGATCTACGACCTCTACGGCGAGGACGCCCTCAAGTCCGGCCAATTCCCCTCCTCCTCCTCCTCCTCCGCTCGCTCCGGGCCCCAATTCCGCCACGCCAACTCCTCCTCCGCCTCGGCGACCTCGTTCCGCTTCAACCCGCGCGACGCCGACGACATCTTCGCCGAGATCTTCGGATCCGACTACGCCGCCAGGAGCGCCAGCCGCGGCCGCGCCTACGGCCGGACGCAGGAGTTTGCCGCGGCGGGGAATGGGAACGGCGGAGCGCAGAGGAAGGCCGCGGCCGTGGAGAACGCGCTGCCGTGCAGCTTGGAGGAGCTCTGCAAGGGCGTCAAGAAGAAGATGAAGATCTCCAGGACCGTCTACGACTCCTTCGGGTGAGTTCTCGTTGCGATTCGATTCGAATTCTCGGTTTGAACATTTCGAGTTTCTTGTTTGTTGAAGATTGAGCCTTGGGATTCAATGCGTGCTTGTTTGTTTTGTTTAAGGATTGTGAGAGATTGTTAGTACGATTCGTGTTTGTTTGAAGAATGTTATGAGCCCATCGTATCGTTGTTTCCATGTTGATCTACAACTCTTTAGGGTGAGTTAACTCGCGATCCCGGTTGGTTCGAAGATTGAGTCGTTTGATTCGGTTCGTGTTTGTCGGTAGGATTCCGAGGAAATACTAGTTCGAATCGTGTAGGTTTGAAGAAAGTTACGAGTCCAAGTTATGTAGAATTTTAATTTTTATATATCACTGTTTCTTTTGTTAGACATTGCGATTCCGAATTCGTCATTTCGGTTCGGTTCATGTTTGTTTGTTTGTTTGTTTTAGGACTCTGAGGGACTGTTAGTTTGATTTGTATCGATGTTACGTCTATCTCGGTTTCTTCGTTGAACTACGACCCTTCGGGTGAGTTAACACTGCGATTCTGATTTCGTGTTTGTTATAGTGTCTGAGGAGTTGTTAGTTCAAGTAAGTCAAGAGTCCAAATTTTGTGGGAATGTGAATGTCAATACCGTTGTCTTAAGGAAAGCGAATACACCGTAGATACCGAGTCCATCAGTCGTTTTTCTATTCGATGATTTAAGAAATGAAACTCTTTGAAATTGCAGATACTTAGCTTTTTTTCTCCGGCTCTGTTCGATCGAGTTTTTGGATAGACCCTGTAATGACTTGTAGAAACAGGAGGGCGAAATTGGAACTTCGCCTAGCCATTTATGTCCTTATTGATCTGTAGGCTATGTTAGGGCGATTTTGGGTATTTGCACCGAATCCCATATAAGTTGCCATTCATTCCATCGTGTGGACTGAGGAGAGCTTTCGCGGCTCTCAAAGGAAAGGCGTTTTGCGATATTTTATTGATTATAAGAGTGTTTGGGAATTACCTTTTCGGTTAATTCCCGTTATCATTTTTGTTTTACATACCGTATCTACGTTGCCAGATCAGAATGTGTTTGAGTCTGCTGTCAGATAAATATAATTAATTCTGTAACGGTAGCATCTTAATTTTCTTCTATATTTTTTTTCCTAAACATGTTTGTTAGTGCCTTTATGATATAATTTATTTTAGGCATGTGCTAAGATTTTGTTCTCTTGAATAAAGAATTGAAGTAATATTCAACCTCTATGGCTAAAGTACACTGGTCAACCTATCATGATTAGAAATGACCCAATTCGATTCCCGTCCCGGGCTTAAAACTGAGAAAACCCTATTTCCCGAAGATGTCTGCACTAAATGCAAGAGAAAAACTACGCTAATTTGACGAGTTTATGGTCCGAACGTAAATGAAAAACGGTAATTAGATTAGCATGGATAAAATATGAATAATGTTATGTTTGTAACATAACGTTCAAACATATTGATGTCCGTCTCTTTTTTGCAGCAAGTCTCGCACCGTGGAGGAGATATTGACGATCGAGATAAAGCCCGGGTGGAAAAAAGGAACGAAGATTACTTTCCCGGAAAAGGGCAACCAAGAGCCAGGTGTCATTCCGGCAGATCTGATTTTCGTGGTGGATGAGAAACCCCATGCGCTTTTCAAACGGGACGGCAACGATCTGGTGGTGAATCAAGAGATAACTCTCTTGGAAGCCCTCACGGGGACGAGCCTGGACTTCACCACACTGGACGGCCGAACCCTCACGGTCCCGGTGAGCGAGATCGTCAAGCCGGGATCTGAGATGGTCGTCCAGAACGAGGGCATGCCGATCTCCAAAGAACCGGGAAAGAAGGGCAACTTGAGAGTCAAATTTGAAGTCAAATACCCGTCAAGGTTGACATCCGATCAGAAAGCCGATCTCAGGCGCGTTTTGAGATGAACCCTAACGACAATTGTCACCTAACCGACTAATTGGAGCTCGCTATTGGCCTAAGTGTAAATACACTTTTTGAAGGATGTGAATATGCTTATTTTTATGGAGATCTGCAGGGTGCCGAGAGGAGCTCGGTTTTCTGGCGTTAGAAGGTTCTTCGAATACACGATCGGGACTTGTTTTTGGTAGGCATGATCGGTGTTTTTGTGTCGATATAGTTTAGTTTGTTTGGATATATATTATAAATCCGCTTCTGCAATTTTTTGGTGGCTGGTCATATTCTATGAATTTCAGTTTGAATATTCACTGGGAGAACTAGAATTTGAATTTTGCAGAACAAAGTTGGTTTTGTTTTATAGAGGTTGAGAGTTTTGTAATTTGAATTGTGGGATTTATCGTGTTTTTTCTGCTAGATTCCAAAATGGCACATTTTTACAACTTTACAGAGGTGAAAAAACCGTGATCGGGAATCCGACGGATGTTTTTTTTTTTTTTTCATTCTTCTTTTCTCTTGATCTGGTCCCGATTACACAAAATGTCATCAAGAATTTGAACAGATTGGCCCTCCTATTATGAAAATAAATAAAAATAAAAATAACTCCGATACGGAAGTAGCAAAAATGGCCTCCCGATTATTAATTGTGTCGATACGGTTCCTACACCGTTTAAAAGGGTTACATTGAATGGAAAAAACTTGAGACAAAAAAAAAGTTTCATTTTTAATTAAAATCATTACATTTAAAAAATAGTTATTCATATATCGATTCTATAATATTAATCTTAAATAATTTTGGAATGAATTAAAAATCTAAATTTATAACCATTATGTCTGGTAATTTGTTTTTAAGAAATAATTGGTAATTTATAGTTTTTTATTAATAAGAAACATATGTTATAAATTTAGCGATATTATTAATTTAACTAATAAGGTCTAAGTCAGGACAAGATAAAATTATTATTTAATTAAAAATATTAATTTATCGAGATTCTAGTGTTTACGAATTTAAACTTGAAGCATGTTCTTGGCATGGTTTTAATTAATCCCAAGTGATGCTTTTTCTCATGAAACATGATCTTGGCATGCATTTGATTCCAAGTTCCAACACAAAGTTGTTGAACTTCACAATTTGTATAACTACTTACTTTTAATCTCCAAGCTTTATTTGTATTATTATTATTATTATTATTATTATTATTATTATTATTATTATTATTATTCATCAATAAATTCATACACGCAAGCATTACTCAACAATGGGCCAACTGACCCAAATACCATTGGGCCTAACTTCAAGCTTAGTCACTTTCTATCATCGTTTACATATATTTTTTTTGCACACATATACACTAAATTTTCAACTCGTTGGTGTACTTTGACGATACAACCCTCTAGTTTCTGAAATTGAAAAATCGGTAGAAAAACAAATGGTATATCTGTCAAAAAAGAAATTGAAAGGTACCTAAAAGCAAAATTTTGAAAATTTAAGTGAATCAAGTATAAAAAAAAAAGAGAGTATAATATGTTAGTATAATGTAGTTATATTGTAAAAAATATATATAAATAAGAAATAATATAGCAATATATATATATATATATATATGATGAGAGTACGGAAGTAAGATAATTATATAATATTGTGCATTGGAAAACAAAAAAAGCAATCGTCACACATTTACCTACAACCTTATCTATAGCTCAACACAATTGGGCTATTTATTAAAAAGAATGTGATATTCTCATTGAAAGTAATTGGATGCCATGTCAAAATCTCCTTTTGTAATTGAGATATATGTAACAAAATCAAATACCTCTTTCCTACTTTTCCTTTTGTCATTTTCTATTTGGTCATGGGATTTCAATGCTCAAAAATCCCTTTGAATGTGACCATGAATCCTAATCATTTAGCACTTAGTGCACTCCATAAAGTGAAATCAAAAAGGAAGAAAGAAAAAGAAAAGATACATCTCATGAAAATAGACTCCTTTACATATTTATGAACTTTATATTTGACTCATAAGTGAGGATAACTTTTCATTTAGAAAGCAAGATCCCCATTTTTTCCCGAAAAATGGAACATAGTTTGCGATTCCGTCAAATAAGAACTAGGAGTCGTCGTATTGAGAATTGAATTAACATGTTTATTTTAAAGATTATAAAAACTACTAATTTTATAAAATTCGAAATTGAAATTTAGTCGAAGATTTGAAATAAGGAATGCATACTCCGGAATCGGAATCCTTATTAATAAGATTAAATAGAATGTTTCTTTTTCAATCTAGTGTTGACTCTGTCAAAAAAAAAATCTAGTGTTGACCGTATGGTTGGGCGCAGGTACCGGTTGGGCCAGCACGCTTTCATGTCCACTGCGAGTTTTACTTTCAAATTGAGCGCGCCAGTTTTGCTATCCAAAGACAGTTGCGGATTGAGCAACCTTGTCCGCGCCCAATAGAAGGTGGAACGGGAAAACCCATCCCGTTCTCCCCTTTGGGAAAGCTTTAGCTTCTATCTCAAATGAATTTAGGTTTTAAGTGTAAATTAAATAATGAGAGGTTACTTATAAAATGTATAAACCCTTCTCTAGTTTCTTTTTTCTTGTTGTTAATTATAATGTATATATATGATTATATTAGATTCCTCGAGCACTAAAAAAACATGTATAGTGAACAAAAAGTTTTAGCTAGGTGTTCAAGCATGAGATGATTAAAGTTCATAGCTAGGTTTATAGAATTATATGGTGTAGGGTTTATTAGCACACACATAATATAGGTTTAACATTATTATTATTATTATAAACTCATTTTTCCTAACTCTAACGTGCATGTAAAGTTCTTTGATAATATATTATTTTCATTGATTTTGATGATTGGTGAGAGTGAGAGACTTATACCTAATCAATAATTATATTTTTACACGTCCAAGTCTAAAGGACACTTCTCTTTGTCACTAACCTTGCTTTCATTGATTCCCATGGCATGTGTACTTGGAATATATAGCAAAATGACACATCTTTCCACTAATTGAACTCATTGATAATGCAATTCTACAAATATATTTTTATAGTGTCCCATGCAATGCAGTTAGGTTCATACGTATACACATTATATATATAAATATATATAATATGTATATGCATGGTGGAGAAATATCTTCGGACACGGAACCAGAATACGGATCTTAGAGGCACTAAAAAAAAACTAAAAGAAAAAAATCAAGCTTGCATAGTCTAGTGGTAAATTCCCTATGATAAGACTTTTCAGGAGGTCTTAAGTTCAATCCCCTGAGACATAGAAAGTGCGTATATATGTAATCTTGGTCGATAGTGTTGGGTTTTTCGATGATTTTTTATCAATCCCGAGACGGAAATCACGGAATATCATCGAAACTAAGATCTAGATTAATTTCGATCATTAAGAAATTCGTTTAGACACATTACTAGACTTTTGGTACTTTTGTCGACTGTAGCAAAAACGTTGTGGAATGGCTTGTTCTTCTCCTGGCCGAATTTTTCTTGCTTCCAGGATCGAGCACGTCAACTGTCGTGCCTCTATTTTTTCCAATAGGTTGTTGCGGGAACGTCTTTGATGACCAAAAAATACCTCGTCGGACGAGGTAGGTCCTCCTCAGTGCTTAGACGACGAACCGACGAAGAACGGAGAGCTTGGAAAAACTCGAGCTCGGAGCTTAGGGGTAGGCAAGTTTTTCCTCTAGTTTAGGGTTATGAGTGTGTGTTTATTTATGAGATCAAAATGTGTATTTATACTACACAGTCTAAATTGACCTAATGGTTTTGGAACCAGTTAATGAATCCAGGTCCATTAAGTAATTCTTAATTAATTCATTTAAATTAATGATCTCATAAGTAATTCCCGGGTCCGAGTGCGCCCATTATGCCTAAATAACGCAGTCGGGTCAAAACTCGGAAACCCGTTGAATCCAATATCAGATTCGGGCATAACCTACAGACAGTGGTTACCTACAGACAGTGGTTACGGCCAATAATGTCGCTTGTTTAGAACATAAACTCCTATCAAAACATATCCCTAAAATGAATTTGGACATCAAGAGCTCATTGATAACTTTGTCAAAGGATAATGGAAAAAAAAAATGAAACTGAGATATTAAAAAAGAAAAAAAAAATTAAAGAAAGTGGGGTTCCATATAAATTATAAGGTCGTCCAATTGTCTTCTTCACTGTAATTTGTATCAATATAACTTTTGATACAGATACATACATATACATCTACAAATTTTTGTTTATCTTTTTATAAAGTTCGAGATTCTCCCTGTCTCTTATATATATTATATATAAATAGGTATATATTGGTAGAAAAATTCATTTCAAAATTCTGTTTGATCCGAACTCATAAATACTTGGTTCTGTTTTTTTCATCATGAGTTGTGTTTTTTAGATTCCCAAAAACCAACTCAATCCTAAACTATCAAACATATACAATATCTAGATTTTACGCACTAATTATAAGTAAACAATATAGATCAGATGTATAATATATATATATATATATACTGTATACACATGACTATGTAATAATATTTAAAGGAGTTCTTCACAAAATCGTTTTTTTTTTACATCTGGTTATAAGCGAGATTAATGTTTATCTTAATGATGATGATGATGATTATGCTTTTAGTTCGATCTAGATATGACTTGTTTACGCTCCGTTCTCGATTATAATAAATTAAACGACCTATGATCCGCGTTTTTTACTCCTCGTTTGAAAGAAATAATATGTTCAGCTTTGAGTTTGAACTAACTTAAAATTAATTATTTTTTTTGTAATAAACGTAATTTATTAAATTTAACATAAATAAAATATATTAAAGTTTAATACAAGCCCTTTCTTTACTCTTGTTTTCTTTAATAATTAAGTATTTGAGGATCTTCCTGCTTAAATTTAATTAAATCCCACCTGATATTTATGGAGCCAAAAATTATTTCCTGAAAAATACTTTTTGACAATGAAACTTCATTGTCGTATTTTCTCATAATTTATTACTTGCTTGCTTTGGGTATTTGGAGAGTACATTTGCGAAATAATATGTGAATTAAAAGCTCAAAGTTTTCATAGATTTTTATATCCCACAATATATATATATATATATATATATATATATATATATATGCCAGACTATACATGATAATGATATATCCAGCATTTGAAAATAAAAAAAAATCAATTTACTTATATAAATTCCTATCGTTTTCGCATTAATAAATGCATTCATATAGGTCAAATTTGAGCGACCATACGAAGGTATTTAATTAGACATATTAATTAGTCATAATGATGGCCATAGCAATTAGCAAAAATTAGACAAACACATTAGTGTATTTATATTTAAAATCGAGTGACAATCAATTGCTCATTAAATTTTTATTTATGGGTGTACTTTGAACTTTTAGCTCTATTACAGTATTTATATTTATGAATTCTAATTTTGGTGTAAGATATAATTCTTTGGAATTAATTGTTCATTAACTATATATAGATAATATGTGATAAAAGTATTAAAATTATATTCATAGTAAAATGCTAGAAAAATATATACGACAGTCTAATATTAAGATGTAAATTTAATCTTTTTAAATTTCAAAATTTCCGATTCCGTATTTTATAAAAATATTTAATGCTATATTTATTTTTATTAATTTTAACAATAATTATTTAATCTAGAGAACCAATCCTAAATTGCCAACTGCCAACTCAATTTTATTTGATAAGAAAAAGACATGAAACATATATTTATACACACATATATATATATATATATATATATATATATATATTAAAACTCTTCAAAGATATTATGGACCAAATACAAAAAGGCAACATCAAATAACAACCAAACAACACACTAGAAGTCTATAATTGTTAGCTTATTATTTATAGAAGTTGCTTACTTAGCAGAAATATTCTCATACTTATAAATATAACTTCAGTTTGTATGTCCAAAACACATATTTGAACGAAATTATTCATGGTTTTAATAAATTTTAAAATTATGCTCTAAAATTAGTCTTTAAATCAAACACTTATGCTCTTCTTAGACAGTTTTCAATTTTAAACACTTTAAACCTTTAATTTAAAGACTTTTGTTCTTACGGTTAGACAGTTTTAATTTAGAAAATTATATAGAAAAAACTGTCTAAAATTTTTTGGACACTTTTGGCCTTTACATCTAACACTTTTGGGGCATAATTTTGAAATTTATTAAAACCGAGAATAATTTTGTTCAAACATAACAATGGGGCATACAAATTGAAGTTTATATATATATATATATATATATATATATATATATATATATATATATATATATAGTTCCCATATATATATATATATATATGTATATTTAAAAGAGGGTGGCACTTCGGCCAAAGTTACAACACAGTCTCGCATTAATTGATATATTCAGTACAAGAATCGGTGACATTATTAACGAAGTTTACAGAGAATACTCAGGAAAATATAAACATGTGACCTCTTGAAGATTACAATACAATCTCGCATTAATTGATATATTCAATACAAGAATCGGTGACACTATTAGCGAAGTTTACAAGAGATACTCAGGAATATGAACCCGTGACCTCTTGAAGATGTGTGTAATAATGTTACCACTCGGTTAAAGAAGTTTTGTTCTATAATTAATTAATTATATATATATATGCAATTGATTTTTTGGTAGAAAAATGTAGGAAATAAAAATGAAAGAAGAAGATGTGGGAAGCACAACATGTGTTGTGGCAGGCATTGCAATAAATAGAGGTGTTGGAAGGAGTTAATATTAGTGAGTGAGTGTGGTCCATTACCAATCTCACCATTTCTCAATCTCTTGTCATTTTTGTTTGTAGGACATCATCTCTATTTCATATAATAATACATAAAATGTTCAAGATAATTTCTACAAATCAATGGACCAAGAAACTTTGGATTTTCTATATGTCTATTCATGTATTTTTTTTTATGTATATTTTAAAAAGTTTACTTGGATAAAGCATTTTGGATCCACACATTTAGACCAATTTTTTAGCACATAGATAAAACAGAATATAAATAAAATAAAACGTATATCACACAAGCACTTAATAGTTCCAACAACTTCTTAGACTTTCATATCTCCCAAAATAAATACATTTTTGCTAATTTACTATGCTAAAATATTTATCGAATGAACCTTCTAAATCTACATATTATTGATATTCATAAATTATATTAATTTATTGCATAGAGTGTAGACATTGTTAATGTAAATACACTTTCTTTTTTATTTTACTAATTGTGATAATGGATTTTAAATCCGAACCGTCATATCTAGTTTGACGGTTATAATTAATTGAATTTTATACAAAAAAAATTGAAAAAATTGAAATCAAAATAATTATATAATATTATAAATCCTTGATGTCAAAGAATTCTTATTATTTATTTTTAAACATCAGTGGCCATGCTCGTTTCGCGTTACGACGGGCGCTACGGACATGGAAACAGAGACAGAGTCCAGCACCCCACTGCATTCTTAGGCAGGCAAAAGTCGCCCGCACAGTTTGTGGACGGGCTTTATGTTTATTTTAAACAAAATAATGTATATATATATATTAGATGAGCGGGAAAAACTCGCCTACCTTTGTAAGCAGACGCAGACAACCCAACCGCAGTAAGGCCGGGCGCAGGCTGCCTACAACCCGTTGTTGGCTGTCGATACAACACGCCTCTGCCATGGGAAGCACTGTGCCAGGACGAATTCTTTCACTGAAGCCTCCGTGACCCGAACTCCAAAATATATTTTTTATGTTTTTTTACTTTTTAACCAAAGGTATATTTTGAATTCTGATTATTTTCACGGGATTTTCTTTTCTTGTATTATTTATTCTTAGAAGATAAGTTTTGATAAATATTAAGAAAAATGATAAGATGTGGTACGTATGAAAATTGTTGGCCACACAAGTGACAAAGTGCTACGGCATGGTACGGATTGTACCATAATTAAATTTCAATTGCTTTTAATTTTTAACCCTTTTTTTTTCTTCATGCAATATTAAAAGAATAAAAGGAAATAAATAGGTATTTTATTACATAAATAAGGCAAAGAAACACGACAACGTAACAAATGGTCCATGTGCCACATGGTCACAATTAAATTCAAATGTCACAATGTGACAATCAACAAAAAGAAACTTAATTCTCTAAATAATTATTTGATTTTTTTAGTAGAAGATATTAAATAACAATAAGTATCATATTTTTAGTATTTTTTTAATAAATTTAATTTGGAAATAAATATAGCATATTGAATAATTGCACCGTCCACTAGAACCAAAAGATCCCACCATGTAATGTAATAGACATGAATGGTTAGATATAAACTTTTTGTGTAATAATAATTCATGATATTTAAATTATATTTGAATTTGTATTGTGAATTACTATTTAAACTATATTACTTTATATATATATATATTTTGCTTCTTAACATTCAAGGATTTATAATTTTATTTCATTTTGTGAATAAATAAAAGACAAAGCATTAGTATGCAATTTTTATTCTGAAAAAGGCTATATAATTCAAGAACACAAAGTATGGGGTCTTCTTATGAATTATTAACATATTTACACAAAGTATGGGGTCTTCTTTAAACTATATTACTTTATATATATATATATATTTTGCTTCTTAACATTCAAGGATTTATAATTTTATTTCATTTTGTGAATAAATAAAAGACAAAGCATTAGTATGCAATTTTTATTCTGAAAAAGGCTATATAATTCAAGAACACAAAGTATGGGGTCTTCTTATGAATTATTAACATATTTATACTAAATATAGGTTCTTCTTAACAATTATTAACATATTTATACTAAATATGTGTCCATTAAATTATAATTGTATTAATTTTTAGCTTACCTAAATTTAATATACAACATTTTTTCATAGGTTAGGTCAAACTCTCACCTGCTGATGTTGGCTAGTCCATTAATGTCATAAGCTTAAATATTATTTAATCCTCTTAGAAAATTATAAAATGTGATTCTTGGTATTCGGTGAAAAATAAATATATTCAATGGATCTCTTAGAATAATATCTCTCTCCCTAAATATTTTTATTATTATTTTAAATCGACCCTTGTTGCTATATCTCATACCATATTAATTATGATAAATAATAGTTTATGGTTTTATTGATTTATTTTTATTTCGGTGACATGAGAAAATAGTCAAAGCATTGAACATGACTCGCTCGCACTATTTTGTGATGCATGGAATAGTCATGGATTTCGTGACTAACCTAATATAATATTACTTTCATTTTTTTTAATAATAATATCGTGTCGTGTTTATTCCGTCTTTATTGTTGTTTATTAATTTTAATATAAATGTAAGCTCATTTTTTATTATTGTATTCATAAAACATAGATTTTATTCTTATCGTGCCATTCTTATTGCGTTTTTCGTGTCCGTCTTTTGTTATCGTATGAAACGTTGTGTTAATTGAACTCATATCGATTTAAACACGACTCGTGGCGTCGTAATATTTTTTTTTTTTGGCTCGTGTTTGTTTTAGGAAGAAAAAAAATATGTCTTGTTTGTGAAATATTATCGGGGAAATGATTGAAATATTGTCGGAGTAAATTATAAAGTACAAATATTTATCTTCAATGACTAGTGACTTAATAAATAAATACATCTTTCTATCTCAAAAAAATTATAAAAAAATAAATTCATCTATCGAAAAATACTTTTTATTTGGATATGTGTGAATATATATATATATATATATATATATATATATATATATATATATTTCTACTATATATATAAATTTTCTATTAAAAGAAAGTGAACGTGGAGGCATCTTATACACGTACATACTACATATGCATTCATAAAGATACTTCATAGTATGATTTTATTTTATTTTAATGTAAAGTTACATTTATTATTTATACAAACAAAATCATGTATCATAGAAATTCTTATGAATTAATGGAACTTCTCTCAAATAAATAATCAAATATAATAAGCTATAGTGGTTTAGCCACCAACTCATATTATCTAAACATAATCTTCTCTTTTTTTTAATAGAAAAAATTTAGTTACGTGTGTTTTTTCACCTAATAGTTCTCATCTTTCTGGAGGAATTATTTAATAAATAAATACAAAAGTTCATTGAACCTTTCAAAAGCATTTCTAACAGTCATCAAATGTTACCTAAAGAGCTTACATACCTATATATTTTAATAGAATATTATTCGAATTAAAACTATATCCCTATATATATATGTAATATCATGATATTATTCTTTGTATGAAATCTTCTTATTTTCCTTTATGTACTTTTGTATAATATTATCCAGCAATGAACAGCATAACTTTTTCTGTGTTATGTGCTGTATATATATACTTCAAATTTTGTATTTGACTAGAAAATTGTAATATTAAATATATGCTAAGATATTTAATTTAAGGAAATATAACTAATGTTATGCATGATTATATTCGCTGAATAATCGCCCAATATATTGTGAAGGTTGAATGATATTCGAGGAGATGTGAAACACATGACACAAACAGATAAAGAAATATATAATTGGATATATACGGCATAAATAACAATGTTCTAACGATTGATCCTTCTCGAGAGATGGTTTCCCCCTTCTGTTTGAATGAACGGGTTGCGACCTCTGCCGATGGGGGACGCCCCGGGGCTTCTTCCCTATGGTCGATTATCGGGAGCTCTCATGTATGTTGTCATATATAACTGTAAAAAAGAAAAAACTTCGATCGTCTGCCACCATAACAGAATTGTTCCGCATATAGGGGATTTTCAATGAGGGGCTGGAGCCAGAGGGTATTGGACCAGCTCACTCGGATTCTATGACTTCGTATTTGACATTTTGACGTCGAGGTTTCGAGTGAGGTAGTCGATGCCACATGAACAAGAACATATAGCCTCAAAATGCGGCTTACAATCGCAATGTATAATTATATAATTCCGTTGTGAAAAAAAAAATTATAAAACATTTTCAAGTAAATAAGGATAATTAGTAGAATATATTGGCTTCCTTAAGAGTTTTTTTTATTATTTTTTTTATTAGAGATATAAATATATAAGTGATCAAATGGTACTATATTATTACATATAATACATTGATATAATATGTGTAGTGATTTGGCATCTACAATCTATTGGACAGCGAAGGACTATGGTTGTTGTCTTGTACTCTTGTTGATTATAGATATCAAAACGTGAAGACAAGTTTTGATAAATAGCATAATTAAATAATATAATAATGGAATATTGGTTGAGAACATTTTTCTTATCAATTTTACCTCTAACTTTGGCTATATATACACTATTATATGATCAAAATGATATGAGCACTCCCAATTATTGGTGCCTTTAATTAAATTTTTGTATGATTCTAGGGGTGGTAACATAAAAAAGGTCCCAATTAGATAAGAAATCTATCACATGGAGACCCACTAAAAAAAATAGGATCCATCAATTATTGACCCTCTTTGAGAAAAAAAAAAATTAGCGGCAAATGTATTAAACTAGCATTTATACATTCAATTTTAATATGTAGACTAAAGTACTCAAATCGCGTAAAAATGTATCTACCGTATCTTTCTCGTCTAGTTTATAATGATGTGTCTCTGGACTTTCATTTTACCACATTTTATTTTATTATTAGGATACGTGACATGTCATTATAAACTAATGAGAACGGTATGAATAGGAAAACACACATAACATGCACTTTTATTCGATTTGAATACTTTAGTCTTTAATTACAAATAGAACAGATATATGCTTGCAAATTTTGTCTTAACTTGGATACATTTAGTGTTATTATCTTATTTGATAACAGTAAATATAAAGTCGTAGTGCTAATAATGGTTAAGTTATGCAAATAATTCATATAGTTTAGATACAAATTAAATCAAAGAGTTTGTAAATAATGCTACGAACTATTATTAGTACGATGATATCATATTCTCATGTGGGATAAATCATAAATATAACACTATTTACTGACAATTAATAAAGTATATTATAATTACTCAACTATGCAATTGTATACATTGTACATTAATGTTGAAAATATATCTTTATAATAATATATATAGAGATATAAAGTAGATGTATATAGGGCAGTGATCTTTTCCAGTTGTTTTATAGACAATAAAAAATAAATACATACGGGTTTAATCCGACATTAAATAGGCGACAACGAAATGAAAACCGAGAGTTTCACTCGATACGATATGTTAATAAGATGCATAGTTCGTAGCTTTTACTTAGTCACGTAAATATTTATTCTCTTTTGAGTATGTTTATCCTGGAGAGCTTAAAATCTCATTCTATGAAGATGAAAAGGATAACTCTATGAAAGATTTGTGGTCTCAACTCTCCACATGGAAGAATAGACGGAAAACCTCGATATTCCGAGAAGAGTAGTCTAGGAGGAAACCTCTGAACCAATTCCCGAAGACGGTTTTTTCAAGCGATATTCTTGAAGGAGTATCTCTTTGACTTAATCATTTTCCCGCTAAAAAGAAAAAGTGGTATAACTCAATTAGCCAATGCACATTTGGAATCCTATCTTTGCTTGATTAAATTAAATTTCTCATATAAGTAAGAAGTAAGCAAGGTGACGACATATATTTGACATATTTTTTGTAGCCAATTTTGAAAAATAAAACGTGCCACGTAAGAACACACACATAGATATTGAATACGTAATCGTAGGGTTTTGGGTTATGAATATTGAATACGTCACAATTATATAAGTAATTAATTAATTAATTAATTAGTGGTGTCTTTATTACACAGCTATTGATTTGTGGTACAATATTAATTCCTCTAGTGTTGATTGCCCAATTGAGATTGTACACATATATTCCATTAATTATTGTTGTTAATTATTAGCAAAAGTGACGTAAGCCTAAAGTATCTCATATAATATTAGTTTAAATTTAAATCCGTGACACTTTCAAATTTAAGCAAAACATGTCGTTTTCTTTTAGTTTGGCTCTTGGAATGAGTAACGGTCCATGTTTAAGCAATCCTCTAATGCTTATTATTAGGTTTCTTCCATATGGTATAATAGAGCCAAAAGTTCGCACGTTAATGATGACTAATTAATAAATAAAAACCATTCAAAATGCCGTTGCTAGCCGGCGGTATGCTATCGGCAAACGAGAATTTGACAAGTGTCGGTAGAGATTCGATGATAACCCAAATCGTTTTATATTTTGTTGTTGATGGTATGAGTATTAACCAAATACCGACGATATACAATTGGTAAATGGTAATACCGGAAAATATTAATGATGAGAAAGATTAGTTATCATGCAAAATTATGTAAGTATTTACCTATATATAATGCAAATATTATTATATAAAATACTTATATGTAATTGGAAGATTTACGAAATATGATCCGGTAGAAATTAGTATCGGTATTTAAATGTCTATAATACACGTGTTGCCATCGATGGGTGGCATTAGCATACACATAAAATCGATTAAACGAGTGTTTTATAAATATTAATTATATATATATGTAATGTATAAACAAAAATAAATAAATGCAAGACTGTGACGCAGCTTGATTCGGAAAAAGCAGAATCATCACTGACTTTCATAACTCCAAGTTGAAAAAAAAAAAAAAAAATCATACTTGATAAAAAAGAGAGTAAAGCAGAAGAATAAAGACACTTTAAAAGTATATTTTTCATTATCTTATGGGATTGAGGGCTGAAAAAAAAAGGTACATAAAAACATATAAAGATGTTCTCATTCAGATTATATCTTCCAATATAATCTTGGAGACTAAGCGAAAATTATGTATTTTACATAGTAAGCCTATGTTTTTTTTTATTTATTTGTTTTCAACCCTAATATTATATTCAAAATATATGAGTGCTAACTCTTTTTACTTCCAAATTTATCTTCGGGCCCTCAATTTCATTTTTTAAAAAATCTCACAATTTCTTCAACTTTTTTATACTAATTTTTATAGTCTCTTAAAATCCTTTTAAAATCTCATTTTCGTAAGAAATTCAATTTTGTTTTTTAAATTTTGATATATTCTTAATTAGTGTACCTATAAATTAGATGAACGCAATCAATCGTGGTTCTTAAAAGTCTTACTATTTTTTTTTATCGGTATGCCTATATTTATTTTATAATTATATTAATTAATTAATGGACATGCCGCCGGGCTTAAAACATTGTTATAATTGAGCATAATAAATTAAGTAATTAAAAACGAGAATCAAAATCATAATGATTACAAAATATAAAGAAAGTATATTTTTTTTTTACTATATAGAATAGAACCAAGGTGGTTAAGCAGTCAAAATTAAGACTATAGTTTAGAGAATGTTTAAAAATTCTTTATAAATGTGCATTTTCTTATTTAGTCAATACAATTTGGTTTTAACTATTGAATGAATCTCTATATCCTCTTTATTGTATTATGATAATGTGATTTGTGGTAGTACATATTTTAGTTGCAATCTTTTGGTAATGAAATCTTGTTATGAATTTTTTTCATTTAATTATATTTGTAAAGTATACTTCTATTTGATATAATTGCGATGAGTTATGCTTTAGATTACATTATATATTCATATTGAAGCTTAATTTCCAATTAGCCAAAAGCCCAAAACTATAAATTACATTTTCTAATTCTTTCTAGAATAATTAAGAAAATAATCACATAGAAAATTTACTTAATTACATAATTAATGAAATTTTACCATTTGTCATTTATTAGAAATGTATGCACCAATATTAGTTAGAAATCTAGAGGCCACCTATTTTGGAAAGGGTCATATGTATAACTTATTCGAAGTTGTTCACCAAAATAGTTGAATCCTTTATAATTATATCTTATAATTCTATGATTCAAAATTCAACTGATTAATAATGACTTCTTAGGTTAATTTTTCTTGTCTGATCACATACAAACCATACTTTTTGACTAGAATTTTAGTATGTAAATATTTTTTTCAGAGTTGTTAGGGACCAATTAAAATAAATTTGAAAGTTAACTCTTCATAAAACAAACTCATTACTTTATATGGTATAATTTTTATAAGTTAATAAAGCAGTGACAAGAATTTTAATATATTATCGAGATTATTAATTTATCAAGGTAAATAGAATAATATTATTTAGAGTCAAGATCATACAAAAATTATTATTTTATCAAGGTTCTAAACTTCTACTGTATATGAGAATATATGGAGCTAAAAATCTCCGTAAATTTACAAGTACGCTAACTACATTTTATGTATACATTAAAAAAGAGAAATGGCCCATTGCGTTTTCGATGCAACAACATCTATAAAAATTGATCAAACACTATAGCAAAGCATACAGTATGGACATAGAGATAACTGTAAGTTTCAAAAGCCCCGATTTTTAAAATTTAAATTTAAATTTTAAATTTGTTTATATATTTTTAATTTACTTTGTATTTAAATTTCAACTAAAATTTTGACCAAAATATACACGTAAAATAGGATCATCCGGCGGTCCTCGGTTTCTTTACTAATAAAATCTTGCTGTATGAGTCGGCTAAAGTCTAAATAAATACAAAACACATTTTATGTAATATAATTTTGACTAATACCTAATCTAAACTCTAAAAACCCTAAGACAAGCAAAAGAATCCTAGGTATGAATCCCTAAAAGAAAAATGTGATATGTGTAAATATATAATAATTTAAAGGGCATCTATGCAAATATATTTTTCAAGTTTTTCCTTTTGGACTTTTTTTTTTTTTTTGGAAATACAACAACTATTATGTAAAAATATGTACAAGTATTACACCTTATCATCAATGGGATCATCAGGGCCCTTTCATTACGTGAATAGTGTACTTGTACCACCAATTTAATAATTCACTTCTTAATTGCTAAATAAAATAAAGACCGTTTATTTAAACAAATAATATAACTAGAAAACAAGGACTAAAGTGTAAACTATTGACAAAAAATAAAACCTAACAGAGTGTAATGCATGTGCGGATAATGATTCATTTATCTTAAAACTTAGGAGAAAAAAGAAAGAAAGAAAATAAGTGGCTACGAAAAAGGAAAGAACAAAACGACAGGATTTTAGTTTTATTTTTATCTAGGACTAGAACCACGAGTAAAGTGAATTTGTTGAGAGACAAAAAACTAATATTTGCTTTTAAAAATGTAGTTAAAGTTTAAAATAAAAAAATCCCTCAAAAAAAAAAGTTTAAAATAAAATCAAAATCGAGATTCATTTTTTTTAATCTAAATCGCATGAAAGTGTATTTACGTGGAAAACTCATGTCTTTGATCTTGATATATAGTTATTATTAAAAAATTAAAAAATGCCTCGTTTTAACTTTTTGCCTAAAGCCCCCGAAAATATTAGGCCGGCCTTGAATACTTATACAAGTATACATATTGTCTGATTTTTAAAATTGCCATCGCTAAAACAAAATTATAAATATGTCGATGCATGTGATACGAAATTGTATATTTATGGCATAAATAACTTCATAATTTTTTACAAACAATAAAAAAAAGTTATATACAAAGCAACTACTTATTGCAATATGTTGTTAGTCTTGTTATTATGGAAACAGGTGTCAAAATACCACTCCGTTTTTTTTTTCTCTTTCATTTTTTATTCTGTTTATAAATTTAGAGACCAAAATCTTTATTGGAAAAATTAAATATGATTTTTTAAAATGTACAAATTTGTCAACATTAATTAACTTTATAATTTCTTTTTTCAAAACAGACAAAAAAATTTAATAAAAAATAAAAAAAGTGGTATTATTCAATTTTATTTTCTTATTTAAAACCTCATAACGGATTTATTATGATTTTTTTTAATAAAGAAAGACGAGTTTTATTAAACCTTTTGAATACTTCAAATTTATACAACTCCAAAAGGAAGAGTATTCTACTTCGAATTACCAATGCCAACAGGCAAGCGAGCTTCTCGAACAAGGATCGAGAGTCATTCGTTGCAACCAAAATCACGTAAATAAAACTTAATAGTTGGCAAAACAGACTCCAAATATTCCTTCAAGATTTAATCGCGAGTTCAACCAGACCATGCACAATTTCATTACGACATCTCATAGTAAAGTTGAAAACTGCAACAAATTTACTAAGGATTCAAAAGAGAAAAAATGAAATAAGCCGGTTCCACGGATTACCCATATACATATAATTTATAAATTTTATATATGATAACAAATCAACAATTAGGTAAAACAGATACTATATGTATCAATTAATTTTAATTTATAAAACAGAAAAGAAGTGTTCAAGTATAGCAATCGAACAATAGTAATAGTGGTGGTGGGTAGGGGTGAGCATGGGTTGGGTTGGGCCGCCCCGATGCTTTTTATGGATCCGGCCCGATCACTTCGGGTTCCTAAAAAAAAGCCCGATCCGACCCAAAATTTTTTAATGCCCAAACCAAACCGACCCGATAAAAATCGGGTTGGGTTGGTTTGGGTCGCCATGGCCCGATTAATTAAAATTTAATATTATATAACAAAAATAATATGAAAAAAATACATCAATGTAACTCAAAATTCAAGTAAAAATACCCCAAACAAATTTAATCAAACAAACATACACTAAACAATGTAAAACATGAAAATGGGAGATTGAATGGTCTTTAATTGTAAATAAAATTGAGAATAAAATTTTTTAAAAGACTAAAGATTACACTACTTGAATAAAAATTAATATAAAATATATATTTATTATATTGGTCGGGTCGGAGACCCCGACCCGACCCGACCCAAGGTTTTGGACCCGACCCCGACCCGAATAATAGTCGGGTCCGGCCCGATCCGACCCAATTTTGAGCGGGTTAGATTGGGCGGATTAGATTGGGGTCGGGTCTCGAACGGATTGAGTTGGGCCATCGGGTTGGGTCTAAAATGCTCACCCCTAGTGGTGGGCATGAACTAATTAATTAATTAATCATTAAATAGGACGAGAAAGTAAAGGAACACGTCTCAAGGGGCTATTATGAAATTTTCTGATTTATCAAGTTAAAAAAAAAACAATAAAATAAAATAAAATAAAATAAAATAATAATTTGTGACTGACTGTTACTGTGTGTGAGAGAGAGACACTTATAAACCCTCTCTCTCTCTCTCAATTATATAGCGGTTTCATTTCCATCGTCTTCTTTCTTGGCTCATTGGGATTTGGTTTTCTTCCTTTTCTGGGCACTTCTTCTGGCTTTACCCTCTTCCTCCATAGCCATAAAAATCGAACCTTTACGCTCAAAGTCCAGCCTCGGCTTCTGGGTTCGGCTTGACTGTATCTATACGTGTATGCAAGCCTCCAAAGTTCCAGTCTTTGGTGGGTGGTTGGTTGGTTGGTTGATGGGTCTCTGAGTTTTCATTGTTTTCTCCTCACAGAGAAGAGCTCTATATTTAAGAAGACAGTTCAAGAGAGAGAGAGAGAGACGGAAATGGCGGAAAAACCTGAAGTTCTGGACGCTGTTCTGAAGGAGACTGTGGATTTGGTACGATATAGATCTGAGGATGAAGCTCTTCTGGTTCTGGGTTTTCTCTGTTCTTCATTTTTTTTTAAATTTTTTTAATGTAGGAAAATATTCCGATAGAGGAAGTGTTTGAGAATCTGAGGTGTAGCAAAGATGGTCTCACCACTGAAGCTGCCGAGGAGAGGCTCACCATTTTTGGTTACAACAAGCTCGAAGAGAAGAAGGTGAAACTGGAAGCTTTCTCTCTCTCCTCAACTCTCTCTCTCTCTCTCTCTCTAAATTTCTGGTGGTTGTGTTGTTCAGGAGAGCAAAATTCTGAAGTTCTTGGGGTTCATGTGGAACCCTCTCTCATGGGTCATGGAAGCTGCTGCTATAATGGCGATTGCTCTTGCCAATGGAGGAGTGAGTAACTCGTTCGAGCGCTTTGATGAACACTGATTGTCGTTTTTGGTGGTGTTGTGTCGTTTTGATGGTTTGGTTTGGTTTGCAGGGAAAGCCACCGGATTGGCAGGACTTCGTCGGAATCATAACCCTTCTCGTGATCAACTCGACCATCAGTTTCATCGAGGAGAACAACGCCGGAAACGCCGCCGCGGCGCTGATGGCCCAGCTTTCTCCGAAAGCAAAGGTTTTTTGACGCGAAATTCTCGTTCTTTTCAGCTTAATTTTCATGCTAATGTGGTTTGGAGTGGCTATTAATTGCCGGTTCCCGATACCTGAATAAAAAGCTGGGTGTTTTTTTTTTTTGGGTGAAATACCGGGAATTCTTCGGAAATTCCGGTCTTTGTATTGAATTGACTTTGATTGTGTGTATTTGCGAAGGTTCTTCGTGACGGGAGGTGGAGCGAGCAGGACGCGGCGGTTCTTGTGCCCGGAGACATTGTTAGTGTGAAGCTCGGAGATATCATTCCGGCGGATTGCCGACTTCTTGACGGCGATCCTCTGAAAATTGACCAGGTCGGTTTGTGAAAGTGATTTATGAGAAACTTTTTTTGTGAGGCATGAGTTTTGTAGCTTGGCTAGATTCCGAGGGTCCAAAAGCAGTTTTGCAGCACTAAAATTCCCGAACAGAAACTGACAGGTATTTGTTTCGGTTTTGCAGTCTGCTCTCACAGGTGAGTCTCTTCCGGTGACGAAGGGCCCTGGAGATGGAGTGTACTCCGGTTCCACTTGCAAACAAGGAGAGCTCGAAGCAATTGTTATCGCCACCGGAGTTCACACCTTCTTTGGAAAAGCCGCTCATCTCGTCGATACCACAAATCAAGTCGGTCACTTCCAAAAGGTAAGGAGCGTTTCTCATTATTTTAATATTTTTATGGGTTTTTCACTTCCGAATGTTGAGAATCTAGTGATTGAGTTTGATTTCTCGTTGTTTACAGGTCTTGACATCGATCGGAAATTTCTGTATCTGTTCGATTGGCGTGGGTATGATCATCGAGATCATCGTGATGTACCCGATTCAAGACCGTGATTACCGTCCCGGAATCGACAATCTTCTGGTCCTTCTCATTGGTGGAATCCCAATTGCCATGCCTACGGTGCTATCCGTGACTATGGCTATTGGTTCTCACAGGCTATCACAGCAGGTCAGCTTTCTTCTCTAATGATTCTACATTTCATGTACGTTTAGGGTATTTTTTATTATTAAATTTTATCGATGAGTTCAGGGAGCTATCACGAAAAGGATGACTGCAATCGAAGAAATGGCCGGCATGGACGTGCTTTGCAGTGACAAGACCGGAACTTTGACTTTGAACAAGCTCACTGTCGACAAAAATCTCATCGAGGTTGATCAGCGAATAGTTTCAGCTTAATCGTCCGTTTTTGTGATTTACACCTAAATTAAAATTTGAATTCAATTGATAGGTTTTTTCAAAAGGAGTTGATCCAGATACCGTGGTTTTGATGGCGGCCCGAGCCTCACGAACCGAGAATCAAGATGCTATAGACACTGCTATAGTAGGAATGCTTGCCGATCCTAAGGAGGTAAAATATTTTTACACGGTTTTACGATTCTTAAGAAAATCCCGGTCTATATTTTTCTTTAATTATCTTTTCTTTAGGCACGTGCTGGTATTCAAGAAATTCACTTCCTTCCGTTCAACCCAACTGATAAGAGAACTGCGTTGACTTATATTGACCGTGACGGTAAAATGCACCGAGTCAGCAAAGGTGCACCGGAGCAGGTAAACTCTTAGTCATCGCAATTTTTACAATCTATATTTCAAGTGCGATTTGTCGTAATTTGTGTCTGATTTCTCGGTGGCTAGATTCTGAATTTGGCACACAACAAATCCGAAATCGATCGCAGAGTTCACTCCATCATCGATAAGTTTGCAGAGAGGGGTTTACGTTCTCTCGGAGTTGCCTATCAGGTACGTGTTTATATTAAAATCTAAAGTGCCGCAATATTTATGGATTTTAAGCTATATATGGCGTAAGTTAGTTACATCGTGTATATTAATATGATGCAGGAAGTTCCGGAAGGACGGAAAGAAAGCCCCGGGGGCCCGTGGCAGTTCATCGGTCTCATGCCTCTCTTCGATCCACCGAGGCATGACAGTGCAGAGACGATTAGGAGAGCTTTGAATCTCGGAGTTAATGTGAAAATGATTACAGGTATATACTATAAGTATAAACACGCTAAATTTATGTTATTTCTTTGAAGAAGATGGACGGGCTGAATCTCAAAATCTGAATCTACTCTGGTTCTGGTATTCGAAAACATTTTTTTCCCGGTTTTGGGATGGATAAGATCAATCAGTAATTCCGATTTGATTCATTTAGTAATGCTCTGAAATGTTGTGATGTATCAGGTGACCAATTGGCTATCGGAAAGGAAACGGGTCGAAGATTGGGAATGGGAACGAACATGTACCCTTCTTCGGCATTACTGGGTCAGGATAAGGACGAGTCCATCGCCGCTTTACCGGTCGACGAACTCATAGAGAAAGCTGACGGATTCGCTGGCGTCTTTCCCGGTATGATCCTGTTGACCAAAAGTGCTTCGATGTTGACTTTTGATTCGGGACTTATACGGGTTCTATATTTGATTATTCAGAGCACAAGTATGAGATCGTGAAGCGGTTGCAAGCTATGAAGCACATTTGTGGAATGACCGGCGACGGAGTCAACGACGCTCCGGCGCTGAAAAAAGCTGACATTGGAATCGCCGTTGCTGACGCGACTGACGCTGCTCGGAGTGCTTCGGATATTGTTCTTACCGAGCCGGGTCTCAGTGTTATTATTAGTGCCGTGTTGACCAGTCGGGCTATCTTCCAGAGGATGAAAAATTACACTGTAAGCTCCTTATATAATATATATATACACCTATACAGTCATCGTTTCTTAGTATCGATCTCGGTCTTCTAAATTTTTTTCGTTTCTAACTGTATTGCAGATTTATGCTGTTTCCATTACTATCCGTATAGTGGTAAGTTATCGAGTTGTTACTTTTGTACTCGTTAACATTTTCATCTTTCTTATTGAAAATAATAAAATTATATTCCCGTGATTTTTTGGTTCCTATGATTTCAGCTCGGTTTCATGTTGCTGGCCCTCATATGGAAGTTTGACTTTCCGCCTTTCATGGTCCTAATCATAGCCATTCTCAACGATGGTTCGTTTTCCATATGAATCCGGCTAGATCCTAATCCAACCATTTACGATTTTTCAAACCATCCTTTCCTATCAATGCTTATTTAGTCATACCAAAAATGGCTCGTTTATTACAGGTACGATCATGACGATATCGAAGGATCGGGTTAAGCCATCTCCGCTTCCGGATAGTTGGAAGCTTTCTGAGATTTTCACGACTGGTGTTATTCTCGGTAGTTATATGGCGATGATGACCGTCATATTCTTCTGGGCTGCTTACAAAACCGACTTCTTCCCCGTAAGACTACATTGACTCTTTGGTTTCAAAAGACAATCTGTCCCCGGAACTTGATAATCGACTTTTACTCTCTTAACATTTTCTTTCAAGCAAACGGGCGGGCCTAACAAAAATACTTTGTACACCTTTACTCGCCTTTCTTCTTCTCTGATTTCTCGGCGCTTAATTTTTCAGCGCACCTTTGGAGTGTCTTCCCTTCAGAAAGACGCGCCCGATGATTTCCGAAAGCTGGCCTCAGCCATTTACCTGCAAGTGAGCACTATCAGCCAAGCCCTAATCTTCGTCACAAGGTCTCGAAGCTGGTCCTACGTTGAACGCCCCGGGATTTTGCTCGTGGTGGCTTTTATTGTGGCTCAGTTGGTGAGTTTACTTCTTCTAGCTCAGCTTTTTTCGCTTTCTCTGATAAGACCAGAATAGAAATCCAAGAGAAACAAACAATTAATCGATAAACGAAACACCATGTCTTTAATTCGAGAGTTAGACCGAGAAAACCATCAAAATTATGTTCATACACGCTTGTATATAGTATTGAAAACCTAATCCCATATATATTGTAAAATACCCTACTTAAACGGAAAGACTTAATATGAATAAAATCCATTCGCATGTTATCGAAATGACTTTTTTTCTCGTGAGCAGATTGCGACTTTGATTGCCGTGTATGCAAGTTGGAGCTTCGCTGCCATCGAAGGAATCGGGTGGGGTTGGGCCGGGGTTATCTGGCTCTACAACATCATATTCTACATACCGCTCGATCTCATCAAGTTCTTCATTCGATATGTTTTGAGCGGACGCGCTTGGGATCTCGTTATTGAGCAAAGGGTACGGAGAAAAGATACTTGCACAGTTTTAATCGTTTAATTATTTTGTTATATGTATCTTTATATGTTCTGCGTCGTCAGATTGCTTTCACGAGGCAAAAGGACTTCGGAAAGGAACAACGCGAGCTTCAATGGGCACACGCGCAAAGAACACTGCACGGGTTGCAGCCACCGGACACGAAGATGTTCACCGAGAGAACCCATTTCACCGAGCTCAACAACATGGCCGAAGAAGCCAAAAGGAGAGCAGAAATTGCAAGGTAAGAATACGAAAAAACAATTGCCGCGTGTTTGGTATTTTTCTAAGCAAACCCGAGTACCCCATCATATAGTGCAAAAAAACCGCATTAATCAACTATCCAGTATCCGTAAGTACAGCATTTTCCGGTATAAAGAATACCATTAATTATTCAATATAATACTTATAGAAATAACACATAAACTGAACAATACCTAGATTATTTATGAATCATGTCTCATAGTGAAAAATTAATTGCCCAAAACCTAAATATCTGATGTGGTAGAAAAAAAGGTAATCGGTTGCGTTTTTTTTTTTTTTTTTTTATCTATTTAAAGAACCAAAATACCGCCTCCACACGACACATTGGATGAAAAATTCGGTTTCAACCGTGTACAAAATTTGATAAACGGCACCGGATCACACATCCCTATTCATTCTGCACCGAAAAAATCGGTCTCCGATTACACTCGGTAATTGGCAGCGGTTTTTTGGTCTCTGTTTGCCTCTAGACTGTCGATTCCGATTTTGGTTCTTTGTTCGGCTCTAGCAGTAAACTCTATATAATTTCGGTTTCGGGTTTGCAGGCTGAGGGAGCTTCACACACTGAAGGGTCATGTGGAGTCGGTGGTGAGATTAAAGGGTCTTGACATTGACACCATTCAGCAAGCTTACACTGTCTGAGTTCAGTTTCAATGGTGCTCAAGCGTGACCGGCACGGCCCGGTTCTTGCTTTTTCTTTTTATTTATTTATTTTAAATGTCAGAATCAAATTTTATGAAACTCTCTACTTTTATCATGTTTTGGAGCACTCCCATTTAGCTGTTAATCTAAATCTTTCTATACTTCTCTTAGCTTATGAAATCCTATATTTCTCTGTGATTGAATGAGTTATTATTTTTCATATCTTTTTTGTTATATAGTGTTGGTTCAAAACTTGAAATTAAGGTGAGCAACTGAGATTTTGATGTGGTATTTTATAAATAATAGACTTAATTTTGCAGTTTGCTATTTCCATAAAGAAAATTAATGTCTTATTTTAATATATAAAAATTACATTTAGCGGCGGTAATATTAGTGTTTTCGATAGTATTTACCGCCCGAAGAATTTAATTAAGATTGAGTAAAAATATTAAATAATATCTTATGAAACTTCAATATGAATTAAAATATGACAAAAGATTGAGTTGATTTTAGAATTTATTAAAATTGTTATATATATTTAGAAGATAATACATTATACAACATAAAAATTAAAATTATAAACCAAACTTAAGTCATGCAAACAATAATGGTTTTTGTTTTTGGTTCGATTTATTTTATGATATCCGCAAGACCGTTTTCGAATAGTATAAGTACGCTAGATGGCGGTCTTGCTCTCCTTCTGACACCGGCTCGACCAGTCCCGACTTTTTTAAAGGCTTCTCCGAAACCCTCGAGATTGATTTTGGAAAGTCCGAAAAGTTGGAAAAAAGCGGACGAAAGTCTCGAAACCGCATTCTATTTATATAAAATATAAAAATAAGTGTTGATCATGTTAAACCGAGTGTTTCTCAGGACCCTCTTTGAGCTCAATAGATTTTTCCTTAGAGCCCTTGTATTTATACCACTTTGCACACACCAGAAAGTAGAGCAAGTCAACGGTCACGATACCGGCCACCATGTAATAGAAAAAGTCCAATCTACCCTCGTTCAGATCCTCCGGCAGCCAGTTCCCACCCTTGGACGCCCTCGTCATCCGGTGAACCGCCGTGATCAGGAAGCTGCTGAGGTAGCTCGAACCGGCCATCCCGCAGAAGAAGATCGACCCCGCGATGCTCCTCATGTTCTCCGGGAACTGCTTGTAGTAGAACTCCACTTGCCCGATGGCCGCGAACGCCTCGGCGAGCCCCGCTAGGGTCAGCTGCGGGATCAGCCACGAGGCCGACATTGCGGAGATGTCACCTCGTTTGGGGTCGACGCCAATGACCGGCTCTGTGAGGGCGGTGATCCTCCGGCGATTCTCGACCCAGCCCGAGAGCAGAGTGAGGACGACGGAGATGAAAATCCCGATTCCGATTCTCTGAAGGAGGCTTATGCCGCCTGTAGAAAATTGTTGGAAATCAGCTATAAATAGTGTACCATAATAAGTAGTTGTAGTATTATCTAATTCATCTCACCTTCTTTCCTTCTAATCTTTTGGAGGAATGGCACGAGGAGTCTATCATAGATGGGTATGAAGAGTGTCATGCTCAGCATGCTGAACACGATGTACGTGGCGGCCGGAATCTCGAACGAGGTGTTCCCGAGGCGGCGGTCGGACTGGAGGGCTTGGAAGACGACGTACGTTTGTTGCTGGACAATGGCGAGGTGGTAAACCAGAGCCGCTAGCCACACCGGCATTACTCTCACTATGCACTTCACCTCTTCCACTTGCTGCACGCTGCACAGCCTCCACGGGTCTTCCGGTGATCCGTCTTGCTTTATTTTGTCCTCGGGTGTCACGATTGCGGCTTTGTTGAGACATCTAGTCACGCAAAATAGCAGGGTCAGACGGAAAATAACTAGTATAGAGATTCCTGATCAACCAAATAACCTAAACGTTTTCTTTTTACCTGAATTGATCCGTGTAAGGCAAGTGCGAATTGATGGAATTCGGAGGAATGTATGTGAAGAGAGAAATCCAGGGCTGCTGGGGCTGCTTCAGCCCTCTCTTCTTGACCGACACCACGAAAACCTGAGCCACGCTGGTCAACGGACTCCCCGAGGCTTTGACTTTGACGTACAGCTTGTTGCCCATCAAGAACAGCACGGTGGAGAGGAACATCAGCATCGGAGGGATGCTCAACCCGAGGGACCAGCTTATGTTCGACTGGACGTACACGATGAGCGTGAGCGACACCATTTTGGCGAACGTGAAGGTGAAGAAGTACCAGTTGAAGAAGCTGTTGATTCCTTGCTTCCCTGACTCCGTCTTCGGGTTGAACTGGTCCGCTCCGAAGGCCAAGTTGCAGGGACGGATCCCGCCCGCTCCGACGATCAGGAACAAGAAACCCGAGAGGAGAAACGTCATTTGCCCGGGTGTTGGTTCTTGGCATGCGTGAGCGTTGGCTTCTTCTGTGGTGCAATGAGCCGGGTGCATATTCTTGATGGCTGATGTTAACTCTATTATCAGAAGCCCCTTGATCATAACAAAAGTACAAATATATATGAATTAGGCTTCGATAAACGAACCTAGCTTCGAGAAAATAGGGAAAAAATGCGATTTCTGATCAGGCGATCGTTTCAGATTACTGAGCGTTAGTTTAAAATCACACGGTCTCAAGTTCCGTGACACAGTTAGTTTGGGACTAAGTGAATATGACCCGGTAACTCGATTTGAGGTACGTGACTGAAACCGTTTTTTAGCCCGAGTTCATATAAAAAAAAGAAGAAGCTAATATCATCCGGAAACCACTGAAAATGAAGCTCCAAAAGAGCTTAAACACCGTTTTTCCAACAGTCTTACCAGAAATGAAGCCACTGTGCCGAAGCACAGAGTGTTGAAGCGGCCGAAATAGCTGTCGCAGAGAAAAGCGCCGGCGAGCGTGGCCAAATTTGTGGTGCCGTTGAAGATGGTGATCGTCGTTGTTGCAGTAATGCTCTTCATGTTGAAGACAGTGGTGAGATACACCAAGAGATTTGACAGAGTACCTATCGTCCCGAGCTTCTCGAAAGTTTCGTTTCCTGAACCAAAACCCGGAAACGGGTCACCGTGAATTCATGCCAAAATCACAAAGACTAGACTTCCCGTACATGTTTGGTATGCGGTAAAAGCGGTATTCAGTTGCATTTTTTTAACCGAGTACTGCGACAACATGTCATATCGGTATTCGGTTCATCCAAAAAGTCCGTTCTAACCTTCATGAACCAAAACCCGAAAACGGGTTACAAAATTCATCCAGAAAAGCATAAAAAATAGTTTGATATGCGGTAAAGGCGGTATTTGGTTGCACTTAAACCGAATACCGCTACAACTTGACACATCATTATAATGTTCCTACCAAAAGATCGGATTTAACCGTTTCTGAATTTTTTTTTTATGAATATGGGTTAACAAAATTCATGCTTAAGAGGTATTTGGTTGCTTTTTTTAAAACCGAATACCGCAACCGCGCGACACATCGGTATTCAATTACTTCTGAAAAGTCAATTTATCCTTTAGAACCAACATTCAGAACCGTGTCACCAAAATTCATGCCAAAATCACAAAAAATCGGTATTCGATCGCATTTAAAAAAAAAAACGAATACCGCATCTCATATCAGTTTCAACCGAACAGCTGTTTTAACCATTCATGGGCGCGAAAACCCGTAAATGGGCCACCAAAATTCATGCCAAAATCACAAAAATGCGGTATCCGGTTGCATTTCTTTTACCTGAATACCGCTACCGCACGACACATCTTCAACCGAAAATCGGTTTTTACCGTCGACAAACGAAAACCCAGAAACCGGTAACCAAAATTCATGGCAAAAACACAAAAAGCTCAAAGCTTGAAACTCATCAGTGACTCACCAATGACAAAGGGCATAACTTTCCAGCCTCTGTACTTGACCTTGGACTCATCAGAGGCCTCATCATCATCAGATTCCTCCCTCTCCTCCATGGCTTCTCTCTCTTCACTCACCTTCATGGCTCTGTACTCTCCCCTGTAAGAGCTTGAGACTGTGTTTGGCATTGATGCACATGTATGTGTATATATATATATATATGTGTATGTATAGATGGAGCCAAGAAAGTGGGGCTTAGGTTGGAAACACTTCGTGCTCTCTTCCTATTTGCAGGGCAAGAATGTGTGGTGAATGAGAGAGCAGTGAGTGAGTTTGGTTTGGACTTTGGAGCATCAATGTGAGCTTGATTTGATTGAATTACCAAACTACATGTTTTTTCAAACCAAGTTGGTCACTCATAATTGAGTTTGAGTGGGATCTATACTTAGTACTTACTGTTCCTTAATTAATTTTATATTTAATTTATGATTTTTTATTGCTTTATATATATATTATTCATTTTTAGATTTTTATTTTAGGATTCCGATTCTAGTGAAGTCACTTTCTAAGTACTAATTTTATATTTAATTTATGATTTTTTATTGCTTTACATATATATATATATATATTATTCATTATTAGAATTTTATTTTTATATTCCGATTATGGTGAAGTCACTCTCTAACTCTAAGTACTAATTTTATATTTAATTTATGAATTTTTATTGCTTTAAATATATATATATATTATTCATTTTTAGAATTTTATTTTTAGATTCCGATTCTGGTAAAGTCACTCTCTAAGTACTAATTTTATATTTAATTTATGATTTTTTATTGCTTTTATATATATTATTCATTTTTAGAATTTTATTTTAAGATTCCGATTCCGGTGAAGTCACTCTCTATGGACTAATTTTATATTTAATTTATGATTTTTTATTGCTTTATATATTTTTTTGTTTTAGGATTCCGATTCCGGTCAAAGAGAGAATTGCGATTTTTGTTTTAATTGAAAAACAAATGTTATTTATAATTTTAGTGTTACTTTTTAAATAATTGCTAGTTAATCTGACAGTCGAAGGTATTATTTATTATTTTTTTAATATAATTTGTCTATATTCCTCTTATATCCCGGAAATAGGGTACTTCAGAGTTGAAATATTGAATTTTTGGAATACCATTGAGTTTTGTTTTTTTAAGAAAGGTCCGAATATGTATTCTAAAATATCCGTATTGAGAAAATAATATCTGTATTTTAATTTTACTTTTAAATAACGAATAGCTAATGTTGATAGTCAGATTTCGATCGACGGTGCCAATTAATTAGCTAGTTTCTAAAGAGAAAGAAATTTCAGAATTGTTTGTTTCGGAAATTCCGCTTCCGTTCTTTTTCGGAAACATAAAAACGGGATTCGGAACTTTAGAATCCCCATATTTACATGATTAAATTATGTAGAGAGATGGTATTAAGGTTTTGGAATTCGGACATTCAGGTACCAAAGGTGAAATAACTTTACTTAAGGCTAAATTCACATGCTTCGAGATAGTTTAGTTTAATTAATTCATTGAGGGCCTATTATAATGGTGATTTAGTTATGTTTTTGTTAGACTAAACATATTATTATGTTAAAGGCACTAACCTAATAAATTATTATATGCTTTTCTTAGACTAAATATGAATGCTCATTGACTATGTGCTCTCAACTTGTGACATTATTTTTAGTATAAGTATAGTTGGTGATTTCTTTATAGATATTTTCCCATCAAGTGATTTAGATTTGGATTTGAAACAAATATGAATTATTGGAATCAATAATGTTTATTTAACTAGCTAGTAGTCATTTTAATCTATATTTTTTTTTATCTCTAAAAAAGAAAGATGTGATTATTGTACAAAATGCATATTTTTGTGCCAAACCATTTAAGAAAGGCCCATTTGTGAGAGTGAAAAAAATACACATAATGAGTAGTTTTTAAAAAAGTTTGAAACAAAATGGGCATTTCGTTCATTTACCCTTTACATTATTGTGAGAGTGAAAAAAATACACATAATGAGTAGTTTTTAAAAAAGTTTGAAACAAAATGGGCATTTCGTTCATTTACCCTTTACATTATTGTGAGAGTGAAAAAAATACACATAATGAGTAGTTTTTAAAAAAGTTTGAAACAAAATGGGCATTTCGTTCATTTGCCCTTTACATTATTATTGAAGTCTTATGATTATTTTAAGTTCAATTCCTACATTCAAAATTCATTTTGAATATATAAAAAAAAAAATCTAAATCTTCGATTCAATACAAAATTTGATTTTAAATTATTAAAAGAACAATAGAACCTCATCAAATTAATAATCTCAATAAAATAATATTTTTGTACAGTCCAGACTCTAACTAACATTACTAATATACTTCGATAATATAATAAAATTCTTCGGTCTAATAGTATTATTTTATATATGTTTTAGAAAAATATAAATAGGAAGAGATTATGAAAGATAAGCATGGTTTTCAAAATGAACAAGAAAGATAAAAGAGCTTTTTCCCAATATTTATTTGTCCTCTATATAGTATATTCACTTAGTTAAATCACTTTTATAGAGATGGAATCCGATCGGATCGATATGAGCCAATTAAAAGAAATCAATAAAATAAATTGCTTATGATTCTGATATATTTTTGTGGGTCCCCGTTTCATACGACATTGAGTGAAAAAGTCAACTTTTCATAAAGAAAAATTATTGAAGAAGTTGTGGAAGACAAAAGAAAGTGTAAACAACAATAATAGTATGGGAATGGGACCATATAGAGACCCTTACTTTTGACCTAATTGGATCTCCAATTTCTGATATTTTATTATGTAAATTTGAATACGTGAGACTCAGATGTTATATGATATATATATATATATATATATATATATATATATATATATATATATATATATATATATAGTTCTATAACAATTGAGAGTAGGTGCTTGAAACCTTAAACTTTGTAGAGCCTTTTTCCACGTTACAATGTTCTTTCCGAGGAATATTAAAAAGAGATAATTGCCCGACAAATGTTTATGTAAGAAGTGGTAGGTTAAGCTGTCACGGAGTGGGTTAGCGTAAAAGAAAGACCGAGAAGAAGAGAATTATAATCGTACAATTTCGATTGGATTATTCATATGTTCGAGTGGGGAGTGGATGTACTTCTTACACGTCGGTAAGTCGGGGACTTCCGTCTCAAACTTATATTATAGAAGAATATATACCACGATAACAAAAAGACCCTCAACATTTGAGAATATCAGAAACTAAAATATCCCATGATTCAAAACTTGTAAATAAACTAGAAATTACTTTTCTAAAATACTATAATAATTATGTTGTTCTTAAGCTTTTGAAGAAAATGAGGAGAAGTATTCAAGATGCTATATATTATTAATCACATAAACATGCCATTTTGTCTAGTCAATTACTCCGATAATGATATTGTTTTTCCTTATATTGAAATATGATTTGAATGGTAACCTAACCTTGCAAGTAGACATATATTAGGTTTTGTTAGTTCTCGTCTCTTTCTATATCTTTGTAAACTGTGATGCTTTTTATTTATCTTATTTAGAGCCCCGTTTCTTATTTTGTGTTTTTGGGTGCCAACCTAGTTGGGATTCGAGATCACATTGCGAGATGTCGGGCCTCCATCTTTTACTAAAAAAAAAAAAGTAGACAATCAAATGATGTCGTTTCCAGTACAAGAACGACACAGTATTCAACACAAATGTCTTGTATTCTATTGGTTCTTTGAATATTACACTCTTTAGAGTGTGGAATAATTTTGCCTTCAAAATTCATCAAGTTTAGAACAAAATAAAACATATATACGCGTTTGAAAATGATATATATGCTATACAATATATTAATATCACACGCACTTACAGTCAAGTCCATTATTTTTGTGTTTACACTAATAATACAAACTTTTACTTATCAAACTTTGCAAGAACAACTTGGTCATGTGTACGAGACAAACTAGTTAGTTTACGTACATATCTAGATTTAAAAATACCAATCGATTTTTATCGATAAAATTTTACGGGTATATCAATAATCAACGGAAATCAATAGACAAAAATACTTATATTATATATAGATAATAATATTTTATAACATGATTGTACTTATGCATTAATGCTTGTATGGGGTATTATATAATAATATACTTATATTATATAAGGACCAACAATTCGGAAAATAAAAAAGTGACGTTTGGATTTTGACCAAAAAATAAAATTAAATAATTCTTGCTCGTTTTTTGGTTTTGTTGAAACATGAATTTCGCTTATTGACTATTTATAAATTCATGATTTCGTTTTGTTTATTTATGGTAAGTCTTGACATCCTTGATGCCATGACAGTTGTGAAGTATTTCAGGAAAGTATCTAAGTCGCATCCTCAATCAATGAGTGATTGAGTCGACCTCTCCCTGCAATTATTGGTGAATATGATCTGGAGTTAATGAATATTATTGCGTGCTGATTCTAATCAGTGGAGAGAATCATTGAACTGATTTGCGTTCCCTAGACGGAAAGTTTTTCAAGGCCAGCTCCTATCGGTCCCCCCTAATGAGGTCCAATTTCGTTAGCATTACAGAGATAATCTCTAAAATCTTTGGGAGAAGTCAATCAACAATTCGCGAGTGAAGCGGAGAAAGACGGGACATTCGTAGCTGATTGTTTGCAAGGGGATCTTGCGTTTCATCAAGAGTTCACGTGCTGGATGTCAAAGCTGTTGGCGTGACAACAAATGGGAGTTTCCTTTGTATGATTTGGGTACATATGATATGATTTACTGTTTGTAATCATCTCTTGTAACTCTTGGTTGATTAATCTGAGTGAGTGCCCCGCAGAAGTAGTGACAGAAAATCTGAACTGTGTTAGCAAAAAGTATTGGTGTTCCTTTACTTTTTCGCACTCGCTTTACTCCTATCGTTCACATTCATAACGTCATATTACATGTGCAACGCGAAAATACTTCTTTGCAGTTTGCAATCAAAATCAATCCTTCATATGTATTTTTTTGGTACATAGCCTCGGCTTATTTAATAAAATTTGTGAAAGCATTGTGATTTTTTCATAAATATAATTTCACCCTTAGATAACCCGTCGGTAAATCCTAAAGATCGGTTCATTGTGAATTTTCTACTGACATTCTCGAATTCCCGGTAACCTGTCCCGTTGAACTATAGTCAATGCCTCATTATTGTATATTACAAGGCTCAGTTTGATCAATACCAATGACTCATAAAATTGCTATATGTTGATGGAAATGATGCCGTACTTTACTACTACGATATGATTCCTACCTTCTTCCACGTTATCCTGTCAATCCTATGCCATTTAAATTTAGAAGAAAAAAGAAAAATCTATAAATAAGATATTCTGAGTCATTGTCCATTTATTTTCAACTTTTTTTCTCTTCACATCCATACCCTTTTGAGTTTCCACTTTATTTTGTCGTCATTTAACTTATCTTTAAAATGTGAACATACGTACCGTTATAGAACTATCATAAATGATTGACATAAGTCTACACGGTTTCCCTGTCGTAGTTTCGTGGTTTCCTGCGCAAACTTGTCTTGAGTTCGTGGTCGTGATCGTGTGCGGTTATTGGGAGAGAAATCGGTTATTTGAATTTTTCTTCACCTTGTGTTTTCTCCCAACAACTATTTTCATTAAATACTCTAATTAAATGTTGTTTTTTTTAATAAGTTCGATAGGAATATAAAATTGAACAGAAATATAGAACATATAAATACAATTAACACATTGTTAATATATATATAAGATCTTTGATAAACCGTTTCTACATCTAAAACTAGAATCAATATGCGCCGTGATGCCAAACACCGTCGGTGTATACATGGGCGGACCGCGGACCTACGTTAACTTTTTTATATGACATAACTACTTTTTTGTTGTTGTTGAAAAAACAGAATTACTTTAATAAGTGGTCAAATTGAAATCCCCAAGATTTTTTTACTTCTTTTTAGTGATATTTTGAAAGAAAGACTAGCCTCATTAAACCCTCCGAGTCCCTCTAACGGGTGCTCCACATAATATTTCAATTGACAAAAGTCAAACGACCGTCCTGAACAAGGGTCAACACTTCGACCTATTACAACTTAAATCCTTTAAAAGGAACATCTCAACACTTGGCGGGACAGAATCCAACCAACGAAATTTTCTCTAGCCTTAATGGCGAGTTTAGCTAGACTATGAGCAATTTCATTACAGCCTCTTGGGATGAAGCAGAAAAAAAACAGACTCGATCTGAGAAGATTTCATTACAGCCTCTTGGAATGAAGCAATTTCATTACAAATTCACCCCATTTAAGATTTTATCATTTTTCAAAATTTATCTTTAATTTTTGTTTCTTCATTTAATTTCTTTTTAACTCTTAGTTATATTTATATATCTCCTTCCATTACTTACACCCGGAGATTTGGTTCCTGATTCCGTCACTGGACATACGTGTCATAATCTCCGATTCGTCTTTTTATTTGATCTTCACTAATATATATGTAGAACAGCATTACACAACTGTTTTTCCAAATTCAAGTCCATGCTGATCGTGTTCTGAAGAGGCCTGTTTGTACTGGTACCACCTTGCGAACACTAAAAAGTACATGAAGTTCAGGGCTCCCATGGCAGCCACCAAGTAGTAAAACAAGTCCAATCTCGCCTTGTTTAAGTCTTGATCGAGCCAATTCCCCGACGAATGAAAGACGGACACCAAAAACCCGCCCATGTAGCTCGATATTCCCATGCCGACGAACAAGAACGACCCCCCAATGCTCCGCATGTTCTCCGGGAACTGCTTGTAGTAAAACTCCACGTGGCCGATAATGGTCAGCCCCTCGGAGATTCCGATGAGAATCAGCTGAGGCACGAACCAGAAGCCGGAGAGTGGAGAGACCGCGCCCCGTGACGGTGAGTCTCCAATCGGATTTGCGAGTGCCAGGGCTCGTCTCTTCTCTTCGACCAAGCCCGATAAGACCTGTTCGAAAATAATTTAGAGAATAAGAAGAAAATTTTATGGGAGAAGAACCCGACTCTTACGACAGTTACGCAAAAACCGTCGTGCAAAGGTAAAAGTTTCAACTTTGCACGGCCTACCTCGACGCGTCGAAGTCAAAATCTACACGGTTTCAGAAGGATCCTACTCCGTTTTATAAAGTAGCGTAATCCATGTTTTGTACTAGTGACTGTGACATACCATGGTCAGCACGGCGACCACCATGCCGGAGCCCATCCTCTGGAGGATAGTTATGCCGGAAGGCTCTCCGGTGATTCTCCGGAGCACCGGGACGAGGACACGGTCGTAGAGGGCGAGCCAGAGCGTGAGGCCGAGCATGGAGAAGACGGCAAGCGACGCGGCGGGGACGGAGAACCCCGTCCCGGCGAGGCGGCGGTCGGCCTGCAGGGCCTGGAAGACGACAAAGTTGGAGTGCTGGGAGACGGCGACGTAGAAGACGATGGAGGAGGCCCAGATGGGGACCACCCGGGCCAGGCACTTCACCTCCTCCACCTGCTGCATCGTGCACAGCCTCCATGGATCGCTCGCTGATCCGTCTGTGTTCATCGTGTCATTGGGCTCGATCATCGCAGCTTTGTCTAGTGATCTGATCGTCATGACATAGTCATGGATAAGAGATGTCGTTCGATCAAATTTTCGCGGACGGATATTTGCGATAAAAGTATCTAATGTTTTGTCAAGTGTGCGTCGATGTATTTCCAGTCGTTTTGGTATTAATGCCGCTAAAAAAATTGAGATAATATACATAGTGTTGGATTAATTTTTAGAGATATTAACGATAAAAATACCCATTCTTTAGTAAAGTACTCTGACATAAGTACTCAAAGTCTTTGAAAAAAATTGATATTAAGTTCTCGTTTTTTTTGTGACGAAAGTTTTCAAACTCTTATTTTATGTCTTCCGTCATGTTTCTTCCCCGAACTGCATCACGTGTCATGTTTTTAAACCTATTAAATATACCAATGTTAATAAAAAATTAAATTAATTTATCAATGATAGACAATGGTATAATTAATGGGTTTTAAAATATGACACGTGATGCGGTTTTGGAAGAAAATCCGACGGAATACACAAAATAAGAGTTTGACAATTTTCGCCAAAAAAAAAAAAAGAATGAGAACGTAATGTCAACTTTTTAAAGACTTTGAATACTTATGCCGTCATTTCCTTTTTTTTTTTATTATTATTATTATATCTAAAGATTATCGTATTATCATAATCTAACAATTACTTTTTTTATTTATTACTATAGGATTATTAGTATAGTAATCAGTCTCTATGACATATTACACTGATTACCTGAACTGATCAGTGTAAGGAAGCTTGGTGTTGATGGAAGATCCTCCCGGACCATAGTTGAAAAGCGGCACCCACGGCTGCTGCGCCGGCTTCAGCCGCCTCTTCCGAGCGGCCGCGACCACAACGCACACGGCGCTCGCCAAGGGGCTTCCCTCGGGCGCGACCTTGACGTACAGCCTCGAGCCGGCGAAGAAGCAGACGCACGAGAAGAACATGAGCACGGTCGGGATCGCGAGGCCCAACGACCAGCTCATCTCGGACTGCACGTACACGATGAGCGTCAGGGACACCATCATCGCCGTCGTGTAGGTGATGTAGTACCAGTTGAAGAAGCTGTCGATCCCCTTCTTCCCGGACTCGGTCTTCGGATTGAACTGGTCTGCCCCGAAGGCCAAGTTGCAGGGCCGGATCCCGCCGGCACCCACCACCAAGAGGCCGAGGCCACCAAGGAGAAATGCCAGTTGCCACGGGGTCGCGCTAGGGCATGTGGCGGACGGGTCGCATTTGTCAGGATGGAGCTTCGTTATTGCCGCCGTCAATGTTAAAACCAACATTCCCTGCGGACCAATAAGACTAGTTCAGTTAGTTAAGTAATTGACCTAAGCGTAAAACCATTTTTTTTAATTTTATTTCGCGGTCCCGATTTTTTTCTTTTTTGTAAATACCGTTTTTAGTTTTTATCTTGAGATACCGATTTTTAAATTAGTACCGTGAATTGGTAGGGTTTCGCCGTGGTACAGATACCGAGTTCAAGCCAAACGAGATACACAAAATTGAAATGAAAAGAAAAAAAATCATTACAAAAAGAAAAAAATTTTGTTGGAGAAATGTTGTGATCATATGTTAAAGAGGAAACCGGAGCATACCAAAAGAGAAGAAACAGAAGCGAATCCGAGGGTTTTGTATCGTCCGAAGTAGGTGTCGCAGAGAAAGGCGCCCGGTAAAGTGGCAAAGTTGGTGGTGCCGGAGAATACATTGATGAATGTGGTGGCGGTGATCGTTTTCATGTTGAACACCGTCGTCAGATACACCAACAAGTTGTGCACTGCCCCTATTGTCCCCAGCTTCTCGAAGCTCTCGTTCCCTGTAAATAGAATTGTTTTTGAGAAATCGGGCCACCAATAATAGTTTCAAAAAATCGAGAACCGTAGTCCCGGTTTTATTATAAAGCTCGTAAAAAGGGTATAAACCATTTTTAATCGGTCCTAATTTTATTATAGAACGGTCAAAAGGTTTAACTTTTTTTTTTTTGCCACCGGATCTAGTTTTATTATAAAACCGTTAAAAGGGTTTTTTTTTTTTAAACGGTAAATATTGGTTCAAAACTGGTATATAGATACCAGGTTTCCACGAGTTATCGAAAAAAATCAGTTTTGTACAAAAATAAAATCACCAAGTATCCGGATTCGGGGACCGAAAACTTCAAAAATACTAATTTACCGGCCTTGAATACGCAAAAAAACCGAACTCTCTAAACGTAAAAACCGAATTCTCTAAACGCAAAAACCGAATTCTCTAAACTAAACTAAAAACCGCAAAAAACAGAATTCTCTAAACTAAACAAGAAAAAAAGATTACCTATGATGAGAGGCATGGTTTTGACACCCCTATATTGGATTTGCACCTCATTATCTTTCTCACCATTCTTCTCCATTGTCTTTCTCCTCTTGATCAATCTATGCTCATCATACACAAGATAATAAGATTTTTTTTAATAAAAAGAAAATGTATTGTTATTGTGGAATTCTTCTGTACGAGGGGTTCTGATTTATATAGCCTTCATTATGGGAGTGTGACATAAAATAAATAAATAAATAAATAAATAAAATAAATAAATAAATAAATAAATAATCATAAAACAATGATATCTCTCTTTGCCTACTTGCCTTAGTGTTTTACAATCCCAACTGCTGAAGTCGGCAAATCTCAACCGTTCATCAACTTCTTCGTCATGCTCACGTATCTGATTTCCTTATCTAGAGTCTAGACCATCTCAAATTTATTAAAATCAAATACCCCATTATTCTTTGTGTCTATTGATTTCGCATTATTATTATTTGCGCATTTTAGCGTAATAGCTAAATAAAAAGTTGATATTTGTTAAAAAGATATTTTTTTTGTTTATATTTAACCATAGCCAATTAACTATGTCAATGACCATAAAACGACATATATCCTTAATTATCATATTTATACAATCTAATTTAATATCCAATTATAATTAACGAAATACCTTTCCGCTAATAAATTCGAGTTTTAATATCAACAATTAATACAATTATATACGGTTATAACTTCATACTATATAAATTGTGAACATATATATATGAAATTTGTTAATCAATAAACTGGTAATACTTGTTTATATATACATAGGCGGAAGTATGTTGTGAGTGGGTGGGGCTCAAGCCCCTCCACTTAATTTTTTTATGCATTATGTTCCTTAGTTTCTTCTCTTTCGTAGTAGTGTAGATTTTCATACAATTTAAATTTAAGCCCCCCTAGTTTTTATTAATATTTTTATATACATATATAAATTGGTAATACATCTTGATTTAAATTATCAAACGTATTTTCTCAAGATTATATATTTATTTACAGAATATTTTCCATGTTAATAGGCATTATCACGTTTAATATTTTTTAAAAAATATTAATATTAATATCGAAGTAGTTACAAATTTTATACGTGGCTAAAATTAAGGATATTTCCTATTTAATTTTTGAAAACTAAATCGAGATATTCCACGATTCATGGAGCAAATTTTTAATCGCATATATTTGGTATATTAACTGTTAATTCGTGAGAATTTTAATTCCATCGTGTATTAACCGTTAATTTGTAAATTTGTATATTCAGAGTTAGTTATTAGAATTTTAATCACTCGGGCGACTCGTCGGAGGACGATTTGAGGTTCGAGTGGGAAGAGGAAGACGAGAGAGACGGAGGTCTGATCGAGATTGCCTTAGACGGAGACGCCATGAAAGGAGACTGGGATTGCTTCGAGGAGAAGGTGAGAGGCTTCGATCTTCAAAATGGATAATTAAAAGGATATAATAGGAACACAAATTGATATTAAAATGCCACCTCATACAAATTGGCTATTTTATAAAAAAAAAATAAAAATAAATTGATTATTTTGCTAATCAAACGTTTCTATTTAATTATTTGAAGCAATCTCTCTAATCATTTTATGTGATTTGTTTACGTGTATTTTTGTGTCTAAAATTAAAATCTATTAATAATCACTCGTTGACGAAAGAAATCGATATACACAACAAACGAATACATAGCAATAAAACAAAACAAAACATAAAAAAAATCGTAACAAACAACTACATAATTACATTCTTAAAGAAGCTTAACCAAATTATTACCCATTTTATCCAATCTATATAAGACATACATGCATATTATAATATGGTTTCATTTGAAACAATGACATGTATTTGCGGAGCATCCGTACTCAATTACAAACACTTCTTCCATGTTTTAATGCAAACATGACCGACACAACACTCGTCCTTATTTAATGCTGAGCTTTTCGTTTTCTAGATGTTCTTGTTCACATCTACATATATATCGGTATACACATATACATATATACCGAGAGACTTAAGTCCTTAACGCAGAATAGTAAAAAATGATCGATTTAGCTTATATAACAACGGTACTTACAGATTTTCACACGACTTATGTTATTGTCGTAAGTTTCTCGAATACTCGTCTTATCAAAACGTACGTATTAAATGTCAATTATACGACCTCTATTTTTTTTAGTAATACGGTTTTTACCTAGATTGTTCAACTTCTTCTTATATGATTTCGAACACAAAGACTTGTCTTATATGGGTATCTTGTAACCTCTAAGACGGTATTCGAGATATTAGAAAAGCGAGTCATGCGCGAATTATGCCTCAACGTCCTTGACCTCGACGATATTTTTAACTAGGATGACATTAAAGTGATCCATACTTTGAGCTACGGTGGTCCAGTTACGAATAATAAGCACGTGAACAGTGCGATGATCGTGATATTGGTGCATCAAAATCACTACTAATTAGCCAAGCAACTTGGAGTCAAACTTTGACTTTTTTCCATCGATATATGTACTTCACATCGCTCACTCAGTGGTCAGTGGTCACAAGTGAAAGCAAGCAAGATCATAGCATAAATTGATCAAAGATATTCATTGGCTTTTGTCACATTCTACATTAAATACAATACCAACTATACTATATAATATATGCTGCGACTATAATAATGAAAGTTTATTAATGAAATGTATTGACGTATATCAATGCTTGAAGAAACGGGTCTAAATACATATTTGACTATTAAATTTAGGATATCACACACTTATTGTTGCATTGGATAAAATTGAAATAATCAGGAATATATATGCTTTGGAAAAATCCCTCATATAAAGTAATTAATACAGTATAAATTTAAGGGGTGATTAATTGATTATTGTAAAAAAGTCTAAGTGTTAAAGCGATAAGTTCAGAAAATATAATATTGTTTCCAATTTCATTACAATTTTATCCGATTAGTATATATATTAATGGGTTAAACTGATAAAATTATTAAAGTTTATAAAATCATTCATAATATATTGTTACAAAATATAGTAACGTCCATTCAAAAAAAAAAATATATAGTTACGTCAATTATATTTACCAAAATGTCATATCTAAAGAAAATATAACATTAATTGTTCCTAATTTTATTCGAATAAGCTAGAATAATAAATATATATAAACATAGAAAAAGTAATATATATATATATATATATATATAAAAGAATCTTAATATTTTTTCTTCGTCAAATGCCACTTGTTGTTAGTGACATACATAAATCAAAGGCAACCAAAATCTTCAATATCAACCAGATCTGACTAAATTATTATTATACCTATCGATATAGATTTGATTATTAACTCGAGACATGAATATAAAGAACCCGAAATAAAATAGTGACAAACACAACACAAACACGATAAAATTTAATTAGATAGAATTAAAAATAAAATTTAATTAGATAGAATTAAATAGAATATCCGCATATGTATGATTCATGTAAAAGCTTGTCAACTTTATTATATCTCAAATTTATGTGTTCATTTCGTGAGCCAAATTGTCGTCTTGACAAAATATAAAACGTTATTTTTTGTCATTTTAAAATAATGCAGTACGGTAGGCCCAATCATGGCTAGAATCGGCACGCTAATGAGAACGACAGGCCCGCCCGGGGGATGCTATTGGGTTCCGAGAACTTGTAATGAGTCGGCAAATTGTATCGCCAAAACACGTTTATCCGTTTTGTCATCGGATTTGTGGGCGTTTGAATGCCCCGAGTGGGTTGTAAGTCTTGTTAGTAGGGACATTACTCCCTCTCATTAATGAAATAATCTTTCTGTAAAAAATAAAATAATGCAATACGTAATTATCTTAAATATAAATTGGAACGGAATTACTTCGCCCTTCCATTATTGTAGGATACGAATAACACGATAAACAAAAAAGACAGATCCACGTCTACACAATATATGTAAAAAAACGACTACAAGATGTCACGAACACAACACGTGACTCCGAATCGCGACCCTAATTATTACACCATAATCTCATTCTTATTGACATAAGCAAAGCACACTAGTTATATCTAAACCCTAATACAAAGATAAGACTCAAACTCAATTTTCTTATCCTATCTTGCTGATCAACACTCTTCGTCGTTATCTCTTTGGTGATGATTATCAGTACTCGTTGGAGGCTTGGTTGTGTTGACCAGATAGCGAGTGGCAAAGAAGTTAAAGTAGACCAAGTTGAGAGCAGCCAAAGCGGCCAAGAAGAAGTAATAGAAGTCAAGCCTGTTCTTATTCAGGTCGTGCCCTCCGAGCCACGCCGATTTTGCCGTTTTTTGGGTCACCAGGTGCGTCAAGTTCACCAAAAGCGACCCGATATAGCCAGCGAGCGAGAGGCAGAGGAAGAAGATCGCTCCGGCGACGGTCCTCATGCTCTCAGAGAGCTGCGTCGTGAGGAACTCCATGACCGCCACAGCGGCAAAGGCCTCGGTGAGGCCCGCGAGCATGAACTGAAGGACAAGCCACGCCACGCTCAACGGAGAGAGGAACGTGCCGGCTCTCAGGGCCGCACTTCGGCGGCAGCTCTCCACGGTGCCGGCGGTGACCAGGCAGAGGATAGAGATGATAATGCCGATCGTGATCCGCTGCCGGATCGAGAGCCTCCTCTCCTTCCCTCCGCGGCACTTCACGTAGAACCTTGTTAAAGTATAAACTTGATTAGTTTAGTAGCATATAATTACACTAACGAGTCTTTTGCCAACACTTCTATGAAACGCGCCGGGAATAGTAATTTCTACGGGATATTAGTTCGATTTTACCGGCGCCTTCCCGAAATGCACCGGCAAGTTTTTTTGCGTTTTTTTTTTATACAATCAGGATCCTTTTCCCAGCGGTTTTATCACGAACTAAATGCCCGCTGGGAAAGGTCCCAATTTATGATTTTTCGGAAGAAAAAATGTACCGGCAAACGTCCCATTTCGCCTAATTCATTTTGTACTATGTAAAAATAACCAAATAGAAGAAACAAGCTTAGTTCTCCTATAAATTATTTTTCAACGTACCTCTCGTAGGTGTAGATCCAAGCCGAGAGTGCCACCATTGACGATAAGTTGACCCAGCCGGGCGGGACCGTGAACGTTCGATGTCCGCTCCCGAACTCTCGCCACATCTGAAGAGCTTGCAGGATTCCAAACGTGTTGTTCTGGTCCATCACCATAAGCACTCCGACGCCTGAGACTCCCACGGGTAAAACCGCGACCAAACATTTCAACTGCTCAACTTGTTGGACGCTGCAAAGCCTCCATGGACTTTTTGCAACTCCTAGCTCCCTTACCTCGTCCGGGCTCACAATCACCGCCGCCTTGTCCAAAAACCGGAACCTATCGGTACGCGGAAGCTTCACCTCCGACCCTGTCGGTGCTGGGTCGTAAAAAGATACCTTCTCTGACACAATCGCCACACGGCGCTTCCGACACGCGGCGACGACGACCTTGATGATATCGGAAAAGACACTACCTTCCGGTTTTACCTTAACGTAGGTGTTGTTACCGATGAGGAAGACAGTGATAGAGAAGGCGAGGCAAGCGGTCGGGATGGCAAACCCTAGCGTCCAGCTCACGTTAGTCTGGACGTAGACGACGCCGGTGATGGCGATGAGAAGGGCTATGGTGAAGGAGAAGTACCACCAGTTGAAGAAGCTCTCAAGCTGGGCTCTCCCCTTCGGTGTCCTCGTGTCGAATTGGTCTGCACCGAACGCGATGTTGCAAGGCCGGATTCCGCCCGCTCCCACAGCAAGGAGGCCGAGGCCGGCGAAGAGGACGCCGAGCTGCCACGGCTCCGGCGCATGCGAGCAATCGAGCTCGGTTAGGCGGTCGCAAGTGTGGGGTCTTAACGCGCTTATTCCTGCAGTTAAGGTCATTATCCCCATACCCTAGAGAGAAAAATTAAAAGGAGAAATATTTCGTCAGCTTTGGTTGTTATGAAAAAAATTACAATGGTCATAATCAAATTAAAAGACTGATATAATTTGGAATTTAGCTTAATAAAATGTTAATTAATTAGGTTAAGTCTTTGCTTCAGTTATCCAAAAGCTCTATACGTACGTAAGCATGCATGCATAGAAAAAAGATAAGTAACGAAATAAGTATATAATCATCTCAAGAATTAATTAATGAACATAAAATTAACAATTGAAGACAAATGTATGTAAAATTTAATTAAGTTTAACGTTATGAATTATGATAAAGAATGAAAAAATTATTGATTATCATTTAACTATGATTTGGAAGTCGTTGACCGGAGATATTTTCTATATTTAACACTAGAGGAGAGTACAACTTGCTCGATTTTCGGCTCTGTCTCGTATTTTTTTAGGCACAAAAAACCAAGACTAGCGAAAAAGGCAAGTATTCCATTTCGCGGTTTCATCCCATAGTCAAGTATATAATAAAGGATATATATATATATATAAATATAATACAGGGACGGATTAGGGTTTTATTTGGGGTGATTAATGAAAAATACTATATGTAGAAATATTTAATTATTTTGTATTTAATGTAGGAACATGATGGTATATAATTCCCTTTTTTTATATGATTTTCATTTTATATTACCCTTTCAGTAAAATTGTAGATGTTAAATAATAATAATAATAAATAATAATAATTATAATAGCGATGATGACGATGATACAAATAGATATAATAGCGGAATTTAGATAAAATAGCAATCATATACTAAAATTATAATGGTCGAGGTACCAAAATTCTGTAGAAGCATAAGGTATTTGTTCTCTGTCTCTATTATGTAATTCTCATTACTTTATAAAGTTGTGTCATCACAATTATCATTTAACACGTGTAATTTGCACTTTTTTGCTATAAATATTATATATTTACACAATTATTTACTTGATTACAGGTTAAGTTTAACAATGACGTAATTAGCTTTTTAAATGAAACTTGAATACATAATTGTTACGTTCGTCCACATTTGATTACATTTGCCGCTATTATCTCTTAAAAATTTACTAAAAATATTAATCATAGGTACTTAAAAACCATTCAAAGATTCAATATATTGAATCTCTAAAACGCATGAAATATACACATATATAGTTTATGAATAATAGGTTGATAAGTGGTGCTATATTCAAACGACTTAATTATTATTATAGCACATTTCTCGGCCATAATTTAGTGAACAATAAACGTATCTGGGTTGAAAAAAATATACTATACGATTTGTGAAATTATTGAAACTAATTAAGGAAAACTCAAAATTTTGGACCATCTCGTTCCGTTCCTATATATACGTATATATATATATACATATACATGTATATACGTATACATATATACATATACATGTAAAAGATGTGTTTACTTACCGTGAGAGAGGCAATGGAGCCAAAGAGGAGAGTGTAGAACTTGCCCAAGTAAGCATCGGAGAGAAAAGCACCTCCCAAAGATGAAAGGTTGCAAAATCCACCCCAAACATTTACTATAGTTACCACAAGGATACCCCCCATGTTGTACTTTGTGCTCAAATACACCGCAATGTTCACCAGCAAGCTCATCGACGCCAATTTCTCGAACGACTCGTTCCCTTTTTCATGCACACAAAAAAAAAAAAAAAAACCCGTTAATGATCAATCTCGGACGTAATTAATTAACGCGACTGCTTCCGTAACACATGACAAGAATTCGTGTTCGTACCGGGAAAACCCCTATTTGCAGCAAAGGTCCTAAACCTTTTATTGACAATGTCTTACGAATTCTCTGGTGAAACAGTCTTTTACGATGAAAATAGTCGAGAAATTAAATTCAGCTAGAAGTATAATTTTTATTTGGGATTCTTAACAAATTATACTGAGCAATCCAATCCAACTACTGCACTTCGGTAAGAATTGTTATAATTGTCGGAAAAACCCTTTCAGTAGACAGTTTCGCCGGAAAATGGCCTAATGTGTCGCAACTTTGCACCGGTAGAGTACCGTTTTCTTGTAGCGATGATGAGTATTTTCATTGAAAAAGAAGGGCCCGTTCCCTCCCGTCCCACTTGACTAAACTTTTGATACCAATGCCGTAAATATTCCAAAAAAACGATATAATCGACAATACAAACATACCGAGAATGAATTTGACGGCTTTCCATCCTCCTGCAGGCTTCCTCTTTGGCTCTTCTTTAGAAGAAGAAGAAACCATTTCGTTTTCTTGATCATTTCCCATTTCTCTTCTCTTCTCTTCTTTTCTTTCGTTTTTCGTCTTTGAATGAATTATTAGCTGTGTTTTGTTACAATAAACTGACTTTATTCTTTTTTGAATAAATAGACTAAAAGATAAATTAAATATAGTGAGAAGCGGTAAATTAGGCACTAGAGTTTGCATGCATATGTGCACTTTTACCCGTTATATATATATATATATATATATATATATATATATATATATATATATAATTATTCAAAAATGTTACATTTACGTTAAATGGACTAATATTACGTTATATGTACATATACTAATATTATGTTATATGTTACATGTACATATACGTTAAATGTTATATATTTAAATGGACTAATATTTGTTACATGTACGTTAAAAATGCCAAAAAGGTTAACTCGGTGTATGACGACTTATTCAAAATATTTCTGCAAATTAATTATCAAATAAATTTAATACACTAAGAATACGATAATAATGGGACTATTCTTCATATTTACATGGTCATTTTGACTGGGTTTACCTCATGAGTTTTGGGTTATTTATTTTTCTTTTTCATTTCATTGGCGTTTATTCCTTAATTTTCGTTGTTAACACACAATAACGTTATTGACTCTTTAAAGACAACTAGCTTAAAGTAGGTAAATATTAACGTTACTTATATGAGAGTTATTGTCAAAATCTTTTGTTTTTATATATCTTTATTTCTCAAAAAAACTCTTGCACGGCGCTTTTCGAACCATCGTGTAAGCCTAGGTCGTAAATGTTTGTACAGTGGTTTCGAAATGTATTGCGAGTCTTTGGGCGCGTTTTCACTTTACATGACGGTTTTGAAAAATTGTCGTGTAAAATTGATCCCGATTATAATCAATATCCAACTTACTACTCATTTGCTTAAAATTCAGTATTGTATTAGACTACTAATGATTTATTTGCTTAATTATTTAGATTTAATAATATTTGTTTTGTATCATCACTCGTAAACTTATAATTTTTATACATACTTAGTATTTAGAAGCTCTTCTATGGTTTGTTAAGAGAGTACGTAATACTTCTAGGTCAAGTTTGAAAGAAAATTCAAATGTACTAACAAACTAAAACGAACCCGTTAAAGCTTTTTTATATATATATATATATATATATATATATTTAGCACAGAAATAGGTGAGTTTGAATTATTTTCTATTATTAGTCTAGTCTAGTAGAAAAATGAGAAGAAGAAGAAAGCACAATTATTGGTACATTACAGCTTGGTTGAACACGTAAGTTTCTCCATCTTTCACGTAGCGAATTCTTTTACCTTGTCTTATATAAAATAAAATACGAAGAAGTCACTAGTTTATTTATTTATTTATTTATGATAAACGTGTAATTTTCCAACCAAATTTAATGTGCTATTAGCTATATGTTGTAGTATAATATTATTGGGGGTGGCAATTTGGGACCGGACATGAAACACGAAACGGTTACGACACGTTTAAACGGGTCTGGGTTTACGGTAAATGGATCTTGGTCTAACCGTGTCGAACACGATCAACACGATTAAATAACGGGTAAACACACCACGAACAGATAACACAGTGGGACTCAATTAGACACGATTAAGGTGCAAAAAGTTACATTTTATATATGTTATTAAATATTTGATACTTATTATATATTATATTTGTGTTTTTACTTATTTATTAAATTGTACAATTGATGAACATAAAAGTGTTAGTAAATTGTAAAATCTTAGATAATATAATTAAGTAAGTTTAACGAGTATAAACTGAATTAATGTAACATTTTAAAATACATGAATATATTAAATGGGTTAAACGAGTAGAGACGATAAACACAGTATTTAAATGGGGCGGGTCTGGGTCTACACAAAATGATTAAGATCCGACACGAATACGACATAAAATCTGAATTGCCACCCCTAAATATTATATAGAATATAATAATGTGGGGATCTCGGAATTTTAAGATAGTATCTTGATATACATGTTGTTAATTTTGGTTCACATATTTCTTATATCCTTATCTACCACACACATTTACCGTGACGTGGGACATGAACATATTTAGAAAATGGCATTAATATACATACCTACATGCATGTTAACTATTATAATGGGATTTTTAGAAAATTACAATTTTAGAAAATGGAATCAAGTTTAATAAATAATTTATAGAAGGTGCATGTATATGTCAAGACTAATTTGTAGTGTATAACAACACGTGATATTAATCTAATATGATAATATAATAGAGGTCTAAAATGGGGTCTAATTTTCTAATTAAGTAGTGTTTGGTTGCTTGTTTAAGTAAACTTACCCAATTAAATAATTTATAAAATTAACTAAAAACGTTTAAAAAACAGGATGAACCCAACGACACGAAACACCAATTGTCAACTCAATAATTTGGCAATCCTATTTTATACCTAACGTTCTCTTCTCAAACTTATTACTCGACAAACAATTTATCATATTAATTAATAAATAGTATATTTTACAATAACGTAATGTAGTGCTCTGATAATATAAACATATAATTAGATTTTCAATAATAATAATAATAATAATAATATAGTTATGTTATATTACTTATATATATATATACAATACTATAGTTAGTTAATCCGTAAAAGGCTACTAAATTTGACTCGTAAAAGCCTGCCTCACTCTGTGACATTGTAAGTTTTGGTTCATGGACCGAGTCGGACCTTGATGGCTCTTCCAAAACCCGCTCTGTCCTTCACATTGAACGAGGCGGGTTAAGCCTGTCCCATTTAATATGCGGGCTTAACGGGTCGTGGGGCACCAGTCCACTTGACACCTTTAGCTACTAGCTATATATTATAGTGCAATATTATATTGATATAATAATGTGGGATCAAAGAAATTTTAATATATTATTAATTATTATACATGTTGTTGAGTGAAGTAATTTTGGATCACATATTCCTTATCTGCCACGTTTACAACTACAGTAACATGGGTCATGAACAATTTTAGAAAATGGGATTTATTTTAATAAAAATGTCATTTTCCAAAATTTATTTTAGAAAATGACATTTTCTAAAGAAATGGGATTTATTTCATTAAAAAATGTATAGAAGGTACACGCATGTCAAGACTAATTTGATATGCATATCACCACGTAACATTAATCTAATATGATAATAATATATAAGTTCTTAAACGTTTTTGAGTTAATATATAAAATTAACTAAAAACGTACTTACATGAAACACCAATTGTGATGTAGAGCGGACTATGGAAGAACACAAGAACGCGTCTCAACGAGTATGAAACTCGGGAATTCAAAGCAAAAGCTTCAATTTTCTATTCATTCAAATCTGAGAAATGCAATAACATCCACCACTCTTATATAGAGCTAGTGTTTAAACCGAAAAGCAAGAAAAGAGGAACTAATTCCCTAAATCTCTCTAACTAAAATAGAAACAAATAAATAATAATTAAACTTAAATATAATAATAAATGATCGACATCATTCTCTCGGCGTTGAGAAAATTCGTCCTCGAATTTCTTGGGGCGGATTGGTAGTGGACTCTGGTGGTTCGTTGGAGTTGGGCGTCACGATCGTTATGTGGGGCAGCTTGTCGGGTGTCTCCTTCGCACGCTTGTTTATTGGCTTCACTTGGACCTTGTCACGTCGCTCTTCTTCCTCGGGCATCTTCTTGGATTTTAACCCGAAAATAATTTTGGATTCTTCCACTTTATTCTCAATGCGAGCCTAATGCTTTGTTTCCGGGAAAAGGTTGCTTGGGCTCCACAAAACATCTACCTTCACCGTTGCGTTCAAACACGACATATGAACAACACGAAATATAGTCGTGTCACTCTCAAATTGCTTCTCGTCCTCATCGTCGGCTTCCTCAAACCCGACCTCATCATACGCGGAATCTTCTTCATCTGTGCACACGTTGTCGTCGTCCACGACCTCGTCATGCACGATTTCGGAAGAACACAAGAACGCGTCTCAACGAGTATGAAACTCGGGAATTCAAAGCAAAAGCTTCAATTTTCTATTAATTCAAATCTGAGAAATACAATAACATCCACCACTCTTATACAGAGCTAGGGTTTAAACCGAAAAGCAAGAAAAGAGGAAGTTATTCCCTAAATCTCTCCAACTAAAATAGAAACAAATATATAATAATTAAACTTAAATATATTAATAAATGATTCGACTTCAAATTGTCAACTCAATAATTCGCCGCTCCTACTTTATATACCTAACTTTCTCTTCTCAAACTAACTACCCGACAAACAATTCATCACATCAATTAATAAATTATTATTGTTTGAGCTAAATTTTAACCTAAAAATCCAACTATAAATGTGTGTATATATATATATATGTACACACGCTCAACAAGTTTTGCATGTCTTTGTATTCTGTATTTCAATCCATTGCCTTTCAATGGACCACCAATTTGCCATTTTCCCAATTATTGTGAGCTTTTTCCTCTTTGTGTTTGTGGCTCTAAACATATTCAAACGATCAAACGACAAGGCAGGCTCAAAACGACCGCCAGGTCCATGGAAACTGCCACTCATCGGCAACATCCACCAACTCGCGGGCTCGCTGCCTCACCACGGCCTGCGGGACTTGGCAAAAGTGTACGGGCCGCTGATGTCCGTCCGGCTTGGGCAGCTCAAGACTGTAGTCGTTTCCTCGCCCGAGTTCGCAGAAGAAGTGCTGAGAACCCACGATGCCGTCTTAGCGTTCAGGCCGCGCATTCTCATGTTGGAGATCATGTTCTACAACTCCTCGGACATCGCCTTTTCACCCGTCGGCGAGTACTGGCGGAAGCTGCGGAGGATTTTCAGTGAAGGGCTCTTGAACACGGTGAGGGTTAAATCCTTGAAACTGGTTCGTACGGGTTTTGTTAAGTATCACGGGGTTTTACCGCTTATTAATTTCCATTTATATCTATAACTACAAAATAATTACGACATATGTATATATTGATCTAGTTTTTGAAAGTCGGGGACCGGGACTTGTTCTAACATATGAATATATTAGATTCGGAAAATAACTGAACTTTACTACTTTTTTACCGGCTCCTAAAACGGTTACCGGTTTTTTGAGTTTCCAAATTGGCAGTGGAACAACTCTCAAAATCGTGATTATTTGTCCTTTACAATGTTAAAACCAATTTGGAATGAGTGAACATAAATTTATAAACATAGCTAAGCACCTATAAAATGCTTATTTTTTAACCAGGTTTTTTGTATAACCCTAGTGTGTGTCACAGGGTCAATTTCGTACCTGAATTTTTGACCTTGTGCGGCGCCGTGTACACTCAAACACGACCAGCCTTCCCCGTGTAAACCAACTCTCGTATGCAAACCTAGACTAAGTACCCAATGAATTTCGACTAAGCAAGTAAAGTATCACACCACGACACAAGCTTACGGGGCACACCCCAACCTTTCTTTTTATTAAAAGGGTAGACTCAGGTGCGCTAACGCCGTTCCCTTCGTCTCACTCACAAAACTCTCGCAAAGCCCTAACTCTCACTCTAGCCTAAACTCGCATATGGTTTCACACCTTTAAGATAGCCACATTCGACTTTATTTATAGAATACAAAGAGAAAACCTAATCCTAATCGAATCCTAACTCTTAAGCCTTATCCTATCTTTAGTGTGTTATCCTTGAAGATAGCCCACCATCTTCACGAATCCATGGGCCGAACTCTCCCTTTTCGCGTCCTTCTTGGGCCTTCCGCGTGGGTGACGCTCACCGAGTCCGTGTGGGTGACGCTGGACTTCTCCGCGTGGGTGACGCTCGCTGCGTCACCGCGTGCCACTTTTCCCCTGTCCGAATGCGCGTATCCGCTGCCCTGGTTGCCCGCGTGTGAGTTCGCTGCCCGTGCCCTTCTCGGACATGCTACTCGTGCTTGTTGCATGCTTCTCACGTACTCCCGTGCGTTGGGCCGCTGCCCTATGCCGCACGTGCTCGGCCCACCACCTAAGCCAAGTCTTTCCTTGCGCCTTGCCACTCACTAGGCGCTTCGGGAGGCTTGTTGGGCCTCCTTCCCGTGCTTTCCCGGGCACGGATCCTCTCTAAGGATTTTAGGGTGTGACAAACTCTCCCCCGCCGGATTGAACCGACGTCCTCGTCGAGTTACCTTCTGAGTATGTCTTCATCTCTCTGCTCCTGAATCGCCAAAGGGCATCGTCACGCTCCCATGTAGCATCGCACGCTTTACTCCCTTCCCAATGAACCAAGAGCTCGTCTCTGCCATTCTTCCAGCTTGTCCGACGGTCTAGAATCTGATGAACTCTCTTTCCCGATCCAGCTCCGTACTCTACTCTTTTCTCATGAACTCTCTTCCCCTCTGAACCCTCGTGATACGGTCTCAAGAAGCTTCCATGAATGGTTGAATGGAGGTTCTTCATCTCTTCCGGCAATTCAAGGCGGTACATCTCATCCTCGACCTTCTTCGACACATCGAAGGGACCTTGGTACCTAAGTAACTCGGTCGTTTGAAGCTCGTCCGGTAGTTTTTTTCTCATCTGCGGCGTCAGTTTTAGCAACACCTTGTCGCCTCTCTCGAACTGTCTACACCGTCTTTTCTTGTCCCCTTTACGCTTCACCCTTTTCTGCACCTTCTCTGTCGGTGTCTTCCTCTGTGGGACTCGAGTTGTCGGACTCGTTCCGAACTCGTGCTTGTGCTTCCTCGGGGAAGGGGCCTTGCTCCTCTCCACGGGTTCCTCTCCTAGTGCATTAGCCGGGTACCCTGTCTCAACAAAAGCTAACGTCACCTTACCCGTTGCTTGGCCGACATCATCTCTAGCCGCCAAGGGCACTGTAGGCTCCTGTCTCTCATTCCCGTGGGGTGTCCCAAGGGTGGGTAGCGGACACTTCACACTACCGCAGTGTGGAATAACGTTCGCGTCTTCGGACTCTTGCTCGCTGCCGGTTGTCACTTCCGTGGGTGTGGCTCGCTTTCTCTCGGGGCTCTCCACCCATATTGCATTGAGCGACTGCAGGCAGCCCATCTTAGCAGTAACCTCCTCTGGTTGTTCGTGTGTTTCGTCTCGGGCAGCCATGGCCGTTAACTTCATCGTCGTCGGGCATTCTCTCGCAATGTGGGGACCGTCACAAAGGAAGCACCGTATGCCCCCTCTGGAGCTGTTTCGGTCCGTCCTTCCCTTGGCCGATCCATGCTCTTGCCTTCTGTCCCGTCTTGGAATTCCTCTTGGCTCTTGTTGCTCCCATCTGAGTTCTCCCTCCGATCTGTCCGCGAGGTATGTTTGAACTCGTAGTCGATTAACCCGTCTGCTGCCGCCATTGCAGTTTGTAGGTCACGAACGTTTCTTCGCCTCAATTCCGTCTGAGCCGAAGGCTGTAGTCCTGAAAGGAAATTAAACAGCTTGTCCTCCTCGGACATGTTACGGATATCTAGCATTAACGAGCTAAACTCCTTCACATAATCGCGAATAGACCCGGTTTGCCTTAGCCTCTTTAATGCGTCTCTCGCAATCCATGCCGCGTTCACGGGCAGGAACTGAGTCTTTAGCTCCGTCTTCAGATCGTCCCATGTTTGGATGCTTTCCCCCTCTGGGCCGACTCCTTCGGTTAGCCGGGTTCTCCACCACAGCTTAGCATCTCCCTGCATGTACATACTCGTGATTTTTACCTTGTCGTCGGAATCCACGTGAGCCGCTTTGAAGTATTGCTCCATGTCCCATAGAAAATTCTCCAGCTCCTTTGCATCTCTCACACCACTGAAGGGTTTCGGCTCGGGAACCTTGAATCTCGGACCAGCACCTCTGTTGACTCCGCTTGGCAAGCTGTCCGTCGCTCGCTTTATAAGTCTAACATCGGTCTCCAAATCTGAAACTCTTTCCGATAACTGTGCAGTAACCTCTGAAAGTCGATCGAGTATAACTTCAGTCTGGGCGACCATCTCATTCTGAGCTTCTAAAATCATCTTCTTGAGTTCCTTGATCTCCGCTGAGTGCGCGAGCACCTGTTCGTCTAAGGTCTTCTCGTCATTGGCCGGTTCACCAACCAGCGACTCCGATGTCGTTGATCGCGTTGCCTTCACCATCCTTGAAAAAAATCAGCTCTGATACCACTTGTCACAGGGTCAAAAATTCAGGTACGAAATTGACCCTGTGACAGTGTGTATATATATAGAGAGAGATACGTGTATGTTGTAAAAAAAAGATATAGTAGAACTGGTAACCGCGAAAGTCTAAACATTAACGACGCGTTACAAGCAATAACCCGTACAAAACTCTTTTTTTTTTACTCCTATAGGTCCGAGAGGAAGAGATGTTCAATCTCGTGGAGGAAATCGGTTCGAGTGCCGGGTCGATCGTTAATCTGACTAAGCGAATCTACATGACGAACTACGGAATCACGTCAAGAGCGGCTTTCAGTAAGAAGAGCAAGGATTTAGAAGAGTTCATATCGATTGTGATGGAAGCCTTGGAGCTACTGAGCGGCTTTGACCTTGCGGATTTGTTTCCTTCTTTCGGTTTTCTCGACTCTCTTGTGTTTGGGGCGAGGGCAAAGCTCGAGAGGCTGCACCGAAAGGCAGACAGGTAATGCGGAGCCGGAATTCGATTTCTCTTATACCAATTAATTACAAGTAAATCCCGGAATTGGTAACTCCAGCTCCAGTAATTTATCTTTCCGGAATCCGGATAACCAATTCTATGATTTACTTTAAACAAAATAGTAAATTAATCAAGAACATCAAAAACAAAAGTTAATATAAAGAAAACACGGGAACTGGAATTCGAGTTCCGGTTTTTACATAAACAAAACTGTTACTCCGGCATATTAATTGATGGGATTATTGACAGGATATACGGAGATGTGATTAAAGAACATATTATAAAGAATAAAAATGGGAGTAGTGAGAGAGTCTCAGAAGATCTTATAGATGTTCTTCTCAAGTTCCATGAGAACGATGACCATGGCTTCTCACTAACAATGGATAACATCAAAGCAGTGTTTTGGGTAAGCAATATTTCCTATTTTTGTCATCTAATAACGATAAGAGGAGTAACACGTAATTACTCAAAAAAAAAAAAACTTGTTTAATCTTTTTTTTTTTTTTTGCATGACCGTGAAATTTGTCCTCGTAAGATAGTGGCTCGTTGGAGTAATTATCTTTTGGGCGGCTACGGTCATCAAAAAACCGTAGTGCAAAGTAAATTTACAAGACGGTCTCTAAAAATAGTCGTGTAATGCCTTGCTCACCCCAACGTTTCGTTATATATTGATAAAGCCCATTTTAAAGGATAATAGCGGCATAAGTCCTCAACCTTTACTCAACTGGGGCGGCATAGCCCCAACCCCATTTAATAGCGGTATAAGTACCAAAAGATGATTTCCGTACATATTTGACTAACGAAAGTAGTCAACGTTTGCGCGGTCAGCTTCTCGTCAACGTGGACGCCACGTAATCCGACATGTCACCATACACGTCATCCTCGTGTCATCAAATTTAATGCAAAATTAAGGGTGATGGAGGGGTTCAATTAATTTTGCATTAAATTTGATGACGCGAGGATGACATGTATGGTGACATGTCGGACTATGTGGCGTCCACGTTGACGAGAAGCTGACCACGCAAACGTTGACTACTTCCGTTAGTCAAATATGGACGGAAATCATCTTTTGGTACTTATACCGCTATTAAATGAGGTTGGGGCTATGCCGCCCAATTGAGTAAAGGTTGAGGACTTATGCCGCTATTATCCCCCCATTTTAAAGCCCAAGATCAAAACGACAAAGAAAAGGAAAACATACGACGAGTCGTTTTGGACTTAAAGCGTGGCGAATCTGGAGCGTCGGATTAAAAGCTCATCCAACGGCTGTTTTCTTAGTCGTTTTGATCTTGGGCTTTTAAATGGGCTTCATTAATATATAACAGTTTTTTTAACACTCCTCAGATAACAAGCTTCACACGACTATTTAGAAATAGTTCGTCAAAAAACCAATTTCTTGACATGTTTAAAATCTCGCCCTAACGTATTTAATAGTTAATACCATGCCCGGGCATGGTTGGATGTTCGAAATATATTGAGCTGTCTTACAATAAACATGTAAAGTCGCCTAGCGCACTATTTTAAATTAAGGTCGTTAATATATATTTTATTTTGATTTGGTGCTCGTTTGAATTTTGTGACGATATATCATGTTAAGTATCATGAGATTTCATTTCAATCCTAATAAGCAATTAGTGGAGATATCTAACGCGTTATCTTATTATAATATCGATTTAATTTCCCCCCAGGACATGTTTGCTGCCGGTAGCGAAACCTCGGCCACAACCGTAAACTGGGCAATGGTGGAACTCATAAAGAACCCCGAAGCGATGAAGAAAGCACAATCCGAGGTCAGAAAAGTATTCGGCGGAAGAGGTTCAGTCGATGAAGCACGTGTTAGTGAGATGAAGTATTTAGATTGCGTCGTTAAAGAGACGCTAAGGCTACACCCCGCAGCTCCGTTGCTCGTCCCAAGAGAATCCCAAGAGGCTTGTGAGATCAATGGCTACGAAATCCCCGCGAAAACGAGGGTCATAGTCAATGCTTGGGCAATAGCAAGAGACCCCAGATTTTGGACTGATCCCGAGAGCTTCATGCCCGAGAGGTTTTTGGATAGCTCGGTCGACTTCAAAGGCAACAACTTTGAGTTCATCCCGTTCGGCGCCGGGAGGAGGATATGCCCCGGTATGTCTTACGGCCTCATCAACACCGTTGTTCCGCTCGCGACGTTGCTGTACCACTTTGATTGGAAACTCCCTGATGGAATGAAGCTTGAAGACTTGGACATGGACGAGGCTTTTGGCTTGACAACTCGGAGGAAACAAGATTTAAATTTGATTCCCGTTGCTTATGATCTTTCACTTATTCATAATTATACATTGAAGAAAACTTAGGAACTTTTTCCTTCATATTATCATAAAAGAAAGCCATGATATATATAATATATGATTCTTAGTTTTTTTCACGTTGTATAATTTATGTATCTATAACTTTACATAAACATGATCTATATATGCTATAGTAAAAGGAATAAGCGGCATAAATATTCAAACTTGACACTAAAAGGAGACATATAATAAAGAAAGAAAGAAAAAACTAATTAAGTTAAAGTACGAGTGTCTCGGTTTTGGATATTTATTCCACGCAATTGAAAGGTTTAGATTATGCTACACAAATTTGAATAAGCTTGGATACATTTGTCGCAATTATGCCCCTAAAAAGAACATTTGAACATTCTCAAGTTGGTCAATATATCAAGTGGGGCGTTTGATTATGATATGGTTTGAGAACCGGCTTCATTGTTCAGTCTGAAAAATCAATTTGGGAGTTTGGTTTGGCGAACGAGTTCGGGAGTCTAGTCTAAAGAATGCAATTTGGTTAGGTTTCTACTAGATAGTAAAAAAAAATGAAACACAAATGATTTTTTTTTAAGTATGAGGATTTGGCGATCGATTTTAAATTGATCTTAGTATTCCTGTTATATTATGAAGCCCATTTTAAGCTCTATATGATTGATTCGTAATTGGGTGATAATCTTTGCAAGAATGGGTGGGAATTTTCAACAATTCCTTTGAAAACTTGTTGAATTGATGGAATATGTGGTTGTAATTGAATTAATTTTGGTTCACATATCCCTTATCTACCAAATTATCATGGTGTACACGAACATTTTTGGAAAATGATATTGATACCACACTTTTTTTACTGTATACTTTTAAACTTTGATGGGATTTATTTTAATCATTAATTTATAGGGGCATGCATGACTAATTTGATATATAATGCATATCAATTAAGTTAAGATATTAATCTAACATGATAACATTATATATAACAATAGAGGTCCGAGATGGTTTATATAGAGCGGATCTAGGTCTTATCTTCGAACCCGACTAATATATGATAATAACCGTCCCTATTTAGACCTAATGTTTGCTTCTCATGCTTGTTGTCGAACAAATAAATCAACACCTTATATTCATTTAGATGTAATAATTGTTGAGTGTGAAGCTTAATCTACATGTAAACGCTACCGAGATCCAACTCAAAGCAGTAAAGTTGATCGACATGGGAGAGGCGAGATTGATGTCGTAACCAGAGAACTCCGATTTGGAGACTATACTGGATCGAGATATACAAGCAGCAAGTAGACGTACCTCCTACACTAAGAGCGAACAAGTATAATTTTGGTGTCGAGTTTCAGTTTGTTCATTGCTTTTTATCGTTTTCTAATTTGAAAAGTAGGACTCAATTCCGAACAATAATAGGGGTCCAAAATTAATAAAGAAATTATTACTATATATTTCACCTAAAATTTTAGCCTAAAAAATCCGAATTATATAGAATTATATATATGTATATATAATACAGCCAACAAGTTTTACTTCTCTGTAATTTATATATAATACAGCCAACAAGTTTTACTTCTCTGTAATTCTCAATGGATCACCAATTCGCCATTTTCCCAATTCTTGTGAGCTTCTCCCTCTTTGTGTTTGTGGCTCTAAACATATTCAAAAGACGATCATACGACAAGGCAGGCTCAAAACGACCCCCTGGGCCATGGACACTGCCTCTCATCGGCAACACGGCCTGCGGCCTGCGGGATTTGGCCAAAGCATACGGGCCTTTGATGTCCGTCCGACTCGGGCAGCTCGAGACCGTGGTCGTTTCGTCGCCCGAGTTTGCTGAAGAAGTGCTGAGAACCCACGATGCCGTCTTAGCATTCAGGCCGCGCATCCTCATGTCGGAGATCATGTTCTATAACTCCACAAACATCACATTTGCGCCGGTTGGCGAGTACTGGAGGAAGCTGCGGAGGATTTTCAGTGAAGGGCTCCTGAGCACGACAAGGGTTAAATCCTTGAAACGGGTCAGTACGGATTTGTTAAGTATCATGGGGTGACACGGGGTCGGTTTCTTTTACCGGTTACCAATTGTTACAGGTACTGAAAGCAATAACCGGTACATTTTTTTTTTACCACTACAGGTCCGAGAGGAAGAGATGTTGAATCTCGTCGAGGAGATCGGTTCGAGTGTCGGGTCGATCATTAATTTAACTAAGCGTATCTACACGACCAACTACGGAATCACGTCAAGAGCGGCTTTCAGCAAGAAGAGCGAGGACCTAGAGGAGTTCATATCGATCACGATGGAAGCTTTGGAGCTACTGAGTGGCTTCGATCTTGCGGATTTGTTTCCTTCTTTCGGTTTTCTCGATTCTCTTGTCTTTGGGACGAGGGAAAAGCTCGAGAAGCTCCACAGAAGGGCTGACAGGTAATCTCCGGAGCCGGAATTTCGGTTCCTCTTGTACCAATTCTAGGCAAATTCGGAGTTGGTAACTCCAACTCTAGTTTTTATCTTTCTGGAATCGGAGTTACCGGTTCGATTTACATTTTGTAACTAAATTAATATGGGACATAAAAAATGAGAAATAAAAATAATAATAGTAATAGTAATAAATAAATAAAAAAGTAAATCCGGGTCTCCGCTATATTAATAGGATTATTTACAGGATATACGGAGATGTGATAAATGAGCATATAGAGAAGAAGAAAAATGAGAAAAATGGGAGTACTAGTGAGGATCTTATAGATGTTCTTCTCAAGTTCCATGAGAAAGATGACCATGGCTTCTCACTCACACTGGATAACATCAAAGCAGTGTTTTGGGTAAGAAATATTTCATATTTGTATGTTTATTTATTTTCTATATTTTTTTATCTGAATAAAAAAAAAGTAACATAAGTCTACGAACCTTCTTTGATTATTGTGTAACATTTCCTCATAAGATAGTGACTCTTTTGGGCGGCATTAAAACACGAAGTGGCTTCACAACGGATTTTGCATTACGGTCATAAAAAAACCTTAGTGTAACGCTAGTTTTTACGATATGGTCGCTAAAAACAATCGTGCAAAGTTAAAATTTTCAACTCTGCGCGATCGTCTCTAAAAATTGTCTTGCAATGGCCTGTCATCCCAATGTTTTTTTTTTTACTTGCTCCGGCTAAAAGTCACGAAAATATAGAACCTATTTTCCTCAACGTGTTCTAAATCTTGCCCCGACTAATTAATACCTGGCCAGGGCATGTCGTGGTTGTTTGTGCGAAACAAATATTAAGATGCCGTAGAAATAATGGTTCAATAACGTTTTAATAGGTGTAAAGTCGCCTCAGTGAGCGCACGATGATAAGTTTGGGCAAGAAGTCTTATCTTGGATTGGTGCTCGTTTAAATATTATGGGTTCTGATATCATGTTAAGTATCATAAGATTTCACTTTGAAGGCTTGAACCAATTAAGAACGAGATATTTAACGCATTATGTCTATTTATTTATCCCCAGGACATGTTTGCTGCCGGTAGCGAAACCTCGGCCACAACCATAAATTGGGCAATGTTGGAACTCATAAAGAGCCCCGACGCGATGAAGAAAGCACAATCCGTGGTCAGAAAGTGTTCAGCGGAAGAGGGTTGGTCGACGAAACATGTGTTAGCGAGATGAAGTATTTGGATTGCATCGTCAAAGAGACTGAGGCTACACGCCGCAGCTCCGTTGCTCGTCCCGAGAGAGTCCCAAGAGGTTTGCAAGATCAATGGCTACGAAATCCCCGCGAAAACGAGGGTCATAGTCAATGCATGGGCGATAGCAAGAGACCCTAGATTTTGGACCGATCCCGAGAGCTTCATGCCCGAGAGGTTTCTGGATAGCTCGGTTGACTTCAAAGGCAACAACTTTGAGTTCATACCCTTCGGTGCCGGGAGGAGGATATGCCCCGGTATGTCGTACGGCCTCATCAACACAGTTGTTCCGCTCGCGACGCTGCTATACAACTTCGATTGGAAATTCCCCGATGGAACAAAGCATGAAGACTTGGACATGGACGAGATTTTCGGTTTGACAACTCGGAGGAAACGTGATTTGAAGTTGATTCCAATTGCTTATGATCTTTCACTTATTCGTAAATTTACAAAGAATAAAACTTAGGAACTTTTTCCTTCATGTTATCATAGATGATTTGATATATTGTTGGTGTATGATTTGATACTTTTACCATTTATCTTCTTATTTTTTTAATTATTCTTTTAAATAATTTAAAAAATAAAACTCTAAATATATATTGGTGAAAATTGAAAATAGACGAAATATAAAAATTTCAAAAATTATTTATAAAGAGTAATTTTGAGTTTTTAAAAATTATATTAGTAGAGGGTATATAAAAAAAATAAACTTTATAAAGATATACTTAACAGTTTTTGAAATGTTTTAAAATTGAAGGTATATTTTTTGTAAAAAAAAAATTATAAAGAAAATTCCTATTCTATATTCTCACAGGACCGTGTAAAGAACCATCTCCGAACCTTCTAAAGAGAGAATCCACGTCAGCATGTGAAGTGCGACAACGTGGCACACCGAGTTTTCTTAGTCGCGTTTGTTTGCTCTTGTTTTTCGTCAAAAGACTGCCACGTAGATTATTCTAGAAATAACTAAATTTATTCATTATTAATATGAAACGAATCATCTAGACACGCTTACATCCTCAATGACGACACTACCCTCCTGATTTATATAGCTATTATACTTGGACTTTGAATTTTGAAGTGTATTTTCAACATTGTAAGGCTGTCCAAATATGTCTTTTTTTGTTATTTATATTATATAGTTTCCCAATCTCATTAAATCAAGAAACATAGATAAGTGAGTAATTAGATCAAAACCATAATATTTGATGAAATTACATAATCAATGGCACTATAGAATAGATTATATTTTTCTTTAAAAGGTGAATTTAAATTTGACTTTGTTTTTAACACCCAATAAAAACCCGAGACGGACTAGTCAAACGTGACATGCCCGCCTTGTAAGAATATCGTTTACAAAAAGTAAACATTAAAAACCAGATGATAAAAATACTCAATTTGTACACAAAGTGGTATTGATGTAAGTTTAATTTCTGTTAATCAAAATATTAAAATTCAAATTTATTGCGGGATCATATTAATTTGGTTTCAATCTATAATCTCTAATAATTTTAAGTATTTTTACTATATATATATATATATACATCCTTTCTAGAACACCAAGAAGACACGCGTGCAATTTCCTTAGACGTGTATTTTCTCCTCAAGAATACTTCTCGAAGGGCATTCTTGTCAACCAAAATACAAAAGTCAACAACACACACGTGTGCACAAATACTACTATAAAAAGCTTCACGAGGAAATCATCAAAGCTATCATTTCTCGTTCTTCACCTACATATCTCTCAAGACTTTTTCCAATCACTTCGATCTCTTGAATTTTTTTCAGACAGTTTCCATGGCAACCAACAACTTCAAATCGTCGTACGGCACGTCGTGGGCGGATCAGTGGGACAACGGGCCCGACCCGGTCGCCGCCGACCCCAAGAAAGCCGGGGCAGGCGAGAAGTCGAAGCAGAAAGTCGGCGAGGCGCTTGGGAAGACCAAGGCCGCGGCGTCCACCGGGGTGAAGAAGGTCAAGGAAGGCACGTCCCTAGGGTTTCAGTGGATCAAGCAAAAGTACCATAAGACTTCCACCAAAAACTAGATATATATATATATATATATATATATTTGTGTATATATCAATCTATGATCTTTTCTTCTTTGTATTGCATGCTCTTTGCTGGAATCATTTTGTAAAGATTATTTTGATCATTCATTATTCTTTGGGATTGATTTGTAGATCAATGATTTTTTTAGCTATATAAGAGTTGTGTGTGTATATATATATATATATATATATATATATATATATATATATATATATTTCTTGATGATTAGTCTCGAGCTTTGATCGATTAGGTGCTAATCTATCAATACAACAAGAATCCACACTTTTGCCGGCACTTATTTTTCTTATGCGGCAATAGCAAGAGAATGCATTCCGGTAGAAGTTTAATGTTTTGCCGTAAAAAATGTTTTAAGTACCGGTAAAATACTAAGGGTGACGGTATCATCGAAACTGACTTTTACCGGCGCGTTTCTGAGCAGATTATCAATGTTTTCCGAATATAAAATGGCATGTTTGTAGATAAGCACTATAAATTTCCGAATATAAACCGATGATTTGTTGCTTATTATATGTATGTTTATGACTATTAATTTACTCTATGTGATACGAATATATATATATATATATATATATATATATATATTCGAGATTTATCTCGTCTGATTAACTGATTTCATTAATATTAAATAAAAGCTTTTACAAAGTAGGAGTGTAGGACATTTGACGTGGTCCACGTGGATACGGCCTCTTTAACTTGTCCACGTAAATGTATTTTAAATATTCTATTACAAAGCGTCTTATTGCTAGCTAGAGAAAATTATTATAAATAATTTGTGCTAGTAACCGGACCGCCGTTGTAGCTTCTCGTCTCGTTTGAAAAGGATCGGTCTTGTTTAATTGTGACCAAATCATAAATTAAATCACTCTTTTTAAGATACTCCACGGCTTAATAAGCAGTTCAAAATTATTCCGTTACTTCAAATCCGTAATTGATAAATGTGTTTTTCGGTGGAAATTTTTCGGAAAATGAATTATAATTTTAACATGAGAACATAGAAGTATAAAAATTTAGCATTCGTGCAATTAAAAATGGACATCCTTTGTTTCTAAAGGATTGTATGCAATAAACTATTTATTCATATGTTTATTTTACACATATATGGTAATGGTATAAAGTTACATGACGTGTATATATAAATTATTGTATTGGAAGTTGAAAATAGCACGTGTTTGGTGGTTGACAGGTGGGAATAATCCCATAAGTCGATAACTTTATGATTTATTTACATATTGAATTATATATATTTATTACATATGTCTAGTCAAGATATTGTACTTTAATTCTATCGCGATTATAGTCGGTGAGCACTTAGCATAAAGATATCAAAAGACAATATACACAAAAATTCAAGAATTTTATAATACAAATTCTAGCGACAAAAGATAAGAAAGAAAAGAAATAAATAAAAAAAAAACACTCATTAATGATATATTGAGATGTCAATGTAAATATTATGAGTAGGGTTAATGACTGTAAAAAGTGTTGGTAAAAGTATCTAAAATTATATTTGGGGAGTTGACCATCATATCTGGCTACGTGGACAAACATGGGTTGCTGACATGTCAATTTTTTGCCATGTGGACGAGCCCAGTTAGGAGTTTAATTCGTTGTTTTGCCGTAAACGAGGCTGATGTGGGCTCATCCATGTGGCAAAAAATTGTTATGTCAACAACCTACGTTTGTCCACGTGGCCAGAGTTAACAGGTAAGTTGATAGCGTTACGAAGAATAGAGTGGTCAACGCCTCAAATATAATTTTAAGTACTTTTGCCATCACTTTTAAACTTTAAGTACATGATGGGTTCTTTGACCAAACTTTAGATATTTTCACTAAGACTTAATTTACTATATACCTAAACAACTTCTAATAGATAAAATTCATTAAAAAACATATTTTTATTGTATTATGGAGAGTTTATAATAAATTACTTTTGGTTACACTTAACTTTATCTTCTTTCACCTAAGTTTGGATATAGTGTTTCTTCTGATTTCACTTTTAAAAAGTATATTCAACCATGTATACTTGTATAGGAAAGAGACAATAAAAAAAAAACAAGTTCAAAACTTATTTTTCTTCTAATTTCAACATTTAGATTTTTTTTTATTAAGAGTGACGTTATTTAGTCAATATTATAATGCACTCAGTTTAATAACATGTAATATTATTGGTCGAGTTTACACATGCAAAGAGGACACGCATTTGCATCTTGTAGAGTTTGAATACAAACCTCTTCGAGCGATTGTAATGAAGTTACCATTAGGCCAAACAAATTTGGTTTCGGAACTCGAATCTTGATGTTTATATATAACACTCGGATTCTCTTAAATCCAATTTTGAAATCAATAACCAAATTCGGATTTAAATCCAAAAAATTTAAATCAAGTTTTGGAATCATTTTAAAGGCTTTTACATGGAGATGATAAATATCCCATAATATATCAATCATGTTTATTTCATGTCCATATTCAAGGTAGCCTAAGTACCAATAATGTATAATGTAAAATCCAAAAGAAAATGTCATATCTATTTATAAAAGAAAAATATATGAACATAAAATGAGAAGAAGAAAAAATACCGCATAACATCGTTAAATTAATAACCGATGAATTAATAATTTTGATAAAATAATATATTAATATAATCTTGATTCTAATTATATTATTAAATTTTATGTTGATAAACTAATAAAATTAATAATATTATTAAAACATTAATTAATTGTAAATTAATTGCAATTAAATCATTTTAATGTTATTAAATAAATACATCGAGTTCAACAATGACTGAATAAACTCACTATATAAGCGTAAGCGAGCTCTGCAACACCGAGATTGAAGAAGGAAGAAGAAGAAGCTTCGCGAACTTCATCAATGGCGATTCGAATCCCGAGCAGGCAGTTGTTCATCGACGGTCGGTGGACCGAGCCGGTCCTCAAGAAGCGCATCCCCATCGTCAACCCAGCCACCGAGCAGATCATCGGTGAAGTTTCAATCTCTATTTCACCTTACTGATTCTGCAATCTCGTTTTCGCGATTCGAATCTCCGAAACTTCGAGCTTAGTTCAGCTTGATCCTCCTGAGATGGTTTGAGATCTTTCTGTGGTTGAGTCGGTGAGAAAATCGAGAAAGTGGAGTGAAGTTGATCGAGCTCGGATCCTAGTGTTAGTAGCTATAGTTTTCATGATTTCGAGTATAGGAATGGAGATCGGGCTTGGACTTCTAGTCAAATGATTGTGGACTGATCTTTGCTATGAATTGACTTCTGTATTTCGGTGAATTGCGGTTTAGGCGACATCCCGGCGGCGACGAAGGAGGATGTGGAGCTTGCGGTGGCCGCTGCTCGAAGGGCGCTTACGAGGAACAAAGGGAGCGAGTGGGCTTCCGCACCGGGCGCTGTTCGGGCCAAGTATCTTCGCGCCATTGCTGCTAAGGTTGCTTTCTGTTACGGTTTTCAGTTGCGATGTTATTAGGCGTCATCGATCAGGAACATGTATATCGGGTCAAGTTTATATTTAGGAGATTAATTTTATCAAAGTTTATCGTATCTGGGCAATGTTGTTGCTTCTGTCTTATGGGTCCGCTCTAGTTGACCGAGTTCGTTAAATGTATCGATTTGTTGGTAATTATATCGTCGGTCGTTATGCAGATAACGGAGAGAAAAGACGAGCTGGCAAAACTCGAAGCACTTGATTGTGGAAAACCTTTGGATGAAGCAGCTTGGGACATTGTAAAGAAGTTTTAACTACTTAGATACTGCAGACACACACACACACACATATATATATATATATATATATATATATATATGTCTTACACTGTTCTTAATTATTTCCAGGATGATGTTGCTGGATGCTTCGACTACTATGCCGACCTGGCTGAAGGCTTGGACGCAAAGCAAAAGGCTCCCGTTTCGCTTCCAATGGAAACATTCAAAAGTTATGTTCTTAAGGAGCCTATCGGTGTCGTTGGATTGATTACACCCTGGTATTTGCGCTTTATTTGATTCCACCATTGTTAATTAAACAAGTATTTTTCAATAGTATTTGTGATATTATTACTTTCGATTTCGAAGGAACTACCCAATGTTGATGGCTACGTGGAAAGTAGCTCCTGCTTTGGCTGCCGGATGTGCAGCGATTCTGAAGCCCTCGGAATTAACATCGATGTATGGTTTTGCAACTACTTAAGAAATATCTTAGTGTTCTTTTCCTTGTTTGTTCCCGCTTTTGACGGTAGCTCCGATTCTAGAACTTGTTTAGAACTGGCTGATGTGTGTCAAGAGGTGGGTCTTCCTCCCGGGATCTTGAATATTCTGACTGGATTGGGGCCTGAAGCCGGTGCACCTTTGGCTACTCATCCTGGCGTTGATAAGGTTCTCTCTCGTTATTAACTATTTTTTTTTATATAGAAATTTTAGTCACTGCGTAAAGATCTTGCAAACTTGTGTCATGGTCCCAATTTGTGTACCTCGTCATAGGTCTAGAACCGGTGAAACCTTTTTTCCTTGTAATGTCTACCCTAAAACCCTAGAGAGAAACTAAGCTAATCGATATGAAATTAATTAACTGATTATTACTTGGCTTCCCTTCTTAAATAGCCAAACATAGTGTTTAGTTAGCCGGGCCGGGCTGGCCTGGCCAAATAGAATTAAATAATAGACCTAAGTAAAATCATAAATAGAGCATAATGATAATGTGACTAATGTAACAGATGTAGCACATTGCTATTATGTTTGCGGGTTTTTCTTTTTCTTTTTCGTGTGTGCTTGTAGAGTGATTATGTTTGTGACGTATGAGAAATTCCAGATTGCGTTTACCGGGAGCACTGCCACGGGGAGCAAGATTATGACTGCTGCTGCTCAACTAGTCAAAGTATGCTACTAAGGCAATTACGTAATGACTACATACACATTAAAATGGATATTATGAATTTTATTATTTTAACTGATGTGTGATCGCTTGTTAGCCCGTATCGTTGGAGCTTGGTGGGAAAAGCCCCATTGTCGTCTTTGACGATGTTGACCTTGACAAGGGTTAGTACCTTCCTAAGAATAAATGTTTACTTGTCAATGATAAAGATAAATTAGTCACCGTTCTCATTTTACTTATGACTCTTTTAGCTGCCGAATGGACCGCGTTTGGCTGCTTTTGGACTAATGGTCAGATCTGCAGCGCAACATCCCGCCTTCTAGTACATGTAAGTACACCAGCATAGATGTGTATTTATTAGAAATTACACTCTACCCTTCACTTCTTTCCATGCAATTTTCCTTTTTAGATTTGTAAGTATTGTAGTTGCAATCACTCTGAAACTTGCATGGAAAAAGGTTTTCACTTGTGCCTAAATCGTAGATCAACTAAGCTTACTCGAAACCCCCTTTTATTTTAGGACATTTTACTTTTATATATCGTCTTTCAATTTTTGCAACACATACCCTCATTCTAAAAAAAATAGCCGAAGATATCCTCAAAGTGTAACTTAATTTTTTTATTCCCTCTTTATTATTTTAATATGTAACAACTCAGAATCGCCCCTCACAACTGTTTTAGAATTTTGCTTTTATATACATCTAGTTTCATTTTTGACAATAGTGTACCTTCTATTTTACGGAAAGAAAATTATGTTACAAAAACCATGTCTGCGAGGGCAACAAGCAGACAACAAATAGCTAGTTGTTAAAAATTAGAAAAATAGAGGGTAGAATGTCAACTAACATTTCAGGGTATATTTTAGTGTTTTTTTAATATATTATTACAAAAATATTGGGTATAAAAAAGAAAAATTCCAAATTATCTCATTTATAGAGCTCTTCCCAGTACTCTGAACTGGTGTGAATCTGCCGAAACTCATTGCAGGAAAACATTGCGGCAGAATTTTTGGAGAGGCTCGTCAAATGGGTAAAGAACATAAAGATATCCGATCCTCTTGAAGAAGGCTGTCGCCTCGGCCCCGTTGTTAGCGAAGGGCAGGTAATAACGATTCTTTCACATAAGTATAATTAATTAGTGTTTCTGTCTTAACTTTTTATATCTCTTGATGTTCGAGTTGGGATTCAGAAACACATTACTTTCTCTATATATACTATATAAAAAATTAAGTGTAAATCTTTTTCAGTATGAGAAGGTATTGAAGTTCATCTCAACGGCCAAGAGTGAAGGTGCAACGGTTTTGTGCGGTGGTGCTCGTCCCGGGGTATAATCTCCACTTCAACATATTTCTTAACTTGCTCTCGTGTTTTTCTTGTGTAAGGAAGCAAAAAAAAAGTCATTTTATATATCTTTATGTTGCAGCATCTAAAGAAGGGCTTCTTCATAGAACCGACCATCATCAGCGATGTGACCACCTCAATGCAAATTTGGAGAGAGGAAGTTTTCGGACCCGTTCTATGTGTTAAGACGTTTTCCACCGAAGACGAGGCCATTGAATTAGCGAATGACACACAGTAAGTATTTCTGTTTTGTTCTTACCAATGAAATAATTTTATGATCAATTTTTCTCAGTTCTAATTGTGGCGGGCAAATTGTAATGTTGATGTTTTTCGATGTTTTGCAGCTACGGTTTGGGTGCTGCTGTAATTTCACAAGACCTAGAAAGATGCGAACGTGTCTCGAAGGTAATACTTTTTTTATGTGGAACTGACTTTATTATCCCTCATAAATTGGCTACATAATGTTACGTATAAAAAGATTTTTTTATTTATTCTATATAATACTTTTTAATGTGCTTCGTTTGTTCGTTTCGATAGGCTTTCCAAGCTGGTATCGTGTGGATCAATTGCTCGCAGCCGTGCTTCTGTCAGGCCCCGTGGGGAGGCAACAAGCGCAGCGGTTTTGGCCGTGAACTCGGAGAGTGGTATGCAATTCCCCGATCGAGTTCTGATCTACATGATTTTGATTTGGAAGCGCGAGAATTATGCTCGTTTGCGGATTTATTAATTTCTGAGTTTTGACAGGGGACTCGAGAACTACCTGACCGTGAAGCAAGTTACGAGCTACATTTCGAACGACCCTTGGGGCTGGTATCAGTCTCCTTCGAAGCTCTGAGAAACCGTTTCCTTTATGAAATAACCGATATTCCAAATGCCCGAAAAATAAGTTGGTAGTGTAATGTCTCCGGGCAACGTCCTTGGGTGTTTTTAGTGTTGAAAATGCATTTTATTTGATCACTAGATTTAATGGAATGACTGGAAAGTTTTATGGTTTTTACTGATTTAAATAACCGGCCTCAATTTTATTTTATTTTTGTATGGAACTTTATTATTTTTATCAAATAGTTTGAAGAAACTAAAAATAAATTAGGTTTACAGCAAATAAATAATTTTCTTTCAAGAATGTGGGGAATATGCTAATTTTTTCCAATTTTCAACATAAAAAATAAAACGCTGAGAGATTGCAATATCTAAAAGATATAGAACACTTAAATAAAGGGTCCCACATATTCAATAATTGATGTGAATCCTATTATTTTGGTTACATTAATTTATGCATAAGTTATTAAAAGCTTCAAATATTAATAAAACAATTTCTTATAATAAATAGATTATATCACTATTATATAGGAGACAAATTATATTATAAACTCACTACAATAGCATATACCTAATAATACTATTAGGCTAATAGCTTCCGATATACGAGTACAATATATACCCCGTGAGAGATCCGTTTCTTTATAAAATAATCGATAACGATTTAGTGACGACCACCGATTAACAACTAATCGACGGCTAATCGCGGTATTTGAAAGTTTTGTTTAAATGATGTCATATGAGTTCACATGTATAATATGGTTGCTTTCCTAATCATTATAGTACTAGATCAAATAATAACACACTTAAATCAATTATTTTAGGGTAAACTGCGGCTAATGTACCCAATGTTTGATTTTCTGCGGATTATGTACCCAATGTTTATTTTTGGCGGCTAATGTACTCAATGTTTGATCCGTTAGATATTTTTGGGTTTTCCGTCAGTTGACCGTTAGAGAGTTATATGTACACTTTTCGTATTTTTGACATAACTCACTCATTTTTTGTCCAAATTTTATGCACGACCTATGGTTGGAAAGATAAGAGATAGATCTACAACTTTAATGTTTTAAGTTTTGTAAAATCAGTTTTAAAAAAATACGAAATTTCAAGTACAACGTAAAACTGGACATTAGTTTAATGCAAAATATTTGTTTCGAGCAAATTTTAATATACTTAATGACTTTTTATGATGAAACGTAAAAGTAAAAAGTTGTAGATAAATGTTTTATCTTTCCAACGGATGTTTATTTATAAATTTTGGATAAAAAACGAGTGAGTTATGCCAAAAATATGAAATATTATTTCACATCACATCTTTTATATTTTTGGCATAACTCACTCATTTTTTGTCCAAAATTTATAAATAAACAACCGTTGGAAAGATAAAAAGTTTATCTACAACTTTTTAGTTTTACGTTTCATCATAAAAAGTCATTAAGTATATTAAAATTTGCTCGAAACAAATATTTTGCATTAAACTAATGTCCAGTTTTACGTTGTACTTGAAATTTCGTATTTTTTTAAAACTGATTTTACAAAACTTAAAACATTAAAGTTGTAGATCTATCTCTTATCTTTCCAACCATAGGTCGTGCATAAAATTTGGACAAAAAATGAGTGAGTTATGTCAAAAATACGAAAAGTGTACATATAACTCTCTAACGGTCAACTGACGGAAAACCCAAAAATATCTAACGGATCAAACATTGGGTACATTAGCCGCCAAAAATAAACATTGGGTATATAATCCGCAGAAAATCAAACATTGGGTACATTAGCCGTAGTTTACCCATTATTTTATTCTAAGCTGGATCTGCACAGTTTGTAAGCAAATCTGATGTCTTTTTCAAACGCCAACCAATACTTTTAGATATTTTAAAATTAATTTATGAATTGATGTGATTCTCTCCAGTGAGGAATTGGCTCGTCTTGACCATTTTCCATGATTTCCCAACGGCCAAATTTTTTTAAAAAAAAAAAGTGAGAAAAGGGAGCCGTCCGATGAAGGCTCCCCGATACATTTTGCGGTTACGATTTTGGAATAAAAAATGGTTGTGAGCTATTTTCACAGGCATTTTGCACAAGCCTAGTTACAATGAAGTGGCTTTTTGTCATCAATATTTAAATTAACTAACAAATTATATTACAGAAAGATCAGCAATAATGCATAGTGATATATATATACATATATACTTAAAAATAAATGTGTATATTGTAATTACGAAACCGAACCCACGAATATGTTATTACCAAACTATAGCCAAATCTCTAAAAAAATTATCAAATTTAGAGACTTCCTTCATTTAATCAAGCAATCAATTTGATATTAAGCTCAACCGCAACATAAGATGTTAGAAATTTTTCAAAAGATTCTTCATTCTATGCGGCAAATATTCCAAATGTCTATGTTACTATGAAATCACATAATAGTTTCAAGGGTAAACTGCGGCTAATATACCCAATGTTTGATCTTTTGCGAATTATGTACCTAATGTTTATTTTTGGTGGCTAATGTACCTAATGTTTGATATGTTAGATATTTTTGTGTTTACCGTTAGTTGACCGTTAGAGAGTTATCCTCCTCTACATGTACACTTTTTGTATTTTTGACATAACTCACTCATTTTTGGTCAAACGTTTATGCACGACCTATGGTTAGGAAGATAAGAGATAGATCTACAACTTTGTTATTTTACGTTTTGTAAAATAAGTTTTAGAAAAATACGAAATTTCATATACAACGTAAAATTAGACGTTAGTTTGATACAAATTTGTTTCAAGCAAATTTTAATATATTTAATGACTTTATATGGTGAAACGTAAAACTAAAAATTTGTAGATAAATATTTTATCTTTTTAACAGGTCTTTATTTATAAATTTTGGATAAAAAACGACTGAGTTATGCCAAAAATATGAAATATGTGATGTGAAATAATCTTTCATATTTTTGGCATAACATACTCATATTTTGTCAAAAAATTTATAAATAAACATCATCTGAAAAGATAAAATATTTATCTACAACTTCTTAGTTTTACGTTTCATCGTAAAAAGTCATTAAGTATAGTAAAAAAAATTCAAAACAAATATTTTGCATTAAACTTACGTCCAATTTTACGTTGTATTTGAAATTTCGTATTTTTCTAAAATTTATTTTACAAAACTTAAAGCATACAAGTTGTAGATCTATCTCTTGTCTTTCCAACCATAGGTCATGCATAAAATTTGGACAAAAAATGAGTGAGTTATGTCAAAAATATAAAAAGTGTGAATATAGAGTAGGATAACTCTCTAACGGTCAACTAACGGAAAACACAAAAATATTGGGTACATTAGCCACTAAAAATAAATATTGAGTATATAATTCGCAAAAAATCAAACATTAAATACATTAGTCGCAGTTTACCCTAGTTTTAAATTCCTTTTATCCACACGTTACCCAAAACCAATAATTGATTTGGAAAATAGTGAAAAAAGAACAATTGACAAGCTGGCCAAAAAAAAAAAAAAACACCCAAGAAATTTCCTTCTGCCTAACTTTTTACTTTTTTCTATGTGCCAAACTAAATTAACTCCTCCAAATCCAATAAATGAAATATATCTTGATACAAATGGGTGGGTCCCTTTCAATGGAAGATAATAATCAATTCACCAATTCAAAAGAAAATGAAGGATTAAGAACAAAATGGAGATTTTAACCGAAAATTAGACTATTTTTTTAAGGGTGCAACACGAGGACTTCTCAAGAGGTCGTCATCCTAGTACTACTCTCCCCCAAGCGCATTAACTTCGGAGTTCTGATGAGATCCGGTAATTAGTGCCGGTACGATCGCACCCGTCAATTCGACTAGCTGTTTTAGAGTAACGATGCAAATTCCAAAGAAAACTCCAACATTTTTGTACCCGAAAAAGTCAAAACCAAAGTATGTGTTGTTGATGTAAATGGTTTTGTGTTGTGATTTGTGACAAGAAGAGGTTAAAAGTGGAAACTTCGTTGGTTGGATCAGCCTGTTTTTCCGTACTTATCGTCAGCGAGTGGCACTCAAACAAAACAACTCAACTACACTCTCTTCTCTTGCTTTCTTTCGTATCAACCGACACTTATTTCTCTCCAAGATTCAATCTTTCTAAAGCCTTATACATACCATCATCATTATATATATTGTATATATTCACATACATACAACCAAATCTTGAAAAGATAAAAAAATCCCATTTTATATTGCTCTTTGTGAGTTGCTTCAGAGTGAGTTTTGTCTCAGCTTTTGAGAGATTTGAGCTCTCTGGATCAGAGCTCTTGCATTTCTGGGATCTGGGTTTTTTTTTTGTTTTGTTTTGTTGAGGTGAAGATGGGAAGCACAGAGGAGAAGGTTGTTGCTGTGATCATGGTTGGTGGGCCCACCAAAGGTAGATTTAAAAAAAATGTTCAATTTTGCTTAAAGGATCATAAGAATTAGGCATGAATTCACGTATATTTATGGAAATGTCTGTTTTCATATTGTTTGTGATTTTAGAATGAATGGTTTATTTCAAAGGTTGAATCTTTAGGCTCAAGAAACAATTGGGTAGTTTCGATTAATGGAAAATGACACCAAAGTTTGTCTCTTTTGACTGATTTCTGAGTTCTGCAGGAACTAGATTCAGGCCGTTGTCGCTCAACATTCCGAAGCCGCTCTTTCCGTTGGCGGGTCAAGCAATGGTGCATCACCCGATCTCGGCGTGCAAAAGGGTACAAAAATGTCGTTGAATGTTGCGGTTCCGATCACGTTTTGTGGATGAGAATTAGCTTTATGGTTCGGCGTTTTCGTGTTGCAGATTCCGAATTTGGCTCACATCTACCTCATTGGATTTTACGAGGAGCGGGAGTTCGCGTTATACGTTTCTGCGATCTCGAATGAGCTCAAAGTTCCCGTTAGGTGCCGCGTTTAATCTGTGAAAATAGACATTTAGATCTGTTCCTTGAATTGCAGAATTTGTGATCATTAAGTTATTTTTTATCCTTTAGATATCTGAGAGAAGATAAGCCTCATGGTTCAGCTGGCGGACTTTATACCTTCCGGGATCTGATCATGGAAGACAGCCCGGTACCGATTTTTATTTTTATTTCGGAGATCTAATTAAAAAAAATCATATTTTTACGGAGTAATTATCAGCTACCTTTCTGGCATTGTGGTGCTTTTGTAATTTGTCTCGTAAATAAAATATCGATGATTTTTCGTCAAATTTTAAGCCATGTACAGTGTATGATTAGCGTTTTGGGGAAAAAATCTTTATAATTATACTAATGTGTACATTCATCGTGACTAAAATTTCACGAAAAATCGTTGATTATGTGACATGGTCATGGCTTATGGGCTACATTTTATTAGTTCAGAGGGGTTGCTATCGAAAAGGTAGACGTATTCAGGGGCATGGCTGTAAATCATCCGTTTTTAATCCGAATTGGAATTGTGAGATCATAAATCAGTGACAGGTTTTGCATTGATTCGGCTTCTTTTTTCGTATTGCAGTCGCACGTTTTCTTGCTGAACTGCGACGTTTGTTGCAGCTTTCCGTTGCCAGAAATGCTCGGTAATTCGGATCAAGAACTCTCTAAGATTTTGATCCATGTCTCGTTAATTCTCCAGCTTAGTCAACTAATGTTTATTTTTTCCGAATTGACGGACCCTATCGAGCTTAATCACTAATACTTTTTTCGACTTATTATCGGCAGATGCGCATAAAATCTATGGAGGTATAGGAACAATCCTAGTGATCAAGGTTGGTCCACGCTTGAGAAACATAGTCCCTACATATACCAAAAAAAAAAAAACGATTTTCAAAACCAGAAATATTTTGACGAAAAATCGGTTACTATAAAATACCATCATTAGGTAAAAGCCGACCATCGGTTATAAACTGATAGTGATTTAAGGAATTTTTATATGTTTTTATTTTATTTTATTTTGCCTTACATGATTATTATTATAAATTGGATAGTTTATTTTAATTTAAAAATCTGTGGACGGAACAGCCGGTTTTCAAAGGGAAAAAACTGTAGCGGTTGATTAGGAAAAAGACGAAAAACCGGTAACGGTAGTAAAAGAGCCTAAAAATCGAGTTTTATTTTCTCTTCTCATTCAGGTTTCTGCAGAGTCAGCCAGTCAATTTGGGGAACTCGTTGCTGATCCGACCACCAACGAACTATTACATTACACCGAGAAACCCGAGACTTTTGTATGTCAGCGACTCAGAATTTTGATTTTTTGTGTGTGCCTATTTTCGCATGTAATTTAACTTTCATTGCAGGTTAGTGACCTCATAAACTGTGGCGTCTACGTTTTTACACCGGAAATTTTCACTGCCATCGAGGGCGTTTCTTCACAAAGAAAGGACAGAGGTAAGGGACACAAATGTCATTATTTATTGTATTATAAAATTTGTTAATATCATCTTAATGAAATCTGAATTTGTTTGTCTAATATTGGCAGCTAATCTGAGACGTTTATCGAGCTTCGAAGCGCTTCAATCCTCGGCAACAAAGTACTATTTTACAGCATTTAGAATTAATCACATCCATACAATTAAATAAAGTATGTGCATTTATAATATTATGTAGAAATAAGTGAACTAATCGTGATTAATTAAGGCGCAAATACTGATTAGACGATAAAAGATTTTACAAGAGGCTGAATTATGATTACCAAAATATATAAACTGGTATCATATATGTGCTAAAGTGGTATAATATAAGAAAATATTATACCCTTATCTTATATTATACTTACTTGTACTTAATATGGCTCTAATTATGTTATTAATAATTAAAATTAATCCAACATAGTTTAGACTGTTATGAATGTTTATGTGCATTCTCGTCTCGTTTTCGATAATGACGTAATTATATTTTTTTTATGACAGAAGTGTCCCTGCAAGTTATGTAAGATTGGATCAAGATATCTTGTCGCCTTTAGCGGGAAAGAAGCAGTTTTTTACGTACGAAACTAAGGACTTCTGGGAACAGATCAAAACTCCGGGGTAGTAAAAAACATCCGAAACTTCGTCGTTTATAATAACTCTGTGCAGAGTCAACCTGTTGATTTTTTAAATTTGGCTCTTTCAGAAAGTCTTTGAGGTGTTCGGGTCTATACCTTTCGCAATTTCGATTGACGTCTCCGCACCTTTTGGCGAGCGGAGATGGCGTGAAGAATGCAAGTATAGTCGGCGATGTTTATATTCATCCTTCCGCCAAAATACACCCGACCGCAAAGGTTTTTCTTTCATTCATCACTTCATTATGCATCAGGCCGTTGTCGGTTTTTGCAAAATTTAAGAGTAATTTACAGGTTTATGTTCCCTGAATTTTTCGTGTTGTTGTACTTTCCCGTCTGATTTTGTAAGCTCTTGTGATTTACATTGCACAAATAGACGTTTTCGTCAAATTTTTCGAGTCTTTAGTGGAAAATTTGTTTTTTGGACGGTTTTCGTCAAATTGAGTCATGTGCTATACGAATGCAATTGTTTAGTGGCACAAATTTTAAGATTGATAAGTTTTGCAGCTACGTGTAAATTGTAGCTCATGACTCAAAATTTGACGGAAACCGTCATCTTTGAAACAGTCGGGGATTATTGCTACAATTTAAAATTTATAGAGGAAACTGCTAAAGAAATGTTTGGGGGAGAAATTGCTACATCATAATAATATATGAAAATAACAATACTGATACATTAAAAACATTTCCGCAGATCGGGCCGAACGTGTCAATATCTGCCAACGCTCGTATAGGCGCCGGTGCACGGCTCATCAGCTGCATCATCCTCGACGATGTAGAAATCAAGGTTGGAATTAAAACCGATCAAAAGCTTTAATGAAGCGCTTAGATTCGTTTTCATATGGTATGCCCTCCTCATTCAGGAAAATGCGGTTGTTCTTCACGCAATCGTCGGGTGGAAATCTTCCATAGGGAAATGGTCTCGGGTGCAGGCAAGTTTCATGCGTTTCCTTAGTAAATCTTTCGATTAATCGCGCATTAACATGACTGATAAAGTCATTACATCGCATCTCAATTTGCTTAAACGATCTCAGGCCAGTGGAGATTACAATGCGAAACTCGGGATAACTATACTCGGTATGTTCATTTTACCTTGTACATTAAAGCTTTCCATGCTCGGAAGATTATATAAAATAAAAAATAAAAATAAAAACATAACATTACGCTCGAGATTAAAACGTCGCCAAATTTTCAGGGGAAGCAGTGTGCGTCGAAGACGAAATCGCGGTTATAAACAGCATCGTCCTGCCCAATAAGACGCTCAATGTGAGTGTTCAAGAGGAAATAATTCTATGATTAAGTGTTGCTCATCTACCAAACTGGTTGTTTACTTGTACTATAAGTAACTTATTGTTTGTGTAAATTGATTTTTAAGCCCATAAAGTTATATAGTGAGTTTTTCTTCTCATTATCTGCGAAAATTTGCAAAAATTACCCGGTATAATAATATGGGATGATGGTGGCAATAGTACTCAAGTTGTAGATAACTGCACGGGTAAGTATTTTAGGTTCTTTTTTAATTTCACGGGTAAAATTCATGTCGGAATAACTGTTTTCCGATTAATAACTGTACAAATTACTTAACACGAGGAAAATAATAAGACAAAGCAAACAAAAAGCAATTAATAGCTTTAGTAAACTGAAAAGAAACTCAGCCAATTTACACCACAAATTGAAACTCATATACAAGTAGAAAATTAATTGGAAAAAAAGAAACGACGTCACTTCAAAAGCGCGTAATAATACAGATCTATAATAAGATCGAGACTCGAAATAATCGTAGTAGTAGCAGCCTAAGGAGGATGAGTTGGTGCAAAACAGAAGATTGCAATCCAACAGTGAACCATCTCTCCCGCCAAATGACGCTAAGGGACGATGTTTGAACGAAGCAAATCCCAAAAGTCAAAACCGTTGACCTGGCGCGAGGAAGATGGTTTCATAAAATTCTGATCGGCTTCTTTCCGGCAACTTCCGAGTACCATGTTTTCCATGCCTTTTTGTAATGTGCAAACAGGTCTTCCAGAGCTGCAAAGTAAAGCGACTTAATTTCTGAAAACCAGTTCATACACGGAAAACTAGTTCATCAAAAACCTATTTAAACTTGTAATCATATATTCATTAAGAACTCATTACGGTTTCATAAAAGAATGATATAAAAAGTTTCAAGAATTAGTTTTTTCTTCATTAAAGTCGTTTTTTCTTTATTGGAGTCGGCTTAATGAATATTTTTATAAAACCCGGTTTTACACCGGAACCGGCTTAAAATTGGTAACTAAAAAAATCCGGTTTTCATTATAAAAATACTAATTCCAGTTTTTTGTTTTTTAAACACTCGATACCTAGTTTAAGTTTTGAAAATTACAAACCGGAATCGAAATACCAGTTTCACCCAAGTGTATAATGTATTTCCTACAAAATGTGTTTAAGGTTTGAATTTGATGTATACCTTGGTTTTGATACCGTGGACGGTAAGTAGAGGCGAGGTTTTCCAAATCATGAACTCCTCTCGGAGCAGAAGATCCAGCTCGTGCTATGGTGACCGGTGCAAAAGGGCCAAATTGGATATTCTTGAAACTATCTTTCGAATCCTCATCGATAGTGACATTTTTTTCGACCGCGTGCGCTAAATTCTCGTGTTTCGTTTGCTTCTTGATGTTTGCGTTAAAGCTCGACGAATCAATTTTGCCTCTCTTAAATGTCATGTTCGTAACATCCATTCCGAACGCTCTCTTACAAGACTCATTCGCAACCAGATTGTGTTGGAAGTTTTCTTTCGTTTCTCTGAATCCCAACCACTTGAACGCCGGTTTCCTTGTGTCGGGTGTATGAGTCTGCAAGATGTTTCAAGTCAAAGCTTGAGCAAAAATTATGCAAAAAGGTGTTGAGTAATCTCGGAAAATAAGTTTGCGATAACGTCTCTCACCTTCTCGATTAAGTTCATCGATGATAATACATTTGCGATATCATATAGCCGCCTAACTTTTGCTGAATTAACAATATTAAACAGCATGTCAACATATATTGTAAATGTATGTACGTGTATGTATATATATATATATACACACACACATATATATATATGTATATATATATATATATATATATATATGTGTGTGTGTGTGTGGTAAACAGTGTAAAGAGATTTACTTCTCATTACAGAAGAGTTGAGCGCGTCCCCAAGCAATAGCTTTGCAGCCTCGTCAAGAGAGATCAGTTCCGCCTATTAAGAAATCGAAATCAGAACTTGCTAAGAAGGCGAGAAGAAGTGAAGAGAGATGAGAAGATCTGGGAATTCACTCACTCTAGTGCAGACGAAGAGCTTTAAAAAATTCTGCGTAAGAAGCGCCAGCGACTTCTCCCTCCTATTCTCTGCGTAGCGGCACATAAGGATAATTAGAACGTTTCCGTACTCGACAAACATATTTATCATATCATATTAATGAAATCAACTTATTCAAATTTCCTTGCATGAAAATACTATTAGCACCTATGTCAAGCAGATTGATAATGTCAAGTTGCAAAGACATAACTCCATTCACTCTCTCAAAATTGATTTCGTGTTTACAGTTCAATACACCTTCGCATTTCTCTTCCAAACCTTCGAAGGTTATAAAAAACGGATCTTGCATACGAAGCTTCACGGTTGAACATCGACAGTTAAGAAACCGTAGCAAAAAACTCACAAACCTGATTTCGAAGACGAAGAAGATTTAGAAGGCAGCCCAAGGCTTAATTTGTCGGTCTGACTCCCGGTTGCAGGCTCAGATGACCTCTCGTCGTCCTCCTCGTCATCAGATATCTGAAGCACCAAAAAGAAATCTGCCGGTTTTAGAACCCGAGTAATTCAGTTAATTACAGAAAGGAACAAACAAAATTGTTTGAAGATCGGTAAAGTACTTTTCCGTAATCGCTTCCATCGAATGAATTGCAGTAGTCCCGCAAACCCTCCTCCTACTCAAATCAATCGAATCAACAAACCAGATTAAGCTGCCTGTATACAACAAACAAAGCGTATAAATATATATATATATATACAAGGGAAAAAGGTTACCTTAAGCTCCTCAAGAGCCTTGGGAATGGCATCAAACCCTTTCCAAGTATACTGATTCTTGGCCTTTCTCGCCAAAACCTGATTTCAATCCACACAAACAGTCATTCAACCTAAGAATTTCCACCGAAATCACAAATTCGACACTCGAAAGTTCTTACGCCGACGCTCTCCAACACGTTGACGATGTCGTAGATTCGCCTCCTCTCGACCCCTGCAGATCCGAAAAACCGCCAATCAATACCATCACAAAAGGAAAAAAGGAAAGAGAAATGGTGACAAACCTAGTTTCGCGGCGGCATCGTCGAGACCGATTGAGCTTATCCCGTCTCGATTGTACAAGCTCAGGAATCTACGGGAACAAAGAAATTCAAACTCGGAACCCAGATTCAACTATCGATCGAGAGAGAGAGAGAGAGAGAGAGAGAGAGAGTACTTGGAGCACAAGAGGCCGAGCGACTTCTGCTTCCGGCTGTAAGCCTGGTGCCTTTCCGCCGTGGATTCCGGCGCCGACGAAGCCATTGTTCGGCCAAAAAAGAGAGAGAGAGAGAGAGAGAGAGAGAGAGAGAGATTAATGGCGGGTTCTGGAATTTGAATTCGTGATTCGCTTATGAGTGTGAAGCTCTGTTAAGGTTATATATATATATATATATATGTATATGTGTATGTATAGAGAGAGAGAGATTTTGGTTTAAAAGATTGAAGGAGCGGGAACGAGTCTCTTTTTCCCGTTTATTTTTGGAGCGCCCTAATTAGTTACTTTTTGGACGTCATTTACGCTTTTGCCCTCCGCTTCTGTTTTCGCGGCTTTTATTGATATATTTTTCTTGTTGGAATGAGCTGGTGAAATTGTGATGATCTTAATCATGATTCATCAACCATTTTGAATTGGTCACTAGCGTATAAATAAAGTTGGTTATTTTGTAAATACGGTATTTGTGAAAGAAAAAAAAAATTGGTCACTTTCACTTATTTCAGAAACTTTTGCCGCAATTATCTTTCATTGTTTCAACTGTCAACAACTTTGTATGTAGTGATCAATTGCAAACCAACTTTTGGGTTCAACGGAATCTTTAGCAGTCTAAGAATTTACTATACAGTGATCCCATTTAGATTTAATACATCTTTTATGATTTTTGAATATTAAGATTTTCTTTTTCTTTTTACTTGAATAATATTCTATCATTTCTTTCACCTCTTGGGAAATTGTAAAAATATATTAATTAAAGGGTTATTTTAAAAAATGTCTATTTTGTGTCAAAAATTTAAGAAAAATACACACTGTTTGTATTTTTTACTCTCACACATGGACATTTTTCTTGACACAAAATGAGCATTTTTTACAATTTCTGTTAATTAAAAGAAAGTTCAACTTTTGCGAGGTAGGAAGGACAATCCATGCTTCAATTTCTTTAACCTTTTTCATATCTGCATCAAAATCTGCTCCAAAAACGACATTATTTTATGAAGCATGAGTGAAAAAAATCAAACATTCTAATAATCAAACGGCTGATACAAAGATTATGCCGCAAAAGTGAGTTGATTATATATGTTTTAATTTGTGGTGATAAAACAAGAAGTAGAATACTACAATCTTACTCCGAAAATAAACAAACACAACAATTAAAATTCATTCTTTTCCTCATTAATAAGATCCAGTACAATTAGTCCTTCTATCCTTCAACATAGAAAATAAACTACAGAGATTGTGACACAAAAAAAAAAAAAAACAAAAACAAGCCAATTTTTATTCTGGCTGTTTTTTTTTCCTTTAAAAAACAAAAACAACCAGAATAAAAATTTTAAAAACATATTCGTATTGTTACTAACAACAATATAAGAAACTCCAATGTAACCAACCAGGGCCGGCCTCGAGTTTTAGGGGGGCCTAGGCGTAATTTTTTTTAGGCCCTTATATTCTTGATTAACAAAAAAAATACTTTTATATTTATTTTTAAATTTTTTATTAGAACTTGGACGATTAATTTATATTTTTCATATTGTAGTTTTTTATAATTGATATTAAAGTTGTTTTTATTTGATTAAGTTTTAGATTATCTAATTATTGGTTTTAGATTTTAGTAATTAAAATTTTCTTCTCGAAATTCGAATCATAAAACAAAAAATTAATAATGCCTTAATACCTTTTTTGTTAACCTTTAGTACTTACTACTTAGTACGTTATAATTCATGGAGACAATAAACAATAGATAAATATGAAATTAATTTTTAAATTTTCTTGAATTTTAATATTATTGGGCTGGAATGAGCAATTGTGGAGAATTAGAGATAATAAAGTAATTAAAAAACCAAAAATATTTGAAATATGAGCTCATATTTATTATTTTTAATTATATCTTCTAGTCCCAATAAAAGACTTTAAATGAAAAATAAGTGGGCCCATATCTACATGCAAAGTTACTCTCTCATTGAACCAGACTCTTCACCGTCTTCTTCATGTACTGCAAGTAGAGCTCGAATCTGTCTTCCATGGCGACTTCACAAACTTCAACCTCCGTCCGCGGTGGGGGCCTTAAAAAATTGAGGGCCCTAGGTTGGCGCCTTGCTCGCCAACCCCTAGGGCATGCCCCGTAACAACTGCGAAGGCCAAAGGTAAGACGCACGGCCGGCCCAACCTATGGGCGAGTTGAGGCAGTCGCCGAAGGCCGTTTTTAGAGTAGTCTATCAATGCGTTGTATAAGTTTTGCTATATCATATAGCTCCTGCAATATCTTAATAGCTCCTACAATATTGTATTGCAGACTCTAAATAAGTTTTCATATTAATGATTCGCCCAATGACCCGAAAAGGGTTGGGCTGGCCCTGGTAAGAGGAATTAAATGGCAAGAGGTCCACCACATATCCGGAGAAAATTACCAACGCCATTGAAATAGACACGAAAAAAATCTTAAAATCATGAGCAATTATAGAAAGAACGAAGGCTAAGTATATAGTTATGCATACGATGAATAATAGTAAAAACACCCACAAATTGCAAAACTAACCCAACCAAATAGCCCAGGCTGATGATCATAGAATGTATGCCAAACTCTATCGACACCCTAAAAGCTACCTTCAGGTCGTTACGCTCAAAATGTTTTACCATGAAAATAGTACCCGCAAACACAAGTGCAAAAATTAGAATCCGGAGATCGAAATGCACCTTATTCCCATAGCCCGCTTTCACCAGCAAAAATGTTAGAGAAATTACGAACACTATTAAGAGCGTTAAGAACAATACGTTGACAATGTTATTCGCTGAGCCGTAGAGCGTCCCGTTGTATTTTGTAACCGCGAGTAATGACTCAAGTAGTAATATCAACGTTCCTAGGTATAAATAAATGATATTAATGATGAAGAGAAAATCGTCGACGTACCACAAGGCCGTCGCCGGGTTACAAAAACTCACCCAATCGTATGAGTTCAAACCCTGGACTGTCGAATGTAAGGGGGTGAGAATAAAAGACGAGACTATCACTAGAGCTTCTGATCTTCGATGATGGGAATCATCTTTGTGAGTATTTTGGTGAGTATGTTTTTCTTTGCCCTCAACGATAATATCCATCTTTGTCTCGACTCTCCAATATCACACTCTGCGACAATAGTAATTTATAATGACTGTTGCTGAATTATGATTGGATGCTTTAATATCATGAGGATCGAGCTCTCATCCAACGATCTCAAAAAAACCGGAAAACCGGGAAAATGTGCTTGTTATTACTAGTCACCGCCTCATTGGATTGCGAACCTGTAAAGCTGGTAGGGCTTTAATTACTTTTTGGAGGGCCCTAATTAGTTACTTTTTGGACGTCATTTACGCTTTTGCCCTCCGCTTCTGTTTTCGCGACTTTTATTACATGTCGTTTCTCTAAGGGCTGAATGGTAAGATACTGAGACGAGATAAGATTGTTGTTTTTTGAAAATGTAGAAACGCACTACTTTGTTGTCGTTTTTGGGTCGTTTCGAATAATAATTGAATCAATCATGCAGCATGAGTAGTATGAAGCGACGTGTCGTTTTATGAAAAATGCAATTTTAGGATTTCAATTCAATTCGTAAAGAATCTAAAGCTGTAGATTGTTGCCACGTGTCGGGAACAAAAGGGTAGAAACTTTGAAAAAAGTTGTCAACCGAAGCGATTTGTCGTTTTTGCAAGCTTAGGAGAAGAAACTCTGTCGTTTTCAAAAACAATAAGTAAAACGACGTAATGATTCATCTTTTGGTTCGGATTAAAAGAATTGCTTTATGATTTTTATTCGTATAATTGCCCCATAAACATTGATCATTCTTTGAAATTAAACCAGCCACCGTCCACAAGAAAACCCGGGAGGTTCCGAAAATCCGGCCCGCATAAGCAAAGAAACTTCGACCTAATCGAACTCTCGTCGAGCGCAGCTCAGCCGTTTTTCTTGCTCGATGCACGAGCTCCTAATACATGACGCAATCGGGTTTATAGTTAATGAACCACCTCCATCACGCCGATATCAAAGTCCACGTCGGTCCACTCCAATTTCCCATACGCAATCGGGTTTTTAATTAATTAACCACCTTTGTCATGCTTCCGATATCAAATTTCACGTCGGTCCACTCCAATTGCCCATCGATCACCGTACCATGGGGTTGACTCTGATACCAATTGATATAAAGAGTCATACTGGACCGCAGTAAACCTGTGATCTCATGATATATAAACCATCAAACAATCGAATCCAAATGCCTCAAAATCCGGGCCGGCGTGGAAGACGGCCACACCTACCCTGCAGCCTCAGAATCTCTTTTGCAAACCCCTGATTCCCGGTCAGCAAGAGGCCGTCCAAAACGCGGCTGAGAGTCAACCTCCGGGGTACAAACCCCCTCTCGACCATCTCAATCAGAAGCCTCCCAGCCGCCACCAGATCCTCCATCCGCCTCCGCACAAACATCGCCCCGATCAGCACGTTATAAGTATCCAAGTTCGGCAAACACTCGCCGCCGCCCATCTCCTCAAAAAATCGAAATGCCCTCTCGATCTCTCCGGCCTCGCACAGGTACCGGATCACCACGTTATAGATCTGCACGTTCGGCCGACACCCCTGCGCCGCCATCCCGGCCAGAAGCTCAAGTGCCCGCTCCGTCTTCCCTGCGTGGAGGAAACCCCGAATCATAACCGCATAACTCGTCACGTTCCTCTCCCGCATCTCCGCGAAAACCGCCGCCGCCTTGTCCGCCGAATCCTTCTTGCACAGAATCTGGATCAGCGCGTTGCACGTCGCCGTCGACGGCGGCACTCCCGCTCCGGCCATCCCGTCGAACACGTTCCGCGCCCTCGCCACGTGGCCGGCGACGCCGAAGCCGTGGACCAGCGTGGTGTACGTCACGACGTCGATCTCGCACCGCCGCCGCTTCATCTCCAGGAAAAACTCCCAAGCTTCGTTGATCTGATTCGCCCTAAAGTAACCTTTGAGCATGATGTTGAAGCTGATCAAATTAGGGTTCATCCCTCTCTGGATCATCTCCTCCAAAACCTCGATCCCTTTGTTCGGTCTCTTGATCAGGCAATACCCGTTCGCGATCGTGTTGTAGCTGACGACATCGACCTTGAACTTCCTCCTGAAAGCCCTGAGCAAGTTGTGAGCTTTCTCCGCGTGCCGGGACTTGCAGAGCGAGTCGAGGAGCGAGTTGAACGAGCTCAGATCCTGGGGACAGCCATGGCGGTGCATGGAGAGGAAGACCTTCACGGCCTTGTCGGGCTTCTTCGCCGACACGTAGCGCTCGGCGACGATGGCGAGGGTCTTGCGGGTCGGGCCGAGGCGGAGGGCGCGCATGCGCGCGACGAGGGCCCAGGCGGCGCGGTGGTCGCGGAGGCGAGCGGCGAGGTCGACGGCGTGGTCGAAGGAGGAGGCCGAGAGCGCGTGGCGCGGGTGAGCGGCCATGGCGCGGAAGAACTGGAGCGCCTTGGGGGCGTGGTTCCAGAGGAGCTTGAGGGTCTGGTCGACGAGGGCTTGGCTCCACTGGATGGACGGGTCGTGGAGGGCCTTGGCTAGGGTTTTGGGGTCCGATTGGAGGACCAGATTGACCACGAACGAAACTTCTGGCTGTGGAGTGGTGGAGAGAGAGCGAATTCGGAGGCTTCGAGGGTCTCTGCGAATGAGTGGCATTGCGGGGGACTCGAGATTGGATTTTCTTGCGGTTTCTCGCGGATTTTCTCGCCGGCCAAACAGGTTTATTATAGTTAAAGAGAGAGAGAGAGAGAGAGAGAGAGAGAGTACAGGTTGTGGCCGAGTGGAGACTGGGTGGTCGGCGGCACGGCGGAGTCGGAGGCTACGGTGGTCGGCGAGGGAGTAGCAGCTGAGCTGAGCAAGTGGCTGAACAACAAGCCTCCTAGCTTTTGTTATTTCATTTTTATTAAAAAATAAAATAAAAATTTGTGAATCCATAACTAAATTTCGTTACTATTGATATGAAATTCTTGTGTAAATATTAAACATGTAATTCCGGATTTTAGAAATAAATCGAAATTCGTCTTACTTTTGTTTACTTTATCTTAATCGTTGATATTTTTAATTTTTTTTGTACAATATGAAACCGGATTCGGATATTGAGTCCGAATAAAAATCAAAATCATAAAATTGTGTAATATAGTATAAATAAGCTTAAGATAATAAAATACAATGCCTCTTTCGTTTTGAATAGAATAATTATAGCAAAAATTATGCAATTTTATATTTTATAATAAATGATATGTTTTATTAAAATTATTAACTTATCAAATATTAATTTATCGAGATTTTATTTTCTTATAACTTATGCAATTATTTTGCTAGTTTTCTGATTTATTTTTGGGTTCAACTTATGAGGGCGTTTTGGTCATATATTTTGAAAAAGTGATCATTTTTCGAAACTCATCTCCAAATTTGAAACAGAAATTGAAGGTCTCACTCTCTCATGGCGGCTCTCACTTAGCTTCACCAAACCTCGAATCCAAGCTTCCATCTTCGAAGCCAATGCCAGAGCTTCTCTCCGCCGAGAGACGAGAGAGATGAGCTCCAAAGACACTTGCCGGAACGAGCTCCGAACCGCCATTCGCCAGCTCACCGATCGATGCCTCTACTCCGCTTCCAAATGGTACTCTTCTTCGTCTCCAAACCCTAGCTCTCTCGATTCTTCTTGCTCTCGAAAACAAACAAAATCCGAGGATGCTGTGTTGATCTCGCGATTTTTGAATGTTTGTGAAGTTTTTCTTTGATTGAAGTAGTGATTTAGGTTTGGGTTTGAATTCGAAAATCAATCCTGCGTTTTGGGTTTCTGCGGCGGTTACGCCGTTCGATTGCAGGGCGGCCGAGCAGCTCGTGGGGATCGAGCAGGACCCAGCGAAGTTCACGCCGGCGAACACGAGATTCCACCGCGGAAGCTCGAGCATTCGCAGGAGATTCCGGACCAACGATGCCACTTCGACTCCCGCTGCTGGCGTGTCCTACGTGTCGACCCCGGCGATGGAGGAAGACGATATCGTGGACGGCGATTTTTACCTCTTGGCTAAGTCGTATTTTGATTGCCGGGAGTACAGACGAGCCGCCCACGTTCTTCGGGATCAGAAGGGGAAGAAATCTGTGTTCTTGCGTTGCTACGCACTGTACCTGGTTCGTTTCGTTCTCTTAAAAAGGACTTTTACGGGTTTTGAACATATAACTTGGCTTTGTTAGTGTATGAGACGAAAAACTAGTTTATACATAAATTAAGACTGGATTATGACGCTTTTTATCATATTATTTTCATTGTTCTATCAAACATGAAACAGATTACTTAAGAAGTCGGTTCCGTGATTTTTCGGTATTTTTTTCTGTTATTATTACTGCCTTCTTGATTCTTTTCGTTCGCTTAGGCTGGAGAAAAGCGGAAAGAGGAAGAAATGATAGAACTCGAAGGACCTTTAGGCAAGACCCACGCCACGAACAGTGAATTGGTTTCTCTCGAAAGAGAGCTCTCGACACTTCGCAAGAACGGCACCATTGACCCTTTCGGTTTATACTTGTACGGGATTGTCTTGAAAGAGAAAGGCAGTGAAAATCTCGCTCGTTCGGTGCTCGTGGAATCGGTCAACAGCTACCCTTGGAACTGGGACGCTTGGTCAAAGCTACAATCTTTATGCACTTCCATCGACGCTTTGAACAGTCTCAATCTCAGCGATCATTGGATGAAAGATTTCTTCCTCGCTAGCGCGCTCCAAGAACTAAGAATGCACACTGAATCCTTAACGAAATACCAGTATCTCCAAGGAACTTTCAGCTTCAGCACGCATATCCAAGCCCAAATCGCGAAAGCCCAATACAGTCTGAGGGAATTTGAAACAGTCGAAGCGATCTTCGAAGAACTTTTACGAAATGACCCTTATAGAGTCGAAGACATGGATATGTACTCAAACGTGCTATATGCAAAGGAGTGCTTCTCCGCGCTGAGCTACCTAGCCCATCGTGTATTCACGACCGATAAATACCGACCCGAGTCTTGTTGCATCATTGGAAATTACTACTCTCTAAAAGGGCAACACGAGAAATCGGTTCTGTACTTCAAACGAGCGCTGAAATTGGACAAAAACTATTTATCGGCGTGGACGCTGATGGGCCACGAGTACGTCGAAATGAAGAACACGCCTGCTGCAGTCGATGCCTATCGCCGTGCCATAGACATAAACCAATGTGATTACAGAGCTTGGTACGGATTAGGTCAAGCGTACGAGATGATGGGTATGCGCTTTTACGCTCTTCATTACTTTAAAAAAGCCGTGTTCTTGCAACCGAGTGATTCTCGGCTTTGGATCGCGATGGCTCAGTGCTATGAGACCGACCAGCTTCGAATGCTTGAAGAGGCGATAAGATGCTACAAACGTGCAGTAAGCTGTAATGACCGGGAAGCGATCGCGCTTCACCAACTGGCAAAGCTTCATAACGAGCTTGGACGTGCGGAGGAAGCAGCATTTTATTATAGGAAAGATTTGGAGAGGATGGAAGATGAAGAGAGAGAAGGGCCGAACATGGTGGAAGCACTGTTGTTTCTCGCAACGTACTACAAGAATTTGAAGAGGTTCGAAGAAGCCGAGGTGTACTGTACACGGCTTTTGGATTACACTGGCCCGGTATGTCTTCTTGCTCGTGTTTAATATATGGCATAAACTAAACACAAGTCGTATTTGCTATGGGTGAAACCGGAATTTCTAGATATTTTTGTCGCTATCCGGAACCAGAAAAAACCTGTAAACACTGATTTTTCAGTATGCATCTCTCAGTAAACTGGTATAAATTGGTTGTTTTCAGTAACTAGTAACCGGGACAGAGAACAGACCGATTGTTTACCGGTAAAAAATAAACTAAAAAATAAAATAGAAAACTAATTAAATCAAATAAAATTTCAAACCCCTAGTTTAACCTTCAGAAATGAAATAAAATGAAAACCTAAATTTATTAAACTAACCAGAACCATTTTGGGGGGCTAAAACTTATCCGGATCGTGGTTTCAAAAACAGGACCAGTAAAATCCCGATCCCGGTGTTTAGCCCCGGAAATGATAAATTTCATCTCTCATCCATAGTAATGCCATATTTACGAGCTAACACATTAATCGTCTGTATTGAACGTGCTGTTTGTAGGAAAAGGAAACGGCGAAGAGTTTGCTTCGAGGAATGAGAATAATGCATTCCAACTTTCCTTCTATTGATGCCGAGCACTTTCCTCCATAATATTTCCACGACGAAACATTATAAGGAAGGACGTCCGTCTACCAACTACTTATAGAAATCAAGAGTCAACAACGAGCGCTGAGTTGGTCAAAATTTAACGACGTTGAGTCCACGCGATGATCGAACCGAATGGCTGGTAACTTATTTTTTATTTGGGAAAGGATCGACTGGGCAATTGAAATCCGGTGGTTGACACTTCGCTCCATCTCGTCGCTGTCATAAGAACCGGAAATTATTTCTAGTTTCTGGTGATTACCACATTAAAGTTGAAGTTCAATCCTGTACAATAGACTTCCAAATCTTAGTTAGGCTCATCATTTTTACAGAATTTTTGGTGTATTTTTTCTGTATTTTTATTAGGTTATGAGAATTTTGCCTGTTGCATTTAACTTTGCTCTCGCCGATCCCTTTCGAAGAAGTATGTGTTATGGTCCCGTGATCTCGGTATGTTCATCGGTAATTTACCAATTGTATCATCAACTTAGAGAAAAATTGCAGGAGTGGCTTATACCCCAATTATCCTTCGAAATCGGGATAGCGATCCGTGTCTCTAGTTATTTTCGCGCAATACTTTATCATGTTGTGTTAGTACGTAGTGTCCATGTCGTACCACCGTCGTGTCTTGTCTTTCTACATACCGTGTTCGACTGGTGCATAAGGCTTCCCAAATCCAACACCATTACAAAGGCCATAAATTCTCTAACTTCTGCATATTTGCCCATATATACATATATATATATATATGCATACATACATACACATTAAAAGATCTCAAAACACAAATTCAAACCACGAGCCATTTTGGATTAAACCAGATGCAGATTCAAACATCTCCAATGTGCTGTTCTTATCTTACACAAACCAAGCTCATGTCCAAGATTTATCATAGTATAATTTTGCAGCGTAATCAGCTGATGGAAATTTTTGAAAAACGATAAAAACAAATTTCGAAATCACCAAAATGCATGGTAATTAGTTAAGTTTCCGCCATTGATTTAGTTCCGGCTCGGGTCGGTGAACCAGCCGTTGATGCTGGGCATGATTTCCGGGGACTTTCCTCGGACGTACCTCCGAAGGAAATGCTCGGTGTACTTCTCTCCCTCGGCGAAGTTATCCAGAACTCCCGCGGCTCTGTTCTCCTTAGTCACCCTGGTTACAGAAGACATAATTTTGGTTAGTCAACAATAATGCAAAGCAACATAAGCACGGGACCCGGGTTCAAGTTCCCGATGGGCCCGTTAGTATCACAGAAGAATTCTCTTGTACTTCACTACATGTTTGCATGTAACTACAAAATCTAGTCACAATCAAGTCTTCGAAAGGCATTCTTGAGGCACCAGAAAAACGAAAAAAAAACGTCTCATGACAGCCATGAAGGGTGACCCTAACCCTCGGGTAAAAATACGAGCACAATAGACTCGACACTAACTGTCAACTATAAATAAAAGCGCGAATAACTTAGTCAAAGGCAAATCCTGATTGTGAAATCCGTTTACAATATTATGCTGACTAACATAAACCCTTCAAGTCCACATCGATTCGTCTATTTTGCGACTCGTGTTCGCCTGCCGATGAAGACAGCGACGAAAACTAGAACTTCAGTCGATTTATTCTACTAATCACATATATTCTTTTGATTAATCAATCCAAAAAACTCTTCTCCCTTGCATTAAATTCAGACCATGGTCAACGATTATTCAAACTTCCAATCTCAACATAGACCTAATCTCGTCTCATCTATCATAAATCCGAGTCAAACCCAGCCAAAATTCATAATTGCCACGAAAATCTCCCCCTTCTTCAGATTTATATGGTCCTAATTCAACCAAAGATAGAGCGAGAAAGCGAGACCTGACTTCAGGGTTGATGCAGATATGGCGAACCAGCGAAAACCCGCAGATCCCGACGGCGACAGCCAGCGATGCGAAAAGCGGGTAAACCTGATCGAACGCACAAGAATCAGAAACACAAACACTCCAATTCGAATTTCAAAGTATATACACACATATATACACAATAGAACCCTAGAAAAAAGCTCACGCCATGAACATGGACTGAACTGTAGAAAAGATCAGAGACGATCAACCAGGAAAGGTAGATCTAGGAGCAATACCTCAGGCCTGAGCCAGCGACTCGCCGCCATAGCTTGGATTCTCAGAGAGAGAGAGAGAGAGAGAGAGAGACGATTTGAGAGAGGGTTTTGACTCTCTTCTCTTTCACTGAGGAAGCGTTTTTATTTTGTTTTTATTTATTTTTAATGGTTTTTTTTTGGTGGATTCTGATTGGCTGTTGGTGGAGAGGGCGTGATGTAATATCAGCTCATTAGAAAACGAATCATTATTTGACACGTGTACCTTCACGCGTCCCTATGCGATACCCGTCTGGACTGAACGCAGCTTAGTGGGCCCAATTCCAAACCTCCAACTATCGCCCATTGGAATTTGGATTGATTTAAAATAAAAATTAATTAAATCTTTTAATATATCATAAGCTTTGACATATTATTATATTTTTGAATCTCTACAATTTTCAAAATTAGCGATATAATTTGTAAGTTTTTTTGTTTTTTTTTTTCAATAATATAATCTTCAGGCATTAATTATCTGAGTTAAAATCTCCGATTAACTTCCGATTCTAAGTAAGACTTTGTTAAGTCTTAACATCTTCTTCATCCGCCTTTTCATCGTTAATTAAATGACTTAGATGAAATCGTTAACGGATATTAGTCATGCTCCATTTCCTTTATAATTGTTGTCGACAATTGCATGGAAGTCAGTTTTATGATGAATGAAAATTGAGCTTATGCTTGAGAAAGTCGAGTATTATCTCGCAAAAACGTGTTCTTCGTATCATTATCTACATCATTAACTCGGCCAATTAACGCTTCCAAGAGTTTATTTGACAACGAAAAGGCTAAAACTGGGTTATGATATTCTCTTTCTCGTTAATACAATCTTGATGATGACGGTATCAAAACTTCCATATAATCTATCGGTGTGTATTCATGGTGGCGAAGATTCCATCTCCAAATCGTCACGGTTAAGCGGGTGAGGACAATTTGATCATCGAGTCTCAGTCTTTTAATTTACGTGCACGGTCGCGCCACGAACCTTGTTGTTTTGCGAGCACCTGAAACCGAGCTCATTAATATCCAAACTTTCGGTAATTACCAAAAACGAGATGAAATGAAAAATGCCATTACCTTCTCACTCAAGAGGCTTGAAGCAGCATCGCTCTCGTTTACATCCTTTTGAAAATTCTCAGTCTCGGCCTCAAAGCCGACTTTTTCATCGGTTTTCGTAACGGATGGTGCGAATGCTGGGACGCCAAACATGGCCTCCTCGTGAGCATCTCTAACTTTCTGCTCCCGTTTTTCCTTCGCCAAACCAGTAAGATTAGAAACTAAGAAACACTTTTATCATACAAGCACGACGAATCTGTTATGTCCCCAGGCCGGGATATGAATCTCATCACGGGTCTAGATCCCTTGACACCCTTTTTCTTTATGGTGACTAATCTATGAATAATACTTTCCTTCCTTAAATAGTCAAACATTACACTTAGCGGAACCGGCTCGAACCCTAAAACAGAATCACCGAATACTAAAAGCGGGAAGGAACGTAAAACAAATCATTAGGCTGCAACGCTGCGTACCTGGACCGCAGAGAATCGGAAACTTTGGCCGATATGCTTCACTAACGAAACATCGTCTTCCGCAGCTGCAAGGATAGGGTGAATTTCAAGATATTCGGTCAATCCAGTTAGATATCAAACACCAGAAACAACACGTGATCTAACTCTTGGCCCCGCAAATTATCAGTCCCGAGTAAGAAACAAACTAGCTAAGGTTATATCATGAAAGTTCAACCTTGAATCTCCTCGTCGTCGAGTGGCGCATCCTTGTTGAACTCAAACCGCTCCCAGCCCGAGCTGCCTTTCGTCTTGTCTCTTTCGACTAAATAATCCGATATCAGAACCGATCATCGGTTTCGTAATCCATTTCTAACATCGATTTGCTTGAAATTAACACACAGAAAGCGATGACGATTACCAGTTTTGGCCAATTGAAGCTTCATCTTCGCTTTGACTCTCTCAGCTTGAGACTGTTCGCGGCACAAAAAAGCAAAGAAAAGCTTCATGATTCTTGCAAACCAAGCTCAGAATCCATGGAAAATCGAACTTCAGCACCGAATTCCTCACCATATTATCGTATCCTTCGATCAATTTCGAATAATCAACAGCTCCGTTCTTCTTCTCCGATTTCCGGTCTCGCAGTGGCGACGAACTCCGATTCCGACTCCTCCTCTCGTGTTTTCGATCTCCCTGCGACGAGCTCCGGTTGCTCCTCCTCTCTCTCCGACGCCTGTCTCCACCGGAATCGCTCCGAGACCGGCTTCTCCGGCGCCTCCTGTCGCCATCCCTTCGCCTCTCTCTGCTCCTGCTCCGGCTCCGACTACGGCGCCTCGAGCGACGCTCTCTCTCTCTCTCCGCCTCTCTATCCCTGCTCCGACTCCGACTCCGACTCCGACGAACCCTAGCTCCGCGTCTCTCTGGACTCCTCGGCTTCGCATCCTTCTTCTTGCTGAGCTTACTCTGGATCGACTCAAGCCGAGCCTGTTTCTCCACCTCCGACGCTTTCTTCGGACTGGAGGCTCTGACGAAGCTGCTCAGGAAAGACGACGAGGAGGACACGAGCGCCGAGCCTCTCTCCGGCGCGTCGCCGGCGTCGGAGGCGAAGCCGAGGCCTTGCTTGAACCTGGCGGCGCCGTGGCCCTTGCGAGTGAGCTCCTCGTAGTACGCGGCGGCTCTGTCTTCCTCCATTGTTGCGCTCTGGAGCTTCGTGTTGAGCTCGGAGACGGAGGAGAAATGGGTTTGGGCCTGATGGGCCTGTTGGGCTCTCAAGCATGGAAATAAATTTCGTTATCTGCGGCATAAGTACTATATTTTGAATTTTTTAGCGGTAATAGTACTCAAAGAAAATAGAACAAGTTCATTATTCAAATTCTTCCATGTTCCGCTAAGGTCTGTTACACGAGGAAACGTTATGTTATACATATATGGAGGCAATAGTCCTCGAACAAAAGAAGACAAGGTCAAAATTCTAATTCTTTCATGTTCAGCTAAAGTTTGTTACATGATGGACACATCAGACTTGTATGGCGGCAATAGTACTCAAGAGGTCAAGATTATAATTATTTCAAGTTCACCTAAACTTTGTTATATGATAGACACATCGCCCTTGTATGGTGGTAATAGTACTCACGCAAGAAAATAAGGTCAAGATTCTTTTTCTTTTTTTCTTCTATAGGGTCCGTTCAAGTGTTTTATGAGGTATACGTGTATGTCTATGATTAAACTATGAAAACATTAAGTATTTGGCATTTTTATTAAACTAGATTTGTACGTGTGTCTCTTCTTTTAAAAGCACTAATTCGGTATGGAAGGAATTGGACGCTGCTAATGTTATATGGTCTTTGGGAACATAAGCAGAGAAACATACACATGTGCGAACTTTCAAATATTAAAAGAAAAAGAATTTATTAAGTGGTATTCTACTATGTTGCTTAAGTCAACAAACTTAGTGAAGTACAATAAAATTTTAAGACATTTCATTTGTTTTTATGCATCAAATATTAGGATTTATCTCATGTTATTTTGCTTTGTCACATATACTCCTATTATTTATATATTATCTTTTATTATTTTATTCTTTTAGAGTTATCATAGAAAGCTTAGTTAGGATTTTGTTGCTCTGTTATTTTTCTTGATATATTGCAGAACACGATACGTTTAAATTATTGAATGAGATAAGAAAATTGATCGCCCATTTGCATACTAAGTTATGGGTTTTGACATACTTGTGAAGATATAAACACATAACTATAAAATATAGAAACTTAGGTGCCGTTTAAACTAACTCAATTTTTTTTATAATGTTGAAATTTAGATCACGCATTGTAGCATCCCAGTTGCTTGTGTTGACCGAACTCGATGTTGTTTGTTGACTTTTGTAGTCTTTTGGGAATGGATTTCTTACATCTTGGGCCACACGGGTCTTCCGTTGATCGTGGACCTAGCTTCAGGACCCGGGTAACAGGTCTGGAACGCTACTCAGAGCTGGTCTCCACGTGGCTAGTCTGCGAACACCGGCCTATCCTCCGGCCTCCCCACAGAATATGTCTACCTTCGTACAATACTGGGGGATAGATCAATGACCAACTATATCCAGGACCTTAGTAGGGAATTTCGTAAATCGGACAGGGATCTTCTCCAGGGCTCGTATTCTCACTGATTCATTCTTATCCGAATATGGGAAAAGAACACACGAGGTCACAGAGAACAGGGGGAGGTTTCCCCCCGTATTCACCTCTGACGCTCAACATTAGTAGAGTATTTGAGAGAGAAAGAGTTTTAGAGGTATAGAGAGCGCTTTTGTATGAGTTACTATTTTAACGAATCAAGATCCTATTTATAGGACGGTCTTGGGGTCGATCTGCAATTGAAAAATATTCCGGAGGCTCCCGAGGCAGAACTTTATAATTTTTTGAGTCCCCTCACTGTGTTTGGATCATCGGGAGCATCCACGCGTCAATCTGATGGCTCACGCGTGGCCACATCATTGGCAACAAGCCCTCATGCGCATGGGCGCGTGCAGGCGTTGTGGCATGTGTGTGGCCCCTGTGGCGCGCGTCGGGGTGCAGGGGGCTCTGGGACAGCGCTCCCTGCCCCTTTTTAGGGTGTCGGTCGTGTCCCACGGTTGTTTCTTCCTGCTCCAAATGTAAGTGTTTATTTTTCCTGGTTGAGGATAGAGGCCATCAAAAGTCTTGAGAGATGGGTGCTTAGGTGTTCATTCTCGACAACTATCAATTTGCAAACATCATCGGAGCAATGGGGGGCATTGTCATCGTAATTCTCTTCATGCTTCCAATGTAAGTGATTATTTTTTCTCCACTCCTGGATCTTTTTGTTTTCTATAGGCGAACAAACAATAATGAATAAATTGATATTTTTTATATTGTTTTGTAGATGACAATTTTTTACAAGACTAGTAAGAAAAAAACCAGTGAAGGATATCGATCACTCCATTACGTGATTGTGTTTTTCAATCACGTGGATATACTACAATTCCATCGACTTCGAGTCATTCCATGTTCGACTAATATTCAACTTTTATCCTTGTCTATTCGAGACAGTTTACATTGTCTTGCACTTTATTTTTGCCAAAAAAAAAAATCAAGAGTATAAATATACGTCGTCGAGTACATTTATTATTAAAAGTTTTTAATATCAATATTATTTTTCAAATTTTAACTTTGTGGTTTATTATTGTAATGTGTTTCGGGGTAATTTGCTTCGTTTAGTTTCTAATAATAAATCATAAAGTTGAAATCTGCAAAATAATATTGATATTAGAAATTTTAGTTACAAAGTATTCAACGACGCGTTATAGTATATTACTATATTTCTTACCCTTGTTTTTTTTGGGGGCAAAAATAAGGTGCAAGAAAATGTAAGTTGTCTCGAATAGTCAAGCGAAAAAGTTGAACACGAGTCGGGCATGGAATGACTCAATATTGTAGTACATCCACGTGATCGGACTGAAAACTGCAATCATGTAATGGAATGATCGAATCCTTCACTGAATTTTCGCTAAGCGATCTTGTAAAATGTTCACCTACAAAACAAAATACAAAAAATCCTCGTTATCTTTTCTTGTAACCACAAAAGAATAGACAAGTCCTCATTCATCATGAATGATTTCCCATTACTTTTTATTTTTATTTTATAAATGTGTAACTCTACAATTACAAATATCACATTATCATAATGTTACCATTATTAGTTTTTTAATTAACATTTTCACTTTTATGTTGTTGTCGAAAAGGGATCAAACGTTGTAGCAACCAGAATCTATGTATTGGACTTAGGGCTCGGGATATAGTTCGATAGATTGAGAGATGGGTGCTGCTGTGGATTTCATACTATGCAACGATGAGTTTGTTACCCTCATCAAAGTTTTGGGGGTATCGTCTTAGTACTCTCTTCGTGTATTTTATTTTTCCTTCTCCCCTAAATTTTCCGTTCTCAGTCGAGTGCGAACCTCCGACGAATTTATTCTATTCTCGATCAACCTTGCGGCCCCTGAGCCCAATCCTTGACGTGAAATAATTTAAATAAAAACAAATTTAATTACAAAAACATCTTTATATTCAAATTTATTTTATTTTAAAGATTTAATTTGCCTTTTGATATGTGGTTGAGTTGACCATCACTCCATCAACATAGGGACACTTGAGATTTTTTTATTTATTTTTAACGACGAGTGATTTTCTTTTGACTTTTACCGTAATGGAAAGTTCGAATAAGAATGTGGACAGTAATTGGACCGTTGTGAAAGGTTTTAGTCCAATATACATTCAAGACTATAAATAAACAAGTAAAAAACCTTTATATTAAAACTCAGAAAATATATAATGATTTCGTCAAGATTTACATACTATATAGTATATAGTCTTCACTCTTCACTCATTGTCACATTACATCCAAAGAATCTAATCAACCCCTTTATTGCTTTTGTAATTTGTCAAAAGTAGTCCATAAAATTAAAAAGAAAAAGCGTAATTTTTCAAAAATAAAATAAAAGGAGAAGTTGCTTATATTTCAATCAGTGTACTTAAAGTTGTAAAAACACCTTTTTTTTTTCCCTTCATATGTTCTTTTTAACATACATGTGCGAAGGCTTGCTCGGCCCACGACATTTGAACGTGTCTCGTGTTGGGTAAGCGGTTTTGACACTTAATGAGCGGATTGAGACGGAATGTCAATGAATTATTATCGTGTATATATATGTATATATTAGAGTGTGAAAGCTTCTTTAACAAAGTAATATGTTAAAGAAGCTTTCATGTGACCGAGCAGCGAGCACGTATGCAATTTACACTTGTCTAAACCTCTACAATTGAAAAGACATAACATAATATCTTGCTAGTAAAATTTATTATTTTCAGTAACTCATATGAAATAACTTGAAATTAAACTTGCTTGACTTATAGTTTGTATATTCTCGAAACATATACGAATGAAACAACGACGTACACAAAAAAGACTAAAGCTGGCATATGAATAAAATCGTTAATTAGATCGATTTATTGAATAGTCTTAGAAAAATCCGTCCACGATGTGACATATTATAAAGAGCTCTAAAGAAGATTTAGAGTTCCATCTTTCTCAAATCAATTGATTAAAAAAATGCTTAACCGATCACAAACAATAGTAATTAATTAAATAAATAAATAGTTGCACTTTTTTCTTCCTTTTTTGGCAGTCTTTTTCTCTTGCTTTTTTTTTTAATGCAATATTTCTGTTTCTGCCCACTAAAAAAGAAAAGTGCAACTTTTATGGCCAAAGAAATAAAGCATAAAGAAAACAAAGGAATCCCAAGCAAATCAAATCATATCAGAACAAAAACAACACACAAACTCCAAAGTCACCAAACAGAAAAATTAAAATAAAATAAAATAAAATCCATATAACAAATAGAGATATTCATGGCATAAGTACTCAATCTTGTCTTATATATTCTCATTCTTTTTTCTTTTTTGACAACAATAATACCGTAAGGCCAAAAAACGATAGCAATGTCCAATTTCTTCCGTTTCTTAATAAATTTTGTTATGCGAGAGACACATGTACGTTGATGAGTAAAGAAAATACTCGACCATTTTCTTAGATCTAAAAACATCAATTACAAGCGGTTATTCCATACAGAAGAAATCAAGCCTCTACACTATTTTTTGGTCTTTCATTACTAGGGTCACTGAAAATAAATTGAGAATATATAAGTACATTGAGAATAAAACTGGATACTTATACCGTAAATATCTCTAATAAATAAAAGACAGTATTTGAAAGATCTGACTGTTCACGCAAATGGAGGAGACTATGGAAGAGAAAGAGAAGATCGAAGAAATCTTTGGTTGCTTAGAATGGACCCCATCAATCGTATATTGTAAGATACCGTACGAAGAAATTGTTTATTACATTACTGATTTAATTGTAATTTATAAGTATGCCCCTTGGTTTTTTTAACATGAGCACATTGCACTATTTACGTCAAGAAATAACGGAAAATTTTAACTTCTGCGCAATACAAGACTTTGTACAACAAAAAGAATTATCTAGGAAAATTTCATTTTAACCATTCACGAATAGCTATAACGGAAAGAAAAAAGAAAAGAGAGTAAATTATGAACCGAGTTTAAAACTTTCGAAACAAGGAGACTACATTCGTTGACTAATTAATGGGCCCGTTTGGCACAGCTTAATTTTTACAAAAAATGTTTTTAGTTTTAGTTTAAAAAATAAACAGTTTTTGAGAAAAACCGGGAGGTGTTTGGTAAATTGTTTTAAAACAGTTATTGTTGGTAACAAAAACTGTTTTAGCGTTTGGTAAAAAAAATTATTTAGGCTAAAAAGACTAAAATAGACTAAAACCGTATTTTTGTTTTTAGAAAAAACCAAAAGCTACGAATCCTAGCTTTTACAATTCATGTATAAAAATTCAAAATCGATTTTGTATTTTTTGGAAAAATAAATTTGCCAAAACACCTGAACAGCGGTTAAGTTTATTTTATAAAAAAAAACAAGGCTAAATAAGTTGTGCCAAACGCACCTAATATAGCAAAATATGTCAATTTAAAATATGTTGATTTCTTAAAATATATGGTACAAAAAAATAAAATTCAAGGTGCATAGTGAACAAACATAGAAAGTTGAGGGATTAGACTCTAATAATATTTTAAAATATCTATTCTGGGAAGTGACTGACTGACATCCAGCTGAGGCTCCAGCTCCTCCACCGGTCCACCTTGATGCCGCCGCATATATATATATATACAACTATATATGTATATATATATATATATTAATATATGATATATTTGTATATATTATGAATTTATGAGTCATTTATGTATGTATATTTAAGAGATTGTAGATTAGGTTGGATTTGAATCTTACCAGTTCCCAGAAAAAGAAGTCTCAAATCTCAACTACCTCAAAAAGACAATTCGAATCATGATATATATATATATATATGTATATATATATGCATGGAGAGAGTAAAATATAGGTAATATTGTTGACTAATATTGGACAAATTAAATCTCATTAGGGTTTCGAAATTTTGGTTATTTTTTAGAAAGCGAAAATTTTTGTAAACGACACATCTACGATTTTGTTAAATTAATTAAAAATTTGACGGAATTTGAATGAAAAATAAAATATTAATTATTAAGGCTCTATTTATTAAAAAAAATAGTTGAATTTATCGCTACACAAATATGAATAATATTAGGTAATTTTTATCAAACAAATAGGCATGCATAGCAGTATTATTTCTCTTTAAAAGCTACCGCCCCGGACTGAATACGAGAACCCGTCGTGAGCGAGCTCCTCTTTACTACAGCCATGGCCGCGCGCCACGGATTATGCATTACGGAAATTAATTATTTTTATTTTTCTTGTATTTGAAATCCAATCACATGAGTTGTCCATGTAATTTGGAGCAAAGAAACTAATAATAATTATATAAAAAGCAAAGTTGTATTATAATATATGCTTCAATTTGTAGCAACACAATTCGGCGATCATCTTCTGATTTGCTCATAATCCCTTTTGAGTTGTTAATCTTACATTTAATAATTTAATATTTAAACAACTCTCTGCAAAGATGCTTAAAGTAGCTATAAATAGTTATAAAATAAATAACCTTTTTTATTTTTCGATTATCTTGAAGATCTCGTAGATGGAAAAAGCCTATCAATAAAAAAGCACTAAATCTGACTTTCATTAAAAAAGAACATGTGAACTGTGAAGTATTTATAAGCTAAAGTTTATTTAATATAGTTATTGATATTATTAACAATAATCCCGGCTAAAGTACTCAAAATTTTGGTCATAGTCACTTAAGTGTACAATTTTTTTTTCACGAGTAACGTGTCCACAACCCACCGTCGGAACCCTCTAACGGAAGTTAGTATATTTACATGTGGCAGCTTGTTAGATTGCGGCGTCCTTATCCTAAAGATAACGTTCGTCAAACTTTGAGTACTTTGACCGGGATATTCCCATATTATTATGAGTAATTTTGGTGACCACGTACCTAAGCTAGCAATGTAGCATTATTAAGAAGATGGTACGAAGTGAATGAGTGGGAGATATAAAAAGATTTAGGATATCTTTGGTGAAATGTGTGTAAATGAGACTTCTCTTTCAATCATTTATTGGAGTTGATGCAAATCTTGCATGGTTGTTGTTACAATCCTTCTTTTGGCTTATTCATCTTCACTTCACATAATACATAACAAAAACATTCTATTACAATTACACTAGTACATCATAAATAATTAATTACATACTATTGATATGTTTTTTCTTCTTCCTATGTCTACACTATATACATGTTTTTATTGTTTTATAAAATTATTTTTTAGACGATATTGTTTTTTGTCACGGAATTGAACTTCACATAATTGTAGCTAATATACTCTCTTTTCTTGACAATCCATACTACTAGGGCTATAACTAAAACTCGCAATCTGAATAAAAATCCGCATCCATATCCGATTATAAAATCCGAATCCGAACGGATTCCCGATGCGGATATCCGGATCCGGATTCCAAATCGGGTTCCGATACGGGTTTTGTTATTCTAAAATCCGGATATGCGGTTATAAACCCATTTTATTTTATTTTTTATTTTTTTTAAAATGATTTTTTTATGGATTTACTCATGCATTTATATTTTTATATGTATTAGAATATGTACTAGATTTGTACGATTTTTTGGTGGTTGAGAGTTGAGACAATGACAAGATATGTACGGTTTTTTTGGTGGTTGAGACATCCGTTTTATTTTAATTTTTTAATTTTTAAATCGAATCCGGATAAAAATCCGGACATCCGGATAATATCCGAATCCGGATTTCAAAATCGGATTCGGATAATAAAATCAGGTTCTGAAAGTAGGTGTCCGGGTTTTCGGATATCCGGATACAGATAGTGATTTTTGGATATCTAGAAAACCGTATCCGGATACGGATAGTTCAAAAAAACCGGATATCCGCTCTGGTTACAGCCCTAGTTCATAGTGTATAATTGTATATTATTTACAATTAGCTATGTTAGTATGAGATTCGGAAGCCAAAGTCTCGGTCTTGATTTCAGAGATAAATTTTTAGTAAAACTTGATTTTCTAATTAATTTGAAGGGTAAATGAACGAAATGCCCATTTTGTGTCAAACTTTTAAAAAAATTGCCCCTTGTGTGTATTTGTTACTCTCATAAATGGGCATTTCTTAAAAGGTTTGACACAAAATTGGGCATTTCGTACAATTTTCTTAATTTTTTTAATAATAAATATTTAATTGACTATCATATCTAGATAGGGCAGTCCTAGTTAATTTTACAAAAAAATTCAAAATTATTTTTTAACAAAAATAAAACTTGAACCGGATTTATGGCTTTCGATTTTAGTTGTGTGATAAAATTAGGAATTAGAATCAGAAACTTGTTTTACGGTTTTTATTTTACTCGTGATGAAAACATAAGAAATCGAAATTATGATACTAGCTAGGGTCTAGACTTACATTATGGATTTTAATATATATATATATATATTCATATATATTAACTAGCTATGATCTACTCAATAATCAAGCTATACCATCTTACTTAGGAGTTAGGACGATATATTTCTATTAATAAAAAGTAATTGAATTTCTAATGCAATGCAACATGCCAATATTTAATTTTCAAAGTAATTGAAATATCAAACGACATCGTACGTATCTATTTAATTGACTTGACACAATTATGTTTGATGAGTACATATCCTTTTTCAATGGCATTTTAATTTCACACATAAATACTTATTTTCAAAATCGAATATATAATTGGGATATCAATATCATAATTCGGTACGATCTCCTAATCAAATATGTGTTGATATATATTTCTTTTTACAAAAAAGAAATCACATGACATTATACATATCTATATCATTGACATTTTCAATGGCATATCCCCATATATAAAAAAACGTGTTTTATTATTCTAAGTAAAAATTAAATTAATCGTCCATTTTAACGAATCGAATATTTATATAATTGAGATATCATAATGTGATATTACTGCCTCGAATCTTGATAACAACTAATATCCCTTTAATTTCTTTTTTTGGGGAATGAAAATCAAAATTAAAAGAAAAAGATTGAGATTCGAAAGTAAAATTTGTATTAAATAGTTGGCACATAGGCCAAGGTCAATATAATTATAAATATTTATTTAATGTTTTATTTTTATTTATTTTCTCTCTCTCAAATCTAGTGGCAACAAAGCAAACGTTATGCGATTTGTCCTCTCTTCTTGACTAGGAGTCTAGGACTACTACTAACATTAATACAAGAAACAAAAATGTATATATAATAGTGATTGGCAATAATACCCCTGAACTTTGTATATTGATGTAGTTTTCTGTATAAACTTTAATTTTTGACATCATGTCCCGAGTTTTAAAACAAAGGGTTAATCTCGGCAAAAGTTTCAATACTTTAAAAAATGGACCAGTAACTTTAATTCTTTTTTTTTTCCGAAAAAGTTATAATTATTTGATTTTGTATCCCTATTGGTATTTTCGTCAACATTTTCGTCTTTCTCTGTCTACACGAGGTAAAAATTTGAATTTGTATTCCAATTTTTTTTTATTATATTTTTTTACCTGAACAAAGTTCCAATTCTCTGATTTTGTCTCTTTATTTTGACTTCCGTTAAAGTTTATGAACCATGGATTATGTCGTTGTCAGGGCTTGAAAAATCAATTGATATCTCGTTTAAGTACATATCTCACTATTATTTTTTATCATCCAACTTTCTAATAGCTAATTTTCCTCGAAAATTAGGACAAATTTTTTGACATGGCATGAGTAACGGTTGAAGATGAAAATTTTGATTGAGGTACCAATATTGATACAAAATCAAAGAATTGAAATTTACTGATCCATTTTGACAATAACAGAACTTTTGTCAGGATTAAAAAAAATCACCTTATCCTCTATGCTTTAAAACAAATGACAAAGACTATCAAAATGTTCGCTAAAACACGACGTATTAGATTTTTTTTTTTTTAAATTAATTATCAAACGATATCAAATATCAATGTACTAAATTTTGAAACTATTTACGAACCGTGCCAACAAGAGTACTATAAAACTAAAAATAAATTGTAAAACTAATAAAAACACTCTACAAGACAAGCCAAGGGTGAGACAATTTGCTATTTCTTGAAATCATAAGGGGCATTTGTGACAAAATCTATAGTTGAGGGGCTTTAGTGCCCATTACTGTATATTTATTTATAGATATAATTAATTGACGAGACAAGAGAGAAGTGGAGAGGATAATCCTTCTCTTCTCTCTCTGCAAGATTTGCAAGCAGAAACAAAATCTCTCAGATATATTGGATCCTCCTTCCTAAGAATCTCTTCTCATTTATTTATTTATTATTATTATTTAAATAAATTCCTTTTTCTTTAAATACAAAAGTTTCCACTTCATTTTCGCACCAAAAAGCAAACCTCTCTCATTCTCTCACTCAAACCACTTCACATTCTTCAGATTTTCGACCCAAAATTCATTTTTCAATTTCTGGGTTTTGTTTGTTATTTAATTTGGCAAGTGCCCATCAAAGCTAGAGGCAAAATGGCCGTCGCCGGCGAGGTTCTCCGGCCGAAGTTGCCGGGAAATATGGATATCTCCGGCGAGTCCTCGCCGGAGCTTCATGTTCTTGCTGTGGACGACAGTTTTGTTGACCGGAAAGTCATAGAGAGGTTGCTCAAGATTTCTTCTTGTAAAGGTTAGACCTTCATGATTAAGCAATTAATTATATTTATTAGTTTAGTTTTTTGGTTTTTTTTTGTTTTAATTAATTATTTAATTTCGTTATTTTTCAGTTACTGCTGTGGAGAGTGGGACAAGAGCTTTGCAATACTTGGGTTTGGATGGAGAGAAGAATTCAGTTGGTTTTAATGTAAGAAGAGAGGGGAAAAATATAAGAAAATGAAAATTATTTTCCTTAATTTGTTGTGTTTAATTAATAATTAATTATTAATTAATTTCAGGGTATTAAGGTGAACCTTATTATGACTGATTACTCTATGCCTGGGATGACTGGATATGAACTGCTCAAAAAAATCAAGGTATATTTATATATATATTTCCAAATTTTTAATTTTATTTGGAGGAGACACTAATTGTAATTCCTTAAACATAGTGAATTTTGAATTTTAATCCATAGTCTTAGTAAATATGTGGGAGATTATTTTTTTTATTATTTTTTTTGTGAAAACAAGCAATACTTTAGGTTAGAACATTTTTTAGTTAAAATCATGTATGGAATTAATTTATTTAATTTTTAAATATTTATTTTTGTTTAGGAATCATCGGCTTTCAGGGAGGTTCCTGTGGTGATAATGTCATCGGAGAACATTCTTACTCGTATTGATAGGTATACTTATTTATTTATTTATTTCGACTTTAAAAAATAGGTTTTTATTTATGGAACATGAAATTTGACCAAACCTAGATTCTTAATGATTCATTTGTGTATCTAATGATTTAATATGATTTTGATGTTTTGATATGTGCATGTAAACAGATCATACCTAACTTTGTGATGCCAAATTCATGATATGATATGATTTGTTTTATTTGTCTTATTATTCATTACATATTAATATGAAATCACATCCATATCCGAACCCACCAAACATGTGTTTGTGTATTAAATTATTTATACAAATTCATTCAAGATCTCTTTAGATCATATTGATCACCTCCACCTAGATCCTATATATATATATCACTAAATTACTAATAATTATTAGTTATTATGCTTATTTATGAGTGAAAATTTGTTTTAAAGTATTTATTTTGATTGTAATCTTGTTCTTGATTACTCTTCACCAACTACTTAATCTGCTTTCTAAACTTAATGATAATTTAAAATTAGATTTGGGATTATAGAAACTTTAATTGAGTGTATTTTTGGCCTTTTTAAAAAATTTAAATCAAATGACACATGATCATATAATATTGGATACATGTTTATTCCGTTTAATCCGATCTCGGTCGAAAATAATTGAGCCCAATCCGTTATTTGCATTCTTGTAATCATGTCTACTTTGGTTATTTACCGGTGTTTTTTTTCTTCTCGAATCCGATCATTAGGTGTTTGGAAGAAGGTGCGGAGGAGTTCATATTAAAGCCGGTGAAACTCTCGGACGTGAAGCGGCTGAAGAGCTCCGTGATGAAAGTCGAAGGAGAGGAGAGTTCCCTTATCGAAGTCAAAGGGGAAGAGACCGTTGAGATTAAATCTCTCAAGCGGAAACACGAAGATGATACCTGGCCCTTGAACCGGTGCCACCTCCGTTCCCCCCACATATATCGATAAAGAGACGGAATTCGCAACATAAGGAGTAACATTTTTGTGATATTGAATGAGCTCACTTGTTGGGGTTTGTTGACATTGTTGTTGCTATACCATGTCTTAGCCTTGTATGTAAATGCTGACATTACAAGCTCATAGATTCAAAATAGAGGTAAAAAAAAAAAAAAAGAGAGCAAAAAAGTCATGTAAAGTTAGTACCTAATACATTTAGTTGATGAGGTAAATTTCATTTTATTTGTATTAATTCCTTATGATAATATGTATATGTATCTTGTATCTTCTAATATTTTTTCTAAATATCTAGAAGTAAATTTATGTTTCTAATATATAAGAAATCTCCCTCAGACAAAGTATTAATCTAAACGTGAGAAATTATGATTTACATTTTTTTATGGGTAGTTAAACGTAAGCGGAATAGAGCGAAGAGGCCAAGAGGGTCTTATATTATTATTATTATTATTATTAGTATTACTATTAGTATTATATCATGGTTTTCTGAATTTATTTTATACATGCTCTTATAAGAAATACAAAACTGTAAACTTCATAAGAATAATCTCTTATTGTTTTCTTGTGTTATTGAAAATCAACTTGATTCTCTTGATGCCATTTTGAGTGTTGTTTGTTGAGCCAACTATGAATGATTCTTCACTTCTACTTTGTACATAACATTGCTATTATTACAATCCAATTAGAACCAGACAATGATACATAGTATATGAGAAATTTGCATTAATACCCCTCTAAACTTTGTATGTTGGTGTATACCCCTAATTTGTAGTTACTTAGCAATGTATACATACAAAGTATATCACATTGGCCCCTAACACATGTCAAAAATTTTAACAACATTAGTACCTGAAAGGCCAAAAAAAAAAAAAAACAATATATTGAGGTCCAGTTCCGTCTAAATCTAGTTTAATAAAAGTATTGAATGCTAATGTTTTTGGAGTTGAATCATAGACGACACACTACCTTCATGTAACAATCCTTAACATGACATGGACGAAATTAGACTTTGACATTGTTTTGTGGTCTTTGAGTACTATTGTCGTTAAAAAAATAAAATTGGAAATATACAGACTCATTTAGTATAAAATTAATGTAAAGCCCTGGCTGCTCTATCGAATTGAAAATCGTCCCCACGGGCCAAGACATGTCTTTTAAGCGTGTTTTGTCCTCACTAGCACGCTCCTCGAGAAACTTTCTCGGGAGGTTACCCATCCTTGGACTACTTTAAGTCATGCACGCTTAACTTTGGAGTTCCTATGAATGAGCGAAAGAAGATGCATCTTGTTGACATATGTAGTATTCAAGGTATCAAATTTTGCGATTTTCCATGGAAATGTTGACCGATTTTCGTTTTTTGAGGATATGCGAAAGGAAAACCCTTTCGTTTCGCTGAATTTTTGTCATTTTTCGCGAAATTCGCATGGGCACGTGGATGGAATATCGTTTGTCGTTTTTGTGAGTAAAAATTGCGAAAAATGGTTGGAATTTCGCAAAAAAATATATTTTTAGTAGATTTCGGCAAAAATACCAATTAACTTAATATTTTACACTTAACATACATATTAACTTCACCTAACATACATACACACTTAATATACATATTCATTTAATATTATAAACTCAACTAATATTAAATTTGTTTACATGCATATTCACTTAATATTACACACTTATCATACATATTCACTTAACATAATAATTTGACTTAATATTATACACTTCAACTAATAAAGTGACTTAATATTATACATTTCACCTACAAATTTAAGTTACAAATGTGTTTTGTTCTATACAATTATGTCTTATATTTATTAAATATGTAGTTTTGAACCTATATAAATATCTTGCTTAAATACTCAAATATTTTTTACAAAATATCCGTCGAAAACCCCATTGGCATGCGGTATGCCCATGCGAAAAGTGCGGTATATGCGGCATGCGGCATGCCTTTTTTTTACGATTTGCCCATCGACATACCCATCGGTAAGCGATATATCCGTAAAACGGAAAATGCGAAACGACATCGGCAAGCGACATTTTAAACCTTGGTAGTGTCAATCAATTCTTTTAAGCCTCTTCGACTATACAGTGTCATACTAGTATGATCTTTGATAACCGTGCAACCTTATACCTGTACAGCCTCGCGAACATCCCATCAGCATATCCCCTTGCCCATGCGATGCGGAACTGCACAACTTACCAGTTCTTGCCCTCACGACTCACGGGATTGATGACTATCAAAATTAAATACTTATGTCACAAATATCTCTAGCTATTAAGTTTGTCTCACGATAATCTAGTATTTTGATTCTTTGTCATTGAAATTGGTCAGAAGTTTAGGTAAAAAAAAAACTGCTTGTTATTACCACATTGATGACTCCAACGAACTCAAGCTCAAACAGCTGTTTCTTGGATTTTTAGTACAAAAACAATCATTTTTAATAAGTTAGGACTCAACAAATATTTTGAAGAAATTAAATATACAATAAGATAGTCCAGTTCATTTTTCATTGCCGTTCATTAGAATGAGAATCTTTGGTGAAGGACGGCAAAATAATCAATAAACTTTCACACCCACCAAACCAATCTTTATGAATTTACACAAAATAATACCTTAAACCATGACATTGGCAGATTTACGAGGGCATAAATGTAATTTCAACCAACAATACAACAACCTTCATTCAACATTTTTAACAAACAAAAGAGCACCAAAATGTAAGCAAAATCCTAAATTTCTTATTGATTGTGCAAAGAGCACTAAAAATGTCCAAACAAGTTTTCAATCTAATTAATTGGATTGCAACAATCTCTACTCAATTTTAACCATAAGTTATTTTTTGTCAGTTGATTTTTCAACATATAAAGTTATAAAGTTATTAACAGCGTAAGTACCAAATATTTTTATTTTTACGGTGACACATCCACATTTTTATGACATGGATTGAAAAAGTGGACGGAATTTCGGGGAGAAACTAAATAGTAGACACTGGAAGAAAAAAAAACGGGTGGAAAAAATGATTAAATTTATGTTATTATAAAAATCAAAATATTATTCGAGACTTATGCCACTATTAATAAAACCCTAGTTTACAATACCTACTTCTGTTATAAAATTACATAAACATTATTTACTTCATCAGAATTCAGAACTCAGAAGCAAAACCATTTTAAGTAATATAAATTTAAAAGGTATAAAAATATAGTTTTTTTTTATGATTATTAACAAGATCACAATAACAACAATCTGTATCTATATTCTGTTACTATAAGTCTATAACATATATGTTATTATTGTGCATATTAAATAAAAAATTTAAGGGGTTAAATGCACCAAAATGAATCTTGCAATCTATATTGCACCATAAACAAAAAATTATCCAAAAACTCTCACTAGGCCCCTGCAATGTCGACGGTCCAAGCGGTCGCCGCCACGGCCGCGACGACTCTCGTCATCGCCGCCATCGCGTTCTTCCTCTACCACAAGTGCTATGTCTCCCGCCGCCGCGACAACGCCGACCCGCGGGGCAGCTTCCGCCGCGGTGATGTCATGATGTCCCGGAAAACCCCGAAGGAAGTCAATGCCCACTGTGTCTCCGACGTGGACGGCTTCAGCGTGGTCAAGCTCGAGGCCGGCCAGCTCAAGGCCGGCAACGACCATGGCTTCCCCAAGTTCGTTTTCAACCCTAGCTACACAGATGAGAGGGACGACGAGGAAGACGACGACAAGGCCGAGGAGAAGAGAGTCTTGGACAGCAAGCAACCGGATCCCAACGGTCATGTTCGCCCTGTTCAAACGACGCAAATGGCGGCAAAAAAGTTGCCAGATCCGCCGCCGAAACCTCATCAGACAAGTGGAAGCTCTACTCCGCCTTTGGCTTCGCCTTCGCCTTCACCGCCACCACCGCCGCCGCCGCAAGATCCTCCTCCTCCTCCGCCTCTCCCGCCGCCTCCACCACCTCCGTCAGCTGCGAGAGCGCGCTCGTCAATGCCGCCTCCTATGCCAAAAGCGAGCGGGTGGATTTCGGCCAGGAGAGCGCCAGTCGGGTTGAAAGGGAGGGACGGAGATAAGAGCGACGAGACGGCAGCGAACTCAAACGGGATGAAGCTGAAGCCTCTTCATTGGGACAAGGTTGCCGCCGATGTTGACCATTCAACGGTTTGGGACGAAGTCAACGACGGATCACTCAGGTAACTCTTTCATGCATGCTAATAAGTCATAGGGGTGAAATCAAGACCGGTAATCGCCAATCGGTATTTTAAGGTCTGCCGGTCCGGGTATTTTGGAGCATAAAATTTGGTAGCGGTATTGTTTTGTAAAAATCAGTTAGTTCGTTAACCGCACTAGTACCAGTTTTGAACCGTTATCCAGTACCGGTCAAAAAAGGTAAATATGAATCCTCAGAACCGGGATCAAGAATACCGATTTATAATTTTTTATATTAATATATATGTCGGTTTTTGAATTGGAATCGGGGTCGGAACCGGCAACCGATACTTAGTACTATCATCAAGAAGAAGAAGAAAAAGAAAAAAAAAAGAGTTCATCGCTTTTGTTTGACATAGTATCATCTCAGATTCGACAACGAGCTCATGGAAAATCTCTTCGGCTACTCAACGAAAAACCGGCTATCCTCGGAGAGGACGAACATCTTCTCAGCCTTCGCCAAAACTTCCTCGGGCCCTCCCACGCAAATCTTCCTCTTAGACCCGAGAAAGTCTCAGAACACCGCGATAGTCCTGCGATCCCTGGCCATCTCTCGCCGGGAGATCCTCGACGCCCTCACCGACGGGCAAGAACTTAACGTCGAGACACTAGAGAAGCTCACAAAAATCGCCCCAACAAAAGACGAAGCATCGAAGATCCTGCAATTTGATGGGAACCCTAGCAAGCTCGCTGACGCCGAGGCCTTTCTCTTCCATGTCCTCTCGGCCGTGCCCTCAGCTTTTAACCGCCTCGACGCGATGCTCTTCCGTGCTAACTACGACGCTGAGATCCTCCACTTTCGAGAGTCCATGCAAATTCTAGAATCAGCCTGCGGAGAGCTGCGGTCACGCGGCCTTTTCCTCAAGCTTCTCGAGGCAATTCTCAAAGCCGGTAACAAGATGAACGAGGGAACGTCACGGGGAAACGCGCAAGGGTTCAACCTAAATGCTCTCAAGAAGCTCTCCGACATCAGAAGCAACGACGGTATAAGCATAACTTCTAACCCCATCATCGTCACTCATGTTAATAATAAGTTTCTAACTTCGCCGCGTAGGTATAATTGGTATCAAAGTTTCAAAATTCGGAAACCGAAAAAACCACCTATTGATCTTAAGAGAAAATGCCGACGGGTTATGAGTATATCGATATAATTTCGTAAAAATCTACTAACCGTCGTAACCGATAGCCTTCGAATATTTGGATTTACATAAGATTTACGATTCTTTTTTATGAACGAAAGGCGGTAGATTTTTTTTGGGCTTTCGTGGGTAAATCCCGGGCTTTTAGATCCTTGATTCGGATGCCATATACAAGTTAATAAGCTCATCATATTTCTATATTTTTTAGTTAAAATAGAAACTCGAAATCTCGCTTAATCGTCTTTCTAGGTAACAAGGCGTTAATAAACGGCAAACATATAAGACTTGGTTGTGGTTCTGTCAATCAAGGATTACCGGTTCTCCATTGGTTGGCACCGGTCCCGCGTCCCCTAGTAACCCGCAGCGAACCAATAAAAGCAAAATACTTATTTTTTTCATCATAAACCGTTAAAATTTCTAAATAATATTATTTGACGTGATACCCTAGTTTTATCCGCATAAAGCGGTATATAATTCACCCGTCATCTAATGCGTATTAACTAATAACTCGTCAGCTAAGCAAAATACTTATTTTTTTCATCATAAACCGTTAAAATTTCTAAATAATATTATTTGACGTGATACCCTAGTTTTATCCGCATAAAGCGGTATATAATTCACCCGTCATCTAATGCGTATTAACTAATAACTCGTCAGCTAACTCGTAGAATTGTACCATCACTCGGTTATCGATTATCGGTGTCGCCGTCAATGAATATAATGACGAGTAATAACGCATCTTGTTCAGGCAAGACGAGTCTGCTTCACTTCGTTGTCGAGCAAGTCGCACTCTCCGAAGGCAAAAGCCAAGATCACACCGAAAGCTTGCTCTCGGGGCTCTCTTCCTTGGAAGGTCTGAGCAGAAGAGAGCTCTCGAACGTGAAGAAAGCCGCCACAATCGAGCACCATAGCTTCGCCACTCTCTGCGACGCCCTGAGCTCCAAATCTATGGAGATTCGGAAGCTCAACAGGGAAGGAGACCGAGAGTGGTTCGCCAGGGAGATGAAGGAGTTCCTCGAGGAGTGCGAGGAAGAGCTCGACATGGCGAGGGAGGAGAGGAAGCGAGTCGACGAGGTCGTGAAGAGGACGACGGAGTATTACCAGGCCAACAGCAGCGCAAAACCTAGCTTCGAGCTCTTCGTGGTCGTCAAGGACTTCCTCGACGTTGTCGACCAGGTCTGCGGGGAAATCGGGAGGAAGCTGAGGCAGAAGGTGGCGGCGGCTGCGAGGCCAGGGTTGGGGTCAGGGTCAGTTTCGCCGCCGCTCTCGCCGCCTAGGCGGTTCCCGGCGAGCTTCCGAATGAACTTCTTGTCGGACGCGTCACTGTCGTCATCGCAGAGCGGGTCCGAAGACGGGTTTTGAGATTTGTAGTTACATTGTGTAATAATCTTTAGGTTACGTTGAAGGATTAGTGAAAGTTTGTAGTAATTATCATGAGCTCTTTGCAAGAGTAAACATTTTTACATAAATACATATATATTTGACACAGGTTGTAATGTAGAGTATAACTAAACGTATACATATATATATATACATATATATATTATTTGTAGATATAAATATTAAACAGAAAGATTTTGAAAGCATTGAAATACATGTCGTTCAAGCACCATGATGAAGATAAATATATTTGCTTTAAAATAATGTCCTGCTTAAACGACAATTATATATTTTTTATCTTAAAGATTTATAATATTATATTATTAAGGATTAATGGCGGCAAAAATACCTATATTATTCCTATATAGTGCATCGTAGACCCAACTTTTTTTTTTCTCAGTGAAACTCGATCTTAAGAACCATGTTGTAAAATCAAGAAGAGTTTTTTTTTTCTTTCTTAATCTTAAGTACTCTTTCGATTAATTACAAAAGGTTTAGTGTCATCTTTATTAATATACAGTATACAGTATACACATAATCCTCTTTAATGACATTTACAAAGTATATATGTATATAAAAAAAAGTAAAAGAAACATTATTATAAAATGATTTTGGCTGACCATCCCAATCATGATGTTTGTTTAGTTCACTAAAGTTAATTTTGGAAGCTACCTAACAATAACCAAAACTCCTTTCAAATTAGCAAGAAAAATACCACTAAAACTTGTCGGCAGATTCCAATTATAAAAATAAAAAAATAAATGAACTCGTAAAATTATACTGCGTAATTATCAGTATATAAGTAAAATCTAATCGACACAATCAGTTATCAATAAACTCGTCGATTATCAATAGAGAAAATAGCGGCATAAGTATCCAAATTTTTTAAATGTCACACCAAACCGCATCACGTGTGACATTTTTAAATTCATTAAGTGTACCGTTTTTAATAATAAAAAAATTAAACTGATTTTATCAATAATAAACAATGATATATTTATTGGGTTTAAAAACGTGACACGTGGCGCGATTCTGGACAAAAATACCCAAAATACAAATTTGGTAACTTTCGCCACTAAAAAAAATAAGAACTTAATATCAATTTTTCAAAGAGTTTAAATTCTTATATTTCCTTATCAATATACCCATAAAATTACATAATTTACCCTTTGTGAACTTGTGGTAATACTAATAGTCTAATACCATTTGGTCTTTTTGGTAAATATGAATCTATGGTTGAGAAACTTCCTTACAATATTATTATGAAGTCAACTTAAAAAAGACAAGTCAAGTCAACTACAGAACAGTTCTCTAAGTCATCGAGCAGCCATTGACGCCATTGCTCATCATGTTGATTGATCCAATACATTCTTCAAATCTCTCCACTGATTTCAATCCGATCCGAGCATGGCAAGTGAAGACGTCGCAAACATGTTGAGGAGCAAAGAGAGGCTGATCCGCCGGGCCTGCTCTGAGGCCGCCAAGGCTCACGGTTTTCCGGCCCAACCGTTCCTCGAGAGCTCTCCCGAATCGGAACCGGAAGCGATCTTCAGCTTCCCGGGGACTTGGTCCGTCGGAGAATGGTGCAGAGAGGGGGAGTTCGGTAACACGAAGGTCGACAGAGAGCACTTCCCCTCGCTCCGGAGCATCGGGAACGACGAAGCCGCGGATGTCAACGAGGCCTTCCAGACCCGGTTTCGGACGATTTTGGAGAAATCGGAACTTCAGAAAAAGGTCTGAGATAAGATAAAAATAAAATTATCTACTTTTTGGGTATCTCTTTACTAAAATTGGAAGGAATTAATTAGCATGTGAGATATTATTAGCTAGAAATAGAAGTAGAAATCAGTAAAATTAATTTTGTTCTTGCTGTTAAGATTAAACCTTAATTCCCGAATAAAAAACGAGACTAATCGAAGTGAATATTAAAGGCGACACAAATAATTACAGTGGGTAGTCCATTTATCGCTTGTAAATCGGTTTCACAATAATTTATCAGAGTTCTAGTCGGTAATAATCCTCTTCGTCACGCCTTCTTCTTGTGTTACGAGCACTAAAAAAATCCGCTCACGTTATAAGTTCGGAAAATCAAGCATACATTAAAATACATGTGAAATACCCAAAATACCCTTATCAAATCAGTCTTCGATTACAAAATTTGCCTAGGGGGATTTACCTCCTTCGACTCGGGCGGGAGGTTTATCAAGTCAATCAGCTTAATTATTCTGTGTCGGGTCTTCATAAACTTTCCGTTAAATTAAGCTTCGCAACTCAAAACTTAGTTTCATAATTGCTTAGTCTTACACTTTTGCTCTCACAATACTATGAATTAAGAAAAAGAGATATAAACTAGAAATAATTTAACAAATGATTAACATTTGATTGATGATCAGGTGCAAAAAGCAGTGTCAGAGAGGAAGCAGATAGTGTTCGCCGGCCACTCCGGCGGCGGCCCGATCGCAGCGCTCGCCACAATCTGGTTCCTAGAAACCCGACGCAAGCAAAGGGCCGACACCCTGGCCCCTCTCTGCTTCACCTTCGGGTCGCCCCTCACCGGAAACCGCATCTTCTCCCACGCCCTCCGGCGCGAGAACTGGTCCCGCTGCTTCTTCCACTTCGTCGCCCGGTACGACATCGTCCCCCGAATCCTCCTCGCTCCTCGCTCCTCCATCGAGCGCCACTTCCAGCGAGCTCTCGATCTCCTGAGACAGAGGCCGAACATCCGGTCCGTCGCCCCCGCAGAATTCTTCGAGGACGTGATCGGAGGCGCCCTGACCGTCACGAGCCACGCGGCCTGCAAGCTGATGGAGAGCGGGAACCTCCTGCTGGAAACGCTGACAAGCTTCATCGAGCTGAGCCCGTACCGGCCGTTTGGGAATTACGTTTTCTTCGAAGGACGGGAGCGGATCGTCGCCTTGGATAATTCGGAGGCGGTTCTGCAGCTCTTGTTCTTCCTGTGCCAGCCGGGCAGCGACGAAGAGGCGTCAGTCTTCGCCGGAAGAAGCTTCGGAGATCATTTCGCATACGAGGAGATGATCTTCGATTCGATTATTCCGGCGGATAATCTGCAAGAGATTCTTAACAAAGCCGCGGATGAGTTTGAATTGGTAAGAAAACATAACTGATACAGATGAACTAGTTCTATTCTCGATGTACATACATATATATATATATATGTATATATAACTAGTTGTATTGATGGCAGTGTCCGAGAGGAAGATTGTGTCTTCTCGCAGCAGAAGAAGCAGAGAATCAGAAGTCAAAGAACCAAGCAAAGGTTGACTCCAAGATGTCCGACATTGACAAGGCTCTAAGAGACATCGAGAGCTACAGAAAAACCTGCGAGCTTCGCAAAGTCATGTACTACGACTCCTTCAAGCTCCAGAAGAGCCCCGAGGACTTCAAGGCCAACGTCAAGCGCCTCGAGCTCGCCGGAATCTGGGACGAGATCATCGAGATGCTCAAGAACCACCGCCTCCCCGACCGCTTTGAGGCCAGGCCCAAGTGGGTGGCCATCGGGACGCAGTTCCGGCACCAGACGGAGCCGCTCGACATAGCCAACTACTACCGCCACCTCAAGAACGAGGACACCGGGCCGTACATGCACCACGGCCGGCCCAAGCGCTACCGCTACACGCAGCGCTGGCTCGAGCACGTGGGCCAGACGGAGCCGGGATCGTGCGGGGAGTCGTGGTTTTTGGCGGAGGTTGAGGAGCTACGGGGCGGGAATGGCGTGGCTAGGTTCGGGGAGCGGGCGCTGAAGCTCCAGAGAGATTTGTTGAGGTGGAAGGCGGCGAGGGTGGTCGGCGACGACGTGTTTTTGGCCGAGTCGACGTTTGTAACGTGGTGGAAGACTCTCGTTTTCCCAAACAAGGTCATAGAGATAGAGGCGCTCGTTCACAGGTAGTGCGAGAACGGGTCTTTTCGTTAAAACTAGTTCAGCTAGTTGAGTATTTGAACTAAACAAGCTGTAATGTTAATGATATCACTACGGAGTTTCGGAGTTTTCCGCTATTAGCTATGCTTATCCATGTCGGTATTTTACAAATTAAATGTAATTATCGTTTGATTAGGCCTTCTAGGCGCCTAGGGCAGTGGCCGCAGACGTGTTTGGGTTTCTGAATAATTGCTTGACGTCTTGTCGGAGAGCTTACCGCCTTTACTTCGACGGACAAGGATTGTTATCGTGTTTTTGCCGGATAATTTCTCAGTAATGTTCCAAAGTTTCACCACCTTGGTCACGTTGTTTTTCTTGTTCTTGGGACAAAAGTTTCACCGAATTGGTTATGAGCATGTTTAAGATCGAGTCACGTATATTACATCTTTTCGAAAATAAGATGAGGAAAATCGATGCATAAATTTTACGCGGAAATTCAATTGAGAAGTAATTTTACGCGGAAATTCAATTGAGAAGAATACTTCGGGCGAAGGCGAAGAATTCACTATTACAATGGAGCAGAGTATGAATATGTAAAAAATTAAACAACGATTAGGTTATAATTAACCTTAAAACGCCAATTACAATAAAGTCGCTATTCGAAATGTTCATACCAAGAGATACACCTCTCCAAAATATCCATTTAAATAATATCGCATCACGAAACAAAAAAACCGCATGCGTAAAATAACAGATTCGGGCCACAAATTCTAACTACTACTACATTATATCAATATCGAATGGTCTTACACAAGAGTCTCCGCTTCGGGTTAGTGCCAAAGTCGGTTATGTTTGAGTAACTTTCTATTGAACATCGTCGTGCTGAGTTTTTCCGGTCTAACTATTGAATTAAAGACACGGTAATCGTTTATCAATAAAGTGTTTTTGTCTCTCAGAGTCCATTCCATGTAGATTTAGGGTTCTATCACCATCATAATGAAAATCATAGCACTAAAATAATCCAAATCAATCTTGAAAGCCTAGTCTCGATAATGCCTTCAAAATCATGTAGTAAGAGCTCACGAGAAGATACCATAAAGTAGAGTATTATTATTTCATGTATCTATACCAGTCCATATCTATTCACATATCAAGATCAAGTCTTTTACATAAAACAAACGCACCGTACGGACAAGAACCAAACCAAACTCTATGGGCACAGCTTAATCCCGGGCGCACAAAACCCTATGCCCAAGTCTAACTAAACACAACCAAAGCCTACGGCTACAACAGCGCACAATACAAGACACGAAACAAAATAGACAACGGAAGCAAAAGCCGACGCACATTACTGATGAAAACTCGAGCCTAAGACCTAGTGATCATGCTACAAGAACGTGCCAACCGGAACGAGAGACTACCTCCACAGGCGCCCGCCTCTGCATTTACGGGGTTTCCCTCGTATGGCTTCCGGCACCCGGGACAGCGGCCATCTTCTTCAAGAATCCTCTTGTAGCAGAAGAGGCAGAGCCGGAAACCGCAGAAACATGGCAAGAATCTCGAGTCCGTGCAGTCCAATTCTTCGTAGCATATTGGGCAAGATGTCGGTGGCGGCACCATGCTGTTGCACGCCCATGGGACGCCTCCATAGCCGTAGGGCTGCCTGTCGGAATTAGGCAAACTGAGCTGCTTGGACAAATTGGGCAAACTCTGAGGACGAGAAGTGTCGTCCGGCCTCCACGCCTTGCTCTTACCGCCGGGTTTTGGCACCGATCTCGCAATCTCTGGTTTGAAACTTCCGACATCTGTACTCAACCCGCCACTGAGAGCTTGACGAGAAGACTCCATCTGAGGAATCAGGTTGTGCTCAGGGGGAGACTCGGAGAACTGAGTTTCGTGCTTGTCCTTGGCGTCCAAGGCATCAGCCATGGCTTCCCAGTCATCCAAGCACTCATCATCCTCTTCTTCGGCCTCCTCCTCCGTAATGTTCCCGGAGCAACAATCAACGCTGGTTCTGCTGCTATTGCTACTACTGCTACTCGAACCGGTGAAAGTCGTCCCGGAATCATTTCCGCTCAACACACTGCCCGTCAGGCTGGTCGGACTGTTCGACAGCGACTCCGAATCGCTGTCGTGCTGGTGGATCATCGACCCGTCACCGCCAACACCTTTGCCTTCCCCCCTCGGCCTCGTTTCCAAATTCCCCAACGGCCGGCTATTCTCCTTCCCCCCAATCCGCACGCCGTTAGCTTGCTCCTTGCAACACTTGCCCCGGGTACCTAATCAAAGATCAAACCCCAAACCGATTCCAATAAATCCCATAATCCCACAGATTCATCACGCAGACAAATCCAACGCATTCAATTTAAGAACAAAATTTCACAACAAAAACGCAAAGATCAAGATCGTACCTTGCGAAAGCCATTGCTCCCGGCGAACATCGAGCTTGCACTGCTTCAATTTCGCCGTCCTCGCCTAAAACAAATCAAACCAACAAAATCAGCATGATTCAACCAAAAACCAGCCCGAAGATCATCCGAAACACGAAAACGAGAAACTCACCCTCTTCTTCTTCCCCAAATCCTTCGCGGCCGAGGGAATCGAAGCTTTGGCGACCGAATCGGAAATCATTTCTGCTCAATTACTCGGGAATCGAAGCTCAAACTTGAAGATTCGGATTCAGATTTCACCAAAACCCTTGCGAAAATCCGAGAGAGAGAGAGAGAGAGAGAGCGAATGGATAACACGAAGAAACTCTGCTCCGTTCTTGACCCCTTTTTTTTCAGACCCTGGAAATCGCAAAGGACCGAAATGCATATATATATAGCTGCCACGTTACGGAAATGCCCCTGGATTTCGTCCAATTTGCGAGATCAACCAGCGCTCTGTGATCTTCTTTCTCGTGACGTGGAAGGGTTACCTTCGTAAACTCAATTAGGGGTTGGAGATTGGACGACGTCGTTTTTTGCTTTCCGTTCGGTATTTTGTTTTTAAATTATTTATTATTAGTTTCTTGTCAGATATCACTGAAAATAAATACATTAGTAACGACGGTAAAAAAAATTATAATTAAAATTATAATCTTTATTTTTATTTTGAAAACAGCCCAAATTTATCAAACTAGTATGTTTGAGTTCGGAAAAGAACATATTGTATTCTCTCGAGTTCGGGGTCTCTCTTTCCTTCGATATCGCCTTTCTGCCATCCGCTCGTCGTTGTTCTTTCGTGTTTTGTGTGTTTTTTTTTTTCTCGTAATCCCATCTTATTATGGATTATATAAAAGTTAATTCTAATTAATTGCATAATTAATTCTAACATTAATTGCACCATTAATTTAATCAACAAATTAGCGTTCTAATTTATTTATCGTATTCCAAAAGTTTCATGCGTAGATTGTTGTTTTTGTTTGCTTTTTTTATTTATTATTTGTTTTATTTTGTTACTGACTTGTTGATAAAATGAGCCACTTTTGGTGTTCACTTTGCCATTATTGGAATAAATTTGTTGACATATAACAATCTTATCACCATTTCAACCAAGTATTGTTGAGAAAAGGTAACAACTTATATATAACATTTTAATTGAATTTATTTGCATGATAAATTTCCTTTTTTTTTACTTGAAAGTAAAATATCATCTCGATATGTTAATTACACATAGACATTAAAGAAAAGTTGCATATTAACACCAATATATTGCCTTTTCTTGTAATTGATGAGAATATTTAAAATAAAATAAAATACAGTGTCTCGAGAATTTGAAGTTTGAATATCGAGTCATTTATTTCAAATATTAAAAGCATTAGTCTTGATGGCGAAGCGAGAAAGTAAATGAAAGCTAACGCCATAAAAAACGCAATTGTTTGAACTAATATTTATAAGTCCGGGAAGGAAAAAAAAACTTATGACCGAGGCTTTTGTGTGCTCGATGTTTAAAGTCGTGGAGAACTCCTATGGTTGATTACCCGTTTCCGTTCGAACTTAACTAACCGGACTAACTTATTATTTTCAAAAGGTGAAAACAAATCCTTTAGACTTAAGGCGAAGATCGCTACATAAACTAATAATAACTTGGTCTTTATTTACCTCGATATAACGAGAGAACTTTCATCAAGTTCAAGTGTATGGTAAAAACAAGAAAAAACAAAAAATGTACAATTTATAATTCTATATTGACTTAAACATCAAATGCAATAAGTAATAAAATGTGAAGTTGACTGAGTAAGTGAATATGGAAATGATTAGAATCCACCATTTATATCCTCTCTGAAAAAAAAAATCCACCATTAATATGAAATCATATGAAGACACGTGTAAGGCCATGATGAATTTGAGGTTTGCATCGCCGTTGGATTGCCTTCACGTGTGGAGCAACGGTTTGTGATGATAAATGTGTGGCCCACGAGCTCCATATTTTCTTTCCAATATTTTTTATTAAATTTTTCATACAATACATCTTTTAATTTTAAATTGTACTATTTCATGTTGTTTAAATAAAATATACATATAAATATTAAAATTAAAATTAAACTTAGATATTTGGGATTCATATAATAAGAAAAAAATCGTAAGTAACTTACATTTTAAAATGATTAATCCGAAAAACTAAAAGAACAAAAGCGAAATCAGATATCTTACAAATTCGAAATTGAAAAACATGAATCTGAATTTATAGACTAATCTATGTGAAAGAATTCTAGGGTTTATATATACGAGAGGTTGGTCCATTTTGGCCTTGAAATCTCAACAAGCACTTGGTGTAAAAAAAAAATGGAAGGAAAAAGAATAGCCAGTTGTGAATACAAGAACAACACATTCATTGGACAAAGTTAGAGATAAGATACATATGATATTATAATGGTTGGACTTGGAGATTGGTTTAAATAATAATAACATTAATATATATATATATATATATTAATTAATTAGCTAGGGTTACAAAAGGGCATAGTATGGGACATAAAAATCCTTTTCAGAAAATCCAACAGAAATATCTAAGCTCCCAAGTGTCAAAAAGCAAAACAAAAAGGGTTAAATATCTACAAGCATCAAAATATCAAAGGAAAAATATGAATATCTTGCCTAACCAAAAATGAATAAATAAAAGGGAAAAAAGAAAAAGGAATATCTCTATGTGAAAATATGAATTCCAAAACGGTGCGTATTATTTGATGCCTAGTTATTCATTAGTGTTGAACAATAATACATTAAAAAGGATCTATAAAGTAATTTTTAAGTAATTTGTTAAAGTGGTAATATTTGATTTTTGCAAGGAAGAAGGTACAACAATAAATAACAAGGTTTAAAATACATTATCTTGGGTTAATCTTGATAGATTTCTTTTGAACAACATGTCACATAAAAAATGTAAATATTTAATTTTTAGGAGACCGTCAAGGTAAAATGGTTAATTTCGCGATAAATTCCAAAACAAAGACGGAATTTACATTAATATTTTCAATTTTGTTTAACCCCTTTTGAATATATATGCTCCCCGAAATTTATATCTTTAGTTCACCCCTGCCCAAACAATAAAAGTAAAGAGCTTTTTCTTGTGTTATGTTTAATTTATAAACTTGACCACGCTCTTTTTTTTTTACATTATTTTATGATCTTCTCTAGCTTGGAAGCAAATCCACCACCAAAGCCCTCAAATCCCATGCCTAACACTAATACAACACACAAAAAGAACTTTTATTTTTTGGTATATTTCTCTATATGGATAATGACTTGTCATTTTCCAATTACCATGATAAGAACTAAGAAGCCTCTTCAAGTGTTTTGTTCAATATGGGCAAGCAATGTCAAGCCTTTCAAATTCTAATATAAGCCAATGAAACCCAAATAAGCTTTGAATAAAATGATATTTCCATATGTGAATCCATAAGGCACATACCATATATTTGATATAAGACCAAACTTTCCTTTTTGACAATTTTTTTTTTTGTGTGTAGATAACCTAATATAGCAATAAATAATTAACTATGAGCCCAAACTTTTGGGCCAAGAGTACTAGACCCACTAAAGAGTGAATTAAGGACCAGCCCATAATTTATGGCACAAATACTATCATTCAAAATGCTAAATCTTTTTATTCTGTTTTTTTATATTTAGAAAAATATTGTTTCGAGCAGAAATTCATTTTATAAGAGAAAGAAAAAGAAAAACCTTATTTTTTAATTCTTCTTTCATATGACTAAATTTTTGACGCGATAACTCAAATACAAATCTCCGTTTTCATTACCCGTGTAACGTTCTCACGTATTTTGCCATTTGACTTAAAGTCTTAACAAAGAAAGTTCGTGTAAATGGAAGTTGATAACAAGCTTGTGATCTTTGTCCAGTTCATGTGTTCCTATTGTTCGTTACCTACAAAGTAAATTCGACTCTACCACGATTTACGGACCAACCAAATTTCAGGAGATTTTTCGCCTTTGTTCAAAATACTTGAAATGTAGTCCGAGTAACATTTTGGTTTGACATATTTACGCGATTATAATCGGGCCTGCTCATAGGCCCAATTATGTACCGCCATCCCAGCCCAATAACGTCAGGATGCACAGATTCCAGCTGATCCTTTGGTCAGGCCCTCATTCTTGGCTCCGTTTCTCAAAGAAATAGAGTTTGAGCCTATAAATACTACGTCAGATTGAATGAAATAGAGCGAGCGAGAGAGAAAGAATGCGGGTCGGCTATTTCGAGCCTTATGAGCCCCCTCCTTTCTAATAAATATCTCCTGGTACAATTACGTGCATAGCTATTTTAATTTATCTGGTAATTAAACGGATAAAAAATGATAAATAAGTATTGTTATTTTTATTTTATAATAAAGCATAACACAATTCGGATAAACTCTTGATAAAGTTTGGACTAATATTGATGAGTTCAGGCTTCAGCCCAATGTTATATTAAGCCCAAATGGAGTCAAAGGGCAATCCAGTCAAAAGTACTTTTTATGCTGCAAGTATTATGTATATATATATATATATATATATATACATATCTCACACACAATAAAGGTTATAAGTTATAACTATAAGTGGTGACACATTCAAGTGAGTGAAAATTGAATAAGTATACCAATAAAAACATTGGAGTTAGTTGGCATTTTTGTTTACACATAGTTGTGTGATGCAAAATTTATTTCTTCTTCTTCTTCTCATTGATTGTTTATTAATGTTACGACGAGTCACTTATGTAGTCTCTACTCAAAGTAGGGAAAGACAAATTTGTGATCATAACCTAATTTTTAAGGAAGTAGAATAATAACAATATTGCATATCCTTTCATAGCTTTCTTTGGAAAGGATCAAAGAAAAAACAAGCGGCATATGTACCGTTGTTGCACAAAACTTGACGGGATATTCTCTTACTTTCAATTACGCCAAATTAATTCTTCACGATTTCTTATCGAGTTGTCGATTAGTTACCGTACTTAGTGGAAGAAAGAAAATACCCTCGAACTTCAAAAACTCGCAAGAGCTTTAACAAGAATTTCTGGTTTCTTCTAATTAATGTTAACATGATAATTTATGACTGATTGAATCGAACCGGCTATGCGATTTAGCGTATTTAAATACTAATTATGTTCATTTGAAAGTTTCTCAAAATATTATCCTACAAAAGTTAATACTTGTGCTACTATTATTTATTAAGTAAAACAATAATTAATAATTGATAATGATTAGTGAAGCAAGATTATATAATGAAATACATGATCAATGTTCCCTCTCCATAGAGCCAAAGGCAAACACATGAACATCTTTTGTGGCAAAGCAATAGTGCTGGCATGTGGACTTATCAATTATGAATGTTGATCATAGCTCATGATGGCATGTGACTTGTGAAAATACCAAATTACCCTTTGCATTTGGCTCATAGAGTCATCACATTTCACATGTCTTTTGGACTTTTGTCCACTAAAATAAACAACAAATTAGACTTAGAAGCCGATATTTATTCTTCCATTTGTCCTAAGGCCTAAGTCACATAATGTAAATTACAATTGTTTTTATAATAAAAGAAGTGTATCGTCAATGAAGTATAAAATGCCAAATTTATAGATTTATTAAAATTTCAAACCTCTTTATAGATTTATTAAAATTTCACCTCATGAAGATATGGAAAATTTCAAAGCTATTTCAAAGCTTTTTATAATAAAAGAATTGTTTTTTGTCTTTTATTTATTAAATCAAGTATAAAATATGCACTTTACCAATATTATAAAACTATTGAATATTTAATCTGAACTGTTAAATTTATAAATACATTAAAATTTACAAATACATTAGAAATACTACTGTGTATGAATTGAATAGCCTAACTTCTCTCCCAAGCAACCTCCAAACTTGAGATCTTAAATCTTAATCCATCATGAAACATTGTAACAAAAATAATAATTTAAAGGGTATTTAGTTTTTTCACATGGTAGAGATATTATTGAACAAAACAAATTAGCAACATCGAAGAATGTCTCTGCAAACGTTCAATATATAGATATAATACATGTATGTATACATACATCACATCTTATCCTCTGCAAACAAAGAGTAAGAAATTCCAATTTTCCAACTTACATGTTATGTGTCTCACAACTTGCACATGGGATGATGGGAGATTTTCGAGTTTAGGGATATTAGTTATATAATATCAAAATGTTTTGAAAAATCAATGTTATATATATATTTTTTTTTTGGATAAAATACTATTATCAAAGCTGAGAAAAAGTATTTGTCTTATACAGGAGAAAAATGTATTAGTATTTGTCCGGCTAGAACAACGAATTAGTATTTAACGATGATTTTTAAAATATTTTTAGTATTTATGCCGCGAATAATTTTATGAGTTTATAAGGTTATAGACCATTTTTCTTTGTCTTTTAGTCGGAATTAGGAATTATATATATTCGCGACTGTGAAATGTTTTTGTGGGGCCTTTTCAAAGCAATTTTCATGCGGTAGAGTTTGTTCCGATTCGTCAAATGACTTCGTACAATTCGACGAAATGTGTTCAAAAGAAACGGTATTACTCTTTTGGTAAAATTCTTCCATGTTAATGTAAGAATACGGTATTACTTTTTTTTTCTTTTTTTTTTCCCTTCTATATTTCATTGTTTTGGTTCACTAATATTTAATTATGGATATTATTTTTGTTTTTTTAGTATTTAATGCTAAAAATGTGTCTTTCTTAGTGAGACTTGAGAGTCGTTATTTGTAACTTATTATATTGGACTTAGTTCCTTTTTGGGATGGACCGATGGAATTTGGTCACACATGATAAATCAACACTTTAATTTGTGAAATTAAATGTGACGCAACAAAATTTGCATTAAACTAACTCGTGGCTATATACTTAGCTTAATTTGTTTTAGGTTTGGTGGATTAAGAAGTTTGTCTGAAATTCCTAGCAAAAATGTTTCACAAATTGATATGAACCGATCACCTAATATAAGACCGAAGTGCTAATAAATAATTAAATCATTAGAAAGGAATAGATTAATATGACTTAGAGCCTTAAATTCCATCATTTTGTAATAAGGATGTTTCAACTTATATTTCTGTCGACTTCATTTTATTCTAGAATTTAATTAATATGGTATTAAATACGTATTCGCCTTGTTTCAAAATATATAAGGGTTTAATATATATATATATATATATAGAAACTAAGCTAGTTTGATTTAGTGATTAATATATTACACGACTTCACTAGTTTGATTCCAACGAGACACATAAATTGCATATGTATGTAATTGCGACCAGTAGTGTCTAGTGTCAATTGTTTTTACACTACGAATATATCTAGTAATGCCAGTACATGTAATTTTGACAAATAGTGTCACTCTAGTAAGAGAAAAAAAGAAGTAAAAATATATCAAAGTTTTATTTTAAAATCAAGATTGTACTAACCCATCAATGTAATAATCATATTAATATATATATATATAGTGACGAACCGGCCTTGCGACATAAAGAGCGTATCCGATATATACTTATACTAAATTGTTATTTTTTCATTTCAATATTTTCTTTTTACCTAAGATATTGGTTGTTTGATTTTTCTTTATTCTTTTAATTTGTTGGTATAAATAAGTATTCAAGTTTTGGACTGCAAGGAATTGAACCTTGCATGAAGTTCGATCCAAACCGGTTTACATTTCAGACGTAGAAAACAATTTATTTATCAAAAATTGATTTAAAAATCCAAGCCAAAAATCAAAAGCAGTTTTCAATCCGGATATGGAATCCGGTTTTCAATTTTAACTTTGAAAACCGGATTTCCATTTTTTAGAGCCCTAGATGGTTTATAGAACTCCTAAATGTGAAGGGACTTGGTAGCCTTAAACCATGGGACTGATTGGAACTTTGATGAACGATAAATGTTACATGGTATATATTTTATTTAATTTTATTCAATATATAAAATTAAATAAAATAAAAACAAGTTGATATTTGAGTTTCCTTTTCCTTTTGTTAGATTCAGTTTGTTTCGATGCCAACCGACACGTATGACCCAGAAAAACAAACCACTTGAAAGACATTCAACTAGAAAATAGAGACACTTAAGAAAAAATCAATCGTAAATGCATTTTTCACATATTTGAGTACTCTTGTTTTTTTTAATATGATACGATTTCAAAATACTTTGGGTACTTTTACTCTAATCATGACGTAATATAATTAGATATTGGTGCACTTTCTCATGGATCATGAATTATAAGTTATAACTTATAAGTTAACACTAAACACAAAAAAATTAGGGTTAATTGCGACAATAATGCACAATTTTTGGTCAAGAAGGGTGTTAGGTCCCCAACCTTTCAAAGTGTGGGCAAAAATACTCAACGTTTGTTGAATGTATAATCCGTTGGTCCGTTAGGGATGTTAAATTCTGTTGATGTGGCATCGTTAAACTGCCAAATGGACTGTCAACTCGTAATATTAATTACATAACTTAATTAATAATAATAAATTAAATAATATTTTAATTATAATTCAAAAACAAATTAATACTTTAAATTAAATAAATAATTTTTTACTCCCCCATAAAAATCTAACAGACTCTTCGTCAAACATGACTAAAATTTTGAAAAACGACGGATTATTAAACACGACTAAAATTTGCAAAGCTTACATAACGACAGTTTATTAGAAACGACAATTTTTTTGAAAAAACGACCGATTATTAAAAACAACTGCAATTTAAAAAACGACATAGTAAAGATGTGAATAATATTAAAGCACGAGCTTAAAAATAAGAACTACGCGTTAAATAACTATTGCTCGTTAATTTAAAGTTTTAATTTATCTTGTGAATCATAATTAAAATATTTTAATTTATTCATATTAATTAAGTTATGTAATTAATATTACAAGTTAGCAATCCATTTGACAGTTTAACGATGTCACATCAGCATAATTTAACATCCCTAACGGAATGACCAACATATTTTACATTCAACAAACATTGTGTATTTTTTCCTACACTTTGAAAGGTTGGGGACCTAACACCCCTTTAGACAAAAGATTGTGCATAATTGCCGCAATTAACCCAAAAAAATTATGCAATTTATATTTTCTTTAATCGACCATAAAGTGGAGCAAGAGGTAGGTAAATAAGTTGCAAGTTGGACCCGCCATTTTATTTATTTATTTTACTTATATATATATATATTTGTGTTTGTTGCTTGTTGAACATCTTTAGATAAGATTAGATTCGATAACACAGATTAATTAGTTATTATAAGAGAATGGAATTTGTTTATTTTAAAGATCAAAAAGGAAATTCTGATATTGAAAGCAAATAAAAGAAAAATAATTAGAATTTTGAATTCTTTTGTAGCATCGATGTAACTAAACAATCGGATCTACTAGTTCAGAATAATTAATCGTTATGATAAATAGAATCAATATAGTTATCAAAATTTAAATTAATAATTCCAATATCTAAAATAGAAAATAGCTTAATAAAAATTCACAATTTCATTTCTCCGAACGAGAATTGAAGATACATAAAAAAAAGATTTCTGAATTATGTTTTGTTTAAATTTTGTTTTCCTTATAATCTTGTATTTATAAAATAAATTTTGGCAATAAAAAAACACAAAATTTATTTTTTGTTAGCACTGCCCTTTCATTATAGAAATTTCTCTCTGAAATGTTAAAAAAAAAACAATAATTGAAGAAAAATAAAATAATTTGTTTGGTTGATATTTTAATTTTGGTTGTTGAAATCGTCACGTTGTGTATGGTTCCGAAGAAATTATACAATTAGAGCATAGTAGTATAGTACATTAGATCTTATGTGGGGTATAAATATCTATAATTTTCTTCAAATTTGTAAGTTGAATTGATTGCTTATTAATTTGATTTATATCACCTAACTAAGTTACTCTTTATGAAACAAATAAATTTCACATAGTTGATCAAATTATCCAAGGATTTATTTATTTATTTATTTAATCTCGAGAGTAAAAAACGAGAGTGAACGAGAAACCGAGTAAATATTTGCATACTTACTTTTCAAGTATGAAAATATGATCATATAACACTACTGAGACCAATCCAAAAAATATATATTTTTGGTTTAAAATAAAATTTAAACGAAATTCGAACTTCTCTTTTACTAACTTTAACCCCAACATAATTTAAAAGAACTACTTTAAAAATATATAAACCGAGCCGATTTTTTTTTCTTCTTTCTAATCTCGAACCAAAATTTTACACCCGGAACCGGTAAATAAAATCGGAAATCTAGACAAGATTTTCACACTTAATTTTTCACCATAAAGTCCTACAATTCACATAACTACATGAGGACCACAGCAGACCTACGGTGGTCCGGCCCACGCCTGATGATTATGACACTTGTAATTGTTAAACTACCGGAGCCTGTCGTTTCATCAATGAGACACATGAAGAGTAATCAGGTGCGATCAATCTTAGAGAATGAGCAAGTATTGACCAGTGAAACAGAAGTATTAAAGGTTCACATGAACTCGCGTGTACGTGATCACCGACTCCTAATTATTAGGATTTAATAGTATTTTCGACATCTGATTTTGTTTGTTAAATACGAGACCAGATTAAACAACACCTAAAAAATTGGTAATAATTAATATAGCATGTGTTATCTTTAAATGTACTCCTAATTTATGAATTAATTGATTAACATTGTATTTAATCATAAACTATAATACACTTCTAACTCATAGAATCACACTAAACAATCACAAAATTGGCAATAAATTCACAATTTTTTTTAATAATTATTAATATCGAGCAACTAAGTCTCGAACGAGATCCCTTTTCGAATAGAATCATGTTTTTTTTTTAACTTTTAAATTTACATAGAAAACAGAAAACACATAAAAATATTTATACTTTATTTCACATTTATTTATTTCTGACTCTCTCCTTGTATAATTATTTTAATATATATTTTATTATTTTTCTTTTTCTTCAAACCTCAGATGGACTCATAATATATACAGTTGGAAAGCATACGCCGAGAAGAATCCAATAATAAGTGGGGAGTTATAATTTTGATGTATTTTTTTAAAATATTCTAAAAACACAATTTTAAATTTATTTTTAGAATTAAAAAAAATAAAATACCCAAATATTAACTGAACGGATATGTCTTAGCACACAATAAAATTTAAAATATGCCGAATATACTTGATTTTTATAGTAACTCATTCTAATTTTTAATAAAGACTTTATACTATTTTCAAAAGAAATATAGATCTTTATTTTTATTATTTAAGGTTGATTTTACCTTATTTTAAATTTAAAATTAGTTTGAAACTAAATGATCAATCATCAATATATAATAGTTTGATAAATCCTAATTTTAATTGTCTCTATATTATTAAAACTATTAATTTGTTTTATTTTATTAATGAGTATTAATTTTACAACTTCACTAATATATTATTGGTGAAAAAAAGAGAGAGTTAACCATACGACAGCTTTTGTGAAAGCTGAACCGACGTGGTGGGCTGCCACGTGGCATTCTCTTTAGGCCCCACTTTTATCATCTCTTGTTTATAAGCAAAGCAACCTCCCAAAGCTGTTCCTTCACTGCATCTGTCTCTCTTTCGCCGGACCGCTTAAATTACCATAATTGCCCCTCTAAACTCACCGGCGATGTCGCCGGAGCTTCTCTCGGAGCCGCCATTGACGCCGGAGCACTAAGGAACTCGCACTGCCTGTCACCCGCCATTGATGCTCGATCAGATCACTGAATTTCGAGAAAGAAGAAGCGGTCTAAGTCGCCGGAGATGTTGCCGGAGGTTTGATTTCAGCCGCCATTGATGTCCGATCACTGAATCTGAGCAGCAATGCCTCTCGCCTCGTCGAATCCTCCCCCTCCGCCGGGGGCGAGCCTGAAGCAGCGCGTCTTCGCGTGCTTGAACAAGCTCGCCGACCGCGACACGCACGGCGGCGCCGCCGCTGAGCTCGAGGCTCTCGCGCGCGCGCTCGAGCCGAGCGCCTTCGCGTCCTTCATCTCCTGCATCCACTCCACCGACGCCTCCGACAAGGCCCCGGTGCGCAAGCAGTGCGTGAGGCTCCTCTCAGTTCTGGCCTCGTCGCACGGAGACTCTCTCTCGCCTCACCTGAGCAAGATCCTCTCCGCCGTGGTCCGCCGCCTCCGCGATCCCGACTCCGCCGTCCGATCGGCCTGCGTCGACGCCGTGGCCTCGCTCCGCCGCAATGTCGGGAAACCTCCGTTCGCTTCCTTCCTCAAGCCGTTGGCCGACGCGCTCTTCACGGAGCAGGACCAGAACTCGCAGATCGGCGCGGCGCTCTGCCTCGCCGCGGCGGTGGACGCCTCGCCTGCGACGGATCCCGACCGCGCCGCGCGGCTCGCGAAGCTGATGCCGCGGCTGGAGAAGCTGCTGAAGTGCGATAGCTTCAGGGCGAAGCCGGCGCTGCTGAGCCTGATCGGGAGCGCGATCACCGCCGGCGGAACCGCAGGCGGAGAGGCGGCACTGAAGAGCATTGTGCCTTCGCTTGCTCAATTCCTTTGCAGTGAAGACTGGGCGGCCAGGAAGGCCGCCGCGGAGGCGCTCGAGAGGCTCGCCGATGCGGAGAGAGACGCGTTGTCGGCGTTCAAGGCGGCGAATCTGAAGATCTTCGAGAATCGGCGATTCGATAAGGTTTGTTAGTGACTACTTTGTCTTGCTTGTGGATTTGTTATCTCCTTAATTTGAGGATTTTGTTGCTTGTGAGCATGGGAGACTGACATTTTTGTTCCTATGCATGTGTATAGGTGAAGGCTGTGAGAGAGGCCATGAATCATATGTTGGAAGCTTGGAAGAAGATTCCGGATGTCTCCGATGGCGTTTCTCCGCCGCCGGATTCCATGGCTTCATCGAAAGGTGAGTTAACAAATCTTATGTTCTACTTCTCATTATAGATCTCCAAAAATGGCTTGAATGTTACTCGTATGAATCTGAAATTGTGTGTCCTTGCTATTGGGAACAGAGAATGCAAGCGATGGTCGATTTCAATCGGGGTCGAGAAACTCTCCATCCATGGCTGCCGCCGGTTCTGATGCGAGGAGGAGATCGATCTTGCCAGCAAAATCGACACCTCCAGACAGCTCTTACGCCACCACAGCTAGGAAGAGAACTCCATTGAAAGGTAATCACGAGAAAAAACGAGTTCGTAAACCTTAACAGTGAGCCCCTGGATTGGAAATGCTGAGGTTTCTGTTCCTCTTGCAGCCTCTGCTACAAGGGTTTTTGATGACTGCTTCAACGAGAGAGGCGAAAGCGCTTTCGAGAAGAGGAATATCGAGAAAATTAAGCTGTCAAAATTGGATACGAAACGAGCGCTGTTCCATAAGAACTCTGAAGAGAAGGCTCACAAACTTGGCGGGCTCAGGTCTGGATCCCGAGTCGCCCCGTGCCAAGAAGAGAGCAATAGTTCTGCCGTGGTCGTCAGCAACGCTACCGGTGACGTCCATAAGAATCATACGGAATGCGAAGATCTGTCTTTGATCCGGAATCAGCTTGTTCAGATCGAAAACCAGCAGTCCAGTCTGATGGATCTTCTACAGGTTGGTCTATCGCTTTCACAATGTTTCATTTCACATAAAATGTTCTTTTCTCGCTAACGATCGGTTCTTACGCTCAGAGATTCATTGGAACCTCACAAACCGGCATGCGCTCTCTGGAGACCCGCGTGCACGGTTTGGAGATCGCGTTGGACGAGATCTCGTACGACTTGGCCGTGTCAAGTGGAAGGATGTCCAAAACGGACTTCCCCGGAGCGATATGTTGCATGCCCGGAGCAGATTTCTTGAGCTCCAAGTTTTGGAGAAGAACAGAGAACAGATTGGTGGTAGCGCCTAGGGCGACAGCCACCAGTGCAACCCCCTCAGCTGCCGCAACTGGCAGCGCTGAGCGGGTGAGGCTGAGCCGGCGTTTCCGCCTGCAGGGCGGCGGCCTCATTTTGAACCCGCTGGCCGAGATGCCGACCGAGTCGAGGGGCTTCCAAGAGGCGATCCGACACTAAAGCAACGTTGGCTAAGGTACTTTCGAATCTTTGCTCAATTTTAGTCATATGTTCACTTTGTCCCGCGAACTTTATATTAGTGCATTTTCACCAAATATTCCGTACCAAAATAAATTTAAGGAGGCCAACGACCATAACGAAAAATTCAGAGGGTAAAGCGCACTACGAAAGAAAATTCGCAGCTTTCCACCGAAAACATTTTCTTAATTATGCTTTGGTAAACAAGCCTCTTGTTGCCGGTGAGTATTCTCGGCACTATATCACTTGCTTCCGAGTCTTCAGATGATTGTGAAAGAATGCCATTGTTTTCTGCTTACCGAGTTCGGTAATCTAACACACGCACCTTTTATCCGCAGTTCACCCCGGCTGCATGGTTCGAAGATGATGGTTAGGCCAAGTCCGAAGCTTGTGTGAGCAAATTAGCTTCTCATACATAATGGCCGCTGAGTAAACCAACAAGAAAGCGTCGGTTTCTCGTTATTACCTACGCATTTGAAGAAACGACAAGCGCGGGATTTCACTGCGATTTCTTATGATGATTCTTTCTTTCTAGCAATATTTGAGAAATGGCTTTACCTCCTGTATTCCTAGAGAGAGTGAATATGTATAGAGGAGTTAGGCGTTTTCCAAGCAAGTTTCTACCTTTTCACTTGTTCAAAATAGTAATGAAAGTTGAATGAAATACGATCCGGAATTTACAAACTTTGAATTCATTTTCAAATAAAAGGTTTAACGATCTATAATAGACCCGCGATTGTTACTTACCGTCGGCGAAGAAGGGAAAGGGCGAGACAGTCATTTAGTCTTGGACGTTAAGCCCCCTGCGCCTTCTTTCTATTGACCCAATTTTATCCTGAAAACCGTGTTCGGATCCTATCTATCTTATCATTCCGCCACAAACGGAATGGTAAGATGACAGATTCGTTCCGTGATTCGAACTAACGTTTAAAACGCCTTCGGTAACGGACTATTTGCATAATATATAAACTAGGGGTGTGCAAAATAACCGCTAACCAAAATTTATATCTGTAACCGAAGATTATCCGGTTTAAAATAACCGTAACCGAATTGTTTTAGAAACAAGTTAAGGTTAACCGTATGCGGCTTCAAACATGATAAGGTTACAGGTTATTTGTTTTTCAAAACAGATTATTTTACTAACCGGTTTTAATATATTTTTTTATGTAAATATTTTAGAATTAAATTAAGTAGGCTTACTTCTCTCTTCAATCAAAGGTCTCCTTGACTTCTTGGATTATTTATAATTGTTGTACTTTTTGGATTTATATTTTAGATCGGTATGTTTCTTTTTGGACTGAGTTGTTTTATTTACGATTTATTTTGGACCGATATGTGTTATTGTTTTGATAAAATGTGTTGAATGCTATATTTATAAATAAAAAAACAGGTTAATGTTATTAAACAGGTTAATCAGATTTTGATAACCGGAAATTAGGTTAACCAATTTTAAAAACAGGTTAAGGTTATTAAAATATGACTAACCAGAATTAGGTTAAGGATACAAAATAGTGAAAAATAAACAAGTTAACCGACCGGTTATAGCCCTAATATAAACCGTCAATAGCAAATACGTAAACTGTAGAGAATCAATCTTACAGAATTTCACGAAAGCCCATGAAGCCCACTTAGCCCAATAAAAAAGTCACCTGCTCAGCTCACTCTGACCTTGTTTTCCCTTCCTCGCAGGGTCTCTCGGAGACTCAGAGAAGAGTTTGTCTATCTCACTGCAAGAATCAGTAAGTCACTTTATAGCCCGTTTTTTACCCGGCCCCGAACCGAAAACCGGGCCAGTCTATGATTTTACTCCGATAAAAAAAAAATATTATAGCCACGTCCGATATAATTTTCTGGATCCGCCACTGCTGACCAGCACCGCGTATTCTCGTGACGGTAAAATTGCAGAGAAGAATTAAACACCCGTTTCCGATGGAGGTCGAAGCCGACGGTATCGATGCTTCTCTCGTGCTGCTGAAGCAAGGAGCCGAAGCTGTGAGTAAAGCTTGCTTGCTTCCAATCATTTTGCAGAGAGCTGAATGTCTAACAGTGTATTTGCGCAGAGAGTTTTCGGGACAACTTTCGCCGGAAGGAAGGCGATTTCGAAGGAGCGATTCTCGAAGAAGTACCGGCACCCCACTTTGGACGCGAAACTCACTCTTAGGCGTCTCAACGCCGTGAGTTCTCTTCGTTTAGGGTTTAGGGTTTAAGTGATCTTACTTTTGATTTGATTATGCAGGAGGCTCGGTGCATGACGAAAGCTAGGCGGCTCGGGGTTTACGCTCCGGTGCTGTACCACGCGGACTTAGTTCTGCATACCTTGACGTTTGAGTTTGTGGAGGGTCCCTCGGTGAAAGATATACTCCTCGATTTCGGGATGCACGGCGTCCAGGAAGAGCGGTTGGAAGACGTCGCGGCGCAAATTGGCGAGGCAGTTGCGAAACTGCACGACGGTGGCCTCATCCATGGCGATTTAACCACGTCGAACATGCTGGTCAGAAGCTCTACGAATCAGCTGGTGGGTTTTCTTGTATAGTTTTCTGTGTAATTCGAGTGAATTCCCGTGTTGATGGTTTCGTTTTTGTGTTAGGTGTTAATTGATTTCGGTCTGAGCTTCACGTCAACCCTTCCAGAAGATAAAGCTGTTGATCTGTATGTGTTGGAACGGGCTTTGCTCTCGATGCATTCCTCGTGCGGGGATGTGGTGAGTTTATGCTAGCTCGTGAAACAGTGAGCTCAAAGGTTTTCGTTTTTCTTTTGTTCGTGTCTAATTTCGGTGATGTATTTGTGTACACTCTTTTTATAGATCGAAAGAATACTTGCCGCGTACCGAAAGTCCTCAAAGCAGTGGTCGTCAACTGTTAACAAATTAGCGCAAGGTATGCCTGTCTAGTTCTTTCGAAGAAATCCGAGTATTCGTCAAATAACGTCATCTGATAGGCATGAAAGTTTAGTTTCCAATCTCCTCCACTAAATTAGAATTTGCGTAAACAGTGAGGCAACGCGGTCGGAAGCGCACTATGGTCGGTTGAAGTTTGAGCAACGGTACCACGCTGCTTCGTAGGGTAAGAGCACCAATGTTCATCTGGACTGTTATACACTGTTCTTATGCTCAGAAGGTTAGAAATGTAGACTAGAATGAAAAGAATTCTGTATTGTTTAAGCGAATGTATTTCACTTTTTCGAAGTCTCTCAATTTATAGACGGGAAAAAGTTCGCCTGTAACGCGAAGGATTTCAATTCGGTGACTCGGACAATGTATGGCTTCTTTTTCGTGTTGTATGTTGTTCTTCTCAGTCATTTCACATTTCAAATTATTGTGTGGGCATATTAGCACTTGTCACGCGTGATGGCCGCTCAGTAAAAACCCCGACAAGAAAGCGTCGGTTTCTCAATGCTATTTCTTATGGTGATTCTTTCTAGCAATATTTGAGAAATGGCTTTACCTCCTGTATTCCTAGAGAGAGTGAAATGTTTCTTCCCCTTGTTTTTCAAGTAAGTTTCTACCTTTTCACTTGTTCAAAATAGTAATGAAAATCGAATGAAATTACGATCCGGAATTTACAAAATTATAATTCATTTTCAAATTTAATGTTTAAGGATCTATAGACCCGCGATTATTACTTACTGTCGGAGAAAAGGGAAAGGGCAAGATAGTCATTTAGTCATGCACGTTTAATCCCTTATCTATACTCTCAAGGGAAAGGGCAATTTGCGTTTGGATCCTATCGGTCTTCCCCTCTTACCATTACACAACCGTCGCATGATCGAACAATTAAGATCACAGATTCATTTCGTGATTCAAACTAAAGTTTAAACGCCGCCGGTATCCGACGGTTTGCATAATATATAACCGAGCATAACAATAATTATTGCATTCAGATAATCTCAAATTATGATGATCAGTCTCAAATATATAGAGCATTATTATTTCCAAGCCAAAAGAATATTGGAAGATTAAAAGTTTACCATTTGAAGGCAAATTCTCACTATAGCGTAGAGTTCCAGATAAAGCTTAACAAAACTCTTCTTAAACATACCCGACAAGATTATACCGGACCTGAACCGAAAAGAAATATCCCTACAAACCTACAATCTGAATTCATTCTTCTCAAACGCGAAAAGAACTTCTGTGAGAATGAAAGCTCAAGAGATCCGAGACATAGGGGGGGAATTCTACAGTCACGGAGCTTCCTCGTTAGAACCCTGCTCTGCGATTTTCTGCAGAATGAAGAAAATACTTCTGTTAGAAAAACGTAAAAGGGGAAAATTGTAACTAAACAAATTTTCAAGCTTTGAAAATAATGCAGCGATCAAGTAAATTTAGCAGAGAATCTTTGTTATGTGCCCGAAGATCGATAAACTCGAAATGGAAATATCGAAATACCGGCCAAACACTCACAAACCCAATCTCTTGAGAGATTAGATTTTTGAATGATTTTTGGCTACCTTTTTCATTGTTCAAAGCCCTCTTAAATAGAGCAAGGAGTACAACCCTAATGGGCCGTACCGGGCCCGACTAAATAAAGCCCATAATTAAATAATTAAACGACAAAATAAAAACGACAAACTCACTTAAATATCCTAAGACCTAAACTAATAAAATACTACGACATCGACTAAACGACGCTTATTGAATAAAAGATAGTAAATCGTAAACTCTCGGGCTATATCAATCTTATACAATTTCATCAAAGAATGAAGAAATTTTTTCATAAAAAAGAAAAAAAGAAGAGAAAAAGTAAGAAAAACGCCCGACACCGCAAGTCGAAAACTTTGTACAACCCAAGTAGCTGATTAGCTACTAAAACTATATTTCGAAGTCGAGGGTTCTGAAAACGAAAACTGCAGGATAACCGGGTCGCTCAATCTGAAAAAAAGTGTGTATAAAGCAAGACAAAGAGAGATCGAATCTTCACTACATTTCTTATACATTATATTTTTGAAACCAAATCAACCCATGAGTATCAGACTGACAATGGTTTTGAATCATTATATCCAGCAATTGCGGATGAATCAGGTTACGAATCCCCCTGCGAAAACCGACAACCGTTCCCGATTCGATTTGGTTGATTTCACATCCGAAAGGTCTCAATGTAATCCTCGCTTGAAGATCACTAATACACAGTTCTTAACTATCTACATACAGAGTGTCTAGAATTGGTCAATTTCTCTTCAATTTCTTCGAATCGACCTAACTCCCACAAAATCTACCACATACTATGAATATGAAGCAATAAAATCCAGAGATCATATCGAAAGTCGAGCAGAATCGCTAGGCTTATTGAATTGAGAAGGTACCGATTGAGCGTTGTGCCAGGAGATTCCTTTGTAGACGTTGGCGGAGAAAGTGACGGCGAGGTAGACGGTGGTGACGCCGAGCCCCGCCGTGAAGGCTTTGAAGGCATAGTCTCCGATCTTCGAAACAATCGCCATGGCCATCTCTGCAACTCTTCTTCTTCGTCTTCTTCCTCCCAAAACCCTTGAAAAAAATCTCACAAGTATGTTCCTAATTTCTTTCTTCTTCGCATTCGACCGGGTATTTACGTGATTTGTTAAAATTTTATAAATTAATACTGTTAAAATTTGAGACTAAAGAATCTTATTATTTTGTAGGAAAAAAATTAATTATATTAATTATAATAGAGATCATACAAAAATATTTTTTTATTAAATATTATATAAAATTTATGGTATTTTCACTTTTGTTATTTATTAAAATAATATTTTCGCAATTTTTGTTTCAACTTCTTTTTATTACACATATTTTTTCTTTCATTTTTTAATTTTACAATACAACTTTTTATATTACAAAATTTATTGTATTTTTTCACTCGTGTTCATTAAAATTTTAATTCATATATTTTTTTTAAAATGATGTCCATATTTATTTCGGGTATTTTAATCGACCGTAATAATATATTTCTTATGTTTTTGCTTATGTATAGGGTTAATGACGATAAAAATACTCAAAGTTTGGTCAAAGAACTCCTCGCGTATTTAAAATTTAAAAGTGATGGTAAAAGTAGTTAAAGTCACATTTGAAACATTGACCACTCCATTCTCGTAACGCAGTTAACTTACCCGTTATGTCTGGCCACGTGGACAAACGTGGGTTGTTGACATGGCAATTTTTTGCCACGTGGACGAGCCTAATTAGGTGTTTAATTCGTTTTTTTTTATTGTAAATGAGGCTGATATGGGCTCGTCCACGTGGCAAAACATTGTTATGTCAGCAACCCACGTTTGTCCACGTGGCCAAAGTTACCGGGTAAGTTAACCGCGTTACGATAATCGAGTGATCAACGCTCCAAATGTGACGTTAGGTACTTTTACCACCACTTTTAAACTTTAAATCACAACAAATTCTTTAACTAAATTTAAGGTGTTTTCCCCGTCATTAACCCCTACGTATAACATAAAGTTTTTATTTAATCTTTATATGGTATTTGATTTTGTCTTTTTGTCTCTTTTTTTTTTTCTTTTTTCTTTCCATCTTCTTTCTCTTTTGACTCTTTAAGGATATCAAAATAACTTAACAGAGGAGTTATATAGGAATAAAACTAAATAAATGAGTACGTAAAAGTTAAAATACAAAATAAAAAATACGCTGTAAAAAAACAAATTAATGGTCAAACGACAATACGCCTATAATGCCATTTGCCATAATAAAGAGTGACGAACGACAACAGAATATCAATAACAATAAGCCACTCCAAAACGTCGTTTGATAGTGCATTCAGCTCTAAACATTGTCGTTTCACCACGTATCGGAACCCGCACCACATATTATCCAACCCGACCCAACTTGCCGACCCGGAGACTTCATCGTCGTTCTTATTCGGACTGAAAAAACAGTCACTCTCTCTGAGCGCAGCGTTATCCACAACAACCGACACGTGTCCTTCTCCGACCTCATCTTCTTCTTCGCTCCATTTTCTCTGCAAAATTTCTCGAGAAAATCCCCATAAGCTCAAGAACACCGAGCGATTTCTCAGCTCATCGTCGAAGTCAACGACACTCGTCACCGAGAAAGGAGCTCCTTCATGGCTCCATGATGTTCTTCTGACATTTTCTCTAAGAAAAGTCTGTCTCTGCGTCAATCGCTATCCATGAGGATTTCGCCTTCGCTCTCCATTCCCAGCGCGTCTCCGAGTCCTCCGCCTTCGATTCTCGCGAAACCGAACCTCAATTGGTGCGAGTGTCCAGGGGTTTTGTTCGCTGGTCGGAGGGAGAAGCTTGAGCTTAAGCTTCTCGGTTTCCTCTCCGGCCATGGCCGGGGACTGGCGCCGGTGCGGGCTCGGGCGAAGGAGGTGATCCTGGGGAACCCGTCGGTGACGGTGGAGAGAGGGAAGTACAGCTACGACGTGGAAACCCTAATCAACAAGCTCAGCAGCTTGCCGCCGCGGGGGAGCATCGCGCGGTGCCTGGACATCTTCAAGAACAAGCTCTCGCTCAACGATTTCGCGCTCGTCTTCAAGGAATTCGCGCAGCGCGGCGACTGGCAGCGCTCGCTCCGGCTCTTCAAGTACATGCAGAGGCAGATCTGGTGCAAGCCCAACGAGCACATCTACACCATCATGATCACCCTGCTCGGCCGCGAGGGCCTGCTCGAGAAGGCCGCCGAGATCTTCGACGACATGCCGGTCCAGAGCGTGGTACGTAGCGTCTTCTCGTACACCGCTTTGATTAACGCGTACGGTAGGAACGGGCAGTACGAGAACTCGCTCGAATTGCTCGAGAGGATGAAGAAGGACAGGGTCGCGCCGAGTATTTTGACTTACAACACCGTGATCAACGCCTGCGCTAGGGGCGGTTTGGATTGGGAAGGGCTCTTGGGGCTCTTTGCCGAGATGAGGCACGAAGGTATCCGTCCCGATATCGTGACCTACAACACTTTGCTCGGTGCTTGTGCTAGTAGAGGCCTCAGCGACGAGGCGGAAATGGTGTTTAGGACTATGAATGAAGGCGGGACCTTGCCCGACATAACTACCTACAGTTGTCTTGTAGAGACTTTCGGGAAATTGGGCAGGCTCGAGAAGGTCTCCGAGCTGCTTAAGGAGATGGAGAGTGGAGGAAACTTGCCGGATGTATCCTCGTACAATGTTTTGTTAGAGGCGTACGCTGAGAAGGGATCGACTGTTGAGGCGATCGGTGTCTTCAGGCAGATGCAATCTGCAGGGTGTTTGGCGAACGCGAATACGTACAGCATTTTGTTGAATTTGTACGGAACGCATGGTAGATACGAGGATGTTCGTCAACTCTTTCTCGAGATGAAAACGAGCAACACGGAACCGGATGCTGCCACGTACAACGTTCTCATTCAGGTGTTTGGTCAAGGCGGGTACTTCAAGGAGGTGGTGACTCTGTTTCACGACATGGTCGAAGAGAATGTAGAGCCGAACATGGAGACGTTTGAGGGTTTGATTGTTGCTTGTGGGAAAGGAGGTCTACACGAGGACGCGAAAGTGATTTTGAATTATATGCACGAGAGAGGAATTGTACCGAGCTCGAAAGCATATACTGGTGTCATCGAAGCGTATGGTCAAGCTGCATTGTACGAAGAAGCGATCGTCGCCTTCAACACGATGAACGAAGTGGGAAGCAAGCCTACGGTCGAGGCCTACAACTCGCTGATTCAGTCATTTTCGCGTGGCGGGCTTTACAAGGAGTCTGAAGCGATTCTTATGAGAATGGGCGAAACCGGCGTTCCAAGGAACGTGGACTCGTTCAATGGGCTTATCGAGGCTTTTAGGCAAGCGGGTAGGTTTGAAGAAGCCGTGAAGGCATATGTTGAGATGGGAAAGATGAGATTGGACCCCGACGAACGGACCCTCGAAGCGCTTTTAAGTGTTTACTGCTTCGCCGGTCTTGTCGAGGAGTGTGAGGAGCATTTCGAAGAGATAAAATCTTCGGGAATATTGCCCAGTGTCATGTGCTATTGCATGATGCTTGCTGCGTACGCAAAATGCGACAGGTTAGTATGTTATGCCTAGTTATTTAACGATGGGGAAAAGTAATAGGATATATGCCATGAATTTGATGATCTTAGTTAAGGGTGAAACCGCGTACGATACTTGTTTTTTCTTCCCGATATCCGGGAGTCGGATCTGGATTCCCGGATATCGGAAATATACAAACTAGTCCGCTTTTCAAAGTCCGACTATCTGGTAAACCAGCTTTCAGTTTTCAAAACCGGATTAAGAATTAATAACTTGAAATATAGAATAGAAATTACGAAATACAATCTTAAAGTTCAAAAAGTAAATCTAAAAAAAATAAAACAAAAATATTTAGTTTAAAAAAAAATTGATAAACTGGGTGGATACGTCAACGATATTTTTTCTTTTCCATCACTTTGACATGTATGAAAAAAATATTGTGACATTTCATTTTTGAAATTTACATTTTCAAGTTGAAATAGTAAATGAAACTACAAAAAACTTCTGAAAAATAATATATTGAAAACATACAAAATTCAGGGTATTATAATCTGGTTTTTCAAACTGGGTATACAATACCCATAACTGGAAACCGGATCCAGATTTTTCTGTTATTATAAACCGGTTATTTTCCTGTTCCGGGTTTTAATTACTGCTCTCGTGTTAGCTAGATAAAAATATGCTCGTGTGGTGTATACATCTTAGCTATCAAACCCCTTGCTTACAGATTGGACGACGCTTTTAAGTTACTTGACGAGATGCTGAAGAACAAGGCGTCAAATATTCATCAAGTGATTGGACAAATGATTAAAGGAGATTACGACGACGGTTCAAACTGGCAGATGGTAGAATACGTCTTTGACAAACTAAACTCCGAAGGATGTGGTCTGGGAATAAGGTTCTATAACACACTTCTCGAAGCCCTTTGGTTTATGGGTCAGAAAGAACGAGCTTCACGAGTGCTAAATGAGGCGATCAAGCGCGGATTATTTCCGGAGCTTTTCCGAAAAAATAAACTCGTCTGGTCAATTGACGTGCATAGGTAAGATTTTGATTAGGACTTTTATCAACTCATCTTCGTCTCGCTTAAGGTTTGTTTAAATATTTATAGCATATATTTATTTTAATCTTGTATCAGGATGTGGGAAGGCAGTGCGCTTACGGCGATCTCGCTTTGGCTGAATGACATGCTTGAGATGTTCGTTCACGAGGAGGATCTTCCTCATGTGGCCACGGTTGTCTTAGTGTAAGCTTTTTTCTTCTTCTGTATTTTCATACCTTAGAGTTTCTTTTCTCAAGTCATTTACTACGAACGGCCATAAAATCGTGATTTGGTGGAACTTTAACGTAACGGTGAAGCTAGATCGGTTCGGTTCGGTTATGGGCACCGTTTCTAACCATAACCGAAAATTATTCAGACACGGATAGCTGTAACCAGTATCCGACTATCGTTTAACTGATTTCAAAATTTGGTTAAATCGTTAAGGAAATCTTGTCACCGCTTATGGGTATGAGCTATTTATCTGCTTTAAAATAAAAACCCTAACCAATAACCAATCTGATAAAAACGGTGGTTCGCCGTAACCCGTTTTTCAGCTATCTGGATTCGGCCTAATATTATGTTTATCTGGTTAAATTAGATCGGTTTTCATTCCCGTTATCAGCTAGTTTTTATGATTGATCAGGCGAGGGAAGATTGAGCAGAGTCCAAACGCACAAGAGACGCCCATCGCCAAAGCGGCCTATTTGTTTCTGCAGGAGAAGACTTCATCGTCCTTCAGTTTCCCGGCATGGAACAACGGCAGAATTATCTGCAACCGTTCTCAGCTTAAGCAAATACTCTCAGACTTTAAATCATCTCAAGCCGAATCCGAAAGGAATATTATAGTTCCATTAGCAAACTCCTTCCCTTTACCCGTAACGAGAATCTCCGCCGGTGATACCCCTAACAACTCCAAGGGTAATATTGGAACAAAAGCAGAGCTCGTAACAAGCACAGCTTAGCTCGAGAATGCCAAATTTTGATCTCAGAAATGTGGTGAAGAACGAAGCCGGTATTTTTCGCCTTCTCGGATTTGACCGAGCAGCTAAATATCGTGTTGTGACAATGCCTGCTGGAATTTTGTTAGGCCCCGGAGTAGCAGATGCCAATTCGACGATGACGCCGTTTTAGCCCGTAGAAGATTATAGTTTTGTAGCTTTAGATCATTCTTTTGTTACATCTTGATGCGAATGTACATATATGTTGAAACCTCTGTATCTTAGTCTTTTGTTATATTAGTTTAAAAAACAGCCATGGAATTCTATTTCCCTATTTTATCCTGGAAAAATGGAATTCCGGTTTTTTCTCTTATTCTTCTTCGGAACCCGAATTTTGCATTAAAAAAATTATTATCAAATGACCAAGATTAATTAGCCCTTATTTAAAAAAAAAATGAATTTTGCATTAAAAAAATTATTATCAAATGACCAAGATTAATTAGCCCTTATTTAAAAAAAAAATGAAACGGGAATTGATATATTCTAAAGATTTGGGGGGGGACCGGAAATGGAACTAGAATTTCGGAGTCCATTTTTTTTTATGTACCAAGAGATTCTGAAGAATTTGCTATGAATAGATTGGATATTATTGATGAATTACTTTATAATATGATGGGATTGAATCTGCTAGAATATGCTTAAGAATATATGAAGTGAAATAATATAAGATTTATAGTTTATGGTCTTGCTTTGCTTTGGGTCCAAATGTCTTTTCATATCAAGCTAGTGGTGCTCTTTCTTTGTTTTATTGAAGTTTGAGGACCTTCTCAAATTAGATATCTTATTTAGTAAATAGTTTGCTCTCGGTGCGAGGCACGTCCATTTGCTGCTTGCCGATCATCTTCGTTACAATCGATTTGAGTTTTTGGAGGTTACAATTTTGTTTTTCACGTTATTTATTTATTTATTTATTTAATTTGTGCTACAATCACTAGCAAAAGTCAACTTATGCATATTAGCTCGAAAAGTAATGTTGTACCGAAATACACGTATGTTTGATTATATCGGTTTAATTATTTTTCCTCGGATCGTCATAACGAGTCTCGTAAATTAGACTTTAAATAGCGGGGAAAACCGGAAAAGGATAAGGAGGTGATAAATATTGGCTTAGGTTTTTATGGCAAAAGTGAATTGGAAACTGAAAAGAGTGTTTTAAGGGAACACATAATAATAATTATGTAACCAAATTGGTCGGTGAAAATAATGACTTTCTCATCTCAATGTTATCTTCTACATGTAAAAGGACAATAATCACATTTCAGTTTTTGAAGGTTTTTTTTTTTTTTTTCAATAAAATGTGTTCAAAGTTCAAACAATAATGAAACTTTTGTTTATAATATCTATTTCTCTAGAGGATAAAGAAGGTATAGTGGGTCCATCAATGGGAGATAGATACAGTGAATCAAGACATTCAAACAGCTTAGTGCTCAAGAAAAAAATTAAATTAGTTGCCCATATATATTATCTCTATGTCAATGTCTATTTTGTTAAAAGTAAAATACTTATAATTATGAAATTTGTGTTTTCGATTGTTTTTTTTTCTTCTTTCTTTTCTTCATGTCTCGGTCAACGTTAAGTTAATTTACATTTTACACGTATACAACTCAAATTGAAGTATTTAACATAAAAAATTTAAAATGTAGAAAATATAAGCGTTGATTTAATGAAGACGCACGGAAGTAAGGTGGAATTAAAAGTTTGAGACCGTTAAAATAAGTATTTTTTTCGCGATTATACTAATGTATGTTCGTGTAATAATTTTAAAATGCTACAAGTACAAGTACTTCCATGATCTTCATCCATTCCCAACCAACTGCTATTCAAGTTGTGATTTTCGATGGCCAACCTTTTTATTCATTGCATCATGATATATATATATGTATACATATATATACGTATAATAATGAGAATTATATCGAATATCTTTGATATTTTTATTACTTGAGCTCACAATAACAATGAATGAGCTATATCGAGTCATTTAAGAAATCTCTTTTATGCACACTTTTTTTTTTCTTGCCTACAAAATGTTATATATATATATTGTTAAAATAAATAATTGCATCAATAACATCAATAATTCTTATATCACCGATTATTGGAAGTAGCAATAATTGATGAAGATAAGATGGATATGATAAATGAGAGTTAAATGGCGTTTATAGAGAATTACTTAAATAAATATAATAGTGTTTATAGAAAATAGAATAATGAATTACTTATGATTGTAAATCTAGTTCAATGTTAATAAGCATACCGTTTTTCGTATCAATATATATAGCGTTTGAAATATACTAATTTTTTGGTAGGCTAATAAAGGATTTTCATATGCTTTGTTTATTTAAGGTGTTTAAACGTGATTCGCACCTATTTTCTACCGGAACTCGTTCATTGGCGGTTTACCCGTCCGTCTAACAAGTTCTTGGTTTTAATTAATAAAATAAAATAAGATATTCAGTCCCCACAGAGTTTTACGAATTGTGAACGAGCAAGAAATGCTTAAATACCTTAGTCTATTTTTATTTTATTTTATGAGTATGCCCATCCATCCCCAATAAACACCTTTAAGTATACACATTATCAAGAAACTATTTGATTGTCAATTAAAGAGAGAAAAAAAAAAACTCTAAAAAAACAATAAAAAATTAATTTTGATACAAGGACAGTGTGAGTCAAAATCCCATGTGTTGATTGCATGAATAGGAAGAAAGCATTAAAATCTCATTGGGATATGCCTTTCTTGTTTCCTTTGGTACTAAGGAAAAAGCACTTTGGATCATTCAGCAAGACATACCTAAATTGAGATTAATTAGCTTAAATAGAAAAGCATAAGGACACTTTCACATGCTCTAATGCAAAATACTAAAAAAAAAATAGAAAAAAGGTGACAAGTAATAAAAGTCAAATTTGATGGTTGAGTTTGAGGCAATTTCTTCCATTGGAAGTGCAATCTTGATGGGATATTCATATTGCTATGCAATCACTCAAAAATCTTTTCTTAATTTGCACAAAAATAAGAGATTGCCAATGGAAACTTACCATGCAAATCTGTGGGAATAATATTCAATTTAGGATTGAATGCATTTTTTCAGCACCAAGCCACTTTAATTATTATAAATAGAGCTTTGAGAGCTTACAATATTTTATATTACTTAAGGTCAATATATAGTAAAAAAGAAAAAGCATTTATAGTTTCTTGTGGTGCTTACATATAAATATATATGATCCATAATAATTTAAAATTAAAATAATTTGGGTATGTTACTATCTTATTAAGAAAAAGAACTTGAGAATGTGACATTAATTATAAACAATTGAAGAAAAAAAGGAAACATTGCATGAATAAAAAGAAAATGGTGGTGTTAAACTTCCTAACATTGTGAGATCTAAATTGCTAGACAAACATGGATTCTTGCAAAATAATTATGCAAAAAAAAAAAAACTATATATATGTGTATATTTAATTTTCCTTAAATGTAAATGGGTATTGGCTCAAGTGGGCCATTAGGTAATGTCCTTTTACTCATTATCTTATCACCATAGTTGTTGGATCCTATATACTATATAGTATAATAAATGGAGGTGAATATGATAGTGCTAATATACTTGTGACATGTGTGATAATCAATTAATCATATCACTAGCATCCAATAATAGTTTCCTTTCTCATTATACACATTGTTATTTAAAATAATTGAAGAGAATAATCAATTGTGCTTTGTGAAATAATTTAAGACTTTAATTCCTAATCCACAAACTTATCTCATGTTAGGATTTTTTTTCTTTCTTTTACATGATGATAATGTTATCTTCTTCACTACATAATAAAGTCAATAATGTTGGTAGTTTCCCACTCTTCTTTTTTCTTGGTAATTATTATCTCACATTACTCCTAAACTACCATAAAATCAAGTGGATATGAAATATCTTTAATAAAATTTGTCCAAACAAAAAATAAAATAAATGATAATGTGTGTGGGTATTGGAGACAGAATCATTTGATATTGTCCTCTCAATTGATCCAAAATAATATCAATGAAAAACTCCCACATAACATCTTCCATTTAGACTCTTGAGACTAAAAACTCTCACTAAGAGTTCAAATTCATTATATATAAATCACTGAAAAATTAACACAAAATAATACAAAAAGTATTTTTATTTATGTTTGACAAGTGGCAAATAACGGAAAAACTAAACAGAAGTGTAACTGAGTACATGACGAGGGGCCCTTTAATAACTTTGCAAATTTTAAAAAATAATAAATTTTGGCTAACGCGTAATTGAATAAGAAAATTTTGTTATTATTTGATTTTTTAAGAAAAAATTAATAAAAAGAGTATACCGTCAAGTTTAACTAACAAGACATAATATCTAAACAAGAAATGTTTTGAACCAGAAAACAAAAATAATACAAAAAATTGAGAATAAAAATGTGTGGTGCAATTAAGTATGGTGTTATTAATGGGACCAATTATATTTTTGGGGGTATGTTTTGATTAAAAAAAGAGGCTAAAATGGTTGAAGGATAGAGAGGCTTAAAAAGACATAGTGGAACCCCACAAAACCTTATCTTGGCTTATCCTTGCCCAAACCAAGCCCCACCACTTGGGATTGTGAAAAAATAAATATTAATATTCATAAATAAATACCTAAAATAATAATAGTAAGAAATACCCAAAATAACAATAAAAAATGAAAAGATAACATAAATAAATAGCTTTTTGTTTAGTGGCGCAAAGGGAATATGCCTATGAGATGATGGTCCACATGTATTATTTATAGATTCAGGACATCCATTATCTTTCTTCTTTTTTTTTACTATTTTTATTTATGTCTATAAATAAAGGATTTAATACATGATTTTACTATAGGGACATGAGATTATAACTTTTAAAAAATGTGTTTGATTATTTTCTCAATCAATCATATTTGTTATTAAGTGTGTGTATTATTGATGTGGGATTTCGTCATATGTTAATCTATTTAATTTTGAGTTTGGATATTATTGCTTAGTCTTCTCTCTTATAGTACAATTAAATTATTGTAATTTTTAATTAGCCACTAGCTAATTTGCTTAATTTTTTTTATTGGTTTGACTAGATTCATTGAGCGGATAAATATATATTTGTCTGATTGTGATTTGCATGTGATATGCTTTTAATTTGGACATTTTTAAATATTTCAAGGACGGTAATAATAAATTGTGGATTAGTGGGGTTCATGAGAGCTCTTGTACTTTCTTCCCTTTCTTTTTATTCTTCCCATTTATGAACAAAAAAATAAAATAAAATCCCAAAATCAATTAATTTCAGCACCAAATCCTATGATTTTATTTTAATTTTTAATACATATATATATATTGATTAAAAAAATATAGGACTCATGAATCCGGAATACCGATTTCTGATTATAAATCTAAAGTGATATTTAGTTTCCGATGGTTCAGTTTAATATGCTTTTTCGAAATCTTTTGGTTCTATTTTAGAGTAATTTGAAATAAAAAATTCATAATTACTTGCATTAAGGAAAATAAAATAACACATTAAGCATAAACATAGCGTAAGAAAAATAAGTGGTCATATATATATATATATATATATATATATATATTGCTAAGCACAAAAACTAGAAAAGGGAAACCAATATAATTAATATAAAGGAAATCAATACCTGCCCTAATCAATCAGTGACATCTAGATATGAGTTTATGTCTTATATATTTATATATGTACACACACATATATATAGTAGTGATGTATGCATACATAGATAGATATAATTATACAACATGATCTATTTGAGCACTTGTTGCCAAACAAATAATATTAATGACTTTAAAGACCACCCATGGATCATGATTCATGACATTAGCTTGTCCTAATTTTTAGTTGTTAATAATATGACCAAATTCATAACTCAAATTATCAATGGTTGTTGCTGCCAAAGATAGCAATCACTTGATTATATATTACTTTAATTGAAGCTCACTTATATTTATTTTTGTTTGCAAAAAAGAAAGAAATATACTCAACCAAGAAAGGGGATAAAAGTGGAATATATATATATATATATATATATATATATATATATAATCTGATTTTGTGTCCAAATTCATCCATAATTCATGTTTAGTTTGAAATCTTTTTTTTTCCATAAGGACCGGTCCTAATTTTAGACGGACCAAGTTTGTTCATAGACTTCTTAATCATTTGTCCAATCTAAGAATTTCAAATATGTTTATGTTGCATTTTTCGATGATATTTACTCAATTCTGAAGCATAAATTATGGGATATCATCGAGATAAAGATTTAGACAAAATTCAAAAATCAAGAGAAATAATTTCGATACGTTACCAAATTTTTGGTACTTTTGTCAACTATATTATATTCGGCCGAATCCTCCTCGTGAAACGTGCAACCGATCGCACCCGAAAAACCCATTAATGTAGTCGGATTACACCGGAAAAACCCTCCTCGTGGAGCGTACACCCTTTAATGTAGTCGAATTGGACCCGAAAAACCTAATTGTCCTAAATATCGATTCGGGCATTTTTTACTGTTTAACCATAAATCGTAAATATCAACATAAATAATTTTTGAATATAGTAGAAAATTAGCTCGTATATACATATATAATTTGATGTATTCATCAGGACCGGCTAATGAAGTCAATTTGACGAAGTCAACAATAAATCTACCAAGTAACATCTCCAAGATTATCATTAATTTTCTCAATGCAATAAATCAAACAATTAATAAGTAATACTACTTTGGATAATATAGTATTTAGTATTTACCAATGAATTTACTACAAGATTCCCTTATCAATCGGATTTCTTCACATAATTTTTGAAATCAATTTACATGCAAAAAAAGAAGAAGAAGAAGGTAAATGACACATAATAATAGTATAATACTATTAAATGTGGACGACAAAAATAAATTATAATAAAATCACAAGGTTGTGAAAAACAATTAACCTATTTCTTACATGTCAATATATATTCTTCATGAGAACTAAATGCGATAACGTTACTTTTATATTAAAAAAAAATATTGATAGTATATAACAAGAAAAAATGTAACATATTGTATGAAAAATAAATTGAAAAAATTTTAATAATACGTAAAAAAGTAAAATAAAATAAAATATGAAGATTTGTAAGATTATCACAGAGCCACATATATTCTATCATAACAAGACAACATAATTTCACTACTATATAACAAGACAAAAGGTAACATATTGTATCATAACAAAATAAAGTTGAGAACAATTAATAATTTGTAAAATGTAAAAAATAAAAAATAAAAAAATTGAAAATTTGTAAGATTACTACAAAGCATAATTTTATTTTCATACTTTAGCCTAAATCATTTAATAAATTTATCATCTATAGTTATATTCTATCAATTTTCATAACTAATATTTCATAACACCAAAAATAAATAAATAAAAATGTAAAACGTTTTATTCCTATTTGATATTTTAGAACTTTATATACTCACTCAAATTAAACGCTCTAAAAATTTGTCTTACATTTCCTTATGTTAAGAAGATATTTTTATTTTCTAAATTTTCTTCTATAAATATTAAATAGTTGGAGGGAAAGAGATTACTAATCACACAGCGTGAAACACGAAAGGCAAAAAGACAACCCAACCGGAAACTGACACGTGTCTCCTCGAACACCTCACTTTCACTGTGAACGCGTATAAATAGCCCCTCCGAACTTTCTCTCTCCTTCCTTCAATCAACTGTCACTCGCGCGAACCCATTTTCTCTCTCCTTCCTTCCGCTTCTCCGATCGATCCGACTCGCCTGAGATCGCCGATTCCGGCGGAGATGTCGTCGCTTTCGTCCTCGTCGAACGAGCCTCCGGCGGTGGCCGGAGAGTTCATGCTCTTCGGAGTCAGAGTGGTGGTGGACGCCATGAGGAAGAGCGTGTCTCTCAACAACCTCTCGCAGTACGAGCAGCCGCAGGAGGCGGCGGCGGCGAACAACGCCGCAGTATCCGTCGCCGGAGCAGGAAAGGACGACTCGGCGGCGCCGGGATACGCCTCCGAGAACGACGTCGTCCACAACTCCGGCGGGAATCGCGAGCGCGAGCGCAAGCGAGGTAACTTTTTTCCGATCGGCGGTTTCGCTCCTCGCCGCCATGGAAGCTGGAAATTCGAAGCTTGAGTTTGCTTTTGTGTTTGAATTTGAACATTTAGGGATTCCGTGGACTGAGGAGGAGCACAAGCTGTTCCTGGTGGGATTGCAGAAGGTCGGGAAGGGAGACTGGAGAGGAATCTCCAGGAACTTCGTCAAGACTCGGACGCCGACTCAGGTGGCGAGTCACGCGCAGAAGTACTTCCTCCGGCGGAGCAACCACAACCGCCGCCGCCGCCGATCCAGCCTCTTCGACATAACCACAGACTCGGTAAATTCGCTGAGCTTTTGAGATTGATCGGTGGATGATTGTTAGTTAGGACTTAGGACAGGGATTGAAATGGCTGGTTTTAGGTCAACGCTTGTCTCTTTTGTTGAGCTGTTCTTCCCATTTCTCGAGGATTTAGCCTCTGAATCCGACGAGGGAATCTAGGAAAAAAAAACAGACAAGTTTAGATCTCTCGCTTTCAATCATGATCCTAAACCTTGTGTTCTTCGCATCAGGTCTCGGCAGTTGCAATGGAGGAAGAGAAGGTCAACAACAACAACATCCAGGTCGCAGAATCTCAGTCGCATAACGCTCCGACCTATCCCGGCGGGACCGTCGAGAATCCGATGCAAAATCCGGAACCGGGGCATCAGAAGAACCCGCAGATCAAGAACCCGCCTTTCAGTCTCAGCTTGAACCTAAATCTCTCTCTGCCAATGGACCCGAGAGAGTCGTCGTCGTCGTCAATACACTCGGCTTTCCACGCGATGCCCGGCTTTATCAACGGTGAAAACGTCATACCCGTCGCTTGAGACGCCGATCGAAGCGAAGAATTGGGTTTTTTATTTTTGTTGACAAATTTGTGACCCAGCAGGTAAAAATTACTAGCCTTTAGAGTGACTCGAAGAAGTTGAATGTAGAGACTCTCTCTCTCAAGATAATGTTATGCCGTGGTTTATTCCGTTGTCGTTTAACTAGTTTTGTGGCCTAGATTTGTTCTCTCCTCTTGTCGTTTTTGGCTGCCATTAGGGTTTAGCTGATAATAGAACTGGAAATAACTGTTCATCAATGGGTTTCAATGGCTTTTTTGTGCACAAAAACAGATAGATATATCAACTTGTGTGATCCTAGTGGAGATTCCATTGTTGCTTTGTCTTTGATGGCAAAGTTTGTGTTTGTGATTGTGGACTCAGCTTTGCCCTCTGTAAAGGGCTTATATATATAATTATATGTATTTATATATAGTTTTGTTATAGGAAGTTATGTCTAAATATGGAATAAAGATTTATATGCCTTTGGCTTGTTCATGAGGATTTGTGGTGTTTTTTCTCTTGTCTTGTCAATTAGGTTGAATTTTCATATGTTCTTATCTATGCTTTAATAACTTAAAGGGTTCTTAAGGGTAATAGCCAATCTTGAAAGTGGATTTAGCAAAATAGCCAAACTTTGGTTAATTTTGTAAACTAGCCAATTAACCATTTAAGTGAATTTCTAATTACATTATTACCCTTAATAATTAAAAACGAAATTAAAAATAAATACAAATTAACCACGTAATTTGTGGGTTATTAATCTGAAAAAATCAATGACATTAATTATGAATAATTATATTAATTAAAAATTTATTTATTTTCATTAATTAAAAATATTGCTATTAATTGAAATAGCTATAAATATGGTAACAACCAAAACCAAATATTTTTTTATATAATTCAAATTTTAAATTCAAAAAATTTATATAATTTTCGAATTTATTTTTTTTTTCAAAAAATATCAACAAATTAAAGACGCGAATTAACGTAAATCAACAACGAATCATAATAAATTAACATCGAATTAACGTAAATTAATAACGAATTTACAATGAATTAACAACGAATTTACGTTAATTTACGTAAATTAACAACAAATTTACAATGAATTAACAACGAATTTACGTTAATTCGTAAATTAACAACGAATTAACGTAAATTAACAACAAATCAACGTAATCTCATCGTCGTTGGAGGCGCCGGAGCCGGCGGTGCTGCTCCCCCTCGAAGACGGGGATCCCAACAGCCTAAAAAAAAGGTCTTGCCCTCGGCGCTCCCTTCCTCATCCTCGGAGGAATCGTCGTTGTCGTCGGCCAAGTCCTCGTAGAACCCGACGAGCTCGTTGTCGGGCTGCAGCGCAGCGTTGGGGGAGGATCTGGGTGGGGCTTGGGCGGCGTCTCGCAGACGCAGTCGTCGTCACGGTGGAAGAAATGGACGGAGGTGATCTCGGTGTCGGCGAAGCTCACCCGGCGAACCGCTTGCCATTGATGTGCTTCCACAGATGCTCCTCGGACTTGTTGATCGTGAAACCAGTGAGCTTGCAGATCAACTTCGAACTGAAGTCGCGAGACGAAGAGCATCAAAGAAGCGAGCTTGAACGAAGAGCAATTAGGGCAAGACACGGGAAGAAGTTGCGGAGGTTACCGAGACGAAGGGTCTGGTCTGAAGACGTTGAGAGGAGGCTTGTTGCGAGAGAGCGCGTGGTCAATGAGGCCCAGGCGACATCGCTTGCTCTGCGAGTAGAGGTCTCGGTCTTTGGCGAGGAGTTCGTGGCCGGTTTGGACGCACCTGAAGCGGCCATTGTCGAGCTCCTTGAAGGTGGGAGAGCCGAGGAGGTTGGTGCCTTCCTTCTCCTTCTTCTCGGCTGCTTCGCTCGCCGCCATTGTTGCAGCTTCAGGGGAGAGAGAGAGAGAGAGGATCGATGGAAATATTCAAATTGGCTATTAAATTCCTAAATTTGTGCATAATTAATTAAGCTTGATTTGTGCTGATTTTTTTTAATTAATTACGAAAATTATAATTAAAATGTTTAATTAAAGGGTATTATAGAGATAAAAAAATGTTATTAAAATGCCACCTCATGTTAATTGGCTAGTTTACAAAATTAATCAAAATTTAGCTATTTTGCTAATCCTATGTTTCAATTTGGCTATTTGGTGCAATTTCTCTAACTTAAATTAGGGATTGCAGTTTGGGTTCGTACACGACACACATAATAAATATTGCGAAGACAAGAAGTAAATAGGTGTAAGTCGGCATTATATGAATTCGGGATCGATAAAACATTAACACGATTCAATAGTGAGTGAACATGACATGAAAATAAGAATACCAAGATTAGTTTTGAGGGCTAAAGTTAAATTAATTAAGTGCGTTTGACAAGGTTTATAAATAACATGAATAACATAAGCGCTTTTGTTGTAAATAACCGTTTTAAGGACATAATACGTCCTTAACTTTTCCACATTTGATGGTCTTCGAAGCAATTACATTTACACCAAAGAATATTTTAATTAGTAATTAATTTTTAATGCTAATGCTCGAAAAAAGAAGTCACGCATGTGCATTGTCGTAATACATTAAAAGTTATCACGAGTACGAATATTAATTAATGGAATATGGATTATAAGAAAATCAATTTAATCACTTGAGACTTCTTTATTTCTTTTTAATACCATTTGATCTCTTTAGGAAATTACAGTTTAATAATGTTGTTAATATTAATAACGCGATAAGTGAAACTCATGACTTGTCTTGAACGCATCGTTATCCTATTTTGATTTCTGGGAAGAACGACGACCTATCGTCCTTCAACGCCTTCGTATACATTTTTGGTGGCCTTTGTAAATTTGTAATATTATTGATGAACATCAGAAAATCTAATCAGAAATAATAGGTGATATAATTCATAATTCATGTCATTTAAAGAAAATTTGAGAGGAGATAGTTACATTTTCTCAATATCAAAATGCTGTTTGTTCATTAATCGTTGGTTTAAAAATAATTGTGATTCAATATAAGCAGTTAAGCTCAATATATATATTGGATCTTATTTCATAATAAGTAATAAAACAAACAAATAGATTGTCAACTTAAAATCAAGAAAAATGAAAAAAAAAAGAAAAGATAAGAGGGGCATGAATAAAGAAATTTATTTTAAGTGTTAAATAAAGAAAACAAAAACAATTCTTGAAAATTAATTTCCTTTTGTCATCAATCATATTGCGCCCAAAAAGAAAAGTTTTTTAATTTATTATATAGAATATTAACATGTGAAGAGAGTGGGCTTGCTTTCCAAGTAATAAATGGATTTTTATTTTTTTAAGAAGTTCATTATTGGGATCTTAGATAATGAAGGAACCTTCTTTTCACCAAAGCAAAAGATAGACCAAACTTTGGCTAAAAATCTTTCAACCACATTTTTCTTCTCTATGTGGGTTTTCCATTTCACATTCAATCATATTTTTTTCTCCTCATAGATTAACTAGGATCACAAATTGAAAATAAACCCTAGTTTGTCATTGGTACTGAGATTATTCCAAATTGAGTGCTCTCTCAAATAAAGTCCTTCAAAGAATTGGTCTAAAGTGCCCCAACTTCTTATATTGACTCTTTTCTCACGTGGAGAATAATCCTAAGAAATCTTAGTCAAGGTAAATAAGAGCTAACGGGAATTCGCCAAAGCGATAAAAAATTTATTTGTTTTATTGAATTTCGAGAATCGAATAACAAATGAAAGGGTTTGTTTCTTCAAAAACGCGACCAAAGTTTTCCGATGCCCTTTATCAATTCGCTTACCAATAGACGGATAAGCATCGTAAAAACCCAAAAAGTCCCTAATACCTTAATACATGATAAAAAGACTTAACAACAATGATTAAAGGTCCAACACAAACTTAACTTATTCAACATTGAACTTAATAATTTACAAAACATTACAAGATTCTATCTTAACATATATGTTGAAACTTGAAAGATACATCTCATACAAATTTTATTTTACATGCTATACATATATATATATATATATATATAATTTTGCATGGAATCCTTGAACTAGTTTCACTTATTGCAAGCACTTATCTTCAATTTTTTTTTCTTTTGCCTTTCTATGGGAGGTATATATGGAACTAAAAAATGATGCTTGAGACTTTGAGTGGATCACAGCAAAATAAAGGGTGTCACAAGAATATGCTAAAATCATCAAATAATCAAACCAACCACTCTAACAAATATCTTTCCTTTAAACCATTAAACACTTATGCTTCTGATTCCTGATCAATTGAAAACTTTGCCAATAAGAGTGATCTGATCACTGTATTAGGTAAGCCTAAATTACCAATATACCCTTTATCCTCCAATAGTTTTTGCCCTTCTTGAATGAATGAACCAAGAGAAAAGTGCTTAAAGGAGTTTATGACTTGCAAGTTAAGAGAAGATAATCTCCAATTAGAGAGGACCCTTGTGAGTATGACTCCTTCCCAATTCAGCAAAGAATAAAATAAAGGAGCCAAATTTATGAAATAATAAATTACATGACTGTGAAATGCTAATAATAGTGACATATTATATCGAGAAGAGCATATTGTAAAATCATCACTGTCTATCTATTTCCTATTTGAACTAAACAAGAACTGTTTCTTGCGGAACACTCCATGTGACAGAGTGTAGACTCGAGTAAAGCAGACAAAGAAAGAAAATTCAACATCTTTTAACTTCATATATATATATATATGTATGTATATTATTTATTAACATTTCACTGTTGAAGATCTAGAGCAAAAACATAAAATATTGTTAATTAGAGCGACGTGGCATAGCAACGATGACGAGAAGAGCGGTTTCGAGTCCGTTTGTCGACTTAAGTTTGAATATAAAATTTAATGTCATTTTCACCAATTTCTTGAAACTTAAGAAAATGAAAAAAGAAATCCATATTATATATATGAAAGATTTGAAGAACAAAAAACATAAAATATAGTTAAGTACGTAATTAGTGCGCATCACAGCAAAGACGACGAGAAGAACTTCCTCAAAACCGGTTTCTAGAAGTCTCCAACCCGACAAACACGTCCTTGTGATTCTTCTCTCTAACTTTCCTTATGAAATCCGAGGCCCGTCCGTCGACGTTCATGTCTTCCTTGACGACGTACGACGACGAGACCTTACTGACGTCTCCTTCAGGCTCCACCAAGTAGACCTGCTGTGTGTTGGCCTGAGGCTGATGAGCTCTCAACAATGGCTTGCTCTGAACCACGTTCACAGGGCTCGTAATGTCGTGGTGGTGCGAGCTCGTGGGACCCGGTCGATCGCCATTTTTGGGCGATCCAAGGCTTCTCTTGGCTATGGAAAAAGCTGACATCTTGATCACATTTGACACCACTTTCATTGACTTCTCACTAGAGACTCTTCAATTCTCTCAATTCCTCTCATGGCTATGTAATTTTGAGAGCAATAATGGTGATATTGTAAGAGTTGAGTGAGATTATATATACTTACACAAAAGGGTGTTTGACATAAGGCTATTTTATGTTGCTTAGTAGGGACATTGTTCTTAGAATCTTGAAAAATAAGCAATTTTATTCCAAAAACATCTTTGTAGAGCAATTCCACAAAATAAGATTTTTTCTTCTTCTTCTAGTTTCTTCTTGAGTGATTGACTCAAATGCCCTTTGAATTTTTCACGTATTTACAATTTACCTCTTGAACTTTAATTTTTGGCAGCAATGTGCCATTTTATTTTCTAATATTAAAAATGACAACAAATATTTAGCTTGTGCGCAAAACATAACTTACTCATATATTTCAATTATTTATCGAACTATATAAGTATTCTAGATAATGAGATGATTGTCAAACAATCAATGAGTACATTATTGAGAAGTGTCGATACTTACAATAAAAATCTCATAATCTTTAAAAATAATAATAAAATTGATGAAAATATCATCTTATAAGTTATAATTTTCTTTATTTTCTAACGCACGAGGGGCGATATGCATGTGCTATTTTTCGGAAGCGAATGGGGTTATTACTATTAAAAATAAAGTTTCTAGTGTAAAATCAACCAAGATGCAAATTTGGGAGCATAATAGTCAATTTTTCTTTCTTTTAGAGAGGATCAAAGTGAAAGAAGAATCTAATCCTCTACCTATCTATGCCTTACACGAAAAGGCTTTTGTAGGAGAGAATTTCATGAGACATGGATGGTCCACTCTCTTCATCTTCATCTTCTTGGATAGTTATATTGTACGGGATAGCCAAATTGAAATTGAAACGTTTGATTAGCCAAATAGCCAATCTTTCATATTTTTTTTGCATAATAGCCAAATGGTTATTTAATAACATATCTTATACCTATAATACACTTTTAACATATTAACGTGTATTAACGTTTATTAACGTGTATTAACTAAGTTAATTTTTCTTAAAAATAATAATATTTACTTGTATGATAACACATTTTACCTATAATACCCTTTTAACGTGTATTAACGTGGTTAATTTGTTTAAAAATAAAAAATCGTGATTAAAATTTTAACAAAAAAATTAATTTATTTTTTTCTTCAAAAAAAATTAATTTATTTTTAAACAAATTAACTTAGTTAATACACGTTAATACAAGAGTAATCCAGTCTTTCTTGATTTATTAACGTGGTTAATTGGCTATTTGACAATATTAATTAAAACATTGGCTATTTAGCTAATTAGTGTTTGAAGTTTGGCTATTTGACTATAATGCCCTTCTTTTAATAGCGATATAAGTATTTATTATGATATAAACAATTTTTTTACGATCGAAGTTTTTAATATTCACTATTTTTTTTTTCTTCACCATTTCATCATCTTGTTGTTAAAGCCCGTCAGTTGCAAAAAACAATGTTTAAGGATCTGTAGAAACGGCATTTATCGAAAACTTAATGGCACATCTAAATTTCTGTTAAATCGTTGAAAACGTGGAAAAAGTTTTAGAAAGAAAAAAAAAAAAGATTTGGGAACTTAGGCCCGGGAGAGAAAAAGTTTATGCCACTATAAAAATCAAAATATTAGGTGCTTATACCATTATTATTCCTATTCTTTATTATAATCAATCATATCTCCGTATATGATATGAAATGAGGGAATAAATGTGAATAATTGTCGTATTTGATAATAAAACAAATGTTGGCAATGTTCTCAATGTGATGAACATAAAAATATCTGTGATAAATAAATGGCATAAGATTATTCTCTATGTTAGCAATGACTTGTGACAAGATTATTGTCATTGAGAATCTTCTTTAGTTGATGTGAAGGAATGATATAATAATAATAGTTTTGAAGAAATTGGAAAAGTTGATCAATCTTTAGTTATTGAGCATTCTCTTTTCTCTAGTCTGATTTACATAATAATTTGTTTCCAATTTAAGACTAGATTTATTTGGAAATGTCTTGAGTATCAATTCGAGATGGGACAAAAATAGCTTAAAATCCACGGCATATTGCAAATCTTATTTTTACCTCATAAAATATACTAAATTGTTAAAAATTATTTATGCCATTAGTATCAAACCGTAAACTTTCACAAAAATATCAATATTTATTGCGACATAAAGTTATTATTGACGATATAATTACTTGTTATTAATATTTATTAGGAACATAAATAGTTAACTTATTATCATAATACATAAAATATATAGAACATATGGAATGTGCAATGCCATTAAATTGCACATGTTTGGCCCCAAATTTTTTTTATATATAAAAAAAAAAACCTTCATATTTGTATCCTAAGTCCACCGCTAAAATACAACTTCGAAGATTCATATTGTCCTCAAGAAGCTAAACAATAAATAATAATTAAATTGTAGAAACAAATGTGCATGAGATCATTGTTCACATGTATTGATATTTGATACATATGGTACAAATTGAAACTTTTACACCTATAATTCAAGCATATGTGTACCACCTAAAATTGAAAAAAAAAAAGGGAAATAAATAAAACATGAAACGACTTGTCGTTTTGGTTTTGTCAACAGATTGGTTCCTCCGGCGGATCTCACTATTGCGGAGACGAAAGCCACGGGTTGGGAGCTACGTAAGTGTACCCTAGGAAATGCTCGCCGGAAGTAGGGGTCGAAGCCGGTGAGTCGTGCGGGGGCATAACCGTCCAACACTTGTCAAAGTTGGCCGTGCAGTGTTTGCCACTGACGTCCGGCTTGAACTTCGGAGCGATCTCTCTCGCCTCCAATTGCTTCCAATTGATTGTTTTAAACCATTTATGAGCTTTAATCTCATCCCCTCCATTAATTCCACTCCCTAACCTTCTCTCTGGTTCCTTCTGCAGAAGCTGAAAAGGCAATTTTCGATCCTTAGTTTCGGTTTTATCTCTAAAGATCACCGAAACATTATCGAGTCATTTATAACCATATTCCCTGAAATTGTGCATAGTCGTAGCATCCCTCATAATTGTTTTTCTAAGTTTCTGTCCTATATTTGTAAATTGCGATTTTCCCTATCGAATCGTTAAAATAAAGGACAATTTTCGTCCCTTTTGGATGCTAGTAAATTTATGATGATTTTGTATCTATATACTAGAATGTGCATTGCATGCGGTTTAAAATTTGACAGAAACTGTCAATTTTTTAACAATTGAAGAAAAAAATGGTACAATTTACAATTTAAGAGGGCAAACTAACACAAAAAAGTTAATCGGGGAAATTTCTATAGCACAAAAAGTTCAAGGGCAATGGCGGAAAATTGACCTTGTTTATTGAAAAGATATTTTACGAGCGAGTTAAACTTACCGCTTTGAGTAGAGAGTGCGCTTCAGCTGTAAGGAAAGACGGTAGTTTCATTTTCTCTTTGATGATTTTTTCCTGAAGTTTCTTTCTGTTTGCATGGGCAAACGGCGGCTGCCAAACGAGCCAAAGAAAGTCGTTATTTCTTTAAGCATAGAGTTCGTATCAGATACACATCACAAATAATTACATTTATCCAGTAATTCTCTTAATGTTTTTCCTTCTTTTAAAACGGAATAAAAATTACAAATATTATATATTACCTGCCCAGTTAGCATCTCATACAAGAGTATCCCAACGCTCCACCAATCGGCATCTTTGTTGTGCCCTTTTGCCGTTAAAATCTCTGGCGCCATATATTCCGTCGTTCCACACATGGAATTCGATCTGCTCGATTCATCAATCTCCTTTGCCAATCCAAAATCTGTCAGCAGAACCTGAACCAGAAACCGAATTGAGAAACGAAGATAAAACAAAAACCGACCCGAGAAAGAAAGAACATAAACCAGTTTCCATAATCGGAATCGTACATGGCCATCTGCATCCATGAGAATGTTTTCGGGTTTGAGATCCCGATGCACGATGCCGCACTTATGGAGATGCGAAACTGCTGTTACGATCTCAGCGGTGTAAAACCTCGCTTGATCCTCACTGCTCAACAGATACCCAGAAGATAAATCCAAGATCGAAAAGAGAGAATTCATGATTGTAGTCACGAAAGTTTTAAAACGACCTAGTACCTGAAGATACCCTGCCGGTACAAGTGAAAGAAGAGATGCCCTCCATTCAAAAAATCAAGGATCAGATAAAGCTTGGATTTTGTCTGCAAAAATCAACCAAAACAAAATCAATTTTCTCCAATTTGTACGGATTTTTATGACAAATTCGTTCAAGGCGATACAAATTTCAACAATTCACAACGACGACTAAGACAAGACTCGTAATTTGCACTGAAATTCGACCAATTCGAGACAAACATGAACAATTCGCAACAACAACTAAGACAAGCCTTAACTTGCACCGAAATATGACCAATTCGAGACAAATTTCAACAGACCCGCAATTAACACCGAAATTCGACCGGTTCTAGAAAAATTTCAACAATTCGCACTACGACTAAGGCAAGACTTGCAATTAGCACCGAATTTGACCGGTTCTAGATAAATTTCAACAATTCGCAACTACGACTAAGACAAGACTCGCAATTGGCACCGAAATTCGACCAATTCGAGAAAAGTTTCGACAAATTCGCAACGACGATAAAACCGAACCGAAAACCAGAAATCCTTCTTGATGTCATACCTGAAAAGAGTAGTGAAGCTGCACAACAAAAGGATGAACAACCTTGGTGAGGATATCCCTCTCGGCCTTCATGTAATCAACGTGGTTCTTCTTTATGATCGTCTCCTTCCTCATCACTTTCATGGCGTATATACCATCGCCAACGCCGTCTCCCTCGCTCCTCTTCCTCACCTGAAACACCTTCCCGAACGCGCCTTGCCCCACCAGCCTCAGAATCTCGAAATCCGACGGCCCGATCCTCGAAGCGCCGCCGCCGTCGCTCCGGCTCGGCTCGGCGCCAATCTCAGCTTCCTCCTCGTCGTCCTCGTCCAAATCGAAGCTCTGCGCGAAGGGCGAGGCCGCGAAGCGCGGCGAAGGGCCGACGAAGGAGTGGGAGCGGTTGAAGACGACCTGGGGCTTGAGCGGGTCGCCGTGGAAGGAGGTGGAGGGGTTGGCGTCGGTCGGGGTCGGGGGACCGAAGACGTCGGAGAAGTCGAATTCCCCGGCGGCGGCGGCGGCGGAGGGGATGGTGAGGTTGGTGAGCTTGGCGGCGAGGAGAGAGTGGTAGGTGGGTGGCGAGGAAGAGGACACCATGGCTTGGCTGCTCAGAGAGAGAGAGAGAAGGTTACATGGTGATTGATTGTGGTGAATGGGAAATTCAAGTCTCTGATTCAATGAATATATATATATATATATATATATATATATATATATATTGGGCCCGTTTGGCACAGCTTAATTTTTACAAAAATTGTTTTTAGTTTTAGTTTTAGTTTAGAAAATAAACTGTTTTTGAGAAAAACCGCCAAGTGTTTGGTAAATTGTTTATAAAACAGTTGTTGTTGGTAACAAAAACTGTTTTAGCGTTTGGTAAAAAAAATTAAATAGGCTAAAAAGACTAAAATAGACTAAAACCGTATTTTTGTTTTTAGAAAAAACCAAAAGCTACGAATTTTAGCTTTTACAATTCATGTACAAAAATTCAAAATCAATTTTGTGTTTTTTGGAAAAACAATTTTGCCAAACACCTGAATAGCGGTTAAGTTTATTTTATAAACAAAAACAAGGCTAAATAATTGGTGGGTATGTGAATCGGGCCGGATCTACATCGACCTGACCCGGCCCGTTCAGAAAAAAGTTTTAAAAAAATATATATAATCCAATGCGTTCAAAGATTTAGTAAAAATGATCTTTTAAATCGTGTTAAGTCTGTGTCATGTGAGACTAAACGTGTTCTCTCGAGATGGTGGCTCTTTGGCTCATTCGTCTCAAGTCGATTTTTTTTTTTTTTTTTACATATTTATTTTTGGATCGGTGCTCGTTTGAACTTGATGAGTTTTGATACTATGTGAATTGTTACGAGGTTCCGAGTTAAAACTGATTGACAATGAAATGAGTAACCCATGACTTTTTGAACCGTGCTAAGTCTCGAGGTCTTTTTCATGTGCAGCTCACAATCCGAATTGACCCGAAAAAATAGAATTGGGTTGGATTAGGCCCTAGGAGATCATATAATGATAAGTTGGTAAATACGACATAGAATAAATAAATATAAAAATAATAGTCCAATGAAAATTTTAATGTCATCATATTTTTGCAGGGAAAATTCTTGTTTTTTTTTTTCTTTCTCGGAAATATGAATTAATATTCTTTCAATTCGCTCATACCATTTTTGCAATAGCTAGACAGACAAATGAAATAAAAATGATGTTTTCCATAAATGGGAAAAGGAACCAAAAATCAACTCAAAACTTACGTATTTTGTACAAACAAAATAAATGAAGATTCAGAAATCGCAAATCTGTGAAGAGCCTATAAAATTATCTCCTTCGTTACCGTAATCTACAGCCGGGGAAACCGCTGGGGGCGGTGCCGGTCATTTGATCCTTGCTCTATACCATGTGACCTTTTACCCCTAAAAAATTTGACAATTCCCGGAGAAAAGAAAAGACGAAAATACCCCCACTCCAGGACCCCACAAACTCACTCGCCACATAGATACAACATTTGATCAACTCTCCCACCAATATGATTCTCTTCAAAAATTGGAGAATCACAACAAATAAAATATAAATAAAACCAAGGGCAAAATCGCCTATGATACATGCTCTATATTTAACTCGAGCGGCCTCAGTGCGCCTTGAACAATCTCCTGGACCGTTCGGTTCCGGCGACAAACGTCCGACAGCTCCTCGATGGGAACCGACAAAGAATTAATATCAGCGCCAGAAGCGGCGTCGGATAGTGCATTGAGAAATCTTGACCGTTCGATCTCCGTTACGGCCGTTTGTGGAATCAGCGAGACGCTTTCTTTGGCCCATTCCACAGCTTGGGCCCGATAGGCTCGGGTGAGAGACAGTAGAGTGTATGTCACCTGGAAAATTTATTAAGACGGTTAATTGAATCAACCGGTTCTAGACCTGCAACGAGATCCAGATTTTCTTTTTTCCGTAAATCCCATAAACCTAATATATTCTCGAGATATCAGTTCAGAAACTATTTACCGATTCTAATCTCGAGCTGGGAAGTGCTCCGGTTAACGCGGCGACCAAAATTCTGGTGATGCCAGCTCCTCGAGGAACTATAACGGCGTCCCTGAGAGGTAAGTACTGCTCCTTTTTGCTGGAGTTTGCGATATCGAAGATATCGGATAGGAACGTCAATATCGAACTTGAGGCCTCTCTGCAACAAGGGAAAACGATGTCATAATCAAATTTTCTTCACAATTTGTGGCAGCATTGCACCATGAACATTTAATTTTATTGATCAAAACTCATAAGTCACTACTTGAAAAATGAAATTTAACCATCCAGCCACCAACGATCGAGATAGATGTGGTGATGTTATGTTTCTAATTTTGGTTATAACATTTAGTGAAAACGGCGTAAATGGAAGATTATGGAGATATAGAAGTGTACCGGTGCTGTACTGTGATCCCGATCATGGAACAATCTACTATCAACGGAAATACTGGAGATGGTACAAATATTTGAGGACAATAACGGATGCATCTCGAGGCCAGCAGAAAACAATCATCTGCTATATCGGGTCTCGCGGTAAATTCCTGCAAATTTTAGGGATCCATCGGGTCAAACACTGTCACCGAAACCTCACCTGAGTATTTGTGAATTATGATATCATACTTCACCGAGACATTACCTTAATATTTGTGAGAAGACGTGTAGTTTGCATAAATAGTGCTTCAATCAAACTTTTCAAGTAATTTGCACAAGACGGGTCGGAACCAAATATCTGCAAAACAAGATGAAAATGCATAAATGTAGTTGTTAGATTTTGGGACCCAAATCTATTTCACTTGCTCGTCCTATTTCTAGCTTTTTTAATAGGATATTTTGGGGGCTTTCTGGTGGAAACGAGGGGGATCGGGCCAGTAGGCATAACCTTTCTGATTGTGGGCTTTAATGTAATTGGCATTTGATGGCTCATTATAACCTAGCGGTCATTTATTTTCATTTCACTTTCTCTCGTCCGTTACATGGATAATTTCTCCTCCTATCTTCCTGGTTCTTTTCCCAAACTAGGTTTCCACGAAAAAATGGTGTGCCGATTTCCTTCAACTTCCGAGACTCTAATTTGTGTACGATAAATAACAGTTGTGAGATCACCCCACCTTAAAGGAAAAAAAGATACCTTTATAAAGTAAATATAGATACCTTTATAACCTTTATAAAGGTTATAAAACGAAAGCATGATTGGTGAAAAAAGAAAGAAAGAAAGTAAATATAGTCTATAGATACCTTTATAACCTCACTAGAGAGGTATAGAAAGCATGATTGGTGATGTTGTTGATAAAGGCCTTGGATCTCTTCTAGCATAGCTCCAATGGTAACTCCCATGTACCGCCCGGAAGTTCTTACCTATAAAATAAAATAAAGAATAACAAGAAAAAACGAAGGAACGGTTAGTATAAAAAGAGAAAAAAATAGAACTCTTTATGTATTCATAAACGCAATGACGATTTGGGGAGCTCAATTTTTGAAATGAGGGAAAGAAAATAAGTGTTAAAATGAGTCATTCTATAATGACTTAGATTTATGGAGACTGACAGCATATTTGCAAGCTCGGCAAATAGACTCCATCGTCCTCATGTCCCAAGCACGACTGCACCAGATAAATTTACAGTATGATATATGATATAAACTAACGGTCCAGGTGATTTACTATTTTGGTGAAAGATCTTCCCAAAATACTCACAGATCAAAGATGGCTTTGAAAATTGGCCAAAGCCTTTGAATTGCGTCTGCCACAGCTTCCGGGTGGTTTACATATCTGATAATGTATATGGCTATCATGTTAAGCACATTCAATTAAAGGTGAAACCGGTACCGGGAACCAGGCGGATTTGACGATTTCGCTATCCACCACCGGAAATTTTTCAGTTCCCAGAATTTAAAAAAAAAAATCAATAATAAAAAATTTACCCCTACTCTATAACACGGAGAATACAAAGACGTGAAGATAGGGTATAGAGTTCACCTAAAAATATAGGCGAATCGATCAATATGAACAGTTAACTCTCGAGCAGGTTTGTTATTTAGTAAATCTGGGCCTTGGTTGAGAACTTCCTGGTTTTCCATAAAAACGAATCAGTACTTTTTAATTACAACAAATTTAGAACTGAAGTGTAACATTTGAATAATATAACCTGTAGGGGAGTGACAACTGGCAAGCATAAGGCCTCGAGAGCCCTCTTGGCATGATCCGGAGGAAGTTCAGTGATAACGGTACTGGAAAAAGAAAATAAAATCAGTTAAAAAAATAGTAAAAACTCAACCAGCTTAAGATAATAATAAAAAACAGTTTCATCGCAAACCTTAATGCTTCTACAAGATGAAGTGAGTCTTCAGCGGAGACTTTAAAACTGTCTTCTCCGGTCACCGCCCTTTGGTATATATGGAAAAGACCATCCAGACATCCACAAAGCTTTTTCCGGCAATCTGTTATTACAAAAATTACACCATGAAGGGTAATATTGTATTAGTTTCTTTATTTTGACTATCTAACGGTAACCGTGATTGATAGAACGAAACATTAACAGACAGCAATAAATATTCCACATTTACCATCACAAATATGTCTAAACGCTAGAGCTGCAGCAGCTGCACAATCTTCAGATTTACCCATGCCACTCATAAGGATATCTAAAACCGCAGGCAGTATAGTAATTCCACTCGCTGCAGCATCAAGCCACTTCGAATACGCTCCGATCGTCAAGCACACTGAAATTTATAGAAATCAATCACACTGAAACAATAGAAATATGAGCATGCTTAGCATATGAAATTTAACACTTGTACAGAAAACTACCTGTCTGGAGTAGTTGGGGGTGTATGGTGAGCTCTGGAAGTAAGTTCATAACCTGTTCAAACAGAAAAATTGAATAAAATAATTAATTTTAGGTCATGAGTTCTGATTTTAGGAATAGTAGAAGAAAAAAAAACACAAAGAGCTAGTCAATTCCTTATTACTCCACAACCAAAAGTGTTGACTTCATTTATATTTACTTTAATTTTTCATTTAAGTGTTTACATTAAGTAGGGGTATTATGGGTGTTTTTAAATTAAGTTGTCAACTCTGATTAGTGGATTTTCCTACTGAAAATCATTGGGAGAGTTTTCCTAGTCTAACTATCGAATTAGAGACCAAGGTTTCGTTTATCAATAAACTGTTCTTCTTTCTCTTGGCTTTCATAGGTTTCTATGTGGATTTTATTAGAGTGATAGTAGATACTAACAGATCAAACATTAATTATATCTCAATCTTCATTTATTCGGATATAATAAGTATCTGTCATTAGAGAAAATACTCTAGTATATGTGCTTCAAAAATACGATACCAATTATAAAGGAGATTTACCTGGGGCATTATTTCAGCTTCAACGACTGACACATAATTTGAAACAGCACGGATGCAAAATAAGGCAGCTTCTGCCGGACGCCATTCATTGTTTTCATCGTTCTTATATCTGCCTACAGCCTTAAATCAAAATAGCTATGATTACAAACCACGCATTAAGATGAAGTGACATGTCACTTAAACAAAACAAAACAAAACAAAATGTTGAATCAATATTACTACTTGAGAACATGACAAGCATTTTTACCGTACACAATAGGAAAATAGGAAAACGATGAATACGTCTTATGATCTCACATTCGAGATCTTGACATGGCCTAGAACCTGATGAAACGCTTTTTCTGTATAGAGTTTATGCTAAACCCAAGAGAGAACTAAGCTAATTTAACTAAAATAATTAACAGACTAACACTTGGGCTTCCTATTCAATTAAAAGCTCTTTTAATAAGCCAACTATCACACTTAATGGTCCCGGCCTTACGATAATAAATGCTCAAACATAATTAAATATAAGCACGATTAAATAAATTAACTAACCGACTTTAGATAACAAAACATGAGTAAATACATAAGGGGAAAAAAAAAGTTGTGGTAACTTAATTCTACAATACCAGCATGTATTGATGGCATGAAACATATTTATACAAACCTCTAAAAGCTTGGCATAGAGAATTTTGAGCGTGGGATCGCCACCTAGGACCGATGCGGCGTCAATTAAGACATCAGCCACAGCTGGCAATATCATAGATATTATCAGTTTTTAGTTGCCCTAACAATTTTCTCACACTACTTAATTAAAAACACCAGAAAAGAAGCAAGTTATTACCATATCTAGTTTGTTTAAACTCCTTAAGGTCTTCATACGATTGGCCATCATCTTGAGGATACTGAACTCGGAAGCTTACCTGAGCAGATAAATCATAGCTGCGGAGAGTTGTACAGAGAAATGAACATACCCTTTTCTACCATTTAAGCCTCAGTTTTCCCATGGATGAAATTTGAACTTTCTAAGTTCAATCATAATTTTTCCCAATTACAAAAAGGAGTTTGTAAGTGAAGGAACTGAAATAACAAGCGCTAACCCTGTATCGAGGCTGAGGTTCCTATGTAAAAGAAAAACGAAGAGACTCACTAGGGATACAAGTGATTCATATGCAGGCCGAAAAATCTGCAGCCTCCTATTTCTCTCAGCTTCGATAGACGACTCGTTACCCAATGAAGCATAAGAATCCCTGTATGATAATGAATTATTATTCACATTTCTTTAATAAGAATATTTTGAAGAATGGGGCGAGCCGAGAAATATACCTTTTGGTCAAGTTCACCTGAAGACTGTGCCAAAAATTGAACGTCATTGAAGCAATATCGTTTTCTGGGTGTGAAGCAACTTCCAACAACGCATGAACTATATGCATGGACTCATCAGAACCTGACATCAGAATACACAGAAGTCAGCAGTATAAAAGAAATCTGAAGTTCTTAGAAGCAGATAAAGAGTGTGAGAAGGGAAATAAAGCATGAGTTCATACCAGTTGCAATTAATTCAACATATGAATCACCCATATCGGCAAATAATCGAGCAATGGCCTTTACATCTTCCTCGTCCTACAAACAGAGGGAAAGTTCGGCAAATTAAATTAAGAACAATTGGTTATCTTCCACTACAAAAGCTTGGTAAATAGGGGCTGAATAACTGAATCATTGCGACTTGAGAAAAGTATATGTGACACGGGAGTGAAGAGGCATATTTCATCAGTGAGTACCTTCGGATTCTAACAAGCAATGCTCCTTAATTTAGAAACTATATTATCACTAATTAGGCTCTAAAAAACTCGAGCAAAAAGAATATTCTATGAATATTCAGATGAAAACCTTTGAAGGATCTCTGAGCTGTGCCTTAAGACCCATTACTTGCGGGACAATCACTTGAACCAGAGGCATGTGTGCAGGAACACCGCTGAAGCTTCCTGATGCGGTGTAATGTATCAACTCGGAAATAACTGCAAACACGAGACCAAAAGAAAAAGGAAAATGTCAAAGATGTTCCTTGTGCAATTAATAACACCCATGTAGCTCGTATATAGAAAAGAACAAGTTATATGAGACACCTAAAGTCTCAATTCTTTTATACTGCATACTGAACTATTGGTTGCTCTAATATCAAAAGGATATGGGCTAAGCATCTTATTATTTCACGAGTAGGATATGCAATTTTTGCAAACAGGTAATATAAATTTCATTCATAAGCTCTCTCGCCCAAAGACTTTTTTGCGTAACAGTCAAAGTGTCTTACAAAAATTAAGCCTCAAGACATTTACAAAAGCAAATAAACAATGTCTCTAAGAATAGTCATAATACCATTTACAGATGCCTCTGAGAGTATTTCTGAATTCAAGTTTGAGAGAGCAGTGAGCACCAATGGGTGTGAAGCAAGCACACTTCCCGGGATCCTGCAACCACCAAAAATTTCAATTATTTACAAAGAATCAATAGTTTAGTACATTTTTTTCAATTAAACACTAATGCTTCCCAAAGTGTACATTAATCCGAATTATTATATAAATCTGCATCCACTTTGTCTTATAATTTATCATAGTAATATGAGTGTTTGACTAAATTCAGAAAGCAAAGAACACATGGATTTTTGGTAGAAGGAAATAGAGTGATCAGTAACATGTACCCATGCTTTAGACGAAGCCAAGAACCAAATGCCTCAAGCACCTGAATTGACATCCGAATCGAGAAAATTAAAAAAAAATTCCAGTATTAACGAAACCTTAACTTCAGGGTTCGTAAATTAAAATTTTAGATATATAACCAAATGCAGTAGCTCTAGCAGAGGCTCCTACTTGCTCCTTAAGCTCATTAATACTCAAACACGCGGTTAAGATATTAAGAGCAGTCTCGATCTGTGATGTCAGCTCCTTCTCGAATTGGCGTCGCCTTTCTGGCCGAGCAGCTATCTTATAGTTATACACTTCCTGACCAAAATGACACAAGAATAGAAGTAAATCTAGCGAAAATTAGAAGCTTGTATTCAAGTAAATATGATTTAGAAGCAAAACCTATGTATGTTAGACTATCAATGTTCGGGACCAAATAATTCTAAACACAAACTACTAGGCCAACAGAAATTTAACCAAAACGGTAATTTCCGAACACTTTATAACCAACCAAATGCCAGAAAACGCCTTCTTGTAGAGAGAAAGGCGAAAACTCTCCACAAGATGTCTTGAAAGGAAATACTCAACTGATCAAATACATAAACAAGCTAAGTAGCTAACAAATGCGTTTGTCTCCTTATAAGGGATTTGGTTGAAACCGTCATCCCTCAAAGTGCAAAACACCCAAAATACCCCTAACAAAGCCAAAAGAAAACTAACGACCTAAGTCCTTTGCTAAGTTACAAGTTTACCCTTCTTTCTGCTATAAGAGTGATGATGGCTCTAACACTTACACACACATTACAATCCAAAGGATTTAGGGTTTTACTTGGGTTTGTGGGTTTTGAAGGTGGGCCAGGTTTAGGAAACATCAACCATAGTAAGTATTCAATTGATATGGCAATTACCTCAGGTAAAACCATAAGTAGCTCCAAGAACGCCGGAATATATTCTGGATGCGAATTCATCTCATCCCGAAGCCAACTTATTATACCTCCATCTCCCCAGTCTTCGGCAGGAACATACACAGCCAAGGCAGCTACTGCAATGCTAATCTAAAAATCCAACTTATTTTAGGAAACACCCTCTCAGACGGTAACGAAAATGGGATAAGGACTTGATCAGGAATCAAGTGTTACCTGCGTTCTAACTTTAGGCGGGCCTTTGTGGAATTTCCGCAATAAATTCTGCACCAAAAACATTCATTATTGCAGAACACCCTACATTTTATCATAAGGCGAATAAAAACTCACATTTAACGAATCCCGTAATGGTCGAAACGCTTCAGAAGGTAACTCCTCAAAATCGCGTTGTACCTAAAACAAAATCTCGACGCAGAAGCTACATCAAGCACTATACTTTTTCTTCTTTCCCGTGCTATTCGAGCATTCGAAATCCCATCAAACAAATCGCAGGAAATTCAGAGGCTTACCTTGCTTCTAAGGGTTTGACTACAAAAGATTAAGGTCTCTAGATTGCTCGACGCGTCATGAAGCAAGTTATCAGCCACCTTTGTTTACAGAAAAGAAAAAAAAAGGTCCATAAGTAAAATTCAAAAGCAAAAAGCTTCATAGCTATGGCTTCATAGACAAATTGAATCCAGAATCAAGCTCCCAATAATCATATCTCCTCAGTTGTGTGCATTGGCATTCATATCTGTTCATACAAATGATATTTCAAGTTTTCGAATTCCTAATTCAATCACACCCAATCCAATTGCTCAGCATCAACATTCATTTCCAAAACTTTCGAATCAAGACACAAACTCTACACAGCTACACACTACCAAAAACTTTAGAAGATTCGAGCGAAAGCAATCCAATCCGTAAAACCTCCAAACAATCGCCCGATGAACGAATCCACCGAGCGAGATCGATTCCGCTCGCCATAGCCGAAACCTGAAAAGCTATTCGTTCGGTTCGCTCACCTGCCAAGCGTCGAGAGTCCGCTGAAACTCCTGAAGCCATCGATCGGCCTGAACTCGGACCGCGTCCTCGGGGTGGTGATACAGAGCCGTTAGGGCTTCCTTCACTGTGTTCTGGAGCTCCATAGCTTCTCTCTCTCTCTGAGCTTCGAATTCGAACTGCGATTTTCTTTTCGATTTTTTTTTTTTTGGGAAAAATTGGCTCACTTTCTCTCTCTATCTCCTCTTTCTCTCTCCTCTGTGCGCTTTTTATTTTTATTTATTTATTTTATATTTATTTTTTGGCGCCTCCACTCCAGTGAGGGAAGGGTCAGGGTTGATCGGGCACGGAGAGGATGAAATCTGGACCGTCCGATCTGGGCTGCAGGTTTGACTCCTTTGGTCAATGGCTCAATGAGGTTATAGTTTGATTTATTGGGGGTCTGGAGATGGTGACACGTGGAGGGCGATTAGAGGGGTTTGGTGGGCTTGATGTGGGACCTACTTGACAGCGTATTGGTGTTGAGATCTCCGTTGGAGGGTAACGGGAAAATTATTTGAGTTTTTTTTATTTAACAAGTAATATTTATATTTATTAGGAGATATTTGCGGGATAAATACTCGATCTTGAAATAAGTCCGTCGGTATATTCTCAATCTTTTTTTTAAGTGATTGTCAAGAAAGAGTTACGCTAATATAAAATATCATATCGTAAACACCCTTATGCTAAATGATCATGTTCATCGTGACATTAGAATCCGAAAACTAAAAAACATGTCGAATTCTAATTTTGTCTATTTCTTTTTTTAAAGTTTGTTGCGCGAGAGATATGGGCTTGTTTATGGTTAAACTCCGATGACATCAATTATTCAATATTTTTATTAAATTAGCAAAGCAAGTTGGTCTCTACTTTAATTGATGTTAACTCGATGTAGAAGAAACTAGACTTCGCCATAATTTTGTATTTTTTAATACTTAAAAAATAAATTGAGCATGCATGGGTGCCTTTGGTACAAATTTAGTACTTATATCGTAAATATCTTATCATTAATACCCTCTAAATTTTGTCCTCGTCACAAATTAACCCCTCAACTATTTGTTATCTGTTTATCGTTTGAACTTATCATTTTTCATAAGTGCGAACTATTTCGTATCAGTTTGTCTCACAATCTTATAATCTTGTCTCTCATTACCCCCCTTAAAACTTTTTTATGTTTATTTGTCCTTCTAATTCTTAATTTATATCAAATGCTACTTTTCATGTAATTAAATGAGTAAACAAATTTGACATGAGAGTATGCACTATGCACAATGCATGTTTTACGTACATTTTTCACGAAGGTATAAACCATGTCACGCAAAGTGAATGAAACTAAACGACATCCAAGTGGAAAACGACATCATCTTTTTCCACAGGATTGGTTAGGCTTTGTCATCATTGAAAGTGTGTTTGTCCAACAAAAAAGAGCTCACATTACAACTTATGTCCCAAACAAAGAGTGACGATGTTGTACTCGTCCGGTCCCAATTACCGGATCCCGAAGAACCGAGGATTTTCCAAAACGGACTGGTACATGAAACATGTATTTGGCATTTTGATTTCCTTTAAAATTAACAAAGTAGGACTCAAATCCCAAATACCGATCTCGGTTTCACTCCTATCCATAACCAAAATCTATATATATTGATAGTATTCGAGAAACTAATTAGTACAATATAACGTTGATAAATTAAGACGGCAACATAAAGTATTATATTCTCGATCTTTTAATACGAAGATAACGACCTAATTGTCCTAGAAATATTTGAATTCCCAAACAAAAACACCCTTGATCATGTATATGATAATATGATTAATATTCTTTAATCTTTGGCATCAGAAGAATGCTCGGACCACCGCCATCAACGCTAACCATTGCATCAATCTCGTCGTTGTTTTTCATGCGAAGCTTCAAATCAAAGGCAACAAATACATTTATATTAGAAATGCTGAAAATAAAATGTACAAAGATGTACGGTATCGGGTATCGGCTTTTGGACGTTTTCTCGGCACGGTCCTAACTTAAAAAAAGAAAGATTATTATAAACTTCAGCGAGTCTAGACCCCTAAGCCGGAACTGAATGGAAATGAATACTTGTGACATATGTATAGAATATTTTATTAAGTGTTTCAACATATTCTCAATCTCGTTTATAGCGGCAATACTACCCAACAACATAAAATACTATCGAGGTCAAATTTAGTCCATGTCTCACTGAGGACCATTGCACGAGGGGCATATATAAAATTTCACGATTAAACTCTGAATATATTAATTATTTCACTTTTATTAAAACTATAGAAGAACTCGTATCTCTAGCTTAATAGACATTACCCCGACATGAAAGAAAATGGACATCGACAATGTGGTGTGGCCTTTGTGTACTCATTTCACGCCACTAAAAGAGAAAATATGAATATGCCGGCCCACTTAGTACAAAATTAGATACTTATGCCACAAACATCCTCTATATGATGTATACATGAAATAAATTGCAAAAAGACCTCTTTTGAGATTTCATTTAAAAAACATACTCTCCAAATACCCCATGCTAAGAAACAAAACCACTCTTCGAAAACAGAAAAGGGAAAGGGTGTGAACCTAAATGAAAATTCAAATAAGGTTATTCTTGAAAAAAAAAACCTACATAAAATCTATCCAATTCCCAAATTACCAATTTACCCTCAATTAACAAACACATAAAAAATAAAAAAAAATAAAAAAAAACCAAGAAAGAGAACTCACTTTTTTTGGAGTGTGTTTGCCAAGAATAAGCTTTCTTTTGTAGAAGAATTTTATAGCCTCGTACTCAAATTTATTTCTCTCGCAATAAACTTTCAGAATCTGGAGCAAACGCTCCTTCCTTCCAACTATGAAAGAAAACTCGCGAGCGCGCTAAAAACGTAAACGCAAACATAAAAACATATTATTTCCGCATAATATATTTCATACAAAAATAAAAATAAAACTTTTCGGGGCAAGCATTTTTTCGCCGGGGAAAGTCATTGTCGTCCCTTGCAGTGGCGGAACCAGGAATTATGTACTGGGGGGGTCGGATATAATTTTTTGTCAAAAATTTAATTTGAGGGGGTAGTATTAAAATTTTGGTGAAAATTAAGGGTGATTTAACTATAATTTTATATATACTTACATTAGATTTTTTGAAAAATAGGGTATTATTTACACAACTTTTTTTTGGAGGGGTGGTTTGAACCACACCCCCTCTCCACATACATCCGCCAATGGTCCCTTGGCCGGTAAAAGTACTTATACCAGCCGGAAAACGACAACATTTCGATAAACATCCTTCCCAAACACCATAATAACTTTTCGCGGTATTTTCCAGGTTTTTTTTTCCACCGGGAAAAGTCATTCTTGAAAACTAAAACAGTGGAAAAACACCGTTTTCCGGCGCCATAACTTGGCCAATGAAAGTGTTTGAGGGCGTTTCATAAAATTATTTTACCGGCGCATTACCAACGTCGGACGCCTTTCCCGGGAGCTTTGCTAAGCCGTAAAAGTACTTTAACCGGCTGAACGCCAAAAGACACTAGAAAGTACAAAAACAACATTTTCCGACGCCATATCTTCGCCGATAAAAGTGTTTCAGGCTGTCCAAAAAGCTCCGAAAGACTCCGAAAAGCGTCTTTTACCGGCAAAGTACTCGCCACACATAATAATTTATAACATATTTTTGTTAACAAGATACTATCTTTCTATAATATACCTGACATGTGACTCTGAGCTTGATTTTTCTTTCTTCTCGTTCTCGTTCTCCTTCGTCCGTGGATCTTGGTCTCTTGACGCCGGAGGTAGTCGGAGAAGCCATTTTCGGTTGATGAGAAGCTCGCTCGAGGAGGGTTTTCTCAGAGAAGAAGAGACAAGGTAAAGTAGTGAAGAAGGTGAAGAGATGGAATTAAAGACAATGTGATGTGAATCTGTACCGACTGTTGCGCAATAATCATCATAATAACTTGTTTACTTCATATATCCATACATGGAACATGCGTACGTTAATAGACTTCAGAGATTCCAAAAACAGTAATTGACAAAATGACCCCTCAATTCTTTATTTTCGGCAGAAATGCCACGTCTATTTTCAAAATTATCCGCGTAAAAGATGACCAATACGATAATTATGACTTACATACTTGAAGATGTTTTCTTGATTAAGATGAAAATTTCATAAGATTGGAGACAAATAATACCGTCGATGAAAATAATCTCAAACGAGTCGGTGTTGCGCACATTTTTTTGTCATTTTGTAACGCTTAGGGATCTCGTGTAATTTTTTTACAAGTTCACGAAACCATTTTGCGGAAAAAAGAAAACTAAAGTTAAGAATTTGGCGTTACTGCCGATTACTAAATATTTTAAACACACCATAGATACCCACGAAATAATACGGTTTTTCGAAGAAGTACAATTTTCGTCATAAGTCGTTTCTTTATTAAGATAGATTATATTTTAAACTATTTTTTATTTTTTTTTACATAGGTGTGTTCTAATTTATATATATATATATAACAGTTACAAATCAATTATAAACAGTTACTTGACACATATTGAATATTGATTGAACACATTAAAAAATTCGTAAAAACAAATAAATATAACAAAAACAAAATTAACAAAATTCAGTAAATATTTTAAATATTTAATAAACATAAGAATTAAAAAAATATCTATTGATCAGGTGGCCATCGCCCTTGGGCTTGTCCGAATACCGAACTCCGGTTCAGGAGACCGAGCCCAACGTTCCTGCCTTATTGAGCATCGCCTCGGCATGCCCAAGCCCGACGGATGCCCAATTTTACACCCGTAAACACACAAACACACGCACACACATATATATATACACAAATATATATTTATATAATATCAGCCCAATTTTGTAAACGACGATTTTTTTCAAATCACTTGCAAAAGTTAAACGACACTTTCTCTACAGAAAGGTAAAACGACATCAATTTCTTTTTCTTTTTATATTTTTATTTTCATCGATTTCTCTTTCCCCTCACTCAAGCCAAAGCCTTCTCTCTCTTCTAAGAATCTCTGGTTTTTCTCTCTTCAGTCTCTCTCTCTCTCTCTCTCTCGCTCGAGCTCGAATCTGCATTTCTCAATCCTCATCTCTCTCTGGCGATTCGCGCTCACAGGTAATCCCCAAGCTCGTCTGAATCTCCATTGCTTCACTGTATAGTTTCAATTCGGAATTCTCCATTTCGTGGTCAATCGAGGGTTTACGGACGCGATCTTCTCGTTTTGGGGGCTTGCTGAGATTGCTGATCTCCGAGCTCGTTTCTGAACAATCTTGCTCCTTTTGTTCTTCAGATTGTTCTGTTTGTGTCGATTGGAGCTTTGAATCTGGATGAGAAACTCTAGTTTTAGGCTTTCGTATAGAAAATTTATAGTCACAGATTGTTGTTTTCGGACGAAGGAATCATTGAAGTTCTTGTAGTTATAAACCATGAGCAACTTAACAAGGGCACAGACGATCACTGATTTGCTTGTGCTTTTGATTTTCTTTGATTGCCGGCCCGGAAAAATGTGGCCGGTCGGGTCGAGATTTTTCCGGCTGTCTGAACTGAACAGATAAGACATGAAAAGGGTATTGGTATTTGCTTCCTTTCTACTTGGTAAATTGTGATCCTATCCGGGTTTTAGCACGTTCAGTGTAAAGATTAGATGGAGATTGATTTCGGTAAGCTCAAGTCCCGATCCTTGCGGGTTTGACTGGTTTAGTTATGGAGCCTTTTGTCTACTTTTTCTCCGTTTTAAGCGTCGACTTTAGATTGTTTTAAGCCTCATTTTTATTAGTAATGATGTGCCTTTCCATCATATATACTCTCTGATCCCATATGTCAAAGCACACAATTTTCTCGATAGCACGCAAGAACTAGCGCCGTTTTTTTTATCCTCATCAAGAATGGATATTTTCTAATATATCCTTTTTCTTATCCGGTTTTTGTTATCCTCATCAAGAATGGATATTTTCTAATATATCCTTTTTCTTATCCACAGGCCTAAGTAAAGATGTCTAGAAGATATGATAGTCGCACCACCATCTTCTCTCCCGAGGGTCGGCTCTACCAGGTGGAGTATGCAATGGAGGCCATCGGTAATGCTGGTACGGCAATTGGCATACTGTCGAAAGACGGCGTCGTCCTCGTCGGCGAAAAGAAGGTCACTTCCAAGCTCCTTCAGACCTCAACATCCACTGAGAAGATGTACAAGATCGACGACCACGTCGCTTGCGCCGTCGCCGGAATAATGTCCGACGCCAACATCCTGATAAACACCGCCAGAGTCCAAGCCCAGCGCTACACATTTTCTTACCAAGAGCCGATGCCCGTTGAGCAGCTCGTCCAATCGCTCTGCGATACTAAACAAGGGTACTATAGTAAATTTAGTATTTTTATTATTAAATTAGAGATATTATGATCACGAAATTTAATATATAAAAAAAAAATCACAGTTACACCCAGTTTGGCGGGCTCCGCCCATTCGGCGTCTCGTTCCTCTTCGCCGGTTGGGACAAGAACTTCGGGTTCCAGCTCTACACCAGCGACCCGAGCGGAAACTACGGAGGCTGGAAAGCCGCCGCCATCGGAGCCAACAACCAGGCGGCTCAGTCGATGCTGAAGCAGGACTACAAGGATGACATGTCGAGAGAAGAGGCCGTCCACCTGGCGCTGAAGGTGCTCAGCAAGACGATGGACAGCACGAGCCTCACCTCCGACAAGCTCGAGCTCGCCGAGGTGTTTCTCTCTCCTAAAGGCGTTGTGAAGTACCAGGTTTGCTCGCCCGAGGCGCTCGGCAAGCTGCTGGTGAAATCCGGTGTGACTCAGCCCACAGCCGAAGCTTCCTAAGCTGTTGTTTTCCCGTGCCCCGTTTTTCGCGGCGTTGACCTCAATGGACGTTAAATTTTTACGATACTTGCGGATATGTCGTTTAGTCGATGTAGTTTGTACTTTAAGCCACATTCTTCTGCTTGGGTTTAAACTATAATGTCGTTTAATCAACCTTCTCTTTTAAATTTTAATACTGTTATTGATATACTGGAATCCGATAACTGCGCGACGGTCTAATGTGTGTGTGGGTATACCGAGGAATTACGGGTGAACACATTGGCTTCCTCTACGATAAGAGAGTTCAATCCGTGAGCGTAAAACCAATATATCAATCTTCTACATTCCTTGACAGCCCTGATATGAAGACTCAGCGCGACCATGAAACCGAAGAGGACTTCACCGGCGTCACTCAATTCATACATCTCGAAGTCCAACTAAGCGATCACGGCTTAGAGATGCGGCGTGCAACCAACCAAGGGAAGACTTCGAATTAGTGACGCGTGACTCTCTTTCTTGTTAGGGTATCGAAGGACGTTTGGTATATTGAATTTATACGTTCTAAGCTCATTTCTAAGACCGGCAATATTGTAAATCAAAGCAAAGATTCGATTAATTAGAATATGAATCCACGAGTTTTGATATGGATTGACAATCATTCCATTGGCGTTGTTTGGATCTAATCAGGTATACAATTAAAATATACCATTCTCCTAGTTTCGCCTTATATGCGTGCATTCTTCCTCTCGTTTTTGTCGTTCTCCAATGGGGGGCTTGCTTCATCCCTGCGTGCCCGCTAAGATCGTGATCCAAATGTGCTAAATTCCATCTTAATTTTTTTTGGTGTTGGTTAGTCGTGTAGGCGGATAAATCTTTAGACTTCTAGATTTAAAATAAAAAATTGTAGAATTATATTGATTGCAAGCATAAATATAATATTTTATTTTTCTACCCAACATAAATATAATATTTCAATGATAGATATCTATTAATATTCATGAAAAAGTGGAACACATTAAAGACAATCTACAACAGAAAGTCTAGAATTACATTGAATTCATAGCCTTAATTGCATGCATAATTATAATAGTTCAATCAAACATAGCTATGCATGATCTTTCCATGTGGTAATTTAAAATGATATGAGAATCATCCTTTACAATCACTTACCATTTTAATAATAACATTTGAGAGAAATATAAGAATAGAAGTAATGGTTGTTGATTCATCGTTGCACGAGAAAGGCACCGTAAAGAAGCGGCATCGCAGGGGGCTCGCCGAGTCGCCGTTGCATTTTGTACGTCGAGCGAGCGGCGAGAACCAAAGGCACATAACGTTGTGGAGAAATAAATGATAAAGTTAAAACATTCATCAATAATCCAAAGAAGCTCGAGTCACGTGGATTTTGAATGGAAATGGCCTCGACGAGCAAAACTCCGCGTTGACGTTTCGCAGTTGTGTGGATACATATTGCATTGACCTTTTCATTTTACTGTTATATATATATATATGTATATATATACACACATGCATTAAATAGGGTCGTTTTCACTTCTTTTACATTGTCGTTTTCAGAGCTAGTGCAGTTTCTATCTTCATTGTCGTTTTTATCCTTCGTATGGAACAAACGACGTCGTATAGAGAAAACGACATTCTCCAAAACCCCTCTAAAAACTCAGCCTCGGAGCTGTGAAGCGAGAAGAAGCCATGGATTTCGAGAGCGACTCGCCGGAGATTCTCATACCGGAGGACTGGTCCGCCGCCGCCGAATCCATCGCCGCCGCTTCTCCGGCGCCGATCGCCTTCATCTGCGGCCCCAAGAACTCCGGCAAAACCACCTTCTCGCGCCACCTCCTCAACGTTCTCCTGCAACGGTACCTTCTCTCTCTCTCTCGTCGCGAAATTTTCCGATTCTGTTAATCATTTGAATTTCTGTAAATTTGTCATATCTTCGATGAATTTTTATGATCCTTGCTCTTTTTGTTGGGAGATTGTGTAGTGTGTATGTATGGATTTGATAGCTTAGGGGTTTGAATTCGAGCTTCGTTGTGGTAGGTATTCGAAGGTAGCGTATTTGGACACGGATGTCGGTCAGGCCGTGTTCACGCCCCCGGGATTTCTCTCTCTCGTCGTGGTTGATAAACAAAATCCAGGTGTTTCTTCGCGTCTTCGATTAATAAAAATCCCGTTGATTGTTAGGTTTGTTGTTGCGTTCGGGTCAGTGATACGAGATTGCGTTGTACTTTCTTATGAGCAGATTTGGCGATTCCGTGCTTGAAAACGCCGGAGAGGTGCGTGACACGAAGTCGTTGTACTACTTTAGCTTCAAAATAGGAACTGGTCTTCATCTGATAGTGATGCTCTTTCCTTTGCTAGATCGTATTTCTTCGGTGACATTTCATCTAAAAGAGACCCGAAAGCTTACATATCGTATGTATCCTCTTTATGCAATCACTATCGGAAGGAGTACTGCAAATCCGATGATACAGGAAACCCAAATAGGACCAAAGTTCCTCTTCTTGTCAACACGCCGGGTTGGGTGAAAGGTGCGGTGCTTCTACTAGTTTTATTATTTGTTAACAAAGTAAGATATTGAGTAAACATTATTGGTCCTTCCTGAACTTATCGCTCTTAACAGTTTTTCCCTTGATTGAATTTTTTGTATCAATTTCCCCCTAGGGCTTAAAACTGTACAAACGTTAGCGATTTCTGATAAATTTTAAGCGAAATTTTTTATTTTTCATAAGGTATTTGCATTGTCTCAAATTACCCCTAAACTTGTCTAAATGTAGCATTAACCCCATCAAACTTTGCCCATAAATTTGCAGATAATAATTAACATGTAATAAATTCAAGGGGAAACATAATATTAAAAAGTTCAGCAGGAGAGTTGATGCATAGCGATAACCGATAAGTTTAGGGGGGATTAGTGAATTTTAATTTAACAACTTTCTAAATACGTTCTTCTTGAGAACCAAAGCTCAAAGAGACGGATTGTTTCTATATTCTTGATCGAATTTTGGTTTATGCTTTTGTTTATTACGCAGGTGTTGGTTACGACATATTGGTGGATATGTTGAAGTGCATTGCTCCGACACATGTCGTTAAAATAAACGCTTACGCTAAGAATAAAAATCTGCCAAGTGGCGTTTTCTGGTCCGAGAGGGGCAATAAAGAGGTGGCTAAACTAATTGAAATCGATTCGGCTCCTCAAGATTCATCCAATAATCTGTAAGTTTATAATTTTATTAGACTCGGTTTGAAGAAAATAATATCTTGGAGATCTTTTTATTCATATGATTTATTTATTTTTCTTTCTTATCCAATTTCCCTGTAGTGTTAAGAAGGATGCGAACCTTTTGCGGGATTTAGGAATAATGGCGTACTTCAGACAGTGCTTTCAGAGTAACACTAGCATCACTACAATCAGAGAACTTGCACAGGCTCTCACATCTCAACCTCCATACGAAGTTCCGTTATCGACCATAACGATTAGAAACCTCTACTCTCAGGTCAGATTATTATCTTTATCTAAAGTGCATTTTCAACGTGTTGATCAATATCACAGCAGGCATTTATAAGTTCCCACTCTCGTTTTAGGTTCCGATTTCCGAGATCTTCTACGCTTTGAACGCAAGTATAGTTGGCCTGGCGATTAGCGCTCGTGAAGGTCCTGAAAGCTTGCCGTTGTGTGTCGGTCTTGGTGAGTTGCTCCCAAGCTCTACCATTTCATCGATGGATATTATCAACCGCGATTTTTTGTTATAAAAAATAAAAATCAACGCTACGAGCAACTAGAAATTGTATGGTCAAACTCAGTTGCGGGCTTGCGGCATTTGGTTTCAGGGATTGTGAGAGGCATAGACACATCGAAAGGTCTACTATATGTCATCACGCCGGTTCCGCCGAGCGCTCTGGAAAAGGTTGACCTGTTTTTGCAAGGGCTTATCCAGATTCCTACTGGCTTGTTACAGGTTTGTTCTCTCGCATAGGACCCGAGATATAAATCAAAGATGAAACCCGAGAACTTTACTAATAATAAACCCGGGTCTCTAATTCGAGAGTTATAGCGAGAAAACTCTTCCGAAAATCTATTATAGCGAGAAACACGAACACTTTATTATCCGCGCAGATCTAATATGTTTTTATTTTTTTTATTTTCAGGTTCAGGGGTGTGTATCACCGTATATGTCTTCAAATGTATTGTGTACGAGCTAACTCATAAGAAGCTTGTTCCTTGCTAAACAAGTTACCAAAGAGAAATTGGTACACAATTTTGTCACCTTTATCTTCAAATTAATACGTAATAGCAAATGCTACTATTTCATGTTGTATAAAGATATTTTAACTCTATTTCTTTTAATTTTATGACGTTTTCGCAATCTTTATGATTTTTCGGTTTTAAGACACTATCCTTTGGCGAAAAATGTGCCTGCAGCGGTAAGAACCGAGTTATAAATAAAATACGAAACCGAACACTTCATTAGTGAAATAACCCACGTCTCTAGTTCGTGAGTTAAACTTGGAAAACGCAGTGTTTTGTTGACGAACAATCTTATAAAATCAACAATAATTTACTGCCATTTATGTTATAAACTAATAACTGATTACAAGTATGCTATTTTCAGCTTCTTAATTATCTGGTTCCAAATTATAAAAGTAACATTTTCATTTGAAACCACGTACATATATAGTTGTTGAGACTGGTATTTTTCGTCTATGTTTGGTATGGTGAACGTTTTTATTTACTTTTTCTATGTCGTAAGATCCGAGTACGAAACTCGATATAATACAAGTTCAAACGCTAAACCTCGGAGGTAACGGGCACGGATTAAATTTTGCCTTAATCTACGTACTTAACAAGGCATGCCTGCATGCATGCATGCATTATTTCAAATATTTTAGTGGAAATGAATGTGACCAAAAACGACAGGTTTTTCAACGTTGTAGTTCGTTAGAAAATGCATGGCAGACCGTTATTGTAGGTCAACGCATCTCTATCCATTTATAGTAACACAAAATCCACCGTCCAAAGTCAAACTCAAGTTTTGATTGATTTCACACAAAAACCAACATACTTTCCTTCTCTCTCATCAAGAACCACCCTCGTCGGAGAAAAAGAGGTCATGATCTAGGTCCGGTCCGATCAACGGTCATGATCTTCTTTCCCGCCATCGAGCAACAACCCTTCTGACCAATCATCGCAATACCGAGATTCGCGTTTTCTCACGCGCGAGTAAGTATATTTTAGAAATTGAACTTGTTTTTCGAAAAAAGTAAGTATTTGAATTTGTACCTCGGAGATATAAGTTCAAATGATGAACCGTCGGAGTTAGTCTTATTGACGGTTTTTACGTATTTTTTTGTTGCGAGAATTCGAAAGGAATAAAAAGGTAGGGCAATGGTGACGCGTCCCTTTTGTAATTTCGTCATCTTCGCCGTGCTCGAGTGGGTCCTCATAGCGCTCCTCTTCGTGGACGGCTTTGTAGCGTTCGCCGCCAGCGAGTTCGCACGGCTCTTCGGGCTCCGGCCGCCGTGCCTGTTCTGCACGAGGATAGACCGCGTCTTTGTCAACCGCGAGCACAACTTCCACTTCAACGCCTTGCTCTGCGGTGCCCACAAGCGCGAGGTCTCGTCGCTCGCTTACTGCCACAGCCACCTTCGGGTCGCCGACATCCGGCGGATGTGCGAGGCCTGCCTCCTTTCCTTCGCCAACGCCGACGCCAGCAAGTCGGCCCTTGCTGGGATTCTTCAGAAGGATGTCGAGCGCCTTATCGAAGACAACGGCCTCGGGCCGGCTCGTCATGGCGTCGCCGTTGAAGAAGCTAATAACGAGTCCGAGATTAAGAGCGAGGAAACCGGGTGTTCGTGCTGCGGAGAGGTGGTGCGGAAGAAGGCGAAGTCGCCTGTGAAAGGACGGGTCAGCGTTCTGGCGGGTCCGGCACCGTCTCCTCGGGCGACGAGGTTTTCGATGCGGAGGAGGGGGAGTGAGATCAAGATTTTTTCCGAGAATGAGACGGAGGTTGTTGGCGATGGGGTTATTAGTACCGAGAAACGTAAGTCAAAACCATATACATTACATACATATATATATATATATATATATATATGTAAATACTATAGTGTATATCTATATACATATATCTTTATTTTTTTAGGTCTGAAAAGCTCTTTTGATCAATCATCTATGTGCATGATAATGTGAGACATGAAACCTTACGTTACAAGTGAATCATGAAAAATATATGATAGAATATATAGTTATATAACACATTAATTAATTTATACAAGACCGTTTATCGAAACCGCTTGCAAGTCTAATTTTACGAGTATGTACCGAGGAGTGTACGATTATACTGATGGAGTTCTCGTAAGATTTTAAAAACCAGCAACCAATTGCGTTGGATCCGATTTCAAGGTAATTTTGAAAACCGACAAGTATTTCGTAAAGTAATAATATTTAGATATAAATTTAAGTACAAAAAATATAGGAGTTCTATGAATTTGTATTCTCATTTAAATATGTGTTATATCCCGTCGTTGATACAAGTTCATTTTATTCGCAGTGAGAGAAGATGTCAAAGCAGCAATGATGCAACTCATAGGAAAGGACCAACCGGACGACCCAACCGAGGACGCCAACAAAACCCCGAACATCATCCGAAGCAACCGATTCTTCGGAATCCCTCTCACAGACTCCGCCTCCAACAGCCCCCGCCTCGGCCCCCGTGCACTCTCGAGAAAATCCCCCCTCGAGAAGACCGAGCTCGCTTCCGACGCCCAAAACGAGGCGGAATTGTCGGACTCTGTCCTGCAGGGGCTGAGGAAGCAGGTCCGCTTGGACAGCACGTCGCTCACTGAGCTCTACATTGAGCTGGACGAGGAGCGGAGTGCGTCGGCGATTGCGGCGAACAACGCGATGGCGATGATCACGCGGTTACAGGCTGAGAAGGCGCGCCTGCAAATGGAGGCGCTGCAGTACCAGCGGGTTATGGAGGAGCAGTTCGAGTACGACCAGGAAGCGCTTCAGGAGGCGAACGAACTGCTCATGAAGCGGGACGACGACGTCCGGGCTCTCCAGGAGGAGATCGAGGCTTACAGGGAGCGGTTCGGGGCCTTGAGAGAGGAAGAGGAGAGGTGCCAGGTGTCGGAGGGCGGTGATTCGCCGGACGGTGTCGGGACGGAGGCGGCGCTGAAGGATTTCAAGGAGGAGAAGACGTATATTCTTGGGATGAAGAAGTCGGAGCAGAGGGAGGATTCGTGTGAGAACGGTGCGGATTCTTCGGAGTTCGTCAATGGGGAAGACGAGACAGGTATGTCGTGATCCCGTCTTAAATATATTTGTATGCCGCTCATTTACGGCGGAAGAAAAACGTGATAACATAAGATAAGCTTGTGTAGTCTTGGGCATCGGGCGGGCTTGCCCAACCCGAGCCCTGATGCCCAGGAAGCCTAGTTTGGCGCCTGATGCCCAGGCATCGGGTGATCAAGCCCGAGCCCGATGCCTAGTTCTGGCGGGCTTGTCCCGGTCATGTATATATTTATTTTTCAAAGCGTAACCATTGTAAAACAAATTTATTTATTTTTTAAATAATTGTTAGAGTTAACTCTTTAGATCCAACAATTGTTGAAAAGAAAAAAAAATCACGAATGTCCGATTTCGGGACCTCGGACGGGCCAGCCTTACCCGAGCCACATCAGGCTTGGGCTTCGAGGCCCGAAAAACTCGGGCTCAGGCTGATGCGGCCCGCCCGAATGTCCATGTATACACTATACTTTTATCTTTTAAGTGATGGGTCCACAAAATTGAAAAAAGAATAAGAAGAATATTAATTCATGTTTGAATTTTGAATGACAGAAAAGGAGTCCACATGAGATGAGGGAGTGGAATTTGGATAGAATCAGAATCTACACACACTTTGTTTGTACATCTTCATTAGGGTTGCTCTGCTTTCATGGTGTTCTTCAGATCCCAATTTCATTATATAATTAATTATATATTATAATCTTTTTGCCTTTCCATTTCTTCATATATATAAAAATATTTAAAGCTCAATTGAGATGAAACTCAGATAAGCAATTCCTAGTAATTAAATAAACTTCCTACTTGATTAAGTTGTTATTAATTAGTATTGGATAATAAATAATAGTAAAGCCAATTATTAGTTTTAATTTAAGATCATAAAAAGTAGAAAGAAAAACAAAATAAATAAACAAACAAAGAAAAAAATGTTGTCGTTTTTACAAATTCACGAGATATTTACAAATGATCGTCGTACATGCGTATTAATTCATCACTTTCCACACAGCCTTGTAAAATTACAATTTACACGTCGTTTATCGTTTTCATATTGTCGTTTATTGTCTTGCCCAGCTATGTTATTAAATTATAGGGTTAATGACGGTAAAAATACCCAAAGTTTGGTCAAAGAACCCCTCGGGTACCCAAAGTTTAAAAGTGGTGGCAAAAATACCTAAAGTCACATTTGGGGAGTTGATCACTTCATTCTTGTAACGTCATTAACTTACCCAATAACTCTGGCCACGTGGAAAAATCTGTTTCGTTAATGTAATCATTAGAGGTTCAATTAGTTGTATTAAATAGTATTACTTAGGGGTTTAATTCGTTGTTTTCTCGTAAACGAGGCTGATGTGGGCTTGTCAACGTGGAAAAAATTGTTCTGTCGGCAACCCACGTTTGTCCGCGTGGTCAGAGTTAACATGTAAATTAACGGTGTTACGAGATTGGAGTGGTCAACTCCCCAAATATGACTTTGGGTATTTTTACCACCATTTTTAAACTTTGGGTACCCGAGGGGTTCTTTGACCAAACTTTAGGTATTTTCGCCATCATTAACCCTAAATTATATGTACAATTTCGATTTCGACACAAAATATTCATGTCGTTTTTTCGCAAATTTGTAACGGCAACATTACAAGATTTATGTAGAGGTGAGAACTAACTTTTATAAAATAAATATAAAAAAAACTCTTTAACTTTTATATCAACACTTATTAAGCTTTATAATAACTTTCATATGCATAAAGACATGTGTATGCAATGCAATGATGAAATTTTATGAAAAACTAAAAAAATAAAATAAACATTCGAAGCTTTGGTGGAAGTTTAATACTCATCAATAATTTATATAATTATATTTTAATAAATATTTTAAAATGCTATTATCCTTGTATCGATCGATTATCAGTGTACCTATAAAATCTGATTGTCATAATCAGTTTAATAATTAAACTCTCAAAAAATCCCATTGACATATCCATAAATTAGATCATCGGACGATTATCGATTTTTCGAGTTCTTAAAACTTGGCACGGACAGTTAAGATCATCGGACGGTTATCAATTTTTCGAGCTCTTAAAACTTGGCACGGACAGTGAGATGGGTGGGAACTTTGAGAAGTGTAAAATAGTGTCAATTTGGGATATAAAAATCCATTTAAAAGCGCATGTAATGATTGTAGCCATTTGTGTATCTGTTAACTACAACTTTTGGAACATGCATTGCCCTAACATCAATTAAATAACATAGGCCATTGTGTAACCACTTCTTCTTAATATATATATATATATATAATCATTGTGAATATCTTAATCTAGAGACTGAATATATGCTAAAAGAATTATAATAATTTTTTTAGTAAAACTGGAATTGGATCTACATCAGATCATCTATAGTGACAATTGAAACTCCACTTCCAATTTGTAAAAAACCGGAACCAGAGAATACCCGATTCCCAGTATTTCACGTTGAATCCCCGGTTTTTTAATCGGGATTTTTATGAATTGGTAATAAAGAATGGTCGTCATATGACATCAAAAGCTTAAGAAACCATAGTTTTCATAAAGAATGCAAAAAATATAATTGAAAGATAATTTGCTAAAACTGTCTTCGTGAGTGTTTAAATACACGATAGTATTGTTTGTAGCACCTCTCAACTATATAACAAGCTAAAAGAAATAAAACCCTATAATAATAAACTCAAATGGAACAAATATTAACCAACATAACAACAATAAAATTATTTTTTTCCTTTTTCCCTGGGCTCAATTAAAATTTAAAACAGCAAAACTCCTTTCTTTGCAAGATAAATCTACAAACACGAACACGACGGCACAGCAAAAATTGGGAACGGTTGGCGAGTTTACAAAAAATAATCGGGCGTTCTGCGAGTGGTGTCGGGCTCGACCTGACGCGGCGCCGGGTCGAACTGGAGGAAGTTTTGCTCCATGTTCTCCCCGATCTCGAGAATCGCAGCCATGTTTCCACATCGGTAACAGTAGTTTGGGGCGCTAAATACTGTCACCACGTTCTTTTCCTATAACCCATATCATAATAGATTTCAACGCATAAGAAACTCGAAACACAAAATTGAACATACTAGGGAGGGCGGACTGGAACTAGGTTTTTCAGGCTTTCAAACCGGTGCCCGGTTTTATAGAAAATGGAAAGTTTGGGAGCTGAGAACCGGATCAGAACTGAACCAATCCCGACTTAATGTCAATACTGGGTAAAGACCCAGTTTTGTTACCCCGGAAACATATGTGATACATCTAAATCAAATAATAAAAGTATAGGTTCCCAATCTTTTTATGTTGCCTAAACTCGATCCTCGTTTCCGATGTTTAGTATAAAAAAAGTAAGTTTTAACCGGGACCAAGAATCGGGAACTGACCTCAGGATAAAATTTTAACCTACAAAAATTGTATTTCTCTAACCTGACACCCAATTATACAAAAGTTTTAACCGAAAAAATTGCAATTTAGTGAAAATTTTCTCTAATCTGATACCGATTATACCCTTGCTATAATAATCATTTATTAAATTTTAACATGCATGGAATCTCGAACACATTACTGACACATAAATAATCGAATTTAGTGAGTATGTTGTCAGACCTGACACCAATTATAGCCTTCCATAACGAGCTGGTGAGCTCTGGAAATAAGAGTGAGACCATTGGTGTGGTTGAATTGGGCTGCAATATCCTGCCCAAATGTATACCCTGCGCCTCTCGGAGATATTCCCCACCCACATCGATCATCCGGGTCGGACCATAGAAGATCACACATTGGGCCCTCATGAGGGACCTATTCCAATGTAAACAATATAGATTAAAAGATTAGAATTTTCGCACAAATAATCCCCTAATCTATTTGGGTCGTGCATACCCCTATAACTATGTATTTGACAGTCTTAAAAATTAACAGATTAGAGAGGGGTTTTATGTGCAAGTGAAACAACAATTATATTTGGAGATTTGAGTAACATCTCGAGAGCAGGGGTATTTGTGCACTACCCGAGCAGATTAGGGGGCATTTGGGCAAGTAAACGTAAGAGTGATAACATAATCAAAGCATAACTACTTCACCTCTTGTATCCGATCCAAGGCACGGATGTTGTCCAAAGTATCCAGAGAGGGAGAGAGACCACCGTGCAAGCAGAAGACCTGTACATGAATGATTAAAATATGAAAACTTTGCATAGAAACAAATAAAACTGAATATCAAATGGAAGAAATTTGCAATACCAACCTGACTCTCAATCAAGGCTGTAAGAGGCAAGTAATCGAAAAGGTCCGTAAAGTGCTTCCAGACATTAGCGTTTCCGTATTTCCTTAAACACTCATCATAGAATCCATATCTGCAAATAGGTCAAGAAAGAAAAATGGATTATTTGGACTTTGGACCATAATTTTGTTCGCCTCCCTTTCACAATGTTAGTATTTTAAGTTAATCCGTAACCTTCATGGGAAGCAGAAAAAAAAAAAAAAAAAAAAAAACTTCCTTAAAATAGTATTGAAGACACTCAAAGACATTAAAGAGAGCTCAATATTAAAAGATTGGAAATAACAAAAGCAAATTATCCATTAAATAAGTTAATATAGTAAGTTAAAAAAAAAGTTAAATAACTTAGCTAAGAAAACAAAAATTATCTTACACTTGGGTAATTTGCCGACTTTCATGATTTCCTCTTAGAATAGTGATTCTATCTCTATAACGTACTTTCAAGGCCACAAGAAGCGTCACAGTCTCGACTGAATAGTATCCTCGATCTGCAAAATCAAGAAACCGCAAAAATTGAAGAATTGAAGCATTACCAAGCTCATACAGGTCAAAGCTTATAAAGTTTAATGACATATTGTTACAGATAAGGGTATTTTCTTAGTTAGCAACCGAGCTATAAACATACGATACAACAACAAGTTCCCTCTCGATAACACCCTATTTCCAAACTTGAGGTATATAAATTTCTATTAACCAAAATAGAAATCAATACTCCATCGAAACCATTTTATAAAATGCATTAAAGGGTCCTCTATTTTCTTGGAAGGTACTGAATAGACCTCTCTAAACTAAAGTTTCCAAGAAAACCCAATTAAATGCAACGATAATCCTAATCCTTAAACTTATCAAGTATAATATATATACACACATATATATAAATGGCACATCTCGACATTTCTCTTACACATGATAATCACCCAAACAGATCTCCATTTCTATAGATTCCGAAATCGAGAAATCTATGTCACATTCACCAACAAAAGCCTCTAATTCGCCGTAAATCACTGAGACCTACTGAGAGAGAGAGAGCTTCTATCATCGAGAAAAGCAACTACTAAACCTAGGTGGGGGCGAGCAGAGCGAGAGACTGACCGACGTAGTCGCCCATGAAGAGGTAATTGGTGTCGGGAGCGCTGCCTCCGATCCGGAAGAGCTCGAGGAGATCGTGGAACTGGCCGTGGATGTCGCCGCAGACGGTGACGGGGCACTTCACGGGCTGCACGTTCCACTCCTCCACCAGGATCGCCCGGGCCTGCTCGCAGAGCGTCTTCACCTCCGCCTCCGGGAGAGGCTTGCACTGCATCAGATGCTCAATCTGCCTCTCCAGATCGCTCTGCGACGGAGCCATCTCTCCTCTCCTCTCCTCTCCTCGGCCTTCGCCGCTCTCGATCCGCACGCCTAGGTCGGAGCTCTCAGGCCATCTTCGCCGGAGGGTGAGAGAAGTCGCCGGAGAATCTCTAGGTCCGATGAGAGAGAGAGAGAGAGAGAGAGAGAGAGAGAGAGGGTTTGGGTGAAGAAGAAGCTCTCGATTTGTTGCAGAGAGAGAGAGAAAAGAGAAGTGTTATCGGGAGATGAAGATATTTGCAAGTCCGGTCCTTCATGTTTTAAAAATTTACGCTTTGGGTTACTATTTTTAAGAACATTGCGATTCCGTACCAGACAGACATCATCAGTGTCAACTATGTCCGGTAATAATACCCAATATATCTTTATCGATTAAAGAAGGAATATTTGCGCAAAAGTATCACGAAGTATCTCACATATTCTAAATATTATTTTATCACGGTAACGTTCTAAAAAAGTAACCACCAAGCTTGTGTGGCCTAGTGATAAATCCACTATAATAAGACTCTCCATGAGGTCATGGGTCAATAACGTCGGTTGTTCTAACCGTGACAATTAATCATGAATATGGGTACATGTAATCTTGGTTAGTAGCGTCACCCCATTAAAAAAATATAGAAAAGTAACAAAAAATTTATCATAATTTTAAATTTTACTTTATTCTTGTAAAAGGTTACAGATATAAAAAAAAATTACGACATTATCGTGTCGTAAGTTTTATATTTTTTACAACGTAACTATTTTTAGTTTTTAAAAAGTTTTGCCGCGATAAGATCCTTGCCTGCGTAATCAGTGAACAAAGTTTAATCATATACTTAAATTTATAACTTGCAATGAGATATACCATGAATGCTTGTTGTATCAAACCCTTCAGAGTCGGGTAGGGAATGATCGGAATCGACCGATGGGCTCGAAGAATCGATCGCGAAATTAATAGCTTTGTCTACTGGAGGAATGAGTAAAATAGATCAATATTGCGCTCGTCAAATGGTAGAACTTCAAGTGATAAATGATGATAGCACCTGCGATATAAGATCACAAAGCACCTTCTTTCTCGCAAAAATATTTTTAGCAAATCACTATTACGCCTTCATTCTAACAAGAGAAGAATAATAATCGCATGAATCTCGCACCTGGGAGACGAATGCTTCGAGCGCTTCGAGCAAGGTGAGCAAGCGAGCGAGATGTGAAGAATCTCACGTTTCACTCTCAAACTTAAGAACTGGATTTAAGTGTCTTGATACGGACTTTGAAAAGCCCAATGAGTTTGAACAAAATTTGTAATCTATTACACCTCTACTTTATATATTTTTATTATTACAGTAGTATATGCCACATTAACATGTACATTTTAATAATACGCGACATTTAAATGAAAAATTAAAATCTAAAAGTTATGGGCATCTTTTGTGAAGAAATAAATTAGGGATATTTTAGTATGCCATAATTGATAATATTTTGTATAATATAAAGTGCATTCATCTTCTCGAAATACAAGTTTAACTAAACATGGTAATCATTTACAATTACAATTACGATTCCATTTTATTTCGATTATAAGTACGATTTTACAATTACATTCAACTCACGCCGCCTTATAGAGGAATTGGAATGAACAAACCAATTACGTAACCTTAGAGCATTAATTCAACGGTAAAAATGTATGGTTGATATGCACGTCAGTTAAAGCGTTCGTGAACGTGAAGTATGATTATATTTCTCATATATAATTTGGATCCAACTGATCATTTTTATCCCACGAGCACATACCAAACCTGTGTATGTCGCGACTGCAAGCCAATCCTGAGAAGCCACAACCTATTATTATAAAAGAATAAATCTTCAAATATTCTGTAATATTTTGAGTCTTAATCATAGACTTAAATTTATAACTTGCAATAAGATATAACATAAATCCTTGTTGTATCAAACTCTTAAGAGTCGGGTAGGGAATGATCGAAATCGGCCTATGGGCCCGAAGAATCGTTCAAGAGATTAGTAGAATTGTCCAATAGAGGAGAGAGTAAAACATATCAATTATATGCTCGTCAATGGGTAGAACTTCAAGTCATAAATGACGATAGCACCTGCGATATTAAATTACGAAGCGCTTTCTATTTCGCATGATAGAAATGTATGATTGATATGCCACGCCACTTAAAGCATTCATAAATGTAAAATATGATTCTATTTCTCACAAGTAATGTGAAATCCGAGATGTTATCCAAAATTTTATTATAAAATAATAATAAAATTAATAACTTCAATAATATTGTAAAAATCTAAGATCCCCATGTTTTTGTTGATACAAAAGTTATAAACCGAAATAGAGTGGTTAATGATGACTGATTATGGAATGACAAAAAGAAAGACTCCATTTTTGTTGATAAAGAGTCATCAACAACAAAAGCAAACTACGGACATTTTGTGGTATTTTATCTCGAATATCTCTTTAAAAAGCTTAATTTACAATATCACCACATATATATATATAGTTTTGAAATAAGATTAGGTCGGATTGGATTAACCTATTATTAAATTGTGTTGATTATATTTATGTCCTTCGAAAATCAACTTATAACTATTTATGTCCATCGATGCAAAACTAAATGCAGTGGTGATATATAATAGATATCGTATCAAATTTATACAGGTTCAAACGACACATTTAGTTATGTATCATTATTTGTGCCTCATAAACGACATTTAATGTAACATACATACATTTCTGTGCTTCATAAACGACGTCCAATTTATGCATTTTCTTGATAAATAAATTTTAAGGTCGTTTTTGTTTTGTAATGAGAAAAAAAAAAACTTGTATTACTATCTAAATTTGTGAATTGCAATGTTCTTTCTATTCCTCAATTATTTTCTTATACTAACATATTCTAAAAAAATACATCTAAAAAAATTGAGAAAATAGAATCAAAGGTAAAATTATTGTTTTTTGGCTTGCACAATTTTCCAAATCATTGTTCATACATATATATATATTTATTAATAAAGTGGTAAGGTTCAACTTACCGAGATAACCGATAAATCGCTTGCCGTTATCGACGGATTGATCGATAACTTATCGGATTATCGACGGAAAACTAATAATACTGTAGCTTACCGATTACTGATACTTTTCGATGATTATCGATGGATTATCAACACTTATCGAGGATTGATGAAAAATCACTAAATTTTTTTTAAGAATATATTTATTAAGTTTATAATGTTGATAAAACATTAAAAACGCCAAAAATAAAATCATTTCATACTAAAGAATAGGTAAAAAAAAAATATAGTCTCGCTCTCACATATGTAAATTCTCGAATAAAATCATCGAAAAATGCAAAATTTCTTGAAAAATACCATACTTTTGTTATTTTTCAAGATGTTTGCTGATTTTCGGCAAGAATTATAAATAAAAAAAAAATTGGCATGGCCGTCTTGCCGATAACTAACAGGAAGACGGATAATCGAAGATTATTTTTTGATAATCGTGAAAAAGTCGAACCTTAAACGAATATCTGCAAAAGAAAAAAAAAAACAAAGAAATGTAGGAGAAAATAAAAAGATAAAAAATTAATTTACATTTAAAAAAAGAAAAAAAAAGAGATGAAAGTGAAGCAGTTAGTGGAGACTCTGATGTCCCAACCTCTCTCCTTCTCTCCCATCGCCGCCGTTTCTCCACTCTTCCGGCCACTCTCCGCCCATCTCCGGCGATCTCCGATCTCGCCGTCCTCTCCTCGCTCCGTCGCGGCGATGGCCACCAACAACCATGGCGCCGAGCTCGAAGCCGTGTTCAAGCAGAAGAAGCTCGTCCGATCCAGAGTCCGGAAAGCCCTGAAAGCCATGGAACCTTCTCTCAGGTCGCAAGAAGGTTAGTCTTGTTCGCCGAGCTCAGTTCAGTGTGGTTTGATTCAGTTCGTTAAGAATGGAATCATGTTTGTGTTGTTGTTCTTGTATCAGATTGTGTGGTTCAGGATTTAGTTCTTGGAGCTCCGTGGTTCAGGTCTAGCGAGAGATTGTGTGCTTACATAAGTTGCAAACCGTTGCGCGAAGTGGAAACCTCGAAAATCCTGGCCGAGATTCTGGAGAGTTCGGAGAACGGTGGGTTTTCCGGTCTAGATTGCTTCGATGTGTCGGTTTTTCGTTGTGAGATTGTTGTTTTCTGAGAAATGTGTCCGTTGTTGAAGATTGTAATGTGGGAGCGAAGAAGAAGCTCTACGTTCCACGGGTTGAGGACAAGAACAGCCACATGAGAATGTTCCACATTTCGCGTATCGACGATCTCGTCGCGAATTCCATGGATATTTTGGAGCCGTCTCCGGTGGATGGTGATGATAACGAGCGCGAAGATGGTACGCTTTTCCTTTTATATCAGAAAATAGTGAGGTTTTGATTCTAATGCATATTGTAGTGTAGCTCGTGTCTCGTGTTTTAACCGATGAGTATTGTTGACTTACGATGAGATATGATGAATAATCGAATTGTACGTTTTACGGACGAGTATTTTGGACCATGCTTTAGTTGTTTACGTAAAGTTGGATGATATGGAATGAAAATCGTGTTGGATTATAAGTTAATGTTATCGTATCGAAAACCGACTTGTTCTTTGTTGCAAATATGGTCGAACTAAACGTATTTATCCGGACATTAAAATGATTTTCCTCGGTGTAGTTATGCAGGCAAATGACCCAGTAGATTTGTTCCTATTACCAGGTAGATTCGTGTTTTCCAATTACTTTCCTAAAAGTTTCATGTACTGCCATAGATTTTTGTATTAGTTAGAATAATTTTCTTAATCGTTCGGGGTTTTTGGTTTCTAATTCCAGGACTAGCCTTTGACAGAACCGGAAGACGCCTAGGCCGTGGTGGAGGGTATGTTTTAGTAATTTGTCCCGAGATGACCCTAGTTTATATTGTGATCTGACCAACAGTGATTTATGGCAAATATTGCAGGTATTACGATACATTCATCAAGAACTATCAAGACCTAGCTAGGGCTCGGAATTGGAAGCAACCTCTCCTTGGTGTGTGTGATTATCTACTGGGAAATTGGAATAATTTTTCGTTCTATTTTCGAAAACATGCTAATAATATCCTTAATCTCGGAATAAATTTCTAACAATTACATTAATAATTGAGAGGTATGCGTCATGTTCTTGCAGTTGCACTTTCATACTCTACTCAGATAATGGATGAAGGAGTCATACCCGTCACACCGAGCGATATTCCGGTCGATGCCCTCGTGACTCCAAGCGGCGTGATTCCCATCAGTTCAGTTGCCGTAGACAGGTATTCTATTAGCAAAATACCCGAAACACTTCTTTATCGCAATTTTTGATTTTTTACTCAATTTTTCTCATCCCTTCGATCGCTTTGTTGAACAATTTGCAGAATGAAGGCTGAAAATTAGACCTCGGAAACGTTTCTATATGGTAGATGAGGTGTTCGCATTATCGGATTTTTGGTTGCCGGATAAGCTGGAAAACGAGCAGAAAATAGGTAAATGATGACTAAGAAACCACAGTCGGAGACGAAATTAACTGCCAAACATCATTATTTGCATGCTGCTATTAAGAATCAATGTTACTAATCTTTGTTATAAACTTATTTAATTATATGTAAGATTCAAAGTAGTTTATTTAATTGTTTGGAGTTTCAAATGTTGAGACTTTGCAATTGAGAAAATTCATGACCCGTGTACCAGGCCTGGTCGGTACTTTGAGATTACTTTTTTGCCCCTTGGCATTGAAAGAATCAAACCAAATAAAATATTCCTTGTTCATCAGAAAATGAAAATAAAATAGATGGACTTTCTAGTCCTTGAAGGAATTGTTCAGCTTCTAGGTTTAAATAAATATATAATAATCGGTCATTGAATTTCCAATATGTAAATAGTAATTACATCGACTTTTTAACCCTCCTAATTACTTGGTCAAAAAAATTGGTACCAAGTCTTTTTCACTCTCAACTGCTACTACAAATTGCTCTCTTAGAAGTTGAAAGACATTATTCATTATAATGGTTGTTCGGCTTCGGGACTCGGGATTTTATGGGGTTTTCGGGTTTTTACTGGTTTTTTTTGTAAAAGAAAAGGCGCTTTTTGTGTAATTTATTCCGAAATTAGAGTTTCTAGACATATCATTCGATACACTACGAATCCACATATGATTTTCGGCATTTGAACGGACTCGGTTTTTGAAAGCCTCGTCCCATCTCGGACCCGGAGAAACTTCCAAAGACTATATTGTTTCTCTTTTTGTTTTTCTTTTTCGAGGAAACAAAAGGTTAATTTGTTTAGTGTATGTTGACCATGTCATCGAAGATTGTCGCGCTTTGTCTATATTCTAATACGTTGTTTTAATACATGATGATGTTATCTTAATTAATCCAACTAATTCATAATTAAATATATTTCTTCATCAAAATCTTCGTACACTCAAGTTCAACTATCAATTCATTGACTTTAATCTCGTTTTAACAAATCAATTATATCCCACTAGTAATTTAGCAAATTTAATCCACGCTTAATTAAGCTATAAAACACCATCTTCTTAGAGAAATCTCATAAACCTTAATTAACTAGCACAGCCATGGCTAACCTATCGAGCTCAACACTCCACCTTCTTCTCCTCTCGCTGCTAATCTCGCTTCTAGTCCCTTTCCCAGCTCACTCTGCCGACCCCGACCCGCTGCAAGACCTCTGCGTAGCGAACCTGTCCGGTTTGCCTTCGCTCAACGGCTTCCCGTGCAAGCCCGCCTCAGAGATTTCTTCCGACGATTTCTTCTTCAAGGGGCTGAGCGTAGAGGGAAACACGAGCAACGTCTTTGGCTCTAGTGTTACTCCGGCGAACGTCTTTTCCTTTCCGGGGCTGAACACTCTCGGGCTCTCGATGAACCGGGTCGACTACGCCCGCGGGGGTATAAACCCACCTCATTCGCACCCGCGCTCGAGCGAGACCGGGATCGTTGTAGAAGGGAAGCTCCTCGTCGGGTTTGTTACGACCGGCAACGTTTATTACTCCAAGGTTTTGACTGCCGGTCAGATGTTTGCTATCCCGAGAGGGCTTGTTCACTTTCAAATGAACGTTGGAGAAGGAAAGGCTCTCACTTTTACGGCTTTCAACAGTCACTTTCCTGGCGCCGCCGTGCTGCCGATGACTCTCTTTGCGTCGGGGATTCCCGATGACGTGTTGACCAAGGCGTTTCAAGTAGGAGACGACGTGGTCAACACCATAAGATCAAAGTTTGCTGCTTGATCGTTATTATTATTAACTGTTTGGTCCTTCCTTTTCCCTGTTTGTCTGTTTATGCTCTTATTGAATAATAATAAAACATATACACTTTTGACTACATATAATCTGCAATTACTGCATGAATACCTTTTCCCAATTCGGTTTTCTGAGATTTTTCTCTCTGAAACTGATGAGTATTCATTTCTGAAAATACAAGGCCGAGCACCAGTTTTCGGGTAAGGTCCAAGCCGGAGCTTGATCATAATTACCCTTTTGAGTAATTCCTCTCTGAATTCTAGAATTGAAGCAAGAACACCGGATTTTAGGCCTTTTTTGGGCCCTTTTCGGTTTTCTTAAAGCCCAGTTTTTTTTAACCAGGCCAAATATCAGGCCAGGATCAAAGTGGTCCGGTTTATGAAACCCTCTGTGCGGCTCCGATTCTCAGTAATCAAAGAAAAATACCTAGTTTCAGACCAAAACCAGCCCCGTACTAGACCAAAAACCGGACTTCGGAGCTAAAAGTTTTCATTCCCAGCAAATTCTTCTATACTAACTGCTTGATCCTATTAAATAATAATACAGCAATTATACAAGGATTGGGATAATTAAAGTCTTGCATCTGCAAATAAATATGTATATAATATATATATATATATAATTTATTAAAAATAAATAATTTCAAGAGGAACAAATGAAAGGAGAAGTCTCAAGTTAGTGAATCTGTTTTCTATAGTACAAATACAAGAACATTTTGTTCAGTCAGATGATACATGTCTAGATTCAGATGGTTCTAATGTATTACAATAATATGAATGATGATACATTATGAAAAAACCTATTTAATCGATACAGAAATCATTGGACAAGCCTTCTATGATATAAAAACGGCAACGTAGTCATGACGGTCTTTCGAAAGTAGCACCGACCTGCATATGAAGCCATTCGGGGTGGGCGTAATCCCTCGGCGCTTGCGATTGAGAACCGTATAATAATCCATCAAATGCCTGTACGCCGAGCTGCATTTGGTGGTCGAAGCGGTAAAAATCTTGTGGGACGAGGTTATTATTAAAGTAATTTATCAGTTGTACCACTCTCGGTACTTGCCCAACAAATAATAAAATCTAGCAAATTGATCTTGTCCGGAGTCTCGAATTAATCACGTGTTGCGTACAAGTTACTATTTTCCGTCACAGTATTTGAAAGTTTAAAGGGCATTACTGCTAAAATTTAAGCTCAAGGGACTCAGAGGGCATTAATGGCAATCACTCAACAATTTTATTGTCCTTACATCTTTTGAGGGAAAACCATCCATGGCGGGATTCAAATTCGACCTCGCATTTACAGTTTCCAGCTTCATTGACAGGAACTGCAAATATAGTAAAATAAATGCATAGCGACGTGTTATGTTAGGCAGGAAAATAAAAAGAGGTTAATCAACCATGAATAATTAAATAATACCTCAACTTGATGCTGCAGTGATTGGATGTAATTAATTATCTCATCAAGTACAAGCGCTTTGCCGAGAACCTAACCGGAAAGAACCGCAAGAAAATATACAAGTTATGTTATGATATAAAAATCCAAGTTGAATTAAAAAGCTTCTATAATATTTCTAGGGATCGGCCATCAGCTATGTCCCTTAAACTCAATTTCCGTCAAATTTAAACTACTTGTAATACACATTTATATTTACAGACATATATAATCATAAATATACTAGTATATCCATAGCATGTGCAAAAAAATTTGACAAAAAAGATCATCAATAATTCGAAAATGTGGGTAATTGATATTGTTTATAATTTCGCAGAATAAATTGCTTACTACGGAAGCTACAAATTTGAGCTGTTTACCGTTTAAAATAAATCCAATCAATATAAGTTACCTTGTTACACCCGGGAACCAGATCTTGTAGAGTTTTCATCCTCTCGCTAATTTTCTCTCTTCTCGCCTGCAAAAGCACGATAACATGAGCAGCATCATTCAACACCGTGAAAGCATGAAAAACCTGAAAAATCAACTTCGTAAAAGAAATAAACGCATTGCATGTTCATTACTCTTTCAGCGAGACTGTGGCTATCGGTAGCCTGGCCCCTTCTTGCTCGAACGTGAATATAATCTAGCTTAGGCGGATTGGAAGCTTTATCAGCTTGCTCGGCCGGCTTGTCACCGTCCACCGAGCTACCTTCCACGCTGGCTTTCACACCCGTTTTTGTCCGTTTACCATTTGAGCCGTTCTGTCTCATATCAATGAAAAAGCCCAATTCAATCAATCACTAAACTTTCACTCTCACACCCACACACACACATAACATAATCACAAATCAAATTTACTTAAGTAATCCTCGCAGCGAGGAAAACCGTGGTAAGAAAACGCTGAAAAAGTCCACGTTTCGTCATATTACTAAGAAAAGAAGTAAAGGTTTACTCTTTACATCTAAAACCCACATAAATTTTCCATAATCAGTTTCTCAAACAAGCTAAATTTCACTCCTAGCGAACCTAATTGCCACAAACGGATCGAAAAATCGTCCCCATTTCTTCAGATGGATATGAAAATGGCGAAGATTCGTTCTCTTGAACTAAAAGCCACATAAATTCTGCACAATTTGTTCCCCAAACGAGCTCAATTTTACTCCGAAACAAACCTAATCAACACAATGGGATCAACAGAGAAACTCGAACATGGAGCACTGACAGCACAACAACGGAATCATCGAGAAGAAGAATGCGAAGACGAACCAAATTCTTGCACGAATCGTCCTCGGAGCTGACTTCCCGCCTCTTCCTGGCTCCTTCGCCGGCGCTCAGCTCCGTCACCGTCGATTCCTCGGCGGAGCCGCTCTCTCCCAGCCCGTTCCGCGCCCGGAGCCCCGAACCGGGTTGATCGGAGGCGAAGGGCCAAATCTCGGCGAGGGTGTAAGCCGAGGGGTTCGCCGCCGAGAAGGAGGACTCGCTGATCAGCGGCGGATCCATCTGCTTCTCATTTATGGCCAAAGAGTGCGAGATTGAGAGCTTGAGAGAGCTCGGAGTGTGGTTGTATTCGCGAGAAAGCGACGGAGAGAGAGAGAGAGAAGCATTAATGGCGATGCAGAGAGAGAGAGAGAGAGAGAGAGTGATCTGATTTTGGCTGGATTGGGAAGGAGATGGGTGCGCAGTGCGCACACAGGCGCATGTTAAGTGGCGGTGGTAATAGTAATTAATTAGTGATAGTGGATTAAGCTAAGTATGATTAATGATTAGATTAACCATTACCATGTCATTTCTTTACATTTTTTTTCTCTTTAAAATTCTATTTATTTTCAATTGATTTAATAAGTTTTTGTAAATGTACCGTATTCTATTTATTTTTCAATTGATTTAATAAGATTTTGTAAATGTACCGTGAAGTTTTGGACACGTTTCATTTGCGAAAGAAGAAGGAATACGGTTACGTGTGAAATTTTACTAAATTGTAAAAGAAAAGTTAATAAGCTTTTAGTGGAATACAATTATAATAGACTTTAAGAATTCTGATTGTGAAAATTAAATTAAATTTATGAGACATTAGAAATTAAGTATTGAATATTCATACTGCGATTGAACTTACATATTTAAATTAGAATAAAATTTAAAAAATTATTTAAAATTCATGTTTGAAAGTTGAGTCGGATGAATTTGTGATGATCTGATTAAGAATTTATCATTTATAAATATCAAATTCAAATTATCGGGTATAAAAAGTTTTTTTTTTGTATGTATGTAAATTATTCGTATAGAGTTAAGCCGTCTAACAATTAATCTTTAAAAAACCCGATTTTTTTTCTAAGACCGCATATTCCACATTTATACTTCTATTAACGAGACTAATCATTATAAATGAAACAACTAGCAAGTTAAGTGAAGTTAAAATTGTTGAATTTTAACACTTTCAAATTCCATGTGTGATCATTTGTAACATCATATGCACCTTCAGATGTTTAGGCTTTTAAGAAGGGACATTATTATTTGGTACATGTTTAAATTGAAATACTTTTGTCTCTTGTTTTAATTTTTATTTAATTCTACTTATAGTAAAATTGGATAATACTTTCCAAATTTGTATCAACAATGAAAACGACATCCTCCCTAGTTTGTTCAAGATAGCCTTGAAAGTTTTAGAATTTATTTCATATTTTATGTGTATCAAAATTATTTGTCTCCCCCAGAGTTCAACATACCGAACTTGCCGATAAATCGCTTGCCGTTATCGACGGATTAATTGATAACTTACCGGATTATCGACGGAAAACTAATAACACTGTAGCTTACCGATAACCGATCTTTTCGATGATTATCGACGGATTATCGATGAAAAATCACTAAAATATTTTTAAGAATATATTTATTAAGTTTATAATGTTGATAGAACATTAAAAAGGCCAAAAATAAAATCCTTTCATACTTAAAAATAGGTAAATAAAATATAGTCTCACTCTCACATATGTAAATAAAATCATCGAAAAGTGCAAAAATTCTTGAAAAATACATATTTTTGTTATTTTTTAAGATATTTGCCGATTTTCGGCAAAGATCATAGTACTAGCATGGCCGTCTTACCGATAACTACCGACAAGACGGATAATCGAAGATTATCGAAGATAATCGTGGAAAAGTCGAACCTTGGTACCCACAAACTGCCCAAAAAACACCCAAAGTTTATGAAAAATGCCCATAGTTTCAGAAAACTATTTTATACCCATTAATGAAATATTTTGGACCATTTTATCCCTAAACGTAAATACAGTTATTATTTACGTTTTATTTATTATTTATTTTATATTTCAAAATTTATTTGAACTACTTTTACGTTTGACCCAATTTTTTTTGTTTGTTTTAAATTCATTAATTTTTTGTAATTAATTCAAATCAGAATAGTTTAATTCCAACCACCATCGTTCTTTCCCCCTCACTCTGCATTTGGCTCGCCCTTTTTCTCTCCTCGGTCACCGATTACCACTTTTTGCATCTCGCCGTCGTCTCGTCCACGCGTTTGCATTCCTGCCGTCGTCGTCGTCAACGCGTTCGCTTGCATATCGCCGTGTCAACGGCCAGGATGATCTGTCGAAGCACGGCCAAGTGCGCCACGTGTCGATCCATCTTCCCAGAGCCTGTACCTGAGATCCAACAGCGGAGATTTTCCGATGAACGAAGATCATCATCATCTGCTCGCTCTCGGCTACGGGTTGAAATCCGCATTTTACGGTGAATTCGTTGGGTTCCTGCGCGATGGCGGTAGAAACGGCAAAGTCGACCGCGTTTCAAAGTTGTTCATATATTTACCGTTTTATGAATACAACTTTTTAAACTTTCGTAAATATATTTACAATATTTCAAATATGTTCATATATTTGCGGTTTTATAAGTACAACTTTCTTATACTTTGGTAAATATGTTTACAATTTAATTTTGTAAATATTTTTACAGTTTAATACACATAATATTGTGACTGAATTTACGTAAATATAATTACAATTTCATAATCATGTAAGTGTAACTCTTCTGTAATGTTCTTTGAGGACTGTATTTTTTAAAAAGGATTATTGTGAACATAACCAGAATGATGAATGCTTTGGCACTAAAAAAATGGCGGAATGTGTTTATAATATTCGAATTAATTATGAAATTCTAGTATATCAATATTTAATCGTTTAAAAAGACTGAATAGTAGGTATTTTTATTTATATTTAATTGTGGATAAATATAGGCAGTTAGATTTACTACTTTTTAGGATATAACTGTTTTTCATTTTAATTTCAACGACTTACACTGATCTTTTTTTAAATATAATTAATTAAAATAAAAACACGTTGTTTATTTACATTTTTTCAAATATTAACTCCAGAAAATTAAGAGGGTATTTTGGTCTTCATTTAAATTCGTTGGTGGTTATTTTTACCAAAAACAAGAATGGGCATTTTTTTGATACGTTGTGTTATAAATGGGCATTTTTTTCATTTACCCTTTATTGATGTGACATTTTTATCTTCTCTTATTATTATTTTTTATGTTACGACCAAGGAAAATATATTTTCTTATAATTTTTTCTATCTAGATTTGTTGAATTTTAAATTGAAGTAATGATAACTATTTTGTTAATTAATTTAGATTGAAGTAAAGTTTTGAATTTAATTATTACTAATTGATTACTTGATGATTACTTTCTTTAGAAGTGAAATGGCGAGCCCCACTCGCGGAGGCAACTATTTTTTGTATACACGCCATCCTTCGGTACTAAATCAAGTATGAAGAACTGCGCGTGGTTTGCGTCCGCCTCTAAGCGCGTGAAGAATTAAGTTCTCGATTTATGGGATCACACGCCTAAGTGCATCGCACTATTATTCAAGGTCAAGGGCCGCGATTTTTTTTGGAAATTTCGACGGATTTTTGTTTTTTTAGGACATGCGAAACAAAAACTCTTTCGCCGGAGTTCTATTGAGTTTTGCAAAATTTCATGCGGTAGGAGGTTGGAATTTCGAATGTCAACTTTTTTTTTTTGCATAAAATTTGTGAAAAATAGCAAATATACGAGTTAAACTTTCTACAAAAATTAATATATATATAAAAAAATTTATGACCAAAGAGTCCAAGCCCTTAGCTCTATATTATAGTATATAAATTATTCCAAACCATTGTAATCTAGCAATGTGGCTCTTTGATATGCAACTAATATCACACGTTCACACTTATAATATGCATACACTTCACCTAATAATTTGACTTAATATTATACACTTCAGCTAATTTTACACAGTTAACATACATATTCACTTCACTATGCACTTAATATACACATTCTCATAAATTATACACTTCAACTAATATTATTCAATTAACATACATATACACTTAACATGCATATTCACTTAATACTACACACTTAGCATGCATATTCACTTCACCTAATAACTTGACTTAACTTTATACAATTCAACTAATAAAGTGACTTAATATTATACATTTCATTCACCTACATATTTAAGTAACAAATAGGTTTTGTTGTATACAATTTTTATCTTGTATTTATTAAATATGTAATTTTGAACCTATATAAATATCTTGCTTAAATACTTAACTATATTTTTTTCCATAATATCTGTCGAAAACTCCATCGGCATGCGGTATGCCCATGAAAAAGTGCGGTATATTCGGCATGCGGCATGCCCTTTTTTTTTACGACTTTCCCATCGACATACCCTTCGACAAACGATATATCTGTAAAATGAGAAATGCGAAACGATGTCAGCAAGCAACATTTTAAACCTTACTATCATTATCCTTTTAATATATGTTGGGGGGTATTTTTGTAAAGTACATTAATAAAGAAAAATTATTTAATTAATCATTTCTTTATTAATTAAATCATTTTTAAACACCAAAGTGCCTCCCGGAGGTCCTTTTTCGCAAAATAAAGTGTCCAGGTGTTCCTAAAAATATAAAAACACCCAAAAACGACATAAAATTTGTGAAAAACAGACACGGGACGGGCCCGGAAGCGAAAAAAGCTTCGAAACACACTTTGTGGGACCCGCAGAGGCAGCAGCCTCCAGGATCGCGCCATGTGGCGCGATCTGAGTACTTCCCCTGTCCGCGGGGCCCACCAGGGGGGCTGATCCCATCTCACTTGCACGCCACTTGCAAGCAAGTGGCCCTCTTGGAAGGCTTGTGGGCCGTCCGATCCCGCTCGGACGACCGGTATCGAACCATCTTGATCCGGGGACCTGAAAATAAATAAATAATTGCCCAGGGACTCTTGGGACAATATTTTATTGCACCTAGACCCCCGGATCCTATTATAAATAGAAGCTCAGTTCAGTATAACGGTAACTCATTCGAACTCACTCGACTCGAGTTTTCTCTCTCTCTCTACCTCCGATATACTCGCCTCCCCTCAAATACCGTTCTAATGTTGAGCGTCGGAGGTGAATCAGGGGGTACCCCCCCCTGTTTCCCTTGACCTCGGGTGTTCCCTTTTTCAGGTCCCAAAAAGTGAGAGATTTGCGAAGAGCGGAAGCCCTGGTGAAATTCCTTCTTGGTCCGTGGTCCGCCTGATAGGCCCAGTTCTACGCAGTGCCCAGTCTATCTCCCCAGTCCATTGCGCGGCTGAGGGTATAGCCTGGGGACACGAGCCTGGGCCCACAATTCAGGACGAGGGGTCCGACCTAGGGGAATTTACACTAAGATCCGGACGGCTGAGGGATCACTCTGAGAAGAATCCCCTGGAGAAAATCCTAGGGAAGGTCCACGACCCCGCCTGCCCTTGTTCTAAAGATCTGCGCGGCCTTGGTCCTGTCTCTTAGTTCCCGGATCTGAATAGGATACCGGGACTCCGAGGACAGTTCCTGCCCGGACTAGAACAAGCCATTTCAGGACGAGAGTCTAACCTCCCAGGATTCACTCCCTGGTCAAAAGCACTCCCCCGTTCGCCGGTACCTACGATCTGAGCGATTCCCGAACCTGTAACCCTGGCCTCTGGCCCTGAGGTAACAGGTAGTGTGTAAACCCGGGTCGCCTAGGACCCCGAACGGCAAAAGAGACCTTTGACCAGGCTAGTTCCAGGAATACCTATTCAGAGTCCCCAAATCGGTCGACAAAAACCTCACCCTGAAGTCAACGGCGATCATTCCGAAGTCAACGGGGGTCGGAGGGAACGATCATTGACAATAAAAGCCATCATCCCCACAACTGGGCCATCCAAGGCCCATCCAAAAATCAACAGAAGCCCGCCACGTCACCAACGACATTGGGCCAGGCCCAAAACACATAGCTTGGGCCTCAACATTGTTTAATCCAAAAAACGGCATCAACAATATATATGTATATAATTTAATTTCAGAAGGTAATTCGTAAAAGAAGAAAGTAATAAATTATTTGCATGATATAACTACAACTCAATAACAGAGTAAATGAGGACAAAAATTTAGCTAAATTATAAACATAGTACTAAAGAAAAAAAAAAGACTATCAAACAAGTTGTATAAGACCGAGATGACCTATCTCGCCGCATCCCAAAAACGTATTGATACCGCTTCCTCCGCAAACTACAAAGCCAATATCCGAACGATAGGAACCAAAAGTCAAATTCAATCTTTATCATTCAAAGTCAACCACTGCGAAATAGAGTAAGAGAATTTGTAGGTATCGATATTACCGAATAAGTGTAAAAAATGATTACCTAGGCATCGGATTTTGACGATCTTCGTGATTGGATCAATACGGAGACCTGAACCGGAACAACTGGTGCAAAGGAAATCGCTTTTAGCATGGTATTCGTCGCATGAGAGATTATCTGTAACGAGTTTCTCGGGCGTGGATTTTGCAAGTTGCGTCACAATTCTTTCTTCCGGTGTGGCCTCACAACTTCCTCCACAAATTACAAAGATGATATCCGAAAATAAGAACTAAATATCTAAATAATTCTTCATCATTCAAAGTCAACCACTAAGAAACAGAACACGGAAATTTGTAAGCATCAATAGTACCGAGTCAATGTAAGAAAGGAATTACCTTTGCATTGAATTTTGACGATCTTCATAATACATAGTCAGGTACGAGATGGTATACATATGCATCAGATTTTGACAATTTTGATGAGTGGATACCCACCTCCGGAACCGCCTCGTCTAGAAGACGGAGCTCCAGCACGGGCCAACCGTCGAATTCCTCATCCGGAACCACGCGTGATCTTCGAGATACCGGGAAGGAGAGCTCTTCATCTTCCGCCGCTTTTCAAAATTACAGCTTAAACTATGGGTAGTATTGCCGTGATTTACTCATTATTTAATATATGTATTTTATTGCAAAATTTTTATTTAATCCTTAGCGATCAAAAATATTGATATATTTAATATAGATACTTTATTATACAACAATTGGCTGACTTCAATTACGTATGCCATTTTCACATTGTTGTCGTTTTTCTAGTTAATGCAAAACCACAGTTAATATTTAATTTGATCCAATATAGAAATTTAACGGCATAAATATCCAATTATGTATCAAGTTTGCAAGTATACGCCAGTCATAAAATAGAACCAGGAATGAGCAATCGGTTTATTACAAAAACGATAATCTAAAGCGTGGTTAATTAGGAAACCGACAATATGGAAAGTGGTAATCGAAAAAACGACACACTGTACAGTGGTTTATTGAAACGACAATCTGGGAAGTGGTTTAGATAAAACGACAACAAATAGAAAACAAGAGAGTTAGGAAATGCCTCATAACGTGAATTTTGACTTTACTCTAAAAAACGACAATAAACTTTGAAAAGGATATCGATTGTGAAATTGATTAATTTGTTTTCATGGAGAATCGGGAAAAAAATCAGTTGACTTTTTTTTTTTGATATAGGAAATTGTACCAAAGACTTATTTTTGTACACATTTTTTTAAAACTTACACATTATATGTATTAAAATAGGTATTTTAAAAAAAAATTTATACAAAATAAGTATTTCGTACATTAAATTATTTTTTCATCACATTGTTGCCGCTTACGGAGCTATCGCTCTAAGCTTAGAAAAGCGTCAAATATTTTAGTGCGAAAAGATTGGCCATAATAGGTTCTATTTATTTTAGAACCACATTTTAAAAAAAAAATACGATATTTTGATGATTTATATCCAGATCTCTAGAAGAAATCATAAATGTAAGAGAAAATGAATTAATTCGTATATATTAGCATCCAAAACTTAAAAAACTAAATTGTGATTTTGAAGACATTATGTGTTTTAATAACAAATTGAGTAATAAGGCCCGAGATTTTGACCTTGTTACGATACCCGTGACGGAAATCCGATCAACAAAATAAAAACATAAAATTGGCAAAATAATTCTAGAATTCAATCGGGTTTTCAATGTAATTCTCGTCGATGAATAAATTATCAATATTTACAAGTAATAAGCTAAATTACATAAGATGAAAACTATTCAATTGAATTGTGATCTTCAAAAACTTGAATTTTGATCTTCACAAAGTAGCTAAAGTATAAGCTAAGTAGCAATCTAAAAACCCAAACACTGAAAACAAACAAGTCAATATAAGTCATATAAGACCGAGATGACCTATCCCGCCGCATCCTGAAAACGTAGTGTTACCGCTTCCGCCGCAAACTGCAAAGCCAATCGCCACAAGTAGAAACCGAATGTCAAATTCAAATTTTTTTCATTCAAAGTCAACCCCCAGGAAACAAAATACGAGAATTTATAAGTATCAATAGTCCCGAGTCAGTGTAAAAGATGATATACCTAGGCATCGGATTTTGACGATCTTCATGACTGGGTCAACATAAAGGCCCGAACCGGAGCAAGTGGTGCATAGGAAATCGCTTTTAGCATGGCATTCGTCACGTGGGAGAATATCTCCATTGAGTTTCTCGGGGGTGGATGTTGCAAGTTGCGTCACAATTCTTTCTTCTGGTATGGCCTCACCGCTTCCTCCGCAAACTACAAAGAGAATACCAAAAAATAGAAACCAAACGTCAAAGTCAATCTTTATCGTTCTTAGTCAACCACAAAGAAACAAAACACGAGAATTTATTAGTATCAACAGTAATGAGTCAGTGTAAGAGATGAAATACCTAGGCATCGGATTTTGACGATCTTCATGACTGGATCAACATAGAGGCCTGAACCGGAGCAAGTGGCACACTGGGTACCGCCTTTGGAATGGCAACTGCCGCATTTGAGATTATCTCCGATGAGTTTCTCGGGCATGGATGTCCTGACAGGCGTCTCGATTCTTTCTTCAGACATGGCCTCGCCGCTTCCTCCGCAAACTACAAAGACGATACCGAGAAAATAAGAACCAAATGTCAAATTCAATCTTTATCATTCTATGTCAACCACAACACGACACGAGAATTTGTAAGTGTCGATAATACAAAGTCAGGTAAGAGATGATATACCTATACATCGGATTTTGACGATTTTCATGACTGGATCAACGTAGAGACCTGAACCAGAGCAAGTAGCACAATGGGCATGGGCATCGCCTTTGGTACTGCAATCATCGCGGTTGAAGTTATCTTCGAATTTCTCGCGCATGGATTTTCCAATTGGCGTCTCAATTTCTTCTTTCAATGCGGCCTCATCACAACGAACCGAATATTCGAGAATGTTGCTTCGTCCGTGCACAGCTTTAGCAGAACTCACCCCCTGTGATTCGGAAGTAGTTCTCGTTAACTATTGCTTATATATATGTTATATGTGTCGGAATATATATATATATATATATATATATATATATATATATATTCAGATGATCGAAGAAGAAATATTACCGCATGGGAAGAAGAGCAACGAGGAAAAGAGGCAACGGAGAGTTTGCTTTGCTTCAGTCGAACTCCGCCGTTAACGTCGCCGTTTCTCGGAGAAGGAAACGTCACATGGCCGGCGAGGGACGCCATCTTCAGAGAAGCACAGGAAGCCATTGAATGTCCAAGCAGAGTCTAAACGCAAGAGAGGGAGAACAAAGAAGAGAAAGCGATTGTTAATTCACAAAGAAAGTACGTTACATATATATATATATATATATATATATATAGGAAACTATTATAGATAGATATAGCGTATATCTAAAAGATATTTCTACAAGATTATAAAACAATATGTATTTCATAACTAACTATAATAAATAATATAACGCGTCATATAAATGTTTTTTAAATTATTGGAAAATCAAAATAAAAAGATCTTCCGAAAAGAGGAAACAATATCTATTTGTAATTTGTTTCAGTTATTATTTTTTCCTTCTCTAAACAACCTGTATTTGTTTTTAATGTGAATTAGATTGAAAAATAAGTAAATAACAAAATTGACGAAAACTTATTATTATTATTATTATTATTATTATTATTTTTATAACTTCGGAGGATAATTGAAGAAATTTTTATTGAAACTAATACCATTATTCAGAATGATTACGAATATAGACTTACACATTTACCCTTATGAGTTACAAAAAAAAAAAAAAAAAAAAGATTTTTTCAAAGGGACCAATAAGAGATAATTGAACACCCTCTAGCATTTAGAAATAAATAAATAATAACTCTGAGGAAAAAGAAAAAACAAGAGAAGATATATATAAATGTATAAATTAAATAATAATAATGTATTATATGAAACCTTGTTGAGCCTTTGTGGGAAATAGAACCAGGAAGGAAGCAATTGGTATCCGTTGGCTGCTTTTAACGCACTTCCCGGATATCAAAACGGCAATCAAATTCAAAATTTTCTTGGCTGTCAATGAAGTAATTCACCAATTAAATCAGAGGAAAGAAAAAAAGCTTCAAGAATGAGAAATTACCGACGTTTTACCTGCCAAAGAAGCTTAAAACTCGATACATCGCGCTCGCCGCTCACCTATTTCCTTCGACCAATGTGAGCCGTTTAAGCGGGTATATGGATCCAACTACTTCCAGGTGTCTTCACGACATTCCCGTGTCTCATCTTCCTTCTCAGCTCGATGGAATCGTCCCACATCGAAGCCGAAGCGTAGATGTTGGACATCAAAACATAAGTCGACGGTTCTTCTGGCTTAAACTCAAGCATCTTCTGTGCAATCCGATTCCCGGTTTCGATATTCCCATGCGTATTGCAAGCTCCCAACAATGTCCTCCACAGAAGATACTTCGATCTTGGTTCGAACGGAGACTCTTCCACAAGAGATTCCGCTTCTTCGACCTGCTCATTTCTTCCGAGCAGATCAACCATGCATGCGTAGTGATTTATCGTCATGTCCATATCATAGTCAGCGCTCATTGACTTGAAAAACTTCCAACCTTCCGAAACTAGCCCTGCGTGACTGCAGGCCGTCAAAACCCCGAGGAAAGTTATGCCATCTGGTCTCAATCCGGTTTCTTTCAACTCGTTGAAAAGATGAACTGAGACTCTCCCAAGCCCGTTATAAGCGTATCCCGAGATCATAGCCGTCCAAGTTACCAGATTGTGATCTTCAGTTTCATCAAAAAACCGACGTGCTTCGTTGATAATACCGCATTTGCTGTACATATCTATAATGGAAGAAGCGACGTGTACATGTGAGTTTAGACCCAATTTGATCGCAGAGGAATGGAAACATTTACCAATCTCCATTGCCGCCAAGCCGGCACAAGCCGAGAAGCAACTCGTGAATATGGATTCGTCGACCGAGAAATTGAATTTTCTATGGAAAATGATGAAATTCTTTAGAGCTTCCTCGTAATATCCATTTTGTATCCATGCACTGAACATCGCTGACCAAGAGACGAGATCATTTTCATTTGCTGAAGAGAAAACTGAAAAGGCGTAGTGAATTTCGGCTTTGAATTTCGAGTACATGCCAATCAGCGAGCTTTGAACAAAGGGATGCGAAGAAAATCCCGACTTTACGATATAGCCATGGATTTGTGATCCTGAACTCAATGCTTCCAGATCTGTACAAGCCTGGATTACAACAACTAGAGTAAATTCACTCGGCTTTTCAGATTGGGAACGGAGAAGAAGCATATCACGAAACAACCCTAAAACTTCCTCGTATCTCCCAATTTGACTGATTCCGGTCATCACGGTCGTCCAGGAGTACTCGTTCCGCTCTCGCATTGCTTCAAAAACCGATTTTGCCTTACCGACATCCCTGAATTTAGTGTACATCTCAATGAGAGCATTTTCCATAGATAATTTCGAATCACTCGAGTCGCCAAAATTTTTGAGGACATGAGAGTGGAGATTCTTTCCTTGCTTTAGCATATCGAGATCGCTTAATGCTCGAAGAACATAACTGATCGTGGATTGGTTTGTGGTCAGACCGAGTTTTACCATCTCAGCGAATAGCTCTACGGCGGCTTCATTGCTCGAATTCAAAACTAAGTTATTGATCATCGCACTGAAGCAGATCTCATCCTTATGCACGACTTCTTCAAAACATTGATGAGCATCTGAAACCATTCCGATATTACCGTACATGTTGATGAGGGAACTTCCTAAAACCGAGTCTATCACGAACCCATGTTTTATAAGGCTGCAATGTATCTGTGCTCCGGTTGACTGAGTCTCTAACTTAGAGCATAATCCGAAAGCAACAGAGAAGGTGAACGGGTCTGGCTTATTACCTTCTGAAAGAAACGAGGAATATAAAGTCAACCCTTGGTCAGAATCTCCGATCTGATGAAATCCAGACAATAAGGCACACCAAACCATATTGTCCTTCTTTTCGAGATCCCAGAAAAGTCGGAGAGCATCGTCTACGAGCTTCGATTTTGCATAGAAATCAACTAGAGAACCACCTATAATGACGTTATCTTCGAAACCGGCTTTCACGATGTGCCCATGAATCGCCCGTCCAAGTTCGGGAATCGACTCCTTAGCACATAGTTTAAGAATGATTGAATAAGTGAAACAATTCGGAGATAATCCCGACTTCATCATCAGATTAAACAACTTGACAGCCTCATTTGTGCTAGATATTTGCACATAACTATCTATCAATGTATTCCAGGAAGCCTCGGATCTCATCTCCAGCGGAATCCCGTCAAAGAACTGAAGGGCATAGTCGCCGTTTCCGCACTCGAGATACATCCCGAGAATCGAAGAACAGCAGAACCGATCTAATTCAAACCCAGATTTCAAAACCCGTCCATGGATGACCGAGCCCATTGTTAACCTGCGCTGGACTCTACAAGCCTTGAGCGCCACTGAGAGACCAAACTCGTTCGGATATATCCCGGACCGGATCATGCGGTGAAACATGACCAAACCGGCCTCGTACTGACCGTCATGGACGTGAGAAGAAACCATACTTGTCCACGAAACCAAATTCGGCTCGGGAATTTCATCGAACAGGAGACGAGCATTCCTCAGATCACAGCAATCAGCGTAGGACTTCAATAAATTGTTCTGTACGAAAACATCCGAGCCAAACCCAGTCTTGACACAGAGGCAATGAACAGACTTGCCATGGTTCGAAACCCCAGAATCACCGATTCGCTTCAACAGCGAGAGACAATCATCGAAGCAAAAGCCTGCATGCTCGCAGCTTCCAATGCAAATCGATCTCTTCTTGTTGATGAAACGAGAATGATGAAACGAGAAGAGAGAAAGCTTGCGAGTGAAGGAAAACGATGGAGAATTCAGAAAGACCATGTCCGAGAGACAAGAATCATATGCTTCTTGCGAGCTCGTAATCACAACAAATTAATATTGTTGGTGTTGTAACTTGTTACACAAGTAACCAAATTTTTTGGTTGGCATTGCTTTTCTCTCTTTCAAAGAGTTCTACATTGGTATTGGTTGGAGACGAGTGTTTGAAATGGTTCATAAACCAAAGAATTGCACTTAGGGTTGAGCCCTTATGGTCGAGGACGGGAGAGGACTCACCCAAATGCACCATCGCGCGTGCACGCGCTGCCGTCCGACCGGCCAGAGTGGCGAGGCGAGGCGCAGTGTGGTGCGGTGCGTGCGAGCGTTGAGTGTTCTTGTGCACATAATTAAAATTGTGATTAATTTTGCCGAAATTAATTATTGCAAAAATTATTTTCTGACGGGGAAATGATTTAGTCTTACGCGTTTGGATCAGTCAGTCCACGTTCACGTTCTGATTTCTTCCCGTTGCTTTTCTGAACGTTATTTTCACAACGTAAACTTTTTTCCTCACTTATAAACAGAGCTCTGGTTCTCGTTTTCACAGCTCCAAATCGTACAGCAATATATACTATTCCGTGTAAAATATTCTGAGGGTTTGAGTGATTCCAATCGACACCGAATGCACGGTGTCGGTCGAGACAGAAAAGATCTGGGCTTTTTATCCTGGGGTGACGAGGCAAACACGAATTGAGAGCACCGAGGCAGAGCCGCGAAACACCTTAAAGAGAGCGACCTAGTCCGCGACTCAGCCTTCCCGGAGTTTTTCGCTAACCTTTGTTTTGCAGGTACCCGAGTTTCAATCCAGGCAGCGACAAAATTTTCACAGGCGACAACAATTGGGACCGGAGGATTTTATAATATTATCGAGGTAAATTTTAGTCATGTTAATTAGACTCGGGACCGTATAAAAATATTATTTTATCGAAATGATTAATTTATTAAGTCTTAATTTAATGAGGTTTTACTATAATATTTGTTCTCCGGTCAATGTTTTTCATATCAATAATATTTTGTTTTACTCTCGGTATTCATCAATTTTTTTTGAAAAATTTAACTGAATTTTGGACGTGCCGTTAAATCTTGAACACTTTATCGCCACTAACTTTATCGCCAATAATACTTGATATCCTCTCGTAAGCAAGCTCTTCTAAAAAATTAGATTTTGATGAACCATTTAAAGATTCACTTTCTAGATTTCTCGGTTATTCTTGAAAGATAGAAAAAAAAAAACTTAAAAAAAAACCCGGAATACGGAATTCCATATTTATGTACAACTACCAATAGTGGCGTAAATACAGAGTTCGATGGAAACAAAAAATGATTTCCAGAATTGTTCTTGTGTCCCGTCCTCGAAAAACCTAAATTCATAAATCTAGGGACAAGAACGTAAAAACTACCTAGTTTCGAGCTTCTCCCACAAGTAAAACGCCCGCCTGATGACTGGATCAACCGAAAATCCTTCTGCGTAAGCACCGATTGCATTCAAAAGGCTGCTGAACTTCTCCCCATTATCCTGCATTCATTACAATAAGCAATGATCAACATTCATCACAAAGAACAATAATATGATCAATTGCATTGTTCATAGTTGTACAGAAAACCGACCTTCGGTTGCTCGAACACGAGATCTTTGGTGACAAACGGTACCATGTAGAACGGCAGATCTGTCCGCAGAAGTACCTACGAATATAACAACGTCGTTTACGAATACGATTGCAAAAAAAAAAAAAAAAAAAAGAAAAAGAAAAAGATAAAAGAACAAGCAAATTCAAAGGAATATAAATCGACCACGTTGTATATAAGCCGATTAAATTACCAAGTTCTTGCTTAACAGAGCTTGTTCGGCTTGTGCTTTCAAGGCCTACAAGAGAAAGTTTATCCGACGCCGAGTTAGCTTCGTCAACAAATCCCAGCAAAAAAATATAATGAAGTAAATTTAATTTGCTGCATGCTTGAAATAACTCAACCACTAGGTCATAGAATTGAAACAATAAACTATGTGCGAAAGTTTTGGTCTAAAAAACCAGGCCTTTCTTGTTAATGAAAATCAGGAATCGGCGGGCCAAGGCTTTCAAAATTGACCCGGCCCAGTTCCCGGTTTGGTTTTAGTTTTTATTTTTATAATTAATGTAATTAGGCTTAAATTATGTATTATTTGAAAATTAGACTATGTTTATCATTTGATTTGAAGGCCCGAAAAACCCGGCCTGAAGAAGGCCAAACATCACTGATAATAATACCTCTTTAACACGCCCCTCCTCAATCTCGTCAACTTTTTGCAGTAAATTTTCCAAGGTGCCTGTCACAGAAGCAGTTGAAGTTGTCATAAAATTTTGATACCACACGGGACGAGAAAAAAATATAATGTTCTATAAGAAACGATAAATGAAATCCATTGACGCACCAAATTTTGTGATTAGCTGCACGGCATTAACATATCCAATTCCTTCGACTCCTGCATTGGAATATTAGATATACACAATCACTCAGTATCCAGAAACTCTCATCTTTAATATTCGGGCTATTATATCTGCAGTTAACATTTAATTTTTTTTTTTTTTTTACAATAGGAATTTATACAAACAGAAGATAGTAAATCACCGGTAATATTGTCTGACTTGTCGCCCACAAGAGCAAGAACGTCAACAAACTGAGAAGGTTGTAATGACCCGTATCTTTTAGCAAAATCTTCCATTCCAAATGAAGCCATTCTGAGAAATGTGAAACTCGCTTCGATCAGAATAGTTAATTCTCGTTGCTGGGATTTTTGCAGAAAATCGTGTTTGATTCCTATCAAAGACCCTCCGAGAGGTGTTACTTCTCCAATGATTTCATATAAACAGGTATCAGAAACTAAAAAGATCTGCATGAAAGAAGAAAACTTAAGAACTTAACAAAGGAGAGCCTAGTGAATTGAGATACTTACTCACCGCCTCGTGGAGCAATTCGAAGAAGACGCAATGAAGGAGACAATAATTGAAAGAAGTCTTTGTCCGGGGAGACAACTCTTACCTGTCAACGGATTCTTTATTCAATAAAAATCAAATGGGATATGTAAAACATAATACTAAACTTAACATAGGTCAACTAACCTAATCTCTCTAAAATAAGGAAAATACCCGAGGGAAACGAAAATAATACTAATTACATATTTGCAGTATAGTTTAACTATTTCTAGCTAACTTATACGCATCTATTTCACTCATAAAATACAAATCTTACCTTATAGCCAGCATCGACACTTCTCAAAGCTAATGTTCCAATGACGTCATCAGCCTCCACTCCAGGGACCTGACAAGAAGATTAATTATTAACAGACCATAACGATAAACATCAACTAGCTATATACACGATGTATATTGAAATTACCTCGATAACTTTAATAGACATGGCCTTGATGGACGCTTTTAAGTACTGAAGGCCCTGGACTATAGTATCAGGAGTTGGTGGCCTATTGCTCTTGTAAGCGGGGTAGAGAGTATGCCGAAAATTCCTACCTAGAAAAGTTAACACATTAATATTGTGTTCGAATCACGAAATAGCTCTTTCTAAAAGAAAAATGTTCCAAGATCATAATCAGCATTTGAAATTACTGAATTTTAAGCATCGAGTCTATGCATAAAAGCAGACAAAATGCCCACAACTTACAAACAAATGTATGTGCATTTGTAATAAGAGAAAAAGACAAAAAAGCATCTAGATTAATTAAGGCTATTATTGAAAATTTCGTTAAGGTCAGCAGTCATACTTAGCGTTTTTCTTATGCAGAAATCGGTTAAGGTCAGCAATCATACATAGCATAAACTTTCGAACAGCCCAATGCTAGGCATCTTTAGGAGATAATAAAACCCTAAGTACTCAAATAAGAACAAGACTAGATTACCCTTTTATGAGATAAGATCGAAAAACCCTTATGAACATAAATAACGGAAAATACATATAAGGGCTAGACTTTCAAGACTAAATGACTCCATGCCCTCCCTCCAACGATTGGTAATCACGGGTCTATCACCAACAAACAAAGAAATTTATCTATATAGACAACCCAGGAAGAAGAGAAACCCTGCAGAATTCCCGTGCGACAATTCCCTAATACCAAGCTGCTAAATCTGCCTACTCCTTATATTCTCTTCCTACCTACACTTTAGGATCTTTTTTTTTATACAAACTGGGTTATTTTCTCAATTTGAATGCGAGAAAACTAACTTACAAGTGGAAAGCATACCTTTTGCCATAAAACTTTCTTTGGATGAATTATATGTTTGACCAAATGGAAATCCTGAAAAGAGAAGTCTTGTCTTATCATAAAAATTTACTCGAAAGAGCAGGCCCATAAACCAATTTTTCCCGAGAACTGATACATCAACTAGCGAGTTAGTCAAAGGTAGTTATGTTATTACGCGGTTTCTCGTATCTCTACGACGAGACACTAATCTATAGTTACCCAACTTTATAAGAAGCCTCTCTCGAATTGAAGAACAAATAAGACAACTACTGGGCACCATGTGAGATAAAGGTATTTTTAGCTTCCCGGTTGTAGCCTACCTAAAAAGACTGAACATGTATGAAGAACTAAAGCCACTCAAAACGGAGTGTTCTAGTCATTCTAGCCATTTGTCACTTTACAAGTTAAATCATACCGCTACTCTACTACTACTACTACTACAAAAAAGGGAGGCTTAAGGGAATAATGATCACAAAGGCAAGAGAGTCTATATTCTACGAGGAGTATATATATTAATATATACAAATACAGACATATAGAAACTAGAGCATTACATCAAATTTCATATCTCACCATCATGGTCAAACACCACCTGCATGAAAAGAAGCAACAGAAAAGAATAAACTGAATCAGCAATACTATCTAGTTAAGATAGATAACTTGCAAGATACATAAACAAACCAAAATATATAAAAAAAAAGTTAGTGGCTTAGTTATGATCAAAAGTGGCCCAAAAAAATACTCTCCGTTTCTGTACTTTTCTACACTAAGCGACTATTTCTGCGATTTCTTTGGATTAGGACATCAAAGCATAATTTGATTGCAGCGCAAGAGAAAATAAGAAATAATATTAAACTAGAGCCATTGAACAACAAAAAATAGATTGAAAATCAGAACATTTAGCACGTAGGAAAGAGAAACGACATACCGCTACATGGGATGGCTTGAATTCCAAAACGTCAATTATCTGCAAAAAGGTATACGAATATCTCAGGCCTAATCTTTCATCAAGTCTACATCCCAACGTGCATATTCATGCTAATATCAGGTTGATCCATTACACGAATAAATGAAGGCGCATCGTAAACACAACTCACAAGAGACAATGCCGTAAACACCGTCAAAACCCAGTCTCCGTTACCGTCAGCGTGCGAGAGCAGCCCGTGGTGCAACTTCGCTACGTTCCCGAACAAAAGAGGTTAAATCAAACATTACTTGATTCAAAGATCAACGAACGCAAATAACAACAAACGAAAAAGAAAACCCGATAATTTCTTTCTTTCTGTATACAATATAGAGCAAAATTGTACCTAGAATCTTGTAGTAAGCTCTGTAAATGACAGAAGTTCCATCAATGAGCATCAATCTCCCATCAGAAGGATTATCGCTCACCGAGTCCTGATGCAGATTCCTCTCCTTCTTCACAATCCCAGGCAAAACCGACCTCAACCCATTCGCCGCAACAGAATAGCCCTGACAACACACACTTGCAGATCAGTCTCTTCGACTCCGAACGCAGAAATGGAACTTCGAACTCCACAGGGAGAGAGAGAGAGAGAGAGAGAGAGAGAGGCGTAACCTTGGTTGTCGAGGAAATGGCGAGACGAGTGTGATGAAGCGAAGAGGGTTTGGCTTGGTTGAAGCGAGCTCCGACGATGGGAGAGAGTGAGGAGCTCGTGGCGGCGAAGAGGCTCCGAAGAGTGTGAAGCTGGAGCTTCGAAGATTGACACAGCGACGCCATGGAAGCTCCGGAGAGAGAGAGATTCCAATCCCTAGCTCAATTTCCCGCGAAATAATTCGTCTCTCTTATATATATATATATAAACATATACATATAATTATATATACGGATAATTAATAAAAAGAATTCACATTTGAAATACGATTTATTCTCCGAAAAGCGAAAACTTGCCGGTTCGGAAACTCGAAAAACTATCGTGGCGGAATTTTTCGTAAAATTTTCAAAACTTAGTAACTAATTGTGCTGGTCTGATTTTACGGATATATTAAAATGATAGGTTTATATATATAAATAACGTTTTCGTCAAATAATATTTAAATAAGTTTTATAAAGATTTATTATTTACGTCGGAAGGCATTTTTAGAAAACAAATCCCCACGATTTCGATAATTATTTTAGATTTACGCTCAATCGACGTTAGAGAATTCACGCGGCGTGACATTTGGACCGACGGAACAAGAGCGAAAATGTTTTGCTTGCAATTTATTTTTAGATATTGAAGTACTTTAATAATAACACTAATAGTAAAATGAGAATTTATATTGCGAAAATCTCTTTAATGAAATAATTATTTCTTGTTGGTTTTCAGTATTTCATGTGAGCATGTCCGACGGCCGGATATTGGCTTACCGTGACTCGCAACCGGAATTAATTAACTTAAATACATCATTGTATTTGTATTGTCGCCGTTATATTAGCAACTTAAATAGATCAGAAAAATTAATAAACCTCGACAAAATTGCATTGCATCTATCATTTACTTTTACTCTGAAAATAATCCTACCCAAAATCAATGTACATTAGTGTGTTATACACTAATGTATATATCTATATATGTATATATATATATATATATTAATATATATTTATATTTATCATATAACCATGTTTAAAAGATATTAGTGTTAATGAAGAGTTATGAAGCTCTCACGAGCCTAGCAACTTCCTCAGCTTCTCCAGTTTACTGCAACAACAAACACGAAAGTCGACATTTAAATAACGGTCGGGATCGATTGGTAAAGCATTCGATTTTTCTTTTAAGAAAAACGTCCTAAAGAATTTTATGTACTAATAAATTATTATTTAGCAATTCGACGAAAAACGTTATACCTTTCTGAAAAAGAAGGTATTAGCTCCTCGGTCACTCGAAGAACCGTGTCGCTGTCGGATTCCTTTTCCGAACTCTGAGCACACTTTTCATCTGTTGAAATAACGGCGAAGATTATAACGTGAATTAATTGAAATGAAATATAATTTACTGAACAAAACGGATTGAAGTACCTGGAGCTTCACGATCGTCTTCCACGTAATTCCTTTGAAGATACAAATTGCAATGCCAGTCCAAGCTTATCTGTTCTTTACGAGCAAACTCTTTCAAAAGACGACCAATGAGATTGTACGCAATTAAGCTTGTCTCGTCGCAAGCACCTTGGATCGCAAGGTACTTGTTCTTACATATGATTTTGGTGTCGCTAGTGTCATTTATGTTCGTCCTCTCATCCGGTTTTGCGAGGGGAAGTTCAACATTACGCAGTAGAGATTCTCCTGTACTTTCAACTTCTTCGCGTTGACGCTTCTCGTCGTCAGAGCTCGAAATGCAGTCAAAATAACCAAATTCGTCGTCACTTTCTTCCATATCTTCCATATACGCATCGGTGAAATCCGCCTCAAAATCATTTTCGGGAAGCAGGTCTAAGAGATTCTGTTTCGCGTCGGCACTCACATTCAAAACACATTCAATCTCTTCGGTGATAAGATTCTTCGACACTAAACTGTCAGGGAGTCTTTTCGATCTCTTGTTGATCACGGCGAGAGCCTGTGACAAAGATTCCGGAATCTTATCTATATCGCCGCATCCGAAAAGATACTCGGTCAACATGTTACTCACCTTGTTTCGCATTGACTTAATCGATACGTTCCCACTAGGATCCATTATGCTTTTAACGATCTTTAGCTCCGTGATTCGAATCTCCTTCATTTTGACTACCCAAACGGCCTTTATAATTTCTTTCTGCAAATCCTTTATTCCCGAAGAAAATTGGACGAACTCTGGAGTGGAGTAATTGTGAAAACCGGGCTTTAGCTTGAGTGACAAGCTAGCCACCTGCATGGCTTTGGCTAATGGAACCGGAAGTCGATCTTCTTTACCAGTTTCCGAAAGCATTTCTTCGCTAAGTTCCCTCACTCGTTTAATTAAATTATTCCGGTTCCATCCACTCCTTTTTGGCTGTAACAGAGGCATGCTTTGTTTTTTCTTCTTTAATTTCAAGTACATAGTGAGGATGGTCTGACTCGTAAATTCTTCCAGTACCGCTAGTGTTTTTCTAACTCTGACACGATCAACAAAGGCTTGAGAAGACGTTAATGGCGTACGATTATCCCTGAAATTTTCCGGGTCACTGAAAAGTTTAACAATCCGTCTGGAAATTTCCTTTTGACGATCGTCAATGTCGGAATTTCGGCTTCCGAAAACTGCCAAAAGCGACTCTCTGACAACCTTCTTAAGCTTTGACTGGGTTATCTCAAACTCCGTTTGTCCTCCTGTTAGTACATTTGCTAACATGCAAAGCCCTTTCGTGGTTAAATTGTCGATAAACGGTAAACTGGCTCTTGGATCATCAAGTGTGGCAATCAATCCGAAATCATCAGGGTCAAATTGACAATCTTGCTCAAGATAACAATGAACACCAAAGGCCTCTTCGACATACGATTTCACGGTGTTGTATGATATCTGATTATATCAAAATATGTTTTAAGAAAAGGTAATAATATGAACAGTGTCGGTATTGAGAATGAGGCAAAAAGCAATACGTACATCGTCTTCCCTAATAAGCGACTCGAGCAAACACCTGTGACATTACGAGAGTACGTTAAATTCAGGGCAATCGTAACAAAACATTTTCAGCTTTTCTTATTTCTTTTCCACAAACCTTGATTCGAATTCTTTCTCTTCTTTCGATTTTCTTTGCACGTCTTTGGACAAAGGAAGCCTCAGTAACGACCTTAGACAAATCAAGAACCAAAAAATCAGACCTAGCTCGAAAAATAAAAAATAAAAAATCGTAAAAATATGGTTCGAAAAATTCGACCAACCTGCGTTTGAGACGAAGCAGCTTGTTTTGGTGATTTATTTGAGAGTAGACGGCTTTAGAATCCGTTAGGAGATTCTTGGCGTCTTCCATGTCAGGGTTCTTCACACAAAACCCTTACCAATTCGCACCTTCAACTTGAAGCTTGGTTGCAACTCAACCTCCTGATCCAATCGGTTTCTCGATTATTAAAGCTCGTCTAGTCCGCTCGTCTGGTTTTTGCAGTTATTTTCGAATCGTTTTTCGGTACAGAACTATAGTTTTCTTATTCATTCAACACAGGATTATCAATCTACCCAAATAATAAATCCAAAAAATTGTCTTCTTAGTCCCCAAACTCGATTTTTAACCAAGAAAAACCTCGTACTTTCTTCAACTTTTCCGCGCCAATCTCTATATAATCCCTCGAAACCCCTCCAAAACCTCGTTTCGGTAAGGAATACCCGTAAATTGGACTTGCGGGCGGTTTCGGAATCGAGTCAAAACAGGTTCAAACACCTAAATTATACACTTAGATTAAATCCTGAACTTTCCTAAAACACAAAAAATCTGTTGAAAACAAACCCTAGAACTCGAAATCAACCAACCTGAAAGGCGATGAACAGAGTCGCCGAGGAGGCGAACAGAGGGTTCTTAGAGCGAAGCCGAACAGCTTGGACCCGCGCTCGAGCTTCGATGAGAAGCGACGATTCGGACGAGTCTCGGCGGCGATTTCGCCGGAGAAAAAAGGACGGCGACGATGGAGTTTTCCGGCGAGAAGTTCGGGAGAGGAAAGTGTGCGACGAGCCTTGAGAGGAAGAGGGTGATAGTGACGATGGGTTGGGCTTTTTGGTAATTTGGGCCTCTGTGTTGCTCTATTGGGCCTCTCAATACAGTAATATTTTAATTGAGTTAATTGCGGCATAAGTGCTCAATGTTTTCATTTAGGTAAATATCTACATTAATATTCCGTATTTTTGATATTTTTGTATATCTATCAATTAATTTAACAAAATTTAAATGTGTTATTAAATGATAGAGTGAATTTTATTATAAGCTGTAGATTCCAATTCTGAGAATTTGCTGTTTGACAACAAAAGGTGATTATTTGTTGAACATTTCAATGGGGAAATAAAACCATAATATATATATATGTGTTGTGTATATATATATATATATTCACAGCTAAATACATATAATGGAAGAATTAAAAAAATATATTGTATGAGCAGTCGTATCTGCCGGCGCACCTAAATTATATGAAAAATAAATTTTCATAATATTATTTTTTTATAATGTTGATGATATAAATACGTATATTATATATCAATATGATGATGTAAGAGAAATTAAGTCAACCTCAAGTGGTCAACAAAATCTTCTGTAAGCGCCAAGTCAACTACGTGCCAATTCTTCCAAATTGTTTATGTCCCTAAATACATACATATATATATATACACATATATATATATACACATATATATATATATATATATATATATATATATATATATTAAGAGCAGTGAAGTCAAAAGAGAGTGTCGTAAATGTCACGAGTTTGTACATACAAAAAATTGAAAAACGCTTGCTTCATCGTCCAATCTCCGTAAGTTATGGAGCTCTTGGCCGGCCGAAGTTTGGGCGCACTTATCGTCTTTTGCGTCGTCCCCGCTGTGCTGGGCCTCGCCGGGAACGAGACGGACAAACTCGCCCTGCTCGACTTCAAGGCGAAAGTCCAGGACGGCCCGCTCGGCCTCCTGAGCTCTTGGAACGAGTCGGCCCATTTCTGCGCGTGGCCGGGCGTCACGTGCAGCCAGCGCCACCCCCAGCGCGTCGGGGAAATAGACGTCCAGTCGTGGGGCCTCGCAGGACAGCTGTCTGTCCCCGCACGTGGGGAACCTGAGCTTTTTCCGAATGCTCAACCTCGGGAACAACAGCTTCGTCTCGGAGATTCCGCCGGAGATCTGCCGGTTGTTCCGGCTGCAATCGCTGTTTCTTCAGAACAACAGCTTTTCCGGAAGGATTCCAGCGAACATCTCTCGCTGCGCAAGTCTCCAGTACCTCACTTTGTTCGGTAACGGTCTTGTTGGAGAGATTCCGAGGGAGATAGGCTCGCTGCCGGAGCTTCTCGTGCTCGAGCTTAGCGAGAACGATATCGCCGGAGAGATTCCGGGTTCCGTGGGGAATCTGAGCTCTCTTCACAGCGTTTATTTGAGAGATAATAATCTGGGAGGAAGCATTCCACACAGCCTTGGCCTCATGAAAAGCTTGAGGTTGCTTGTGATAGGGGACAACTATTTCACATACCCGTTATCCATCGGTAAACCAGTAAATCGGTTTAACTATTCTTATGCCGCTATTTACCCTAGTAATAATTATAGAGTGCCTTATATGTTCCCAGTTAGTTCCGTTAGCAAAATTCCGTCCGCGGCCACGTGTCTCGGAGATATCAAATGATCAACCAACAAAGCTAGGCAATAGTAATAAAATAGTAATTATAGAGCATGTCATCGGCACATGGATTTATCGAGGTTCGGAATCACTCCTTCCGACCTAGTGCCGGAATCAGGATTTACATCGGGGGCTAGATATAATTTTGTTTTATTTTATTTTTTTAAATTTGAGCAGGCAGTATCCCTCTCTCTCTCTTCAATGTCTCTACAATGGAGCACTTCTCCGTGCACTTCAACAAGCTCCAAGGAAGTCTTCCTCCTTTCTTGGGCCACACGCTTCCCAATCTCCAGTACTTCTTCTTTCACAATAACAACTTTTCTGGGCCGATTCCGGTCTCGATATCCAACGCCTCAAACCTCGTACTCTTCCAAATAAATTCCAACAGCTTTACCGGGAAAGTACCAAGCTTCGCGAGATCCTCGAATCTGCAGACGCTCGGACTCGGCGACAACAATCTAGGCTACGCCGAGACTGATGATTTGAACTTCGTACGCGATCTTATAAACTGTACTAAGCTACAAATTTTTTTAATTTCAAGCAACAATTTCGTGGGGACGATCCCCGAGAGTTTGAGCAACATGACAAGCCTCACGAGGATTACATTTGGCGGGAACCGGATCAGCGGAAAAATTCCTTCCGGAATCGGAAACCTTGTGAACTTGAAGATATTAGCATTGGAGAAAAACCATTTAACCGGTTCTATACCGAGCTCGATTGGGAGATTGAAGATCACAAACATTCTTTCGCTGTTTGAAAACAAACTCTCGGGTTCGATTCCCTCCACTCTGTCGAACATAACGCTGTTGAGTACGTTATATTTGTTTCGGAATAACTTGAGGCAAGGTACCGCGAAGTCTCGGAGATTGCGTCAATCTGAAAGAGCTGAACTTAGCAGAGAACAATCTTAGTGGATCTATACCATCTGAAGTCATGAAACTGAAATCCCTTTCGAGTTTATTGGATTTGTCGAAGAACGAATTCACGGGTCCGATTCCGAGTGAGGTGGGAGAGTTGGTGAGTCCGGGGCGGTTGGATATTTCGGAAAACGAGCTATCAGGTGATATTCCAAAAACGCTCGAAGAATTGAAGTCTTTGAGAGGCGCTCAAGTAATCGACTTTTCTCAGAACAAGTTTTCCGGAAAAATCCCTGTTTATTTTGCTGATTTTGCAGCATTGGCTTATCTGAATTTGCCGTTCAACGACTTCGAAGGCGAAGTGCCTCAACACGGAATCTTCAAGAACACAAGCAAATTCTCGGTCACGGGAAACTCGAGGCTTTGCGGTGGTTGGCCGGAGCTAAACTTAGCCAAATGCCCTTCCAATGTGTTGAATAAAAATCACAAATTATCCACAAAAACTAAGTTTCTCATTATTGTGGCCTGTGCAATTGCAACAGTAACTGTCACATTGTTCATTGTGGCGGTTTGTTTTCGCGCGAGGAAAATAAATAGACCGACAAACGACGAATTATCCGTTGGGAATTTGTTACCGAGGGTTTCATATGGAGATCTTTCTAAGGCTAGCAACGGCTTTTCCTCAACGAATTTGATCGGAATTGGTAGCTTTGGGTCTGTCTTCAGAGGGACATTGGATCGGAGAGACGAGCTTGTTGCGGTGAAAGTCTTAAACCTTCAAGCCTCTCATGCATTAAAGAGTTCCGCAGCTGAATGTGAATCACTGAGAGTCATGAAGCACATAAATCTTGTGAAGCTTGTAACTGTGTGCTCGAGCGTTGACTTCCGAGGGAACGATTTCAAGGCCTTGGTCTACGAGTTCATGGCGAACGGGAGTCTCGAGGAGTGGCTGCGCGGACGATCCGACGTTCTGAATCTCTTACAGCGAGTCAGCATTGCAGTTGATGTGGCGTCTGCTTTGGACTATTTGCACAACCAATGCTCTGAATCTATTGCACATTGCGATATAAAGCCGAGTAACGTTCTTTTGGATGAACGTATGATCGGTCGTGTCGGAGATTTCGGATTGGCCAAGCTTGTTAGCAGCGCTTTCTCTCGTTCTTCCGATCAGATCACCATTAATATATTAGAGTTGTATAGTTACTATTTTACCCTTACTTTATCTTCCTTCTTTGGTTAATGTGATTCAAACCCAAAATCAATTTGGGTTTTCTCTTCTCTGTTGCTTTTATGGTATCAGGTCGTTGATAGCATTTTGGTTGCTTGTGCTCTTCTTTCTCTTGGTGCTAGCTATTGTGTCGTTGTTTGAGCATTCAAGCTAAAGTTGTCTTCCTCAGAGTTGTTGTTTGAGACTCCATCGTGATAGAACTCGACTATCAAGAATAAGTTGCCGTCTCCTTCGGAACCACCACGTTCTTCTTGCCCTCGCTGTCGTCGAAGTCGGAGAAGTTCCCGAAGTCGGCATCGGGATATTGTGTCGGCATCATATTTCTCTTCTTGATCGGGATATTGGAGATCGCCAGCATCGCCATTCAACTGTCAGGCCCATCTATTCTCGATTCTTGCTTCCGTTTGTGGCTAGGGTTTGTTCACTTTGCTTGACTTCTCGGATCGTTGCCTTATCGTTTGGCTTATTTCGTTTGGTTAAATCCTTTGTGGTTTGAATTTCGTTGCTTCATTCGCCATGGCTGGTCGTAGAGAAGATTCGCTTCAGTCTATTAGCGTGCAATTAGACGGAAAGAATTATTCGTATTGGAGTTATGTGATGAAAAATTTCTTAAAGGGTAAATCGATGTGGGGTTATGTTGCGGGTACAAGATTGCCGCCCACCGATAAAACTGCAGAGACTTATACCGCACTTTTAGAGGTTTGGGAAGCTGAAAATTCGAAGATCATCACATGGATAAACAATTCTGTCACACATTCGATTGGAGTTCAATTAGCGAAGTTTGACACAGCCAAGCTTGTATGGGAGCATCTTGCGAGGCTATTTACTCAGTCAAATTTTGCTAGGCAATTTCAGCTTGAAACTGATATTCGTGCTCTCAAGCAAAATGATTTGTCGATCCAAGAATTTTATTCTGCCATGTCTGAGTTATGGGATCAGTTGGCTTTGATCGAGCCTGCCGATTTACGAGTTCTCGAGCCATACATTTCTTTTAGAGAGCAACAACGTCTTGTTCAGTTTTTGGTTGCTCTTCGATCTGATTTTGAGGCATTACGTGGTTCCATTTTACATCGGAATCCTCTGCCTTCAGTGGACTCAGTGGTGAACGAATTAATGGCAGAGGAAGTTAGGCTCAAGACTCGTACAGAAAAAGAGACTTCTAAAACATCCATTCCGTCTGTTTTCGTTACTTCCCAACACAATCCATCTATTCAGAATCCGAATCGCTCAAATCTTCGTGTGGCTATAGATGAATGTGCCTTTTGTAAGCAAAAAGGTCATTGGAAAGGACAATGTCCTTTATTGGCAAATAAAGGCAAACAACCGCAAACACCGCACCGACGTCTCAAGCTTTCCAAGCTAATATTGCAGAAGTGTCGCCATCGTTGGATCCGTCTTTGATTGAGCAGTTCCAAAAGTTCCTCGCAACGCAGCCTCATGCCTTGTCTGCCACTTCACAATCCGGTTTTTCTTCTTCCAATAACTCTGGTTCCTCAGGTATCTGTTCCGATGTTTGGGCCTTAGACTCCGGCGCCACTAATCGTATGTCTCATGAAAAAGAGTCATTCACTTCATTGTCACAAAACTCTTCTATGTCTGTCGTTGCAGCTAATGGTACTCGTATGCCAGTAGTCGGTGTTGGCCATATTTCTACGCCCCTTTTAAGCCTCCCTGATGTTTACTATATTCCGAGTCTTACCTTGAATCTTGCATCTGTCGGTCAATTGTGCGACTTGGAAAACTTTGTCATTTTTACTAAGTCTCATTGTTTTGTGCAGGATTCTCATTCTCAGAAGCTGATTGGGACAGGCCATAAAGAAGGAGGCTTATATGTAGTGGATGAACTTAAAGTACCTGAAATTGTTGCTGCTACCGGTGTCGATTTGTCGTCTTTTCGTTTGAGTCGTTCATCTTCTGAATTTTATTTATGGCACTCCCGTTTAGGTCATGTTTCAGGATCTCGTCTAAATTTTTTGGTTTCTACCGGAGCATTGGGCTCTTTGAAAACACATGATGTGTCTGATTGTAGTGGTTGTAAACTTGCAAAATTTTCGGCATTGCCATTTCCTAAAAGTTTATCTACATCGTTTGCACCTTTTGATCTAGTTCACTCTGATGTTTGGGGACCTTCTCCCTTGCCCACAAAAGGGGGATCGCGTTATTATGTTTCATTCATTGATGATTATACTCGTTACACGTGGGTTTATCTTATGAAACGCCGTTCTGAGTTCCTAAGCATATTTGATACATTTTGAGCTCTTGTCAAAACACAATACTCGTCTGTCATTAAATGTTTTCGTTGTGATTTAGGTGGTGAATACACTTCTAATGAGTTTTCTAGGTTACTTGATTCTGATGGAACACTTCACCAAAGCTCATGTACCGATACCCCTCAACAAAATGGTGTAGCAGAAAGAAAACATCGACACATTGTTGAAACTGCTCGATCTATTCTCTTGTCTGCTCAAGTTCCTAGTGTCTTTTGGGGTGAATCAGTTTTGACATCTGTTCATCTCATCAATAGAATTCCCACTTCACACAACTCAGGTTTGTCACCATTTGAAAAGATTCATGGGCATTCTCCGAATTACTCTTAATTACGTGTCTTCGGCTCCGCTTGTTTTGTATTACGTCCACATGTTGAACGTAGTAAATTGACATCGCGATCTGTTTTATGTGTTTTTTTGGGTTACGGGGTAGGTCAAAAAGGTTATCGATGTTATGATCATGTTGGTAAAAAATTGTATGTCTCTCGTCATGTCTTCTTTCTTGAACATATTTCATATTTTTCTATTCCTGAAAATTCCCATAATATGACAAAATCAGATCTTGTTAGTATCGATCCCTTTACGATTGACGATGAACCTGCACCATCTGTCAGTATTCCTCTCGATGAGGCTACAAACCCAGGTACTGCAGTTCCCACCGCATCTTCGGCTCCTTCTAATCCTATGGCCTCCCAATCATTTTCAGATAATGTGGATCCTCCACCTCGTACCTCAAATCGTGTTCGTAAGTCCACTAAACTCCCTGATTTTTCTTATTCATGTTATTCTAGTTCTTTCGCGTCATTCTTAACATCCATCCACCGTCTCTCCGAGCCCTCGTCCTATAGAGAAGCTGTTCTTGACCCTCTTTGGCAGGAGGCTATGAATGAGGAACTTATAGCGCTGCGTCAAACAAATACTTGGGATTTGGTCTTCTTACCACCAGGAAAACGTGCTATTGGTTCCCGATGGGTATACAAGATCAAAACCAAGTCTGATGGATCCATTGAGCGATACAAAGCTCGCCTTGTTGCAAGGGGATTCTCTCAGCAATATGGGATGGATTATGAAGAGACATTTGCTCCGGTTGCAAAAATGACTACAGTTCGAACACTCATCGCGGTTGCCTCCGTTCGTGGATGGAAAATAGCTCAGATGGATGTGAAGAATGCCTTTCTAAATGGTGATCTCCATGAAGAGGTTTATATGGTTCCTCCTCCAGGTGTCAATCACAATCCAGGCGAAGTTTGTAAACTTCGAAAAGCTCTTTATGGACTCAAACAAGCACCTCGTGCTTGGTTTGAGAAGTTTTCTACTGTAATCACATCTCTTGGCTTTTCTCGCAGTCACCATGATTCAACATTATTCATCAAGTGTACAAATCGAGGTCGTATTCTTCTATCTTTGTACGTTGATGATATGATCATTACAGGTGATGATATTGATGGGATTGGATTTCTAAAAACAAAGTTAGCTCGATGTTTTGCCATGAAAGATTTGGGAATGCTACGATATTTTCTAGGGATTGAAGTTGCTTCCTCTCCTAAAGGATATATTCTGTCTCAATCCAAGTACATAGCCGATATATTTGAGCGTGCACAACTTACTGATAATAAAGTTGTGGACACTCCAATTGAGACTAATGTTAGATATTCTTTGACGGATGGCCCGACATTACCTGATCCCGCCTTGTATCGTACTATTGTTGGTAGTTTGGTCTACCTCACTATCACGCGTCCTGATATCGCTTATGCTGTACATGTGGTTAGCCAGTTTGTTATTGCTCCAACTACAGTTCATTGGGGTGCTGTTCTTCGTATTCTTAGATATCTTCGGGGAACACAATTTCAGAGTCTTCTTCTGTCGTCGAGCTCATCATTGGATATTCGTGCGTACACGGATGCAGACTGGGCGGGTGATCCCACCGATCGCAAGTCAACCACGGGTTTTTGCATCTTTCTTGGTGAATCTCTTATTTCTTGGAAAAGCAAGAAACAAGATGTGATCTCGAGATCTTCGACGGAAGCAGAGTATCGTGCTATGGCCTCTACGACATGTGAGATTGTTTGGCTACGTTGGTTACTCGCAGATATGGGTGTTTCTACTCCTTCACCTACTCCGTTATTTTGTGATAATAAAAGTGCTATTCAAATTGCGCGGAACGCGGTTTTTCATGAGAGGACAAAGCACATTGAGATTGATTGTCATGTCGTTAGACATCATTTTCAATGTGGTACTATTACGCTGCCTTTTGTTTCTTCCGCCGTGTAGATCGCTGATTTGTTCACCTAGGCTCTCTCGTCTTCTCGTTTTAGTTTTTTGGTTAGCAAACTCTCATTGCTTCTTGCTACAGCATCGTGAGTTTGAAGGGGGGTATTAATATATTAGAGTTGTATAGTTACTATTTTACCCTTACTTTATCTTCCTTCTCTGTATTTCATTCCTTGTACGTTTTCTTCTTTGGTTAATGTGATTCAAACCCAAAATCAATTTGGGTTTTCTCTTCTCTGTTGCTTTTAATCACTTCCGTGGGCATCAGAGGGACTATCGGATACGTTGCCCCGGGTAAGCTTTTCATTATTTCTCCAAAAAAATAAAATTATACAATCTCTTTGTGTATCTATTTGGTGTTATATTGAATTTGCCACAAAACTCATCTTTTGTTCAATTATATTTAAACAATCTTTCATTTTTTACATTAACTATGGTAGTAAATGACAAGATTATGTTTGATGTGAGGAACAAATCTTGTTAGTAAATTATCGTATAAGTCTCCAATCTCCATAAATATATATATATATATATATATATATATATAAAGAAAAAACATATTATTATTAGTATTATTATTATCATTATTATTAAATATATGGATATTGGGGGCAAAACTACTCAAGCTGTAGTAAACTGTGCCAAGTTGGCTACTTTTTCCGAATAATCCCTAAAATATATAATCCAGCAACTTAAATAAATAAAATAGTTAACCTTCATAAATCTCTAATGTTTCACGTGAATGAACTACAGAATATGCAACGGGAAGTGAAGTTGCAACATTAGGAGACATTTACAGCTTCGGAATCCTTCTGCTCGAAATGTTCACCGCAAGAAGCCCGACAGATAGAATCTTCAAAGACGACTTCACCTTGAACACATTCGCGTCCGCGGCTCTGCCTGATCGCGTTGGTGAAGTCATCGATGCAACGCTCCTTGAAAACGACACCCACGACGGCAAGTTTTTAGTCTCGATAATTGAAATAGGGGTTGCTTGCTCTCTAAGAAATCCGGGAGATAGAATGAGCATCGGTGACGCCGCTGCTGAGCTGCGCCGGATAAGGGACGTAATTAGCGCGTTCTAATTGCTTTTTGGCGAATTGGAATTAAGAACGTTTGCTATGATATTAATCAAGTCGATTGTTTTGAAGAGTGTAAACGATTGAAAGATATAGATAATTTGTATATTGATCTTTTAAGCCTTTAAAAAAGTGAAAAAGAAGAGAAAAGAAAATGTATTCTCTTTTACAATGCGATCAATGATAAGCAACTTAAAAAGTTGCAACTATATGGAAATAAATACTGAAGCAAGATAAATGTATATAATAATAAATAAATAAAACTCGTTCTTGAAATATTTTTGTACGATCTCGACTTCAATTATCACTACTAAATTATTACTTGATAAAATAATAATTTATATCCCAACAATACTAATTTCTAATTTTTTTAATATATGTATATATAAGTTCATCACACTATATAGGAATTATTTACGGTGATAATAAATATACATATATTATAAGTCATGATATTATAAGAGAAAGTTTATTACATACATTGTATTCTTACTTTATTTTTTTTACGATGACATATATTTGAAAAAAAAAATACTATAAATAGTGGGTTATACTATGGAGATTCAACTAGGGAAGACAAAAATTGTAGTCTAAAGTCAAGTTTCAACTACGGAAGTCAAATAACATAGTTAAAAGAAAATAAAAATTGAGTTTCAACGAAGGAAGTCAAAATCCGTAGTTGAAAGTTCAAATATGTCGCGGCGTGTTGTGCACAAGCCGTGGCTAACATACTTCAGACGACATAAGAGTTTCCGTCGTCCAAAATATGTAGTTTTTATTGCAAAACGCCGCAACTTGACTAAAATAGCCGCGGCACAAGTACCTTGAACGCCACTTATATGCATCGTCGAAAGATCAGCTGCAGCTTGACCAAAATAGCCGCGGCATATGTTTGAACTTTGAACAACACTTACATGCGTCGTTTAAGGATATGCCTTCAATTAACCTTTGTTTATTAATTTTTTTCTCCCTTACTCTCTTTCTCGCATGGGTCCTTCTGCTATTTCTCTCCCTAAGGCGTCGTTGCTTCTCGGACTGAATTATTATCGGCTGAAAGAATTATCCGCTATCCGCTAATCGTAACCATCTCCTATTCACTCCGATATGAATTATCCCCATATTTATCCATATTTAATGAGCCGCTTAATATGGTTATGGATATCCGCAACTGCTTTTTAGAATTGGATTGATTAATGGTTATGTTTTTTAGTTTAAATTGGACATCTGCTTTAACCGCAACCAATATTTTAAAAATAGATATATATTACAAATTATATGTCCTTTATTTTATTTTGATAGTGCTTAAATGTCGTTGGATGTTATTGGTTAGTGTCGTTTCTTATATACACCCCTAATCCGTATATGTTTTTGTGGCCTTTTATGTCATAGAAATATTATACTATGCTAATACTAATAGTTTGGTTATCTATGAACTATATTATTTATGATATTTTTGAAATTTTGTGCCATTGAAATTTATGTTTCACTAGTGTTGCTATATTATTATGCATGATTTTTTTTTTTCACTAACAAAATTAAGTGGATAATATCCGCCAGCCGCTTTAAATTAACCAATTTGATCCGCAAATCGCTAACCGCATTTAAACTGGATAATTAAAAAATAAGTTAGTAGATACAATTATTTTATATCCACTTGCATATGTGGATAAAGTTGGCCAACATGCCCATATCCTATTTTATCCTTTGAGGCAAATAAAAACAGTGGAAATGGCATGAACAGTTGGGGGTGTAAGGAGATCAGATGCCTCTTTTGTTGCTCTGACTCATCACCAAGCTCTCTAAATTATCTTCATTTATAATTGCTATTCCGTGTGGCATGCTGTAACCTAGTACTATTGTCTTAATTAATATTTAATATGCTGCTTTGTTTTGGGTTATCATTTAATTCTTTATCTTTTTGCCTGTGTTGTTCAAATACGCTGCTCAAAGTCAAACATTCTTTATCTTTATCAGTTTCTGATTCTTTGATTTCTCATGTCTGTTGGTTCCAAAATTGAGGGATATGTTCCGCAATAAGCACCACACTGATCACAAATAAGCACACTGTAAATATGTACTTATATTGATAATACAGCGACAAAGCCTAAGAAGAATAATAGAGAAGATACTTGGCTTATATTGATAGCTTAGAATGCAAAATGGAAGATATAAAAAAATACAACAAGCGATGGTGTTTATATAGCTAGGCATCAGCCCGTAAAAGCACTATATTACCCTTAAAATACTTGCTAAGTTGACAACTTGACAAGGAAACCATAAAATATTAAGCAAGTTGACAACTTGCTACGCAACTAGTGCTAAGTGCCAACCATGGTCTAGCTTATAGGATGACAATGTCGTCCTCCTCTCACCGCTTGTTCCAAGCAGCTCTCTTATTCTCTCCATTTTTCATTCCAATTTCTTAGTTCTTCCATGTCAGTGACTGTGGATGTCTGAATCTCGAAGGATATCTGCAAGGCGTTCCCGGGTTTCAATCCCGCTGAGCAAGAGTATCTCCATGGCTTATTTCTCAAGGTGTGTCGTCAACTCATTCTTTTTCTCATCATTCTACTTGGTGTTTTGGTCATTGAGATTTGTTTGCTCTTCGCCGAATTGCCAGGTTGTGACTTCTTTGCATGGAAACATAGAGGTAAGCCTCACCAATTTAGCCTAGTTTCTCAATGTTCTTCTATGATTACTTAAAGCCCAAAACCTAATATGGCCTTCTGAATTTAACAGGAGCACTTTGAATCCTCTTAAAAGCTTGTAGTACATTTAAGTTTTGAAATATTCTATGGATGTTGCATTGTTATGTATTTATTTTGTATTTAGGATAGTTCTTATTGTTTTATTTTATAGAAAGGATGTATTTTATTTTTATAGCATTTTGAAAGGAAGTTAAGCAAGCTTGGTACAAGTGGTGGTGATTATCCCCGAGAATACGGCAAAGAAGATGATGCCTTAGGCGACAAGACTCGAAACAGCCGATACGGGATGAAGATACTTTAATTTAAAGGTTTGTCTTATCTTGAATGTTTACGTATAATATTTTATTAACACTCTTCATATTATACAAGGTTAGATCATTGTGATTTTGATATATAGTACCATTTTGATGGAAATCGAATTCCAAATCGGTAAATAAACCCAGAAAATACGCACCAAGAAGAATCGGAAAGACTGTAATTCACCAAAGCGATGAATTACCTTAGTTTTATTAATTTATGAAAGAATCAACAAATCGAACATGGCACGATCCTTCGAGAGCTCGACCGTACTCTCTCGTGAGCTCTCAAGGAAATCGACCAAGACTAAGCTAAACAAAAACAATCACTCTCTTCTCCTTATAACCCTAATCGACAACCTTCCTAGGGCCACTAACACAATTAAAGCTAAAGGCCATTATTTACTTTTTATTGCAAAATATAATTAAAACCTAATATCTAATAAATAAAAGCCCTAAAATGCTAATTAAAACCAACGATAAATAAAGGTCCATCAATTTTCCAATCCACTTCCCACTACGAAAGATTTTCGGTAGTGGGATTTCATACGACGGAGGATTTAAACGACACATAAGCAGTGTAGTTGAAACTTTTCGACTACACTCTTTAAGTGTGGTCCAATCCACTATTAAAAAACTGCTTTTGTCTAATATCCACAGGTCATGGAGCGTTTGGGCCGCAGTTTGAGCGTGCTTATCATCTTTTGTCTCGTCCACGCTCTGTCGGGATTCGTGGGAAACGAGACGGACAAACTCGCCCTACTCGAGTTCAAGGCGAAAGTCCAGGACGGTCCGCTTGGCCTCCTCAATTCTTGGAACGAGTCGGCCCATTTCTGCGCGTGGCCGGGCGTCACATGCAGCCGGCGCCACCGCCAGCGCGTCGGGAAAATAGACGTCCAGTCGTGGGGCCTGGCGGGACAGCTGTCCCCTCACGTGGGGAACCTGAGCTTCCTCCGAATGCTAAACCTCGAAAACAACAGCTTTGTCTCGGAGATTCCGCCGGAGATCGGCAAGTTATTCCGGCTGCGATCGCTGTATCTCGCGAGAAATAACTTTTCTAGAGAGATTCCGGCGAACATCTCGCGCTGTGCAAGTCTTCAGTACCTCACTTTCTTAGGTAACAGTCTTGTTGGAGAGATTCCGGGGGAGATAGGGTTGTTGACGGAGCTTCTTGTGCTCGAATTAAGTGAGAACAATCTCGTCGGAGAAATTCCGGGTTCCATCGGCAATCTCAGCTTTCTTCACAGTCTTTATTTGAAAGTTAATAATCTGGGAGGAAGCATTCCGCACAGCCTAGGCCTCATGAAAAGCTTGAGGTTGCTTTCGGTAGGAGTTAACAATTTAACAGGTAAATTCTCACTCATCGGTAAACCCATGAAACATTGAGAAACACATGTCCCCTTTTAACTTGTGGAAGAAGTATCCAATAATAGTAAGTGATAATAGAGCAATACGTATAAAAAAAATGTCTAACCAAGGACGGCAATGCACATCTGTAACGGCCCGACCGTTACGCATTAAAACTTACTTACTTTCATAAAATCTTATAAAACTCTTTGTTGCGAAAATTAGATTTTTTTTTAAACATCATCTCGTTTGTGCTCCTAAGCACGCACGTCTCAAACTTATCCGTAACATATCCACACGAGACCATTATCGGATAATCGTCAAAACATAAGGTCTTCGTAAGACTTTGAAAACTTATTAAGTGGTTTAAATGAGAGTTTACACTAGCTAATATTATACGTGATTGAGATCATTCAAAATTTACATCTATAGCTATATAATTTATACTTTAAAATACTTTGCGAGATCTTCCTTATAATTACATCCTTGTCATCTCGTTTATGAATTTCGAGACAATATATATTTCTTTTTAATACCGTACCAAGATCATTTATAGAAGTCCAGTTTAATACTTCTTACTCGTTGTCTCGGATTAGGAATCCCGAGACAATCATTCCGTATGTACATTCTTAGCATAGGGAGGCTATATAATTAGCCTACTCCCAAAACATAAACCATAGTTAATACGTTAATTTAGATTGTTTATCAAAATATACGGAAACTTCGGCGGTCGGCACCAGGACGGGCCGTTACAACAACATTTTCAGTAATTATATCAAAATTATCAAATGATCAACAAACAATTTATTTGAATTTTAGATAAAAATAAACAAAATAGAATTAAAAACTAGGCCAGTCCAGTTTCTTATTTTTTTAGTTTTATTTTCTTTTATTTGAGCAGGTACGGTTCCTCTCTCTCTCTTCAATGTCTCCACAATGGAGTACTTTTCTGTGCAGTTCAACAAGCTAGAAGGAAGTCTTCCTCCTCTCTTGGGTCACACACTTCCCAATCTCCAGTACTTCTTCTTTGACAATAACACCTTTTCTGGGCCGATTCCGGTGTCGATATCCAATACCTCAAACCTCATAGTCTTCCAAATCACCTCCAACAGCTTCACCGGGAAAGTACCAAACATCGCTAGATCCTTGAATCTACGGACGCTTGGGCTTGCCGACAACAAGCTTGGCTACGCCGAGACCGCCGATTTGACCTTCCTACACAATCTTACAAACTGTACTAAACTAAAGAATTTGTTCATTTCGAGCAACAATCTTGGAGGGACGATCCCCGAGAGTTTGAGCAACATGACGAGCCTTACGAGGATTATATTTGGTGGGAACCGGATCAGCGGAAACATTCCTTCCGAAATCGGAAACCTTGCGAACTTGATGATATTAGCATTGGAGATGAACCAGTTAACTGGTTATATACCAAGCTCAATCGGGAGATTGAAGATCACAAACATTCTTTCGCTGTACGAAAACGAACTCTCAGGTTCGATTCCCTCAATGCTGTCGAACATAACACTGTTGAGTTCCTTATATTTGGCTCGGAATAACTTGCAAGGCAAGTTACCGCGAAGTTTTGGAGATTGCGCCAATCTGAAAGAGCTGAACCTAGCAGAGAACAATCTTAGTGGATCTATACCATCTGAAATCATGAAACTGAAATCCCTTTCAATTTCACTTGATCTTTCTAAGAACGAATTCACAGGCCTGATTCCGAGTGAAGTAGGAGAGTTGGTGAGTCTCGGGCACTTGGATGTTTCGGAAAACAAGTTATCAGGTGAAATTCCAAACACGCTCGCCTTGTGCAAAAGTATGGAATATTTGAATTTGCAGGGTAACTTCTTAACTGGGTCGATTCCGAAAGAATTGAAGTCTTTGAGAGGCGCTCAAATGATCGACTTTTCTCGGAACAATTTGTCTGGAAAAATCCCCGTTTACTTTGTGGATTTTACAGCATTGGCTTATTTGAATTTGTCGTTCAATGACTTCGAAGGAAAAGTGCTTCAACACGGAATCTTCAAGAACGCAAGCAGATTCTCTGTCACGGGAAACGCAAGGCTTTGCGGTGGTTTGCCGGAGCTAAACTTAGCTAAATGCACTTCAAATGTGTTGAATAAAAATCACAAATTATCCACAAAAATAGAGTCTCTTATCATTGTGGCTTGTACAATTGTAACAATTGTTGTTGCATTGTTCATTGTCGCGGTTTATTTTCGCGCGAGGAAAAGAAATAGACCGACAATCAACGAATTATCCGTTGGGATTTCGTTACCGAGGGTTTCGTACGGAGATCTTTCTAAGGCTACCGACGGCTTTTCTTCGACGAATTTAATCGGAATCGGAAGCTTCGGATCCGTCTTCAGAGGAACTTTGAACCGAAACATCGAGTTTGTCGCAGTGAAAGTCTTGAACCTTCAAGCCTCTCATGCATTGAAGAGTTTCATAGCTGAATGTGAATCACTGAGAGTTATGAAGCACAGAAATCTTGTGAAGCTTGTAACTGTGTGCTCGAGCGTTGACTTCCGAGGGAACGATTTCAAGGCCTTGGTATACGAGTTCATGGCAAACGGGAGCCTCGAGGAGTGGCTGCATGGACGATCAAACGGTCTGAATCTTTTGCAGCGAGTCAGCATTGCCGTTGACGTGGCGTGCGCTTTGGACTATTTGCATAACCAATGCTCCGCATCAATTGCACATTGCGATATAAAGCCAAGTAACGTTCTTTTGGATGAACATATGACCGGTCGTGTCGGAGATTTTGGATTGGCCAAGCTGGTTAGAACTGCTCTCTCTCGTTCTTCCGATCAAGTCAGCTCCGTCGGGATCAGAGGTACAACCGGCTACGTTGCCCCGGGTAAGTTTTTCGATATTTCTCAATGTTTATTTTTATACAATCTCTTTGGGTATCTATTTGTTGTTAGATCTTAATTAGCCACAAAAACACATATTTTGTTCAATTATATAAACTTTTCCTTGCCTTTCACATTATTTAGATTAACAATGATAAAATGACAAGATTATATACTGGTTTATGCTTTGATGTTTAAATTTTTTTATGTCCTAACTAAACAAGCATCTTCTTCTTGTAGTTCAAGAAAACAGTTGCTCCGTCCAATTTCTATTAAAACGTTAATTCACTGTTTAATTTTATTAAAAAACGCTTATGCAATTTTACTTTAAATATAATATTTTTTAATTATATATTCAATTATTTGAGTCTCTTCTCTATTAGTGTTTTTTTTAAGAGAAACTAGAGGATAATATTGGACTGAACCAATATTTTTCTGAACATGATACTTATCCCGCTACAAATAGAATTTAGATACCTACCATACATTTTACTAAGACTTGGGTACTTTTGCCATATCATCCCGTAATTAAATCACATAATTAACCTTCATCAGTATCTAATGTTTCACATGAACTGCAGAATATGCAATAGGAAGTGAAGTTTCAACATTAGGAGACATTTACAGCTTCGGAATCCTCCTGCTTGAAATGTTCACTGCGAAAAGGCCGACGGACGGAATCTTCAAAGACGACTTCACCTTGAACACATTCGCGTCCGTGGCTCTGCCTGATCGCGTTGGCGAAATCGTCGACGCAGCGCTCCTTGAGAACTACACTCGCTACAACAAGTGTTTCGTCCGGATAATTGAAATAGGGGTTGCTTGTTCACTAAGATATCCGAGAGATAGAATGAGCATCGGCGACGCTGTTGCTGAGCTGCGCCGGATTAGGGATGCACTTAGCACGCGCTAATCTATTTGACAAATAAAATTTAAGAACTGCTACGATATTGATCAAGATCATCTTTTGTAACAGTAAAAGGAAAGAATGATACAGAGAAACTTGTAATATTTGTTCTTTCAAGCCTTAGCAGGACATAAGTGTAAGAAAAGTAAAAAGAATAAATATTTTCTTTTTACAATTACTTGGCTGATCCAGTTCAATATATTTTCTTTGTTGATCCATCACAAAACTCTTGTCTAAACATGACACTACTAAAAATCCTCAATCGTCCGATAAGCTTGTACAATGTGATTTACAAAGTTCTCTCTAAACTTATCGTTGAGAAGTTATCTCTGGTAATGAATGACATCATATCTTTGGAGCAAGGTGTTTTTTTTTAGCGGCAGGAATATCCTAGAGAATGTTACTTTAACTCAAGAAATGACTAAAATGTTGCATCGAAAGACTAGAGGAGGCAATGTGGTATTCAAAATTGATATGAGCAAAGCATATGAGCGCGTCGATTGGAGATTTGTGGATCGAACTCTTCGTGCTTTTGGTTTTCCCGACTTCTTTTGTAGGTTGATTCAGAATTATATTGCTACTCCGTGGTTTTCGGTTATGATGAACGGCACATACAAGGGTTTCTTTAAATAAAAAAGGGGTTTACGACAAGGAGATCCTTTGTCCCCTTATATTTTCATCATAATGGAGGAAGTTTTTTCTAGATTGATCAATAACGCGGTAGATGAGAGGAAAATTATGCCCTTTTCCCACCCCATCGGTGCTCCTATAATCTCACACTTGCTATATGCGGACGGCATCGTAATATTTGCGAATGTAAGAAAAAGATATATTCAGAATCTGGTGTTGACAATGAAAAAATATGAAGATTGGCCAGGGCAAAGAATCAATAAAGAAAAGTCTGCTATATTCTTCTCGAAACATATTATCTCTAGAAGGAAGTTCGAAATTCTCAACGACACAAATTTCATGGAAGGAAAATTTCCTTTTACTTATTTGGGCGTTCCAATAGTTGATGGAAAATTGAAGATTCGACATTTTGATCCCTTGGTTAACAAAATCTGTAAGAAGATCGAGGGTTGGAAGAGTCGGTTATTGTCGCAAGGAGGTAGACTCGTTCTTCTCAAGCATGCCAATGCATCTTCTATCGGTGTTGAGCATGCATAAGATGGTGATAAAAGAAGATCCATAAGATGTTCTCTTCCTTTTTTTTGGGTGAAATTGATGGGAAATACAAAAAGAAATGGAAGGCTTGGAGGAAATTGTGTGTTCCAGTTGATGAAGGTGGGTTAGGGTTGATAAGCCTGTTAGACGTCCAGAGATCCTTATTTATGAGGTTTACTTGGAAGTTATTCTCCCAAAATTCATTGTGGGTCAAGTTCTTAAAAGCTAAATACGTTAACGGTGGACATATTGCTACATGCAAGGCTAGTAGTTCAGATTCGATTTTTTGGAAAAGACTCATCGAATGTGTTCCGGATGTATTGCAGAATTCCATGTGGAAGGTTAGAGAAGGAAATATCTCTTTATGGTACGATAAGTTTATGCAATCCGGGCCTATATATACTGATCTTGTGGAAAGAGAGCATTCTTTGATCAAGTTGAAAGACTTATATACGAATAACGAGTGGGACATGGAAAAATTGCAAGGTCTTCTAGGGTTGAACAAAGCGAACGAAGTCATAGATAATATTGGAACCCTCAAAACAACTCCAGACACTCTTATATGGCTCCCAGAGAACAATGGTTTATTTAGCTCTAAATCAGCTTGAAATGTCATTAGAGCTCAAGGTCAGAAGTTCGAATGGGCGAAATGGATTTGGCACAAATACTTACCGAAGAAGATCTCCATATGCATGTGGAAAGCAGTGTTTGATTGTTTGAGTGTTGATGAAAGGTTAAAAATGGTTGGGGTTCCTATTGTTTCGGCGTGCAACTGTTTAGTGAGAGAAACATGGAAGATTTGGAACACATCTTGAATAAAGGTAGCTTTGCTAGAGATTTATGGAAGAAAGTTTCGAACGAAGTGGGCGTGTCTTTTATTGTCCAGCAAAGTTGGAAAGAACGGGTACAACTTTGGTTTAATAGAGCAGAGCGATCCTCTAAGCTTGGGGTCTTATTAGGTTTGATTCCTATTATAACTATTTGGAAAATTTGGGGTCGAAGGTGCGCTGCCAGAATGGAAGGAAAAAGTGAGAGTGTTAGCCAATCTTGGCTTTCTATTAAGCATTGGGTTCTCGTCGTAAGTTCTAAAATCACTGAAGTTCAACATCGTAGCGAAAATGACGCTCGTGTTCTAAGAAATATGGAAATTCCAATTATTGACATTAGAAAGAAAAAAGTTCAAGTAGTGAGATGGACTAAACCAAGACAAGGTAGATTTAAACTCAATGTTGACGGGAGTAGCCTTGGTAACCCGGGGCCGGCTGGCGGAGGTGGTATTCTCCGTGATGACAAAGGTAAGTTCATTTTTGGCTTCTCAAAATCTTTTGGAACTTGCTCAAATAACGAAGCTGAATTAAGAGCGATTATCGAAGGGTAAATGTTTGTAAGCAAATGGGTTATAAGGGTATTGACATTGAATGTGACTCGAGAATTATGGTACGCTGTCTTACTTCTGGTATTTGCAATGTTTGGTATCTTTGGGATTTTTGGGAACAATTAAATATGTTATTACAAGGTTCAAATTACTCGATACATCACCTTTATAGAGAAGGGAATCAAGTGGCAGATGCGTTGGCTCGTTTGGGAGCGGATAGTAGGGATGAGCTTTTCACAGATTCTAATGAGCTTCCTAGCAATATTAAAGGTTTGTTTAGATTAGACAAAATGAACATTGCGTATATTAGGCAAGTATAATGTTGATGTTTCGTTATCGGTTCTTACCATTTTGTTTATTGTGATTGTCTTGTTATTGGGGATGCTTTCAATGCTAAATTTTTGTTAGCTCCACATACATTTCGTTGTAACCACGGTTTTCCTCCGCCATACGTGAGGGCTCTATGAATAAAATCGAGATGGAGACACTATGTGAGTGTTCTTCGACTATTTTCCAAAAAAAAAAAAAAAACTATTTCGACATTTTTGTAAAAGAAAATCAAATGCCTTATTTTAGAGTGATGAAACCGAGTCTGTCAATATTCGGCTATCAGTAGCGGTAGAATCGATTTTTTAACCGCATATACCGCTTAAAGTAATATCACCAGATATATGTTCCTTGGCATATTTTGAATGATATTATTTGTGAAATTTAAGATGCTGTTTCCCCCATATTTTTTTTAATCCAAATAAGCTTCAAATTATACCGAAATATATCAACTCATATCCATTTCAATACTTTCATTGCTCCTATAGAATTATAGAAGTTAAATTAATATATATATATATAGATCAATGTATTAAGTTTTATATATACTCGTAGCTAAGGTTTAATACTTTTGCCGTTAACCCTTTTGTTTGCCTTTAGTTTATGTATGTCGTATGCATAGTCATTTCTTTTATGTCGTTCTCTTGTAAAACGACGAGCCAATGAGCTGAATTATAAAGCACCGGATAAGGCTCCTTCGCTTTATATTTTTTCGTGAGTTCGGTTGATATAAATCTAGCCGTTAGTCTGTCAGAACTAGGGGTGCAACCGGGTAGGGTACCCTGTTTTTTCGAGGTACCCGGTACCCGGTACCGGAATCCGGGTATCTGAAAACTTGTACCCGGAACCGGTACCCTGAAATCCGGGTAACCTGTTTCCGGGTATTTGTATTTTGATACCCGGTACCGGTACCCGGTACCCGGTAGTTTTGAGAACCGGGTCCGGGTACCCGGTTTTACCCTGTACCCTGTTTTTTTAAATATATATATATATATATTATTTTAAAATAAAAACATACATTCATCTTAAAAAAACTGCATAAAAAAATAATCTCGCACATCAAGCATAAAAGAAAAAACAGCCCAAAATGCATAAAAATACTCCGCATCAAGTATAACATAGTCCCGCGAAAAAAGAAAAAAAGAAACATAGTCTCCGGCATCGGAGGGAGGCAGGATTTTGATGATGTCGGCGAGATGGGAGAGAGGCTGGATAAATGAAGTCGAGCCCTAGTGTAGAGTAGTAACTCTAAAAATTAAACTACCATAAAAATAAAAGACAAAATTAAAACAGGGTAATAAACCGGGTACCGGGTACACGGTTTTTTTAATTTTACTACCCGGTACCCGGAACCGAAATTCGGTTCCGGTTTCGGTTCCGGTTATTAAATCCGGATACCAATCCGGTTCCGGATAATTACCCGCTTTCTGGGTATTATTTGCACCCCTATTCAGAACATTCATTCGATCATCAATAAAATTTATGTTTTCTCTCTCAAGCTTCATACGTACTCATCAATCATCATACATACATGGGATAATAGCGGCTAAAGTAGCCAAACTTTCATGATTTGTGTCGATAAAGGTCCAAACTGGATTTATAGCGGCTAAAGTAGCCAAACTCGGTCGATCTGTGGCAAGCTCTTATTTCGTCCAGTCAAACGTAACTTCCGTTAGTCAAGCGCCACGTCACTTACACGTGGCAAGCTCATGTGTCGAAAATACATACCACGTCATATATATATATATATATATATTTTCATCACATCAGATCCTAAAGTAATGATGACAGGGTCTTTTCAATGATTTATTTAATACTTTTTCTTTTCAGAAAAGCCTGATACAAAACCCTAAACTAATAATGAGTATTCGTCATTTCCTAATTTAGTTTTTAGTTAATATATTAAGATTAAAAACGGATTCATATAAACACTCTATCGAACTCATTGATCTCACTATTGCCTCTCTTTTTTTCTCTAGCATCTTTGTACGAGCTCGAAAGAAACCCTAAACACAGTTCTTGGAAGACTCGGCGATCACATGGACGACGACGTTCCAGGTGGTGAACCCGACCCCGGGTGGCGCAACCCATTGCATGCTCCTCCACCAACATACAGTAAGTTGAAAGTTACTTATTTTTGTAAGAAATTGCTACATGTATATATATTTACTTATATCAAAGAGTTTTTGTACCTTAAAATGGCGAGTGAAGTAAGTATTCACAAAAAAGTTAACTTTTTTTTCCAACTTCTTTCGTTCTCTGCTACTTGGGTTTTCAATGGTTAAGGTGTGGATCTGTGTTGATTCTTGATGTCAGTGAGGGTATTTATACCTCTTGGTGAATCTTCTTTAAAAATGTTGGTGAGAGGGTCATAAAGAGGGTTTATGGACCACTTGGTTGACTATTGTCTTTATGCTTTGTCTTTTTTTGTACAGAATATTCTCTATTGTTGATTTTTTTTTTCAGTTTAACTTATCTACTTTATTTTCTCGTTTTTAGTTCGAGCATCAACTTTATTCACACTAAGCGTCCATTATGACGGTGCTTGGACGCTCGACAACGGGAGAGACTATCGTGGTGGAAATGTTGCATGCTTTGACTACTGTGACTGGGAGTATTTCAGCACTATCGATGTTCACAAGCTTGTAGTCAAGATAGGACAGGAAAATAATGCCGGGTATTGGTGGGTTCCAAAGGATCGTGCAGTGCACGAAGGCCAGCCGTTTAATTCTGACCAGGCTTGCTTGAAGTTGTTTGCTGATATGATACAATTTAGGTATCGGGATGCACACATTTATATTGTAACAGCTATCGATGCTATTCAACAAGGTGGCTTCCTTGAGGAAGCAGTGGCTCAACAGAACAACAACTTGGACAGCAGTGGTGAAAGCGACTCCAACTATCTTCCGAGTGAGGAAGTTCACAGTGAAGACGAGACCGGGGAGTCCTACTTTAATAGTGATGATGCAGAGGACGTTAACTTGTGTGATTCTTATAATGTCGATTCACCAACGGAACAGTTTCAGTGTCATTTTTCTTACTCTTCAATGGGCCACGATGAACCCCAAGGTGCAGTGGCCGAAGATGAAGTCCAAAGTATGGATCAACCTGAAGATGAAGACTACGATGCTGAGCACGAGTTCGCACTTGACGATGAAGCCCAAGTTGAAGCCCCACGTGGAGGTCAAGTTGAAGATCAAGAGTACGCTGAACACGAGTACGCCCTCGACGAAGATGAAGTCGGGGTATTTATGGCTCTCACAATCCCAACACGTGAAGATTTTGGGGATGAGGACGCGTTTTCGGAGGACGATATTGATAGCTTGGAAGAAGACTCTGAAGGAGAAATGGTTCGAACACAGAAGAACCGTATTTATGTTCCTGGTAGACCCTGGTCAGAGTTCAAGTTCACTCTAGGAATGGAGTTTGCATGTGTTGAACAGTTACGTGAAGCCTTGAGGGAGCATTTCATCTTCATAGACAGGCAGTTTATCTACGTCCAGAACAATCGTCAGAAGCTCTCCGCAAAATGCAAATCAGCCAACTGTGGGTGGAAGCTTTACGCTAGAGTTCAACTGAAGGATGGACATACTTTTAGAGTGAACACTTTGGTCAAAAAACACGACTGCGGGATAGTGCTCAACTCAAAGTTGCTGGATTCTGAATGGTTAGTCAGCATTTTCTGAATCAATTCAGGATGAACCCTGCCATGGGTTACAATCAATTCAAAGAGCTCACAACTAACACGAAGTACTCTCACACAAGCCGGTACGTGTTCTATAGTGTGAGGAAGAAGGCCTTGGGAATCTTGCATGGCAACGTGGATGACCAGTACGCACTACTTGAAGATTATTGCGTGCAATTGAAGGCTTTCAACCCTGGCAGCTCGGCTTTCATTAAAACTGACATTGTTGATGGAAAGCGAGTTTTTCAGAGGATCTATATATGTCTTGAGGCTTGCAAGACTGGTTTCAAGCATTGTCGCCAAGTTATCGGATTAGACGGCTGCTTTCTAAAGGGATTTTGTCGTGGAATGCTCCTAGCTGCTGTGGGAATTGATGCCGACAATTCAATGTTCCCGATAGCATATGCTATTGCTGAGAAGGAGAATACAGAAACCTGGTGTTGGTTTCTAGATTTACTCAAGCGGGATCTTGATGAAGTTGACTCTAGGAGGTTCACTATTATTAGTGATCGCCAGAAAGGTCTTGAAAATGCAGTTGCTCTACTGTTTGATGGAGCAGAAGTCCGGTTCTGTGTGCGACATCTGCATTGTAACTTCAAGTTGCAGTTTGGAGGACTTTTACTGAAGCAACTACTTTGGAGGGCAGCAAGAGCGACGACCCCGGAAGATTTTAAGAAGAGGATGGACGAGTTGAAGGCTGTAAATCAAGAAGCAGGGAAATGGCTCATGAAAAAGCGACCCGGAGAGTGGAGTAAGTCACACTTTCTTTGCCATACTAAGTGTGATATGTTGGTCAATAACCTGTGTGAGAGTTTCAACTCTGCTATTCTTGAGTGTAGAGACAAACCTATAATCACCATGTTAGAGCATATTCGCTACTGGTTGATGCGCAGATTTTGTAAGAATAGAGAGTCTGTTGTGAGATGGGTTGCTCCGGTTGGGAAAAGGATCTTACAAGTTGTTGAGAATAAAAAACTCATAGCTAGGAACTGTTTAGCTACCCGGGCAGATGTTGTTAGGTTCCAAGTCGATTGCAGCCATGCCGAGTCGTACTCGGTGAACTTGGCAAATAGAACTTGTACTTGCAGGGGATACCAGCTCACAGGAATACCATGTGGCCATGCTTTGGCTGCCATATGGTCGTGCAATCTGAACATCATGGATTACATCGATGACGCTTACAAACAGGAAGCTTATGTAGCGCAATATGCCAGTGTCATTATGCCAATTCCCTCGTCTGACAAATGGCCAAATACGAGGCAGACCATCATCTTTCCAGCGATGAGTACTGTGTTGCCTGGCCGACCCAAGAAGAATCGCAAGAGAGAAGCTGGTGAACCAGCCCCGGGTGCGACAAAGAAATCGAGAAGCGGACAAGTTATTCGTTGTGGAAACTGTGGACAAAAGGGGCATACTCGCCTAACATGCAAGAATCCAACATCAAATCAGGTATAATGTATTACATTATATTTTTCTTTTGAATATTATTGTGTGTATTAATTTTTGTATATTAATTTAGCCCAAGATTCGTGGAAAGATGGGAAGGCCACCAAAAGTTAAAGTGTCTATAAGCACAATCAAACGGAAAGAACGAAAACAGAAGCAACTAGCTCTGGAGGCAGCATCATCTTCTCAGGGACCATCGACTGCAGGACAATCATCTCAGGGACCACCAGCACCATCTTCTCAGGGACCACCACCACCACCTCAACCGTCTCAAGTCGTCTCCGAATGGGCGGGACTTTAGGTTCCCAGCTTGTGTTTATGTTAGCCACCTTTTGGAACAATATATATTTACAAGCCTTTTGTTGTGACCATTTGATTTGGTCAGTATCTATTTAGAAGGCTCTGTGGCATGGTTTAATTTGCAAACTCGTGGTGTGACCATATGATTTGGTTCACTTATTTTGGAACTGATTCGAAACATATGTACGTAATGTGTGATTTGGAACTTATGCACGTAAATCTATGTGTCCGTTTATGATATTTACTGCGGATGTCGTTTATATTTACTCTATACTTTATATTTACTGTATACTTTGTCTGCATGTTTATTCTATTTGTTGTCATTTACTCTCTAAAATCAATACATTAAAAAAGAGTTACACTACTCAGCAAGAACCGACACATTAATATTGGATTAATTGCATAAAATACATTACATTGTTTCAAAATATATTACATAGTTATAAAATTCATGCAAACCAAACTTAAGGGACCATTAGACATAGAAAATGGAACCTTGTGAACACATGAAGGGCAAAGTACGCACATTCATAACAAAATCCTAATGAACACCTTCAACTAAACACATAATCAAATATTTATTTTGATTGCCAAACACCTAAAATTACAGCAAGAATAATGAACAACTTAGGCCAGGTAATGGACACAATAATCCCAGACTGTGTACAGATGCAGTTGCATATTGTCCTTGTATCTCCATCTCGCCCCAAGGCTGTACCTCCATCGTTTACGGTGGGTCTAACTTGAACTCGGGGTAAAACCGGACCATCGGTAATCCACTCAAACCATTCACAACCTCCTTGATCCTGCTATCATCAAACCAACGAAGTCCATATAAAAAAAAAAAAAAAAAACTCCAAATTTGACCAAACCGAATACCTTGCGTTTTTTACATCTACGGAAAATTCGACCAGGATTAGCGGATGTCTTAGATACGCGGGTGATCGGAGCCAAACCGCAGTCACAAAGCAATAAGTCGGAAGAGGACCACTGATTCCCTCTTTCTGCCCCTCTTCGTTCGTCTCCTCGGTAACTCTGAGATGACGAGATACCACCCTCACTTTCCATCAGAATGAGAAGGAAGATACAAGAAAAAAGAGAAATGGAGTTTGAGGGTCTGGTGAGAAGAGAGAGAGAGAGAAGAGAGAGAGAGAAGTAGAGTATTGAAGAAGAAGAAGAAGGAAGATACATTAAATTAGGAAATGACGAATACTCATTATTAGTTTAGGGTTTTGTATCAGGCTTTTCTGAAAAGAAAAAGTATTAAATAAATCATTGAAAAGACCCTGTCATCATTACTTTAGGATCTGATGTGATGAAAATATATATATATATATATATATGACGTGGTATGTATTTTCGACACATGAGCTTGCCACGTGTAAGTGACGTGGCGCTTGACTAACGGAAGTTACGTTTGACTGGACGGAATAAGAGCTTGCCACAAATCGACCGAGTTTGGCTACTTTAGTCGCTATAAATCCAGTTTGGACCTTTATCGACACAAATCATGAAAGTTTGGCTACTTTAGCCGCTATTATCCCTGCATACATACACATTAAATCTTTGATGGTATCTTGGTTCTTAATTATTATCATTTTTTTATTCATGCAACGAATATAATGCGTTATTTAGTTACAATGGATTTATTTAATAATTCCTAATTTTTAGGAATATGAATTGATTAGTTATTTAAATTTTATATTTTTACTTTTGGAGCTTAAAAGATTGATTCACATTCTGATAACTTTTAGATTTAGTTTTTTGCCCATATATATAAACATAAATATAATTATTTAAAAACACTTAACTTATAAAGAAAGCCTCTATTACTAAACTATTCATTAAAATTTTAAGCAAGTTTGAATTCGTTAAAATTATTTTTTTCTTTCGTGTGCGCTGAATTTAATTTTTCTGGAAATTTGGTTGGAATGAAAATTATATTATCATCGTGAGAATATAAGATACTAAAATTATATTCGATATATACTCGAGTGATAACTAGCCTTTTAAGAACTAAGATTAAACGACATCGTATATTTCGTTTTAAAGATTGTCGTTTTCATTAATTTGCAGTTAAATCATCGATTTCATTATATTTATTGATTCTATATCAGCAAATTCTTGATTTTATTCATACTAAAACCTCATGGAAATATTTGATTTTATTCTTGTTTATATATCATCCGCAATCTTTTTTAAAATCTTAAGCGATAATTTAAACCACGAGAATTAAGAAATGCTACAAAAAAAAAAAAAAAATTGTAAAAAAATCCTAACATAAATGAAAAAATCTAGGAAAATCAATTAAAGATACAAGGATTTTTAATAATCAAAGCGACACATCTTGAACACTTTGTTGAGTTTTACGAACAAAACAAATAATATCCGTGTTTGATCGAATTCGAAAAACTTAAGAAAGTGCTCAAGAAGTCTGCGTTTTAAGAAAACTCACCACCATGAATAAGGTTCCAGATTTTCTCTATATTTCCCGAACTATATTTGTTGATTTCTCTTTGCTCTACTAATTAAGAAAATGAATATATATATATATATATATATATATATATATATATCGTTACAAAGAAACAACTTGTAACGGTATATTAGTCATATAATTAAATTCATATTACACTACTTAGGAAGATTCCTAATTTGACTGGAATATATATTTCTTTTTAATATATATTTTGTTACCCATTCCTAATATTTAAAAGGATGTGTTATTTCATTTTCTATTTTTTATTTAAAAAAATGTGCGTAAAATACGTGTTTGACCTGAAGAAATTAGAGGAATAATATTACATTTTTAATTAATTGACCGATGAAATAAAATACGTAAGTCAAAGTGAAGTGATGTGATAAAATAGCGTGTAAATTATAGTAAGAGGTTAAATTAATTTCGATAAATAAAATAGTCGAGTGATTAGATTACTGGCACTGTTTAAGTTATGTAAGAGTAAACCTAGAGGTGTCAAGTGGGCCGGGGTGGGCCAACCCGGCCCACAACCCGTTAAACCCGCATGTTAAACGGGGCGGGTCAAGCTCGCCCCGTTCAATGTGCGGGGCGGGGCGGGTTTTGAAAAAGGCATCAAGGCCCACCCCGGCCCATGACCCCGAACCCACAATGTCGCGGGGTGAGGCGGGGCGGGCTTTTTACGAGTCGATCTAGTGGGCTTTTACGAGTCGAGTTTAGTGGGCTTTTACGGGTCGAATTTGGTTGGCTTTTCAGTTTTAACAAACCAAAACGGGTTGCATTTTAACGGAAAGTAAGTACATTTTTACGAAATCATTTTATCAAGAATTTTACAAGATAGTGGACTTTTAACAAAACATTAATACCTTTATTTTTATTTTTTTTGTATTTACTCGATATTCAAATATTTATTTTAAAAGTAGAATAGTATAATGTAAATAAAATTTAATTGCATAATTAGAAATTACTGATCATGAAAAGAAAACTAAAACAATGAGCACAAAACATCAAACACTTCATTGAGTTGTAGAGGAATGAGAACACAAAAACACACAAAATGTTTAGAAACGTGTAGCATCAAACACTTCAGATAATATAGCAAAACCACAAATAATAAGATATTAGGGTTTTATTTTACTCGATAATATCAAACATCAACTAATAAATTAATAATAATGAAAATTTATTTATAAATATATAAGTTATATATTATATATAATAGTTATACTATCATTATTATTATATATTATTTATAGTATCCAAAAATTGTAACTACAGTAATATTTTATTACATATAAAGTAATACTAATATCATAATTATATTATTATTATATATAACAATTTATAATATCGAAAAATCTAAGTATTTATTATATACTATCATATTATATTTATATATCATACGAGTATACTATATATGATTTTATAATTTATAGTAGGCTATAAACTATAGTATACATATATATATTAATAATTATAGCATATATATAATATTATGAAATAAAATGATTAATTAAATATGGATAGGTAAGTTAATACTTAATATTTAATATTCAATATATTTAATATATAAAATGAATCATCTAACCGAAAGTCCGAAAGGACCGGAACTCGTGAATAATTAAATTCATAAGTAAATTCTCAAATTGAATAGCAAATTATAACTTGAAAGTATAACATGAATGAATGTTGAATTGAATAAGTTAATATGAAAGAGATTGGTGAATCGTCAAACCGAAGGTCTATACCTCATGAATAATAAAATTGATTAGTAAGTTATGAAATTGATTAGCGAATTATAACTTGAAAGCTTAAAATTAATGAACGTTGAATTGATTTGTGAATTTCAAGATGTAGAGGTTAAATAGTGAATATGATAACTGAATGATAAAATGATAATAAGTGATTTTGAAAATAATTTTTGAATATAAAATTAGAATAATGATTTATGAACGTGGCCAGTAATTATAAATTATAAAGGTGAAAATAGTGAATTAAGAAATTATGTTTTATACATGAAATCATGCAATGTCGTAATTGATTAATTCATTCTCAAACTAAAATTAAAACTAAAGAATAATCTATTATCGAATTTTGATTAATAAAGTTAAAAAAATTAATTAAAAATTTAAGAGCTACAATAAGTAGAATATATATACAAAATAAATTAATAAATCATGTAATAGTAACACAAAGATAATTTTTAATTTCTATAACAATAAAATCTTTAGAGTAACTTTTTATTTTTCTAATATTTTCTAATATTTTTATCATAATTTTTTATAAATCATTTATGAGCCTCACAGTCACTGTCATAAAATAAAAATAGAGTTATAAAATGATACATAACAATTACAAACGACATTAGAAACAAAAACGAGTGAATTATTAGTAAACATTGTCAATGTTGTAAAAGAAAAAAAGGATAAAAGTTGACGATATGGTGGACTACTGGATTTATTAAGGCACAAAAAAAGACAATGACATTTGAAAGCGACCAAAACAAAAAAAAAACAGTAAAACAAGTAAAAATATGGTTTATGTGGGCTTTTTTTAAACGGGGTGGGGCGAGTTGGCCACGGGGCGGGTTTATGTGGGCTTTGGGGCGGGGCGGGGCGGGGCGAACCCGCTTTTTTTACGAGTCGGGGCGGGTGGGTCTGGGCCGACCCGGCCCACTTGACAACTCTAAGTAAACCCATCAAAAATAAAAATAAAAAATAAAAAGGTTATGTAAGAGTAAACGACATTGGTTGCTTCGTTACAAAGATTGTCGTTTTTGTAAATATGCTGTTAAATAATCGATTTCATTATATTATTTAATTCTACATAAGCAATTACTCGATTTTATTCAGATTCATACTAAAATCTCATTAAAAAAATTGAGTTTACTCTTGCTCAGATTTGCGGAAAGAATTAGATCTATTCTTTGAATATGATTAAATCTGAAAGAATAATTTTATGAATAGTACAAGCAAAAAATTATAATATACGTGTATATATAACCAAGCCCGGTTCTCGCTATAGGCATGCAAGGCAAGCGCCTAGGGCCCCGAAATTTTAAGGGCCCCAATTTAATTAGATATATTATTGTATACTTTAATAATTATAAGCAAAATTTAATTTTTAAATGACGAGCTCAGGGCCGGCCCTGTAATTAACCTTGCAACGACTTTGAAGGCGAAGTGCTTCAACACGGAATCTTCAAGAACACAAGCAGATTCTCTGTCACGGGATATCAAGCAAAGGATATTATTGTAATTACCATATTTTATTATATAATGGTTAAAACAGATTAAGAATATTTGTTAGGTTCTGTTTTACCATTTTTCATTTAGGTTTTCATTGTGTATAACACATATTTGTAAAGCTTTAGAGGAATTAATGAGAAATGATTCTTGCATTCTCTAAACACAAATTCTCTCTTTTGCGTTTGTGTTCTTCGAGCAACTGAGTTTGCTTTACATGGTATCAGAGCGCCCATAATTTGGGTTTGTAAATTTGGTGTTAGATCCTTGATATGATGTCCAGGCTTCGGGCCCTCCTTAGGCACTCTGCAATCACACATATATTGTTTGTTAACAGACAAAACCGAAAAAAAAAAACCGAAACCGATATACATACCTGTTATAGAGCAACCCCATCGAACAAAAGTAAACGGATCGAGACCGAGAAGCACTTCAAACACAAACGGATCCAACAAAGAAGAAGAAGAAGAGAAGCTCTCGAATGAAGTATTTAGAATATAAATCACACTTAAATAGAGAATATATAATAACAATCTCTCTTAATGATAAGATAATCTATATTTATAATATATATATATATATATATATATATATATATAAAAAAGAGGTATAAGGACATTTTGTGAACTATGACTTGGCATATTGAGATCAAAGGATTCACATATCCTGATTTTTCAAATTATATATTTTTAAATTAATTTATTTACTGTCTCTTAAATTATACAGTTTAGAAATTAAATATGCATTAATTTTAGTATCTCAGGAAATTCATTTGTACTTATTACTTAACTACTAGTGGACGCGCACCACTCTTCGCCCGGTGATGTTGAAAATATTAATTAATATAACATGAATATTAAGTACGATAAATAAAAAATAATAATTATTACCAAATATATTATATTATTATTATTATTTTACAAAATAAGATTATGTATATTTGAGAAAGCTTAATACCAATATAATTATATTAGTATCAAATTAAAAACAAGTATAATTGCTCTGGAATGAAATATTTAGAATATTAATCGCACTTAAATAGAGAAAACAATCTCTCTGAATGATAATAAAAATAATAATAATAAAAAAAAAAAAACTCGGGTCGTGAGATATACTGTTTTTCTTTATTTTTTTTTCCCACGGGAGGTTTTACTTTTACATGATCTAAGTCGGTTCTCAGACCCGTCTCGCCACTCTAGATAACTTTAACTACTTATGCCGCTATTGCCCCCTAATAATAATAGTGTGCGTCTGGGAAATAATGATTTGAGCAGGTAGTATATCCCTCTCTCTCTCTTCAATGTCTCTACAACGGAGCACTTCTCTGTGCACTTCAACAAGCTCCAAGGAAGTTGAAGATATTAGCATTGGAGAAAAACCATTTAACCGGTTCTGTACCGAGCTCGATCAGGACATTGAGGGTTACAAAACATTCTTTCGCTGCTCGAAAACGAACTCTCGGGTTCGATTCCCTTCCACTCTGTCGAACATAACGCTGTTGAGTACGTTATATTTGTTTCGGAATAACTTGCAAGGCAAGGTACCGCGAAGTCTCGGAGATTGCGTCAATCTGAAAGAGCTGAACCTAGCAGAGAACAATCTTAGTGGATCTATACCATCTGAAGTCATGAAACTGAAATCCCTTTCGATTTTACTGGATTTGTCGAAGAACGAATTCACGGGTCCGATTCCGAGTGAGGTGGGAGAGTTGGTGAGTCTGGGGCGGTTGGATATTTCGGAAAACGAGCTATCGGGTTGATTCCCAATGAATTGAAGTCTTTGAGAGGCGCTCGATTACTGATCGACTTTTCTCAGAACAATCTTTACCGGAAAAATCCCTGTTCATTTTGCTGATTTTGCAGCATTGATTTTAAATCCTTGTTCTTTTTTGGTAATATGCTTTTAAATAATCGATTTCATTATATTATTTAATTCTATAGCAGCAAAGACTTGATTTTATTCAGACTAAAACCTCATCAAAATATTTGATTTTATTCTTGTTATGATATCATCCGCAATCTTGGATCTCAAGAAAAAGAAAAAAAAAACTATGAAAACAAAATAGAAACATTAAAAAACAGATACAAGAATGTTTAATAATCAAAGCGACACATCTTGAGCACTTTGTTGAGTTTTACGAACAGAACAAATAATATTCATGTTTGATCGAATTCGAAAAACTCAAGAAAGTGCTCAAAAAGTCTGCATTTGAATACAAATATTTTCAACTCACCCTTTCTTGTTGATTTCTCTTTGCTCTACTAATTAATAAAACAAATAAAAGATTTAATATATATATATATATAGTTCGTTAAAAAGAAACCGCTTCTAATGGTATATTAGTAATATAATAAAATTCGTTTTACGCTACTTAGTTACGATGTTTAATTTTGCAGCAGATTCCTAATTTTGAGGAGGATTAGTTATTTTATTTTATATTTTCGATTTAAAAAAAATATGCGATATACTGTGTGCGTAAATATGTGTTTGACTGGAAGAAATTAAAAAAGTAATATTACATATTTTTATTAGTTACGATATATTTATTTAACCGATTCCTAATTTTTAGGAGGATTAGTTGTTATGTTAATTTTTTATATTTTATATTTATATTATTTCGAACATAGTGTGTTTTGTTGTGTTTTCTGAATGTCAATTTAGCTCAAGCTCGAGTTCACATAACGATATAATTCCGACTTTTATTTTTAAATAAAAACGCTAAGAAAAATTATTTAATTCAATCATGTATTAAAGCCAATGATTTTCATGAAGGTGAAAAATGAAGAGAAAAGAAAATATATTTTCTTTTTACAATGTGATCAATTGATAAGCAAGTTAAAAAGTTGCAACTATATGGAAACAAATAATGAACCAAGATAAATGTATATAATAATAAATAAATAAAACTCATTCTTGAAGTATTTTTGTACGATCTCTACTTCAATTATCTGTACAAAATTATTACTTGATAATAATAAAATTTTATATCCCATTAATACTAATTTCTAATTTTTTTAATTTATGTATATATAAGTTCATCACACTCTATATAAGAATTTTTATGTTGATAATAAATTTACATATATTATATGTCATAATATTATAAGAGAAAGTTTATTATTATATATATATATATTATCTTTTAGCTTCTTATTGATTACGATGACATGTATTTGGAAAAAAAAAAAAAAAACTTAACTGGTTCTGTTCTTATTTAGTTGTTGCGTAAATTTTTATATTTTATATTTATATTATTTCGAATACTATGCCTTTTCTTTGTGTTTTTTTTTTTTCGTGCAAATCTAGTTGAGATTCCACTTTACAAGATTAGTTATTTCAATTTTATATTTTTAATTTTGGATCTAAAGATATTGATTCACATTCTGATAAGTTTTAAATTTAGTTTTTTGCCCATATATTATATATAAACATAAATCTAATTACTTAGAAACACTTAACTGAAGAAGCCTCTATTACTAAACTATTCATTAAAATTTTAAGCAAGTTTGAATTCGTTAAAATTGTTTTTTCTTCTTCTTTTGTGTGCGCTGAATTTAGTTTTTCTTGAGAAGACGAGCTTCAGAGAGAAAAGAGAAATAAATTAAGGAATGATATATAATGGCTATTTCTTAAGATATAAGATTAAACGACATCATATACTTCGATATAAAGATTGTCGTTTTCATTAATTTGCAGTTAAATCATCGATTTCATTAAATTTATTGACTCTATATCAGCAAAGTCTTGATTTTATTCAGACCAAAACCTCATCGAAATATTTGACTTTATTCTTGTTTATATATCATCCACAATCTTTTTTCAAATCATGAGCGATAATTTAAATTTTAAACCACAAGAATTAAGAAATGCCACAAAAACATAATTACAAAAAAAATCCTAACATAATTGAAAAAATCTAGAAAAATCAATTAAAGATACAAGTATTTTTAATAATCAAAGCGACACATCTTGAACACTTTGTTGAGTTTTACGAACAGAACAAATAATATCCGTGTTTGATCGAATTCGAAAAACTCAAGAAAGTGCTCAAGAAGTCTGCGTTTTAAGAAACTCACCACCATGAAGTTTCTGATTTTCTTTATATTTCCCGTACTACATTTGTTGATTTCTCTTTGCTCTACTAATTAAGAAAATGAATATATGTATATATATATATATATATTGTTACAAAGAAACAACTTGTAATGGTATATTAGTCATATAATTAAATTCATATTACGCTACTTAGGAGGATTCCTAATTTTGACTGGAATATATATTTCTTTTTAATATATATTTTGTTACCCGTTCCTAATATTTAGGAGGATTTGTTTTTTTATTTATTTATTATTATCTATTTTTTAAACGACATTGGTTGTAATATGATTATATAATATATATTTTGCTACCCATTCCTAATGTATTTTTTTTATTATATATTTAGGAGTAAACGACATTGGTTGCTTCTTTACAAAGATTGTCGTTTTTGTAAATATGCTGGCAAATCATCGATTTCATTATATTATTTACTTCTACATAAGGAAATACTTGATTTTACTCAGATTCATACTAAAATATCATTAAAAAATTGGAGTTTACTCTTGCTCAGATTTGCGGAAAGAATTAAATCTATTCTTTGAATATGATTAAATCTGAAAGAATAATCTCATGAATAGTACAAGCAAAAAATTCTAATGTACGTGTATATATAAACTTGCAACGACTTCGAAGGCGAAGTGCCTCGACACGGAATCTTCAAGACCGCAAGCAGATTCTCTGTCACGGGAAACACAAGGCTTTGCAGTAGTTTGCCGGAGCTAAACTTGGGCAAATGCACTTCCAACGTGTCGAGTAAAAATCAGAAATTATCCACAAAAACAAAGTCTCTTATCATTGTGGCTTGTGCAATTGCAACGTGACAGTTTATTTTCGCGCGAGGAAAAGAAATATCCCGATTGATAAACGACGAATTATGCGTTGGGATGTCTTTACCGAGGGTTTCGTGCGGAGATATATTTCTAAGGCTACCGACGGCTTTTTTTCGACGAATTTAAATCGGAGTCGGAAGCTTTCGATCTGTCTTCCAAGGAACTTTGAACCAGGACGACGAGCTTGTTGCGGTGAAAGTTTTGAACCTTCAAGTCTCTCATGCATTGAAGAGTTTCATAGCTGAATGTGAATCTCCGAGAGTCATGGACATGAAGCACAAAAATTTTGTGTTGCTTGTAACTGTGTAATTATGGTTTTATAGTACCAATGGAATTATAGTTTTATTATCAATGATAATTAATGCTGCCAAAAAAAAGAAAAGAATGAGAATATGCGTCACTTTTGACTTGCAGGTAGTTACGCCGCAAATCCTTGTTCATTTTGCTGATACTGCAGCATTGATGTTAAATCCCTGTTCTTTTTTTGATAATATATGCTTTTAAATAATCGATTTCATTATATTATTTAATTCTATAGCAGCAAAGACTTGATTTTATATTCAGACTAAAACCTCATCGAAATATTTGATTTTATTCTTGTTATGATATCATCCGCAATCTTGGATCTCAAGAATTATCAAAAAAAAAAAACTAGCATAAATGAAAAAAAAAAACTAGAAATATTAAAAAAAAAAAGATACAAGAATGTTTAATAATCAAAGCGACACGTCTTGAGCACTTTGTTGAGTTTTACGAACAGAACAAATAATATTCATGTTTGATCGAATTCGAAAAACTCAAGAAAGTGCTCAAAAAGTCTGCATTTGAATACAAACATTATCAACGTTTGTAGAGATTTAAGAAACTCACCACCATGATTAGGAAATTAGGATTTCAGATTTTCTTTTTATATCTCATACTATTTATTGACTTCTCCTGTTCTACTAATTTAGAATATAAGTAAATATTTAATATACTAAGAATATATATATATAGTTCGTTAGAAAGAAACCACTTCTAATAGAAGAAATTCATAATACGCTACTTAGTTACGATGTTTTTATTTTACCGATTCCTAGTTTTTAGGAGGATTCCTTATTTCATTTTATATTTTCGAGTTATAAAAATATGCGAAATATATTTGCGTAAATATGTGTTTAAATGGAAGAAATTAGAAGAATAATATTACATTTTTAATTAGCAGGACGATAAAATAAAATACATAAGTCAAAGTGATGTGATAAAATAAAATTCTACAGTAAGTGGCTAAATTAAATTCCATAAATAAAATTGTCGAGCGATTACTCGCCGTTTAAGTTACGCAAGAGTAAACAAAATTGATTGCTTCATTACAAAGATTGTCGTTCTTGATAATATGCTGTTAAATCATCAAATATTTTCGCCGTCTAAATTAATGGGTAAATTAACTATATCAGCGAATATTTGATTTTATTCAGATTCAGTCTAAAATCTCATCAAAATAATTTGATGAAGAACGAAAACTATTCTTTGAATATGATTAAATCTGATTGATGAAGAGTACAAGCACAATTTACGTATATATATAACCTTGCAAACGTTTTATCAGAATTATTTATCGTGATAACAAATATATATATACATATATTATATTTTTACCTTATTTAAGGATGACATGTGTTTGAAAAAAAAAACTTTAACTAGTTTTCTTCTCATTTGATTATTATGTAAATTTTTTTTCATGTTTATATTATTTCGAGCACGGTGTTTTTTCTGTGATTTTAGAATGTCAATTTAGCTCAAATTCGAGTTAACCTAACTAGATTTTAAACTTTATTTTTAATAAAAAAATATGAGAGAAATTAAGTCAATCTAATATATTTTTTGGTCAACAAAACCTTCTAGAAGTGCCAATTCTTCCAACATGGAACTACCCAATGGCTACGCTGCTCAACAATATATTTATTAAATGCAGTGAAGTCAAAGTCAATTCTCGTGTCAACAAGACTAATACTTGCTCGGTTGGTTGATTGTTCGAACCAAATCATACGACAAACAAAAAATCTTTAAATTACACTCACTTTACTGTATAATATCCGTAAGTTATGGAGCGTTTGGGCTGCAGTTTGAGCTTACTTATCGTCTTTTGTCTCATTCCCGTTCTGTCGGGTTTTGCCAGAAACGATACGGACAAACTCGCCCTTCTCGAGCTCAAGGCGAAACTCCAGGACGGCCCCCGCGGCCTCCTCGGTTCTTGGAATGAGTCGGCCCATTTCTGCGCGTGGCCGGGCGTCACCTGCAGCCGGCGCCACCGCCAGCGTGTCGGGAAAATAGACGTCCGGTCGTGGGGCCTCGCAGGACAGCTGTCCCCTCACGTGGGGAACCTGAGCTTCCTACGAATGCTCAACCTCGATAACAACAGTTTTGTCTCGGAGATTCCGCCGGAGATCGGCCGGTTGTTCCGGCTGCGATCCCTGTATCTCAGGAACAACAGCTTCTCCGGCGAGATTCCGCCGAACATCTCTCGCTGTGCAAGTCTCAAGTACCTCACTTTTTCCGGCAATCGTCTTGAGGGAGAGATACCGAGGGAGATGGGCTCGTTGGCAAAGCTTCTCTTCCTCGAGCTTAGCCGGAACAATCTCGTCGGAGATATTCCAGGTTCCATCGGGAATCTGAGCTCTCTTCAAAACTTTTATTTGGCAATGAATAATCTCGGAGGACGCATTCCGAGGGAGATAGGCTCGTTGGCGGAGCTTCGCATGCTCGAGCTTAGCAAGAACAATCTCAGAGGAAGCATTCCACGCAGCCTTGGCCTCATGAAAAGCTTGAGGGTGTGTGCTATGGGGCACAACAATTTAACAGGTAAATTCGCTACTGAATACGTTCCAAAAATTATCGAACCGAAGACGGCATATTCACAAAATATAGTGCACAAAAACCCTAATTTGCACTACTTGTACTTATATCACAAATATCAAAGGATCAAGCTACTGAGTTACTTTATTATTAGTTTATTACCGAAGATACCGTTAATGAAACCAGAAACAATTTTAAGCAATAAAATAGAAATTCAAGAACATATTAATATCGACACATGGATTGAACGAAATCATTATTTCCGAGCCAGCTCTAGTTATTTTTATTTTATTTTTTTAGCTTAGATAATGTTTTAAAGGGTAATCTGCGGTTGTAGTATTCAAAGTTTATCTTTTTTTAGTGGCTTATGTAACTCGTTATGAAAATTGACGAAGGGTACCAAATCTTGTAATAGAATGAAATTTTAGTACATAATTAGCTACCCAAACAAATTTAGTGCATGTAATGATGTGACTTTAAAATAAGTGGGTCTCATTTGTGAGTGCTCATAAAGTTCAACACTTTGGCTTTATGGTGAGTGAGATTGTGATGATATGGTGTGAGAACTAGGGGTGAACAAACGAGTCTTTTATAGCTATTTATGCAGATTATCATATTTTTGGTTTTTTCAATTTTAAAACCAAAAGCCGCACTATTGAAGTTTAAAACCATATTTACCAATTGCCGATATTATCGGTTCTAAATTCGCTTTTATCAATTTTAACCGTGTTTTGACAAGATGCTATGTAATCATCATATATTTGAAAAATCAAATTACTATTACATAATCTAAAGTAAAAAAAAAATGAACTAATCGATGAAATTAAAAATAATGAAGTCATTATCTTACGGCCTTTATTCTTTCTTATTCAAACAGAAAGAAATAATTGCAATAACAACAAATTGTTTAAAATAAAATAAGATTTAATGAATTAGTAAATGAAAAATTCATACCAAAACATTATCATATAGATATTAAATGCTAAAACTACAGTATTTATCTATTTTTAAATATATAAAAACATATAAATTTATTATCGGGTTAATCGGTAATCGGTAGTGGTTTTTACCGTGAAAATCGCAACCGCTACCATTTATAGCAAAAAGCGGTAGTGGTTTAAAATCACATTTTTTGGTAGTTCAAAAAAAGCATAAATTTTTGGTAGTGAAAACATTTGTTAATTAATGTCATCGGTTTTACATTCGGTTTTGGGTCTTTTTTGTACACCCCTAGTGAGAACTTCTTGAGAGAAAATCATATAGAGAAAAGAAAAAGTCTCGACCTTGTAATGTTTGTAATCTCGGATCAATTTGATTAGTGAAACCGCTCTCCAAGCAGGAAGTTGGACATTTGATTTGGTCCGAACCTGGGTAGAGAAAAAATTATCTTGTTTCCATCTTTTATTTTCCGTCGATTGATTGTCTGGGATTTGAGCCATGGAGGCTATATATGCTAGTATATTATTCGCAATTCGCATGTATCCGATCCCAAAACATCACAACAAATTGGTATTACAGCAAAGTTGGGTTTGAAATTTGGGGATTTTGTGTTGATTTATCCTGCGCACGCCAAGTGTTTGATAATTGTTTCCTTGGAGCTTTGTTGTTGTTTTGTGATGGCGTCGAATTCAAAAGTTTATATTGGGAAGTTTGATGGCTCAAAGGACTTAGGGTTGTGGTAAGTGAAGACGTTGGCACATCTTGGGAATAAGGGTCTTGGTAAGGCTCTCATTGGTGCGGATAAGCTTCTGGCGACATGGGACACGATGAAGAAATATGAGGTGTTGGAAAGGGCCTTTAATACTTTGATTCTTAGTCCTGGTGATAAGGTGTTGCGGGAGGTTATACGGTGCACGATGGCGGCCGAGATATGGTTGAAACGAGAAACACTTTACATGACAAAGGCTTTGTCGAGTCGGTTGTTTCTCAAGGCGTGGTTTTTCACATTCAAGATGGCGGAAGGAAAAGATTTGATGGAGCATCTAGACGAGTTCAAAAAATTGATCGTTGATTTGGAAAACATTGACGTGAAGTACGATGACGAAGATCAAGATTTGGTTTTGTTTTACTCTTTGACTATGTCGTACGAGCAAATTGTTGACATTCTTCATCATGGAATAGAGAAAATTACGCTTGAAGAAGTTTTTGGAGCTTTGAAGTCAAAGGAACACAAACGACAGATAGAAATGCATATTACTGGCGAAGATAGCTTGGTTATGGCTCGGGGTAGATTCGACAAGAAATACTTCAAGGAAAAGAAAAAGATGCGGTCAAAGTCTCGAGGTTCAAAGAAGGTCTTCAAGTGTTACTTATGTCGGGAAGAAGGACACATGAAGAAGATTTCCTGAATTGAGGAGGCCGTATGACCAAAATAATAGATAGATCAGGAAACGGTTTTTCAAGAAGATGTTGATGGATACGAGAGCGCCGATGTTCTCTTAGTTTCCACCGTTAACTCCGATAAACGGTGGATCATGGACTCCGGAGGCTGATTTAATATGACACCAAATGAAAGTTGGTTTGAGAGATATAATAAAGTTTTGTTAGGCGACGTGACACTCCGAAACGGCTATCCATGTGAGGTGGTTGGAATCGGTACCGTGTGGATTAAGACGCATGATGGACCCGAACGAATTTTGACGGAGGTACGACATGTCCCGGAGTTAAAAAAAAAAACTTATTTCACTTAGATATTTGGACCAATGTGGTTATTATTTGAATGAAAATAATGTCTTGACAGTCATAAACGGTTCTCTAGTTGTGTTGAAGGGATTTAGAGAGAGGTTACACGTAGCCTCTCCATTCTTCAAGGTCGAACCGTAGTCAGTGACGCGGCGGCAGTTATAGAGCCACGAGAGACTTTTGGCGAGGATTTGGCACAAGAGGTTGGGTCACATGAGTGATATAAGTTTGAAGGAGTTGAGCAAGCAAGGTTTATTTGGGGGTGACAAACTTGGTGACTTTGATTTTTGTGAAAATTGCATCTACGGCGAGACCACGAGAGTGAAGTTTACACAGTCCGTGGAAGTGACGCGAGAGATGTTGAGGTATGCGCACTCAGATTTGTGGGGGCCTTCGAGGACGGGAACTCTAGTAGGAGGCCGATATTTCATCACGTTCATTGACGATTGTTCTCGGAAAGTTTGGGTCTACATATTGAAGTATAAAGATAAAGCTCTTGGAAAGTTCAAAGAATGGAAGAAAATGCTAGAAAAACAAACGGAAAAAAAAAAAAAAGATTCAGACGGAATGGTTTGGAGTATTTAGGTGATGAGTTTAACCGGTTCATCAAGGATGGATGGTTAGGCACAAGACCGCTCGAAAAAATCCCATAACAAAATGGACTTGCAGAGCGGATGAATCAAACAATTCTTGAGAGGGTGCGATGTATGTTATTAAAGGCCGGCTTATTGAAGATGTTTTGGGGGGAAGCTGTGAATACGGCGGCTTACTTGATAAACCGATGTCCATCAGTGGCGTTGAATTGCAAAACACCGGAAGAAGTGGGGAATGGTTTTCCACTGAAGCTCGACGACTTAAACATATTTGGTTGCGTGGTGTACATGAACCAAAGAGAGGGAAAACATGATCCACGAGCAAACAAGTGTATGTTTATCGGATACATCAATGGCGTGAAGGGTTGGAAGCTTTGGTATAAATATGGCAAAGCATCAAAATGTGTCATTAGCTGGGATGTTTTCTTTATAGTGACCGACTACTACATGACAATGGCGACTCAAGAGGCTAAGGATAACGTGGGGTTAGCTCAGGAAAGACCCAAATTGAGGTGGAGCTATTGAGGAGATGTAGTGACAAAATGGATAATAAAGGCAAGGCTAGTGGTAGAGGTAACTTGGAAGAAATTTAAGAGGAAAGCGGTGAAGTTCTAGACAAAAGCCTAGACTAGTGTCAATTAGTAAGAGGCCGGTGTAGAAGAGAACCCCGAGATCTGAAGAAGTATGGTTACTCGAATTTAGTTGCTTTTGGATTGGTTGCCGTGGAGGAGTTAGAAGACTCGGAACCGAAATTGTATCGGGAAACACGATGATGGGCAAAGATAAAGAGTTATGAAAGTGTGCAATGAATGAAGAAATAACATTGCTTGACAAGAACGAGACATGGGTACTTGTGGACAAGCCTAAGAACCAACGGGTTGTTGGTTGTAAATGGGTTTTCAAGTGGAAGGAAGGCATTATTGGGTTTAGGAAGCCGAGGTGTAAGGCGAGATTGGTGGCTAAGGGCTTCACGCAAAGATAAGGGGTTGACTTCAATGAAATCTACTCCCCCGTGGTGAAGTATACATCCATTCGGGTTTTTCTTGCTTTCGTTAATCAATATGATTTGGAGCTTGAGCAAATGGATGTAAAGACCACGTTTCTTCATGAGAATCTTAATGAGAAAATCTTAATGGCTCAACCGGATAGATTTATTAAGGTTGGAGATGAAGATAAAGTGTGCCTTCTTAGGAAATCTCTTTACGACTTGAAACAATCCCCGAGACAATGGTACTTGAGATTTGATGAGTTCATGGTGCGAAATGGGTTCTCATGAAGCGTCGAAGAACAAGAATGAAGTCGACAACGTAAGACGACTTTTGGGTAGTGAGTTTGAAATGAAGGACAAGGGACCGGTCAAGAAAATGTTAGGGATGAATATCACACGGGATAGGAGACATGGTGTCTTATTTTTGTTGCAATGTGATTATCTTCGAAAAGTGGTGGCTAAGTTCGGGATGTCTGAGGCAAAAGCGATTCAAACACCTCTGGCGACTCATTTATAACTTTCCGCGCGAATATCGCCAAAGGACTGAGGAAGAAAAGGATAATATGAAGCGGGTTCCCTATGTGAGTGTCGTTGGGATTCTTATGTATGCCATGGTGTGCACACAACCGGATTTAGCTTATGTGGCTCGCCTTGTGAGCCGGTTTATGGCCAACTCGAGAAGCGGGTCCTTCGATTTATCAAGGAGACTTCGAATGTCGATTTACTCTATAGGAGGGTGAATGAAAGATCAAACGAAATTGACAGGCTTTGTGGATTGGGGCTTTGCGGGTGACTTGGACAAGAGACGATCGTTGACCGGGTATATGTCACTTTATTTGGTTGTGCGGTGAGTTCAAAAGCACAATTACAATCGGTGGTAGCGCTTTCTACGACAAAGGCCGAGTATATCGCCGCGACGGAAGGCGTGAAGGAATCTCTTTTGGTTAAAGGGATTGACCGGCGAGTTGGGGATTGCACGAATTGAGGTGGAGTTGCTTTGTGACAAATAAAGCGCGATACACTTGACCAAGTGATGTAGAGACAAATTACCGGAAAGAATCGAAACCGCAATATGCAACACAAAGGTCGACTTTCATTTATCAATGTAAAAAACTAGAGAAAACATCTCCATGGCTGCACCATCATATAGAGATCGGACAAAGGGAGAAGACAAAGAAGTGATCCAAAAAAGGAATCAAATTCTTTTAATACAGGAAGTAAATAATATAATTAAATAAAGCAAATAAACGTAATAAAGACGGGAATTAAAAGCTCAATCAGCCCCAAGATAGCGCCAATCAAGATCGCCAAAATCCGTCTCCCATGCGATCCATGCACACGTCATTTCCGGCGCATCTGTTCCACGCGCCATCATTCTCCCGGGTGTCGAAAAATTCGTCCCGAATTCGAGCCGCCGGTCCATGATGCCACCCCCGCCATCACCACACTCGTATCGGCGCCAAAGCCGCCACCGTAAAAATACCTCATTGCGTTTGCAATTCTGTGGCCGTTTCTCGATGTCACCGAGGTTTCCTTTTAAAATGACTTTCTTGCGTACGGTAGCCTTGGTATTGATCGTGAAGACCTTCACCTTAATGAACATGCTCGGTGCGGCCGCTTTGGTGTTCTTACTCGCCTCCAAGATAGTCTCCTATAACATGATTTTTTTTGTACTCCGCATCGTCGTATATGGACTCATCGTAAAGGGCGTCTCCATACATGGCGTCATCATGCACGGGCGCGCGGTACATGGGCTCGTCAGAGACGACTTCGGTGTACTCCACCTCGTCGTAAGCGGATTTGTCGTAGACGAATTTGGCGCGCTCCGCTTCATCGTACACGGCATCACCGTACTCCGTATCGTCATACTCATCGTACACGGGTTCACCAAAGACGGTTTCGGCGTACTCCACCTCATACTGAATTTCCATACGGAACGCCGACTTCCATTGTGTGTCGTTCTCGAGTCCATCCGCGTGCAGTCTCGGTGGGCGCGGAGCGTCGGCGAACGGCGCAAAAAGGTTGTCGTCGGATATATTTTTCGGCTCCACCACGAGCTACGGGGGCCACCGAACTTTTTTGGAGAAGCATCTCCATCGCATCGGTGAGCGCAACCAATCGATGGTGAACGCCGGCGAGATCTTCACATCGATAAATGTCATCCAAATCAGCCTCCGGTACTCCTCCACGTCGATTTCTACGAGCCATGGAAGGGATCGGCTTGGCTCTGATACCAACTGATGTAGAGACAAATTACCGGAAAGAATCGAAACCGCAATATGCAACACAAAGGTCGACTTTCATTTATCAATGTCAAAAACTAGAGAAAACATCTCCATGGCTGCACCATCATATAGAGATCGGCCAAAGGGAGAAGACAAAGAAGTGATCCAAAAAAGGAATCAAATTCTTTTAATACAGGAAGTAAATAATATAATTAAATAAAGCAAATAAACGTAATAAAGACGGGAATTAAAAGCTCAATCAGCCCCAAGATAGCGCCAATCAAGATCGCCAAAATCCGCCTCCCATGCGATCCATGCACACGTCATTTCCGGCGCATCTGTCCCACGCGCCATCACCAAGAATCAAATGTTCTATGAGCGGACGAAGCACATCGACATAAAGTTATGCTTCATTCGAGATGTGGTCGCGGAGGGGTCCGTATTTGTTAAGAAAGTTCACACGAACGATAATCTGGCGGATATGTCTCGAAGGCACTGATGGGAATCAAGTTTCGGCATTGTTGTGACTTGATCAACGTCGCAAAGTTGAGCAACTAGAGGAGAAGATGAAGATTGGTTTGATGAAGGTTTTCGGCGTGGTTCTCAATTCTTCTTAAAACCAAGGTGGAGATTTGTGATGATGTGGCTTTAAAATAAGTTGGTCCCATTTGTAGGTGCTTATAAAGTTTAGCATTTTGGTTTTATGAAGAGTGAGAGAATGAGAATGAGAATAGGGTGTGCGAAATTTTTGAGAGAAAATAATAGAGAATAGGGTGTGAGAACTTCTTGTAATTTTTGTAATCTCGGATTGATTTTATTAGTGAATCCGCTCACCAAGCAGGAAGTACGACATTTGATTTGGTCCGAGCCTAATTAGAAAAAAATATTCTCTTGTCTCCATCTTTTATTTTCCTTTGATTGATTGTCTGGGATTCGAGCCACGAAGGCTATTATATATACATTATATGTTAGTATACTATCAGTAATCCGCAGGTATCCGACTCCGAAATATTACAATAGTACATAGTACATAATTAAAAAAATTCCAAATTTTAGGTACTTTAACTACAGTTTACCATATTTAAATTGACGGTTTATTATTAAATTTGAGCGCAAAGTTTTTATATTTGAGCAGGTACTATTCCTTTATCTCTCTTCAACGTTTCCTCAATCGAGGACTTCAATGTGCAAAACAACAAGCTCCAAGGAAGTCTTCCTCCTTTCTTGTGTCACAGGCTTCCTAATCTCCAGTATTTCTACTTTGACCGAAACAACTTTTCCGGTCCGATTCCGGTTTCGATAGCCAACGCCTCAAACCTCGTAGTCTTCCAAATCAATATGAACAGCTTCACCGGGAAAGTTCCAAGCTTCGCGAGATCCTCGAATCTGCGGATGCTCGGCATTGCCTTTAACAAGCTCGGCTATTCGAAGACCGATGATTTGAACTTCCTACGTGATCTTATAAACTGTACTAAACTACGGCATGTGGGAATTTCGAGAAACAATCTTGGAGGGACGATTCCCGAGAGTTTGAGCAACATAACGAGCCTTACAGGGATTACATTTGGCGGGAACCGGATCAGCGGCAACATTCCTTACGGTATCGGAAACCTTGTCAAGTTGGAGCTATTGGCATTGGACAGGAACCAGTTAACTGGTTCTATACCGAGCTCGATCGGGAGATTGAGGAATACAAACATTCTTTCGTTGTTTGAAAATGAACTCTCAGGTTTGATTCCTTCCACGCTGCAAAATATAACGCTGTTGAGTACATTATCTTTGTCTCGGAATAACTTGCAAGGCAAGGTACCGCGAAGTCTAGGAGATTGCGTCAATCTTGAAGAGCTGAACCTAGCAGAGAACAATCTAAGTGGATCCATACCATCAGAAGTCATGAAACTGAAATCCCTTTCGATTTTATTGGATCTGTCCAAGAATGAATTCACGGGTCCCATTCCAAGTGAAGTAGGAGAGTTGGTGAGTCTCGGGCGGTTGGATATTTCTGAAAACAAGCTATCCGGTGAAATTCCAAACACGCTCGGCTTGTGCAAAAGTATAGAGTATTTGAGTCTGCACGGTAACTTCTTAACCGGGTCAATTCCCGAAGAGTTGAAGTCTTTGAGAGGCGCTCGAATGATCGACTTTTCTCGGAATACTTTGTCCGGAAAAATCCCTATTTACTTTGCGGATTTTACAGCATCGGCTTATTTGAATTTTTCGTTTAACGACTTCGAAGGCGAAGTGCTTCAACACGGAATCTTCAAGAATGCAAGCAGATTCTCTGTCACGGGAAACATGAGGCTTTGTGGTGGCTTGCCAGAGTTAAACTTAAGCAAATGCGCTTCCAGTGTGTTGAATAAAAATCACAAATTTTCCACAAAAACAAAGGCTCTTATCATTATGGCTTGTGCAATTGCAACAGTATTTGTTGCATTGTCCATTGTGACGGTTTATTTTCGTGCGAGGAAAAGAAATAGACCGACAATCAATGAATTATCCGCCGGGATTTCGTTACCGAGGGTTTCTTACGGAGATCTTTCTAAGGCTACCGACGGCTTTTCTTCGACAAATTTAATTGGAGTCGGAAGCTTCGGATCCGTCTTCAGAGGAACTTTGAACCGGAACAACGAGCTTGTTGCGGTGAAAGTCTTGAACCTTCAAGCCTCTCATGCATTGAAGAGTTTCATAGCTGAATGTGAAACACTGAGAGTCATGAAGCACAGAAATCTTGTGAAGCTTTTAACTGTGTGCTCGAGCGTTGACTTCCGAGGGAACGATTTCAAGGCCTTGGTGTACGAGTTCATGGCAAACGGGAGCCTCGAGGAGTGGTTGCACCGACGATCCGATGGCCTGAATCTCGTGCAGCGAGTAAGCATTGCCGTTGACGTGGCGTTCGCTTTGGACTATTTGCACAACCAATGCTCCGAATCTATTGCGCATTGTGATATAAAGCCGAGTAACGTTCTTTTGGATGATAGTATGACCGGTCGTGTCGGAGATTTCGGATTGGCCAAGCTGGTTAGAAGCGCTCTCTCTAGTTCTTCCGAACAGATCAGCTCCGTCGGCATTAGAGGCACCATCGGCTACGTTGCTCCAGGTAAGTTTTTCATTATTTATCAATGTTTTTCTTTATACGATCTGTTTATGTATCTATTCGGTGTTAGATCAGAATTAGCCACAAAACTCATCTTTTTTTTCAATTATAGGTAAACTTTTCCTTGTCTTTCTTATTTAATAAATTACTCAAATGATAAGATGTTTATAATTTGGTGTTTCCAAACTTTTATGTCATTTAAGTCTCCCTATATATATATAGATATATAGATATATAGATAAAGAAAAAGCATATTATTTTAGATAAAGGGAATTTTGGAGGAGAAACTAGTCATGTTATATAATTCAGCAACTTAATTATATAACATAATTAACCTTCATCTATCTCTAATGTTTTACATGAAATACAGAGTATGCAATGGGAAGTGAAGCTTCAACATTAGGAGACATTTACAGCTTCGGAATCCTTCTGCTCGAAATGTTCACTGCTAAAAGGCCGACGGACAGAATCTTCAAAGACGACTTCACCTTGAACACCTTCGCATCCGCTACTCTTCCTGACCACGTTGGCAAAATCTTCGACGCTACCCTCTTTGAAAACGATACTCGTGGCGGCAAGTATATGCTCAGGATAATTGAAATCGGGGTTGCTTGTTCTCTAAGAAATCCGGGAGATAGAATGAGCATCGGCGACGCTGCTGCTGAGTTGCGCCGGATCAGGGACGCACTTAGCACGCGCTAATCGGTTTGACAAATCGGATTTACGAACTGCTACGATATTAATCAAGATAATCTTTTTCAAGAGTATAAGAGATAGAATGATATACAGAAACTTGTAATATTTGTTCTTACAAGCCTTAACGTTACAAAAGTGTTAAAGAAGTGAAAAGAATAAATATTTTATTTTTAAAATTATATTGTTGATCCAGTTCACTATATTTTCTTTGTTGATCTATCACAAAACTCTTGTTGAAACATGAAACTGTTTCGACATTTTTGTAAAAGAAAATCAAATATTATATTTTAGAGTATTGAAACCGAATCTGTCAATATTCGGCTATCAGTAGCGGTAGAATTGAATTTTTAACCGCAAATACCGCTTAAAGTAATATCACCAGACATATGTTCCTTGGCATTATTTTGAATGATTTTTTTTTTGTGAAATTTAAGATGCTGTTTTCCTCATATTTTTTTTTTTTTAATTCAAATAAGCTTCAAATTATACCGAAATATATCAACACATATCCATTTCAATACTTTCATTTTTTAAATTCCATTTCAGTATATGTCAACTCAACACTTTTAATGGTATATTGGCTCTTAATTATTATCATATTATTATTGAGCCAACGAATATGCTGCGTTATTTAGTTACAATGGATTTATTTCAATTTTATATTTTCAATTTTGGATCTTAAAAGGTTGATTCAAAATATTGGATTTAGTTTTAGATTTGGTTTTTGCCCATATCTATTAACATAAATCTAATTCTTAAAAAAAAAAACATAAATCTAATTATTTAAAAACACTCAACTTTAAAAGAAGCATATCTATTACTAAACTACTCATTAAAATTGTAAGCAAGTTTGAATTTGTAATTTTTTTATCTTTTTTTGTGCGTTTAGTTTTTCTTGGAATTGTTACATTATGCTTTTTAAATATATGGTTGGAATGGATTATCTATATTTTAATTAACACGAAGACAAATAAAATACAACTTTTTAAAAGAGATGCGATTAATAACCAAGCAAACTTGGCCTAGTGATAACTAGACTACAACTTCATTTAAGAGGCCATTGGTTCAATCATGAGACTCAAATGAGTGCCCCTTTATTAACATCACATGTGTTTGAAAAAAAAATTAACTAGTTCTCAACTCATTTAGTTGTATTTTCTGAATGTCAATTTAGCTCAAACTCGAGTTCACATAACGATATAATTTGGAGTTTTATTTTTAAATAAAAATGTTAATAACACCCACTAAATGCCCAAAAATCACTTAAGGTTTAAGGGATTTACCTATAGTTTCAAATAATTATTTTATACCTATTAATAAATTATTTTAGACCATTTTAACTTTAATATTAATTATATATTTTTAATTTTTCGTACATAATTATTATTTATTTTAATTTCAAAAGTATTTTTCAAACTATAATTATAGTTGACAATTCCATCCTATTAATTACAATTTCATTTAATAATTTTTTTTTCTTTTCTCCCTCCCTCCTCTCTCCTCTCCCTTCCACGATCTCTCTCTTTCTCTCACTCTTTCTTTCTCGCTCAGGACAATTCAAAACTTGCTCCGGCGAACGTAGTCGCCCGGTTAAGACCGTCATTTAATCCTTCTCTCCTCGAGTACTCTCACGCCGATTGCTTCTCCTGCTCTTCGATTCTCTCGGTCGTTCACTCGCGGAGGTTTGCTCGTTTACTCGCAGAGGTTCGCCGTCGTTTGTTCGTCGTTCTCGGAGGTTTACAATTTTTTAAATTTCGTAAATATATTTACAGTTTATAACTACAACTTTATTGAAAATTTCGTAATTATATCTACAGTTTATTGCACGTACTGCACAATGTTTAAGGTTCATGTTAATGAATTGTCATAAATATATTTATAGTTTTATGACTACAACTTTATTAAAATTTTGTAATTGTATTTACATTTTCATAACTGCAACTTTATTGAAATTTTGTAACTATATTTACAGTTTATTACACGAAATTAGGTTGAAATTATACAATTGATTTTTGGCAATTTAGTTTCCCTATAAATCAGTTTTTTTTCCGACTTTTAATCCCCAATAAATCAGTATTTAAAAAACAAAAATTCAAATAAATTGTTAACTAATTAATAGGGAAAAAAAGATTCATATTTTTATGGTCAACGTGATTTGTAAATTATTATTATAGAAAATATTACTAATTAATAGGGAAGATTTGTTTCATTTTGCTACATTTAAGGAATTTTTTTTAACTTAATCAAAAAATGAATTAAAAAAATTAAACTTGATTTTCTGTTGCAAATTAGAAGGGTAATTTAGTCCAAATTTTAATTTAAAGGTGGTTATATTTATCATATTTAAAAATATGTATTTTTTTAAACCTTGAGCCATAAATAGACATTTGTCTCATTTACCGGATATTCTATTTGGTCAACAAAATCTTCCATAAGTGCCAAGTCAGCAATCGATTCTTCCAACATGAATCATGAAACTACCGGGTCGTTACATTCTCGTGTATCATGAATCATGAATCACGTATTAAAGCCAATAATTTTCATGAATCGTGAATCATGGCATGCATCTTCAATGTGATAATGTCAGGAGTTTCTAGTTATGAAGACTATGATTATGAAGTAATATACATGAATACAGTGGCGGAACCAGGATTCGGAGACAAGGGGGGGTTCAAAAAAAAATTCCATTAAATTTACATAATAATACAACGTCAAAATACAAAATTAAATATTTCCAAATGAACCTGATTCAAGTTATATGGTAAATTTGGAGAAAATTAGACTAGGACTTTAAGTGGGGTGGTTAGGCTTTAATTTGGGGGGGTTTATGTACATAAATTTGACATATGTTGGTACTATTAGTGCAATTTTTAAAATCTTGGGGGTGGTTTCAACCACACCATACCATCAAGTACATCCGCCCCTGCATGAATATCGATGTGGTGCCCTTAAATTTTAGTTCTCGAGAATTTATCTATAAATAATACATTGATGGCACGAGTAATGTCCTACGCTCAAATAGGAGACTAAAAAGAAAAGAAGAGAAAATATTAAGCACTTGAAGGTCTAAAGAAAAATAGTACAAACCGAACTATAAGTAACAATCACATAGATTGTTACTCAAATACATGCATAAACCATAATAAAATATTTTTCATAAACGTAAATAAAGTTTTTGATTAAAATTAAAATTAATTGCTTCTTTTAGCCAATTCATTTTCCAAAAACTATTAGTAACAAAGTAAAAAAAAAAAAGATTACCGTGGCAATTAATAACCCATCATGTACTATGATTTACAACTTTTCAGTGACCCATTCAATAAATCGAGTCATAATCTATTGCTTCGAAGTTTCATTATTTTTCCTAGTTTATAGCATCTTTAATTAAATTGTACCCTAATTATTATGATTTAATTTTTTTTAACTCTTACTAATGAATTGCCTTTAATTCTCATTACCAATTCCAAATATGTATTTTGTTTCAATAAAAAAAATTCAAATTCTAAAAAATAAAATTTCACAATTTTTTAATCTCACGAAGCTATGTGACCTACGTGGAAATGAGTCAAATGTCACAATAATGCTAAATAATTCTGTGAGTCAAGAGAAGAATAACATGAGTAACTGAGCATCGTGCTTTCTCTTTCACACTGCTTGGAAATTTCCACACACACACACTATATATATAAATATTATATGAAATTAAACTTTATTAAAGTATATACATTTGAAATAGATACATTTGCCATTAATGGCACATAAGTCAATGACATCATGTATAATATAAATCCCATGTTATATTTGTTTCGGTGGTATAAATTCTTGCACGAATCCACTCTTACCTAGGCATGTCTACTTTTGTTTCATATTTATTTTAACAATAATAAGGATAAAAAATATTCAAAGTTATAGTGAAATATTTTCCCGGCATTGATTATGGAATCTAAGTTTAATAAACAATTTATTCCTCAAATTTTGTATTATAAACACTAATAGGAATAACTTATTATAAAATAAAATAAAAATCCAATTTTTTATTTACTTATATAAGTCAATTAGCTTTCATGATTCTCATGGAATGATAGAAAGATCCAAAGTTGAGGTTGTTGCAAATTGAAAACAAAACTTTATTTTTTCTCATTTATAGATTAATATATAATATCTAATAATGAATTTAGTATTATAATGATAATTGATATTAATATTTTAATGATATTAATAATATTTTATCATTAATAATAATAATATTTACATTCTATGGTCTCACTCGACCCTCGTTTGGCTACATAATTATATACAATTAGGTCGTCGCTTTTATATATGTTTTATTTAATTTTATGGTGTGTAAAAAATATATATCTAGTTGACAACTTTTGTATGGTGGCCTCGTTAGTGCGCATGATAATTATGAAGAAACATACGCTTTATTTATAGATAACGAAAGAAAAAAAAAAGCAAACTAAAAATAAATAGGAAATAGAAATGAGAGACTATATTGGTTTGTTGTTTATTATTATTATTTTTATTTTGACAGTTCGTTTATCTTTATATTTGTTCTTTTTATCGCACTTTTAATTCTATTCAATAATGAATGTATACTATTTTGTACGTGTTTATTACTTAGCTAATCTTCATCATTATTCTAGAAATTATTACTAATTATCATCATATATATGCATATAATAGAATAAGTATCAAAATAATCATATACTATAATTTGTTATTGTATGTGTGTGTCTTTGCCATATTTAGCTGATTTTCTTGTAATGGGCTGACATACTCTCAAGTTCTTTATAACCGGAAAATAATGTTTCAATATTTTTAGTGACCAAAATTGGCGATGTTATCTTTTTGGAACAAGGTATACTTTTTTTCGTTGATTTTTTTTTTTTTTTAATTTAGATAGTGTAGGGTATCTATTTAAAAATTAAAAAGTGTTTGTTGGAAATAATTGCAGTTAAATAAAATTGAGATAGCGTCGAGCGGGTCGAAATGTCGAACACTCGAGACGAACGCTCTATCCAATTATCGGGATTTGTTCCGACGTTTGAATGTTACGTAAAACGGTCATATTGAATTCAATTTATTACGTTTCGAATTAATTGCAATTTATTATTAGCCGTTATAGAATTGATTGTTAATCAATTCAATTCTCAATCCCGCATCTATAAATTGAAGTGACCTCGAACCTATTCGACACACCGTTTGCAAAATCACTTTCCGAAAACTCTCTAGATACTTCGAATCCGCTTCTCGTTTTTTTTTTCATTCCGCGGATTCGATCTTTTATGCTTCCCAATGTTTCTTTGTCGTGAGTCTTTCGGTAACGGAGTTCAAGAAGGTTCAGTTCGCCGGTGAACTTCGAAGTGCTACGGAGTTCTCGGTCATCCCGTTATATCCTGGGAAGCTATCGCCTAACGAACCTCAAGCACGTAGAGGAGGCGAATCAAGCTTTAAGGAGAGCGTCCAACGCGTCTCGGGAACCGCATACTGTTTTTTCTGTTTTACAGGTTTCAAGAGATCTTTCCGGCTTAAAGCGACAAGCCGATACTCGTCAAAGCCATGAACACAAAGATATGTATCATCGAATCTCTTCGCTTACTGTTTTTCGTTATTGTGTTTCTCATATATCATCGTTTATAGAAATATACCCAACAATCTTAAAGCTTGATTACTTGATTTTTGATGATATTGAGAAAGTAAACAGTGTAGTAGAAGATTACAATGAGGACAAATATCGTGATGGGTTGTTGAACTTCCAAGATGTCATCGATAATCTGGTATTTTATTCCATTATATTATCTTGCTTGCTGATCTGAGTTTTGCAGATTTGAAAGATGAATCAAATATTTCTAACGGAAAGATACATCGGGAGATATACAAAGTAGAAGTTACTGATGAGTAAATTGAAAGATCTATAGAGAAGAACAGTGGTTATGGTGCTGGGTACCTGGGTTTTCGACCTCCCTTCTCTAACGACGGATTTCGGTGACGGTGAAGGATTCCGATTGACAACCGTAAAGTGAAGAATCAACACATTTGATGACTCTTAATTCAGCAAACCTCTGATAACCGGCCAAAGAGCATTCCAAAGGTTGATTGCATTGGATTGGGTTTAATGCTATGCTATAAATGATATACTAAGGTACGTTGGCTTACGTTGCTGGAGTAATCAGTGGAGATCGTTAATAATCAGTGCCATAATTGCTTTAACATTATTATTGTGAGTTATTGATATTGGTTTCAATTTATTCATTTGAGTTAGTATTCCATGATTGAAGAGTGATGATTCGATTCATTCATGATGCATATAATATGAGTATTATGCATATAGTCATTAGTCAGTCTTCGGAAAAGGAAATTATATATATATATATATATATATATATATATGGAATTTTGATGCCAGTCACATTTATGTATATGTGGCCATACGTAGAATTAATTCCTTCCATGAGTATATATTATATTGATTGTCTTGTATTCATATATACATATGCAGAGAATATATTTAATGATATTGTATGACTTCGTAACGAGATAAATGCAGTGTGCATGAGTTTTGGAAATACAACGAATATAAAGTGAATTATTTTATGGAAAAATAATTATGTTCGGTTATAGTACACCCGATTATTGATCGAGGTACTAAACGTAAAGCGTTGAATTGAAATTGCGATTTTAATTCTAAGTTGGTAATTTTCTAAATGAAAGAGAATTATTAGAAAATGTAAATAATTTCTTGAGAGAAATTTTGTGATTTCCAAAATCATTGGAAAATAGATACACGGAAATTTTGTGACAAAATATATTTTGTCGAAGTACCCTTGATTATCGATCAAGGTACTTATATGTGTAATTGAAATTGTGGTTTCAATATTAAGATGTTATTCTAATCATCAACGAGGCTAAAAGCGCTCAAATGACGTACATGCATATGTGCATAATATATATGACAAGAATGTCGGACTCTATTTATCACGAGATAAATTGAGATGTTCAAATGTTTGTGAACATTGAATTCCAATTAATACCTGGAAATGTGGGGGCGTTTACTAGAAAATATTCGCTTCACATTAAGTTGTTGTATATGAGTCTGAGGACTGTACATTGGATCTATGAACTAAGAATTAACTCTTGTAGTGTAACTCGAATCGGATGCGGAAAGCTTCCAAATAAACGTAAGAGATTCACAATGGAATCTTTATATTGTCTTAGACAAATACGGCAATAAGGCCGAATGGCTAAGAAAATATTTGGAAGATATTTTGAGATGGTCAAAGATCGTGTCTATAATTTGCATCGACTATGAAATTTAGTATGCAATTTAAAGAGCGTAAAACCATGTTCAGAATGGTAGTCTAGACATATATGTCGTAGACTTAATGTCGTTAGACAACAACTCTCAAAGATATTTATCATAAGGTTATGTGAAATCAAATGATAATGTTGTGGATCCACTACCCAAAAGGGTTAAAATTGAGAGTTGGTTGTGAAATCATCAAAGGGAATGAGACTTAAGCCCAATGAAAAAAAAATGAAGTTTTACAGTGGAAACCCAACCTAGCTGACTGGAGATCCCAAGAACTAGGCTCAATGGGACAACCTAGCTGTAAGACTTTAACGGATCACTGTGGGGGTTACACCCTAGTCCATTCCAAAGATGAAAAACAGTGATATGTACGGTTAAGGATAAGCTAGAAGCTTTTAATGATTCTTACACATCGGCATATGATAACCGAGCGAAGCATAGTTTGCTTTTAGTAAGATCACCTATGTTAGAGTGAAGTGGGGTCGCTTCAACGGAATTGTAAAGGGCGCAAGTTCCGTAAACTCTCGCAGAACCAGATGGTGTTCATGACCATGAACGAACACAATAGTGAGAACTGAATTTGTCTAAGGAGAATTCTGTGTGAGGTATATTATCACTTACACAAACGGTCGAACAGTTCAAAGACATCGCGTCTACTGATCACCAAGTAAGGAAATATATTTTCACAAGGGAAGGTTCAAAGGGTTACACCTACCTATCCTATGCAGGATTTGACTGCCGAACTCTGTTACCTGAGTCAGGTGTTGTCAAGAGTGATCTGTGAATTTTATTTATGTGGGGGATTGTTGGAAATAATTGCAGTTAAATAAAATTGAGATAGCGTCGAGCGGGTCGAAATGTCGAACACTCGAGACGAACGCTCTATCCAATTATCGGGATTTGTTCCGACGTTTGAATGTTACGTAAAACGGTCATATTGAATTCAATTTATTACGTTTCGAATTAATTGCAATTTATTATTAGCCGTTATAGAATTGATTGTTAATCAATTCAATTCTCAATCCCGCATCTATAAATTGAAGTGACCTCGAACCTATTCGACACACCGTTTGCAAAATCACTTTCCGAAAACTCTCTAGATACTTCGAATCCGCTTCTCGTTTTTTTTTTCATTCCGCGGATTCGATCTTTTATGCTTCCCAATGTTTCTTTGTCGTGAGTCTTTCGGTAACGGAGTTCAAGAAGGTTCAGTTCGCCGGTGAACTTCGAAGTGCTACGGAGTTCTCGGTCATCCCGTTATATCCTGGGAAGCTATCGCCTAACGAACCTCAAGCACGTAGAGGAGGCGAATCAAGCTTTAAGGAGAGCGTCCAACGCGTCTCGGGAACCGCTTACTGTTTTTTCTGTTTTACAGGTTTCAAGAGATCTTTCCGGCTTAAAGCGACAAGCCGATACTCGTCAAAGCCATGAACACAAAGATATGTATCATCGAATCTCTTCGCTTACTGTTTTTCGTTATTGTGTTTCTCATATATCATCGATTATAGAAATATACCCAACAGTGTTAAAAGTCCGAAAATCGAAAATATGTCAAGAGGTCTAGCTTTGAAAGTATCTTAAGATTTTCAAAAAAAAATATATATATCCTAAGGTTATGGTGTATATATCAATGAAATTTTTGTAAGAGTTTAAAAATTAATAACTGATTCTGCTGATTTGATTTTGCACATATAAAAATTGATGAGTATAAATAATCACATTTAGACATATTTGTTATAAATATTTATCATTTATATATATAAAATATATATATTAAAAAATTAGATAGGTGGATAATATGATAGTAGTGGAGCGAGTCTTCCACTTTGAGAGAATATTCAGTCAAACTACCACTTAGTGCTTTAATAAGCAGCCACCAAGAAATTCACAACACAACAATTATTGTTTTTCTTTCCACCATAAAAAAAATATAATAAAGTTGTTGGAACTTTCCAAGAGTATTGTAAATTGTAATCAAATGTGTCAAAAACAACATGGTCAATAATATTATCAACACAAAGGGTAATTTTATTTAGTAAGGCTACATATTGTATGCGAACATATGATAAACGTATATTAATAATAGTTGTGATAAATACACAAAAAAATTGCTATGTTCTTATATGAATTCTCAAAAGTGAAATTAATTTGTCTTGGAAATCTTAATTCTTATATATATTCCATGTTATATATATATATATATATATATATATATTGTAAATTTACATCTAAATGGCTTGGCATATTCGTGTAGTGTCTGTGTCACTCTCTCGGCTTCGAGAAACCAAAGTCGTGTACTTTGAGCGCAGGTAGACCGAAAACTAGTTTTTTTTTCAATGATTATGCGTTGGCACATGCGGACCGAAAACAGGTTGGGAATCGACGCCCGACCTGTTTTTGGTAGCTCGGGTTCGAATGAGCTTGGTGGCTGATTTGAAAACATTTTTCGACAAAGTGAGTACCAAACGAAAACAACAAATTGATAAATTCGGAGAAACTAGTAAAACATTATTTTATGAACTTCATTTGCTCTATTAAATAATTACAAGCAGCAGCCCAATTTTTCCAACAAATAAATTTTAAAAGATTATATCAAAAGGCAACTCGAATAAATTTTATAATAATTATAAAATCAATATAAATCAAATTTAACATAAACAAAATCAACTGTACAACCTTGATAGAGATATGCATCCAACATTTTGAAACATCAATAATTATTACAACTTTAATTATTACTACTCTAAGAAGTTATTGTTATTTCTCTTTAATATCATTAGGCTCTTTAATATTTTTGACATTGGTATTCTAATAAAATCTTTTTTAAATCACAATAGTCTCTCTTGATATTCTTAATCTTGATACTTTACTATTCTCGATATAATAAAGTAAATAATTTTTTGTTAGTAAAGATGTTTATATAATTATAACTGATTAATAAAAAAATTCTCGATTTATGTAGAAATTAATAAATTATTAATTTATATGTTAATTAATAATTCGATAAGATAATACTTTTTTGCTAGTCCCAACAATATTAATTTATAGAAGATTTTACTGTATTTAGGGTAAGTGACATCAGTATCACTCGAGTTCATTGAGTAGTGCTTGCAGCAACCACCTCGAATTATAAAAATAATATCAACGGCGTCTTAATTTTGAATTCCTTAGGTGGCGTTTGGTTAACTAGTCTCGGAAACCAGTTTTGCAATTTGGTTTGGGAAACCAGTCTGAGAGTTTAATCTCCTAAACCAGTTTGGGAGATTGATGTTTGAAACACTGTTTGGTTAGTCTTTTGTTAATCTGTGGTCGAATATAAATGAAAAAATGCAATAAAATACAATATATGTTACTAAAAAGAAAGTATGTTTTATTTGAAAGTAATATATACTAATATTACGTCTAAAAAATATTTGCTATCATAAAAAATTTATTCATATTTCATGACTCTAATTACATATTTAAATAATGTAATATATAAAGTAGTAAATATTTGTTTCAATAGTTTATATCATTGTAATTAAGTTAATATTTAATAACATACAAAATTTAAGTATATTTGTTTATATGATAGTAATATTATTAAAATATATAATTATATATATACATGATTTTAATAATTTATTATATAATGTTAATTTCATTGTTAATACCTTATTATTATAATTAAATACTATTATAAAATGATAATATATTTATTATCGTTTTATTTTGTACGATTGAGTTGAAGACCAAAGACAAAAAACAAATTCAAGTCGTTTTCTGTTTTCCTTCATTAAAATTTCAGTGGTCTGCGAGACCGGTCTCAGAAAACAGAGACAACTGGTAACCAAACGTGGTCTGCGAAACCAATATGACACTGTTTGAAACCAAAACCAGAAACTGGTCTCGGAGACCATAACCAAACGCCACCTTAGCGTTTCACTCTCTGAACCATGGTTTTATTTTATGATAAATACAACTATAATCAGGGACGGAACCAGAAATTAAGATAGGGGTGCCGATATTTAAAATAAGTCATTGTAATGGTTTTAATAAATGAAAAATAAAATAATAATTTATAAACGGTCTAATTAATTTATAAGGTTCTCTTAATATTTAATGATTTGATCATTTAGAAAAAGAAAAAATTACATGGCATGATAATACTATAGCATATTATTACGTAAAGCCAATATTTTTATACTAAATCTTTGTTGTTTATATACAATCTTCATCATATACTGAGCATATATACTGAGCATTAATGATATTCATTTAAATTTTTCTATGAAACAATTTAGTTATAAGTGATTGTGCTAAATATTTATCCCCAGAGCATTATAATTGTAGTTATTGTGCTCCACGATAGCTTAGTTTTCATGAGGAATGACTTCTTTTTTTTTTATCTAACCCATTGAAAGTAATGTGATTGGATCAAGAGAGTGGGGGTGACAATTGCCACCCCCAATTATACACAGTTCCGTCCCTGACTATAATCTATGTCACGGTGGTATTATTAGTCTGACTATTTTCGTAATTTATATCTTATGGTGATAAATAAATAATTTTGCACTTATATATAAAAAAAAATTATCGAAATACTCAAAAATATTTTCCGACTTTTCCGTCGATATTTGTGTCGGCATGCAATATGTCCTTTTATTCTGAGTTTCCTATCGATATTTTCGACAGCATGCGGTATGCCCATAAAATAAAGGGAGCGTAATCGACATCAACAATCAGATTTTAGCTATTAATTTAAAATTAGTTGTTAATTATTATTTTTAATAATAAATAATAATAATAATATTAAACAAAAAATATGCTTGGATTTAGGAATCAATTAGTAGTTAAGGAAAAATATAAAAATTATATGTCGTTAAGTTTGACCATCGATTTTAGATTGAATGAAAAAAAAACGTGTTATAACATCAGAATCATATTTATTGCCAAATTATAATATATAAAAGTGTATTTTTGAAATTTAAATAGAGTGTATTTGTACTATTTTCAAAAATAAAAACCCATGAAATGCTTAAAAATCACATAAGGTTTAAGGGAATTACCTATATTTTCAAACAATTCATTTATACCCATTTTAAAAATATTTTGAACCATATTAACCCTGATTTTAATTATATTTATTTATTTTCGTATATAATTATTTATTATATATTTTAATTTTCGAAATTAAATTTATTAGCCTAAAATTTTGGTTGAAAACTTCCCCTATTAATTACGTTATCATTTAATTTTGTTAATTTGACCTAATAATTAACTCTCTCTCTCTCTCTCTCTCTCTCTCTCTCTCTCTCTCTCTCTCTCTCTCGACTTCTCACGTCGGATTGACTACCATCGCCGGATTCGGGTGGAAAGCACGGCGACTCGGGCGTGGCTTCGGCGTCCGTGGGCGCGGCTGCCGAGGAGGCGACCGTGGCCTCCATCGCGCCTCTTTCCTCCGTTGCGCCTCCTACCTCAGTCGCTCTCCACGTGGTCGCCCTCCGTCGCGCATCCTTCCTCCATCGCTCTCCGTCACGGCGTGATCATCCTCTCCAAACTCTCGATCGTAACAATAAATTTATTTACAGTTTTTTATAAATATGTTTACAGTGTTTTGAAGTGATAATTTATCTTGGAGGGGCAATTTTTTTGTAAATGGTACAAAAAATTACACGCTTTTTGCAAATGTTTTTACACTTTTTTGGAGTTATTTTACACGAATTTGCATTTGTGGATATGTATATGAAATTTCAAAATCGTGTCAGCAGATTTGTAAACAGATTTACATAAAATGAGGCAAAACGAAAATCAAGTTTCGTAAATAGATTTACATAAAATGAGACAAAACGAAAACCAAGTTTTGTAAACAGATTTATATAAAATGAGGCAAAACGTAAACCAAGTTTCGTAAACAAATTTACATCAAATTAAGCAAACGAAAACAAAGTTTCAAAAATAAAATTTCAAATAAATAATGATTAATAGGAAAATAAAATTTAGATTTTAATCGTTAAAACACGGAATATTAAACAAGATTTGTTATAGTTAATAAAAAATAATACTAATTAATAGGATAAATTTGTTTTTAATTTATTTAGTTTGTTACATTTAAGGGAAAAATTAATTTTTATTTTAATTAAAAAAATAAATTATAAGTAAATGAGATTTAAAACTTAAAAAGGCAATTTAGTTTATATATTAATTTATTGGTGGTTATAATTTTTATTAAAAATAAGTATTTTTTTTAAAATATTGAACTACAAATGAACATTTGTCTCTTCTATCTTTTTCAAAATATAGAAAATGTAAGATGTTAATTTTAAAAGTGGAGGGAGAGTGAAGTCAAAGTGAATGTCGTGAAGATGTCACGAGTTTCTACGTAACAAGATATTTGTTATAGCAATTTTCATTGGCTTTTTAGATTCCCATGTTGACAAGACTAGCTCGCTTTGTTGTTTGTTCGAACCAATTCATACGACAAATCAAATGCACTCAATTTATTGTCCGATTGACACGTGGCACGACATACACTTGGAAAAGTCTATCTTCTCTTCTTTGAGAGTCTGTTTAAACTCTTAAAAGTTAAATCGCTGTAAAATGAATAGAGAGCTCGAGCTATCCAGGTGATCATGGAGTGTTTGGGCCGTAGTTTGAGAGTACTTCTCGTCTTCTGTCTCGTCCCTGCATTGTCATTGTCAGGTCTCGCCGGAAATGAGACCGACAAACTCGCCCTGCTCGAGTTCAAGGCGAAAGTCCAGGACGGCCCGCTCGGCCTCCTCAGTTCGTGGAACGAGTCGGCCCATTTCTGCGCGTGGCCGGGCATCACGTGCAGCCGGCGCCACCGCCAGCGCGTCGGGGAAATAGACGTCCGGTCGTGGGGCCTTGCGGGACAGCTGTCCCCTCATGTGGGGAACCTGAGCTTCCTCCAAACGCTCAGCCTCGATAACAACAGCTTTGTCTCTGAGATTCCGCCGGAGATCGGCCGGTTGTTCCGGTTGCGATCGCTGCTTCTCAGGAACAACAGCTTCTCCGGCAGGATTCCGGCAAACATCTCTCGCTGCGCAAGACTCCAGTACTTCAGTTTGTTAGGTAACAGTGTTGTTGGAGAGATTCCGAGGGAGATAGGCTCGTTGGCGGAGCTTCTCGTGCTCGAGCTTAGCGAGAACAATCTTGCCGGACAGATTCCGGGTTCCATTGGGAATCTGAGCTTTCTTCAAAGCCTTTATTTGAGAGATACTAATATCGGAGGAAGCATTCCGAGGGAGATGGGCACGTTGGGGGATCTTCTCGAGCTCGAGCTTAGCGAGAACAATCTTGCCGGACAGATTCCGGGTTCCATCGGGAATTTGAGCTTTCTTCAAAGCCTTTATTTGAGAAAAAACAATCTCGGAGGAAGCATTCCACACAGCCTTGGCCTCTTGAAAAGCTTGTGGTATCTTTCGATAGGGGGCAACAATCTCGTCGGAGAGATTCCGCGTTGCATCGGGAATCTGAGCTCTCTTTACCACCTGTTTTTGTGGGGAAATAAGCTCGGAGGAAGCATTCCAAGGGAGATAGGCAGGTTGGGGGAGCTTCGCAAGCTGGATCTTAGCGTGAACAATCTGGGAGGAAGCATTCCACACAGCCTTGGCCTCATGAAAAGCTTGAGGGTGTGTGCTATGGGGCACAACAATTTAACAGGTAACTATGTAAAATAAGTATTTGAAACATTGACTTACATGTTCCCAATTAGTTCTGTTAGTAAAATTCCGTCAATGGCCACGCGTCACAGAAATAATGAGAATATACTTCAAATAATCGTAGCTTTTGATACTTACATCGTAAATATCAAATAATGAACCAATGAAGGTAGTCTATATTATCGGGCGATAGTAATAAAACCCAGAACAGTTTTAAGCAATAAAATAGTAATTCAAGAACATGTCATCGGCATATGGATTTATCGAGGTTCGGGCGAAATCAATCATCCTTGTTGGTTCCCAAACTATACATTTTGCCAAAACCAAAGAATGAAAACGACAAAATAGGTGTGCAATGAACACCTAACAGTCCAAGGATTTGAATGCCGTTTTTGCCGATAAATCGTTTGTCGTTATCGACGGAGTAATCGTTTGCCGATGGATTTATCGATGGAAAACCTATAAAATTTATCGTTTGCCGCTACCGAAACTTATCGAACTTATCGATGGATTAATCGCTTATCGAATGATTTATCGATGCAAAACTTATAAAATATTTTCATATATGTTTTCAACATAAAATGTTTTTTATAACATAAAATACTAAATATATATTTTCCTTAATAATTGAAAAACATCAAATTATAAAACTAATTATGTCAGAATCACAGTATCAGAATTATATACAATGATACAAAATGAAGTTACATAAAAAAAACGAAGAACTAGCTCAATTTAACCAATATCAAAAAAAAAATTACTTTTGCCACAATAAGGTTGCAATTCGGGAAAACGTCGAATTAAAAATAATTATGTCAACCTCACATTTTATAAGTTATATACAATGTTATAAAATGATTTTACATAAAAAAAATAGACTAACTAGCTTAACTTAACTAATTTCCAAAAATATGTACTTTTGCCGCAATAAGGTCATAATTAAGAAAGACATCAATTACAAAAATAATAATGTTAAAATAATAGTTTCCTAATTATATACAATGTTACAAAATGAAATTACAGAAAAAAAAATATCTCAAATTCACTATTTTTAGGAAAATTGGTACTTTTGTCGCAATTGGAAATAATTTGCATAAACCCTTAAAATTAACCCAAATCTGCAAAAAATCAATAAAAATCATACAAACCATATTGATTCATCTATATTCCATCATATACTTTTTTTAAAAAAAAAATCAATTTCAACAACATTTGATTCAAAACGTAAAATGTACAATTAAACTAATATGAAACTCAAAGTTTAACTTTCATTCAACCTAATATCTTTCTAAGTAACTACTAGAAATATAGAATAAAAATGTGAAAAATTTACATGATTCATACATATACAACATTTAAACATCAAAACACTAAAGATCTACTAAAAAAAACCCTAAAAATACATTTACATTTTGAAATTAAAAGACGTTGGAACTTCTGCCGCAAAAAAAGAAAATTTTATACCAGGGTTGACTTATCGTTTTTTACCGAAAAGTAGCTTGCTTTTCGAGAAAATACACTTGATAAGTTTGAGAGATAAGTGACTTGCTTTTCGAATCGAAAAATCGCGATAAGTATAAAAAGATAACGATTAGAGGAGATAAGTTACCGAGAAGTGGTTTTCAGCGATAAATCGCTCGATTATCGCTCGATTATCGCAAAAATCGAAACCATGCCTAACACTATGATCATATATTATATTATATGCTATAAAATCTCTATAAATTAATAATGTTTAAACCGACAAAACGTATATATATCCATTTTTTAATTTATGAAGTATTAACAATATAATCATTATAATTAGAAGAAAAAAAATCTCAATAACATGTTAAAAATATTGTAATCATAATATATATAGTTTGAAGATGATAAATATGTTAGAAATTTCTTCTAGATTGAATACGTCGAGGCTTGAATCACGCCTGAATACACTTTTCTAATAGTGTTTCGAGCACTCAAAATATGTCTTAGAGTCAACACGCAAGAAACTCAAGATACGACAAGCCTTTCGCCAAAAAATCACAAGGCGGGGCGTGATATTCCGACCGTAAGCAAGAACACGTTTATGAAAATATATATTATAGAGAGAGTGGGAGAAAATTCAGAACTCAAAGTTCTGATTTTTGAAATATGTACATGTATTTATAGAAGAACTATTCACTTCACCAGAAGTTGCGACCCTTCAGATAGTGAATGTTAGCCTTAAATAATACAACTCTTCAGCATATCTTTTGGGATGCAAAAATAACTACCAAAAAATAACTACTTCACTAGAAGTTGCAACATTTCGAAAAATAACTACCAAAAAATAACTACTTCACTAGAAGTTGCAACCCTTCAGAAAAATAATTACTTGACTAAAAGTTGCAATCTTTCGAAAAAGTGACATTTGATCCAAAAGATACCACTCTTCACAATACCACTCTTCACAATATAATTTTCATTAATGAACACTTTATTGGATATTTAATTTACTTATTAAATTCCAACAATCCCCCACTGTTCTAATAATAAAAATAATATAAATATTGAAACCAAGAGTGTTGATAGAAAAAATGTATCTTTCAATTTGAACGTTTAATTAGTAAGCACAATACAATTTCTTATCGAATTTCATCTAATTCGGCTTTGAACCTGTAATTCTATATGTTTAGATCGGTAGTGTTACACATACCCTTTAGTAGTACTTCGCCTACATCTCTCGCTTAGCACCGTCGATGGTCATGTGCTTTTCCTGTCTCGTGATTTTTTTATGAGAGAAACTCTAACTCTCACTTTAAGACAGCACCATCTCAAAATTCACATACGTGAATTTCTTATAGTATCTCTATTGCTTTACAGATACATGTCCTCATCGCTGAACTTCATTAAGAGTTGTTAAAACTCAACCCTTCAAATGCAACAGACAACATTGTAATACAATGTCGCACACATCCAAATCAACGATTTTTTGATACCAATTGAATCTGAAGTTCAAGATTTCCTAACGTTAGATTGGGTTGCTACTTTTGTTGGAACTCTTACTCAAGGAGTTTCAATCACATAACTCTCGAGATAGACTTTACTAAATCTCTGGCGAACGGTTTAGTAAAAGGATTAGCTAAATTATAGCTGGTACACACAAATTAAAGTGAAATGATACCATATTTGATCAATTTCCTTACATAGTCATGTCTTAGACTAATATCTCTAGACTTCTCATTATACACTTCGTTGTATGTTCTAGCTAAAGTAGCTTGACTATCACGATGTATCGACACTTTAGATATATTGTCTTAAGCCAATAGAGCCTCTAAAGAAGATCCTTCAACCACTCAGCTTTTTCACCAGCTGAAGTAAGAGCTACAAACTATGACTCCATGGTCGAATGAGTACACGTTTATTTTTTGCTCTTCCAAGAGATTGCACCTCCAAAAAGTGTAAAAACTCACCCCATCGTAGATTTGTTATGTCGGACACTTGATATCCAACTAGCGTTTGTATATCCTTCAAGTACGGCAGGATACCTATCATATTGGCGGCCGAGGTTCTTGGATTTCAAAAGATAGCCAAAAATCCCCCTGACGAATGCTATATCGGGTCTAGTGCATTGCATCAAATACATAAGACAACCGATAACACTTGCATATTCCAACTGAATCACTGCTTTTCCATCATTTATATCAAGTTTGACTACTCGGATCAAATGAGGTATTCACTTACTTTAGCTTACAATGTTTGAACTTTTCAAGCACCTTCTTAACGTAGTGCATTTGACTAAGTTCATCCCACTGTTTTGTTTCACTTTGATCCCCAAAATAGTGTCATCTTGTCCAAGATCCTTAATCTTGAATGTAGAAGTTAGAAACCTCTTTGTTTCCAAAATTCATTTCATGTCATTGCTAATGGTCAACATATAATCAACATATAGACATAATAATATCACAATGTCACCTCACACCTTTGTGTACAAACACTTACTGCACATTGTGTAGAAAATTTTTTGAATCAAACTTTTGATGCCACTATTAGGTGCTTGTTTCAATCCATACTAGGATTTAACAAGTTTGAAAAAATTTTATTCATTGCCCGGAAGCAAATATCCTTCGAGTTGTTCCATGTAAATCTCCTCGTCGAGATATCCGTTAAGAAATGTCATCTTGACATCCATTTGATGAACAAAAAGGTTATGCAACGAAGCTAAGCTAAACAAAAATCTAATTATCGTTATTCTCGCTACCGGTGCATAAGTATTGAAATAATTGATTCCTTTTGGCTACTAATCTAGCATTGTAAGTGTTTAGAGTATCATTGGAATTCTTCTTCCTTCTAAACACCCACTTGCATCCAATATGTCTAAAAACTTTAGGTAATTAGACAATTTCCCAAATATGGTTAGACATTATAGAATTCATTTCATCTTGGATAGTGTCCTTCCAAAATTCGGAGTCCCGATAAGCCACACTTCTTTATAGGTCTTAGGATCATCTTCCATTTGAAGAATTATAGGAATCTTGCGAACTATATTCTCAGTATTTCCTTCTACTAAATAAAAGAAAATGAGTTGCGAATCTATTTCATTATGTCCTATATCCTTGGCCTTTCGTACTCTCTTTCTTAACAAAGCTTGGGTTGTTTATAAATTACCCTTGACGAGCTCTCCTCACGAGATTCTTCGTATACGAGAAATTTGAGGTTCTTGATCATTTGTGATAAGGTTCTCAAAAAAATCCACGGCTCTAGATTCTATAATAACATTAGACTCTAAATGTAGAAGTCTATATGCTTTACTATGTGTAGCGTAACCGACAAAATCACTCCTTATCCCACGAGGATCGAACTTTGCTCTCGGATCCATATTTTTGTAGTATGCAACCCAGCCCTATACACAGAAATACCCAACATTTGGCGCTCGGCCTTTCCATACCTCATGCAGAGAAATACGGTTTACAATATGACAAACGAAAAGCAAAGCTTCACCCCGCAAATTAAATGGTAAAACCGAATGCATTAACATAGAATGTATCACCTGTTGATAAGTTCTGGTTTTGCGTTCGGCTAAACCATTTTTTTGCGGTGTAAAAGGTGCGAAACATTCATGAATAATGTCATTTTCTTCGCAAAATGCATTGAACTCGTTAGGAAAATATTCTCCCCCCCTATCGCTTATAAGAACATTGATTTTAATTCCTAATTGATTTTCTACTCCTTCTTTATACTTCTTAAAAGCAATAAAAGCTTTGTCTTTATGTTTTACTAAATAAACATATGTGAAATAGAACAATCATCAATAGACGTGATAAAATATCTATTAACACCACGGGTTTTCATACCATTAAATTCGCATATATTATAATGTATTAGATCTAGCAAATTGGAATTTCTCTCAACACTATAAAAAGGTTTTTAATCATTTACGATTTCACACATATTTCACATTTATTGAATTCGTTAACATTGCATGAAATCAAACCACATTTAATTAATCTTTTCATAGTGCCTGTTAGAATGTGAGCTAGTCTATTATGCCATAAAGAAACGGAATCAAGCATGTACGCAAAAGAAGAAATTGCATTAATAACATCACCAACAATACAAAGTTAACATCACCAATAATACAAAGCTTGACCATTCCCTCACTAGAATAGCCCTTGTCAACAAACACACCGTTGCGGGTCAAATCAATTTGCCCGACTCATACATGGTCTTAATTCCCGGTTTTCCCAAAAGATCCCCACTAACAAGGTTCCTACTCATATCCGGTACGTGAAGTACATTGGTCAAAGTGACCTTTTTCTCGGAAGTAAATTCAAGGTCCATGGATCCTAGTGACTTATGAACGACCTTCGTTGCCCATTTGAACCTCTTGTCCATTGACGTCGTTGTAAACATGAACGGTAGCACAAGTATTGTACCACCATCCTTTTGGCCTTTCTCTTGACCGCCATAATCTCGCTCACCGTAGCGACGATGATGTTTTCAGTCGTAGTCGCATTTTCCTCATTGTTGGAAACCTTATTGTTCCTACAATCTCGAGCATAATGGTCGGGATTATTGCACACAAAGCAGTCCGATTTGGGTCCTTTAGGAGCATCGTAACTCTTGAACTTTTCATGGGTCGTTTCATCGAACTTCTTTTTTCCTTTCGCACTCACCGCGTTGGCTTTTAAAGTCCCGGCATTCTCGTCACATTCTCTATCTTTAGATTCCTCTTCGATTCGATGATGTTTTTGGATTTTCTCCAAAGAGAAGTCATTTGAAATTGTGAAGAAGTTACTTAAGGTAACTTTTCCGTGATGACGAAAAATTTTTGCAACAATTGCGCCAACTTGAAAAGCTTCCCAAATAAAAAAATTTCACAGCCCTTAATTTATTGACGATGGCTTGCAATTCGTGTACTTGAGAAAGTATCGATTTGCTGTCATTTATTTGAAAATCCAAATACATCAAAATTGGGAACTTTTTGGTACCTTCCTCTTCGGCTTTGAATTTGTACTCGTGAGTTTTCCATATCTTCAACGGGGATTGAACTTCAGTGTAAAGATCGTAGAGGCGATCAAAGAGGGTTTTGAGAATATGGCGGCGACAGAATAGTTCGTCCTCCTTGCACTATGCACGATCCTTCTTCAGTTCGTCCGAATCATCGTCCCTCGGTTCGGGAATAGGCTACAACTCCGGGTCGAGAACATAGAAGGTCTTCAAGGCGATGATCGAACACACTATATATTGAATACGGAAGCGTCTGTGTCCATGATCGAACACACTATTAGACTATTAGAAATCTCTTATATATTGAATATGTCAAGGCTTGAATCATGCACGAATACGATTTTCTAATAGTGTTTCGAGCACTCAAAAACGTCAGAGTCAACACGCAAGAACACTCAGGATATGACAAGCCTTTCGACGGAAAATTACAAGGCGATGTGATATTCCGATCGTAAGCAAGAAAACGTTTCTGGAAATATATTGTAAAGAGAGTGGGAGCGAATTCAAAAATCAAAGTTCTGATTTTTGAAATCTATACATGTTTTTTAGAAAAACGAACCACTTCACCATAAATCGCGATCCTTCAAAAAGTGATTGTTAGCCTTAAATAATAAAACTATTCAACGTATCTTTTTGAAATCTATCTTTTGGTATTCAAAATAACTATTTCACTAGAAGTTGCAACCTTTCGGAAAAATAACTACCAAAAAATAACTACTTAACTAGAAGTTGCGACCCTTCAGAAAAATAACTACTTCATTAGAAGTTGCGACAATCATTTTGAATAACTTTGCGCTACATCACAAAAGTACTACACTTAACCTTCTTAATGTTATGATGAAACTTAGAGTTGAAGTTGAGGGAAACATAAATTTCAAGAATAAACAAAAACTTTATAGTTATATTTTTAAAATGATCAATCATCCAAATTAAGCTAGGACTAGCGAAGATAATATCTTTGACCAAAACTAATTAAATATTAACGTTTAGGACTCTATTTTAAGCTTAATATATACTATTTGAATTTTAGACAATTTATTATTTAATTTAAATTTTACTTAAAAGTAAAAAAAAAAAAATTGAAAACTAGGCCAGTCCAGTTTGAGGCCCAAAAACAGTTAAAAGTTCATTATCACATTCTTTTGTCACATTTTTTATTATTGATTTGAGCAGGTAGAATCCCTCTCTCTCTCTTCAATGTCTCTACAATGGAGGACTTTGGGGTGAACGACAACAGGCTCCACGGAAGTCTTCCTCCTTTCTTGGGTCACACGCTTCCCAATCTCCGGTACTTCTTTTTTGACAATAACAGCTTTTCTGGGCCGATTCCGGTTTCGATAGCCAACGCCTCAAACCTCGTAGTCTTCCAAATCAATATGAACAGCTTCACCGGGAAAGTACCAAGCTTCGCGAGATCCTCGAATCTGCAGACGCTCGGGCTCAGTGCAAACAAGCTCGGCTATGCCGAGACCGATGATTTGAACTTCGTACGCGATCTTATAAACTGTACTAAACTACAGAGTCTGATAATTTCGTCCAACAATTTCGGGGGGACGATCCCCGAGAGTTTGAGCAACATGACTAGCCTCACAAGGATTCTATTTGGCGCGAACCGGATCAGCGGAAACATTCCTTCCGGTATCGGAAACCTTGTGAACTTGAATATATTAGCATTCGAGCAGAACCAGTTAACAGGTTCCATACCGAGCTCGATCGGAAGATTGAAGAACACAAACATTCTTTCGTTGTTCGAAAACGAACTCTCAGGTTCGATTCCCTCCACGCTGCCGAACATAACACTGTTGAGTTCGTTATTATTGTTACGGAATAACTTGCAAGGCAAGATACCGCGAAGTTTCGGTGATTGCGTCAATCTGGAAGAGCTGTGGCTAGCAGAGAACAATCTTAGTGGCTCAATACCATCTGAAGTCATGAAACTGAAATCCATTTCGAAATTATTGTTTTTGTCGAATAACAAGTTCACGGGTCCGATTCCGAGTGAAGTGGGAGAGTTGGTGAGTCTCGGGCACTTGGATATTTCGGAAAATAAGCTATCGGGTGAAATTCCAATCACACTCGGCTTGTGCGAAAGTATAGAGTATTTGAATCTTCAAGGTAACTTCTTAACCGGGCCGATTCCAGAAGAATTAAAGTCTTTGCGAGGCGCTCGAGTGATCGATTTTTCTCGGAACAATTTGTCTGGAAAAATCCCCGTTTACTTTGCAGATTTTACAGCATTGGCTTATTTGAATTTGTCATTCAACAACTTCGAAGGCGAAATGCTTCAACACGGAATCTTCAAGAACGCAAGCAGATTCTCTGTCACGGGAAACACGAGGCTTTGCGGTGGCTTGCCGGAGCTAAACTTGGCCAAATGCACTTCCAATATGTTGAATAAAAATAACAAATTATCCAGAAAAACAAAGTCTCTTATAGTTGTGGCTTGTGCAATTGCCACAGTAGTCTTCGCATTGTTCATTGTGGCGGTTTATTTTCGCGCAAGGAAAAGAAATAGACCGATAATCGACGAATTATCCGCCGGGATTTCGTTACCGAGGGTTTCATACGGAGATCTTTCTAAGGGTACCGATGGCTTTTCTTCGACGAATTTAATCGGAGTCGGAAACTTTGGATCCGTCTTCAAAGGAACTTTGAATCGGAACGAGCTTGTGGCGGTGAAAGTCTTGAACCTTCAAGCTTCTCATGCATTGAAGAGTTTCATAGCTGAATGTGAATCATTGAGAATCATGAAGCACAGAAATCTTGTAAAGCTTGTAACTGTGTGCTCAAGCGTTGACTTCCGAGGGAACGATTTCAAGGCCTTGGTGTACGAGTTCATGGCGAAAGGGAGCCTCGAGGAATGGCTGCACGGACGATCCGACGGTCTGAATCTCGTGCAGCGAGTAATCATTGCCATTGACGTGGCGTTCGCTTTGGATTATTTGCACAACCAATGCTCCGAATCAATTGCACATTGCGATATAAAGCCGAGTAACATTCTCTTGGATGAAAGTATGACCGGTCGTGTGGGAGATTTCGGATTGGCCAAGCTGGTTAGAAGCGCTTTCTCTCATTCTTCCGATCAGATAAGCTCCGTCGGCATCAGAGGTACTATCGGCTACGTTGCCCCGGGTAAGTTTTCCGTTATTTCTCAATGCTCTATTATACAATCTGTTTGTGTAGCAATTTGGTATTAAATCTGAATTAGCAACAAAACTTATCTTTTGTTCAATTATAGGTAAACTTTTCCTTGGCTTTATCATTCTATATATTACTAAAATGACAAGATTATGTTTGATGTTTATACTTTGGTGTTTCCAAACTGTTACGTCCTAATAAAGCATGAAATTGTCATTTAAGTCTCTATATACATATATATATATATATATGTATATATATATATGTATATATATATATATGTATATATATATATATATAATATATATATATACATATATATATATATATATATAAAAGAAAAAGCATATGATGTAGTCAATTGCGCCAAGAAGTATCCATGTTTTTTTAGTCAAAAAATACACAAGTTCAATAAAATAATAACTCCGTCAAATATATGTTCAAAAAAGTTGATGAATTGTATTTTTTATTTTGTTAAAAACATATATAATTTTTGTAATTTTTGAGTGACACCTCCACACAATTTTACTTTAATAGTAATTTTTGTATTTGAGTGACTCCTTTATTAACCAGTTTTTTTCTAAAGAATTTAGACAAATTTGGACAGACTTAGATACCCGCCGGCGCATTTATTTACAACTTGTGAACATTTCCCGGAATATTCCTTAAATATATAATTTAACAACTTAATTTAATCACATAATTAACTTTCATCGATATCTAATGATTCACATGAACTACAGAATATGCAACCGGAAGTGAAGTTTCAACATTAGGAGACATTTACAGCTTCGGAATCCTTCTGCTCGAAATGTTCACTGCGAAAAGGCCAACAGACGGAATCTTCAAAGACGACTTCACCTTGAACACTTTCGCGTCCGCAGCTCTGCCCGATCACGTTGGCGAAATAGTCGACGCAACGCTCCTTCAAAACAACACTCGCCAGAGCAAGTGTTTGGTCCCGATAATTGAAATAGGGGTTGCTTGTTCTCAAAGAAATCCGGGAGATAGAATGAGCATCGGGGACGCCGCTGCTAAGCTACGCCGGATTAGGGCCGCACTTAGCACGCGCTAATCGATTTGACAAATCGAAATTAAAAACTGCTACAATGTTAATCAAATTGATCTTTTTAAGAGTGTAAGAGATAGAAGGATATTATTAAGGAACTTGTAATGATTGTACTTTTTAATATGTTGTTTTCCTTCTTTTTTTTAATCCAAATAAAAGTTAAAAAATATATATCAACTCATATCCATCTTATAATTTTCATTCCTCCAATATAATTAAATTCATATTACACTGAAATATATCAACCTATGGCTATATCCATGGTTTGAATTTTCGACGATAATCGGTCTTTTCGGTAGTTACCGGTAAGTTGCCGGCTGTAATGCTTATCGTTTTTATATACTTTTCGACGATTTTCGAGCTTTTCGATAAAACTTTTTCCAACCGATTTTCGACAAAATTAGTGTAAAAAAGGGACTTTTCGGTAAAAAAAAAATCGGCAAAAATAATTATACTTACACAAGAGCACCCCGCCTCGCCACGCCTGGCCGGCGGCGGCGCGCGCGTGTGGTGGTGTAACATTTGTGTGAGTCCTCCCCCATCCACAAAATCCTATGACCCAAAGGGCCCAAGCCCTTATCCCTAATATTTGGTATATAAACATCACCAAACTCTTGTCATCTATCAATGTGGGACTTTTTGTTATTCAACTAATATCACAAATTCACACTTAACATACACATACACTTCACTTAATAATTTAACTTAATATTACACACTTCAAATAATATTATACACTTAACATACATATTAACTTCACCTAACATACATATACACTTAATATGTATATTCATTTAATATTATACACTTCAACTAATATTAATATTATAATTATACACTTAATAATTTAACATATGTTTTGTGGTATGATATTATCAAAATATTTTATAAGTTTTCTGTCAAAAAGTATCGAAAAGTATCGATAATCCGTTGATAGTCATCGAAAAGTATCGGTAATCGGTAAGCTACAGTGTTATAGGTTTTCCGTCGGTTAATCGGTAAGCTATCGATTAATCTGTCGAAAACGGTAATCGGTTTATCGGTAACATCGGTAAGTTGAACCATGGCTATATCCATTAGTACTTTCATTCCTCCAATATAAATAAATTCATATATAGATAGGATAAAATGTTTTTCAATCATGATGAGAATAAATGCCCTTTGAAACACTCACAAAATAAAGAAAATAAATATGACATATCACATCATACACATCAAATCTCTGAATTTTCCCTACCACAAATCAGTAATCACCACATATTTCACTCTTATCATCGGATCTCATGCTTTGCATTTATGCTCTCTCAAAATTTTGTTTTAAATTCCAAAAATATAAATGAAATTGAAAAAGAAGACGAAGATTTTTTACCGATTCCGATTTTAAGACAGTATTTTATTCCGTTGTTTCCCCATCCCGGATAAACTATTTATTACATATAACTTTTACTATTGTTATACTATGCTTTTTTTTTTTAAATCCTGCTTGGAACCGGATATCCCGTCACTGAGACCGTAAAAAAACCCCGGTTCCCGATCCCAATTTCCACCTACTAGGAGTAAAATCTACTAATCTGGTCATTTCCTTCTTCGTTGGTCAACAAACATAAACACATTCTTCATTAAAAATATGCAATTGGCCGTTGACAAAGACAACTCTTGAAACCCTATCACCAGCAAATAATGATATGATACAACTACTCAAACTGGTTATTTTTTTATTTTTTATTTTCTTTTATAGTTTAATATCAATCAGCTCTTTGTACAGTGGTTTTGAAGAGGAGGATATACATCTTTTGGTCCATCGAAAAGTAGAGAAACCCGCCTACCGAATGCGTTACAAACGACCCGAAGCTCTTCCCCACGATGCAGTGCCACGCGGGTCCATATATCCCGTCGAACTCCTGCACACGCACCATCCAATCAGCCACACAACTTCGTGTTTATCCATAAGAATCTTCTAATTTGTTAAAATAGCTTAGCTATAGTACTATACTATAGAATCCCAACTAAAAGTCTATAAACAAAGCCCATTTGTCATCCATGATAGGAACCGAACACAATTTCCTAAACAAAATAGGCGGTCGGGAATTCACCAGTGCGATGAATCCCCTTTATTCTTTCTTATGATAATCAAACCAAGAAGGAAAAAAACGGCTTTTTCTTTGAGAGAAAAGTCGACGGTTTTCCAAAGAGATGTCTCGAGTCACTTAGACTAAACTAAACAATCCATGAAAAACAACCCAAGCTTCCTAGGCAAGTACACCATCCAAATACATAAAAAGGAAAAGACACGTAGGGACTTAATCAAATAAGCTAAGGACCAAACTAGCCTTTCTTATTCTAATAATTTGAGCAATTTGTTAAAAAGCATAGGGCCTTGTATAGTATATAGTTTAGTGAAACTTAGCACGAACCCTTTTATCGGAGCATGAATCCGGATTCCGGGTTTCGGAAAAGCCATACCAGAATTTCATCCCGGTGCCCGGAAATCCGGATTTACATTTTCAAACATTGTAACGAATAGAGACTGTGATCCGATTTAGTAAACAAGAAAACAAAAAGTGAATCTAATCTTTAAGAATGTCTTGGAACAGAAGTATCATTAAAAATTGAGTATTTGGGATCAACCAATTAATCAGATACTAATCATAAAAAAGTTGTAATTAGGAATAATTACACAATACCCATCTGAGATTACTAAATAAACAACTGTAGACTTTAATAATCACAAACAAAGTTTCATTTTTTAGAGTAATTGCTTTCTGAGATTGATCAAGGAATAATTAGCGATCAGTGATCATGCTTAAGTATTGAACACTATTAATCTTCGATAAACAACCAGAGATTCAACATAATCAAGACAATTAATCACAAATTAATCAGACAGTAATCACCAAAAGTTACCTTCTTCAGAGTTGAAGCAAGCGTTTTGGAAGTGAACTTCTCCAAGCTGTCATGGACCTTCCTCGCGAGCTCCACGGCGTGGATCTGCATCAACGGCGGCATATCCGCCGACACCACCTTCACGCCGTTGCTCGCCAGCACGTCCGCGAGCTCCCCGCGGCTCCCGCCGAACGACCGCCTCCTTCCCCCTCCTCCTCCGCCATTGAAGCCCGGACCCGGCACCGAGCAGACCAGCCGCGTCTCCTTCTTCGCCTCGATCTCCAGCCCCTCGAAGCCCTTCTCCGGGACGAACTCGCCGCCACCGCCTTTGCGAGAGGCGGGCTTCTGGGTTGTTCGGAGCTTGTGGGTTTGGGAGGAGTCCAGCGATTTGGAGAGGATCCGAGAAGGGAAGCTCGAGGGTTTGGAGGGTTTGGCGATGGGAATCGGATCCGACTTTGGGTTCGGGTCGTTTCTGGGGGGCGGATCCGAGGACGGAGCTCGCTTGGGGTCTCGCCGGAGAGATGTGCGGGTCGCCGTGGACATGGCTGCGGCGAGTCGAAGGTGGTGACTGTTGGGTCTTCTTCTTCTTCAGTCTCTGTGTGTGGTGGCTTCAATGGAGGATGAAGAGAAGTGGGGTTGTATTGTATAAGAGAGAGAGAGGTGGTGGTGGTGGTGTTGGTGGGGCCCATTGGATTGAAGGACTTTTTGTTTCTATTTGTGAGTTACGTACTTCACCTTTTCTTTTTTACCCGTTACCCGTCGGGATACCCGTAATTTCTCGTGCCCGCGAAAAATGACGGGGATGGACCCGTTTGCTATTTTTTAAAATTATTTAACTAATACACTATTCATTTGTTGAAGAAAAAAAAATTGACGGATTGGTTGTTCGTTGTATCTAGCGGGCACGTTTTTGTGTGCTCGGGATTCGGATCATGGCTTGGGCAATCCGTGCTTGCCCGTTTCACATGTACTTTAGTAAATTTTGAATATAAATTGAATGAATAGGATGTGTGATGGGGTTTTAAGAGAAAAAAAAATATGTAAAAAAAAGAAGAAGATCATTTTACTCAATAATATTGTCTTAAATTTATCTTGATACTTGTCACTAATGAGTTATTAACACTAAATTAAACATGATATTGTGGGTTTTTTTTCATTATTATTTGCTTTTCATTGACAATCTTTATTTACTATATAAGACGCATCAAAGCAACACAGGATAGCCTAGTGGTAATTTCACACTACCTCCAAAGTGGAGGTCGTGGGTTCGATCCCCACCGCAGCAAAGCTGCCTTCAAAAAAAAAAAAAAAAAAGCAACACAATTTGATTAGTATTATGAATTTGCATGGCAAAAGGTAAGAAGTACACAATAAGTGATAATATCGTTACACATGTGCATCACCTTTTTTGTATCATTATTATTTTAAATAAATAGAATCATATATTCGAAATTGAGTCATTTTGAATCAAAGAATGAAATGAAACATAAAGGACAAATAAATAATATTCAACAAGAATTTGATTAGCAATCTCATCAATGTATATTAGGTGCGGCAAAAGCGGAAGAAAAACAAAGGAAGGGCCATTGTGTCACTCACTCTTTGACCGTTGACTCGATCTACACTCTTAGTTTGTTTCTAGTTCAACCAACCTTGTGAAGAACATGGTCACTCACTCCATAGCCTTTAATTCCTTCAAAAATCCATTCCCATCAACACTAGTTTATACAATTTTATCCGATTAAAGGTTCTACCTTGCTATAGGTGAAATATTTAACCTGAAATATATTCCCGAACTGGTTTTGCCCGAAAATCTAGATCGAAGAAGCTAGACCGAGGTTGAAAAAAAAATAAACGCATGTTAGTTTATCATAATTTTAATCTTTCAAGTTTTATTTTAGTTACATTGCATGCATCATTTGAAGTGTATATATATATATATATATATATATATATATATTTCGAAATTAAGAATTCATATAGCATGCATCATTTGAAGTCCATATATTTTTTTATTTTCTTTTTAAATTAAGAATATCAAAAAAGGAGTAAATGGCCAAAAAAAAAATCATCGCTTTTAGCTAACTAGTTACTAATTATGTTTTCAAGAACTGAACAAACTCAATTTTGATCTCATTTTGGCCCATTTGGAATTTTTCGAGATCGGGACATAACTGGTTTAGAAAAGCCCGGGAATCGGAATATGATCAGGAAAAAACTGAAAGCCCGGTACCCGGCCCCTCTTTCAAACATTGGTCAAAAGTCGAATGTTGATGATAGAGAATTCAGTCAAAAGAGATTGGTACTGGTTTATCGGCTATTTATTGAGGAATTTATACAAGACCCATTTTGTTGTGTAATTGACAACAACATTTCACCATTAATTACACAAACGGCGTGCTTTGAAATTCTTCGAATCAGCACGTGTGAGTATCTTGTGCACGAGCCGACATTGGAGAACTGAGGTATCTCAAACATTTGACAATAATACCCCTTTCTAGAACAGAAATCCAAGCCTCAATTAACATGAATACATGACAGAGATTACCATTCAATGTGTTATCGCTCATGGTCATTGGAGAATCCTGAGTTCACGGGTGAAACTCCGCAGTGGTTAACTCCACGGACTTGGCAGCCGGGAATCCCTGAAAGCGGAAGTGCCCCCAGAGGCGGCCGGTGACGGAGATGATTGGATGTAATTTGTTCCTGAGACTGAGACAGTGGGGATATTCGCCGGATTTGCTTGGTGGCCCATCGGAGTAAAGCGTGATGGACTTCCTGTTGCGCCTAAGCTTGCTCGTGCGACAGGATGAAGACCCTAAACATTAAAATTGTTAACAGATGATGTCAAAACTTAATTAAGAGACAGCCTTTTGATTATTTCATACACTACACCCTAGAAGAACTCAAGTTAATCAGAGTAATCATCGGTCCAACTAGTCGAATCTTTCCAGTTTGTTGTCTAAATTTCTATTTTGTATCAGTTTAACTTGCTTCGGAACTTTGAACTAAAACACTGATGTAACATCTCCCTGTTTCGGTTTCAATTTTAAGGGAAAAATCATCATTAGTGGAATAGCAATTGATGGATGTTGACTACTGTATTCCCTAACATTGAATAAAATTAGCGATTTTGTCCTTAAATTTTAACGGAATGCCTAGATAAGAGTGTAAACTGCTGCATTGTACAAAGCTGACAAATTGGCAAAAGGGTCCGTATTGGCAAACTAATCAAAGCACGTAAAGACGAGATAAACGTAGCGTGATTGGACAATTCATATACCGGGTTTTGTGGAAGATATGGTGGCCTCCGGATTGGAGACTCGGAGGATGGCGATGTGCTGTTCATCCTAAAAAGCTGCCGAGAATGCAGATTATGATTCGAAAGAGCATCCCCTTCTCCTCCTTCCCCGTCGCCATTCACATTCGGCTCTGAGCCCGTCCTCGGAGTGAGATGTCTGGTCACCGAAACGGAATCGTTCGCTTCAGGTGGACGAATTCCCATTCCTTGCGTACTATTCCGCCTCTTCAATTCCTCCTCCGTGTTCAGGACCTGCAAAACCACATCAACATGAAACCGAATTCAAAGAATCCTCAATCTCCGAGACAAGAAGCTTCGAAGGTTCGATCATGGCAATTACCTGCTTCAACAATTGCACCAAACCATGCTTCTTTCCCTTCAAAACCAGCAACTTCTCTTCAACTTCCCTTTTCCTCTTATGTTGCTCATCCGATAACTACCAAACAACAAGAAAATCTCAGCTCCATGGAAATACCAGCCATAATTCAGTCCAGAAAGCTCAAAGATACGATCATCTGATACCAAAAATGTCAGAAACGCTTAATTCACGAATTCGCATACCTCGGACTTAGGGTTACCCGATTCCTCAGGTTTCGCGCCATTACCAGCAGGATCAGAGCATTCCTCGTCTGCTTCACGTTTCGGAACGGCCAATTCGATCGGCTTCGCAACGGAAGCCTCGGGTTTCGATTCTTTCTCCCCGGCTTTCTCACCGGACGGTTCTCCGACGAAGTTGACGGCGGCCTTCTCCGATTCCGGCGAGGCGGAATCGGCATCCTTCTCCTCCGGAGCTTCTTCCTTCTTCACGGATACCAAACTAGGGTTAGGGTTAGGGCTGTGGGAGGCGGATTGTAGGCGAGCGAGGGCTCTGGTGCGGCGAGCGACGACGGCTCGGAAGTCTTTGTGGGAGATCTGAGGCTCCGGCATGAGCAGCCGGCGAGGGACATCGGAGACTCTGTGGAGATTGCCTCTGTACAGCGATATGGCCACCATTGTTGCTTCTTCCAAGCTCCTCTCTCTCTCTCTCTCCGTTGATATTTAAGTTTAATTTTAATTTAATTTTAATGTAATTACGTTATATTTTATTGCGATTTCAATACATTCCGTTTATGTTAATTTATATTTATTTTAAATATTTTTACTGTTTAAAATGCTTTTTTCTGTGAATTTTTTTTTTTCTCTTTTCAGAATTAAGAAATGTTAATAATTATGATTCCATGATCCATCCATGGTGGAGGAGCGGCGGCGGCGATGATGTAACAACCTCCGTCGTTGTTGGTGTCGCCACTAGATCACTCTGTGATTCCGATAGTGAATAAGCGCAAAGAAGGTTGAGTTTTGGTACATCGAAGACATAATAAAGTTGAACTTTGATATATATATTTATGAAAATAAAACTTAAATCGATGTCGCACAAATTAAATATAACTTGACTATAATCCTAATTTTTAATTTTAAAATTACTCTATTAGTAAATAACGACACAAGAATCAAATATTTAACTAAAGAAATTATTTATTTGTTAAATTGCTATAAATTTAGCTAAGTGTAGCGACATAACTTCTATTTAGGGGTGTGTAAAATATCTGATAACCGAATTTTAAAATTGTAACCGGAAATTATATATTTTAAAATAACCGTAACCGAATTATTTTGAAAACAAGTTAAGGTTAACCGTATCCGGTTTCAAACAGGATAAAGTTACAGGTTATTTAGTTTTCAAAACTGGTTATTTTTGTAACCGGATTTTATAACCGGTTTTAATATTTATTTATTTTTTAAATATTTTAAAATTAAATTAAGTAGGATTTTCTCTCTTTTAGTCAACGCTTTTCGAGTTGTTGAACTTGATATTTTTATTTTTTTTATATAATTGTTGTACTTTTTTTATTTATGTTTTGGACCGACATATTTCTTTGGGTTAATTGCGGCAAAAATATGGAACTTTTTACGACATTCTTCGATGAGTACCCAACCTCAAATAACCTAGGCAAAAGTACCCAATGTGAGGTTTTTGTCGATGATGTTCCAATTTCGTCCAATCTGTCAACTTGCTCGTTAGGCACAGCCACGTGGTCGTTAACTGATTGCTGACTGGGAGCAACTCAACGCCACATGGCTGCCACGTATTCTAACAAATCAAATATTATTGCAAAATTTTCGGTGCTGCAAGGATTCGAACCTTGGCTTCCCGCGAGGGACCAGACGGTGTCACCACCAGACAATGGTGTAAATAAGTAGCCTTTCAATCCGATTTATATGCATTAGTTTCTCGACCCGGGCCCGGTTTGACTCTCACGCACCATGTTCACTTGAAATTTTTGACCCGGTCTGGGGTTGACATTTTTAGGCCGAGTTTGGTTGATTTTTTTACCGTACCGGTTTGACATTTTTTTAGGGCGGGTTCGGGTTGACTTTTTCAAATATGTTTACAAACTTATTGTTACATTCATAGAAATAAAAGATACTTAATTAGCAACACATAAATTATAATCATCACACTAATTAATTACTAACTAAACCACATCAAATTGCTACTTAACTAAGCCCAAATCATAAACCTCTCTTTAATTTCATTATTTGCTTGTTTATTTTTTAATATTTTATGCAATTATCGACGAGATTAGTTTGGCTAATTATCTATAGCCTTAGATCACCAAACCTCCCTTCATTCTTGGGCGATGTGGGACTTTTCTTATGTCTTTGTGGATAGTTTTGGCGCATTGTACATCTTCTGGGCGTCCATCCGTAAGGGCTTCTTTGGATGCCACGTGGAAAAAGTTAATAAAAGAAAAAAAAATGTTATTTTTAAAGCACCTTTATCGTTAATTAGACCATGTCACCCGATTAACTTAATATTAAGTATTTATGTCGCAATTGCTTGTAAATCCATTTCTGATTCATGATGGAAGAAAAACTTGTATTAATCTGAATCAGAAGATTTTATATAATAATAAGTAACACATAAATCATAATCATCATACTAATTAATGACTCACTAAACCATAAATCACTACTTAATTAACTAAACCCACGAGGTCATAATTGGAATAACACATAAAATAGCCCAAATCCCCAAATCATAAACCTCTCTTTATTCCCAATAATCTCATCAAAATCCCCAAATCGCAAAAACCCTAGAAAAATTCCTCTCCCAAATCGATTTCAGGAAACTCCATGATCATCTCGCTCTCCTTCGCCATCAAAGCTTCCACGAACGATTCTTCATCTTCCTCAACACGATTTGCGTAACCAGGTACTTCGGCTTCCTTTAAAGTTTCCTCATCTTCGACCAATCGGACCTCTTCGTCTGAGCAATCTCGATGCTCGATCGGATTCGGTAGGAACTCTTCTTCGAGCAGAAACTCGTTCCAGTCGAAGGGAATGGCCGGCGACGGGTCTCGCGCCACGGAGGAGCAAGTCGACGAGGAGGAACTCGGAGAAATCGCCGTATTCGGGAACGCCCCTTCGGTCTGGAAATTAGGGATTGAGGAAGAGGCGTGCTTGACGAAATTGATGGCTTGGAGCTGAGAGAGGAGGCCCAGGGTTTGGTCATTTTGCGTGGATTCGGGCTCCGTCTTCGGGGCTTTCATGGCGATGGCGCTCTTCAGGCTGAGGGAGGAGACTCTGGTCCCGGGCTTGGGGAGATCCCCGACGCTCCCGTAGTCGGCGAAGATCTGCGAGAAGGGCTTGTGCGTGACGGGGTCGATGCCCATGTTGGCGAGCTTCTTCTTGAGCTTGGTGTTCCAGTGGTTCTTCACGTCGTTGTCGGTTCTCCCGGGGAGTTGCTGGGCTATCATGGACCACCTTCGAGAAGGTGCACGGAGAAACCGGGTCAAAGAAAGGAAGAAAAAAGCTCAAACTTTAAGCATTGAGAGGTTTGTTTTGGTTAGTTTCTCTGTTAAAATTCCTTAGGAGTGTGGCATTACTAGTCCCTGGCAATAATACCTCCATTTAAGCCGTAGCTATGAGAGTTTGTTTTGTTTTGGTGTTTGATGAGGTAATATCAGACCCCTTTGGTTGATTTTTTTTATGAAAATTCCCATGTTTTGCATTAGTTATTAGTCATTGCTTTGGTGTTTAATGCACTTCATCACATAGAAACTTATTTAGAGATATATCATAATCCCAAGCTACAAGTGTTTGAATGTGTAGGAAGTATTGCATAAAGAAAGAAAGAAAAAGTAAAGTTCAATTTTTGAAAGACAAAATAAGTAGTCTTACTTTTGTTTTGAATATGAGACACGACACGATGTAAATGGATCTGGGTCGATTTCAAATGAATTTGGGTCTAACTGTGCGAAACACCATTATATAGCGACGAATATTGCACGGATATGAGAACATATTGGGTCATTATGGAATGCAAAATACATTTTTATATTTATGTATGTTATATAATTGTTTAATTAAAAACTAATTGTTGTGTCAAATTATATTCTTTGATTTATGAATTATGTTGGTTCATACTTCATATAATTCAACATGTCTTTTATCAATAATAATCAGGTAAATGAGTATAATAATCAGGTAAATGAGTTTAACGGGTAGATACGATTATACAAATATAAATGGGGTTGACATGAGTCTCAAACAAGATTAATTGAATGAGATGAGTACAAGTTTATAGAAAATTAGTCAAAAACGAATATGAATGTTGGCAAAAATATATATATATACATGTATACAAGCAGACACTACTACTATAAATATTAAATACCAAACTAATAAAAAACTAGAATAACCATATCTTTTAATCTAAAAACTTCAATGCTGCTTGATTATATATACATTGACTGAACATAATATATTTAATTTAATAAGGATATAATTGAAAATCACCTGCTACCTATGGCTGCATGAAGCTTGATTATCATTTCTTCTTCTTCAGAAGTGAAGTTTTCATGGTTGAGATCAGGTCTCAGGTAATTAGTCCATCTCAACCTGCAACTTTTACCGCACCTTCTTAACCCTGAAAAAAAAAAAAAAAAAAAAAAAACCCTTCAATTGGTAAAATTTCAATATAATATATAGTATTTATGTTGTAAATTAAAAAAAATGTTTAAATGAATAAATAACCTGCTTTCTTGGGGACAGAAGTCCATTTTCCTGTTCCATACTTTGACACATATTCAAGTATTTTTGCATCTTCCTCTTCAGTCCACAAACCCCTTTTCATGCTTTCTTGATCTTCCATATTTTTTTATACCAAATAAATAAAGAAACAAGGCATTATATAGAGATGTTTTTATAAACCATTTTTGTATAAATGATAAGATTGACTTGTAATGAAGCTTGAGAAAAGAATTTGAGGCAAGAAAAGCATGAGACTTTGCTTCCTTTTAACTAAATTTGTATGACCAAGTTTGACATTTAAAGTTAAACCAACAATATTAATAGTTGAAAAATTGGGGGAAAAATAAAAATAAAATAAAATAAAAAAGATGAAATCTTGATCCAACCTCACCACCAAGAGCATTTTGATTAGTAAGGTTAAAATTGGGTGGATTAAATGGTTAAACAATATTAAATCTAAAGCCAAAAAGCTTAAACAAATTGATTTGTTTATAGTGCTTGAAAATAAATGAGTCTTGTAATTGATATTTTAGATATCACAAGTTTGATGAGAGTCAATATTTTAAACAATTATTCAACTAGATTGAAGAAATATACATAGCATGCAATATTCGTTTCAATCTTCTTGAAATTCCATCTATATTCAAGCAACAATTGAAAAGGAAAAAAACGAAAATAAATCATTTATGTGAATTTTGGGGACATACGAATATTTCTTCTCAAATTAATTTTTTTGAATGAAATTTCTTTGTTATATCGTACTATAGTGCATTGCACTTCTCCATTATTTATAATATTTGAAATTTTATATGGATTATCGATTTAAATAATCTCCTTCTTCATGTTTTTGTTTTATTAACTATTTTTTGCTATGAACTTTTCGCCATACTAATGAGATATACAAATATATGAATATAGGGTTAACGGCAGTAAAAATACTCAAAGTTTGGTCAAAGAATCTCTCGTGTACTTAAAGTTTAAAAGTAGTGGCAAAATACTCAAAGTTGCATTTGGAGAGTTGACCACTCCATTTCCGTAACGTTGTTAACTTGCCTGTTAACTATGACCACGTGGACAAATATGTTTTGTTAAGTGTAATCATTAGTGGTTTAATTAGTTGTATTAACTAGTATCAATTAGGAGTTTAATTTGTTGTTTTGTCGTAAACGAGGCTAATGTGGGCTCGTCCACGTGGCAAAGTAACCCACGTTTTTCCACGAGGATAGAGTTAACGGGTAAGTTAACGACGTTATGAGAATAGAGTGGTCAACTACCCTAATACGACTTTGGGTATTTTTGCCACCATTTTAAAACTATGGGTACGCGAAGTTTTTTTTTTTTTTTTTATACCAAATTTTGAATATTTTCGCCGCCATCAATCCTATGAATATACATAAATCATGCGATTATTTGTTAAATTTGGTCAAACGTCTCGCATGCTCTTTCGAATTGATACCTCTTCAGTTCAAACTAACATGAGTCTTTTAAGCAAGTTTTGTCTTTCACTTAATTATGTTTCCTGACAAATTTCTTTAGGGATTACTCATCATAGAATTGTTCCAAGCCAAGTATTTTTATCTATAAAATCTTAAGAAAATAGAACTTGTTAATATATATAGTATCAATTAATTCTCTAAAGCTCATTCGACCTTCCAATTTTATAGCTACACAGTCTCAAAAACGTTTTATTAGCACGTCCCCTTGTCCGATGATGCAGACTACACATCTTATTCTAAAAAATGGTCGTTGTCATAGCGACTCCTTTGAAAAAAATATTTGCATGATCCGGTGTTACATACTCTTTAATTGTCGTTTGTAGTGATTAGAAGATTTCATAAACAAAGTATCAAAGAAAAATACACCAACCAAAGACAAAACGACGACACATCAACATCTATTAACTCCCAATTAATGTTTGTTAAGAAACAGTACTAATGACTTAATTATATGGAGAACTTAAGAATAATACCTTTTTTTTTTCTTGATGATCTCATACATACATTAGAATTTTGAAACTTCGTCGTTTTTATTGCCACAATGTAGTAGACACACGTATCAAATTCCAGTCAAAATGCAACTTATGTGGTTACACGTGGATTTTCTTTAATTTTTATTGGAACTTTCAATGAAATAAAATAGTAGCTCTACATATTTTCAAATAATGTTTACAAATTTGTCAATAGAAATTAATATTAGAGGCTTCAAACCAAGATGGCCATTTGCATAATATATATTGCTATCAACCATTCATGACATAAATAAGATTCACAAATTGTTTACAAAAAAAAAAAATTCACAAATTGACTTTTTGTTGGAAACAAGGAGAGAGAAAACATGATTTTGTCAAGAAAAAAAATAATATATATATATATATATTTTTTAATGACCGTGAGAAAAAAAAATTATTTTTCTATATTAAAAATGGGATCTGAAATTTCATAATACACACCTAGACTTGTTCAAATGACCGCGAGGAGTGTTTAATTTATTCTATATAAAAAATATGGGATCCGAAATTTCAAAATAAATACGCTTTGATATGACCTAATGACAATGAGAATTGCTCATAAATATAATTACCTCTCCCGGCCAAAATTTCCGACCCCTATCCCGGCACTGGCAAGCTTTAGTAACACCATTATTAAGCAAACTTTTCATGTACTAAGTATGATTTAAGTTAAGGTAAGGAGCTTCTTATTTTTTAATCGTTCTTATTGGAAAAATTAGTAAGTGTGTGATGTAAAGAAGAAAAGTAAAGAATGAGAATCTAGTCCAATATTATATACACCTTTATTTTTGTTGGTTTTCTCATTAAGATATGCATGTGGCACCAGCTAATCCAAACCATTTTGAGCCTTAATTATTTAAATTTGGCTTTCCAGGTCTCAAAAGCAAATATGTGCCAGAGAACCTAATCATAAAGTATTCAAAAAATCAAACCAAAATTTTAAGTTTGGAAATATTGGAGTCAAACAAAAATAGTGAAATAGTTATATATATAAGTCAATCATTCTCTTCAGGCAATAATAAAATACATTTATATGTCAAGCATTTTTTTTTTTTACCTAATTCTGATATGTTGTTTATAGCTACTTATTACAGAATTAAAAACTATGAACTACTTGTATGTAGGTGTATTTATTGTGTAAAAGTTGTGAGTGGAAAGAGGACTCAGAGAGTCTAAAATAGCTCGGTAAACTACAGTTCAAACTCAAGCGAAATTCATAGAACTTGTTGCGGAAATAATTCCCGGACCGTCCAAAGAAAGTTACCGAGCTATTTCTTCGTTATTGGCAGCGCCTTTAAGCTTTAATCACATCATAAAATTCAACTATAAGATATAGCGTTGTTGGTTATCAAAACATCTCGAGTCTCTTTATTTATTTTTCACATGTTTTAATGTGAATATTTAAGTGAACAAACTTTACATTAGCAAGCTCACAAAAAATTCACGAGGCTATCATCTAGTTTTCTAAATCTGTATTCCAATTTTATTTTATATTAACTTAAAAAAAATGGTAATTAGTTAGAATCATTGGCTCATTGCCACATTTAATAATCTTTTTGGAATTTAAAATATACATAGTATAAGCTATCTTAGAAAATGGACATTTTATTTGATATAGTTTTTATTTTTTAACCCTATTAACTGTCAACTATTAATTATTTTTGGGGCGTGGAAGAACTGTTTGATGAGGAATAGCATTAATAATACTTTAATGTAAGTATATATTATGATGTATTGTTAAGTCTTGAATTATAAGGCATGAACAGGAGAAGAAATAATTAAAGTCAATAATTTGGCAAGTTAGAGCAAGTGGTAATTTTGATAGAATAACAAGTGGTAAATTTTTATGGACTTAGCTATTAAAGCTTTTAAAGCATACTTATTAGTTACAAATTATAAGGGCTATTGCAATATAAGTACTTAATATTTTAATTTCTGCAATGGCGTCTAAATCTTAATTTATACATTATTTTGTTATTTTTAATATTCATTCACTTGTTGTTAAACTTCCATCATTTTTCATAAGCAAAAAAGTATTTAAATATTTATGAGAGTGAATATATTTAAAATTTAACGACATATTTAAAATTTTATTAAAGCGATCGAAAATGGGAAGAATTTTTAAGAAATTTTAAAATTATGCTCAATAGAAACTTTGACCAAAAAAAATTACACTATGAAAAATTAAAATATTAAGTACTTATGTCGATGTTAACTTTTAATTATAATTGTAGTGTAATTCAAATAGATAGCCATGCCATATATATATATATATATATATATATATTAGTATTATTCACAAAAATATTTGACAACGTCATCTATTAATTATTGTTCTTCATAGTTCATATTCTTCTCAATAGTAAGAATCGATTAAGCCATAATTTTCAAATAATAATTGATTTACGGGTGAAAAAGGTGACAGACAAATTTCCCTGTGAGTACGATGGAATATATACATCACATATTCACAATTAATTAATGATATACCCCACAATGCTAGCTTGGCTTTAGTCACTGTAAAGTCGGTGCCAAAGCATATAATAATAATTGCGGCAAAAGTAATTAGTTTGATTACTAAAGTCATAAGAGTTCAAAGTGAATAATGATAAAAATACTCAAAGTCAATAAATACGAAGCGACACATTTTTCTGTCTACTTTTTTTACGGATTCGGTCAATTTTTTTTACCATAGTGCCATTAATACCTAAAACATATATTTATGTGTTAATCCAATTATTCATCATATTCTTTCATTTGAATCTAACAAAAATGTTAGCCAAAAATGTGTATATATATTAACTTTTTGATATTTTTACCACTTCAATTGGTCATAATTTAGGTACTTTCGCTGTAATTATCTCTAGAAGATTGTATAAGCTTTAGCTAACTATTTATATATAAGAAATATAAACTATAGTATATGAATAAATAAACATTTAAAGCCGTTATTGCGCGTTGTTTGTGTGGCAAAAGAATAAATGGCTTCACGTTTAAAAAAAAATATCATATTGAATATATGGTCACAAACTTTCATGGTATTATATTTAAAACAATTTTATTAAATTTCATAAAGTAGAACGGCTTGACTTTTAAAATTGGATAGAATATGAATATATATTTCATGAATCCTCTGTTCCAACGGGATGATGAGGCTCGGTTTTTATAATTGGTGAAAACAAAAATAAGAATAAGATATAATTCAATAATTCATCATATTTAATTTTAATATATAGTAGAACATGCACATATAATTGGATAAATTTTTATTGTATATATAATCATCACTTTACTATTATATTCATAAAAATTGGCAAAAGTCAAATTAATTTTTAAGACCATGACGATGACATGAAATTTATGTGTATATATATATGATTTCAAAATTTAATGTGATTTAAATACATCGAGTAAGGGTATTTGATAAAACTTAAAACCTTGCCTTCTTAATTACAAAGGATTTTTATTTGTTATGAGGAGAATAATAAGTTTTAAATTTGAACTATTGAGTGTTCATTTTTTCACTTGTAAAAAATGTCATTGTTTCTTTGATTAATAAATAGTACGATTTGATCATAAACAAAGCCAATTACTGCACAATGTCTCTGAGATTAATGTGTCGTTTTTGCAAAATTAAAATATGAATTAAATAAGTTTGAATACTAATTTTATTTTTTTGTCTTTCAAATTAATTAGCTATTTTTATTTTTATTTTTTTGTTTCTTCATATGCCCCCACTGTATAAATATTGCAAATATTATGGAGCATTAATATTGAAAAGTAAGCCCAAGATAATTTATTAAATATTATAATGTAAGCCAAAATATTACCTCACCAATCACACCCGCGAGGTGAATTTACTTTAAGATAAAAGAAAATATATATTAATTTGTAAGCTTTTAAAAAATTAAAATATTAAGGAAAAAATAGTGAGTTTTCATCAATGTAACTAAAAGATTTATAAAAAAAAACGACAGTGAAACAAAATCTGTTGTCAGGCAAAGCATCTAATATACCAATACTAAAAACATAATTACGACTAATAAAATAAACTATTATTTTGTGATTCGATTTCTTTTTGTTTATTTTGATAAAGAGTGGATCTTTCCCTATAGATTCTTTTCCAATGCATGCATTTGATTTTGAATAAAATAGTTCTAATTGAGAAAATTATTTATAGGTTATAATTGTCAAATCGGTCAATTCAATGCGGCTCATAAGAAAATACAACATCTTTTAAAATAAATATATATGCGGAATAAATACCGATAAAAGTATAAAACAAAATTTTTGGGACATATAATCAATTTGCTAGCCATGAAATGACACGTGAAAATTTCGCTTTTTTTTTATTATTATTATTTTTATGCTAAGAGACTGTTGCTATTTTATTAGAAATTTAGCTCAATGCTTGTAAATTTGTATATCCAAAACTCCAAATCAAATAAATTTTAAAATTCGTCTAAAAATATTTTTCTGAAAATATAGTTGATAACATATTCATACATTTCTCTCTCTCTCTAATCTCTATATCATGCTATGTAAATACACTTAAGAGAGAGAAAAAAAATACCCCATCAATTAAGCTCCATAAATGTAGTCCAATTATGCTAAAAGTCAATGAAATAAATTTATTAAATTCTTGCTAATTACCTCAAATTTATGTAGACACTAATAGAAATTGAATGGGAATGTTATTAAATGTAATTTTATTTTTTATGTTCATAATTACATTAAAGTGATAGTGGTACCTACCTAGAGTTTGGCCCCACTTGTCCTCACTAAATAAAAAAAAGACCCAAATATTTTAATTTCATGTGATCAGAAAAATAACTTTGGCCTTCATATCATTTCATCTAAACTTTAATTCCTATTATCAATTCAATTGATATGATTTATTGCCACATAAAGTTTGAAGATGTGTTTTACGAATTTAGAAGCTAAAATGCATGACTATCTTTAATTAACAATATACATGACATGGTTGGTATGTCATCAAATTACCTTGGTACATAAATTTTAATTTTAAATTTTTAAAAAAATAGAGCTATTACTAGGAGAAGGAAAAAAAAATTAAATACTTTATAGTTTGTAACTTGTAAGTTGTAAGGCATATTTGTCACCACTCTATTAGTAGAACCTCGTAACTCCATTAAAAAAAATCTCGTAAAATATTCGATAAATTAATAACACTGATTAAATAATGTTATTATACGATCTCTATTCTAACATCATTAAATTATGCATCAATAAATTAATAATTTTGATAATATAATAAAATTTTATAATCCCGACAATATTAATATATAAAAATTCTACTATCAATAGTAATTTCTATATATTTTAAGAAAATTATAAATATTTAAGTACCGTTTCATGAATTATTGGCATATATCAAATAATAATATTAGTAATATTAAATAGTTATAAAAATATAATACGAAACCAATAACATTGAATCCCATATTTTTCCGTTGCTATAAAAGCTCGCCCATCGTCATCACCACCGAGAAAATCCCCAAACTTTCCCGAGAAAATTCGAAACAAAATTTTCTCTCTTTCGGTGATCTTCCCAGAAACCACTCTCTTCATCACCACCGACTTCACGCGTCAGAGTTTGAAAATCGTTCGCCCAACTCTCTCTGCATCCCCATCTTCGCATTGGAATCAGAAACGAGTTTCAGTGATTTTCTCGAAGACCCTGTTTTCGGATTCACAAGCATTGTTGATCCTTCTGTGTATCGGCCATGAGGAGGTGCAAATCGTCGCAGAAGCTCGACTCGTTCGTGTCCTTGACGAGGCGAAGATCGGTCCAGACACTGGTCGGGTTTGGGATTCTGTATATCCTCTTCGTCACCGTCGAGATTCCCTTCTTGTTCCGAACTGGCTTGAGCGAGGTCTCGCCGGAGAACTCCGCCTTGCGCAGACCGATCAGGCTCAAGAGCGAGTTGGACCTCGACGAGAGAGAGGCGCCGAATCGGCCGATCGAGCACGTGTCGCAGAACTCTCGCCAGCTGACTCCCAGCCGAGCTCCGAGGCGCCACCGGAGCCGAATCCTGTCGAGACTGGTATTTGATCGCGCCACGTTCGCCTCCGGCGAGAAGGACGGCGCTTCCGAGCTCTACAGAGCTTCCAAGGTCGCCTGGGACATCGGGAAGCTCTACTGGAAGGAGCTCGAGTCGGGGAAGATCCGAATCGTCACGGAGAAGGAGAGGCCCTCGAACCGGAACGATTCGTGCCCGCATTCGGTCTCCCTCTCCGGCTCGGAGTTCGAGGCGGGCCGGAGCGTGATGGTGATCCCCTGCGGGCTGACATTGGGGTCGCACGTGACGGTGGTGGGCAAGCCGCGGGCCGCGCACGAGGAGAGCCACCCGAAGATCTCGATGGTGCGGGAGGGCGAGAATTCGGTCGCGGTGTCGGAGTTCAAGCTTGAATTGCAGGGGCTGAAGACCGTGGAAGGCGAGGATCCGCCGAGGGTGCTTCACTTTAACCCGAGGCTGCGGGGCGACTGGAGCGGCAAGCCTGTGCTCGAGCTCAATACGTGTTACCGGCAGCAGTGGGGCTCGGCGCTGCGCTGCGAGGGGTGGAAATCGAAGGCCGACGAGGAGCCCGGTGAGTTTCTCTGATCCTTGATTGTCTTGTTCATGAGTTTCAGAGGTTTTTTATGTTACTATATTGGTTGTTGAGGAAGTTATCATTGCTTAATTTTGCTGCTGGGTCCTTGTAATTTGGTCAAAGGGATTCAAAAAGTAGTTTGAGTTTAGTATTATATAGGGATTTGCCATATTTATTTGCTCTCATATGCATCATTAGCATAGACACTTTCACTGTTATGCTTTTATTTATCTCTTTGAGTTCATCATGATTAGTAAATCCTTTCAAACTTGTGTAGTTGATGGCCATGTGAAGTGTGAGCGGTGGATCCGCGGTAACGACAACCAATTAGAGGAGACGAAGGCGACGTGGTGGTTAAATAGGTTGATCGGCCGAACGAAGAAGGTCACCGTCGACTGGCCGTACCCTTTTGCCGAGGAAAAGCTTTTCGTTCTAACAATTAGTGCCGGGTTGGAAGGTTACCATATTAACGTTGATGGACGGCACGTTACCTCGTTTCCTTACCGCATGGTGAATTTCTAAAACCCGTCAATTTCATAAATTTTATAATTTTTCTGATGACTTCTGATAATATAAACAGGGATATACCCTTGAGGATGCAACTGGTCTATCAGTGAGCGGAGACGTCGATATCCAGGCTGTATTTGCTGCTTCATTGCCGTCCTCGCATCCGAGCTTTGCTCCGCAGAGACATCTCGAAATGTCAGCCAAATGGCAAGCGCCACCTGTCCCCGAAGGAGAGGTTGATCTCTTCATCGGTATTCTTTCTGCTGGAAATCATTTCTCAGAGCGAATGGCAGTGAGAAAGTCGTGGATGCAACACAGGCTTATCATGTCGTCGAAAGTGGTGGCCCGGTTTTTTGTCGCACTTGTAAGTGGGCATTTTTTTATTAATTATTAATGAGCAAAAAGTAAGGATCTCTAAGTTAACCAGTGGATTAAACTATTCACAGCATGCCAGAAAGGAAGTGAACGCCGAGCTGAAGAAAGAGGCGGAGTTCTTCGGTGACATTGTTATCGTGCCGTACATGGATAACTACGACCTTGTTGTGTTGAAAACCGTTGCCATATGTGAATTCGGGGTGAGTTTTTGGAACCTAAACTGTTAAAAAATGTTGCATTAAATTGCTTATGCCGTTTTTAATCTAAATTTGATTTTGTATACTTCGCGATGTCGTTCTCCAGGTTCGATCGGTGTCTGCTAAATACATTATGAAGTGCGATGATGACACTTTTGTGAGAGTCGATGCGGTTTTGGCCGAAGCAAAGAAAATTCCTCGGGGCCGGAGTTTTTACATCGGAAACATAAATTACTATCACAAGCCCCAGCGATCCGGCAAATGGGCAGTCACATTTGAGGTTAGAATTTAAATATTTAGTTATTGGCAATGGTGCCCCCATGAACTTTAGATTTTGGTAGCAATACACCATATACATTTAAAAAGTAGCACATTGCCCCTGCCGGGGTATAACTTGGCAATTTTTTTGCACAATAGGTGACTTGTTTCGGGTATTTCGTCCATTCAGTTATTTTTCTCCATTCGTAGGACTTTTATCTGAAATGTTATTAAATAACTGGACAGTTGACTCAATAGTCGCATAATCGAGTATAGGGATCTCATTCGGTAATTAAATTTGTATTGTTTCAGGAATGGCCGGAATCAGATTACCCGCCTTACGCAAACGGACCCGGCTACATTCTGTCCCACGACATAGCAAACTTCATTGTCTCCGAGTTCGGAAGCCACAGATTAAGGGTAAGACATGTCCGTCTTATTCTTCCGTTCCTATGCGTTTTTAAACTTGCTGTAACTGTTAATGTAAAACGACTTTTGAACTTGTCGCAGCTATTCAAAATGGAAGACGTGAGCGTGGGCATGTGGGTGGAGAAGTTCAACGGCACGACGCCGGTGCAGTATGTGCACAGCTTGAGCTTCTGCCAGTTCGGGTGCGTCGAGGATTACATTACCGCTCATTACCAGTCCCCGAGGCAGCTGATGTGCATGTGGGACAAGTTGCAGAGACAGGTCAGGCCTCAGTGCTGCAACATGAGATGATCGTGATGGTCCCGGTGCCGATAATGATGATGATGATTGATGACAACAACGTTGGGCGTTTCTCGGACCATCTAGAGAAAGTCGCGGATCGGAGATAGGGCGCGAGAGCGATAGAGAAACAAGTTTTGCAGTGATAGCGTCTTTTTTTTTGGTTGTATATTATATACTAGGGTTAACATTTAAAGCAGCTTTAGGGGATTTGTACAAAGAAAACTTATCCTTTCGATCAAATTCATTCATTGATTATTTCATAAATTGTTTAATTGCTCCTTGTCAATTTTGTTTAGGTTTAAAAAATCGAAAACCGAAGAGCACTAACCTCGTGAAAACTCGGTTCAAAATCGAAGAACTCTCACCTCAAGAAAACTCAGTTACTAGTATGTCACAAAATATGAATGATTTAGTTGAGTAATTGAATTAGTATATTATGTCACATAATATGAATGACGTGAAGATTGAATTTGAAGAACACTGACCTCGTGAAAACTCGGTTAATTGAGTACTTGAGCTATTGTATTTTATCATAATTTAGTATGAACGACATAAGAATCAAAATCGAAGAACACCCGTCTCGTGAAAATTCGATATTTTTATATTTGAATCAGAGATAGTTTCAGCATAAAGATCTGATGTTTGCACTTCTTAAGAGGTATATTCGTATTTTTTATTTTGCCGGCACAAAGACTTAATATTTTTTAAAAATTAATAATAAGATCACACATATCTAAACATAGATTAATAATAAATTAGTTTATATTTATAGTTTTAAAACATGTGACAAGACTTGCCTCATAATAGCCGTTGGAAATACGGAGAATCAAATTTGGGATTAAAAAAGAGCACCTATAATAAAGTTGGTTTGTCACACAATTCCAAAGAGAATAAAATGCAATATGGAAAACGCCAAAATCCCAATGCCAAGAAAGTGAAGTTACTCACTTTAGTCTTTGGACAAATTTGTCACTTAAATTTTAGTTTTTGACGGAAATGTCTCTCAAATAATAGCCCATGTCCCGAGATAGCGCGACACTCGTTAAGTAAATTTGGCGAGTCAGCCATTCCACGCGTTCGATAACGACAATCGGTTTCGCCTTGCCTTGTATAAAATTTCTGTAATCTCGCGGGATCTTTCCGATATTATTCGGGTTTGTTTATTTTTCTTCTCGGGAATAACATTGTGTTATTCTCACCGGTTAGTCTTGATTATTTGCGTTGTTATCTAGATTTATTAATTCAAGGATTCCCGGAAGGTGATGAGAATATCATCGGGTTCCCAATACACATTGGCCACAACAAAAAGACAGTTTTATCCTTATTGCATATCCATTCATGGTATATGGTATCTTGTACCAACTATTATTCATTGGATTTTTTCAATTCTTACAAATTTCGTTTTGTATGTAACTTCGTACGACTCGGGAGGCTTTGGAAGTTACCTCATTGGGGCATGAGCGAGAAAATCACGAAGCAATCGTCGGACACAAGCGATTTTGAGAACCCGTAGCTCATCGGTTCGAAAAGTATGATAAAACAAACATTGTCGTATTTATAAATGTAAATTCGTTTTCTCGAGTACCGATAATGATTTCTTGTTTAAGATAGTGGTCGTTGACTTCAAGTTGGCTTACCATCAACAGCTTCAAGCTAGCCAAGTAAGTTATGAATACTAGCTAGAGTGTTCCAACGAATAAAAATACTTTTGATTTCATATAAATGATAAAAAAAAAAACACATAACAATTTTGGAATAAGAACAAAAGATCCGATTTTATTTTTATTTTATTAAAATGAAATGCATAATAAGAGACTAAGAGAGGCTTCGATCCATGGAGATGGCCTACCGTGTCAGCAAGCCCGGCGCGTACTATGTTAATGTTTATCTCAAGTAGTGGGTGATTATAATTGGCTTTTGTCGGATCAGTAGAAGAAATCTTGCTTTAGTGGCATAGTTCGAAAACCTACTATTTTGAAATATCATATTTTAAAAATTATGAAACACCTTAATTTAAAATTCATATTTTACAAATTATAAATTTGGCTATTTTGAAAGATGAAATACCTCAATTATTTACAATTTTAATTTTCAATTGAAAAATTACTAAAAGCTTCACCTTTTATTTATAAACTATTCAAACACTTTATTTTCTCATATTTTTTTGACGTGGGACAAAAAACTAATTAGACATTCAGTTACCCAGTTTACAAAATGCACCGGTAAAAATGAAAGAGCTACACTTTTAGCGGCTTAGTTGCGAGACGTGCGGTTGAAAGTTTTACTTTAAGCCGCTCGTTTCCAAAGTGCGTCACTGAAAGTTTATCACCTATTTATATCCCTATAAGAAATGTACGGCTACAAGCAGGGCCGGCCCTGCGTTTGTCGAGGCCCTAGGTGAAAAATAATTTCGAGGCCCCTATTAAAGTTGAGAAATTAAATTTCAGTGCGTATTATAATTCAAAATTGAGATTCCTCTAAGGCCTCTATTCTCGTTTTTTCTTTTCTCTTTGCGGCTCCCGGCTTGAATTTTCTAAATGAACTCCTTGAATTTGATCCTAAAAACATAAATTCAAAAATATAAATATTAGTTAATTTCTTTCTAATTTAATAAAATCATAATTTTTTTAATAAATATTTTCGTACCTAATAAGCGAACTAAAATACCTATATTACGACCTTGTATCTTTTATTAATCAATCAAACTCCACTCCAGTTTCATATACGATAATATTATATATATATATATATAAATATTTAAGAACACTCACGAACCAAGGGCAACAAGCCAACAACAAAATAATATTATATTACATATACAAATCAAATGTAGAAGAAATTATAATGGAAAGTAATGTCACCTTGGCTTTTCACTTGCTTCTGTTGTTTTTGGATAGTGACGTTAGGGCATATTCAATTCAGAGTAGAAATAGTTGACTCGTCATTGTTATTTAGGTTTAAAAATTATTTTTCTTAAGGCTCTTTATCACAAATTTGGAGGCCCCTAATTTAGTGTTATTTTTGCCTTCAAAAGTGAAGCACTAGGCCCATGCCTAGTTCACATACCCACTAGGCCGCTCTGGTTACAAGTAAACTTTTAGCCGTACATTCACTGAAAGTAATCTAATTATACATTCACTGAAAGTAAACTTTTAGTCTCATTTCCAAAAAAATATGAGAAAATAAACTGTTTGAATTAGATGGAAGCATTTAATTTTCAGATCTATTTAGTATTACATTCACTGAAAGTAAACTAATTAGACATAAAATATGAGTATAGAAAAGTCTAAACTTGAAAAAATAAAAATTATGCATAAATTATTACTATTTGGTAATTATGAATGGCAACTTCAATTTTGTTTATAAATTATTATTCTTTGAAATTTGAATAGTCACATGATCTCAATGTATTAGTAAATTTTCTGTAATTTACATGGTTTATTTGTAATTACACGTTATTTTCATACATGTTTGAGGAATGCAAATTTATTGTTAATATGCATCCTTTTATTGACCGTATTATACGTAACTTTTATCGTTTTTTAAATTATTGCTTTAATATAATTTCCAATGAATGCAAGTTCGACTTATTTGGAAACCATGCAAAACAAAATTTAGACTTATCGAGTGCCATCATGGTTAGGGGTGTGCATAGGTCGGAGTGGATCGGCCTGAGATAAAAATTAAACCCGAACTGATCTTATTCGGCTTTGAAAAAGCGACCAAACTCAACCCAAAAAGAATTTAAAGGCCCAATCCGAAAAACTCTGAGTTGGGTCGAGTTTAGTCATTGCACTGAACTAAAAATGAATAATAATTTATTTTTATACTAAATAACGCTTGTATATTAACAATTAATTAATAGATAAAAATTTAATATCATAGGCGGAACCAAGATTCAAGGTTGAGAGGGGCTCATGTGAATCTTTAGTAAAAACTATTCGGGTTGGACCCAACCCAATATATATCGGGCTAATGAGATAGTTTAAATTGAAGTCAATTACGTTTATTTTAAACCGAATTGTTTTCGGTTACATTTTTTAAATTCATTTACCGATTATTCCACAAACCCGTAGACATTTGTACCCGAACCAAACGAAACCAACTTGACATACATACCTGTTATAGAGCAGCTTCTTTGCGACACTTCACTGGATTTAATAAACAAGAGAAGCTCCCGAATTCAATATTCACAAAATAAATATTAACAATTTCTCTCTCTATAAGCTACTAAAGATATTAGAGACCACTTGCCCTTTACCTTACTTGAATCTCACATTCTCCCACGTGTTTTTATTTTTATTTTTATTTTGAATATATTTGCTATGATCTTTTTTCTTTCCTATGATATCAAATTGAAGTGTTATAAACGAGGCGGTATAGAGTCAATTTAATGAAGGATAAAAAATGTAGCAAAAAATATTTATCAAATTTCTCTAATCGTGTGAGATCTTTCTGATATTATCCGACTTTAGTTTCAATTGTCTTCTCTTTAGCATGGATTAACAATTTTGGAATACGGAATATTAGTCGTTTGTGATGATGTCGTTTGCCTTTTATTGTCGTTTCTCGTGTGATGGATAATTTTTCATGCTCACTTTCAGGGGTCTATTGTTTTATTGTCTACAATCTTCTGTCTTATTTGTGTCAAGAATTGCGCCATGTGTCACGTTTTCAAACTCATTAAATTTACCATCTTTAATAATGAAAATAAAATTGATTTATCGATGATAAATAATAGTAGATTTAATGTGTTTCTTAACGTTTCTGGACGAAAATATGGCGGAATACGCAAAATAAGAATTTGGCAACTTTCGCCTCCGAAAAAAAGAATGGGAACTTAAAGTCAACTTTTCAAAGACTTTGGATACTAATGCCATCATTTTATGAAAAATGAAAGGTTACACTTTTAGCGGATTAGTTGCAAAACTTGCGGCTGAAAGCTATAATTTTAGCCGCCCGTTTTCAAAATGTGCCGCTGAAAGTTTATCATTTTTCGATTCACTTTCAGTCGTTCAGTTGAGAAATGTGCGGCTAAAAATTATAGACGCAACTCAAGACTATGGAATCCACCGAGCTCTATTTGGCGATTTCAACAGCATGATCACCAAAACGGGCATTGCGATTGGCAGGATTCCACAATATGCTCGTGATGATTGTTACTTGAAACCAAGGTTCAAAATGCCGTTTTGTCGATAAATCGGTTGCCATTATCGATGATTATTGACGAATTTTTGAGAATTATCGATGAAAAAAATACTAAAACGGTAGCTTATTGTTACTAATACTTATGGAGGATTATCGATGGATTATCGACACTTATCGAGGATTATCGATGAAAAACAGTTAAAATATTTTTAAGAATATATTGACTAAGTTTACTTATTTAAACAAAATATAGTATCATTCTCACATATGTAAATACTCAAATGAAATCATGTCATACTCAAATAAATGTAAATTAAACATGTCAGGAACAAACATTAGAAAATAAAAACAAGATCAAAAGATAAACATTTGTTTTTTTTTTCTTTTTGAATAGGGTAACATTATCCGCCAAGGTTACAATGCACTCTCGCATTACTAGATGTATTCAGTGTAAGAGCAGGGGGCCTTATTCACCAAGTTTACATATATAAAAAGGGGCACTCATTTGAGTCTCATTGGGATTGAACATGTGACCTCTTAAATGGAGGTGTAGTGGGGTTACCACTAGGCCAAGCTTGCTTGATTAATATTTGTTTGAATTTAGAAAGTCTCACATGGAACAAATGAAAATGAATGAAAAATAAACATTTGTTTGGATTTGAAAGTATTGCATAGAACAAATACAAAGAAAACAATAACATTGTTACATGGAACAAATAAAAAGAATGAAAAATACACTTTTGTTTGGATTTGAAAGTACCACATGGAACAAATACAAAGAAAACAATAACATTGCTATTATATAAATAACGATCTCCGCGTTCAAACTCAAGCAACTCAATATATGTAAGTCTTTAAGCAAAGATGGCCTGTATCTATTTTGATACTTGGCTAGTAGACCACATGAAGTTAATTTTATTCTTGTTTTTTTTTTTTTTTGCATTGAAGGTACCTTTTTAAAAACATGCGCTCCCATGCGATCACGGATTCCACACTGATTGTATATCGATATGGCTAGAAACATCTGGTACTTGTCCGCATTGTCCGAAGCCAGTGTAACTGTAATCGATGTAAGAGTTATATAAATAAAGTGTGTTTATACGAACTTTTTTAAACTCGGAATAGTGATACTAAATATTTTTATTCTGAATATATTTGTTATGATTTTTATGATCTTTTTTCTTTCCTATTCTATGAATTTGAAGTGTTATTAACGGTAAATTAAAGTACTCAAATTGTTTACAAAGCGTCAAAATTATTATTACGTGTATAACAAATGGTTGCTAATTTGTAATATTCAAAAACTATGGGTAAAAGTACTATAATGACGAATACAATAAGGCTCTATTAATTCACAATGCGACGGGATCCATGTCGAGAGTTTCGTAATCGTTAGTTACGTGCTCGGATCGATTACGATACCGCGAGGCGTTTCTCTTCGGTCCAATGAAGGTCTTCGTGTAAGTGTCTCCGCTGATGTCATCGGCTCAGCGCCAGGTGGCACCGGAAACTCCTCTGATTGGCTGAAGATACAGAGAGAACCTGATCCATCTTGCTCTCAATAAACTTCCACCATGATTCCTCTCAAATTTTCTACGGATTCTTGTTAAGGTCAGATTTTGTCAAATCATCCCTCAACACTACTGATGTCGTTTTATATGCAAACGAAAAAGAATGGAGACAAGATTACTTAAAGATTTCGGGCCCATCAAAAGGTAGAGCAACTTAAGGCCCAACAACGATGAAGCCCACGAAGAGTCAAAACCTATCAAGGAGAAAGACATTGTCACGACAAGAGAGCGCATCGAGCAGAGGCTCATCGAAGAGGAGTCTCATCGGGAAAACCCAACTGAATTAAAAGAGGAAGTCATTCGAGATCGCGAGAAAAGAGGAAAGCTGGCTCATTCAGTTGAGGATTTCGTGGGATATCCAACGCAAATAAGGAAGGTCAACAACAATCATAGCAAGAAAGAAGGAAACCCTAGCTTGATTTGTGGGAACAATCTAGAAACCCTACAAGCCTATAAATATGCATGTAAACTCAATGTAAATTCATTCAGTACCATTATATCGTGAGTTTGAGAGAATTATTCTTGAGTTCTCGAGTTTGCTTATTCATAGTATTCTCGATTTCCCAAGGATTAGAGTGTGTAATCTTCGATTGTCCAAGCTAATAAACGGAAGAAACCGTGTCCTCTCGGAATCATAATAAATCAAGGATATTCGTGTTCATAATCATTTGTGTCCTTTTTTATTATTCTTGTGGCTATAAGGCGTCGCAAAACGCCCTCTACAATTCTGATTCCGGAATCCCCAAAAACCTCGCTCCGACATGAATCTGCATTTTCATCTAGAGCGAATAAACGAAATCAGACATAAAAAAAAGTGTACATTGCTAGAACTATCAGTAACTTATACTGTTATATATTCCATCAATTCGAGTTCATTAAGCGTTATTAAGGCTTTCCTCGAGTATTGTTTCGGATGTTAGAGTCAGAGGTGACCATTCTACCCTCCGCTGAGGCGACTTGGAGCTCGGCTTGCCTTGCAATGTTCAAGAAAACTTCCTAGAGTTGCGAGACCGAGTTGAATGTCGGAAATAACGAAATCTTTTTTGTCTATCTTGGTGTTCCACAAAAGAATTCTGCTCCGCATTGTATTCCACGAAAAACGGAAATTAGGCTGAAGCACAATATATAGAGTAATTATATATTTTATCTCTCTTATTTATATTAAAGTTTTCTACCAACTTAATCTTATAAGTTGGAATAATTTCCCTCTAATTATTAAAAATTATGATTTTTTCGTCAACTTTTAAGCCAGAATTTTAGAATAATTGTCGATTATGTAATGGTTAGGGAGATCATTGCTACAATTCTACAAATTCAGAGAAAAACTTGTTAAAAAAATAGAGAAAAAACGGAAACAACACGACAAGTTGGAGGGCGTAGCTGATAATTACTCAAAATCGGAAAAGAGCGAGACGAGAAGGATATGTAATTTACCTTATAACAAACATTACAAATTCAAGTACTTTTGCCGTAGTTTTCATGCACAGAAATCAAGGTTTCGTTTGATGATGCATAAGCAAGGTATTAAATTTCTCGAATATCCATCGGCATGTCCATCGAAAATCTTTTTTCGAGGATATGCGAAACGATATATCCATCGGCATATCTATCGATTTACCTATGAGATACCAATCGACAAGCGATATATCCATAAAATAAAAAGTGCGAAACGACATCGACGAGCGGTATTTAAAACCTTGTGCATAAGTACCTTTTATGAGGATTTTACAGAGCATATGTACGACTTACATTCACATCACATCACATTGAGAAGTACTAGCATATCAAACCATCTTAACATGACAATAGAAAGAAAAAACTACAAGCCGAAACGGAATGGAACAAAACAGAACATTTGGAAGAGGAATTCCAAGCTCCGTTGAGGGTAATAGCGATTTTTCGGGCAGTCGGGTAGTCCCGGAACTCACACAGCCATATCCCCTGAACAAATATAAACAAAGCTTGGTACATTGCAATTTTGTAAGATATTAAATGTAGCTACTTTGATGCGTTTTTTTATTTAATGATTATTTTATACATGCAGTTTGGAAATACCTACCAAGTTCCCATGTTAAGCTTCCCGTCGCTAATCGGAATCCTGTTTAGTAACAAAAACGGGCAGGAAAACAATTAACGGCACACACACATAAATAATTTTTCAGATAAATTTCACTACAGGGAAAATTACGTTAGCGTATTGCCGAACATTGAGGATTTGATGTGAGCCGGCATGTCGTCCGGGCCTGCAAAATTCACACACCACAAGATTAGAATAACGACATAGATGTTTACAAGATTGGAGTGTGAAAAAGAAAAAAAAGGCGAGTTTGATAAATCAAATTAGATCAAAGAAATAAATAAATAAAATTATACCAGCTTGTTCGACATTTCAAAATCGCCACTTAAAATGCAAAAATATTTTGTAGTGAATTTTTGGGCCGCTAAACAGAAGTCGCAGAAAGTACCTCTCCCGACCCATGAGCCTTTGAAAGGAAGAAAAATATCAAACTTTCAGCGGTGCACTTTGGAAACGGGCGGCTAAACGTATAACTTTCAGCGGTACGTTTTGCAGTCTAAGCCGCTAAAAGTGGAGCCTTTCATTTTCACCTACACATTTTGTGAACTGTGCAGCTGAAAATTAAGGGAAAATTAAGTCTTTCAATTGTCCATAATTAAATGGTAACGATTTGAACAATTTTTTTAATTTAGAATTACGATTATGAACAATTGATTCATAGTTAAAATTATAATTTATAAAAATATGATTTTTTAAATTAAACAATTTTTTTAAGAAATATCACTTTTAGCGATGTATTTTATGCATGCCTCAAGACCGTGGAATCCACCGAGCTCTATACACGATTTAATAGTGTATATTAATATAAATTCATGAGGTATCAGCTGATTATGAGATTCTTTGTGTTTGCTTAAGTTTTCACTTAACGGAAATGCAACTGCTTTTTCACTTATCCAAAAATAATTTGCAAAAAATGGATAAAAGATAAAAAAACATGGGCTGTTTTCGATAAAAAAAATAAAAAAAAAATTAATTTGTACAAAAAAATTTGTGTTTTAGCGAATGTTAAGTGTTGATGTACAAATTCGTCATTATTTAATATGACATAAAGTGCTAAGGTTGTGAATTAATTAGATTTACAAACCATGACAAAAGGCTTTAAAGAAAATAAACTGGTATTCGTAAAAGCCCATTTGAGAAGCCCAATGAGATTCTCGATCAGACCAAAACCAACGGATACAGGCTACTCGGCCCAATGAGTTCTAAGGCCCAATATCCATTCGACAACAGTTCAGAAAGACGAGGGTAGACTCGTCATATTCTCTACCCGGCATCCCATTTCAAACTCAGGCAGAAGACCAGGAGCGCGGAGTCAAACCTCCAACGGGCATAATTCAAACACGACGACGAGAACGAAGTCATGGGACACGTGTAGCAAGGTCGTCCATTCAACCCGGTCAGCACGGAGTGAAGACCCCTCGATTCCTGGAAGTCCAACGGGAAGAATTGAAGCCTACAAATACCAAGCTCAAGCTCAGATCAACAGACACGCATACTTGCAACCCTGAGAGAATACACTGAAGAGATTTTACCCGGCATTCTTGTCCATCTGAGATCTTATTGTATTCTTTCTCCCCTTCTCCTTTCCTTTCCATTCTTAGACGCGATTCAGCTGCCTGTAGCTATCCGTCCATGCTCACTATCGCAATAAACTAACAGAGGAAGTAGTCAACTACCGCTTTGGGACGAACCTCTATAAAAAAAACTCCCCATCTCATTTATATTACTTATATACGTATATATATATATATCGTGAGTGAATCGTGAGCTTGCAACGCGAGAGATCGAATTCCACCAAATTGTTCCATTCAAAAATATCATACGCTCACAAGTCACACTTGACTGATTGAGGTGGGAAACCACGTCAACATTAAGCATCCACGTGGCAAGATGAAGGTGTGAAAATCTGAAAGGCTGGCGGTTATTTGGCACATGCGCACGTGTGAGGAGAGTATAGTAGTTGTTGTTACTTACCATGGTGATTAGGTCGAGTTGCGAGCGCAAGTATGTCGGAGCACGATACGATACCCGGGCACTATATGTGGGGAATTTCTCTAATCTTGCGGGATCTTTCATATATTATTCGGGCTTAGTTTCAATTTTCTTATCTTTAGCATGGATGAACAATTTTGGAATACGGAATATCAGTCGTTTGTAATGATGTTGTTTTCCTTTTATTGTCGTTTCTTGTGATGGATCGTGTTTCATGCTCACTTTTCCAGGGATAGTCTACAATCTTCATGCTCGTATTAACACGAGTTTTCATATTTTTTTTCTGGTAACTTCTTTCATGCAAATTGATAAAAAAAAAAAAAAATCGGTTAAAATCTTATTCCGAAGTAAGGATAAAAATCTCTAACTTAAATAATAATAAAAAAATTAGTTGGACTTCAATTAAATGAAGAAAAATAGCTTTAAAAATGCTAACAATTTTAACCATCATCCCACAACTTCACCATCATTAGTGGTGAGTGTATTTGAGGGATGAACTATTACCGCAAAATTTTAACCCGCGTATTAAGGTGTAGCAAACATTACAAATAGAGTATTTTCACGAAGAATTTTAAATTTACATATAAAAGTACAACAAACGTTACAATTCAAGTACTTTTGCCGTATTTTTCAAGCATAGAAATCAACATAGGTTTTATTTTGATAATGTATAAAATAAATAAAATAAATACCTTTTATGAGGAGTTTATATATTATATAAAGTAACGACTTAAATTCACATCACATTAAGATGTACGAACATATTAAACCAATCTTAACATGAAGAAAGAAAAACCGAAGCGAAACAGAACAGAACAGAACATTTGGACAAGGAATTTCAAACTCCGTTGAGGGTAATAACGATTTTTCGGGCAGTCGGGTAGTCCCGGAACTCACACAGCCATATCCCCTGAACACATAAGCAAAGCTTGATACATTACAACTTTGTAACATCATTACATGTAGCTACTTTGATCTGTTTTTTTATTTAATAATAGTGTTTTTCATGCAGGTTCGAATTACCTGCCAAGTTCCCATGTTAAGCTTCCCGTCACTAATCGGAATACTGTTCAGCAAGAAAGACGCGCAGACATGATTAGCAACATACAAAGAGGTAAAATGTTTAATTTAATTTAATTTAATTTAAGGAGAATTACGTCAACGTGTTGCCAAACATTGACGATTTTATGTGAGCCGGCATGTCGTCCGGGCCTGCGAAGTTCACACACCACAAGATACAAGATTCATTGAGAGTCGTTAGAATATCACGAGAAAAAATTTCAAAAACATTTATACAATCTTGTTTGGCGTTTAAATCGACATTTCATTCGTGTTAGTGCGAAGACGGACCAAACCATTCGCACAAATCCAAATTAAAACAAGGTATATATTTGCACGGACCTTCCATAGTATGTCTCCACGGTGCAGAATTTCCCTGAAGAACAGAATTCGATTAAAATCATATATATATTCTCAGGGTTCTATATCGAATTAACTTTCATATATTAGCAAAAGTAAAAAATAATACAAACCTCGGGGACTATATTATTAAGGAAGGTCTCGGTATCGATCCGAACATCGGAGTCGTAGTTCTCGTTGATGGTAAGAGCAGCACTTGTGTGTTGCACTGCAATACAATCAGTTAAAATAAGCAAAAAGAAATCAAAAATTGCCCATTTCCATCACTTGCCAATAGTAATTTAAGTTAAATAATGATTAGTTTTTGTGTAGCCTTTAAACCTAATTTATTAGATTATTCTTCATCATCTAGCTACCGCGTGGACCTATATCCGCCCGAACTTCTAAAATATCTTCAAAATCTACCTTTCATTTTCATTTTTGTAACACACGAACCTTTTTTTGCTCTTAATTATGCTTACTCGTCGCCTCTGGGACGTTAATTAGCCCCCGAGAATCTCTATCCTAGTTCCGACGGTCCAACCAAACATAGTTCTTTTTTTTTTTTTTTTTTAAGGCAGCTTTGCTGCAGTGGGGATCGAACCCACAACCTCCGCTTTGGAGGTGGTGTGGAATTACAAACATAGTTCTTCTTAAACACTAGTAAACTAGGAGTGAACAACCAGTACTTCAGCTCGGTTTTCATGACTATTAGTACTGAAAACCGCATTTTCGGTTTCAACCCTTTTAAAACCGACAAAGCCGCACTATCGACGTAAAAACCCACTTTCACCAATTACTAAATCTTGGATTTTGAATTCGGTTTAAGTTCGGTTTTATCCGCTTTTGAACTCATTTTCTAACACATAGAAATCACTTCCAAACACAGATTCTGATCTCAGAATCTTAGACTGTTCGATCAATGGATATTCAGAATCAGCAAACACAAACAAACCCAGATTCAAAGTTGGAATTTTCTTACGAAAGAGATGAGCGAGGCCACAGTTGAAGCCCGACAAGTCCTTCCATATCTCCTTCACAATCTGCCATCAACGAAGAACAACCACCATGAAAATCAGAATCGAAGCAAGCAGAATCCATGGCTGGCTGGCTGGCTGGCTGGGATTCATACCTTGGGGGTGATGAGGTGGCAGCCACGTGGGTGCGCGGGGAGGGTCACCGTCTTCTGGGCCCACTTCGGCGCCGCCGCCGAGGAGGAAGACATGCTTCGGTCGGAGTTGGCGAGCGCAGCGCCGACGCGAAACGGCGGAGAGAGCGTGTCGTTTGGGAGCACCGCGCGTAGCAGCATCGCCGTGGCTTCCACGCGCGCGCTTATGCAAGTCGAGAGTCGAGGCTTTTGCTTGAGCCAAGCAAAGCCCAAACCAAATCAAAAGCCTATATCCAATTCAAGATATTTTTCTAATGAAAAGGACCAATATTTTTTCGACATTTCCGACTTTGAATTTTTGTCTTTTTGTACGGATTTTTGCTTTGCGAAGTTCGGACTTCTGCATATTTTGTAAGATCTTCACCACGGCGGTATCGATTCTGATGGATTGTTACGTATTTAGTAATAACGGTAAGGTCGGCCCTGACTCTAGGCGAGCAGGGTGGACGTCCTAGACCCATACATTTCAAGAGTCCTAATTTTATCAAATATAGTATTCTATACTTAATTAAATATAAAAAAATATTTTTTAAATATTTGAGGAGCACTCTAGCCTAAGGACCCGACCAACTCGTGACCGACCCTTATTAACGGCCGGTAGTGTGAATTTTGACGGTGGGCCAATGCTTCAAAAGTATCTTTTTAAGTATTTTACTTCCGAAAAAGATATATACAATCAAGTACCGTTTGATCAAGACTCTTGGCATTTTTATAGGGATTCATAAAGTTTAAAACTTAAAGTAAAACCATAATTAAGTAAGAATAGAATACTAGTGAGATAATAGCTTAAAAAATAAAAAAATGTACTAAAAGATAATAAATTATAATTTTTTATGTGGAAAATAGAGTGAGACAAATATGATTTGTTTGAAATTGGGAGTCGTTGAGTGTGGGACCCAAACAAGCATGAAATGAAATCAAACTTTGAGCTTTTTCCACACACCATTTATTGAATTTAGTCTGTGAAATTCTTGCGTGGAAATTCCTTCGTAAAGACACAGTTGTGAAAGTGAAAGAATTTAATCCGTTTTATATATTAGGATATACAATCGCTAAATAATTAATTCCGTTTCGAACTAACTTTCTCTTATTGAACGCGAAGGCAACTTCGAATCTTGAGACGGAGAAATCGAGAGCTTTTATGGCGACGTATTGAAGTAGAACTATATTTGGCTTTTTGCGAAATGATGAGATTATTTGATCGTCACGACTCACGAGATTTTTGTGATAAGTGAAAAAAAAAATATGTTTCTAACCTTATTTTATGTCAATAAGATGTTCCTCTCCTGTCTTAAACGAAATTTCATGCAGTGAAGTCACGAAACTAAAATATAATTAGGAGCAAAATGCACCAAATTAGAATTTCACAGGGTGAAAAGCACAAATGGATAATTGGAGGGACTGTTGGTGTCAATATATATAATACAAAAAGACTGAGAAGTCAGAGGAAACGACAAAGGAAGAAGTCTCTGTCCTCTGCATGCAGTTTCTGTCCTCTTTCCTCGTCAACCCACTCCCATTCCAAACTTGCTCAACAATTTACCTAAACCATTATATATATATATATATATATATAGCGGCGTAAGTATTTAATGTTATGAACAATATAAACTCAAATTTTTATAGTAAAATTTCCGAGTCTCACTAATTACTAATTCGTTTATCTCTAAATTCTCTCTATTTTTCTATTGATTAAATTAAATTTTGGATGTATCATTAAGTTTTGAACTTTTCTAACATTGTTAGACCTTTAACCTTTTCAATATATTGTTAAATTTTGAACCGTCTTCGTACCACGGGACTTTAACCACAATTCCATGAAATTATAAAAATATACAAAAATGATGAACATTGCGAACATTGATCGTACTAAAGAACTAAATTTACGAAACTAATGAAATGACAATATGAAATGTTAGGAATTTGGACAATAAGTCCCAAATCCGAAAAACGAATAACAAAATAAAATTAGAAAAATTTCTCAATCGGAGCACTCCACTTACACCATTGTCAGCGTAACTGGTCCACGTCGGGTCTCGGTGTGCTTCTGTATAGATTAGGCTTCACACCCAACATAAAGTACTTACGCCGCTATAGAAATATACATACACACATGTATACATATATATATATATATTATATATATACATGCATATATATATAAATATATAGTATATACTAGTATTGCGTTCTTGTCTCTTCTTCATCTTCTTCTTCAGTCTGAAACTCTCTGAGATGGATCGCAAGGTCGACCTCTCAACGTTCTCCATGCTCATGTCCTCCATGGACCGCTTCAAGCTCGGCAGGAAGAAGGCGATCCAGAGCCTGGTCTCCTCTCCAATGGCGGAGACCTGGGCCTCCATGAGCTCCACCATCGCCTCCCTCATGTTCGCCTGGGCCATCATCTGCCAGTACAGCCCCTACGAGGCTCGCTCCATCATCGACAACCTCAAGCTCCGCCTCCGCGACTACCTCAACCCCTACGTCCAGCTCACCATCCACGAGTCCACCGACGACCGCATGAAGCGCAGCGAGGCCTACCTCCTCGCCGAGGCCTACCTCAGCGCCGCCGCCTCCGCCGACGCCAAGCGCCTCCGCGCCGACATGGACAAGGAGGGCTCCGACCTCGTCATCAGCATGGACGATCGCCAGGAGGTCACCGACGAGTTCCGCGGCGCCCGGATGTGGTGGTCCGTGCGACGGACTCCGGCGACGCAGCGCGTGCCGTACTACGAGCAAGGGCGGCGATTCTACGTGCTGACCTTTCACCGGAGGCACAGGGAGCTCGTGACGAAGGAGTACCTGGAGTTCGTGATGAAGCAGGGGAAGGAGGCGAGGGCCCGGACCCGGCAGCGGAAGCTCTACACGAACGTCGCGGGCTCGAGCCGGATGACGAACAGCCTGTGGACGCATGTCGTCTTCGAGCACCCGGCCAGGCTCGAGTCCGTCGCCATGGACGCCGATTTGAAGCTCGAGATCTTCGAGGATCTGATGGCGTTCAGCCGGAACAAGGAGTTCTACGAGCGGGCGGGGAAGGCGTGGAAGCGCGGGTATCTTCTTCACGGCCCGCCCGGGACGGGGAAATCGACGCTCGTCGCCGCGATGGCTAATTTGCTGAACTATGACGTGTATGACTTGGAGCTCACTGCGGTGAAGGACAACACGGAGCTCCGGCGGCTTCTGATCGAGACGACGAGCAAGTCGATTATTCTGATAGAGGATATCGATTGCTCGCTGGACTTGACGGGGAAGAGGAAGAAGGTGAAGGGGGAGAAGGGGTTCGAGGAAGAGGGAGGCGAGGCCGTCGTCAGCAACGGCGGAATGCCGAGGAGGGAAGTGAGGAAAGAGGTGAAAGACGACGGGAGTAGCAGGGTGACGCTCTCCGGTTTGCTGAACTTCATCGACGGGATCTGGTCCTCGTGCGGGAACGAGAGGCTGATCGTTTTCACGACGAATCATCTCGAGAAGCTGGACCCGGCGTTGATCCGGCGGGGGCGGATGGACAAGCACATCGAGCTCTCGTACTGCAGCTTCGAAGGGTTCAAGGTGTTAGCCAAGAACTACCTTGGCATCGAGGAACACCCGATGTTCGACGAGATCGAGAGGCTGATCAGAGAGGTGAAGATCACGCCGGCCGACGTGGCGGAGAATCTCGTGCCCAAATCGCGGGAGGAGGACGGGAAGATCTGCCTCTCGAAGCTGGTCGGAGCACTCGAGAAGGCGAAGGAGAAACAGGCTGAGGACGAGGAAGAGCAGGCTCGGTTAGGAGACGGAGAAGGCGCTGAGAACCCGGAATGAAGTAGGAAACTCGGATATGCTATAGTTATTGTACTTAATTTGGTGTAGAAAATTGAAGTGACCCGGTTCAAGTCCGGGATTAATATCTCGCGACGGGAGCTGTTGTGATCAAATTCGCAAAAACAAGATCGCTAATCTTTCCCTAACCTTATTCTCCTCTCGTTTGCGAGAGAGAGATTAAGTTAATTTTGGTAGGAAGATGATCTTTATTAATGAATGAAGAAGGGTAATTAGCGGCATAAATGGCCAAAGTTATCACTTTCCCATAGGCATGATGCTAATCTTAAAAATCGACGGTAAAAGTGGCCAAAATATACTAATCACGTTAATCATAAAAAATCATCCAATTAAGAGATGATTGTCAGTTATCTATGTCTCACCCACGTGATGGTGTATTCAGCTAAGCCCACGTGGCGTTTTGTGTCTGCCACATCATTACCCTCGTTTGCCACATGCATTTTTGTTTATCACCCTCGTGTAGACAATAAAATATATAAAACAAAATAAATAAATAAAATGCTCGCTCCTTGAAACCCAATACACCCAACAAGCGAAAGAGCAAGTCTTCCTTGAATCCAATCCAACCCCACCAGAGCAGAGCCGGAGACCGATTCGATTCGATTTCGATCTCGCCATGAGACCGATTCAACCCCCTTTACCGCCGTATTCGTCGACCCGTTCTTCCTCCTCCTCCTCGTCGACCCACCCCTCCGCCGCCGGCAGAAAAGCCTCTCGCCAGCGGCCGGACCTCACCATCCCCCTTCCCGCAGCGCGACCCCACGCTCGCCGTGCCCCTCCCGCTCCCGCCCACCTCGGCCGCGACGCTCCCGCCGCCGCCCGCGAACAACAACAACAGCAACAACCTCGTCGGCCCTTCGCCGGCTGCATCGTTGTCAGCCATTTCTTGGTCGGAGAAGTCGAGTAACTGTTAGGCTTTTTTTTTTCTTAGAGAGAGAGAGGAAGTAAGAAGAAGGTAGTCGATTTATGTCTGATTGTTGGGTTTCATACCCCTTTTAAAAAAAATTAATAATTAAAGTTATCTGTTTTATTTATTTATTTTGTTTTATATATTTTATTGTCTACATGAGGGTGATAAACAAAAATGCATGTGGCAAACGAGGGTAATGATGTGGCAGACACAAAACGCCACGTGGGCTTAGCTGAATACACCATCACGTGGGTGAGACATAGATAACTGACGGTCATCTCTTAATTGGATGATTTTTTATGATTAGCGTGATTAGTATATTTTGGCCACTTTTGCCGTCGATTTTTAAAATTGGCATCATGTTTATGGGAAAGTGATAACTTTGGCCATTTATGCCTCTAATTACCCAATAAAGAATACTACTTTATATGCAAGCGAAATTACCGTTGACTTTCTCGATTTTAAATGCGTAAATGTAAAACTAATGTTTAAATATTTACCGGTCGATTTACCCATTGATATACCCTTAAGCACAACATCTGAAAGAAAATTCATTACTTCGTAGTCGCGAATTTGGTCATGAATATCGGAATAGAATGACAGTGAAATTATGAAATACTTAAGTGGATATCTTTGCTTAGGATTAGGAAGAAAACAATTAATATTATAAAATTAACATGAATTTCGAAGGGACAAGATAGTCAAAGGTGACATGCACAAAATGAAAACCATATTAGTTAATGTGATTTAATTAATGCTGAAAATTATTCAATTTGTCTGCTTGTTTGATGATGAAAAAAAGTGACCCACTTGTTTAAAACCAACCTCTTTATTTTCTTTCATCTACAAGAAATACAACACTAATTTTTGCATGCTAAGTGTATATTTAGAATAAATGACGTTATCAACTAAGATTACATGATATATTTTAGAATATTAAGCTGAGAAGAGGATAAATCTCCGCATTTCATAAGAGCATTTTTTTAATCATATGAAGTTTGAACCCAAGATTTCATAAAGATGATTTCCGCTAAAAAAAAAAAAAAACTAGTGACCACAACTTAGTAAGACTAGCAAAGTTCTCAAAAAGATATTTTATTGCTCACAAACTAAGCTTATTATAAAATCCTTCGGTAATAAAATTCCCATTGTTTCGAACATATTTAGTTGTCTTTTTCAATTTTCCGTCGAGCAAGATTATATGTTTTTGCATTTTTTTTTTCTTTCTTTATTTTCTTTCTTCTACAAGAAATACAACACTAATTTTTGCATGCTAAGTGTATATTTAGAATAAATAACGTTATCAACTAAGATTACATGATATATTTTAGAATATTAAGCTGAGAAGAGGATAAATCACCGCATTTCATAAGAGCATTTTTTTAATCATATGAAGTTTGAACCCAAGATTTCATAAAGATGATTTCCGCTAAAAAAAAAAAAAAAAAAAATTAGTGACCACAACTTAGTAAGACTAGCAAAGTTCTCAAAAAGATATTTTATTGCTCACAAACTAAGCTTATTATAAAATCCTTCGGTAATAAAATTCCCATTGTTTCGAACATATTTAGTTGTCTTTTTCAATTTTCCGTCGAGCAAGATTATATGTTTTTTTTTTTTTTTTTTTTTCATAGTTGGTTTAGAATGATTTATTTTAGGGTTGAACCAAGATTATATGTACAATGCCAATTTACTCCCCATATATATTGATTGAGTAGTATGCAGTTAACACTTACTCAAAGTTGGATGAATGCCCTAATGGGGTCTACCCTACAAAGAAGTCAACCCAAGAGAGAGAAGTCAACCCTAACATGGAAAAGACGCATAAGTCAATGGTTCAAAACACTCTAGATCTAGATGAAAAGCACGTCGATAATTCTCAACCGTTGACTTTGGTTGTTCTCTAGATCTTACAGGACAAAGAATAGCAGAAGACAAGAAGTGCTACGGACGAGATGGCCGTTAAAACCCGCTAAGGGCCGGAGGAAACCGAGAGACGGGGTAGCTGAACTACGTTGTCGGGCTATGAAGCTTTCGAGCTTGTTTCAAGCTAAAAAAAACGAGCTGAACATACAGCCACTGAGCAGAAAGCTGATAAAGCAGTGAAATCTGAGTCAAGTCAGAAACCGGAAGTTCGACCGGGAGGACCCTAAAAATTCTAACACTGCTCCGTAGTTCCTCTCTTGTTATTGCGAAGCTCCGAAGCATGAAATACGGTCAATTCAATGTGATTTCTGGCATTGGTACTGAGTACCGGGCTTTCAAATTACTTTTATTTTTGGCCTGGTCCGGTTTTACGAGCTTTTGGCGCTTGTTCAAAGAGCGAAGAAAAAAAAGACATTCAAATAAATAATAAACATATTTCAAATAAAACCGTAAAGATTAAAACTATAATAAACTAATTAAAGAAATAATATAAACATAATCTAAGTTGTTTTACCTGTGTAATTTAAAAAGGTACGTTTGCAAATAAGAAAAGATCCTAATGTAGTAATGCCATTGCCAACTAGTAAAACCCTTAAAAATTAAAATAATAAGAGGAATTGAAAATATAAATTAAATACCTAATGAAGGAAACTGGTACACTAAAAAGACCTTTATATATGATATAATTCAATATGAGACTACTGCATAATCTAATGCCAAATTTCTGAGTTATAATATTAGCTTGAAGGTTATTGTACATTGATCTGATGAACTTAACAGCTCCATCCATTTTTTTTCGTTCTTTTTCGGTTTTCTGAATCCCGACATACTAAAAAATGACTACCTAATCTAAATAACTCTCATCTTCCTCGCTGCAGATCACGCCAAAACAGCGATCTGCTTAAATACCCACCTGGCCATATCTTCTCCCTCGGGCCAATAACAAAATTTTAAAAAATTTATATCATACACTTCGGCTTCAGCCGTTTCCTTACCCGCAATCCAGGGAGCTTCAAAAATCATTGGCATCGTCGTCCTTGATTACCGTTTCCGGACCGTCGTCGAAGCTAGAGCCAGGGGCAGCTTCATTAAGGTCGCCGGGCGCAATCTCGTTTAGGTCAAGGAAACGCCTCTGACTTTGACGGACCCCGTCGATCTCGTCTTGGCCTGGGCTGTTTGGCTTTTCCAGAGGCGGGTTTTTCAAGCCTTCTTCTTCTTCGACTTGTTGACCCAATTCTGTTTCGGGGTCATCGTCGTTTCCATCCGATACCGGAGTTCCCATTGAGAATTCCCCGTTTCCATTTTCGCTTTCGCTTTCATTCTCGTTCTCGTTCTCTTTTTCGTTTTCTTTTTCGGAATCTGAAATATCGTATTGCTGGTAATTGATCCGGTTTCTGGTGGCCCTCTTACTCCGTCTCAGACCGGACTGAAGATCACCAACCGATCTCAACTTCGATTCCCTTATTGTACGACCAGGCAACTTCCTAAACTTCCGAGGCTCATCACTATCTTCACTCATACTTAAAGACGACTCTTCTTCTTCTTCCTCCTCTTCTTCTTCCTCTTCAGCATTGTCATCGTCCCAATGATATTCTTCGTCCCCTTCAGAGCCACTTGACATTTTTCTCCTTTGTTTACGTTTCCTCAAGTACTCTTCATCGTATACGGCCTCCCCTACGATATCGTCATCGCTGTCAAAATCTTCATCGTTTTCTGAAACCGCGTCTACGAAGTCATTTTCTGAATATCGTTGAGGCCTCTGTCTTCGGCGGCTGCATATAAAATAAAATTTTTAAGTGTATCTTTGAAAATTAAGAAAAAATGGAATCAACCTACATTATTATGTTATCAATTGTATTTACTTTCATAAGGGGTATTTTAGGTAAATAGGCCTAGGATTAATAGATAGGCATCTAAGCCTATATAAGGCGCTTACTGTTAAGATTCGTCGTCAAGTTTGATTAGTGGAATTTCTCATTGAACATCATTGGGGGAGTTTCCCCCGTTGACTCTCAAATTAGAGACCGGATTTGTTATTAATTCCAGGTCCTATCGATTATAAAAAGGAAACGCACCTTCGTTCCAACGGATCAGATCTGTTGTCTTCATCGGCGTCGTCGGAATCGGCTGATTGGGGAGATAGAGCACTGAAACTAACATGATCCGTGCTCCATTTTCCATTGGTTGACGCTTCGGGTTTGATACTTCCTTCTCTTTTATTTAACGGCTCTGGAGATGGCTGTTTTTGTCTGATTTTGATGAACAAATAATGGCTCAAAAATAGTTATAAAATAAAATAGAGAACAGAGAAAAGCACACAAGTAATGACTGTCGTACTTGGTTATCTTGATGGCCTCGTTGATGGATCGATCATAATCATCTGCAATGTCAGTTAGACAGTCAGATTACGAATACAAAAAGACAAAAGGGCACCGAAAATATCTATGTTGTTAAAGTCACATGTCTCTAAGCAACATGTTTCAAGTATCCATATTTGTAAACTTCGTCAAAAAGTTGACAGTAACAATCATCAATCTTAAAAGATGAACAAATTGTATATGAGGAGAACAAATCGAGAAAATTTTTGGTCTTACCAAAAGTATAGGTGACGGGCTTTCTATCTCGTAGCGAGCGCCCTGGGCCAAGCCCATCCATGGCGTAAGGATTATCAAGGAGGAGAGCTTGTCTGTGTTGCTTTTTCAGCAGCTTCTCTTTCTTCTGCACAAACGCAACATGTATCACGTTAACGATAAATAAAACAAAGGGGAATCCTTTATAATGGTGAAACCAGTACCGGGTAACTGTTTTTTTTTTCTTCTTTTTCGTGAGCATATTTTAATACTCTAATAGGTGTTCCGATTAAATATATATATATATATATATATATATATTTTCCTTCTTTCTTGAAAACCTTTTTTGTTGGTAACCGGATAAAAATATATTTTTATGAACTAATACAATACAAAACAAAATCTCAAAATAAAAATTTCAGATTAAAATACTATGGTTAGGGTATTCACACACAAAAAAAGAGTACAAATCAACATAATAAGATCGTCCAAATCAAAATAGTATAGTAAATTAAGGTAAGATAAAATAACATATAAACCGGTAACCAGTGGTTTTACAGGTTATCGGTTTTTAGGAGGTAAAAATGGTTCTTTGTTTTTCCAGTAGTTTCACCTCTAAACCTTTCACACCAAAGAAAGCAGCTAAGCAGCAGAAAATATCATTTAACAGAAAAAGCGAGACATTGATACGGACAACAATGATAATAGGTAGAAGAAAAATTTACTACCTTGTGAACCTTCTCAATCTCTGGGATCATGTCATTCTTCAATTTTTTCCCGAGGGACACCTCGGTTCTATTTTTACTCGAGAAAAGTTTCTCCTGTCAGAACAAATAGCTTGTCACCAACCAGATACTAAACCACATACGATATTCATAACATTGGATAAACAAACGCCAACATATAAGTTTTTTTTAATGTATGAGTATAATAATTGAAACACTTTTCATGATCTTTGACCAATAACTTCTAAGTAACATATTTTTTAATAAGAGAGAAGTACGTCACAAAACAATAATTCTAATGGCTTTCATTTCATCACTAAGGAGAACCGTATTATAGAAAAGTTTCATTTCATAATTTATGTCATTTTATTTTCGTTCATTAAGGCTATTTAAAATCTAGGGAAATTTCTATTGAACAATCATTGGGAGAATCGTCCCGGTCTATCTCTCGAATCCGAGACCGAGATTTGGTTTACTAATATAGTGTTCTTGTTTCTCTTAGATTTCTATTTCGGGTCCTGTCATCCCCATAATTAATCTTCACAGACTATATCTAAAGATCCTTCGACGCATACACAAGATGAAACAGAGCTATTAACAACTTACCGAAACATCCTCAAATTCATCAAAATTGGTAGCAACAGTTTCCCACTGGTATGTCGCATTAAGGGGTACATTAGAACCCTTCAACTTTGCTCTCTTCAGCTCATATTTCCGAATCTCCCGGTAAAGACGATGGCCAACAAATGAATCATCTTCATACCTGAACCGTAGCAAACACAGGCACTCTTAAGTATAAGATTTAGAAAAACCGAATATAAACAATCCTACGTAAATCTTTTCTCTTTTTAATTTAATGTATATAAACCAGCACTCGTCGAGAAAATTTCTCATACCAGAATGAAATTCCATGTGAGTCACCGCCCACCCGCTCTTTACGGAAAGCTGAAAGGTGAACCCCGTGTTTGAGTGAGTTGTCGATATAGTTCTTGATGTCCTCTTGCTGCAAAACATCAACATTTAGCAAGTAACACCAAACAATATCACTACCTTAAAAGCATCTACTTGGGTTCGATGAATAACCTCCACACGAATGTCACAAAGAGCTTTCAGGATGATCACGCGCATCCCGGGATCAAGTGTTCTATACGTTTCAATCTCCGCTCTAGAAAGAACCACAAGAAACAGATTAGAAAAGAAATATTAAATTTCGGGATAAACGAACCCTAAACATTATGATTTCTCACCCGTGCGAAGCAACAATGGGTAGGTCGCCATCAGCAACCTGTGGAAAGACGCCGATGCAAAGTGAGTTTCACATAACTAGAATCATGCCTCACTAAAACAAGATAACCGTGTTATTTCAACATAAGCACGCAAGTGAAAGTACCCAATGCCACCAATCTCTCAGCTTTCTGCATAAAACGGTAACCCAAGTATCCCGTGTAAGCGCCATTCGCGTAATTGGAGGGATTGCCTGATGAAAAGCATGTCAAATTTTCACAGATATCTACATATACGACTAACAATCGGTAAAGCACAACGAAAAATTGACGGAACTTCAAAGCACGGTCCAATTCTCGTCCTTATGAGACGGGCAACAATTGAGCAAGAAACCTAAAGACTCAAACGACCTATAAAGCTTACGATGAGCTTAAAACGAAGAACGTAACAAACAACGACCTAGCATTGCAATTTCCAACGCTCGAAAGCCGAAATCAGTGTAGATGGAACTACAAAGTTGTGAACTTTAAACCCTTCTTCAGAAACAAATTGAACTGAGAAAGCACCAACCTTCAAGAGAGGAATGTGGATGTCACTGAGAGTGTCGTTGGGCGTGATCAACGCCGTTTCGAACTCCTCCGCGGAGAATTCCGCATGGATGTTCAGCAATGGCCTGAAAACCTGCAAGTTGCAGAGAGAAAATCACGAAGGAACAAGCTTTCTCCGTTAGATTTAGCCCTAGAAAACCCGCAAATGGAAGCCAGAGAGAGCTCAGTCTCACATGCAAGAAGTTGAGCACCGAAGCCAGCTCCCACATCGACCGGAGCTCCCACCGCGGCAGCTGCGCCGGGGGCGGAGGCGCCACTAGCGACGTCACGATCTTCCCGACGCTCCCGCATTGCTCGGGCGCCGTGCCTTCCGCAGCAGCAGCAGCGCCACCGTCCTCGCCGGCTCCCGCGTCGAAATCGTCCTCCCCCGCCTCGTCGTCGCCGGAGAAGCTCTCCCGCCGCTGGCTCTTCCTCCGCCTCGCCGCCGCAGAAGAGGAAGACGACTTCGCGCGGCGCTGCTCGCTCGCCGCCGCGGCCTGCGCCTGCGCCACGGCCTGCAGCCTCGCGGCGGCGCGTAGCGTGCACGCGCGGGAGGGACGGCTGCTCCTGGGCGGCGGAGGCTCTGGGTCGCGGTCGTTCGCCGGCGCGTTGTCGCCGTTCTCGGGGATCGGGGTCGGCGAGGGTTCGCGTGACATCGCCGCGGAGAGGAGAAGGAGATCGAAGCGAAGGGAGAGAGAGAGAGTGAGGGTTCAGGGAAGGTTATGGTGGGGTTAGGCGCAGAGGATCATCGCCGTGGGTTTGCATTGGCAATCGGAGAAGACGAAGCAGAGGAGAGAGAAAGGAGAGAGGAGAGAGAGAGAGGGAAAAAAAGGGTCTTCGGCTTCTGTTAAATCTTGATTTTTCCTTTTTTCTTTACTATTTCTTTTTTTTTATTCATTTATTTAATTTTCAGAATTATAAAGATAATAATATTTAAAAACATATATTATACGATACTATTTAGCTGATAATACATAGTATTTAAAATGTATATTATAGAAGGCAAAATAATCTGTGATAATATATATTTTATATTTTACAGATTTTCCCTATGAATCTGTGATTTTTGGCTGATAATATTTAGCGAATTTGATTATTTAATTGATTTAATTTATAATAATATCTAGAGAAGTTGAGGGGTATATTGGGTAAATCGGCGGTGTTAGTGTTGCTCGTGTTGTACTTGGTCGCAGAGACAGACGAATTCCAATCAGGTAGAAGTTAAAGCAAACTCATTACTTCTAGGGTTTCAAAGTGTAGAGTTTGAAACTCATGCATGCTCTCGATTCTCGAGACGAGTTCTCGGGTCTCCGGTAACGGTTCCCACGGGACCGGTTACTTCTTGTGCCTGCTCGTGATTGATTATCATGCACAAGGATAAGATGACTCTCCGACTCTAGTTACGTGTATTTTGTGACATTTTTCATTGGACCGGTTACTTCTCGTACATGCTCGTAATTGGTTTGTTGGTGGAGTTACTCTCGGTATCGAGTTACAATTAGAGTTGGACCGGTTACTTCTTATGCATGATGTAATTGATTAATAGAGCAATCAATTACTCACCGTATCTAGTTACATATATCACGTTCCGCCTGGACCAGTTACTTCTTATGCACGCTTGTAATTAGTTATCGATGCGCAATATATATTATTATTTTTTTTCGAATCTAGTTCCATATATTTAATTACAGTTTTAATTCAACCAGCTACTTTTATTATCGAGTGCTTTTCAAATATTGTCGTTTCACGTTATAACACTTGGCAAAACTATGTCGTTTTATAGAGAATGATGTCGCTTATTCAATTTGCATTTGGTTCAGCCCTTAAGATATATGTCGTTTATATATGTACTGTTTTCTCAGAGAGTAGATTTCATTATTAAATAAGGTGTCGTTTGATTATGATTGTCGTTTATCAGAATCTACTGTTTCATGAAATTTTGTGTCGTTTTATTGCTACTGGATTCAATGTCACTACCTCTTGATGTTTTTTACTAATAGAAAATAAGTTTTATATGTTTCAAAATATAATTATTAGGGGCCGTAAAAAAACCATTATAATTCTAACAAATTCAACCACGAATGTAATGAAAAGTTTACTCAAAATTTTACATAAAAATATATTTTAAACTATGAATGTACAAATTGGCAGTAGTCGAAAAAGAGTGACAATAGTGAAAGAGAGTCCGGTTGGCGGCTAGGGCTAGGGCTAGGGTTTGCTCATATCGCCCGGTCCCTTGTCTCTAAAAAGTATGTCGCTAAACTACAACACGGTCAGGTCATAGAAACGGATCTTGCGGATTTTTTTTTTCTCGAAAGCAAAGGCTCAACAACGATTTGAGAAAATGAAATCCGAGTTCGAAAGTGATAGCATTTTTCAATTTTTTCTATGCATCAAATACTATCTCTTTTCTTTTTTTTTTTTTTTTTTTTTTGTAAGGTGAGCATATTTCAGCTTCAAGTAAGGCGTGTCCCGGGAACTCTTTATCGCAAAGATATTAATTCAAATAACCGGAAAGTAAATTCCATGAAAACTTACAGCACAAGAAAGAGAAAATTCTATTATTCTATATAGTACAGCAAGTTACAACAATCCCACGGCATTAAAAATCAACAGAAATTTTTATGGTACAATAAGAAGAGGCTCTCCATTCTCTCCATCAATCTCGGAAAATTCCCAACACGAGCAACAAGAGCACGGACATTAGCAGCGTCGGGACGCTGCCACGTAAGCTCAGCCGAACTGCATGGCTTCCCGGTAAAGAGGCGGGGCTTGGGCTGACGGCAGCGGTGGCGTTCTCCTTGGAGCAGACGTAGTTGCAGCGACTGGGACGGACGACTCGGTAGACGCCCGAGCTGGTGAGGATGTAAACGTCTTTTTGGTTGTCCTCACCGAAGGAGAAGATGTAGCCCAAGCTCGGGAGGGTGCTGTCAGGGACGGCCCCGCATTTGATGGGGGAATCGGCAGCGCAGCTGAACGGGATCTTGGTGCTGTTGTACTTCCCGCTGTTTTCCGGGGTTTCAATGCCGGCCCACATCGCGCCTGCGTAGAGGTCTCCGTACAAGTACCTGAAACAAAGATCTCATTAACAATTATTCAATTATGCAAAAAAAGAAAATTCGTTTTTCAAATTTAATTAATCGGATAAATTTGGTTAACATTTTAGTTAAAAATTTAGTTACATTCGGATAAACCACTAAATACCTGTTTTAATAACATTTATTGAAAAAAATAACAAAATAATATCTTGATAACTGATTAACTTTGATAACCGGTTTCGGTTAATCGTTACTGATTAGTCGAATTTGACGAGATATATGTATTTTTCTTTTAGTCTAAATTATTTTCAACCCTAGTTTGGAAGGTCAAATTGGTTCAGATCTTTAAATTACCTTCCATACATGCACGGATCGGTCTGAGACCGATAGACATAGCCCCCGGTTATCGAGGCCGATCCCGTTTTCTTGTTAACGTCCGAGTGGTTGTACCCCAACACCGGAGGAATAGCGTTTATAGATTTCATGGACGTGTTTCCGCCGGGCGATTGTGTCGGAAAGAAAGGGTATGGACCCTCATACACGCGCCACCCGTAGTTTCCGCCCTTCGTGATCAGATCAACCTCTTCGTATATGTCCTGTCGGGAATAACATCAGAATTGTAAACTGAGGCTGAGGCTTAAAAATCAATTACAGAACTCGCTGTTTTTTGAAGCATGGTTCTAACCTGCCCGACATCGGCACATATGAAGTACGACGGCCTTTCGGAGTCGAAGCTGCACCGCCACGGGTTTCTCATCCCGAGAGCGTAAATCTCGGGTTGCAATTCCGAGTCTTCTCTGAAAGGGTTGTCCTTCGGGGCCGAGTAGTTTCCCCAAAGGCCAAGCTTTTCGATTTCGGACGCACCTGGAAACCAAACAAGAGGATAAGAAAACAAAGTTTTTTCTCAACTCAATCGAAGACTCTCTTAAGAAGCTTACTCGGTATATTATCGACGTCAAGCCTCATAATCTTCCCGAGCAGAGACTTCTTGTTCTGCGAAAAGTTGTACGGATCGCCACCGGATCCGCCGCCGTCGCCCATCATGAAGTACATGTGCCCATCGTTTGGCCCGAACAGTATTTGACCGGCATGGTGAGACGTGAACGGAAGTCCCATGGTGAAAATCCTTCTCACTTCCACCGGTTTAGCGCTCGTCGCCTGCAAAACATTCACCAAAACATAAGAAACTTCTAGATAGAACGAAGATCTCCGAACATATCGTGGTGAATCTCGAGCAGTACCTTCGAAGGATCCGACGCGGTCCCGTTCGCGGTATATTCAGCTATGACGGTTTGGTACTGGCACGGCTGAGCTCCGTTATCGGTACCGAGCTTTGAAGGATCGCAATTCACATCCGAATTACACGAACATCTTCCGCTGCATCCCGCCCATTTGACCTTATCGCAGTTGAACGATGCAAAGAATCTACCATTTTGAGCAAACTTCGGGTGGAACGCCATGCCCATCATCCCGAATTCGGTATCGAAATGGACTTCGTCGGTCAAATCCACAAACGGGCTGGATTTGTCGAATCCTAAAGTCTCGCCCGATCCTTCCTCCGGTATCGTCGCCAGCCAGATCTTCCCTTCCTGGCTAGAGAAGAAAGCGCGGTTTGACCCGTCGGGGTGAGCAACCATGTTGAGGTAAGCTTCGCTCCCGATTTTCTCGAGGCACATCCCGCTAGGCGGGGTAGGGACTCCCGTATCGTTTAAAACAACAGCATCTCCGGAGAAACACACCGATCCATCAGTGGATGATCCGCCAAAGGCGTTGCAGAAATCCGATTCCGATTGCCAGACGTCAGTCAACTTGCTGTTGTTGGATTTGACCAACGGCGGGGCGAACGGAGAGTTTATCACGGTGACGTTCTGACACGTGTCCCACAGGTCGGAGCAGAAATTGCTCTCTGTGGTATTGCAGAGTGTCGGAACCGGCTTGGTTTTAGAATTAACGACGTAGAGCTCGCCCGAGAAAGGATCGCATTTCTGCAAATATCGAAATCGAATTCAGGACTGTAAGAACAAAGAAGAACCATGTTCAAGTTGCTTCATACATCAAATACAGAAGGATCTCGTTAAATTCATACTCGATAAATTTATATTTTGTATAGTCCTGACTCTAACTAAAATGGCTTATACCCGACAAATTAATGACCTCAACAAAATAACAAAATTCTTCAGTCACAACACTATTACTTTATGGAGGTTCGACTGTATATCGCAACAAAATTGTGAATATATTTACACGGCTTTCCGGAAAGAAAAAAAAATCTCGTCCCGGAAAATTACAACTAACAAGCAGACGATTCGTGAAAATTTAGAAAATAATGATTAAAACTCAAAAAATTAACAAAACACGTGTTGCGTTTTCGCTCGACGGTTTCGTCTTAAACAACTTTTTATCTTTCAAGACATTTACATATATAGTTTACGAGTGCTCGAAATACTATTAGAAAAGTGATTTATACGTGATCCACAACCTTCAAAATTTCCAACATTGAAGAAATTCTATTGAAAATTACTCAATAATTTAAATGAAAAATAAACTCACCGAACAAAGCACGGATTTGATGAGAGAAGCACAGCCAGAATCAGAGACATTCATAGCTTCAAATTGCTTCTGCAACTGAAGATCCTCTTTCGGGTCGCAGCATGAAGTCTCATTGTACGGACAGAAGCTCAGAGGCTCGCTCAAAGTAGTTGGAAATCCTAAAATTAAAAAAAAAAAAAACTGATATAGTGATGGAAAGTTCTAAGCAAAAGGGCACTGAAATTCATCAAAAATTAAGCCAAAAAAGAGAAACCCACTTGAGTCTATGCAGAGAGGAAGCGAAGAGGAGAGTTGCGAGAGCAGCAGAAGCGAGAAGCAAAGGACCAAAGTGTCAAGAAATCTTGCCATAGTGCCAAAAACGACAGAAATGAAAAGATCTCTCTCTCTCTCTGCTATTGGGAGAACATCCCTTCTTCTCCGAGCCTGAAACTGAGGAAAGACTCGATCTTTATTGAATTGGCAAGAGGGTATTTATGGAATGTACAAACCCAAAAAGAAAAATTAGAAAAATAATTTTTTATTTTATTTTCTGGGTTCAATTCAAATATTGAATTCACGTTGTCTCCTCCAAGATCCAATTTTTATAATCGTTTTGGCATTTTGTGTTTGTTCTTCGAGAAGGGACATTATTATTCAATAATCAATACACAAGTTCAACGATGATAATCTCTCTCTCTCTCTCTCTCTCTCTCTGCTTTGGTTGTTTGACTTTTGAGTAAGAAAAATGTTTGATTTGCTATCAGAGAGAGTTGACTTTTGGAGAATGGTTCATCTGAAAGCAACGGGAGGTGGTTGAGAAGAAGAAAGGCGATTGCTTTATTTGGGATTGAATCGTTCATTCATTCATTCATGGTTGGTTTGAAACTTTAATGGGACTTATGCTTTCATTTACTGCACTTTGTCTCTGTGAGTGGTCAACCCACAACCAAAGTCCAAGAGACAGGTCATCATTGTGTTCATATGTAAAAGACAACCCACTTACAAGTTGCAAGTTTGAGTTATAGAGTCGGGTATGCTATATTTCCCTATCTTAAATCCAAACCGGTATTGGTCTAGTGGTAAATTCACGGACGATGCGGAAATTGTTTATGCATGTCATGTTGCTAATATTATCACTTATCAGTTGCTCTAACACTAAGAATATATCTTATTATGCGAGAACGTGTAGATGTAATTTTGGCTAATAATATTACTTTAGTCAAAAAAAAAAAAAACGGAATGATGAATTTTGAATTTAGATTAACTTAAAGTTTAATATGAAAAAATATGAAAAGTAAAGAATTCTGAATCAATTTTTTTGGCGTCACATTTATTATATTTTGTAACGAGAGAAAAACGAGATGGTCCCACTAACAAGTTGCAAGTTTGAACTATAGAGTTTGGTATGCCATATTTTACTGAGTTTGATAGGACTACTGGCAAATCCACTACACGATTTCGTGTGAGGTCATGCGCGCGATCTCTGTAAAACCCATAAATTGTTTATGTATGCAATTGTAATCAATATTGTCAGTTGTTCTTATTGTAAATATATTTTATAATGTGAGTCCATATAATTTTAAATAATAGTCATTTCAATTAAAAAAAAAACTTAAGATGATGAATTTTGAGTTTAGATTAATTTGATTCGTTTAGTACGAAAAATATTAAAAGCAAAAAATTAAGAATCAAAATATTTTTGGTGCCACATTTATTATGTTTTGCAAAAATAACAGTGCTCGTCAAAGGGATGTACCAGTACCGGTGTTATGCCCCCATCACCATGCTTGTGCCTAAAAAGGGTGAATTTTTCTTTTTATATAATTTTTATTAAAAAAATTAAAAACCAAAAAGTTAAGGACAAATCACCACTTTTATTTCGCCCGCTTTTTTAATCTCCTCAAGACGGGCAACTCAAGCATTGATCCATCACATGCATGGGTTAGCCGTGCCCATAATGAAGGCATGCCGGGGACGGGGGACGGCGATGGGGACGGGCAGGCCCGCTAATTTTTTTAAAATAACATAAGAATATAATAAATTCCCTAAAAAATATAATATACAAAATGGAGAAGATGATAGTTATAGAAAAGGTGCTTGATGAGATGACAATGGCAATGACCTCATTACATAAGATCCAAAAAAAAAAAAAGATGGGTTTTTATTATAAAAAAAAAACATCAAGGGCCCGTTTGGTAACATTTTCAAAAACTGTTTTCTTGTTTTATGACCGTTATACAGTGCTTTTTGTTTTCAAAATCTTGTTTGGTGGACTTTTATTGTACAAATGTTTTTGAAATCAATGTTTTCACTTTAGGCTATTTGTGGGTAAAAGTGAAAACGAAAAAAAAGTTGTTTTCTTCAACACTTTTCTACCAACTTCATATTTTTTTCAATATTAACCCGAAATATTATTTTAAACACTTAAATAAATATTTATCGTACCAACAAACTTATATATTATTCCAAAACTAAAACAAAATAAAATTTGTAGGATTATATCGATCATTAATTATACCAATAAATTTACGAGTATACGAATAATTGAAATTTATTTAATAAATAATATCATTAGAAATATTAATTATAAATATTTTTAAGAAATGTATTAATTTTAAATATAAATTATTTATAAATAAATTTAACTGATTTTTCATATTTATTTTTTTAATTAAAATTCCCATAAACATGATTTCAATATATTTGTTTTTTAAAAATATTACACCAAACACAGTTTATGTTTTTCTGTTTTAGAAAATACTGCTTACCAAACGCAATTTTAAAAATAAACAAAAAATAATTTATTGAATTCATACTCACAAATCAATTTATGAAAAATGAAAAAACAACAAAAACACTACCAAACGGGCCCCAAACATCAATGGGGTTTGATGTTGACTGTTAATGCTACAAAAATAAACTTAGTCCAAGATTTTATGTCATTTATAGTGGTTCTTAATGAACATGGTTTATATTCTATAAAGTACAAATTCTACTAATATTTTCAAATAAGTACATGTTATTAATGATTATCCATTTATTTTAGATGCTGCTGTTAAAAATAAAATCCAAGTGGTGTTAAAAATACTTATATATTGGGAGAACTGAGAATATAATATTAAATAAATCATGGTAAAATCATTACAAAATCCCTGTAATTATGGAAATAAATATAGAGAGAGTCGCCCGCACATGCTTATCATTAATGCATGATAATGTTTTTTGGCATCAACACAATGAATATTAAACAATAATAGTAAATGGCTAAGATTAGTCAGATTACTTTATTAATAAAAAAAACTGTAATTTCACATACAATTTATAAATTATAAATGAGGAAATAATAAGTGATCTGACAAATTAATATTAAAGTATTCACATTTTCTTTTTAAGTGGTTTTAGCTGAGATAGTGAAGCAAAATCAATAAATTTGCATTCTCCTTTTTATTAGAGTTTTGAATTTATTAATTTTTATAAATATCATTGCCAATATTTTATTGATTACGTAACAATTGAACTCTCATTCTTTATAGTATTTATTTACTAAAATATTACACAACTACTGAACTTCCACCGTCTATGGTATTTATTTCCGAAACATATTACAATGTACTACTCAAATTGGAAAGCTTTGAGGTTGGTATGGTTAAAGGTTCTAAATACCGCTTGTTGATGTCGTTTCGCACTTTTTATTTTACAGATATATCGCTTGTCGATTGATATCTCATAGGTAAATCGATGGATATGTCGATGAATATATCGTTTCGCATATCCTAAAAAAAAGATTTTCGATGGGCATGCCGATGGATATTCGAGAAAATTAATACCTTGGTTCAATCTGCTCATATCAACCATGTTACCCTTTTTTTTTTTACTCCTTACTCATTTAACTTTTTATTATTAATAAAATGATAAATGTTTTCAATAATATTTATTAACATATTTTATCGCCACCGCACAGAGCACAGTACAGTCTACTAGTACAAATAAACAAAAGTAGTAGTTTGTGACGGGTGGGAAGTATGCATGCACCGTGGGCTTTGCCAAAGAGCACCTCAATGTCCGGAATTTTCATTGATATTAACATAGTTTATCGTCACCATACGGAGCGCGGTACAGTCCACTAATATAAATAAACAAAAGATGAACATAAGTAGTAGTGTGCGACGGGCGGGAAGTATGCGCGCACCATGGACTTGCCCAAAAAGCACCTCAATGTCCGGAATATGCATCGATATTAACATATTTTATCGTCACTGCATGGAGCGCGGTACAGTCCGCTAGTATAAATAAACAAAAGTAGTAGTGTGCGACGGGCAGTATGCGTGCACCGTGGGCTTGCCCAAAGAGCACCTCAATGACCGGAATATTCATCGATATTAACATATTTTATCGGCTCCGTGCACATCCGCTAATAAACAAAAGTAATTGTGTGCAACGAGCGGGAAGTACGCGGGCACCGTGGGCTTTGCCGCCCAAAGAGCACCTTAATGTCCGGAATTTTCATCGAGCCTACCCATTCCCCAGAATGCTTGGTTCGGGGGTGGTTTCAGTAGCTCGGAATTTTCATCAGGCCTACTGGGAATTTAATCTCAGTTGGCACCACAGTGCCCGGAATATTTGCATCGGGTCGTCGTGGGCCATTATAGGCTTCATTTAAGCCATGATGGCTCATGGCAAAGCCCCATTATCATCATGGCCGACCGAGAGTTTTTATATCAGGGCCGGCATGCTCTTTTGGCATCACAATGCCCGGGGTATATACAACGGTTATTCGTCACATTCAAACCACTTTATTGCCCCGCAAGGTCACAGGCCCTCGCTACTTGGCCCGGCGATCTACAATCCAACGCTTCATCATTATAAACCACACAGACTCTCTCTCTTTTCTCCATGTGGGACTTTAATTACGCCAATCCACTGTTACTCTCTAATTGCGTTTTAAATAATATACAGGATACGAAGAACAACACATGAATTTAAAGGTTCGATATGTTTCACAAAGACAATCATAGTTTTTTGCTCAAATGTCTGTCGTTTTTCCTTTGTCAAACATGGTTTGAGATTTTTTTTTTAATTTAATTTTTGTTTCAAAATATTTCAAATTCGATTTTGATTCAATAATCTAAATGTGAAAATAATTGTGTGCACTAACTATAGGGATGCTTTTTGCTTTGTCTGGTAGACTTCCAATCCCACATTATAATAATATATTGATTTTTTATTTTATTTAGAAATCCTAAAAAAGCCCAACACAATCGTATTAAACGGAGCGGGCGTCGATGGCTCTTCAAACAGTTTGTGAGACGGTTCAGGATGACCTAGCTACTTGACACTTCTACTAGTGTCTTTACTTTTTTGCTTTATAATACAAATATATTGCTTCACCGAAGGCCAAAAATTTTGTTTCGCCTAAGGCTCCCACGAACTCAGGGCCGGTCCTGTTTTATTTAGTTGTGGTAAATGGTCTTAGAAAACTTTTAGTCTTGCTCTCGAAAGAAAATAAGTATCGATTTTCTACTTTCTCGAAATCTCGATGAATTTCTCTAATTATCGATCGATTAGGTACTATTTACAAGTAGAGAGAGATGGTGACATAGGAGACCATATTTATCAGAGTAATAAAACAAGTATTCATAAAACCAAAGCTTTATTATTGTGAAGATCGTGCATTATAAATATATTGATATTTGATACATATTCTCAATTTAAAATAATATGTGACAATTATTTATTGGTAAGAAGACATATATGTTGAAACATCATCTTATCTTCATGCATCAATTTAAATTATAAAGCTTGGGATTTTTTGACATAATAATTCTATCTATTATTGCCATTATTTGGGTGAGGAACCTAGCTTGATTTTTCCTACCAAAAAGTCTATTCTCTAGTTAGAATTATTGAGGTTTTATTACATAATACATTGAACAATTGAATTAGAGGTTGAACTATTAAGCATACTTGTAAAAAAGACTCTCCATGTCCATTAGATTTTTGAATATCTTAATAAAATCATATTATTTTTGGTAGAGTATTTGAACTAATACGATTTCGTGTTCGAGTCGGATGACATACATACAACAAAACTAGAAAACGCTAAAAATGAAAACTTCCTAAGGGTCAAAAGTCAAAACATTGGAGAACTCACGAAAATAGACCAACCCGTTACATCAATCCGGTTTTCATTTAGAAGGACGGTAAAAAATGAGTTGAGTAAAGAATTTAAACGGCATAAATTTCCTAGGTCGAATCTCTATGAGATTCACTATCTTCATGATTGATAATCACTACACTCTCTCAATCTTGCCAATAATTTTATAAAAATGTGAATTGAAAATGGTTAAATTAGAAGATTTAAGTTTTAACTATCAATGGACTAATTATTTTGAGCTTAACGTGTGAGCTTTATGTGGTGTAATTCTACTAGAAGAGTGGTTCTCCACAACTATGATTCCTTAAAAGCTTTGCAAGATTTTGTTCTTTAATTATTTTGTGCACCAACATGTTACTATATTATTATTATTCACCAAATCTTTATTATTTAATTAATTTTGTGTTATTTTAGGGAAAATTCATTGGAAAATGTTAGTGGGTGAAGTGTAATGGCTAAAGACACGTCTAAAAATATATTTTGCATAATTCAAGTCATGAAAAATTTATGGAAATAAAAATGGTTTTACAAGATAACATATGAGATGCAATTTTTTTTTAAATAATACAAAATAAAATAAAGTGATATTGGTATAAAGATAAGCGGGAATGGAATATTGTCGTTTTGCCTCGCAAGTGACATAACTATTTGTAAAATTAATAGGGAATTTGCTAGTTATTTGTAATTTTTGCAAATATATACCCTACATTTCTTTAAACAATTAATTTTTTTTAACACTCTAATTATTTTAATTTAAGAATCACCATTATTCAAAAATTTATAAATTTGGTTTCATCTGTTCTCTAGTTTTAATTTGGACAGAAAAATGTTAAGTTTAGTTAATTTTTAAAAACTGAAATCTACACATTGACTTTCTTCTTCTTTTTTTTTTTTTTTTCGATTTAGATTGAACCGTATGCGTTAAAAGCCAAAATACTATCAATAGTAGCCGATTTCAAGAATTTAAATTCATTTATGAAATAAATTAGTTAAAATAAAGGGTATTATTTGGGCTTTATTTGAAAATAGAAGGTGTAGAGTACAAGGAATGATAAATATATATGACCAAAGAAGAAACGACTTTCCAAAACTAATGTCGTTTGGATTTAATGTCGTTTTTGTTTCATCAGATCAATCTTCGCCTTCTTCATTTGCCTTAATTTGGATTTACTAATTTTTTTTAATAACTAGCAATCTCCTATTTTGATGAGAAATAAGTGTATTATGAAATCCAAATTACTAATTTATCTCATATCAACTCAGTTTGTCATACATTGCCAGTTTCCAAAGAAGTCAAATTCTAGATCAATATCCTTGGATCAACCCTTTGTTCCGCATCGAAGAATCAACGTCTTTCGTTTCATTTGTCGAGCGCCCCGAGCGCTTTCATGTCCTCCAAGAACGCCATATACGAGTCATCGATGCTCTGTGGCTTCGGTGCTGATGAGGGGTTGGATGCCGTGGGAGCAGGTGGCTTCGGGGCTGCCATGGCGGTGGAGACTGGTGGCTTAGGCTTCGATTTCGGGGTTGTCATCTCTCTCCTCACACGTACAGATGCCGGAATCTGAATCCAAATCATGGAACAAACTTTTGAGTCAATTTACGACCAAGCGAGTCAAACTATAGTGTTACTGTTCAAGGTAGCGGATCACGTCAAGGGGCTAGAACGGGTGAATACCTACGGAGGCTAACCTGAATCCAAGAGCGAATCTACCCTATTTTAACTACCAGGGGTGTAAATTTACATGCAAAATTTGATAAAATTACTTTCTCCAATAAAATAAAGAGATTTCGAATGAATTTAAGGAATAAGAAAAATGAAATAGGAATTGAGTAGACATAATTAAAACCTTTAGTGCGTGAGCAGTTATAAATTCATTCATCATACATTTACGGGACCCGGTTCAAAACCTAAAATAAAATTACACAAACCCTATAGCTTAATTGAATAATTGAAATAAACGAGTTATATAACTAAAACATAATTTAAACATAGTCTCGACAGAGTCAACTTACCATGGCCGTTAGCTCTGGTGTGTGTTGAGCCAGCGGTCTCTTGACCACCGTCGGTGCCGCAGATTTAACATAAGACGGCTTTTGGGGCACGTGAAAATGGGTTTGTGTTTGTGCAAAATCACCATCTTGGAATGAAGGAGGTGGGCCCGGTGGGAGCGGCGGTCTCATCATCATCGGAGGTAGGCCGGGTGGCGGACCGTACGGCGGCCGGGGGAGCATGGGGACCATCATCCCTGGTGGACCTGCATGGTTGGGAAGTCCGGGAGGTGGTGGCGGTGGGGGAGGGAAACGGGATATTCCCGGAGGCAAAACATCCGATGGCATGCTCGGAGCCTGTGGCCTGGGTGGCGGTGGCGGCGGAGGCAGTGGGAGCCTCGTGAGATCGTTGGCTGCCGGAGGATAATTGCTTCCGAAGTCTGATGCACCAGCGTCGGACTGATTGCCAGCTGGCCTAGGAGGCATTCCAGGTGGCGGCGGAGGGAGCGGAAGAAGTGCATTAGGCACCTACAGGATTAACTATATTAGTGTTTGGAACCTCGAGATAAGGAAAAATAATAATAGTCAATAGAGATAAAATTTGAAGAAATTTTTTTACAAGGATATATTCGATAAAACAAGTAAATTAACGTTTGTCCTAAACAAAAGAACTTCCTAGCACAGCCATAATAGTAATCTATTTTTCATGATAAACAGTGAAAAAATTTACATGCATAGACCCCTTCGGGGCTGGTTCGTCAGATTGGGCAGTCTGACTTGTTTCCCTGTCACTTACAGCAGGACCGGGTGGAGGTGGCAGTAGCGTGGATTGTTGAGGAGGGGTGAATTGGTCTTTCGACGATGCTCCAGGTGGCGGCGGGGGAGGAGGTAAAGGCGGTGGAGGCAATGACATAGAGGAAGTCGTTTCCGCTGGCTTGGGCGGCAAGGGAGGTGGCTGAGGTAGCGGCAATGAAACCGGTAAATCGGAGCCGTCGTCGGACTCTGGAAGCGGAGGGGGTGGTGGCGGCGGCGGCGGAGGAGGTACAAGCATAGTACCGTCTTCTAATTCTGTGAACGATGATGACGCGCCACTTGTTGAAGCATCTGATAAGGGAATTCTAGGTCCTGAATGTTACATAATGTGAGAAGACATAATAAACCAGTTTGCGTAATATTTGCAATTGTAAACCTAATTAGGAACATATTCCTTTCAACGAAAAACCAGTGTCGATATCATATACAAATCAACATACCTATATTAGACTTGTACATCGGAGGTTTTCCAGGTGGAGGCGCGCCCGTGGGATTCAGAGTTGGGTGGTAGTAAACAGAATCCTGCATCATAGGTGAAGAAAATGTAAATATAGTTTCTAGGATTATATTCCAAGACTAGAAAATTTATCATTTTGTCCCTATTTTGTTTAATTATTCAAATTATTGTTTGCCTTATGTTATTAAAAGAACTCCTGCGATAAGTATGAAACAGGGGCTTGTATTTGAAAATAAAGAGCTAGACTATGATTATCGTAAATTAATTGTCGACATCTTACTTCGGGCATAAGGTTTTTGGCTCTTTCTTCCTCTTCTGCTGTTGTTCGCCTCTTCGGTGGTCCGAGATGACTGAACAGAAAGAAACATATGGAACCATATTATTAACAATATAATATACTGTAGCTAATATAATTAGCACGTGGCAAAAGCATATTTGGAGAGAGTTTTCACCTGAACATAACTGGAGCCTCACCCTTCTCTCGCATTTTTTCTTCATATTCCTACAAGTCCGAGTAAAGAATAGCAATATAATATGTTATACAAAATCGCGAGACCTATACCTATAGCCAAAAATCTTAAAAGTGCAGGGGAAAAATGCACTGATATGCAACATTCAAAGGGCATTACTGCCATTCATCAAACTAAAGTTAAAAGGGAAATAAAGACAATGCATTCACCGATTACCTTCCTCTTCTTCATAACAAGGTGGAGTGTGTCCTCAAGCTGTCGTTTCTTATGCTTCCTCGCTTTGTCAAGAGCGCCATCAGCTTCTGCAGTACCAGTTATGCATAGCATTATAAGGAAATATTCGACAAATCGAAATCAGACTTGTTAGTGCAACACAATAAAGTGAGCTTATGAAAATCTCAGGGACAGAGAAGAGAGAAAGCGAAGTAAAAAAGCCGTACTTCAAGAGGACCACAATGAACAGATACAATATATTCGTCTCCTTTTCGTGATTCGTTGTAAATGATTTCATCTTTCTTCAGAAATAAAGGGGTCGTTCTGCATGTAAGAAAATACAAGTAGAACACACACAAGAGAACATGTTCAAGATCTACCAGTACTAGCATCAAGTTTCTTCAAGGTATAGACTTATATTACTCCATAGTTCGTAACTTATTTTGATCAAACGATCAACTGTTTAATTATGTTTCTGCTCGGGAAACAAAAACGGAAAAGCTTACGAGCAGAACAGCTCCGAGGAGAATACAATAGAGAAGTTAGCCAAAAGAAAATAAACAAAATATCATTTCATAAAAGAAGCTCTCTCGATTCTCTAAACCACAAAACTATGAACGAGAAGCCGTCATATTCTGATCACAATTATAAATTTATGATTCGAAATCACCAGGTACGGACTTACTCATCATATTCAACTTGTCAATCTGATCCTTCAGCGTGTCAGGATCCTTCTTCAAGATTCCCACCTCCCTCACCTTCTTCCTTTCCTTCTTATTCTGTTATTGATAATCAAGTCCGTCAAGAATCCAATGAAAACGATACGCAATAAACGACTCAAAGACGCTAGTGCACGATACTACAAACGGGTAACCAAACATAAATTTACGACAAAATGATAGCTCGCGAACATAGATTTTTCGCGGGGTTTCGCTGTTTGCGGATGAAGATAGAGAGCAATAAGATTCACGAGGTGATTCAAAATCGCTAATTCTAACAAACTCCAGACAATTGAACTCCTAATTGTTGATATTATGATGAAGAACAGACTAACAGCAGATTTTCCTATCGGAATTTAACACCAAAAGCTCAAAAATCGATTCTCTTCTCTTTTCGCTTCATCGAATTCCGCAGAAGCCGAAAATCAATGGAAGCCAGAAATCAAAAACCTAATTGAGCACGGAATACGAACAATCCAAACAAAAGAAGCATAAATTGCAAACCAGAAGAAGTTGATGGAAATGAAGAACAACTGACCCTCTTCAACTCCTTCTTGCGAATCTCCTTCCGATAGGCGTCGGTCGGGTTCATAGTCTTCCCTCCCTTGGTCGTCTTCATCTTCGCTCTCACACTATGAATCTCTTCTCTCTCCTAGGTTTCTTCAATCGAAGAAGAAGAAGAAACTATATATATATATATATGCGTGTATATATATGTATATATTCTTTCCTTTTGAGTTCGTCTCTGTTCGGAGATTCAATGGATTTGTTGTTTCCAAGTCCAAATTACAGAGCTCGATTTCTCTGTACATATGAAATAAGAGTAATTGACAGAAACGCCCCTATATTTTTCATGCTGGTTAATTTGTCCCCTGAGATTTAATAATGAGGTGAAATACTCCTTATATTTTTTAAAATCTAACATATTTTTCCTTACCCGGTATCAGGTTTTGCATGAGAATTTGTTTGGTTCAATTAATTTTTTAGATTATAAGATTATTGTGAAAGAGTCGAATTATTTATTTAAATATCATATAATATAGGTCAAGGCGAGCGCCTCAAACTCCAAATATTAAAAATGTATAAAAAATTATCTTAATATTTTAGGGCCCTTTAAAATTTATTTACATTAAGGCATCGACTAAAAACGACAAACTCAGGGCCGGCCCTGCTATGCACGAGGGTTAGAGTGTCAAAATCTAGAGTTCAAAGGGAAAACCGTACCAATATTCTCAGTTCAGGGCACTACTGCAAATACTCAACAACTACAGAAAATTACGTTTCACTCCTCAATCGAATAGTGGGCTTCTCTAGGCCCAATTACTCTGGATTTAGCCAATTAAGTGGACCCAGTTTATTAGGGTAATTTTTGCACATTCTTTTTTATTTTAAATCACGTTTAATAAATCATTTCTAATTTGAAGGGCAAAAACGTAATTAGCCATATATATTACTCCCGCGATTCTTCTCCTTACAGTCGCGACTCACGAAAATGCTGCTCCGCTCAGTCCGCGCCGCCGCGCGCCGCTTCTCGTCCTCCGCCATCGCCGCCGCGCCGGAGGAAGCTCGGAGGAGCTCGAAGGCGGATTCAGGCGCGAGCGAGTCGCTGGGGAAGAAGCTGCTGAGCCTGGTGCACACGAAGCGCAGCGCCGGAGCGGTCATCAGGAAGTGGAGGGAGGACGGCCGTCCGATCGGGAAGTTCGAGCTCAATCGCGCCATCCGCGAGCTTCGCAAGCTCAAGCGCTACAAGCACGCTCTCGAGGTTCTCTCTCTTCTCCTTCTTCGCTGATTCTTCTGGTTTCTGGTTAGGTTCAGTCTCCTGAGTTTAATCGTGTTTTGTTTGGAGATTTGAGCATTGAATAGCTTTTCTTCTCTTGATTCTTCGGCTGTAGCTTGTTGAAATTGTTCTTGAACTCGTAATTCAAGTGATTATATTGTTTGATTCATGGATTTTGAGCTATGGAATTTTCTGAATTCGACTTTCAGATATGCGAATGGCGGTCGAAGGAGAAAGACATGAAACTGCACTCCGGCGACTATGCTCTTCACCTCGACTTGGTCACGAAGGTCCGGGGAATCCTGAGCGCGGAGAAGTTCTTCGAGGATTTACCGGCTGCAATGGCCGACCACGCCACGCAAACGACTCTTCTCCACAGCTACGTCAAGAACAACTTGGCGTCCAAAGCCGAGGCCCTGATGGCGATAATGACCGGCTCCGGCTCTATCAAAAACGCTCTTCCTTACAACCACATGCTGTCGCTCTACATCTCGAACGGGGAACTGGAGAAGGTCACGGAGACGATCGAGGAACTGAAAAAGACCACGTCCCCGGACGTCGTTACTTACAATCTGTGGTTGAACGTATGTGTTCGAAAAAATGACGTCGAAATGGCAGAGGACGTTTTCCTTGAGCTGAAGGCGGCAAATCTAGAACCGGATTGGGTGACATATAGCGCGCTTGCCAATTTGTACACTAAGAACGGGCTTACCCAAAAGGCTACCGATACTCTGAAAGAGATGGAGAAAATGGCGTCGAAGAAAAACCGAGTTATGTACTCGTCACTCCTCAGTTTGCGAACCAACATCGGAGATAAAGACGGTGTTCTCGGAGTTTGGAGAAAAATGAAAATGTTGTTTCGGAGGATGAGCGATTCTGAGTATACTTGTATGATATCGTCTCTTCTGAAACTGAAAGAGTTGAAGGAGGCTGAAGAGCTCTATACCGAGTGGGAATCGGTTTCTGGAACCAAAGATTCCAGAATCCCGAACCTGCTTCTCGCTGCGTACATCAACGGAGACAAGATCGAAACGGCGAAAGCATTTTACGAACGGATGTCGAAGAACGAGATCAAGGCTTCGTACACTACCTTGGAGCTTCTTACGTTCGGGTATCTGAAAGAGAAGCAACTTGAAACCGCGCTCGAATATTTCAAGTCTGCATTGAACAGCGTGACGAAATGGAATCCCGACAAAAAGTTGGTGAGCGGGATGTTCGAGCTCGTAGAGGAAGAGGCGGACATAGAAGCGTCGGAGCAATTGTTGAATGTTCTTCGAGATGCAGGGCACGTGAATAATGGGATTTACAATGCGGTGCTGAGAACTTACGCGGCTGCTGGGAAAATGCCGCTCTTGATCGAAGAGCGAATGAAGAAGGACCGAGTTCAATTGGACGACGAAACGCGCGATCTGATCAAGATCACAGGCAAAATGTGCGTGAGTGAAGTGTCGAATTCGTTTCTCAAATCTTGATAAGAATTGCGAAATCCGATTAAGGTCTTTCATTGTTTTGTTATGTAGTTTAATTCCTATTTAAAAAATAGTTGGTAATTGTTTTCTTTTTTACTTCATTACTTTTGATATTTATGTATGATAAGATAATACTTCGCAATCTTATATTGTTTCGATATGTACTAAGATATTATATTAATATAAAAATTCAGCGGATATGTTAGTTTCATATTTCTGATAATTTTAGTTTACGAGTTCGCCGGAAACGGAAACGGTACTAAATGTATAATGTAAGAATTTTCAAGCCATTCTTTATTTGTAAATCTCTTGAACAATAATAAAATCATATACCATTATCAAATTATGTATTTTATTCCCAAAAGAAACTTCTTAAAATCAAACGCGAAAAATGATTTGATATATTGAAAATATTACTCTCTTCTTTAAAGAACAAAGCAGAAATTTCCTCAATTCAAAATTTACAACAAATGCAACAAATACATATATATATATACACGTACATATATATAGATTACTCAAATATAGATTAATAAACACAAATTTCCGCGTAATATCACTCTAAAATTCCACGCCTATCTTGAATTAGCCTGCAATCTTCTGAGCACGACGGTCCGGTAGAACCGCCGGGTGCGGAAGAAGAGCACCATCGCGACCAAGCACCCGAAAAACGAGACTGCCGCCATGACGTAAAACGACAGCCTGAAGCAGTGGGCTCCGTAACACTTGTTCATCGTCGACTCCTCGTCGTAGATGTACCCGATCAACCTGACTGAGAACAAGTAAGACCCCAAGGGCGAGGCAATGGCGATGGAGTTGAAGATCGTCCCCATGTTCCTCACCCCGAAGATCTCCGACGTGATTGTTGGCATGAGCGACCACTGCGACCCGTAGCAGATCCCGACCACGACCGACCCGACGTAGAGGTTTCCGGAGAATCCCGATGCTACTATAGCGTGCCCTGCTGTCATCGCGAACAGCGTGGCCGCGATCAGCGCCGGCCTCGCCAATCCCCAGGTCCGAAGCAGGTGGTCCGAGACATACCCCGCGCCGAACCGCCCGACGAAGTTCCATATGCTCCATAACGAGACAAACGACGCAATAGCTGAGGAGCTGTAGCCTAGAGACTCCCCGACCTGGCTCAGGTTGTTGATCGTAGACAAGCCCGAGCCCATCCCGCAGACCATCGCCAGCGAGAGCAGCCAGAAGTTGAGTGTGCCGATGGCTTGTCGGAGGTTCATGTCCGGAACCGGCTCTTCTTCCAGAACCTCCGCTTCATCAGCGGAGATCTTCGACGCGGACGACGACGCAACACACGAGTTTCCGAGCAGGAGGGCGCTCTCGAGCTCTGGGGACGAGGCTTTGGCCTCGTCACGGTGGGCCCGGGCAGCAATGGCGAGCGGGGAGGCGAGGATGAAGAGGAGGATCGCGAACAAGGAGGCGCGTGACCATGTTGAGAGCGTGAGAGCCTCCTCGAGGAGAATGAGCGCCATGAGATACGCCGCGGTGAGGACGGCGACAGCGGAGAAGGCATCGAGATGCTTCTTGTCGTCACGGTGTGTCGAGTTGTGGACTCGGACCATCGGCATCAAGAGGAGCGTCACTGCGGCCGGCAACACGGCCAGGATCAGAAGGAAAGTGCTCGGTTTGCCTTTGCATACTATGGCGTGTACTTGGACGAGTATTGCGCCGCTCAGACCCAAAAAGCCCTGAAGAATCAGATCAATACGAATTAATAAGACTAGTTCAGTTGGTATGGGTATTTGAACGAGTATTTTGAGATACCGAGTTCAAGCAAAGTAAAACTACTTGAAAAAAAAAAAAAACGGCCACCTTCTAAGAAAATCGAAACGCTCTTTTTTAAGTGTTCGGTAAAATCTTCTAAGATGATTTTTTTAATTAATATTTTTTTACCAATTATTATATTTTGAGCTCGGGAGAGCCCGCAGCCCGTAAGATTATAGACTCGATAACGACGGTTTCTTTTGGCATTTGTTTCATAAGTTTGGTACCCCTTGGATATCCCCAAAGGGCAATAATGAGAATAAATTTCATTTTGAGGGGGGAAAGGGAAGAAAATAAAGGAAGAAAAGGACTTGATAGGCTGAGATTGATGAAGAATAAACACTTGCAAATGTGTTAGTGTTGTTATTTGATTTGCAAATCAAAATCATGAAATACGTTATATCATTTATGAGGTCCAAATTTATTCTTGTGAATTCATTCTCATACACAACAAATACCACATGATGTGATTTGCCATTTCCAACTAAATTGCTGTTATTGCCGCCATCGGTCCCTCTTTACGAAAAATATCCATATCCGGCCCTCTCTTTTAAGAAATACCATAATGTCATATCTTTTCAATAAATAGCAAAATAACCTCTCCTTATCATAGTGTTAATGTTGTAAATACGGGCAATATATTAGATTCCGGGTGAATTTCCCAATTCGAAAAAAAAAAAACATCCAAAACCGGAACCATCTGGATATCACAACATTATATAGTGTCGACTCGAGACTCCTACGATGGGAGCGAGCGAGGGGCAACGGGCTCTATTGTTGTGGAGGGGTCATTTATGCTATTTTTTTTAGAGTGGACGGGCTAAATCCACACACCCCGCAAAAAGGAGGAGCCAATAGTTAAATACTTATATTAGCAACATAAATTCGCATCTCCTTTTCATTAAATTCTACCTAACATACTTTAATAATAATATATTAGATTGAATCTATAGGAATTATTCTTGAAGTAGATATATATATTATATACCATCATTCTATTGCTTGTTAATTGAAATAAACCCTAAAAATAATAAAATGTTATGATAAAGATGAGGCCACTTGCTAAAAGAAATTAAATGTAGTTGAAAATAGAAAATAAGGCCACTTGCAAAAGAAATTATAGTTTTTATTACCCTTTTTGCAAATAGATTAAACTTAAAAGAAATTTTGGCCTATTCTATTGAAGGAAAGTACAAGTTGATGCAGAATATATCTTAATTTGGAATTGCACTTAAACTTGAAGCAATAGCTAACAGCCTAACACTATAAAATGCAAGTAAATAACAAAATATTAATCTTTTTAATATGAGTAAATAAAAAATAGATAATTATAATATAAGTCTAAGGATTTTCATTATTATTAGGTTCACGGATTATTTTTGCACATGTAAATATACAATAGTATTTAATTCAACTACCATTCATTATTTTCTAGTTCACCAAAGTATCAAAAGATTCAAAACAAATTATGAAGAACATTAAATAAAGGGATAATAGCGGTATAGTCCCAATCTCATTTAATAGCGGTATAAGTACCAAAAGATGTTTCCGTCCATATTTGACTAACGGAAGTAGTCAACGTTTGCGTGGTCAGCTTCTCGTCAACGTGGACGCCACGTAATCCGACATGTCACCACACACGTCATCCTCGTGTCATCAAATTTAATGCAAAATTAATAGTGATGGAGGGATTCGGACCATTGCCCTCGCATATGTTGATGGAGGGATTCAAATTTAATGCAAAATTAATGGTGATGGAGGATGACATGTATTGTGACATGTCGATTACGTGGCGTCCACGTTGACGAGAAGCTGACCACGCAAACGTTGACTACTTCCGTTAGTCAAATATGGACGGAAATCATCTTTTGGTACTTATACCGCTATTAAATGAGGTTAGGGCTATGCCGCCCCAGTTGAGTAAAGGTTGAGGACTTATGCCGCTATTATCCCTTAAATAAATAAAACGACATATGATTTATGCACATAATCAAGTATATATTTACTATAATAATTATTTTCACTATTGTTAAGTTCACCAAGACTCTCAAACCAAATTTCAACCCGAGCACCGGATTGGGTATACTCGTAAATTATAACCAACGATATACCCGTAAAATTAAACATCCTTAATTGATTATCACACAATTAAACATGATTAAATCTCCCAATGTAATTATACCCTACCATTTATTAAACATTCAATTAGGACCCTAAATTCCATATGTTTTACTTAAATATATTTATAAATAGTTAATCTTCACAAACTATTTTATAAAATATATGTACACCTATCGAAAAATCGAATATACCCGTCAGAGCCGGCCCAACATTTTCGGGGGTCTTGGGCGAAAAGTTAAAACGAGGCCTTTTTTAATTTCTAAATAATAATATATTTAATATATCATGCTTAAAATATAATATTTATGGTTGTTGTACGAAATATATTTTTTCTTGATTTTTCTAGTAAGTATGTTATATTTTTTTTCTAGTAAGTATGTTGTTGTTTTTATTTTTCAAGTTGCATCATTTACAACACCAACGAGGAGGCCTATTTCATCTTATCTTATAAACGTTCTTCTAATTTAAATTTTTTAATGGTTAAGTTATATAATATACGGGGCCTTTAAATATTGGGGGCCTTGGGCGGTCGCCCAACTCGCCTACCTATTGGGCCGGCTCTGATACCCGTACCGTATTATACGATATCGATTATCGACACAACTAATTTCTAAAAAAATTATAACAAAAAGAATTTCCGGTACACCGGTGAATTATCGATATACTCGGAAAATTAAATCATCGATAAAATAAACTCATGATTTATCAAATAAAATAAATACACATACAATATAAATATATATATATATATATATATATATATATATATATATATAAATATAACGCACCTTCATGATCCCAACGATGGTGCCGCTATAGCCCGGGAAATTCTCGACGCCGCTGACGACGTTGGCCGTGTTGAAGAACGTCTGGCCATGCGCCGCCAGGAACATGAAGAGGCACATCACCGCCACCGGCGGCGGCCGGATGATCCCCGCCACGGCGGCCCACATGCAGAGGTAGCCGGCGAAGCACTGCGCCGCGCCGGCCGCGAGCACTACCCAGGGCCCGGCGAGGCGGCTGCGGCGGCGCGCGGAGGCCGCCGAGTAGAGCATCCCGGAGAGGACGCCGGCGTTGGCGCCGACGTCCTTGAAGACGGAGACGGCGTCGAGGGTGGACTGGGAGTAGCCCTGGCTGGACTTGAGCGCCGCCGAGTAGATGCCGAAGGTGTACGACGCGCCCACCGCGCACTGGATCCACGCGCTCGCCGCCGTCGCCACCCACTTGCTGTTCTTCATCAGCCCCGACCGCCGATCCATTTTTTTTTATATTTTTTTTTTTGCGATTTGGATTTTTATTTTATGGGTATGTAGTTGTGTATGTGTGTGTATATATAGTTTTTTATTATTTTATTGTGGATTGATATTTTTCATGATGGTCCCTGTGTTTATGTTTCTGTGTTGTTGTGGTCCTGAAATAGGACACCATGACATAGAGACAAAGGGTGTAAATAAATTAATAGTATGAAATTATTTTAAGAATTATGGAGGGTTCGGGTGTAAAGTAAAATAAATTGGTTTATTTTAGAAAATATGATAATCCATAATTTTACAAGATTAATGTGACAGTCATCAGTCCCATGAGCCGAGAGGGCAAACGGATAAGATGTGCAATTCTGCATCGCATAGGCAAGGAGAAGCGCTTATGGGACGTTCTCGAGACTGTGGAGGTATGAGACTGCATGGTTATCGGAGATCATACAAAGTACGGGTTTGTATGGTCGAAAGAATTGATTATTTCAACAAGATGCATCTTCTTCTCGGGAGCCACTTCCTGGAAAGTTTCTCGGGAGCCACCTCCTGGGAAGCGTACGAGTGAAGACAAAACACGCTGAAAAGACCCGTGTTAGCCTGCGGGAACAATCGTCGATTCGATTGAGCAGCCGGGGCGTTACAAGTAATATTTTTTTATTAAAGTGTTAATGATTGTAATATTTTAAGTTAAGTATATATGGAATTTTAATTTTATTCTTATTAGAGTCTATTAGAGATTATGAGTAATGAGAGCATCAAAAAAGCGACAGAACTGTAATACTTTTTTTACTAAAGGAGCATTCGCACACTAACAATATATCAAGGACCATTCAAACCAATTAGTACTTGTATTATACTTGGTGCACATGATTTATGAGTCATTCGTTGAAGACACGTAGGAAAACGTTTTTTGATTCTATAAAATGTTGGTGGACTAGAAGTTGTTAGGAAATCATAAAGTATATGGACGAGAGGATTAGTTGTGGCAAATGTATTTAAGTTATTCTTAAATGAGGCAGTGTAAAATCAACTCTCTCTCTTTTTTTCCTAATAAATGTATTTAAGATCTACTTTACTGTATCTTGCATATCCAAGTGCGGTTTGAATTCATTTCGTTCACTCTCTCTTAATAATGGCGTTAACACTATTTATCGGCTAAGGGTTTATGCACTCCCGGAACATCAAGATACATTTCGTTATGCGATGCGATGTTGTGCTTTTATGTGTTTGTTGATTTTTTTATTTTTTTTTTGAAAACTTCTTTCATTATCTAATTATATTTTCATCGATTCTTCAATCGAGTTAATGTAGTTAAGAGAAGGTAGACGGAATGAATTTAACTTGCACTAAATGGACGGTATATGCAAGATACTATAAAGTAGAAGATGTCGATGTGAGTATATATATTATGAGGGGAGGAATCACTTGGTCAAGCACGAAATCAAATATGAATATCCGTTCTTATATTGAATAGAATATTACGCAAGTAACATATGTTTATGTAGCTATTTAAATTTTAAAATATCAAGACGTGACATAAACATGCTTAGCATATATATATATATATAAAGAAACATAAATAATATTTGTAAGTAGTGAGAAAAAAGGATAAGACCGTATCCTCCTAGGAATGAGTAACGAAGGCGATAAGAACGAGCTACGTGTTTGGCTTCTGCACTATATATCATATGACCAAGCTTCATATAATGCCAACAATATATAATATATATGACCTAATTAATTAATTAATGGAATATAATTTTATGTAATATATTTTGGAGTCTTGGCTTGGGATATTGCAGAGATTTTAGGGGTCAAGTTTAATTGAATTTGTTCCTCCTTGCTCTTGGAAATGTTACATTGTCCCTTCCAAATAGACATCTCAATTAGTAAATAACAATCAATAAATATATTGTAGAGAGGGAGAGAAAAAAAATATCAAAAATCAAATATTAGCGATAATTTCATTACAACTTTTTTTTGACAAATCTTCTTGTTTGTGAGATTTGGAAATAAATAGAATTTGATATGCGGGAATAAATAAAATTATATGAAATCGATGAATTAACGGCTTGCTTTGCTATCAAGATATGATAATCTGGATTAACTGTCCGTTATTTACATAAATATAAGAAGACAGTTATAGATACCAATAATTTAATATATATATATATATATATATATATATATATATATATGACATTTAGATGCGATGTTTCTTTGCAATTCGATGTTTGAGTCAAAATGTCAAATCTAAAATAATCAAGTTGCTTTCAAATTTGATGAAGATATATAGTTGTTCTTATCACAATAAATAGTATGATAACTGATAAGTGTTTACTAGCATCATGGTTTAACAACTCCTGATACATATACCCGTCGCATACTTTCGTTTTGATAAAACTTAAAACACTAAAGTTGTAGATATATCTTTTAATTTTCAAATCGTAGGTCGTTTTTTACATTAAAATTAAAATTGAGTGAGTTATGTGAAAAATACGGAAACAATACGTATAAATTTTGGAGAGTTATAAAAATTTTCGGGCATATATATACGAGCAGGGACACTTTGGTACGCAAACAGTGGATATTATTATTTTTTAAATTTGAAACACTCTTGACTATTTTTCGATTTTCTCCGTTCCCATACAGAATGTTATTAGATGTCGGATTTGAATTCAAGTCCAATGAAAGAAATATCGAACCCACTGAAACATCCATGTCGGTCAAAGATCGAAACATCCATCGAATTTCAAAGGAACATCAAAATTCAATTGGTTTGCGGTATATCTATAAAGCTAGATAAGCACAATCGGTATCGATTTTGTGAGATTTAGTATACGTCTTCGATATACCCGTTGAACTTGCAAGCGGTTTACCATAAGATATTTCTAAAATATTTAATACTATTATATTAGAAACTTACGACGTAGCAATGAACATCAGAACTCAAAATAACCACGACACAAAGAATTGTGTTCCAAAGAAACAAGCAATCGATAGGATTGATTTAACTTGTCCCCTAATAATATGGTTAATATAAGATATATTAATAGGTCTATTATTATTATTATTATTATTGTTATTTTCTAATAAAGATTTTGTTTCACATTTAATATTAGTGGACATCACTGGGTGAATTTCACTAATTGTCATTAATTATTTCCGTTTTTTTTTCCTTCAAAATGTTATGAATAATAGATGGTCACAAATTAATAGCAATCAACATCAATTACTTATTAGTGAGAGCCTATAATATTAACTATTTTAGCAGCGAAATTTCCGAATCACATAAATCATTTAATCTTCATGTGGTGTGTGACTGTCTGTTGACATGTAGATGTCTTAAACATCGTATAGAGCTCACGACAAAATTTAAAAAGATTCTAATAAATATTGTGTTAAACCTTTTTTTAAAATGACGGCAAAAAATATTAAATTTATAGTCCACATGAATACTCAAGTTCTTTGTAATAGGAAAAAATAAAAAGAAAATTGTACGAAATACCCACAAGCTCAATGAAAACGATAACTCCATCTAATTTATTTTTAAAAAAAAAATATTCATAAATTGTTTTTTTTTTTTTTTTGCGTGTCACATAAACATTTTATATGTAAACGACATGTCATTTTGGGTGTTGGGATGTCATACGGCTTTATAAATTTCTTTTGGTTTTCTTTCGACTAAAAAATCGAAAAAACAAATGAAATTTGATGGATTGGTTTTCTGAAAATTGAGTATGGCAAGAAAACATCCTTATTGGGCAGCTGTGGGCCTTTTCACAAGTATTGGGCTTGGGCTTGTGAGGAATTTGCATGAGAAAGTCATAAATTTGCATATCAAAGTCGATAAAAATCAGTGACGTTTTTCTTAAAATTGATTCGTATGTTCATTACGCTTGTATTATCACAAAGTTAAAATTGAATTTTTCCGACTTTCTATTATCTAAAAAGAAAGGAAAAAACTACTAATAATGGTATGCAAAAATAAAACGAAAACGGAGTCGTAAAACCCTTGCATATAGATAAGTGGGGAGATAATTTTCGGCTGTGGAAGAAATTTATGTCTAACATTTCACGCGTTTAATAAAAAAAGGATTGAAATTATTTATAAACATTCTTGCATTGTCATTAAATTTGGTAACACTAGAATCTTGGGACAAAATATCCGATAATTGCGTTCGGTTATGACAATAATTCTCAGTTCCACGTCTACAACTACAATATCAAACATGAGATCGAACATCTAACATTTGATTATTCGACCGGTCTTTAAGTCTCAAACGCATAATAACCGTGGCTCCCATCGGCCGGAAACTCATATCGAAACTTCAAATCCAAGTTGAGAAAAGATGGGCCAAGTTGGCTAGGCCCGTTACTTCAAGTCATTGGGTTGATCATTGCACTAATATGTGGTTGAAGTAAACTTATAAGTTATAATCTTGATCTTAAGTAAGTTGTGTGCTTGTTTTTAGTTTTAATTTTTAATCTTTTTAATAATTTAATGAATAAGATAGATACAAACCATATAAAAAAAAAGGTGAGAAAAGTAATTACATTATTTTCTACAAAAATTTCTTTGGACCTTACAAAAATTGACGATTCATATAGCCTAAGGCAAAATAGTCAGAATTGATAATTTGTGCAATATCTCATCATCCTTATGATTCACATACGATAATTTATAAAGTGATACACTCAATTTTCATATCTTTGAAATATAAATTGAAAAATAAACTTTACAAATTAGCTCTAAACAAGCAATACAAAGTTTTGCCTTCACTAAATATTCGGTAGTATATCAACTTTCAGACAATTTTTGGACATATATTTCAAATTTGCAACAAAAGAAATTAACAATAATAATCTTCTACTAGTGTCTAATTCTATGTTCCACACCAATACATTTTGACCTTAGTCATTTTACGTTGAATTATAATATTATATACCCTTATATTATTAGTGTATATATATTAATATATACATATAGAGAGAGAGGGCACTAAAGTGGGATGATACATGAGGTAGAAGAACTGTTTTTAATAGGTTTCACATTCAAGTAAGTTTTTAATCTAATTGTTTATTTTTCATTTCATATTTAATTTATTTTGATTTTGGCCTAAAGTGTTGTCCAAAGGTTACTTATAAAAGCCATATTACATGCTAAACACTTCTTTGCACCATGACATGTTCCTCCTCCAAATCCACATTTTAATTAAATTTAATTCAATTGGATTTTGATCTCACTTGTTAATTTTAAGGGTTAAACTTGACTTTAATTTTCTTCTTCTTCATGAATAGCTGTAAAGTGGTCAAGAAGTTTGAAATAATTATGTCATGAAAAAAGCTTTCGCATAATTATTTTGACTTTCAATATTCAATATTTCATACGTCATCCGGTGCATAATATTTTATGAATTTCATTGACAATCTCATTTTCCATATTACATGCCTTTGGAAGGACAATCCATTTATTAATTTGTGTGACATATATCTTATTTTTAATTACTTTTTTTTTTCTATAAAAGGAATTAGAGTTTAGAATTAGAAAAAGAAAAGGTGAATGAAACATTTATTTTGGCACCTTTGTTTGACAAATTATTATGTCTGTTTGTGATTCAAATAGTCCCACATTATATATATTTTTAACATATAAGTACTTCAAAGCTCTATTAATTCCTTAATCCAAAAGTTGTAATTACAACATGATTTTCATAAGGTTTTTTATTTTATGTTTAATTTTATGTTAGGCGAGCTGAACGCTACAAGATAATTAAACACAAATTTGATTGAAATTAAAGAGTTATCGACTATAGTGATCTAATGATATATATATATATATATATATATATATATACCGGGACAATTTCATTTAACAAAATACAGTAATTGCCTTTCTTTTACCACACATTGTAACTTTTTTTTTAATGAGTTATCACTATTTGTCAAGATTACATGTACTCGTATTAAAATATATATTATCACGAATATACACAATTTTTGCGTCTCAAAAAGCGAACCTTGGACCTTTTGAAGAGTTATAGTGAATTTACTTTTAGACCAACAAGCTCAGTGTGTAATGTATTTAAATAGGTGTGAAAAAGAAAAAAAAAAGAGATACAAATAAGAGAATTTTAGTAATTTTATTTTATAACATAAATTTTGTTGATAAGAATTCGTACTATTAATATTTAGTAAGTTTTTATGCAATAATAGTAAGTTTTTAAAAGTCAATTTGATATATGATGAATTATGAAATAATAAATAAATAAAAAAAGATGATTTTTTAATGGTTTTTTATAGAAATGAATCATCATAGGCATAGAATATTATAAAATCAAGGGCCCAAAATCATTAATCGGAAAAAAAGATTACGTGGCAGGTTAAGGTTGAGTAACGTGGGCCCTCCTTGTAAAGTCAAAAGGAGTGCGTGTGGAGGCTTGCGGCGACCACGTGCTCTCCTAGCCAACGCACGTGCAAGTCCAGACAACATATAAAGGGCAACATTGTAATTCTGGACGGGCGATCCAACCCCACGTGACGACAAAAGAATTTTAAACTGTTTCATGACTTTGAGAATCATAGTTAATTAGATCATTAAACAATAGGTAGTCAATATATTAATCAAAGTAATTAAATGAAAATAATTAGGAAGAGACAGAGGGAGCAGAAGTGGTTAAGAGAGACAACGTGAAGTGAGCCATTTCTTAGTACTTGTCCTTTCATACGTATATATAATATATATATATACATAAATATATATAATAAAAATTAATAGTATAATGGTTAAAACTTTGAGAAGTTCATTAAGTTGATCTGATTATATTAAGATGATAAATATTTAATTAATGAGTTTAAAGGAGTCATTGGTTCACGCTCATTTGCATTTGCGTGGCTAACAATCAATTTATTAACTACCTTAATTTCATATACTATTATATATAAATATATATATATACACAAAAGCGAAATTTTTCCATTTTATATATTATGCTCCGTATGTTATTGTCACATTGTCACCAACAAGTACAAATGATTTGGTAAACTCATCGGTTTTATTTTTTCTAAAATAATTATACGTGTAAAACAAATTCATTTGCTCGAAGAGCACAAACATAAAAGCGAGAATTATAGTGTTTAGACTTTAGAGAATGCAATAATCATGTCTCATTAATTCCCCTCAAACTAATTTACAAATATATGTTAATATATTCACAATGAAATCATAAAATGATAAATGGTCAAATAGAACCTAATAACATTCCTAATCTGTTTAATCATTTATATAATAAAATAAGGTAATTATAATGGTTAATGACGGCAAAAATACCTTAAGTTTGGTCAAAGAACTCCTCGTGTAACCAAAGTTTAAAAGTGGTGGCAAAAGTACCCAAAATCACATTCGGGTCGTTGACTACTCCATTCTCGTAACGCGGTTTACCTACACGTTAACTATGGCCACGTGGACAAACGTGGGTTGCTGACATAGCAATTTTTTGCCACGTGGACGAGCCCAATTAGGGGTTTAATTCGTTGTTTTAGGGTTTAGGGGTTGATGTGGGCTTGTCCACGTGGCAAAAAATGCTATGTCAGCTACCCACGTATGTCCAGGTGGCCAAAGTTAACAGGTAAGTTAACTTCATTACGAGAATGGAGTAGTCAACGCTCCAAATGTGACTTTGAATACTTTTGCCACCACTTTTAGATTTTGGGTACACGAAAGGTTCTTTGACCAAACTTAAGATATTTTTGCCGTCATTAATCCTAATTACAATAATATCCTTTACAATAAGCACGAAAATATAAATAGAGACATATGATGTTGCGTTAGCGAAGTTTGTAAGAACTAGCATGGATGGATTATTTTTAGATCTACAATATAATGAGTTTACAAAATGATAAATCACTAATTATAAATATTTTTAATTTATTATAATCACCAATTATGCAAGGGATTTTGATCAGATGCGAGATCCCTTGCATAACTGATTTTAACACGAAGTGATTCGATTTCCACTGTAAAAACCTTCGAAATAAAAGTACTTACTCGTAACTCTAAAATTACGAGGTAGAAGTGTTTGCTGATTTCTACCTAAACAAGTTATATATATTAACAAAATCAACTAGCTAGTTTGTAATTTGTTGCAATTTTATTACCAATGTCACAACGATGAACGATGAGGCGAGATACGAGGGTTTAGGGTTTTCTAAACGAATTCCTTACTAATGTTCTGAGTACAAATACATGATGAATTAATGGTTCTACACATGATTTTTGCTTGTTGAGCCGTAATAATTAAATGATTACTAAGCATTCATTAATTAATACATAAGTATTATGTTTTTTTTTTAACATAAAGTGTAAACCATATAATTTGAAAAGTTGGTGGATGTCTTTTCTCTTAATTAAAAGGCTACTAAAAATAATTGTTTGGCTTATTGGATTACAATAGTAATATTAGGCAATAAAGTAACAAAAGAAAATTAAATAGAACTAATAGCAACATAAGTATCTTTTTTTTAATGGTGATATAAACTTATTTCTAAATTCTAAATTCACTATTTTTCACATATTTGGCTTCTGTCTAAAATTTTATCTATTCTTTAGTTGATCTAACAATTTTGAATGTGTCGTTAAATTTTGAATATGACAGTACTTTCGGTTAATAGTACATTCAAAATTCTTTTAAATCAGTTAAAATGTGGACAAAATTTTAATAAAATAATAAATATTAAAATCTCTAACCACATTTTTTTTAACTTTTTACCAAGAAAAATAAAAACTTTAAGTATTTATGCCTTATTAATCCTCATATATATGCATGGGAATTTTTAAGCACGCGCTTACAAAAAGTACGTAGGAAAAGACACTCTCGACATTAAATCAAGCATATCTTCCTATTGGGGTGTTGTGTTCGGTACAACGTCTCCATCACTCTTCTATGATTTATTTATTAAATATATACACTATATAATATCTTAATTAATCACCCTATGAATAACATAATATAATCACCTCGGGGTAGCGATATTTAATATTATTAATAATTAGTAAACGAACATTAGAGCATGAAGAAGTATGAGTGACACAAGAAAGAGAAGTTGAGATCATAAATGATCATATTAATTAATAAAATCATTAATAGCGGACTAAGTATCTAATATTTATACTCATTTTTAGGAAAAAAATTCACAACATCGAATAGTTTATTAATCTCTAAATTTCTTCTGCTCGTTATAGATGTGACACGTGTTTAAGACTTGACGGCACATGCAAAATTAAATCGAATACAAAAGTAAAACGAATTTTCAAAAGAAGCAGAATAATAATTACTAGTTAATCAGAGGCTCCGAGCTATGGTCGCACCAAAAAAGAGAGTCTAAATCACTCTAAAAAATGTTAAACTGAGTACTTATGCCGTTATTAATCTAAAAAATAATGAGTAATATATAATAACAAGTTATGATTATTTTATGTAATATTGAATCCGAAAACCAAACCCTTAAATGCCTTCATCCCTCCCTCACCCGATTCCCCTCTCTCCCTCTCCTTCTCTCTCATTCATGCAGTCACTCTCTAGCTCCGACCGCCGCAGAAAACGACGCCGTCCCGGTTTATCTGACCATGAACGGAGACGACGTCGTTCCGGGGGAGGATTATGACACCCTTGTCCCTTCTTCTTCTTCGTCTTCCTCGCCATCTACATCTCTCGACGAGGTCAGGCTCGTCGATGCTCCAATCCTACTGCTCGTCTACTTTCACAAGGCGTTCCGAGCCGAGGTCGCCGATCTCCGGGGCCAGGTCTCGGACGCGGCGGCCCGGGGCCATCACGCGCGCGATTTTGTCATGGAGCTCCTCCGCCGGTTCAAGTTCCTCAAGCTTGCCTGTAAATACCACTGCGTCGCCGAGGACGAGGTATGTATATATATATATATATAATTATACTATATAGTATATATACACATATACACGTCTTGGTATAATTTATGTGAGCGAAAATGAGCTATTTGAATTTAATATTTTACACTCAACTTGTGAATTTATCATTTCCATTATTGATTTATTCTATGTAATACATTGTAATTGGGCTTGTCTGAGATTACTATTATTCTTATTATCGCTTCAATTATTATCACCATTTTGTCTTTTAATCAATGTAAATATTTGAATTTTTATATTTAACGCATGGTTTTTGTTACGTGGGTGACCATGTGAGCTTGTTATTTTTTTTTATTATGATATTTAATATTCAACCTGTGAAAATTCTATATCCTAACATGAACAAATAAATATTGCTTAATTTGAGTTGCATATTCCATGCCTTTAATTGAATGATTTAATAAGGTAAATCATTTTTATTTGTGAGTTTCATCTGCTCTTTTTATTTGTCACGATACGTGAAATAAATGAAAATAAAAGTTTGAATTATGTAAAACCATGTTAATACTAGTTAATGTTTTAGAATTTTTATGTTTGAATTGATATTAGTTATAACTTGGATTTACATTGCATGTGATATAGAAAATAAATTAATTAAAAGCGATAACCTAAATAATTTTTTTTTACACTTTCGATACTTTAATTTTGTAATATTAATTTTGATAATGATCATCTCAAATAATCGTCATTATTCGATTTGTAGGTCATATTTCTGGCGCTAGATGAGCACGTGAAGAACGTGGCGTGCACATATTCGCTGGAGCACAAGAGCATCGACGGGCTATTCGATTCGATCTTTTTCAGATTGAATGCGATGTTGGAAGAAAATGCCCGAAACGTTTCGGGAAAACCGTTTCAGGAACTCATGCTTTGCATAGGCACTATCCAGACCTTCATTTCCAAACACATGCTCAAAGAAGAAAAACAGGTATTATTATTTATTACTCATATCGAATTAATTACACTTTTGTGGGACGTATATAAATTAATAAATAATCACATAAAATGACACTTTTTTTTAATAGAGTTTATCGCTTATCGGATCACTTTTAAAATTATTTTTTTCAGTGTTGATATGCTATATTCACTTTTAGCTTGAGACTAAATTAATTGTTCTGTACCTAATCATTTATAAGTATATTCGCATATGATTGGATATACTTCATCAAATAAATAAAGTATATCTATATTTTCGAAATAGTTTTTTTTTTTAATTATTATTATTAGTTTTTTTATTTTTTTTGCTAAATGGTAGGATTTTTCTAATCACTTAGTTAATGTAAGAGCTTGAAAGAAATGTCTGTATGGAAACATGATATATATATATATATATAATAAATTAAAAATAAAGAAATTTCTAAGTTCGGGAATTTCACATTTCATTGGAAGAGTTGAGCTATCTGTTTTTCAGAGTTATAATCACCCCTACTAAAAAAATATTCTTGTGATGGATCCCTGGTACAAAAATATATATATATATATATTGCGAAATTACTAATTCTTTTTTACGACCTTGTTACGAAGAAAGACATTCGCTTCTTAATATATATGTCATGGTTCCTTACGTACACACATCTAAATTTTACTATTTCATACTTATTATTGCCGTTATGAACAATTGTATCCGTTTTTTTATTATGAAATCTTGATAAAAAAAAATTCAACACATATTCTTGAATAAATTTGCAGATATTCCCACTGCTATTGGAACACATCCCCATTAGAGAGCAAGCTTCTCTGGTGTGGCAGTTCATGTGCAGTGTTCCCATAGTGTTGTTGGAAGACATGTTTCCATGGATGCTCTCCTTCCTCTCTAAGCAAGAGCAATGTGATGTCACCAATTGCATCATACACATTGTCCCTCAAGAGGACACACTACAAGAGGTGAGACATTTTTTTTATAACATCGGTATTTTTACCGCCGCTTTCACTTAATTTATAGATATTTTTTCGCAAATTAATATAAATATATGTACTATATGTCGTTAAATTAGTTATATGGTCTCACTCTCACGTACGTAACACAATTAATGTTGTCTATCATAAATTCGATTTCCAAATACGCGGTTCTCGCATTCGTTCTTGATAATCCAAACATGTACAAAGATCTTGGGTTGACTCGGATTTCTAACTATTTCGACATTATGTGCACGAAGGTGGTCCTTTCATGGCTTGTTGATGCGAGGAGTGTCGCTAGAGGAGGAGTTTCAGACATGAAAACGCTGCTCAAATCTTACTCGTGTCGGAGATATCTCGGTCAAAGTTGGCGATCGGATCCGCCGGCTAACAGTCTCGTTGACCGCAATCCGCTCGACGGCCTTCAACTTTGGCATAACTCCATCAAGAAGGATCTCATAGCCATTGTTGGAGAGTTGTGTCAAGCCAAAGTCTCAAGAGATTTCTCGAATCTCGCCAACATTGTCATCCAGCTGAAATTCCTCGCGGACATAATCACGTTTTACAGGTAAATCACCACGATCTCAGCATTTTCAACCATAGAGATGTATAAATCGAACAAAAATAAGAGAAACTAACAAAATTTCTACATAAAAATTCAATTTGAGAAGAAAAATCATCGGTAGCGAAGAAAAATTCACTCCACGAAGTTATGAAATGGGTTTAGCTAATAAGCAAAATTTGGGTCACAAATAATCGTCCTATTAATTGAAAGATTTCGTGACCTGAATCCGTTTTATTAGCCCGAGTGCTGCACGACATAAAATTATTTGGATACTTTTTTTTTTGAGGGAATTTTTAAATTAAATTTGGATACTTGATGGCTAAAAATTAAATAGTTTGGTTTCAGTAAAGCACTAGAGAAACTGTTCTGCCCGGTGTTGGACCAAATCGTGCACGGGTACATGTCGGCGTCGAGCAAGGGGTTTCCGATCGATTCGCACATCGAGGGCCTTCAGATGCTGCTCTACCACAGTGCACAAATTGATACGAGCCCCGTCAAGTTCGTCGACAAGCTCTGCAGAGAACTCGAGTCTTTCGTCTTGGAGATCAGTAAACAGTTCTCTTTCTATGAAACAGAGGTAAGTACTTACACAACACATGCACGAACGCGACAACAAAACACTCTTTTTTAGCAAATAATTTTATTATATAATCAAATTATTATTATTTAATATGGAGTTTAATGTTTTATTTAAATTTATCAAAATAAAGTTATTTATAGTCTATACTCTATAGATTACAGTAATATTTTTCAATAAAATATACCAATCAGATTAAACATATATTTTAATAGCAATTAGATTAAACTAATAATATCACTATTTAACTAAGAATGTCAGATTTGGCACATATTTTATATCAATATTAAAGAAGAAATTAGTCCCCATAGGGTAAAAACCCATCCGACCAGAATTTTTTTTATTTATTTACCAAAACCCGGATACGGATATATCCGGGTCCGGGAAAAAAAATCCCGGATATATCCGGATCCGGGATTTTTTTTACTTTTTTTATTTAAAAAACCCGGATAATACTTTATCCGGGTTGTGTGTTTCCCGGATACCGAAATCTCCGGTTCGGGAAAAACCCGGATCCGGATATTTCGGTATCCGGGGTTTTTTTTTTTTTTAATGAATCCGAGTTTAACCCGGATTCATATTTTGGGGACTAGAAGAAACAAATAAATTCAGCACATATTTTGAAAGACTCATACTTGTCAATATTAACGGTAAAGAATCCAGCTTCACTATAATATGAACACTTTTAAACGCCATGTGACATTTTTGCATGCCACGTCAGTCAAGTGGACACAATAATTATCTTTTAATACCTGTATGTTCAAACATTGGCGGCAAATATACCTAATATTAAACAAGTTAAAAAAACTTTCAGGTGTTTCCCATCATCAGTCGGCATTGCAACCCAGAGATGCAGCAGCAGATCCTCTATGTGAGTGTCCACATGATGCCCCTGGGGCTGCTCAAGTGCGTCATCACGTGGTTTTCCTCGCACCTCACCGAGGCCGAGTCGCAGTCCGTTCTTGACAGCATCCGGCACGAGGACTCCTCCGGTGGTGGAGGCAGCTTGGCGTCGCTCCTCCGAGTTTGGTTCCGTGCCGGCTGCTCGGGGAAGATATCCGTCGAGAAATTCGGAAGCAATTTGCAACAGATGTTCAAGAGCAGACGCTCGTTCTTGTCGGAGCCGGCCAAGGACCCCACCGCTACGTATCCGCCGCCGGTATCCTCAAAGGGCAAGCACTTATTGTCATCGCACACTCCGAGTTCTAGCCATACTTCTAAGAGATGTGAAACGCCGTACTCCAGCGTGATCAACCTCCACATCTACTTCCCCGAGGCGATAAGGACCTACCACCCGTTCTCCAAGATTCTCACCGGAGAAAACAACTCGGGTTCCGCCCCCGTTGGCCCAAAACCGATAGACTTCATCTTCTTCTTCCACAAGGCCTTGAAAGCGGATCTAGAGTACCTCGTGGTCGGTTCTCTCCGGCTGGCTGAAAACCCGAGGTTCCTCGAAGAATTCCGCAAGCGATTCCATCTCATCCGGTTCCTCTACCAACTCCACAGCGATGCCGAGGATGAGGTCGCGTTCCCGGCATTGGAGGAAATGGGCAAAGTGGCCAACATCAGCCACTCCTACACGATGGACCACAAGCTCGAAGTCGAACACTTCGAGAGCGTGTCACTCCTTCTTGTGAAGCTCTCCGAGCTAAGCCTCTCAGGTCCTGAGGCCGACAGGGACACGATCGATGAACGGAGAATACACTACGAGCTCTGCATGAGCCTCCACGACACGTGTGAATCGATGCACAAGCTGTTGACCGACCACATCGACCGCGAGGAAGTAGAGCTCTGGCCGTTATTCAGAGAGTGCTTCTCGACGAAAGAGCAGGAGAGAATCGTCGGAAGCATCCTCGGAAGAACAAGCGCCGATATTTTGCAAGACATGATCCCTTGGCTTATGGGGTCTCTTACGCAAGAAGAGCAGCATACCATGATGTCGTTGTGGCGTCAAATCACGCGACACACGAAATTCGACGAGTGGTTGCGAGTGTGGTGGGAAGGCTACGAGCTCTCCGACGACGCGGTGGAGGAGGCGATCGTCGTCCCGGCTTTGGCGTCCGACCCTTTGGAGATCATCTTCGAGTATATCACGACCCAAAGCGACAACAAACAAGACACGGAGATTCAGGAGAACGATGAGCATTGCTCGGATGCACTCAAACTAAAGGATTATCCTGATCTCGATTCGGAGCGTAAAACGATGCACATTACCGATGACAAGAAGCGAGTCACCGAGATCCAAAACTTCGCATGTCCGATCAAACCGCGAGCCTTTTGCGAGGCCGTCCAGAACTCCGAGCACTACAAGCTTCTTCTGAAGATGACCCAAGAAGATCTAGAGGCCGCAATCCGAAGGGTTTCGCGGGATTCTTCGCTGGATTCTCAGAAAAAATCTTGCATCATTCAAAATTTACTAGTGAGGTGAGGCTTCGTTTTTCCTATATATGTTCTTCTCTTAAAGAAATTACATAATGACATGGTTTATTCTTTTTCGATTTCAGCCGGTGGATCGCCCGGCATCACTCTCATCCGACGACTGCCTCAAGTAACGGGCACGAGTTTCCCGGTCAAACGGCGTCCTTTCGGGATCCTCTCAAGCAGACTTTCGGGTGCAAACACTACAAGCGAAATTGCAAGCTCGTCGCTCCATGCTGCAATCAACTCTTCACTTGCTTAAAATGCCATGATGAGATAACTGACCACACTTTAGACAGGTAAAAAGCCAAGTAAACAAGCGAAAATTTTTCGAACTTGGCGGACCCTGGATACAAATTTCATGGGACTAAATAATGGATAAAAGTAAAATTTAGGTTAAATTTGAACAAAATTTAAAATTTAGGGAATCCGCCTATGTCTTTGAATTCCTTTTGATCCTCAAAGATATCTTTCATCACACTATTTTCAATCCTTTCGAAAGCAGAAATTCCGTCACCGAAATGATGTGCATGAAGTGCTTGCGAATCCAACCCATCGGGCCGATCTGCTCGACACCTTCCTGCGATAAATTCTGCATGGCGAGATACTGTTGTCGGATCTGCAAGATCTTCGACGACGAACAGTAAGACAATCTTCTCTTCTCTTTCGCTCGTACTTTACTTTTCATAGAGCCAAAATCACGAGTCACTTGTGTCAAGCTAGGATTCGTAGCTTTTGATTTTTTCTAAAAATAAAAAAAAATACGGTTTTAATTTATATTAGTCTTTTTAGCCTAAATAAATTTTTACCAAACGCTAAATTAATTTTTATTACTAGCAACAACTGTTTTATAAATAATTACCAAGTCACCTGTCAATTGTTTAAACAGTCTTTTTCTTAAACTGCAGCCAAAAACAATTTTTTTTAAAAAAATTAAGCTGTGCCAAACGGGCCCATTATTGTGATGACCCTCACCTATGGCGAAGTAAATGATATTATCCTATGTATTAAACCGAGCAATCAAAATAAAATACCTACTTCATTAGATAAACGATAGTCTAAGCATCTCTAATTTAAGCAGTACCCGTTTTATATAATCGCGACTGAAACTTTCAATTACTCTAAGCCGCTAATTGCGTGTTTCTTATGGTGTACTAAGATAATGAAGCCGTTTTTTTATACCTTCAACAGGGTGATCTACCATTGTCCATACTGCAACTTGTGCCGGATCGGGAAGGGCCTGGGGATCGACTACTTCCACTGCATGAACTGCAACGCCTGCATGGCGAGAACACTGTTCGTGCACATCTGCCGAGAGAAGAGCTTCATGGACAACTGCCCGATCTGTCACGAAGACCTTTTCACCTCGACTTTGCCGGTGAAATCGCTTCAGCATTGTGGCCATATGATGCATTCGCAATGCTTCGAGGTAACCCTTATATAAACCGACTTTTTCCTCACTAGGGTTTTTCCTTCTTTTTTTTTTTTTTTTGGCAAAGCTTTTGATCCCTAATCATCTGCTCCCCTCCAGGCTTACACTTGCACGAAGTACACCTGCCCAATTTGCGGCAAGTCTCTCGGGGATATGCAGGTGTACTTTAAGATGTTAGACGCTCTCTTGGCCGAAGAGCAAATTCCAGAAGAATACGCGGACCAAACTCAGGTTTGAAAAACTATGAACTCCGACATTTTCTTATGTTTCCGTGCACCGCCTTTGCGAGAGTACTGATTATTTCGATACCACTGATTCGCATGCAGGCCATACTTTGCGGTGACTGTGGGAAGAGAGGAGAGGTTTCATATCACTGGCGTTACCACAAATGTCCTCTCTGTGGCTCATACAACACAAGGGTCTTATGAGCCCTCAAGATTTTGCTTATACATAGGAAATGTTAGAAAATTTGAAATAATTGATAATTTCATGAATAAATATAAAGCTTGTACATTATATTTTTTTTTTATTAATATAGTTGCCCTATACTGATCACAAGCATAGAAAAATTTTGCCATTTTTTTCCCTTGATTATTCAAATTGTATCCATTAGGTTGTCTTATATGTATATCATGTATAAACTTGAAAATAAATGAGATCTTCTGTATCATATGTGAGTTTATTTATATAATCTTCGCTTATGGAAGAGGAAAGTCGTGTATAGCACGAAACAATGTGTACCAAACTTAGCGAAAATCCATTGACTAATGATAGTATTTTAATAACTAATTAACATTTAAAGTTATCTATAAAATAAAGTCTTATGTATTACTAGTCCATGAAGATTATATTGGAAGTAAAGCTATACTATTGTAGCTCAAAGTAAACATCATGCAAAACTATTTTCTAATAATTTTGTAAGAAAAAAAAAGAAGCTAATACTATTTTTTTTTTCTTATCATTTATTTCTTGGATAAACTGAGGTTAATGTACCCAATATTTGATCGATTGCGGATTATGTACCCAATTTTTATTTTTAATGGCTAATGTACCCAAACTTTATTCCGTTAGATTTCTTCATGTTTTCCGTCACTTGACCGTCAACGAGTGATATGCACACTTTTTGTATTTTTGACATACCTCACTCATATTTTGTCCAAATTTTTGTAAAATTTTTATTAAAAAAATATAAAGTTTCAATTACAACATAAAACTGAACATTAGTTTAATACAAAATATTTGTTTCGAGCAAATTTTAATATACTTAATTACTTTTTATGATGAAATGTAAAACTACAAAGTTGTAGGTAAATCTTTTATCTTTTCAACGGTATTATATTTATAAATTTTGGATAAAAAAAGAGTGAGTTATGCCAAAAATATAAAAGATGTGATGTGAAAAAATATTTCGCATTTTTTGCATAACTCGCTCATTTTTGTTCAAAATTTATAAATAAACTAAGGTTGGAAAGATAAAATATTTATATACAACTTTTTAGTTTTACATTTCATCATAAACAGTCATTAAGTATATTAAAATTCGATTGAAACAAATATTTTATATTAAACTAATGTTCAGTTTTACGTTGTAATTCAAATTTCGTATTTTTTTTAATTTTTTTTTTACAAAACATAATAAATAAAAGTTCTATATCTATCTCTTATATTTCCAACCATATGTTGTACATAAAATTTAGACAAAAAATGAGTGAGTTATGTCAAAAATACAAAAAGTGTACATATCACTTGCTGACGGTCAAGTGACGGAAAACACAAAAAAATCTAACGGAATAAAGTTTTGGTAGATTAGCCGTCGAAAAAAACATTGAGTACATAATCTACAGATGATCAAACATTGGGTTACATTAGACGCAGTTTACCCTTATTATTTCTTTGAAAACTATTTTGTGAGCTACAAGTGTAGCCGTAACTACAACTACATCATGCAATTAAAACTATCTCAATATTTTGCGCTTTTCATGAAAGTTTACATGTTTTTTCTTAAACAGATATGAAGGAATTGCATAGGCTATATTTTCTCTACATTTTATTAACAAGATCAATGATTTATATATTCTTATATTTATTATTCTTAAAATATTGCGAGTTAGTTGTTATTTTCAAGGAAAATGAGAGCTACGAATTTGACCTATTTGACCTATTAAATACAGATCTGAGGCTGCCGAGCTCAATTGGGTTGTTCTTCAAAAATCTCCAAAAAATCAAGCTTGTTGGTTTTCATGTCATCCCCTAGACCAAGCTTGTTGTTTTTCAAGAACAAGGCTACACAAATTAGTTTCAAGTCGTCCATCAAGAATATAACCTAGCCGCACCTATTCTACGTTATCAGTTTCAATGATAACTTAAATCCTCGGGAGGAGGCGTCGACGGCGTTTGCAAAAACGGAAGGACCCACGCCTAGTCGACTTCGCAAGGGAATCTTGCAACGACCGAGACTCACAAGAGCGATGGCCGTCTACAAAGAAGTCATAGTCGGATTGTCATCACTCATCACCATATTTAAGATCAAGTTGTTCTATCAACTGTATCTTGGAGGAGAGTAATTTGTTTATGCTATTTTACATATAATTATAATTGTGTCTTATAAACATTTATTGGTAATTATTAATTTGAGTGAGGGCCCTCGCAGTTGTTCATAAGGTCGATATTCGCGAACTACGTAACCAAAATATCGAGTGTCACTTTACTTTTTTCACGTTTGTTTTAGCATCTTGATTCGTAATCCGCATAATCACTTATTCATAAATTTTTTTTTGTCGCTCTTTTTTTTCTCCTTATTTACATAGACAATTATTTAATTGAAATTTACTTATATAAGACTACAATTCATCGAAACCAAACCAAAACGCATCAGTTTCGCTTTTCTTTCATAAACTCAAATTAACAAAATGTTAAAATAAAGAAAGATTTTAAAATACTTTTGAAAACAAGGTTGCATACCTAATTGACTATAGCTTAATATCTTATTTACAAAGAATGAATAATAATAAGTAAACGGGGTCAAAACTGTGGAACTTTATTCTCCAAAATGAAAATGAAAACAAAACACAAAACAAAAAACAAAAAATGAAATGAAAGTAAAACTAAAGAAAAAAGGAAGGGAAAAGGGAAACACACATCAATTGACACTTGTGAGTCTCAAGCCCGCGGCGGCGTCCCTCAGATCGTTATCGACGAAGAGATCAATAGATGGCTGGTTCGTCTCCTTCAGGGCAGACTCTTCCGAGCTGAGCGGGTAAATTTCGTAACATTGTCAAAAATTTGTGTGCACGTATGTATATGAAGAGAGAGCCATACGCATGAAAACAAGATAAAAATGCAGAATTATAAATATGGGCCCGTTTGACACAATTTTTTTTTTTAAAATTATTTTAATTTAGTTTCAGTTTCTTTTAACGTGTTTGGTAAATGTTTCTTTACTAGTAAAAAAATTAATTTAGCGTTTGGTTAAATAATTTATTTAGGCTAAAATAAACTAAAACCGTATTTTAGTTTTGAGAAAAAACCAAAAGTTACGAATACTAGATTTTACGACTCGAATACAAACATCTAAAAATCGCTTTTGTGTTTTTTTTAAAAATAATTTTACCAAACACCTGAAGAAACAGTTTACTTTAAAACAAAAGCATGACTGTTTAAGCTGAACCAAACGTATTCCATGGACATAAAGGTGTTGGCATCGACTAGTAAAGTTTTCTCTTGAGTGTCCAAATTCTGTCAGCTTCGGAACGAGGAGTTCGAAAGAATATTACTTACTCTTTAGCCTCAAGGCCACTCAGTTTCAGGCCTCAGTGTCCGCAACAGAGTCATTGATGGAGGTAATGGGCCTTATGCATTGGGTTAAGAAATGCAATTTATTATTTTAATTATTATTTCCTTAGTTTAATCATTAGGGGTTATGAATGATTAAATCAAGAAAATTATTTAACCGATCGGATCTGGTATTTCATGTGCCGTTAAGTCTTAAACAGAGAACGAGCATGAATACAACATTATTCGTACCTTGAGTCGTAAGCCTCCTTGGAGTCAACATAAGATTGCCTATCGTCCATGGTGTCGAAGAAAGGCATCTCGTCGTAGTCCTGCGCAACCTCCTGCTGAACATCCAGTGGCGCTGGCGGCCCCGACACCAGACACGGCTGCTGAACCATCGCCATGCCGTCACCACCGTCAGCCCCGCCGCAGGGATACTGCATCCACGCTGGGTTAGCACCGACGACGGTCCCACGCCCATCGACGTTGAAGCAAACCTCCTGCTGAGTCAAGGGCACTGGAGCACTGACATGGCCATTAGGCGGTGCCATGACGAGCTCCAGCCCCTGCGAGACGGCACCGTTCTGCTGCTGCTGCCGGTAGAGCTCGAGCTGGGCTTGCAGTGCGAGAAACTCCTGCATTTTATTTTATACGTGAGTTTGTTTTTGCATTTCAAAAAATGGCATCAACACAAAACTTTTGATTGTTCAAATAATAATTATGAAGAGGTTAAGTATTAATGTTACAAAATTATCATTTTTTGTGAAATTATTTCATTTTAAAACATTGGGTGATTAGACGAATTCTCGATACAGATACGACATTTGAGCCAATATCTTACCTGTCCTTCCTGCCAGATCTCGTTTCGAAGTTGGCATATCAATCCGAGACAGCCGCGCACAGGGTCCCGCGCCCGCTGGTTCGACTCGTAGATTATCGACCACATCGCCGTCGCCCTCTGCTCCGGCTCGATCTTCTTCAGGATCTTCAGGATGTTGCTGACGCCGAACAGCCTGTGCGCGTTCTGGAACACCTTCGGTTGGTCCGGCGGGAAGTAGGGCGCCAAGGGGCACTCCGACGTGCAGCGCCGCCGCTGGTACTTGCACGCTGCGCAGGCCTGGCTCGCGCTCCCCTTGAGCGTCATTCACGCCCTCGGCGATTTGTTCCTCTCCTTGGGCGTGATGTGCCCGACGGCGATGAGGAATATGAAGAGATCTCGGAACGGCACGGTCGTGGCTTTGTGGAGCAGTATGAGCATGTGTGGAGCTCGGGTTCCGATCGAGAGACCGGCGGGTTCCTTCCTCGAGGAGAGAGCTATTAAGGAGTGGAGATTGCGATCTCATGGTTTTTATAGATTAGGGTTTGCGAAGTTAGTGGTAAGTTGAGAAGAGACTGAGTAAAACAACGTATTTACGTGGTTATAATAATTACTGGTTATATTATATCTCCTTTGAATGTAACTGAATAATAATAAGGGTTATTATGGGTAAAAGTACCCAAGTTGTTCTGAAATAGAGCGGCATAGAGTAATTCAAAAATAGTGACAAAAGTATCTAAGTTCACCTTTTTGGTGAATCGGTAGATCTCATACATTTTTTCGCTAGTTTTTTGACATTTTCTCTTAGTGCTGACCTCAAGGCAAATGAAACGAATAAACGCAAATGATACCTTATTTTCGAACAACTTGAGTACTTTTGCTCGTAATAATCCTAATAATAATATCACTATTTTACGTAGTACGTATGACCACTCTGCATGAAATTCGGAACTAAAGTTGTAACCCTAATATAATGGAATTTGTTGAATTTGTTCAAAGGATACGTGTTTTTTTCCTCGAGAGGACCAATTACATGTGTTGATCAAGTGCAAGCTTGTTGACCAATATTATTCATATAATGCTATGAATTTGATACGGATATTCCGAATTTTATGTACTATCTTCTAGAAAGAAAGAAGAAATAGTTTTATTTTTTATTTTATTAAATGGCTAAGCTCGAAGAGTTTCTTTGGATTAAGATTAAGACGCGTAAAGCTAAATAATTTGAAAGTAAGTAAAATATTGTTATTAATTTATAAGTGTTTTTTGTGATGGTGTAATTTTTTATTTTTTATTTTTACTTCAAAATTCTCAATTTTCACTATTTTATTTCAAATCGATATCTATATTTTTTTTAAGCACTAAAAAATATTGCCTGTAAATGAACAAAACAAAATACCTAGAATTCCTAGTTCCCGGTATTCAAAAACAAAAACAAAAAAATAGTCGATATTTTGAGGTTCCATTAATAACTTTGAGAATCCCATATAAATTATGACTTGAATCAAGTTGATTCCTCGTTTTTTAACCGGTATTAGAAAACGGCAATAAAATAGCAACAATTAATTGCTTCGAACGAAAAGTCAAAGAAAACAGACGGAGAAAAAGCTTCATAGAATTATGAAAAGAGCATATATAATGAGGTCTTCTATCATTATTTTAGCGCCATGGTTTAATGAATCATTTTTTACTTTTGAAGCATGAAGATACTATAATGTGGTATGTTGTCACTTATCGCCACAGCCGGCTCGGGGCTATAGGCGAACTAGGCCCGAGTTTTTTTTTTCTTTTTAACTAACTAGGCTTGAGTTTCTTTCCGGAAAAAAAAAAAAAACACGAATTTCACCATTTTGCATATTCAGTCAACAAAATTGAAAATTTAAGAATAAGGTGCGTTATTTTATATACCTTATATTATAAATATATCTTTAAGAGGAGAAACACCTCTTGCTTACGCATGAAGAATGGGTATCCAAGCAGAAGAAGAATCATGGAGATGAATATTCTTCAAGCTCGTCGAGTCGTGGCGGGTACGGCGTAGATAGCTGATAACGTGGTGGCGGCCGAGGATGAGGGCGAGATCGTGACATGCAAGGTCGCGGTAGTAGCTCACTCCGCCAGGAAGACACCATGGCCCGAAGAGACAAGAGCACGATTAAGTGCTACAATTGTAAAAGCTCAGGCACTTTGCATCGAAATAACGCAGTAAGAAGCACGGCGAGGAAGCGAATCTGACAAGATTCCACAAAGACGAGCAAATGTTAACTTTCTCCCAGCTGGAAAGGAACGTTGAAGTGCGGAGAGACGAAGAGACGAGCGCCGAAGGCGAGATCAACGTTGAGCCCGAGCGAGAATCAGTCAGAGAGAAGACCGACGTGGAGAAGTCAGTCGACGTGAAGTCGAGGACAGAGCCCGAGCTGATGATGGCCGAGAAGAGGCCTAGCCCGGAGAAGATGACCACCGAGATGGTCATGCTTATTCGAGGATAAGGTTATTGCGAAATTATAGTTACGACATTATAATAAAGCTATAGTTATGAAACTGTAAATATAGCTACGAAATTGTATTATTCATAAAACTGTAAATATATTTACGACAATTCATTAACCTCAACCTCAGGATATTGTGCTTGTTTACTAGCGTCCGTAGGATTTTCAACCACAATAGTATGTCCACTAAACTGTATATAGAGTTACGAAATTTCAAAAATGTTCTAGTTATAAAACTATAAATATATTTAGGACAATTCAATAACCTATTGAACCTCGAGCCATTGTGCTTGTTTATGAGCGTCCATAGGATTTTCAACCACAGTAGTACGTGCAGTAAACTATCAATATAATTACGAAATTTTCAATAAAGTTGTTATAAACTGTAAATATATTACGAAATTTAAAAAACTTTAAATATATTTACAAACAAACGAGGCGATCGAGAAACGGTGAATAAACGACGACGAACCTCCACGAGAGAATGAGCGACAAACGATGGCGATCGAGAAACAACGAACAAACGACGGCGAACCTCCACGAGCAAACGAGCAAACCTCTGTGAGCGAACGAGCAAGAGAATCGAATAGGAGAAGCAATCGGCGTGAGAGGTCTCGAGGAGTGAATGATTAAATGACGGTATTACCCGGGCGACTACATTCGCCTGGGTGAGAAAGAAAGAGTGAGAGAAAGAGAGAGATCGCTGAAGGGAGAGTGAGAGGAGAGAGGAGGGAGGAGAGGGGGAGAAATTATTTAGGATTTTAATTTATTTTGAGATTTGAATTAAATTCATAAGATTAGTCAATGAATTTATAATAAAGGAAATAAATTTTAAAATTTTACATTTAAAATTAATCATTATCATGGTTAATTTGGTCAAAAAAATTTCATTACTAGGCATAAATGAGTTTTTTGAAACTATGGACAAATTTCTTAAACTTTTGGTTTTTTTTTTTGGCATTTTGTGGGTTTACTATTTAAATAATACCAATGCTATTGATTTATTTGTATTTGTTTTATGCGGGACTTTCCAAATCCAAGCAAATATGTATTATTAATGAGACATTGCTATTTGTTTCGTGTGGAACTTTCTTTTATTTGTTCCATGACATGATTTTATTTTTATTTTTTTAGTATTTTTAAGTTTTATCAACTCTATATATAAACTTAATAATAATATTCGTAAAATTATTTTAGAGGTTTTGTATCGATAATCATCGATAAGTATCAGTAACAATGAGCTATAGTTTTAGTAGTTTTTCATCAATAAACCTCAAAAACTGAATGCTACAATTGAAATAAAAATAATTTAAAACAAATATTTCACCATTTTACACATTCAATCAACAAAATTGAAATTTAAGAATAAGGGGCGTTATTTTATTCTCAGTGCCTAGATTTAATTATAGAATAAAACATATCGTTTTTATGTTTTGTTTTTTAAGTCCAGGTATATATGCTCACAGAGTCATGTATATATTAAGTATTAACTATATACATTTGAGAATTTCTTTCCCTGTTTAATACGAGCAGTATAATCGACCAAATCTACAACGAATAACATAAGTATTTTTACAGTAAATAATTTTAAAAAATATCCACATTACTTGACACAAAAAATCAGATAACTTATATTACGTTACATTTAGCATTAAATTGCAACACAATATATATATATATGCTAGGCTTTTTCACTCTCAGAAAGAGAATTTAAGTATCTAAGTATTGTAAAATGAATAATACTTAGATACTTATATAGATTACCGTATTTTTGGTTTTTCCAATTTTAGAACCGAAAGCCGCACTATTGAAGTTTAAAACCAATTTTACCAATTACCGATATATCGGTATTAAATTCGGTTTAAATTCGGTTTTAACCGCATTTTTATAAAACTCAATATAATCATCATATTTTTGAAAAATCAAATTAGTACTACACAATCTAAAATATAATAAAAGAACTAATTGATGAAATAATTCAAATAGAGTCAATTCTCTTGACATTTACTCATAATTATTCAAACGGGAAGAATAATTACACTAATAACAAAAATTGTTCAAAATAAAATAAGATTAAATGAATCAATGAATGAGAAAATTCATGCCAAAACATTGTTATATAGATATTGAATGCTAAAAGTCTTACATTTATTTATTTTTAAATGTATAAAAATATACAAATTTAATATCGGGTTAATCGGTAATCAGTAGCGGTTTTTATCGTGAAACCCGTAACCGCTACCATTTAGCAAAAAGCGGTAGCGGTTTAAACCGCATCTTTTGGTATTTCAAAAAAAATCATAAATTTTCGGTAGTGAAAAAATCGATAAATTAATGTTATCGGTTTTAAATTCGATTTAGGATCTTTTTTGTACACCTACAGTGACCTATTTCTTGGCTCACTTCAGCTATATATTAACCCTGCATTTTATTATCATATAATAATTTAGCTAAAGTCATCGATTAATTATTGATATCAAGTTTATCGTTCCAAAAATACCCCCACAATATTCCCTAAAAAGACGTGGAATTAATTGCTAATCAAACAATCAACAATTAACAAGTTTTTTTTTTTTTTCATTTTATTTTACTTAATTTTTAATGACATGGTTTTTTTTTTTCTTCACTCAATTAACGTAGATAGTGAGGCAAATGCCATCACATTTTATTTCACTGTAAAATGGTTAAGGCCGACGGTTATATAGCTCTTAATCCAAATTCACGACAAAAATCATGAAAACGTTTTAAACTCTCCCTCAAGACCAAATGCACGTGGTTGTGTTTCTTTGTTCAGAAAACTCCTCGACCGATACATCAAATAGCACAAAGCGACTCGTCAATCTTCAATCGAAATCGCAAAAGTACTCAATTCTACATAAACAAGTCTTTTATCTTTGATTTTCAAAATGATAAATATCATATCCAATCTCAATCCATATTAACAGAAAATGCTTCATAGTAATTAATTTACAAAATATATATTATGTGTAAATGAAATTCTAGCTAATTAGAAGAACAGATCTTTGTTTGCTTCCCATAAAAATATATAAATATAAAGATCTTGAAAATGATTCAAGCTTTGCTTTGCTGGAGAGACTTTGACCGGTCCTTCAAATTCCATCAAGACAATTATATAGTATATTTATATATACTATATACTCTATATATAATTATATAAATATATATATATATATGCATAATTATTCTTGCAGTTGCGAGCATTATTTAATAGATGACAGTTGGCATGTACATACTCGTACTTTTTTATAACTCACGGAAATTCAGAGAAAAGACTGGTTCAAGAATTCCACGTATATTATAAAAGTACATTCGTAAGCTTTGAACGTCACACTATTTGGGACAATAATGTTAAAATATTATTGATATGTTTCTATAGTTTGGACTTGGGAATAATACCTACATTAATGTTACTATAATATATGATACATATTTCAACGACGACGAGCTTAATTAATACTTGATAGATATATATAACTTTACTTATAATATACCGACCCTTACATGTTGATGCAATTTGATATTTAAATTTGATTTTTAGCAATAATGTGCTATATATTCTAAAAAATAGCACATTCCTCCGGTATCTTACCAATGATCGAGTCTTTTAATTAGTTTGCGACATTATTTTGCTTGCGGATATTTTCATCAATTTTATTAAGCTGTCTCAAATATGAGATTTTTTTATCTTAATATTTTAAAACAACTGGACTCGTTGATTGCTTTACAACAGACTCTGAATCGTGCATATTGATCTCAGTCGGTAATAAATTGACAAAAATTATCTTGCTAAGTCATAAGTTGCTATCGTTTTTTTTATCGGTTTTTAACACAATGTGCAATTTCAAGAAAGTACATGAAACATTGCTAACCGAAAATTAAAGTTCGATAGCCGCATGCAAAACTCAAGGGGTATTTCCGTCAATTATTCTTACTTTTACTATTATTAATCATTTTGTCTAAACATAACAATCGATTATTTACTTAAAAAATGGTCATTGAAAATTAATACACATCTAATTGTAAAAATAAAAACAACGCGACGCTCGTCGCAAGTCTCAAATCGCGGTTATGACCTCCGTATGATTTTAGCATAAAAACGTGGTCATTTTCTATTAAAATTTAAGACCTTCTATAATTAATCTTAATCATTTAGCATCTATATCTATAAAGTAGAACTAGATTTGATTGGATTAAGCCAATAATTAAGTCCTGCCAAAACAAAATGGGACCCTATTGTGTATATGTCGATATCACGCCAACTTAATTTCATTTAATTATTTCATTGCACTAGCTAAAAGGTTGATAGAGGTGTCAAACAGATTGGTTTTGCCTTTACATACATATAATTTTTTTTGGATTTTTTTTAAAAATATTTTTGTTCTATATATCTATATATATATATATATATTAACTAGTAAGGGATTTGGTGAGATCGTTTGTTTCCGAATAACCGAAATTAGTTAACGTGTGAAGAGGAAAAAGGAGCCGCCCTTAATAGGCAGCGTCGCAGGCGGTGTAAACGATCTAATTATTACATGCTTCGGGCTTCCGGCTTCGGTTATTTTTTAACTGAGAAAAGTTTAAGGTTTCTATATGTATAACATGTAGAATGTGCAAATATTTTAGCTACGATAAAGTTAATACATTTTCAATTTAAATATTCATTCTCGTTAAATCGACATAAAATAAGGAAATTTGAGAACATGTTTTAGGTACGTTGTTTTGAATGGAAATTTTCAATCACGAAGAGTTGAGTCGTTTCTAATTTAATTGTCGTTTTCTTAAAGATGACGAGCTAACGAATGCGTTCAAGTCTCTTTACATTAAAAACATTCAGGAAAAGTTCGGTCATTTATAGTTTAACTATCGACATATGATTAATTTAATATTAATCATATGCCTAATTTAGTGTTTAATTGCTTAAAACAACAAATTCTAATCAGAAGAAGGTCACATTAAAAGCCAAAAGTGCTTATTACATTATTAATGATTAGCTTTTATACACATTCTTCCTAAAATGTCAAAGTGGTCTTCATTGGTCAGCCGCAAGATAAGCATTACACAATTTAATTTTTATTGGCTATTTTTTTTTTTACTCATTATTAAAAAATAATGCCCTTATTTTCCCAGTCAAAGCTACTTATTCCATTTTTTCTCCTAAAAAATAAATACAAAATGGCAAATAAAACGCGTTCTTTTTTTCAAATGATTTGGAGAGGAATGCTGTCCAATATGTTTTGCTTATGAAGATTAATTTTTATTTTAATTCGATTAATTAGGCCTCGAAATATCAGACGAAAATGCTTATAATTTAATTTATTTGAGTGAATAATAATATCGATATCAGAAAAAGGAAGAATGGGAATCAATAATCTTTGGCCGCTCTTCTAGAATAATATATTATAAGTAAAATATTAACTCATAATAAAAACATTACTTAAAGAAAATAGTGTCTCAACTCTCAATAAATAAATAAATAAATAGCTGATTAAGTAGACAAATTTTCTTAACGAATATTTATGATGATACATTAAACATGGGACTAGCCATTTTTATATTTATTTTTGAAGTAATAGTTAATTGTATTATATTACTAATTGCATTAATTTGGCTCGTAAATTAGGAAGCTACATAAAACTACTATTAACTGATTTAATCCTTAAAAATCATCTCTAATCATTGTCTAAGTTTATCAAAGTACGACTAAATACAAATATTCAATAACTAAAATTCTTTATTAATTGAAGAAAAAAAATTCATGACCAAAATATCGATACTCATACCGAAAAATAAATTACAATCAATTCAGTATCAATATCGACCTCTAGACTCGAGAGATCTTATTTTACTCAATGCCGATCATTGTACCGAAACCTAATTCCGGATAAGTCGAGAGTTACCTTATTTCAATGAGCGTCATGTTGTTCATTTTTTAGACTCCCAACCGGAATCCGGGTATAGAAGACGGGATTTTCTACTCCGGGTATTTTCCGATTGCGGGTATAAAAATAAAAATAAAAATCAATTTTCAGGTATTTTTATATTCGAAAGTGGACCAAGATTTAACTACGAAGAGTCTTTGACTCTCTCTCTCTCTCCTCTGTGTCTTCTTCTTCTTCAATCGATCTTAACCCTAGAAACTCTCAGTCAATTCAGCTCTCTCTCTCTCTTGCAACAACCCTTTGCTTCACCGACCTCCATTGATCCGAATTCCCATGCTTCTGTGATCCGAGGAAGCCCGGCGATGGGTGGCAACGGGAAGCACAAGTGGAAGATCTCGTTCCGTTCTTCAGGCTCGAAAATGGAGGCCAACCCAAATCCCAGCAGCGCCGCCAGAGAGCCCCCTCCCAGGGACTTCCTCTGCCCCGTCCACGGCTCGCTCATGGCGGACCCGGTCGTCGTCGCCTCCGGCCAGACCTTCGAGCGCGTCTCCGCCGAGGTCTGCCGCGACCTGGGCTTCGCCCCCAAGCTCGCCGACGACGGCGGCGAATCCAGGCCCGACTTCTCCGCCATCATCACCAACAAGGCCATCGCGTCGACGATCGCCGCGTGGTGCGACTCCGCCGCCGTGGCCCGCCCGCTCCCGCCGGACCGCGCCGCCGTGGAGAAGCTCGTGAGGTCGGCCATGGCGGAGGAGAATCGCGGGCTTAGGGTTTCCGAGAGGGAGCTGATCCGGAACCTGCCGGATCAGCCGCCGGTGACGTTCTCCCACGCCGACACGGAGCTTGGGCCGCGGATCAACCACCATGACGGAATCCATAGCCAGTTCTACTCGAGCTCGTCGGAGGAGTCCGTGGTCTTGACCTCGGAGAATCCGACCACTCCTCTCCCCTTCGCGACTCGCCCTCTCTCCTACAACCACAATTACTCCTCCTCATCGTCGTCGGAGATCGCCGAGCTCGAATCGCTTGCTCCGGCGTCGGCGGAGGAAGACGAGCTCACGAAGAAGATGAAGAGCCACGTCGTCTCCGAGCAAGAAGAGGCCGTGATCGCTCTGCGGAAGCTCACCCGAACCAGAGAGGAGACCCGGGTGCTCCTCTGCACGCAGCGGCTCCTGCACTCGCTCAAGCCGCTGATCGGCTCGCGGTACGCCGTCGTGCAGACGAACGCGATCGCGGCTCTGGTCAACCTCTCGCTGGAGAAGCCGAACAAGGTGGCGATCGTCCGGTCCGGGTTCGTCCCGTACCTTATTGACGTCCTGAAATCGGGATCGAGCGAGGCGCAGGAGCACTGCGCCGGTGCGATATTCAGCCTGGCGCTTGACGACGAGAACAAGATGGCGATTGGCGTCCTCGGGGCGCTGCAGCCTCTCCTGCACGCCCTCGTTCGGTCTGAGAGCGAGCGGACGCGCCACGACTCAGCCTTGGCGTTGTATCACCTGACATTGGTACAGAGCAACAGGGCAAAGCTCGTGAAGCTCGGTGCCGTCCCGACTCTGCTCGCGCTGTCGCAGGCGGGCTCGTCGGCGAGCCGGGTCCTGCTGATTCTGTGCAACTTGGCCGTCTGTCCAGAGGGGCGATCGGCGATGCTCGACGGAAACGCAGTGGAGTGCTTCGTCGGAATGCTGCGGAGGAAAGAGGGGACAGACTCGGAGTCGACACGCGAGAACTGCGTAGCGGCTTTATTCGCGCTCAGCCACGGGAACATGCGTTTCCGGGGGCTAGCGAGGGACGCGAGGGCAGTGGAGGTGCTGAGGGCAGTGGAGGAGACGGGCAGCGACCGCGCAAGGGAGAAGGCGCGCCGGATCCTGGTGATGATGAGGGGCCGCGGCGCCGACGAGGACGAGGACAGCATGTGGCGGTCGGTGGTCGAGTCGGAGCCCGGCGTCGGCGGGACCGGCGCGTCCCGGTACCGAGTCGGGGCCGTTAGGAACTTGCACGGTGCGAACTCTACCACGTTTTGAACTTGATAATATGCTTTGATTTCGGGAATTCCGTTAAATTTGTGTCTTATTGTTGATGGGGTTTTGGGATTAATCTCAGTAGATCGATAGAATTTGTAAATTGTTGTCTTTAAAAGGTGTAATCTTTAATGGTGTGTTTCGATTTTTTTGTTGGGGATTCCAGTTCTGAGTCCTGAATTTTTGTGGGTTTTGCTTTGTTCTTAGAAATGTAGACTGTAAATTCCTGTTCTTGTTAAGAAAATAAGAAAAGGTGTAATCTTTATTCTTCAAGTAAAAGAAAGGGGTCATATTGATGTTGTTAACATATTTGAAGGGGTCATTTGTAAAAAAATAAAGTTTGGTAGTTTCTATGAAGATAACATGTATATTCCAATGAGTGGTTTGGCTAAGATCCATTGCTTACCAGTTATTAAAGACTAAATAATATAAATTAATTGATTCAAATACTCCAATAATATAAGCTTGTCTTTGTCTGGTATACATTAATTATTTCTCAGTCTCTGTTGAGTTCTGACTTTTAATTACAATTGCTGCCATGAAGAATATTTGGAGGGCTTAAGAGTTTTGTGGACTTTATAAAATTTGGCATCCTAATTAGTTAAGGTCGCGGCCGCGGGCAGGCACGGACTGCCCGCGCCCTTTGTTCACCTTGTGTGGTGGTGGTTAGAGCTTTACATTTTCATCGCCAAAACGCATCGCGACCCATCGCGGTGATTTTCGGCGCGGCGCGACTCTTCGCGATTCTGAGCTTCCGATCGCGATTCGTCGCGACTCTCCCCCTCTCTCTCTTTCCCGCTCTCTCTCTCTCTCTCTCCGTCTCACAGAACTCTCTCTCTCTCTCTCACTCGCGCGACTCGCCACGACGCGTCGCGACGTTTTTTCTCGCGATTCTGGCGACTTCGTCGCGACGGGCCACGACGCCGTGGTGTGCAGCACTAGTGGTGGTGGTGCGGGTACTTATGCTCATCTTCTGCTCGGGCAAGAACTGCCCGTGCCTGTGTGCTGACCACGGGCGGATTTCAGTTTGTCTTTTTAAATGTGGGTGCGGTTGTCTGTGCTGCACCCGGAAAACGCGGAACGGTTATGCTCTCATGTGGCTGACCTTTTACGGCCTCGAGTAATAGTAATCCTAATCAAGGTTTAAGTACGTGAGTTTGTGGTAACTCTATTTCGATATAACGTTTTTTTTTAATTGTTAAAGAAACCGTAAATTTCATCTTGTTCAAGAAATTTCATATTTTCTTCAACTTTTTCATATAAACTTTTACATGATTTATCAAACCTTTCTAATTCTAAAACCCCATTTCAATAAGGAGTTCTTTTCTTCAAATATATGACATTATTATTAAATTTTTAGTAGTATTTATTTAGGGTAATTAGCGGCATAAGTAGCCAATGTTTTCAAATTTTCTTAGGCATGATGCCAATGCCCAAAAACGACGGCAAAAGTCCCCAATGTGCACTAATCACTGTAATCACAAAATTTCATCCAAATAATTGGATGATTGTTAGTCAAATGATGATGTGGTTAGTGTTGACTGACACGCGGACATATACGTGGCACGCCATGTCGTCATTTTAAAAAAAAAAAATTGCCACGTCTTTTTTATTTTATTTTATTTTTAATTTTTTTTACGGGGACTACTTATTTTCTCACCCTCTCCCACGTTGCCACGTGTACTCTCTCTCTCTCTCTCTCTCCTAAGTTGTCCCACGTGTCATCCAAATAAGTAATCAAAATATTTTGTATTTGTATTTTGGAACCATGACCAAACCCATATAAACAAAGCACTAAATTACTACATCAAAGGTATTTGGAGTCAAAATGTAATGGATATAACAATTTAAATAGCAAACATATCTATTAATATGTGAGACATCTTGCCGATGGGTATGCCGATGGAAAAATTGTAAAAAAAAAGAAATACCGCATGCCGCATATACCGCACTTTTCGCATGGGCATACCGCATGCCGATGGGGTTTTCGACGGATATTCTGTAAAAAAATATTTGAGTATTTAAGCAAGATATTTATATAAGTTCAAAACTACATATTTAATAAATACAAGATATTCGTAAATTAAATATGTAGGTGACATGTATAATTAAGTCACTTTATTAGTTAAAATGTATAATATTAAGTCAAGTTATTATGTGAAGTGAATATGTATGTTAATTAAGTGTGTAATATTAAGTGAATATGCATGTTAATTGTATATGTATGTTAACAAATTTAATATTAGTTGAAGTGTATAATATTAAATGAATATGTATATTAAGCGTATATGTATGTTAGGTGAAGTTAATATGTATTTTAAGTGTATAATATTATTTGAAGTGTATAATATTAAGTTAAATTATTAGATGAAGTGTATGTGTATGTTAAGTGTGAATGTGTGATATTAGTTGAATGAATAACAAAAAGTCCCACATTGATAGATGACAAGAGTTTAGTGATGTTTATATACCAAATATTAGGGACAAAGGCTTGGGCCCTTTGGGTCATAGGATTTTGTGGATGGGGGAGGACTCACACAAATGTTACACCACCACATGCGCGCGCCGCCGTGCCGGGCCGGGCCGGGCCGGGGTGGGGTGCTTTTGTGTGAGTATAATTATTTTTGCCAAAAGTTTAATTGGTATTTTTGCCAAAATCTACCAAAAATATAATTTTTAGCGAAATTCCATCCAAATTTCGCAATTTTTACACTATAAAACGCAAAAAGATTTTCCACACCCGTGCCCATGCGAATTTCGCGAAATTTGGTAAAAAGAAAGAGAAACGACAGGGTTTTCGAACTGCAAACCCTCGAAAAACGAAATTCGAGCGAATAATTAAATAAATAAAATGAGTTTAGCATAGCTACTGTAACTAGCTTATTTTGATTAGTAAACATGATGATCATAAATCTATAGAAATTTAAAAAAATAAATAATGTGACTCGACTAACGTAAACCCTTTTGATTGTTCAGAATTTTTATACTTATCTTGATAAAGTCCAACTATATAAAACCAAACTTTACATAATGTGGATTACTTGTTATGCTAATTATACAAGATTATTTCATATTGGTTTAGTTAATTATACTTATCTTGATATGTTTGCTATTTAAATTGTTATATTCATTACAATTTGTCACCAAATAACTTCGGTGGTTTAGTGTTTTGTGTCTTTGGGCTTTGGGTTTCAACCTTATAAATGCAAAAAAAAAAAAAAATGCTAGCTATTTGGATGACACATGTCATAGTGTGGGAAATAGAGAATGGACACGTGGCAACGTGAGAAAGCGAGAAGAAAAGTGGGCCAGGTTAAAGAATCGCAAAAAAAAATGATGTGGAAACAAATTAAAAATGACGTGGCGTGCCATGTGATTGTCCACTTGGCGGTCAACACTGCCACATCATCAGTTGACTAACATCCATCCAATTAGTTGGATGGAATTTTGTGATTAGAGTGATTAGTGCACATTAGAGACTTATGCCGTCGTTTTTAGGCATTGGCATCATGCCTAAGGAAATTCGAAGACTTTAGCCACTTATGCCGCTAATTACCCTTTATTTTATTACGATAATTTCATCAATGTGCCAATCCATTTTGCAGTCTACACATAAAATTAGATCGGTACAATCAATATAGATTTTTTTAAAACCTTACAAAAATCTCATCGATGTATTCGTATCGTTAATAGGTATAACCGTGCTGTAAGTGAACTGTAAAACATTGATCTAGTTAATTATGTAGCATGTATATATGATAAATTGAAGTGGGTATATAACTTACAATCATATCGAATTGCTAAAGAATTAAAGATATTGTTATTCTAGAATAATAGAATGTCGTTTTTGTTTTGTCAAGAGAGTTTATTTGGTACTAAAACTATAGATAATTGGTGGGGCAAGTCATGCACAGCAAGCAACACAAATGACAAGTTCACTTTTGCCCTTTAAGCTCTCATCCTTTTTCACTTTTTTATGCAAAAGATTTAGGAAAATTAGTTAAATAACTTCAATCTTTTTGTCAAACTTGACAAAAGTGGATGATTTTCATTAAAGTTGGTAGCTTTTTAGAGCCACCTGAGTATATAGTGAAGGATAAGATTAGCTCTATTTTTTCATTTAAAAAAATGCTTCTCTATGTTACTTCTTTCATAGCCCCTTCTTTTTTTATTTTTACAATATATATATAGATATATGTATATGTGTATATATATATACAATTTATCGTCAAAGTGATAGAGAATGAAAGAGTAATTTAAAGTTTAAACAAGCAATAGAGAATATCTAAAATGCTTTGTCAAAAAGTATTATCAGCAACATGTTGCATAAAATATTGTAATTCGACTTTTGGTCTAATTGCTTCTATGATCTTATTTTTACTTATTACAAAAATGGACAAATATTATTAGTCATCACTTATTTTATATTAGTGTTTTTACCTGGTTTTCATTTAGTAAAATAATAACATACTATTATATTTGTATCTTGTCTCTATCTAGTAGTCTCTCCGGTAAATTTTTAAAGAATTTTTAAAAAATTCATTTGGTACCTTTTATATGATGGCTAAATAAAAAAAAAATATACAAGATTTAAAACATATTTCAAAATGAATTGTGTTTATCTTTTGTATTTTTATCCATTGCTTATGATTTGTATTTTTGTTCATATTAGACTTCTCTAGACTATCGTGTCAAAAGTATAATTTTCGTTAAATCAACATCAACTTGCGTTACGTATAAAAATAAATAATGTAAAGACTAAAGTTATAAATTATTTAAGAATAAAAACAAAAACATATAATATAAGACGTTAAAGAATATTTTTCAATACGAATTATTTTTTTTTTCTTATTTATAATTTATATCTTCTGCAAGATGAAAACGTGGAGAAATTTATTGTCGTTTCTCGATTAAATGCTAAAAATGAGCAAAACAGTGTCGTTTTTCTTCCAACCGATAAACGACGTGTCTCCTTAAACATCGAGTGTAACCGTACGACACGTCGTTTATGGTGAGCCCATCAATGTCGAACAAAAACCAAACCAAACCAAACCAAACACCTTGCAAGCTTCGCAAGAGAGCTCATCAATGTCGAAATCACGGAAGAGGAAGACCCAGATCGAGCTTCCAACGCAAGAGCTCGAAAAACCCACCACGCTCGCCGAGCCCGACCCGTACCCGGATCACCCGTGGCCGAGCCCGACCCAATGCGAGGCCGTGAGGGACGAGCTCCTGGCTTTCCACGGCTTCCCCAAAGAGTTTGCGAAGTATCGTCGAGTCCGACCCGGCGGAGATGACCCGAATGGCGACCCAAAGTCTGAACCTTTGGGCGGCGGCGACCCGGAAGAGGCCGTTCTGGACGGTTTGATCCGGACTGTGCTGTCGCAGAACACCACGGAGGCCAATTCTCAGAGGGCATTTTCGTCACTCAAGTCTGCTTTTCCCACTTGGCAAAGTGTATGTCTTTAACTCATAATCTATGAATTCAATGGGGTTTCTTGGCATTGCATCATTGATGATGATTTGAAGCTTAATCCATGGTAGAATTTTTTAAATTTTTTTTGGAGTATTTTGTTGCTACATTAGTGGTTTATAATTAGAGGATTATTATGAGCTTTGTTAAGTTTTGAACTAGCTAAATTAGAGAGTAATTAAAGTGAAAGTTGATTGTTTTGTGTGTTTAATCAGTTTGCTTTGGGAGTTCAAGTCATATGATTTATGATTAGTTGTCTAAATTGATCTTATTAATGAAATTATGGATTGCAATGGCGGTTTTTCTGAGATTTCGAGTATCGTAAACATGCGATTCAGTTGGTAATTCTAGGTGCTAATTACCGGTCATGGTTTCTGATGAATTGCTTGGACTTTGAAGTGAATTTTGAATTCCTTTTAACTCTTGGGTACTATTACCGCCAGGAAAAAAATATATGACCCATGCTGCTTCAGTTTTACCTAATATTGGGTACTTATGCCGCAATTATTTCTGTAAAAGGTTTCGGATGCTGATTCGAAGTCCATAGAGAATGCTATAAGGTGTGGAGGATTGGCCCCAACCAAAGCTAGGTGTATAAAGAACACGTTGAGTTGTTTGCTTGAGAGACAAGGCAAGCTTTGCTTGGACTACCTGCGGGATTTCTCCACCGACGAGGTCAAGGCCGAACTGTCGCACTTCAAAGGAATCGGTCCCAAAACGGTTATAATCCTTCGCGAGAATGTGTCCCAGTCTCACTGTTATCTGGTAATAAATATTCATAGCTTACCGATTTGTTTTGAATGGCAGGTCGCTTGCGTTTTGATGTTCCAACTCCAACGGGACGATTTCCCCGTTGACACACACGTGAGTCGGGGTTGAAGTTTTATGACCGGTTAACTCTTTTTACCGCTTTAGAGCCGAGATGTTTTTGTGAAATCGTTTTCATAAATCACGACCAAGAGCGATTTTTCTATATATGTATATAATTTGGATATTCCAGTTAAAATCAGTATTAAACCGGTATCTTTATCTGTCTCGGTTTAAAACCAATTAAATACTTGTTTCCGAAATAAACAAAAAAAAAAAGTTTCTGGAAAACCGATACCACGAGTGGGAGAGGTTTTTGAATTTCTCTGGGACCGGGAGGAAAAATTGTCAAAACTTCCATGATTTCATTGAACTTGAATCGTTAGTTTAACGTGATTTCATTGCGATGCTAACTTTTATGTTCTTCGCAGGTGTTTGAGATTGCGAAATCCTGAGGAATTGTCAAAACTTCCATGATTTCATTGAACTTGAATCGTTAGTTTAACGTGATTTCATTGCGATGCTAACTTTTATGTTCTGCGCAGGTGTTTGAGATTGCGAAATCCTTAGGAATTGTCAAAACTTCCATGATTTCATTGAACTTGAATCGTTAGTTTAACGTGATTTCATTGTGATGCTAACTTTTATGCTCTGCGCAGGTGTTTGAGATTGCGAAATCCTTAGGTTGGCTTCCGAGCGTTGCGGAGAGGAAGAAAGCTTATCTTCACCTCAACAACCGCATTCCCAACGAACTGAAATTCGACCTGAACTGCCTTATATACACGCACGGTAAAATCTTCCGGCAATGCATCAAGAAAACGGGTGACCCGAAGAGAAAAGAGTCAAATGGCGTACCGTGCCCGTTGTTACCTCACTGTAAAAGCTCTTAGGTCAAAATCACTTTAGCTATTTGTGAAGCAAGTTTTTGTTTTCGGTCATATGTATATGTGAACGATTTTATATAAGAAATTCCGCCAAATTTCGTTTAGTTTCTTTAAAAATAATAAAAAGCAGAGAGACTCGAAATATTTAAATAAATTCCGCCAAAACATTTTCTAAACAGAAATTGAATAGCCGGTTTTTTTTTTTACAGAAACTAGAAGGGAACATTGGGTACATTTATTGAATTTACAAATACCACTTCCATTTTTATATATTGTTTATAATTATGCACTTGTTATTTTTTTTTATTTTTTTTCATGTGGACTCTCTAAAATATTGTCGTATTCAGATTTACTGTGTCGTTTTTTTGACAATATTGTCGTTTTCTCGCCTGACACTTCTTCAAAAACTACAAAGCATTATAATCTTAATCATCATATTCCATACAACGAATACGTCATGTCATGGTTTCTATTGATTGTCACTTAATGAGTTTGCTTACATATAAGCAAACTAAATATTAATTACAACAAAACCTAAATACAAACTAATGCTATAGTATATATATATATATAACATATGATGCCGAAAAGGAAAAGAAAAAAGAAAAGACAAATTACAAAATGATTTATCCACCATCCTTTATAATATAAAGGCCTCATTATAAATTTATCCACAATGTTTATTTTCGCCGGAGTCTTCTGTGTTTTGTCCCCCGAAGACGTCGTAGGCTTCTATGTTCTGTTCCTCGACGTCGTTCACTGGCTTATTCTTTTTGTACTTACAGTAGATTATAATTAGCTGGAGCATTCCTAAGATCAGCTTCACGAAATCTAGAATCTGTAATATCACGAATGATAAAATTATGAATATGAATATGAATAATTCTTCATAGAAAAGAAACTAAAGAAGTGAATATTCTATTGCTATTTAGTAACTGAAAAATACCAAACTCATTCAGTCCTTCCTTCGAAAGCTATGACGGCTCTTCTCCAAAAGACGTTCGACAATACAAGAGAAATCGAATGTATCCGAAACTCTAGATGCTAAGCCCACACTCTAGCTTCCCCAACAAGACTAACAAAGAAGTTTGTCAACAAGAAAAATGGGAAGCTTACTCAACAAGACAATAAAGAGAAATGACATCTAAAGCATAAAAGAAAGAACAAAATAGACTTAGAGGGGTCTCAATGCACCAAGTATTTTAATCTTCATTTTCTGTTTTTTGATGAAATGATTCTGTGGCCTATCAAATTCTTCTAACAAAGAAAAACAAACTAGTTTAAATTCTCTGTTAATGAAAAAAATGGTTCAATTAACAAACCCATGCCAAATAATCCCACTCTTAAACGAGGGCATACCGATGTTAAAGGAACCTCATACAGAATTAATTTGCTATCATCTTACAATCTATAAAATTTTGTGTGAGACCTTACCAAGATTTAGCATTAGGATAGGGCTTCCACTTTGCCATATATTTCTGCATAGCCCTGCAAACAAAAATAACAATAGTTGTTCAAATATTAGATGCTTCGATATAAAAGAACAGGGCATATGAATGCATAACATGTCTAAAATCAATCAATCACCTCAACGAGCTTGTGTATCTTTCCACGGGAGGAAGCAAGATATTGTTGGATGGATTCCGTTGAAGTTGGTACAAGTTCAAGCGGTAAGTTAACAAGTACCTTGTCAACTGCTTTCTTAACTATCTTGTTATGTGCACCCTTGCTGAGAAGACCACCACGCCACTTAGGTTTCAATATTTCTTTCACTAGTTCTATCAGAGCAGCACGCAAATGCCTGAGTTCACGAGATTCTTTACTCTCGTTCTGCTCCACGATATCCTTTCTCGCGACAACATTATTCCCCGACCCTCGGTTTTGATGTTGATGTCTTATATCGCTGGTTGCTTCGGTATCTTTTAAGGAAAATGAACCCAAATAATTTTCTTGTTTCCTCGTGGCACTATAATCCCGGCCAGAAGAGGTTCCCACAACCTCAACTCCATTTAATTGCATATCTCTCCCGTGGAGTGTATTATGAGAAGATACAGACAATGTATCATCGTTGCGTGCCAGGCGGTTGATATCAAAAACTACCTCACAATTGTTTTGATGAAATGAGATCTTCTCGATTGATGACCCTCGACCATAGAAAGAAGGTTTCAAGGATGTATCCCCAACCTTAGGTGACTCAGTATTATCACAAAGGGGATCATACATGCTTTCTGGAACAGATAGCATAGAGCGAATCAAGAAAGATGGTCGAAAGGGGATTGATGGCTCCCAGTTAGTTAAGGAAATTTTCCGCTTTGTTGAGGGTAAACTATCCAATTTAGAATCAGGAAAGCGAGAAGAGAAATTGCGCAAGGAAGAAGATATTGAATCAAAACGAGTATTGCCCATTGAGGGAAAGTTGAACGGTCGCGAAGATCCAATCCAAGATGACATAGAATTCGACGATAGTGCACCTGTAGTTGAAGAAGATAGGCTTGACCCAGGAACGGGGGAAATCCTTTCTAGTGAGTGAAGTCGATAATTGTGTGGGGGTAAAGGTTGGAAGCCAGCTACTTCCTCCATGCTTCTCGACAGAGAAAATGAGTTCCCGAACTTATGACCGGACAAATAAGCATTCTCCGGAAGAAATTTATCCTTGAATAAAGAGCCGTCTCTATAAGCGAGAGAGCCATGGTCGCCAAATTCATTTTTTGACCTACATGGCCTCTTAATCTCACTTCCCGAGTCTTTATTGGGGATAGATAACATTTCATCTCTCTTAAGAGACTTAAATTTGGGCATTTCGGGAAGAGGATTAGGCATCCCTGATCCAGCCCCATGTTCTATTAAACCTGTTACATGCAAGCCACCTATTAGAACCATCGTGATAGAAGGCTTATATGTAACTTGGAACGTACTTAACATTGTAAAGAAATCCGAGGAATAATCATTAGTCTTTCATATAATCTGATTTAGTTTATCATTTTTAACCTCTTTCTAGATTTTCTATAAGGTTCCAAGTACTTCTATTCTCAATATACAAAGACTTATGATATTGTAATGACTATTAAATTCCTCTTTATTTATAAATGTACCTTTATGAAGGTCTTCTTTTTTACAAACTTCAGAGACATCGCTCTCCGCCTGTGGTAGAGCGTTCTTCGCGAAATTTTTAACGTGAAGGAACCGACATGAACTACCTTTGATGCACCAGCCTTTAGCATAAAAGTCGCAGAGGACCCCTCCCGTCGGGGGTTGGTTTGGACTTTTTTTCTCCACATTAGAGGGATTTCTCGGGTGTCCACCCGATGCATCAGATCCGAAAACCCTAAAATACGAACACAACCGTCACCACACAAGGAACGAAAGTAAAAGGAGAAGCCAATGTACTGGTTCTCCGAAAGAAAAGCTCAAAAACAAAGTGAACTCCATCACCCAACCTCAACTCTGTTCGGCGATCTTTATCGCAGGCTTGCACGCCTGCTTCCTTTCCATCGTCGATCGAAGGTTCCGTCACCGGCTGATCAACCACCGAGTCGCCACTTCTTGCAAGATCCAAAACTCTCTCTCCGGCAGACGAACCAGACCCCAATCTCCCATCACCAACCTAAGATTTCACGAGCAGTAAACTTATATCTAAGCTCGAAATCACATAAAAGCTTCAAAACCCTAACTCTAGCCCGAATCTTCCAAACCCAATCAACTCGACTATCAGCAATTCGAAATCATTCGATACGATTTGTAGAAAGATTCAGAGATAGAGAGAGAGAAGAAGAAATAACTGAAATACCTGAACGGCGTCGGAGGGGTTGACCGGAAGCAGAACGGAGTCGCCGGCGAAGTGCTCCTTCTCCGGCGAAGAGGCTGCCATCGGGAAAGGGAAAACGGCGGTGGGAATGTGAGCCTCCGAGCCCGAACGGAGGCGATTGAGCTCAGAGAGGAATGAATCACTTCTGCAATTTTATAGGGACCAAACCAATTAATTTTTAGTTAATTTTAGGGGCAATTAAGAGACTAAATTGATCTCTTAATTAGATTAATTACTGTAAAGATAATTTGGGTAAAAGTTCCTAACTTTTAGTTAACGGGCTTGGAAAGATCTTATTTTTTGGACAAAGATTCACAATCAAACGAGGTACCAGGGGTGAAACCGGAATCGGGAACCGGGAATTTGACAAAATTTTGACTCTGTCCCGGAAAAACCGGGACACGGATTTTCTGTCCCGGTTCTGGTTCCGGTTCTGAAATGTCCTGGTTATTTTTAAACCGGAACCGGGACACATATTAAAATCCTGATTCTTTTAGGCCGAAAACCGGGACAAAATCCAGGACTTAACAGGGACAGAAACCAGGAAATTAAACCAAATCCAAATCCAAAATGCAAAATTAACTAATCCGAGTACAGGGAGAATGATTGAAGAAAAGAAAACCCAAAAAAAACCCGACCTGCTTCCTCGCCGAGCTCACATCGTCTTCCTAAATCTGCACTAACTTACTTAACTCGCCGAGAATCAATGGAATCAGAGGTCGAGCGAATCAACCAAAGAGAATCAAACAGCGAGAATCAATGGAATCAGAGGTTGATTCTCTTCGATCAGAGAATCAACCAAGAAACAACGAGAATCAATGGAGAACCCTAACCAAACAATCGTCACTTACTTAACTCGCCGAGGTCGAGCGCCGAAGGAAGCCGCGATAGAAAGCTGGGAAGCCTGCGAGCAGGGAGATGTGGCGGCGAGCGGCGAGCGGCGAGCGGCGAGCGGCGAGGAACGGCGAACGAACCAACCAAGTGAAAGAGAGAAAGAAGCTTAAATGGGCTGACATATAAATAAAACGACAATTTTAGAACAAAACGACATAAAATCAGAACCGGGACAAAAGGAATTTCATATTTTTATCTGGTTTTGGTTCTGGTTTTTCAAACCGCAATGGGGACGTCTCTTTTCGAGGTTTGGTAAAAAAAAAAAACTGATTTTTTACTCAAAACGATCCGGTATCGGTACCGAGACAAAATCGGGAACTGAGTACAAAAATTTCACCCATACGAGGTACGAACCATGAATTCTGTCGGTCTCCGTCCTATGCCGTGGCGGCCACGTGTGCAGTATAGGGCTTCCAAGTGGCAATGTTTACGGCTGTTGAAAAAATTGGATGAAATTTATCATCACTGCACTTTTTAAAAACATTGGCTAGTTTCTTCGTTATTAAAAAAAACAATTAATCTTCACAAAAAAAAAAACAATTAATGAACCCATGCCGCCGGTTGTCGTATGTTTTACTTGAATAATCTGTTTTTATTAACCTCGTTATACATATATATATATATATATATATATATATATTACACACATTAATAATCTGTTTTTATTATATAACCAGTGTTTATTCTTTAATAATTAAAGAACACTTAATAACCTGTCTTTCACATATATCAATCTAATTTTTAATAAACAATAAAACAGTTTTTAATAAACCGTTTTTTATGAAAAAATTATTCAAAATTTATTTACAAAGTAGTTAACATGAATTTAATTAGTTAAATTAGAGTGAAAAAATAAATAGAAAAAAGGGGATTGTAGTATAAATAAAGTTGCATGGTTAAAACTATTCCCCAAAAAACTTAATCGAAACAAAATCATGTTGAGGTAAAGAAAAATAATATAATCATGACATGAGGATGAGTAGATGAATTAAAATCATGTTAATACTCATCCTTATATCATTAAACTAAAGGATAAGTCCTTCTCGTCTATCCATTTTCTATAATACTTCCTTCGTAGATATTTTTGTCACTTATATATTTGTATCCATCAGTGATTTCTGCACTATTATTTAGCATTTTATTGGGAATCCCAAGGGTGCATTTGGTTATGTCTCTTAAATTAGTCTTTTATTTTAGTTCCAAACAGTGTCATATTGGTTTTGCAAACCACGTTTCGTTATCAGTTGTCTCTGTTTCATAAGACCGGGCTCGCATACCACTGGAATTTTAATGAAGGAAAACATAAAACACCTTGAAGTTGTCTTCTGTCTTTGGTCTTCAACTCAATCATACAAAATAAAACCATAATAATATACTATCATTCTAATAGTATTATATTATTTATACTACGAAATTAACCCATATAATAAAATCATTAAAAAAAATTATATATAATTATATATTTTAATGATATTACTATCATATCAACAAATAAACTTAAATTATGTATTTATTAAATACTAACTTAATTACAATGATATATAAACTCTTGAAACGGAGTATTTACTACTTTATATTACATTATTTAAACATGTAATAGAGTGATGAAATATGAATAATTTTGTATTGTGACAAAAAAAATTAGACATTATATTGATATATATTACTTTTAAATAAAATATACTTTATTTTTAGTATCATAAGTTGCGTGTTACTGTATTTTTTTCATTTAAATTCAATCACAGATTAACAAAAGACTAACCAAACAATGTTTCAAAAATCATACTCCCAAACTAATTTAGTAGACTAACCTCTTAAAAAACAAATAGACTTAATTTGTATTCATTCAGATTTAGATATCGCATCTTAATATTTGCATTAAAATTTAGACGTCTTAATCTTAATGTAAACAAACACACTCTAATTCAGTAATCAGTTAATTTAATTTATCTAGATATTGAAATTTAAGACAACCAAGTCAATTAAACTTGAAAACGGAGGATTTTCAAATCATTCCCAGAAATTATCCAGATCTTGAAATGAAATTGCTGAAAATAAAAGGACATAATTAAAATGTTCTCCCACTGATTTCTCCATAATACGTCTCCACTCACTTCTCCGAGTGTCTTGGTCAATTGCCATCAAGCTTTTTCCTTAGGAGCGGTAGCTGAAAAGATAAGAAATTCATGTTAGTTATTTCTGTGAATTCTTGATTCATCGAGAGATATAATTCTCTTTAACATTCATGATAGAAACTTCATTGGTGAAGAACTCACCAGTTTCTTTCTTCTTCGCGGCTACGAACGGAGGACACTCCCTTTTCCAATGTCCATTTTCCTTGCAGACAAAGCACTTAGTTTTGCTTACGTCAACAACCTTCTTGCCTTTCGTGGCATATATATATATATATATATATATCCACATAACAACAGAGAATACTGATGTCGAAGGACGTTGTATTTCAACCCGGATTTCACAAAAGTGGATACAAAGAAAGCGCTACGTAGAGGCGCGCAAAAATCCGCACCACGCTCAGCGGTATACAAACTAAGTGGAAATCCGAAGAAATACGTACATCGGTGAGAAGTAACATCAAAATGAAGCGTCGCGTGAGACGCACAAAAAATACCGCGCCACGGACAGCACCATACACACTACATGAAAACCCGAGAAAATACATACATCAATAATTAATACTTCAAAAGGAAGAGCTACGCGATCGCCTATCAAGGGTATGTGGTCCAGTGGTGGTGGTTCCTCAATTCATGGAGGTTAGGGTTCGATTCTTATCCCATGTTTTAATACCCATATTTTTTTAAATGCTGACATGGCGGGGAGGAGAGAGAGAAGTGGCTGATGTGTCATGCCACGCGGGCAAAATAACGGAGGCTTAACGGTTAGTACATTTGGCGTTAACGGAATAAACTTTTGGTATTATAGCCACTAAAAAAAACTTTGAGTATATAATTAAAAATAAATAAAACTTTAGATATTTTAGTCACAGTTTACCCTAAATAAAATATCAGAAAACTGCTACATTTAACGCAGCACCACAAAAGAACGTCTCTCTCTCACTATCCCGTGTTTTATCCTTTACGTGAGTGAGTATTTGGTGTGTGTGTTCAATACTTCTCGCTCGCTCGTTTCTGCACAAACATGCACCAGCCACCATCGAGTTAAGGTTCCGGGTCTCTGCGAGATCACTCACCTCGGCCGGCGTTGAGCTCGACGATACTAGCATCACGATTTCCGGGGGCAGGTCCGCGCGCGAGACGTCAACCGAAGAACCCCAGGCAGCAGCCCGAGTCACCTCCGAAGCACGCTGTTGCGACCATTTGAGCCCGCCAAGCTATCCCCTTCACCCACCACCGTGGGCAACACCGCCGCCGGAGAGGCCATGGCGCACGTCTCCTCCTTCAGCAAGCCCTAATGCCGAAATAGCTCCCTGAGGTGCCCTAGAATCATGAATAGAACCTTCAGCCCACTCCATGCCTCTCTCCTGCCTGCGACGAACCAGCAGGATCATCGGCCATGGAGCTGCGAGCCCTCCCCCGGTATGGTCAGACTGCTCGAAGTCGCTTCCCAGCTCGTGCCTTAAAAAGCCCTCAGCCAAAGCACCACGCCGAACCATCCCGCTCGGCGGAGGAACCTCCCCCGCGCCGAGCAGCCCGGGAAAAGTAATTTAGTTTATTTTAAATATAAAAACGATCTTTTTAATCTCAGCGAAACGCGGCCATCATTGAGATTATATTTATTTACAGCTTCCTAAGAATTCAGAGTCGAGATTACATTGACAAAATACACTAATATCTCCGATAGTAATTAAGAAGACGTGAAATTATAGTGCTTAGATAAAACATAAATACATTGTCGTTTTTATAGATAAAACAAAAAGTATTATTAGTTCATAATACAACAAAAAAACAATTAACAATAATATGCAAGAATTGATTTTTTTTTTAGGGAAATAAATTCATTAATATTAGGGCCTTAAATCACCCCACACATACACATCGAGCCACTCCGGGCAATTACAAGACCAAAAGTCTGAAGTTCCCGCGGGGATACGAGATTTTGCTAACGCGTTTGCAACCTCGTTGCATAGTCTAGGGATCCACCGAATCTTTCCCGTCGGCGCCACTTTCTTAAGCAAGCATTCAATACTCCGTAGAATCGGTCCTTGTAAACTATTAAATAGCTTGCCGTTGACAATTTGGATTGCCCGAAGGCAATCCGATTCTACCATCGAGATTGTCCAACCCCGGTCATGGGCGAATTGGAGCCCATAAAGAATAGCCTTGCACTCCGCCGTCAGAGCCGAGTCCACCACGATTAGCCTTGCGGCCGTGACCCCTAGCACCATGCCTCGGGCGTTTCTCACGACTCCACCGACCGCCGCTTGTCCGTGTTCTTCCAACCACACCGCATCCACATTAAGAGTAAGCCCCCCGTCCTCCGCTCCGGTCCAAGATGATTGTCGAACCGGTTTGTCGAGATTTGCCCGCAAAGAAGTGCTTGTTGCCTCTTTGAAACTTGCGAGCCATCCCGCCGTCTCTTCGACCCATATTTCCGGTCTTTTTGAGACGTTTTCAAAGAGTTTGAGGTTCCGATCCTTCCAAACCGCCCACACAAGCCCACAAAAAAGCTCTAAATTTACCACGGATAGGTTATCCATTGCTCGAAGACAAAGATCCTTCATGGGAACTACCCCCGTCTTCTCAACCCACCGGTGCAAATTCGAGCTCTTCCATATTGCTTGTGCTCGTTCACAACCCTAAATTGCATGGAGGCCATCCTCCGGTAAAGCCCCGCAAAACTTGCAAAACGGTAAACAATCCACCCCTCTACCTCGAAGTGCTCCAAAGGTCGGTAAAGCATCAAACCACATCCGCCAAATTAGATGTTTTACCTTAGGGGGGATTCGGAGGCCCCACATCGTCTTCCACCACCGCGGTTCTTGAGAAATTTTTTATTTTTTTCCATGCATGCACAATCACGTACCCAATAATAATAATAATAATAAACTTTACGTGGATTCTCTACTATATGTCGTTTCCAAAACGTTGTCGTTTTTCGCTCATGACTATATCTAGATCTTCGTTAGTTATTCTTCTTCCAACCAAGAACAGAAACACCATTAATGAATTACAACGTTTTTTGTGTCTATACGTGAAAATCACCATACAACCACAAAGGAAAAACGACATGAATGCACAAACAAAAACAAACCCCAACACTTCCTCTCATGATCATACGACATGATACCCTACACAAACGACGTCAACGTTATCCTTTACTCGCCCCGCGATCGGGAGCCGAGTCGCTTCAAGTCCGGATATTGTTGAAGGCGTCGCAGCGTCGCCGCACCTCGCCCTGGCGGCCGGTCTTTACACCGAGCACGCTGAGCTTCTCCATCGCGTGCGCGAAGTCGTCGAAGAACTGCTTCTGGTTTGCCGCGTAGAGGCCCACGGCCGGCTTTGTCCTCGGGTCCTTGGACAGGGCGCTGTCGGACTTGAGAAGCGCCAAGCCCCTCTGGAGATTCTGGTAGTACATATTGTCGAACTTCCCGGGAGTCATGACGTCGTTGAAGGCCGACATGGTGGAGTCCTTGGTGTAGTTGGCGCACATGCGCTTGAGGGCGGCGGCGAATTTCGGGTGGATGTCAGGGTCGGTGGGATTCGTTTTGCTGTAGTGGAAGATTCGGTCGGCGAACTCCTTGCAGTGCGAGAACCCGATGGTGTGGCCGCCGGAGAGCGCCACCATTTCTTGGACGGTGAAGCCCTTGCCGGTGAAGATCTTGATCAGCTCGTCCATAGTGTGGTTCGTGCGCGGCAGGTTGTCTCCCACGTGCGACGCCGCGGACACGAAGCTGTCCTTTCGTCCTAACCGAACCTGTCGAATGTTGTATAAGGTTTATGAAACTTTCTACAAGATAATCTCGCTAAATTAATAACTCGATTAAATTATATTTTGTTTTGTCCACTCCCGACTGAAGACAAATTTGTTAAAACGCAAATTCATAACGCCAATGATATAATACATTTTTGAGGTCTCAATTATTAATTAAATAATCGAAGTTATATATTTTATTTGGATTTGGACTAACATAAGCTACGTGTGATACATGTCTATAATTTTATGATCATTAATAAGCATAATTGCATAATTAATAGTAAAATACAAAAAATAAAAAGGGTACATATTGAAAGATATAATAATATAAATTTTGGGTGAATTTTAGCTTAATTAATTTATGTAAATATTTTTATCGTAAAATTAATTTTTTTCACCCTTTTAATATCTTTCTCGTAATTTGCAAAGGCAAAATTCTGTAGTATAAAAATTGTTTCGAGACAAATTTCGTCACCTTGTAGAAGGGACCACCAACCATGGTGATTAGGTCCCTCGTGGCCAGCGCGAGGACGTCGGCGCAGGAGACGATGCCCGGGCACGATAGCTCGAGCGCGGTCTTGGCCCGCACAACGAGGTCGAAGGCGTCGCCGGGGAGGGAGAGGTTGGAGTCGGCGTCGCGCTCGGCGTGGGGGTTGACGTGGTTGGAGGCGACGAGCACGGACGCGTCGCAGCCCTCGACCATGCAGTCGTGGAAGAAGAGGCGCAGCGTCCCCGCCGCCGTGGTCGGGCTCGCCGTCTGCTTCTGCGTCACCACCTCGCGCACCATCTTCTCGAAGTCCGGGCACGTTTTCGCGTAGTAGTCGACGGAGAGCTTCGCGTCGACCGTCAGAGCGACGGCGACGGCGAAGAGAACGAAGGCGAGGAGAGACGGTTTCATGTTCGAGACAGGAAGGGTGTGTTGGAGAGCCTGGTTTCTTTGCCTACGAAGGAATAAGGGAATGAGAAGGAGACAACGGTTACGAGGAGAAATGGGAGTGAGAGAGTTTTGTTATTTGTTATTGTAGGGATGGATGGGAGAGATTTTAGCCGGGTTTGTTTGTTTTTATTTTAGTAAAAACAAAAATAAAAATTAAATAATTAGTGGCTTCCTACCTTATAATGGATAAAATCTAATCGGGCCTAGTAGTAGGCCCATCTTTGGGGGTCAAGGTCAATTTCGTAATTCTCTCACTTCATCGTCGCCATTTCTCTCTCTTCTCTCACTCCCTCTTTCTCTCTCCTCTGAAGCATGATCGCGAAGAAATCTGGTCCGGCATGGCTTCTACTGACTCTGATGATCTCTGCGTCGATGCTCGAACGCTCCAGCTCCGTCGCCGATTCCCACTGGACTGCCAAGAAGAAGCGAATGAGGGAGAAAGTTCGCAAAATGTAACGCAATTCACCATCTTTACTTCTCCGATTCAGTTTATACATACATACATATATATATATAGCTTTTATGGTGGTTAATTAGGCTCCTACTTGTACAATTTGGAAAATTAGGAAAAATCATGGCTTGATTATGGTATGAGCTGAACTCAATCGAAGAAGAGCAGATTGACGAGTTTGATCGTTGTGATTCATGTTAGGGAGAGAGGAATTGTAGAATTGGCGAGTGCATATACTTGAAATTCGCTAGAATTCGTGTCCGGAATCGGTTTCGCGTTTCGTAGCTTCCCGGTGCCACGGATTAATTGGATATTTTGTTTTTGAAATATCTTTGTATCTTTGTCCGTATGCAGCCCTTCCGTCAATTTGTATCTCTATTTGAACCCTCAAGGGTCTCACGGTAACTTGTCCGATTATGTTGCGTTTCAGGTTTTACCACGCATACGACAACTACATGACCCACGCCTTTCCGGTTAGTTTTCATGTCTAATGATCTATTGTCGATCAGAGTAGTATTGATGTTGGGATTATGTATGGGCTCCAGCACGATGAACTAAAACCGCTCACGAAAAGCTACACGGATTCGCTTAGCGAGCTCGGAAATCTGAAGGTGTTTGTTAATATCACTCTCATTTGGAGTAACGATTATAATTCCAGAGGAATAATTGTACTTCCTCTTAATTTCAGCTCGAATACCTACCTCGGGATTATAATGGATCAGCACTTTCGCTGATTGAGTCTTTATCAAGGTACGACATGATACGATCAAACTATCGTTACTATATTAGATGTGTATTTTCTTAAGTTGTTGCAAAATCGTGCAGAATTATCGAGGCATTTAAACCCGTATTGTTCTATTTCAATCTAATTTCATTTTTTTTATCTGTGCCAGTCTTGTTATTTTGGGAAACAACACGGAATTTGAAAGGGCGGTACTTTGGCTGTCGGACAATCTGAATTTTGATGTCGATGCAAGGATAAATCTTTTCGAGGTACCTGAGCAAAGGATGTCGATGCAAGGATAAATCTTTAGTTATGCAATTGCAAACAATAAAATTTGATGTATTTAATAGTCCTTTTTTTGCCACATATTTGTATGTGTAGTGCAACATAAGAGTACTTGGAGGACTTGTATCTGCTCATATACTTGCAACTGATTCCACAAGCAGGTTAGTTCAAGGGATTTATAAGAATCAGCTTCTTGCTTTGGCTGAAGATCTCGGGAAACGCTTCCTACCGGCTTTTGACACACCAACAGGATTGCCCTACGCATGGATTAACTTGAAGGTAATTATGAACCTTGTTTTTGCTCTTACTTCTTATATATAACTTCTTTAACGTAAGAAAAAATGGGTGAAACTGGTAATTGGTTCCCATAACGGGATTTCCGATGGTTTGTATACATGTCTCTGTGTAAAATTGTCAGGGTAACCAGTTTTAAAATAATTATAACAATAACAAGAATGATTATAAAAAACCTTAAGAAAAATCTAAAAACCTAATAGATAAATAAATAAAATAAAATAAGTAAAAAACCTGGTTGCCGGCACCAGAACCTGTTTTAAAAACCGGTTTGGGTTGTTTAAGAAAAGTTGCGCGTTTTTTTTTTATCTCAAAAACTTTCTTCCGGTGCTAAACTTTCACGCTAAAAAAATTAGCGGTGTAAAGAAAAGGTCATCGATTTATTTTTTTCTTGTCATTTCTTTGAGGATTTTTCTTGTTATTTTACTTTTATGAAACACATTTCTCAATTTCAAGCATATGAAACTCATTTCTAGTTTTGTTTGTAAGAAGGATATATGACACTCTGCATCAATGCAAAATTCTGTGGACAGTATGGCGTCATGGAAGACGAGACTACCGAAACAAGCACTTCAGGGTGCGGTAAGAAGCATATCTCTTATAACATAAAGATGATGTCATCGCAAGTTATTCCCTCGTGAGCCATTCTCATTCTGTTTGACTTTTTGAATCAGGTTCTTTAATTCTTGAAATGGGAGCTTTGTCTCGGTTGACCGGTGATCCGAGATATGAGTCAGTCGCTTTACGTGCTCTTCGTAGGCTTTGGAGTATGAGAAGTTCGTTGAATTTATTCGGAACGACACTGGATGTTGTTACTGGGGAATGGATTGAATTTTCATCCGGTATCGGAGCTGGTAAATTCCTTTTTGTTTTTATCATTTACAACTTATTGATGTTAATAAATTATAGATTTTTGGGGGCGACGTGCGCATATGTGCATGATGTTGACAACATCTTTGTAGGGGTCGATTCGTTTTACGAGTACCTTTTCAAAGCTCACATTATCTTCGGAAAGGATGAGCTCTGGAAAATGTTTCATGCTTCTTATGTGGCTGTGCAGAAATATTTCCGACACGGTCCATGGTACATTGTTGAATATTTTTAAACTACTAACCAAAAATTACAGTTTGTTCAATTTTTTTTTATTTGATACTCCGTTTATACATTTTGAAAAGCATATTACGGTAAATTAGGTACCATGAAGCTGATATGAGAACAGGAAAAGCAACCTACTGGCAGCTTACAAGCCTTCAAGCCTTTTGGCCGGGTTTACAGGCAAGTAAATTAACACTTTGCCCTATTTAGTAATTTGACAGTTCAGGAAAATCTTTCTGATATTTACATATTGGTCCTCAGGTTCTTGTTGGAGATATTGCTGCGGCAAATTCATCGCACCGCGAATTTTTCTACGTTTGGAAGAAATTTGGAGTTCTACCAGAGAGGTATTTTGTCTTTATTTCTTTTACATCTTATTGCGTTTTTCAAAATTACATAAATATTTTATTTTTATAATGCAGGTATTTATTAGACCATCAAATTTTGCATCCCACCGAGAAATATTATCCGCTGCGTCCTGAATTCGCGGAGTCCACATTCTACTTATATCAAGCTACCAAAGGTCTGGTTTGTTACCTTTAGTTGGGGCGATACGGAAACCGAGAACGGGAATCAGTATCAGAAGGCCTACTGGTCCCCGTTTTCTTAACTTCCAAAATTGAAAATTCCTTTGTTGTTTTTTAAGGAAAAAAAAATGGTATTTACGATGATCTTGAGTTTGTTGATATCTGTCTGGTTATAATTGGTCTCGGTTTTAAAAGATAAAATACCGTGTTTAAACCCAGAAATAGTATTCAAAACCGAGAAACTGGGATCAAAGTTCCACTCATACCTTTTAGCTATCCTAATTTTTATGCCACATTATAACTTTCGGGTATATATGCGTATAACATCTGTAATTCCAATGCTTTTAACAAAAAGGGTATTGTTTATATAATTCTTCCTAGCATGTTATATATAGAATTAAACTCATTGATTCGAAACAATTGTCTGATATACAAATATGTAATTCAGATCCATGGTACATAGAGGTCGGAGAATCAATAATAAACTCCTTGAACTTATACACCAAAGTCGAGGGCGGGTTCGCCAGCATCCGAGATGTGTCAACCATGGAGTTGGAAGATCATCAACATAGTTTCTTCCTCGCTGAAACGTAAGCATTTTCGAAAAATAATACGATCACAAAGATTTAATATTTTCTCACATTTTTGGTTATCAACGACTCTGCATTCCACAGGTGCAAGTATCTGTATCTTCTGTTTGACGACTCATTTCTCATTGACCGGAATTACGTATTTACGACCGAGGGTCACCCTCTCCCGGTGCTGAGCGCTTGGCATGATAGGCTTCCGGAGGCTTACATCCCGACCAACTGGAGTTTTGTTAAGGTACTGCGTTCACTAATTCCTGAGACAGATATCTATCAGAGTACTTGGATTTTACACTTCCGACAACATTGGTAATATATGCCGCAACAATGAAATAGTAAAATATGCCGTCACTTTCACCAATCTTTCGGGTGTTATTGTCCTAAATATCCCAATAATAAATTATCACAGCATAATAGTGTGTTATCATGATAATTATTTTTAGTTATATTTTAATTTATGAAGTAACAACTATAAATTATTTTAAATCTGAATCAATCATGAGAAATGATGTTTTTTTCCTTATTTAATTTGAAAATTATCTAATAAATCAAAAAGTGGCAAAACTTAATAACAACTTGTATTACAGGGTTATAGGGGTAATTTAAAAAATTATCTGTGTATATATAATGTATCAAAAGGTTATTTATGCTAAAAACTCATCTTAAATCCATAGACTAGCTTTGACATGAAAGAGTTCTATTTACAGAAAAAAGAGCAGTCACCTCGGGTAAGCGCGATGTCGTTGCAAGTGTGTCCCGCTACGACATTGACTTCCGGAACTCAACGAGCTCAGAGCGCGTGCCACGTTCCCGATGCTCGTGGCGACCACCGGTGTACGGCCGACGAAGACTGCGGAGTTGACTCCACGACTTGCAGGCTCAGATCGTGTAGCGTCGCCGGCTACTGCGGCCTATGGTTGCTCTGACGTGACCAAAAGAGAATTTACATATTTAACCCTGAGGCAGATCATGAGTTATATAGGAATACGTGTATCATCACCAGAGATTCTTTAGTTCATCAGAAAGTTCACAATAATGAGTTATTTTATTTATTTATTTGTAGTAAAAAATAATAATAATGAAGTTTTGTAGTTGATGTCTTGATGAAAATGAATCTTATGAATTCTAGATATAATTGTGTTTCATGTATTTAACTCTTGTTAAATTTTGAGTCTGTTTGTTATCGTTTTTAGTTTCTTCCTTGTATCTTTTATGTAGATTCGTTTATCTGGTAGGGCAAAATATTGTTTTTGCTGATAAATCGATTGTCGCTTTTGAGGATTATTGACGGATTTTTGAAGATTATCGACGAAGAACTATTAAAACGGTAGCATATCATTATTGACACTTATCGAGAATTATCAATACTGATAGAGGATTATCGGCGAAAACGACATTTTGAAAGAATTTATTATTATGGGAAACTGTGCGGAGAGGATTATGTCAAGATTGGCGGATGAATTGGCAGTCTATGAAGCGGTATCTGACGAAGCAACAAGATTCTTCTACGAGTACAATTGGATGATCGGGCTGATTGTAATTGCAGTTCAGAGACTGCCCTAGCTATGCTCGTGACGATGCAACCCTCGACTTGGAGCAGGCTTCAGATCGATATAGTACGCTCTCCACACACTACGCGATCGGGACATAAAAAAAGCGAATCATGTAAAACTCAAACAAATGTAAGTAAGATCATGTCCTCAAAAGATACTATGTAATATGATGATACACCGTTACACATAATTAATTATTTGTCTTTGTGGAGACTTCCCGCTTAGAGCAAATATAAATGAATGAAAATTCACAAAACATTTATTTGTATTTGAAAAGTCTCATATGGAACAAATACAAAAAAAAGGAAAATAGCATCGAAAGTCCTGGACTTGTAAATTTGTTGTAGTTAAGTACATTTACTCAAAATTTTGTGGTAAAAGTCATTACTGTTAGAAAATTATTGCACATTGGTCCTCCTACTGTTATCATCTCGTTAAGTGCCACATTAGTTGCATATGTGTCATCCATGTCACCAAATGGGTCCACCTTGTATGTGCTTCCTTACAGGGGCGAAGCCAGAAAACTTCATGAGTGGGGGCGAAAAATAACATAACGTAATTTTTAAAATAAGATGGAATATTAAAACGCGTAATATAATAACATATATTGCATTACAATTGTCATATATAAATTTTTATCAACTAAAATAATTTATTATAATCTCTTTATCGATACAATAAAATATATTTTTCTTGGATTCTTATACTTAATTCCTAAAAAAAAATTATGAAAGATAATTTTAAAAAAGATTGTCAAATATTCAGTCATTGTATGATAAATTAATAACATGAATATATGGGATAGTTTAATGATGTATGTGTTAAAATAATTTTTAATAATAGACTTAAATAAAATGTGTGTGATTTATTAAATATATATATATATACATATATTAGTTGTGACGGATAATTAAAAAAAAAAAACTTTTTAGTAATTTATATCGATTTTCCATTGAAAATAAAAAATAATAAAGAAGGAAAAGAATGCATATTTCAAAAGAATGCATATTTATGTCTATGGTGGGAATTGAACCTTGGACCTCTTATAAAAAGTAAAATTATGTTGTGCTTTTTTATCCACTACACCACAATGTTAGATTGAGAATGTAATGAGTAATTTTTTAATATTAATCATCGTATAAATATTTAAAAATATTTAAAAATTTGACTCGAAATCTCGGATTGAGTGGGGGCGACCGATCCCACTCGGCCCTATGTAAAATCGCCCCTGCTTCCTTATGTACACATAATGAAATTAAATAAATTATAAATAAAAGGATATTCACAGTAAAATGACATAAAAAAAGCCTTAAAAGTTTATTGCAAAAGTACCAAAAAGAAAAGATACTAAAAAAAACCCTAAACCATTGAATCCACATGTCGTGGTAAACCGCTGAATCCACGTGTCGTAGTGAAATTAAGCCACATTTTAAGTGGATCCCACAATTTTGAAAAGTCTTGTCATTTTTTTTTTAAATTCTTTGCAATCTAATAATGTCGTGTGTATATATTTTTTTCATTTTCTTTCTTAAAATTATGTGATTAACGCTAGTATTGCGCTCTAATAATGTCGTTTATTGGATCTAATAATTAACCTTAATTACACAATTTCAAGAAAGAAAATAAAAATACATATAAACGACATTATAAGTTCGCAAAGAAATGATAGAACGAGAATTTTTTTCAAAATGGTAGTGTCCACTAAAAATGTGGCTTAATTTCAACGCGACACGTGGATTTAATGGTTTATATTTTTTAGTAATTTTAGTTTTTGGTACTTTGCTTTAAACTTTAAAGTACTTTATTTTTGTCATTTTACCGTGAATATCCTTTTATATACAAATTATTTAATTTAATTATGTGTATATAAGGAAGCACATGCAAGGTGGACCATTTGGTGACATGGATGACACATATGCAGCCAACGTGACACTTAACGAGATGATAACAGTAAGAGGACTAATGTGCAACAAGATTCTAATGGTAGGGACTTTTACCTCCAAAATTTGAGTATAGGAACTTAACTGCAAGTCTGCTACAAATATATAAAATTAGAGACTTTCGCCGTTATTTTTCCAAAAAAAAATTAACATTAGTATTCTCCAGCAGTCCAGCTAGTATTCTCCATGTTAAAATCGGTAATGAGTACAAAAGTTATAGACATTTGATCATGTATCATGTTTAATGTAAAGCGGATTGTTCATAAACATATAAACTCCATCTTATATGCAGCTTATATTGACTTTAATATTTCCGAAATAGCATATAATAATGTAAAATATAATTAAAGAGAACCTTATCACTTCAAAATAATGCAAATTTAATATTTGATATTATAATGGATAGGTGATTACGTTGCTCGTGAGGCCCATCATTATGGCCCATATATGAAATTAAAAAAATGTGATGTAGGAAATGATCATAATTTTAATTCATTATTTTGTTATTAGTAATTTTCTAATTGATATACACCATAGCTAGCGATTTATAATAAAAAAATATATTTTTAAAATTAAAAAGTTGTAAATAAATTAAATTAATGTTTAAAGTTTATAGTACCATAAACATAAGTACACTATTTTTTTTTTAAATTCGTTTATGTACTAAATTATTGATTGAAAACTAGTTAGTGAAAGTTTGTTCCATAGTACATGGTCAAGTTCTTACACTTTAGAAAGTTAATAGGTCAAATGTGTAATAAAAATATAGAATTAAGCAGTTCAATGATGAGAATTCTAACAAAATTATTAGATGTCTATCCAATCATAATTTTCTCGTCTTAAACAATATTATTTTAATATATATATATATTATTGCACATTATTTAATGATATTATTCCCAATAATACAGAAACTGGATCGAAATATAGAAAGATGTAGTTCATGATTCAACTCATCCAAGAAGTTGAAAAATGAGAGATAATATTAAAATTCGTTTGAAAATTGTCACTTTCAAAATGTCATCTTACAACTCCAATTTTAATATTTATCTTACATTTTGATTTCTATATCCTTAAATTTTAATTTGACGATTATCAATAACTTGTGTTGATAGGACGTTTCCGAAACTGTAATGGTATACGATGATATATTATTCAAAATTTTGAAAAACGCGCGAGTAATGACGAGACTGAAGTTGATGTGAAGAAATAAATGCCAGTTCGACAGAGCAGTCGAAGTCGAGACATTATAAAATATAAATATTTTTACAACGTCTCTGCCTATATTACATTATTATTCTTTTTTATTTCTCCCCAAAAAAATTTGTGGGGTTCACCGTTCACGTAGATTAGAGACTGATAAATGATATGTTCATTTCAAATTTTCAATCATAAAATTAATAGTCTATGATGACTATATTCAAAAAAATGAAAATAAAAAAGCAAATCTAACTCAATAATTAGATTAAACAATGATATCCCATTTATATTAAAATTAATTAAAAGAATATTACACAGAAAATGTCACAAAAAGACAATAATATGTGAATAAACTAACTCAAAGGACAGGTGGTCAAATCTTTGCCTGTGGGACCCATCTTTCCGGGGTATTTAAATATTGAAGAAAATAAACAAGGACTAAACTGCAAAGTTTTGTCTCGCCACGTGGCGACTGTTCGCCTGACACAGCAGATGCACGTGGCTGACCACGTGGAGCTAGTTATGGGCACAAAAACAAAGAGGGCTTGTGGACCCCACAGAGAGTATGGTATGGTCTATGGCTCTATGCGGTAAACCTAATTTCGGCATTATGTCACTTTATTTAAATTAAAAATTAAAAGATTCATACCGAACTTAAGTAGTTAAGGACTTAAGGTTAAGGGTATGTAAATAAAAATATTAATTAAATAAACTCACATAGCAAAATAATAATAATGACCCAATAAATTATTGCGAATTAGCAACTAGAAAGCTAACAATGATTTTAGCCTTCCTCAATTTTTTTATAACCTTAGGTTATGGGTACGGGCAAAGTGCACGTCGGGTCAATTCGTCCCCGTTTCTCGTAAGAGTGATAGAAATTAACAACCTAATGCCCGTCTCTAAGTTTGCGTGAGCGTACAATTGACAGCCGTATTGCCCTATTTTAAGGCGAGTATTGGTATATTTCCTTTAAAAGTAGACGAGGCGCCTTTTTTATGAGACATGTGTGTGTTTTTTAGTCGATTTTGAAAATCTTCAATGTACAGTAGTATTATTGTATTTAAGCCGTAGTAACTAACATGTTTATAAAGCTTTTCGACACAATTTAGTATTTATTTATTTGGTGATATATTTTATTTTTAACAAAATATGAATATAAAAGTACATTTAATTTTATTATTATTATTTAATAAACCGTTTTCTAAAGCTTGTTTTATTTTTAAATTTTCAACTCCTCCTTTAATTTTAGATAAAGTAAAATCTTTACAAATAGATTTATATTAAATTTTCAATTTAAGAGAATTTACTATTATCAACCAAAAATATATATATATATCTCAATTAAATAACAATATACAAACGGAATGTTTAGTAATTCTCATAAATGCTTGAAATAATTCGTTCAAAGCCTTTATATAATAATTAATGTTTAAATATTTAATACTATGATAAATGCCATTTGAGGATATTTTTATATGTTGGAAACTAACTTCCATAACAAACTCACACATATATATAATTTTATATATTTTATAATATAACTATATAATTAAATATTATATATACATACATATTTCATAAAAAAATTTAACGTCATGAATCGTGCATGAGCTCAGAACTGTTACAATTGAGTATCACGATTCACTTGGTTACACTCAACTCTGAAGTGACGTAGCTAGCTGCATGGCATGTTCTCATGCGCTTCGAGTCTAAATTCAAACATAAATAATATAATATATGTATATGTAACGATTATATGTGTGTATATATATATATTATATGTAACTTTTTGTGAGATTATATTTGTACTTTAAAATGGCATATAGGAAGGAAGATTCGAGGAAGTAGAGCTCATTAGTAATTTCACAATGCTTCAAACTTTTGTAACTTTCGTTTGTTACAACCTACAATATTATCTATTAGTAATTTATCATATATATGCTCTAATGAAATATATGAAATTGTATGATACATAATAAAGACTAATAGAATGATAAATGTTTTATTGCAGCATTATAATTTGCTACTATTAGTATATTCTCTCTATATATATAGATGAAAACACTAACATCTTATGATATATAAAAGTATAATAAAATAATGAATGTTTTATTTGCATCATTATGAATTTGTTTAACTTTTTCAAGGCATTTTATAAGTGTTATCTCTCTATATATGTAATATGCTACAACATCTAATAACATTTCAAGATGTTTAGTTCAATATATATATAGAGATGGAGCTCACGTGCACCAATGAATTCATGTGCATACGCTCATTTCAAATAATTATTTTATTAAGGATTTGATTCGACTCTTCTCGTTCTCTATCCTTTCTTGACTCCATAAATCTATTCTACCATCTTTCGAAAAGTAACATCATCTATTTCTATGCCTAATAGTTGCTTTAATATAGTTGTTTGTGAATTTTGATTATTTATGTATTTAAAAAAAATTAATTAAAATATATTTTGTGCTTCACATGAAATGAAAATATGGCTAAGCCACTGTATATACATAAAAGGACCGATTATAATGATTTATTATGCCACTGAATTAGAATATATTGGTCGTTTGATAAAGAAAATAAAAGTGGTAGCTTTTAGAAAGATAAAAAAAAGTATGATAATAAGTGTCGACTTTGGTGAAGATAATAGTCCTCCTTTTGAAAGAAAGTGCGTGCTTATTTCCTAACGAATCTACAAAATATAACTTTTGTCGCATTATATATTTACGTTCATTAAACTTTATGCGCTCCACTTTCAACGATTATATAAGCTCATATTTTTTAATAAAATAATTTGCAATTAATGGCGATTTCTTGTAATTTCAATTCAACATTATCGCGTTCTTGTGCTTAATTTGTGTGTAAATATTCCAACATTCACCCTTTTTTAATATTATTTCCTTTGGCTCTCTTGACATAAAGGTATGTGCTTTAGCCTTTGGGAACTTACTGTGAAATATATTTGGGATTTTTTTTTTTTGAATAAAGATTAGCAAAAGCATTAATAGTATTAATTTATACTTTATAAATTGCAAATTAATCATGTGGTAATGATTGCTGCTACATAGTAATTGGCTGTTCGACTTCGAGTCACTCGAATATTAAATAGTTATAGAAAACTTTAAATAATTATATATATTCTCAGTGTGGTCTTTTAATTATGTTTATTCTCATTTCAAATAAAAATTATGTTTATTCTCGCAATAACAATGATTATAAAAGTATGCTAAAAATGCACAATTAACGTTTTTATTATTATTTATTTTTAAGTTGGTGAATTTTGTTAGTGTCTCGGTGACATATATCGTCGTCTTCAATGGTATAAAAGTACTCTACTACTTATAGCGACTTGTCTTTGATTGAGGAATGAAAGGGTTATAATGATAATAGTGAGATAATATTAAAGAATAGTAGGGTTTTTTTTTATTATTTTTTTTATATGTAAAACAAGATCGAATGGCGAGTTTCGACAATGATACCGTACATCCGAAGAGGTGTTCGAAGCTCGTAGGTTGGCCTGAGTTCAGTGGCGGTCGAGGCCCGATCTCAAAGTGACGGAACTACAGATTTGTTGATTTGCATGTCCTTCGTAAAATTTCCAAAACAAAGACTTGATCTATGAAAATTAGTGTACAAGTCTCATCTATCTTGTTTTATTAAAATAGTATCTTCTTCTTCTCTCTATATTATATTAATTTGTATAAATATTTCAAAATCAATATGATTAATTCTTGAGTTACAGTTTACAAAATACAAATTATCATTTTACTATTAACCATAGATAATCATGACGTTGATATAATATCAAACTACAAGATGAGTATTGTCCTTTTGACCTATTTATTACATTCCAACATCATATATTATTGCACTACATATATTCTGTTTGGTACTAATTCATGTAATAATTTTTAAAACTTTTTTCCAATTCAAAGTGTTTCATTGCTATATAAATGTGTATTAATTTTGATAAAAGCAATTTATATTTTATACTCAACATGGTTCTGCTTATTTTGCATAAGGTAATATTGTACCCCAAGAGGAAGAAGTCACGTCAATTACAACTACTATAATATAATAGTTCATTAGAGTACGCAACCCAGGGTTGGTCCTAAATTTATCGGGACCTTAGGTGAAGAGTAAGTTTGAGAGCTTCTTTCGGAATCTCATAACTAAATTTCAATACAAAAATAAAAAAGATATTTACATAAATGATAATTATTCTTTTTAAAAAATGACGCGTCTAATGTTTAGAGGCGGAGTACAAGAGTGTTTTTATCTTTATATAAATACAACTATAACCTATCAATATTAGGACTGAAACGGGAACCGGGAACCGGGAATTTGACTATTTTTTGTCCCTATCCCGAAAAAACCGGGACACAGTTTTCTGTCCCGGTTTTGGTTTTGGTTCTGAAAAGTCCTTGTTTTTTATTTAAATCAGAACCAGGACCAGGACCGGGACACCGATTAAAATCCCAATTTTTTAGGACCAAATTTCGAGACAAAAATCGGGACAAATCCGGGACAAATCCAAGATAGAAACATGAAAATTACCAAATCCGAGTAAATCCACAATGTAAAATACCATATCCGAGTAAATCCAAAATGTAAAATACCAAATCCGAGTACAAAAGTAAAATACAAAATAAACAAATGCAAGATCCGAGTTCACGTCGTAAACTTCACAATACCAAATTCAAATCGCAGTGCAAAAAATCGAGTCTAAAATGCTAATAGTAAATACCAAGTACAATTTTTTTTTATAACAAAACGACATATAAGAAATGACATGTTAAATAAAATACCGTGTAATGGCTGAAAAATAAATGACATGTTAAAATAATGGGGTGAAAAAAATAAATAATGGATTAAAAACATAATAGTAAACGACTTATAAGAAATGACATGCTAAAAAACGACAAACTTATAACAAAACGACATAAAACCGGAACCAGGACAAGAAAACCGGGATTTTATATTTTGAATTGGTTTTGGTTTTGGTTTTTCCAACCGGAACCGGGACGTCCCTTTTTAGGTTATACTAGAAAGAAAAAACTGATTTTTTGCCCAAAACGGTCCGGTACCGGGATCAGAACCGGGACAAAACCGGGAACCGAGTACAAAATTTTCACCCCTAATCAATATGATATCTTACTACTGGTGTGATTTTTAGTTATTTATTTATTTATTTGTCTTAATTAAAGTGATAAATAAGTGATTTTGAACTTATAAAAAAATTATCAAAATATTCAAAAATGTATTCTGAATTTTCCATCGATATTTCCATCGGCATGCCGTGAAATTTATGCGACATTGACGGCATGCGGTATGCCATTTTTTCGACTTTTTCGTTGATATTTTCGCTGGCACACGACATGCTCGTTAAATGAAGTCAGCAAAATAACATCGGCATCGCCCTTTAGAACCATGAATTCAACTAGGGGTGAATAAATGTCAATGATGGTAAATATTATTTACAGCACCATAAAAATATGTTACATGTGATCCAAAAATATTATTTCCATATTTCCAATGGGTGACTGGTGAGAAACAAAAAACAATCAAGGGACGTTTATAATATATATTCCCCAGAATAAAACATTACGTACTCAACAGAAAAGTGGGACCCGCCAGTTTTACTATTTCCACGCGCTTTAGGTGGAGCCCACAGCCACTCTCCTCTCTCTCATCCTCTTCTTCTCTCTCTCTCTCTCTCTCTCTTCACTGCGAGTCTGCAACAACAACAACATCACAAATCCTGAATTCTCCAAACCCCTCTTCTTCTTCACCAATATCCTTTGTTGGGTTCCTCTCAAATTCCTTTCTTCTTCGATTTCCAAGCTTTGCAGAGGAGAGAGAGAGAGAGGGAAGTTTCAGAGGCGAGAAGCATCGCAGACAGGGCCAAACTCCGATAATGGATGATAGCTACAGCCATAGCTTTCGAGATCGTCCATTATTGTCGCCTTGCCATTTATTGCCCTTCCATTTCTTCCACACACACATATATACACACAGCTTCGCATGAGAGAGACCACCATTCTCTCTCTCTGCATCATCATCGACCATCGTCTCCGTTTCTCTGGTTTTGGGCCTCGAAAATGTCGCAGAAGAGACACTCGGAGGACGGCCCGGCTCCTTCCTCCGAAGGCTCCACCAGCCAGGACGACAAGCGGCGCAAGCTCCCTGCCTTCAAGAAGTGAGATTCCATCTTTCTTTTCGTGATGATCTGCTGTGGTATTGTTGATTCTATCATGTAATTTAGCTTGTGTGTGAGCTTTTTTCCATGGAGGATCGATTTTGGTGTTCATGAATTTGGGGGAAAATCTTAGTGAGAAGATCAATGTTTAGTGCATTATTAGGACCAATTCTTGTGTGTCGCGGGGCTCGAGCCGTGCACCGCGAGGATACGAGTTCGTGTTGAGTTGCGAAGGAAATGGTGTTTAAAGTATTTCACGTGTTATTGGTGTAACTCCGAGATTTTTGCATTTATGGATTGTATTTGTAGTCGCCATTGTGAGTGTTTTAGCACAAATGAGATAGAGAGAGCGAGCGAGCAAGAGAGTTGTGATCGAATTCGGATAGAGATTATAGTGGACGTACCTCCTACACAGGGAGCGAACCACTATAATTCTTAATTTCGTTTTTGTTTTCGAGATTCAGATCGAAATCCTACCAGTTCAACCACTCAACCTCGCGGCCGAGAAACAAGTCTTTTGAATAATTGAAGAATGAGAAAGAAGTGTGAAATTCAATGTCCAAAGAAAATGTATACATGTATGCATACAAGCATTTTTTTAGCCTTGTTAAATGGAATATTGTGTATTTTAAGCTTGTATCTAATTGGTTTTTTTCGTAAATGTTTCAGGGTTGTTATGGATGCGGTGACGATGCATCAACTCCAACGCCTTTTGGAGCCTTTGATTCGCCGAGTTGTAAGTTTTTCGTCTATATCAATGCAATATACTTTTAAACTCGTAATCTCTAGAATTCAAAAGCAATCATTAGAACAAGCAAGGAATACAAACCTTGAAGCTGTGAAATAGTTCATTATGTAGACATTTTGGGGATTTACTGATTACTGCCAATACTTTCTTGCAATTTTTGGTTCCAGGTGAAAGAAGAAGTTGAATTGGCCCTGAAAAAGCATTTGAACACTATGAAACAGTAAGATTAGAAGATACTCACTAGAGTGTGGTTTTGTGTAAACCCGCTAATCTTTTTTGTCTGATAATAAGATTATCTTTTCTTTATGTTTCAGGAGTTGCATGAACGAGACACCATCTTCGATAAGGAGCTTGAAGCTGCGTTTTGTGAGTAATCCCTCGCTTCCTGTATTCACCGGCGCTCGGATCGAAGGAGAAGAACTTCCCAGTATTCAAATAGCTTTAGTCGACTGTTCCACCGGGCAAATCGTAATATCGGGGCCTGAATCCTTAGCCAAAATTGAGGTCGTTGTTCTTGAGGGTGACTTTGATGCTGACGAGGCGGACAATTGGACGGTTGAAGAGTTTAGAAATAACATTGTGAGAGAGAGAGAAGGGAAAAAGCCCCTAATTACAGGAGAACCCGTCTTGAATCTTAAGGAAGGTGTGGGTCTTGTTGGTGAAATATCGTTTACCGATAATTCTAGCTGGACGAGAAGCCGCCGGTTTAGGCTTGGGGCGAGAGTTTTGGATAGCTTTGATGGGATCCAAATCAGAGAAGCAAAGACGGAATCGTTCATTGTCAGAGATCATCGTGGAGAATGTAAGTACTGTTTTTTTAGTATTAGTAATAGCAATTGTATTTAATTGTTACTTTAATTGGTTAATAACAGCCAATTCGGTTAGTAAAACATGTAAGTTTATTATTGACTTATTATATCAGAACTCGATATCACAAAACCGACATGGTATCAGGCCCTAACCAATGTATCTAAAAGTTTCATATTTTCTTAAATTTGCATTGCTTTTTAGTAATTTTCTTCAAAAGTTTATGCAATATATTTACTTAGTTAAGCTGCTAATTTTTTTATTTTAAGTTCATACTATTTGGCATGTCTACTTTCACCCCTTTAACTATTAAATTTGTTTAATAACGTTTTTTTTCTTTCCACGGTAATTATGCGCATCAGTATACAAGAAGCACCATCCTCCTTCTCTAACCGATGAAGTTTGGAGATTGGAAAAGATCGGAAAAGACGGAGCGTTCCACAAGCGTTTGAGCCTGGAAAACATCTGCACCGTTAAAGACTTTCTAACGTTACTCTTCATAGATCCTACGAGACTCCGAAACGTAATTTCTAAGCTGGTTACTCAAATAATTCTCCATTTCATTTTACACCATTTAAATTAAGAATATGATCATCTGTGATTATATAGATTCTTGGCCCGGGAATGTCGGCTAAGATGTGGGAAATCACCGTTGAACATGCTCGGAAATGCGTACTTGAAAAAAGAACCTTCCTATATTGCCCCCCGGATTCGCATCCAAAAACCGGGGTAGTCTTCAACGTTGTCGGACAAGTGATGGGTCTACTTTCAGATGGCCATTATGCTTCCGCAGATAAGCTATCGGAAACTGAAAAGGTAATTACTTCTCTCTCTAAACTCACCTCCTTTTCTTTGAAAACGATGTCCCTTGAACTTTAGTTTTTGGGAGAAATGCTCCCTAAACTTTCAGAAAGTAGCAGATTGCCATTTGGCCCTTGTACGTACTATATAGCGGAAACTATCAAGATGGGTTGCGCACAAGTTAATATTTTCCGATATCTTTTAGCGCGTAGAGGGCGTTGTACTACTTTTTGAAAGTTTATGGGGGGCATTGCTGCCAAAAATTAAAATTACGGGTCAAAATGCACAAACATAGATAATTAAGGGGGCATTACTGTCAATTCCTTGGAATATAAATCAGAATGAAAAGCTAATCAATCTGTCAGAGATTTCAACACTATATACAGCTAATAATTGACCTCACACGTGTTCTTCAGGTTGAGGCCCACAATATTTTACTTTCCGCCTTTGAAAACTGGGCAGACGTCGTTCCCGTCGACGACGAAGCCTCTCTAACAGGCTGTTCCCCGCCCTTCACGAACGTGCCTTACTCTCCAAGAAACTCACCGAACACAGAAATTTCTTCCGGAAGCAAGTTGCTCGCTCCTTACTCGATAGCTTCGCCCTCTGATATCATGTCGTCGATTTATGCCCTAGGCCAAACCGGTATCATGGACGAGTTCGCCTTGCATAACATGGACGCCATGGAACTTAGATACGACCACGCGCATAATTTCCCGGCCCAAGCCTCGAATTCTCTGATATGCGATTCCGGGCCGATAATCTCGCAAACCCTAAGCGAAGAGGGTCATCTTCAGTTTCTCAACGACGCGGATCTTCATTCGGACAATTTTTCCTTGGGATCTTCGGCGGAGCTTCAAAATGTAATGGACACGTTCATGATTTCGAATTCAACGCCTAGCAAGGCTTTGAGACGATGGAAGAAGCTCGCGAGCGTGCTCAAGTGGTTCTTCATAATGATGAACAAGAGAAGCCATGTTAGGAAGATTCAGAAGCTTCTAGTTCACAGTGTGTGAGAGAGGAAACGTTAAACGACCAGAAAAAAAAAAAAATATATATATATATATATACACATTTTGTTCGTTGCGAGTAGTTTAGGAGTGCTGCCCGATTTTTTCGATGTTTTCGCGTGCAGGTTCCGGAAAGGTGTAAATACAATTTCGTTAGTTCGTTTTTTGCGCTTTTGGCGATCCTTCACTTCGAGTTAAGATCGCTGTAAATATCGTTATGTAGTGTTTCTCGTTATTACAAGAGCCGGTTTCGGTTAATGTTTCATGCTTAAACATGAGGCAGATATGGATCATAATGTTGAATGGAAATTTGTTGAATAAATTTCAGGAAATGGTTCCTTTTTTACTCTTGTATTGTCTTAAAAGTTTTTTTTTTATTTATATAATTATGGATATGCATATGCTTACCTTATGAAAAGGGCAAGGAATATGTTTACTTTAATATTCTATAAATTTGAAAGAAAAAAAAAATATTAGTTACATCCATGAGTATATAGCATCCTGTACGGATGAAACCGCAACCGGATACGGTTTTTTGAGATTAATTGGTCTCGTCTTTTGTGTATTTCATAATCGCTACTTATATTGCTTCTATAATAAGCGGATAATTTGGTAACCCGCCTAACCGGTAAATACCGAATTTGAAGTGTATTTGTAAAATCAATAATACATTTTAAAAAATCAATAAATATTATAAACAAAACAAGGAACGACATATTCCTGATAAAACGACATGTTGTGTTTCATTGTCGTTTAAGTCGAACAAGACAAGAGCCACGCAAACACATTCACATCCAATAACTCAGGCCAAACTTTCTATGAACCCCGTCGCGCCACGTGTCATACGACAATGGAATCAACAAACACTTCATCAAATAAATCCAAGGTTTCGATTTTCGCGATAATCGAGCGATAATCGAGCGATTTATCGCTGAAAACCACTTCTCGGTAACTTATCTCCTCTAATCGTTATCTTTTTATACTTATCGCGATTTTTCGATTCGAAAAGCAAGTCACTTATCTCTCAAACTTATCAAGTGTATTTTCTCGAAAAGCAAGCTACTTTTCGGTCAAAAACGATAAGTCAACCCTGGTATAATTTTTTCTTTTTTTGCGGCAAAAGTTCCAACTTCTTTTAATTTCAAAATTTAAATGTATTTTTAGGGTTTTTTTTAGTAGATCTTTAGCGTTTTGATGTTTAAATGTTGTATATGTATGAATCATGTCAATTTTTCACATTTTTATTCTATATTTGTATTAGTTACTTAGAAAGCTATTAGGTTGAATGAAAGGTAACATTTGAGTTTCATATTAGTTTAATTGTACATTTTACGTTTTGAATCAAATGTTGTTGAAATTGATTTTTTTTTTAAATTATATGATGGAATATAGATGAATCAAGATGGTTTGCGTGATTATTGATTTTTTGCAGATTTGGGTTAAATTTAAGGGTTTATGCAAATTATTTCTAATTGCGACAAAAATACCAATTTTCCTACAAATAGTGAATTTGAGATATATTTTAATTTTTTTGTGTAATTTCATTTTGTAACATTGTATATAATTAAGAAACTGTTAGTTTGACATAATTATTTTTGTAATTGATGTCTTTCTGAATTATGACCTTATTGCGGCAAAAGTACATATTTTTGAAAATTAGTTAAGTTAAGCTAGTTAGTCTTTTTTTTTTTTATGTAAAATCATTTTATAACATTGTTAATAACTTATAAAATGTGAGGTTGATATAATTATATCTAATTTAACGTTTTCCCGAATTGCAACCTTATTGCGGGAAAAGTAAATATTTTTTTTGAAATTGGTCAAATTGAGCTATTTCTTTGGTTTTTCATATGTAACTTCATTTTGCACATTGTATATAATTCTGATACTGTGATTCTGACATAATTTGTTTTGTAATTTGATGTTTTTCAATTATTAAGGAAAATATACATATAGTATTTTAGGTTATAAAAAATATTTTATGTATGAAAATATATATGAAAATATTTTATAAGTTTTCCATCGATAAATCTATCGATAAGCGATTAATCCATCGATAAGTTCGATAAGTTTCAGTAACGGCAAACGATAAATTTTATAGGTTTTCCATCGATAAATCCATCGGCAAACGATTACTCCGTCGATAACGGCAAACGATTTATCGGCAAAAACGGCATTCAAATCCTTGAATAAATCCGATTTTGCCATCTCCAACATTCATCAATGGCGTTGAGAGGGCTAGCTTCCGCCTCTGCTTGTTGCAGAAGAACCCGAAAAGACCGTTATACCCTTCTCCTCTCTTTCGGAAACAACTCCCTCGCAATATCACCCAGTTCCCATCTTCCATTGATGAACCCATCTTCATCACCTCGTAAGCTTTTTCTTCTCTTTCCCTTTTAAATTTTATTCAAATTTTTTTATATTTTTTTTACAGGAGGGAAATTTGGAATCCGAGCGATTAGTGGCGAAACAGTGATTCCCAAGAAAGAAAGCGAGAAATCTTCATCGCAAGAAGACTGGAGAATCAAGATGCTCTACGATGGAGATTGCCCACTTTGCATGCGTGAGGTAAGAATTATTTGCGGCGTATATTCCCAAATGTTGGGAGTGAGTCGTGACGTGGCTAAGTGTTGGGGAAGCGTAGTAGCGGTACTTACAGGGTACAGCTGATGACAGAATTATGATATAGAGATTTATGCCGCAGAAAGAAAAAGTAGGCGTATAAGTGCGTAGTAGTGACAAATGTGAGGACATATGCCGCAAATATGTTTATTATTAATTTATGATTATTTATCAGGTGAACATGCTTAGAGAGAGGAACAAAGAGTATAAGACAATCAAGTTCGTTGACATTTGCTCACAAGATTACTCTCCTGAGGAGAATCAAGGCCTTGACTTTCAAACTGTGAGCTCATATATCTATCTGTATATCTATATATATAGATATAGATATAGTATTTCGAAATTCTCACCTTTTCTTAAAAAATAAATATAGTGACATGGCTTGATTTGTTTGTTTAGGCTATGGGAAGAATTCATGCGATTCTCGCGGACGGGACCGTGGTCACCGACGTTGAAGTGAGTTTCTTCGACAAAAGAATCGTTCTTTGCTTATTATGTATTTAAGAGAAAAAGGATGATTAAAATCACTGGAAAAAAAAATCAATTCTTTTCAGGCTTTCAGAAAACTATATGAACAAGTTGGGCTTGGATGGGTCTATGCCGTTACCAAATATGAACCGGTGAGTGTCGTTTACCCCGGGTTATGTGTTGTTTTCTTGAGTATGGTAAGAAGTGAGTTTCTTGTCTGCAGATCGGGAAAGTAGTCGATTCCGTATACGCGATTTGGGCAAAATACCGTCTTCAAATCACAGGTTACTTATATTTTTTACTCAATTTTTCTCGATCGGCTTTTAGTTTGAGCGTTTTTCGTTCGTGTGAGCTCTGTATTTCAAGGATACTGGTTAGTTCAGATAGTCTTATTCGTGAGATTACGTGAATTTTAGGCCGTCCGCCTTTGAATGAGATCATGGAGATGCGGCGAAAGAACAAGGTAGTTTTATTTTCCTTGGCAATGGATATTATATCGTAGCTAGGGGTGGATAATGAACCGAAAACAATCGTAGCTAATTCGATGTTCGGTTTTATGCATTACAGGGCAAAACGTGCAAGGAAAGCGATTCTTGTGAGATGTGACCTCGTACTCCATTTTTGGAAATAAAAACCACGAAATTTTGAAGCTCATACATGATATATATACACACATAGTTTATACATGTAAACCAGTATATCTTCATAACTGAACACATGTGATAAAGTTATTTATTCACGAAGAGAATTATTATTTAACTTTAAAGCTTCAATATTAGTTCTCTCCTAACTTCAAAAAGAAAAGTATTTCCTTCAATATTTATTCATGAAAACAATTATTATTCACGTATTTGACTTTAAAGCTTCATTTTTATATACAAATATTACTTTTATTAAAAAAGGGTCATGGATAATTTTGGCTCCAATGACATGTAAACTTGAAACGAAACGACATGTCAATCGACTGTTGATGTGTAAAATTATGAATATAATTGATTATTCGTATAAATGAGCCTTTATAATACTTAAAAAAAGGCCCACCAAAGAAGAGAATGACGCCTAGGCCCGACCAGGCTTCTCGGTCCAAGATTTAAAGCTCGTCCTGGGCGGAAAGTGCCAGAAAGGGACCCGAGCATAAATATAGCGCCAACAAGAAAGCCGAGCAGAACGGGTCAAAGCTTTATTCAAAAACTCTACAACCCGACTAGGAAAATCGCCACAACTAGAATTCAAACTTCCACGACGCCAAGTCAAAGTCCATCACTGTGCAATTTTCTCGAGAAATGGCCCACGTGTCAGCTCGGCAATGACCAAGTCCCAAACTCAGAGCCACTACTAATGTTCACAAAGACTCCAACGGGCAGGAATCAGAGGTCTATAAAAGCAAGAAGACAACTCAATTTCACGCACACAAGCATCACTTGAGAGAAAAGAGTCTGTGAGATTTATATTTTCAGAGTATTTTTCTTTCCTTTTTTCGATCAACTTGGAATCGGCTTGTGGTTCTGGTTGATCCTTCCAAATCAATAAACTTACAGAAGACGTAGTCAACTACCGCATTGGAACGAACCTCTCTAAAAAACCTCATGTTTTACTGCTTTTGTTTTGGGGTAAACTGTGGCTAATGTACCCAATGTTTGATTTTTTGCGGATTATGTACTCAATGTTTATTTTTGGCGGCTAATGTACCTAATGTTTGATCTGTTAGATATTTTTGAATTTTCCGTTAGTTGACTGTTAGAGAGTTATCTTCCTCTATATGTACATTTTTTGTATTTTTGGCATAACTCACTCATTTTTTGTCCAAATTTTATGCACAACCTATGGTTAGAAAGATAAGAGATAGATCTACAACTTTGGTGTTTTAAGTATTGTAAAATAAGTTTAAAAAAATACGAAATTTCAAGTACAACGTAAAACTAGACATTAGTTTAATGCAAAATATTTGTTTCGAGCAAATTTTAATATACTTAATGACTTTTTATGATGAATCGTAAAAGCAAAAAGTTTTAGATAAATGTTTTATCTTTTCAACGGGTATTTATTTATAAATTTTTGACAAAAAATGAGTGAGTTATGCCAAAAATATGAAAGAATGATGTGAATTAATATTTCATATTTTTGGCGTGGCGTGGCTGAGTGTTGGGGAAGCGTAATAGCGGTACTTAAAGGGTACAAGTAAACTGATGACAAAATTATAATATAGAGATTTATGCCGCAGAGAGAAAAAGTAGGCGTATAAAAAGTGCGATAGTGGTGATAAATTTGAGGACATATACCGCAAATATCTGTAGAATTGATATTGAATAATATGTTTATTGTGAGAGTAAAAAATACACAATAGCCAGTTTTTTCGTACAATTTCCTTTTGATTAAAAATTATACGTTTTGCCCTGTCATCAAAGAAACGCAAGTTGTTGTTGAAGATTGATTCTTAGAGATAGAAGTCCTAAAGGACTCGTTGAATTCGGAGAAAGAACGAGCCAATAGTTTCGAAAGAATATTTTGCATTTTAGAAGATTCGAGCGCGCTGAGGCAGAAAAAGTTAGAAGAATCAGAGAAGAAAGTTCAACAGCTTCAAGAATCACTAACATATATACACACAAATCTATACATCTATATATATGTGTATATATATTCTAGCTCATGATCAGGCTAGACGAGAAGGTATGAAACTTGGAATTCGAGAGCCAAGTTCTTCGCCAACAATCCGTGTCAATGGCACCGAGCAAGTTCCTCTCAGGGCGTTCGAGATCGATTCTTCAGGTACTACCAGAGCACACCAGACTCTAAAACCGTCCTATGACGGCTTACATTTTCTTTGATGCGGTGATCTGCAGATAAGTAGCGAAAGCGGTCATCCCGTCATCGACATGAAGCCTCCGGTGGACCTTCACATCCAGAGAGACTCTTCAGAGGTGGAAGACAAGCCCCAGAAATCGCTGAACGAGAAACAGCAAGAGAACCAAGAGCTGCTCATCCGATGCATTGCGCAGCACTTAGGCTTCGCAGCGGACAGGCCGATCGCGGCTTGCATCATCTACAATCCTGCAGTGGTGGTCGTTCGAGGTCGAGCGCACCAGCGTCTTCGACAGGATTATTCAGACCATAGGCCAAGCTATCGAGGTCTCAAATCTTGCTTAAACTTTTACGGTTGTTTCAGCTTTGAACGGTTCACGGATTTGGATTTTGACCGTGTCAGACGCAAGACAACAATGAGGTGTTGGCGTACTGGCTGTCCAACTCGTCAACGCTCCTCTTGCTTCTCCAACGGACACTGAAGGCGAGCGGCGTCGCTGGAATAGCTCCCCAGCGACGGTGTTCCTCCGCCATGCTATTCGGGAGAATGACGCAAGTAAACAAAGTCGAACACACATGTTTCTCTAGTAAAACACAGGTGTACGAAAAGTATAACACGTGAATCGACTTGCTTTTCGCAGAGTTTCCGTGGAGCCCCGCAAGGAGTCAACCTCTCATTGATCAACGGTGGTGGTGGTGGCGACGCCCTTCGTCAAGTGGAGGCCAAATACCCGGCTTTGCTCTTCAAGCAACAACTCACGGCGTACGTTGAGAAGATCTACGGCATGATTCGGGATAATTTGAATAAGGAGATCTCTCCTCTGCTCGGCTTGTGCATTCAGGTACGTGTCAATGTCTTCTCTCTTTCCGGTGAAGTCCGATCGATCACATTTCTTCGTCCGAAGAGCTTAGTGTGAAAAAATTACGAAGGCGCCAAGAACATCGAGAGCTAGCTTGTTGAAGGGGTCGTCGAAATCGATAGCCAACACGGAGGCCCAACGGGCGAGTAACAACAAGGCATCGTTAAGAGCCTCGGCAACTTCTTGAACACTTTGAAAGCAAACCATGTATTTACTCGACTCTTTTCTATATAGAAAAAGTACTTGTTGGGATTTCACCAACAAACGAGCACCAAGATAACACGATCGAATAATTGCGGAATAGAAGAACACGATAACGACGGACAGAACCCTTGATCTTATTAATCAACTGTATGGATTACAATCAGAGCTAAAGATACAAACTTTATCTTTCTACTAACCGGACCCGGAAACCAGACCCGACTCGACGATCGTCTTGGGCTACCCTCTGCACGGAAGTCTCCGCTGTGTAGCTCTCCTCTCAAGATGATCGGAGTCTTCCCAGAAACTTCAGACACCACCGAGAACCGGGTTTACGATCGACGCGAAGGATCTCTCCGACGGAACCTCCAGAAGACGCAGCTTCGTTCCGTCGTACCGGCGATCTCCACTTCGCTCTCTCTGTCGATGACCGTTCTCCTCTGTCTGACTCTCTAGAATCGCTCTTTCTCTCTCTGGGATTCTCTCACTTTGGTTTGTCCAATTTCTTATTGTTCGTTGACGAGTATTTATAGAAATGACTCGATCAAGAAATGCTCTTTCGACGGTGACAGAATGTCATCGTCCTATTCGTTGCTTGAGGGGTTTAAGTGACGTTGACTCAACAAGTAGCTTAATGTTTTTCCTTAACATAACATCTATATTTGGTCTCGAATCTCGATAGGTACCGCCGTACGTTCTTGGTCCCTAAAGTCTTCACGCAGATATTCTCCTTCATCAATGTCCAACGTATATAATAATATAGACACGCTATATTTATTGATTCATCAAATAAAGAAAGAGAGTTTATAATTCATGTTCATGTGCAGCCTTCTGCTGAGACGGGAGTGCTGCTCGTTTAGTACGTTAAAGCGGGATTGGCCGAGTTAGAACATTGGTGTTACTTATATATAATTATCAACACATATAATTCAAATAAATTAAACCCTTATTTATTTGCACAATTACAAGTGATTTTTTTTCCTTTCGAAACGCTAAATAATATATATATTAATTGTGTCCTCAAATCAAAACTATATCTTCGACCTCTTTTTCTTTGTTCTTGTGGATAGATTTTAATATTTTTCTTGATGTCTAATGACTTGTATTGCCCACCCAACAACATATTTAGATTTGAGAGAGGACAATTGAGTATATGACAGATAAATGTCTAATTTATATGTCTACATCACTATATTTATAGAATATCTACATTTAAATTTATTGTTATACGATCTCATTATCTTATATAACTAAAGGTGAGAGTGAATATTACTGTAGAGTCTACAGTAAACAGAAAAGCCATTAAAAGTGCAACACATGAGTGCTGTTTGGTAGACAACTCAAACTGTTTTTGTTTTCTTTATTCAGAATTTTATAGTTGTAGTGTGAAAAAAATGACAGCTTTTTTTAATAACCATTTGGTACACATTAATTTCTGTTTTTTATTTTTTTCTAAATAAAAAAACAAAATAACTCTTTAGAATATGGGGTCTAAATATGGCAAGAAAACACTCCACGATCAAATGGATTAAAGGCTCCAACGGATACCTACAATCATATCAATCTAAATCAATCCGGCTCCAATCAGACTTGATGAGGCATAAGCTGACAAATCGTGGCAATAACTCTGATGAAGATCATTTAATTTCATACCGAATCTATTGTGTGACAATTTCTGTTGTTTTGACAAGTTTTTTATTTATATATATATATATATGTGTGTGATTTTTATTCAATTAATTTACTCATGTCTTTAATCTCTAGAATAACCTCATTAAAACAGTAATGGTCTAGTTGAATATTCACCTATCAAATAAAGCTGAACCATTCAATCAGTGATTGGCGACAAGTAAATCAATATACTGCGTAGAAAGATCAATAAAAAGCTCAATTATTTAAGACAATAAAATATCATTAGGTTTTAAAACTATACACGTTATTCACTAGTGTGAATATCAAATTATTCCAATTATATCACCCAAATGCCTGACTTCAATGTTAAAAATTGCACACTGATTTATTTCATACAAAAGTTTTAGTTACTTTGTTCCCGATGCATATAAATTGCATTTTTTTTCGTTTTCTTTATAATTGCAATTTTTCTTCTCCGGTCGTTTTTCAGGCTTTCTTTATCGACCCAAACGATGATACGGCGTTACGGCTACCCAAATAGTGTGAGGACCACCACGCCAAATAGTGGCGTAAAAGACCTTGACGGACATTCTCCATTTCATTTTCGCTGTAGGTGAATATCGTAACATAATCAACGCGCTGTACCGATAAAGCTAAGGATATTGAAAATTATTTTTTAATTTAATTCTACTAATCGACATTTAAAATTAACAAAGTACTACTACAAGTCAAAGGCATGTTTAAACAAGCCTAATATAATATAATAAAATAAAAAAGACTTAATCAGTAATATAGATTGTGATTACACAAATTAATCATTATATGATGAACCAAAGATTTTCGATATAAAATGCATTTTATCACTTAAAAACCGTCAAATCAAACAACTTAGTTAATACAAAATTATAACTTAAAATGATGCGTACACTGGAAGTCGCAATAGCCAAAAAAATTGATAACATTAGTTTTTGAAAAATTGATTACTTATGTAAACATTTTTATTAGATATACAAGTATTTGATGTATATCGAAAATTGAAAACATGTTTTACCTCTTGAAGTATACAAAACATGCCACGACGGCGGTGGCAACAACCGCAGCCCATGAATGCATTTGCATCACCGACAATGCAGCCACGCTTCCCTCGGCGGGGTTGCGCTCATCCCGAGCCTCGTTTTGCATCACCGACAATGCAGCCACGTCGCCCGCCAACTTTGCGGGGTTGAGCTCATCCCAAGCCTCGATCCACGTCACCATATACAAGGCACTTGTACATCTCAACATATACAACCTCAAGAAAAATACGAGTATTGATGTATATCGAAAATTGAAAACAGGGAAATCTGCTCTTTTACTTCTTGTTCTTGAAGTATACGAAACATGCCACTACGGCGATGACAACAACCACAGCCCATGAACGCAATCGAGCAGCCACGTCGCCCTTCAAATTTGCAGCGCTTCCCTCGGCGGGATTGAGCTCATCACACGCCTCGTCTTGCACCGATGATGCAGCATCATCCCCTCCAAATTTGCAGCGCTTCCCTCGGCGGGGTTGAGCTCATCACACGCCTCGTCTTGCTCCGATGATGCAACATCATCCCCCTCCAAATTTGCAGCGCTTCCCTCGGCGGGGTTGAGCTCATCACACACCTCGCCTTGCACCGATGATGCAGCATCATCCCCCTCCAAATTTGATGTGCTTCCCCCGGCGGTGTTGAGCTCATCACACGCCTCGCCTTGCACCGATGTTGCATCATCATCCCCCTCCAAATTTGCAGCACTTCTCTCGGCGGGGTTGAGCTCATCACACGCCTCGTCTTGCACCGATGATGTAGCATCATCCCCCAAATTTCCTTCCCTCGGCGGGGTTGAGCTCATCACACGCCTAGTCTTGCACCGATGATGCAGCATCATCCCCCTCCAAAGTTGCAGTGCTTGCCTCGGCGGGGTTGAGCTCATCACACGCCTCGCCTTGCACCGATGATGCAGCATCATCCCCCTCCAAATTTGCAGTGCTTGCCTCGGCGGGTTTGAGCTCCTCACACGCCTCGCCTTGCACCGTGGATGCAGCATCATCCCCCTCCAAATTTGCAGTGCTTGCCTCCGCGGGTTTGAGCTCATCACACGCCTCGCCTTGCACCGATGATGCAGCATCATACCCCTCCAAATTTGTTGTGCTTCCCCCGGCGGGGTTGAGCTCATCTCACGCCTCGCCTTGCACCGATGATGCAGCATCATCCCCCTCCAAATTTGCAGCGCTTCCCTCGGCGGGGTAGAGCTCATCACACGCCTCGCCTTGCACCGATGATGCAGCATCATACCCCTCCAAATTTGCTGTGCTTCCCCCGGCGGGGTTGAGCTCATCCCACGCCTCGCCTTGCACCGATGATGCAGCATCATCCCCCTCCAAATTTGCAGCGCTTCCCTCGGCGGGGTACAGCTCATCACACGCCTCGTCTTGCACCGATGATGCAGCATCATCCCCCAAATTTGCTTCCCTCGGCGGGGTTGAGCTCATAACACGCCTCGTCTTGCACCGATGATGCAGCATCATCCCCCTCCAAATTTGCAGTGCTTGCCTCGGCGGGGTTGAGCTCATCACACGTCTCGCCTTGCACCGATGATGCAGCATCATCCCCCTCCAAATTTGCAGTGCTTGCCTCGGCGGGTTCGAGCTCATCACACGCCTCGCCTTGCACCGATGATGCAGCATCATCCCCCTCCAAATTTGCAGTGCTTGCCTCGGCGGGGTCGAGCTCATCACACGCCTCGCCTTGCACCGATGATGCAGCATCATCCCCCTCCAAATTTGCAGCGCTTCCCTCGGCGGGGTGGAGCTCAACACACGCCTCGCCTTGCACCGATGATGCAGCATCATCCCCCTCCAAATTTGCAGCGCTTCCCTCGGCGGGGTTGAGCTCATCACACGCCTCGCCTTGCACCGATGATGCAGCATCATCCCCCTCCAAACTTGCAGCGCTTCCCCCGGCGGGGTTGAGCTCATCACACGCAGCGCTTCCCCCGGCGGGGTTGAGCTCATCACACGCCTCGCCTTGCACCGATGATGCAGCATCATCCCCCTTCAAACTTGCAGCGCTTCCCCCGGCGGGGTTGAGCTCATCACACGCCTCGCCTTGCTTGATGATGCAGCATCATCCCCCTCCAAATTTGCTGTGCTTCCCCCGGCGGGGTTGAGCTCATCAAACGCCTCGCCTTGCACCGATGATGTAGCATCATCCCCAAAATTTGCTTCCCTCGGCGGGGTTGAGCTCATCACACGCCTCGTCTTGCACCGATGATGCAGCATCATCCCCCTCCAAATTTGCAGTGCTTGCCTCGGCGGGGTTGAGCTCATCACACGCCTCGCCTTGCACCGATGATGCAGCAACATCCCCCTCCAAATTTGCAGTGCTTGCCCCGGCGGGTTTGAGCTCATCACACGCCTCGCCTTGCACCGATGATGCAGCATCATCCCCCTCCAAATTTGCAGTGCTTCCCTCGGCGGGGTTGAGCTCATCACACGCCTCGCCTTGCACCGATGATGCAACATCATCCCCTTCCAAATTTGCAGCGCTTCCTACGGCGGGGTTGAGCTCATCACACGCCTCGTCTTGCACCGATGATGCAGCATCATCCCCCAAATTTGCTTCCCTCGGCGGGGTTGAGCTCATCACACGCCTCGTCTTGCACCGATGATGCAGCATCATCCCCCTCCAAATTTGCAGTGCTTGCCTCGGCGGGGTTGAGCTCATCACACGCCTCGCCTTGCACCGATGATGAAGCATCATCCCCCTTCAAACTTGCAGCGCTTCCCCCGGCGGGGTTGAGCTCATCACACGCCTCGCCTTGCACCGATGATGCAGCATCATCCCCCAAATTTGCTTACCTTGGCGGGGTTGAGCTCATCACACCTTTGCCTTGTACCGATGATGCAGCATCATCCCCCTCCAAATTTGCAGCGCTTCCCTCGGCGGGGTTGAGCTCATCACACGCCTCGCCTTGCACCGATGATGCAGCATCACCCCCCTCCAAATTTGCAGCGCTTCCCTCGGCGGGGTTGAGCTCATCACACGCCTTGCCTTGCACCGATGATGCAGCATCATCCCCCTCCAAATTTGCAGTGCTTCCCTCGGCGGGGTTGAGCTCATCATACGCCTCGCCTTGCACCGATGATGCAGCATCATCCCCCAAATTTGCTTCCCTCAGCGGGGTTGAGCTCATCACACGCCTCGTCTTGCACCGATGATGTCGCATCTTCCCCTTCCAAATTTGCAGTGCTTCCCTCGGCGGGGTTGAGCTCATCACACGCCTCGCCTTGCACCGATGATGCAGCATCATCCCCCTCCAAATTTGCAGTGATTCCCTCGGCGGGGTTGAGCTCATCACACGCCTTGCCTTGCACCGATGATGCATCATCATCCCCCTCCAAATTTGCAGCGCTTCCCTCGGCGGGGTTGAGCTCATCACACGCCTCGCCTTGCACCGATGATGCAACATCATCTCCCTCCAAATTTGCAGCGCTTCCCTCGGCGTTGTTGAGCTCATCCCAAGCCTCGATACACGTCACCATGGCATCAGCCACCTTCACAAAGTACGGGTCAGATTCTCTGAGACTCTCCTTCACTTGCTTGGAGAGCTCAATGACGCGTTTCTGCGCAGTGGTGCAGTCCTCGGGAAATTTGACGGCATCAAAGAACATGACCACCGTTACTTGCAACATGAGGTGTCCAGTGTCCCAGGAAAGAGCGTGATTTTAAATAGAGAGAGAGATTTTAAAAAAGATCGTTCGGATTTGATATAAATAGTTAAGACGCAAGTCCGTACTTCTGAAAAATAACGTTTCCTCCAAAAAGTCAGTTATATCATTAATCATTTAACTCCCTTTAATTTTGATTTGATTAAATAATCGCGATGAAACTACTTGAATTTTGATCAAATAAATCTATACTCATCACCAAAATTGTTATTGCTTGACAATTAGAAGAAAGAAATGACACAATTTATTTAGGATTAATTCCGAAAAAAAAAACTAATACTTTTAAAAAATAGATCAGTAGGTATCAATTATTTTTCTCTTGAACCAAGTTTCAATTCTTTGATTTTGTATCTTTATTAGTACCTGTAGAGGGCGATTCACACCGCCTTACAGTCACAAAAAGACACTACTCAAACACACGAATGAATACGAATGATGGGGTATCTTTGATTGATTTATGATTACAAAGGGGATCGGTCTCTTCCGTTTATAGCTTGGAACAAAGAAGAAGAATGCGATTAACTAAGACTGACGCTACCAAGCTGGTGACGCGAAGGGATTATCAACACTATGCGATGACTCTATCTTTCTCTCTTCTCTCGATAATTGCCAGCCCCCCTCAACTGGGAGCTCTTCCTCTATTTATAGCCCCGCTGGGACCTTCTTGGCTCGAATCCCTTGGATGATCTTCAGATGGTCCCCCCATGGAATATCCTGTGGTCCTCTTCTCTGACATTCTCGACGCCTGCCAAAGGGGCTTGTTTCCACTAACGTTGTCCCCTCTGACACATCCCGCGCGCGCTACCCTGCAGTGGTCCCCTCGGACCGTACCTTCTTGTCGTATCCTAGGTCGAAGCCCTAGACCTCAATGGGCTTGAGGCCCATCCTCGGTCATCGCTCTCCCCGATGGGCCGCGAGCCCATTGAGATATGACCATCTTCGAGGAGCCCAGACTCCTCTCCTGGCCACTAACCTCCGTCAGTGGGCCGAAAGCCCATCGCCATTGCGCCCAACCCGACCCTCGTCGTTTCATAGGAAAACGACAAGTGTAAAGTTAGGAATGGATTTAACCAAATCCGACCTTAACAGTACCCATGTCAAAAATTTTGTCTCCTACTCCAGGTCAAATATTACTTTTGCATTGTATTTTTTTTTTTACTCAAATTCTTTGGTTTTGTCTTCTAATTTGACTTCCGTAAAAATTGCGAAGCATGGATTATGACGTTTTCGGTGCTTAAAAAAGCAATTGTACTCCCGAATAATTACATATCCTGCTATTGTCTTTGATTGTTTAACTTTCTAATGGCATATTTTCCCCGAAAATAAGGATTTTTTTGGTATCGGCGGAGGACGAAAATTTTGACGGAGGTACCAATATGGATACAAAACCAAAGAATAAGGACTTTATCCGGAAAAAAATAGAACTAACTTAGTGGTCCGTGTTTTTTTTTTTAAATATTGATACTTTTATCGGGATTAACCCAATTATTTAATTACTTGGTTATTTACATGAACGTCCCTTGAAAATCATAAAATTGCAGATTCGCCACACTTATATGAAAGTTCAAACCGCACATCGTATTAGAATCCCATTACCGGCGGCATTGATGGAAAACCGACATCTCCTTCTTGTTTTCAGTATAATACCGAGGATTAATCATAAGTGATGCACGGGCCTAATGAATCTTGAGTAAAAATAACGAAGCGAGCGAGACTCATCGTGCATTACAGGGCAAAACGTGCAAGGAAAGCGATTCTTGTGACATGTGACCTCGTACTCCATTTTTTGAAATAAAAACCACGAAATTTTGAAGCTCATACATGATACATACATACATTAGAGGTCCCCAACCTTTCAAAGTGTGGAAAAAAATACACAAGGTTTGTTGAGTGTAAAATTCGTTGGTCCTTTCGTTAATGAACGTTAACTTGAGCTGATTTGGCATTAGACGTTCGCCATGTGGCCATCCACGTTTGATAGAAGTTGCGGCATAAGTATTTTTTTTTATTTTACATGTATACAAGTAATATATATTATCATTACGGCTAAAGTACAAAAAAATAGGGTTATTAGCGGCAAAAATATCAAAAAGTATCATTTTTATCCGGGATAATCCAAATAAAAAATTGTCGTGGCAAAAGTACCAAATTTTTTTAATCTTGTCGTAGGTTCCAAAACAGTTTTTTCTTTCGAAACGAAACGTAGCGCTTCACATGCATACAAAGTTTACAAACAATATATCATATTTATGGCTAAATTACCAAATCATTTTTTACACTAAAAGTACCAAATTATTTATTCTTAATTTAGAATGCAAATTTAATCCCTTAATCCCCCCATCATCTCGAATAAATAAGCATTCTAAATTAAGAATACATAATTTGGTACTTTTAATGTAAAAAATAATTTGGTAATTTAGCCATAATTATGGTATATTGTTTGTAAACTTTCTATGCATGTGAAGCGCCACGTTTCGTTTCGAAAGAAAAAAAAAACATTTGGTACTTTTGCCACGACAATTTTTGATACTTTTGCCACGGCAATTTTTTATTTGGATTATTCCGGATAAAAAATGATACTTTTTGATACTTTTGCCGCTAATAACTCTATTTTTTTTGTACTTTAGCCGTAATGATAATATATTACTTATATACATGTAAAATAAAAAATAATATTTATGCCGCAACTTTTATCCCACGTGGATGGCCACGTGGCGAACCTCTGATGCCAAATCAGCTCAGGTTAACGTTCATTTACGGAAGGACCAACGAATTTTACACTCAACAAATATTGTGTATTTTTGCCCACACTTTAAAAGGTTATGCATTATTGCCGTAATTAACAGAGGTACCTTAAACCCCTGTTGACCAAAGGTTATGCATTATTGCCGTAATTAACCATATATATTATATAGCAAGGATCGACTTACCAACGATTATCGTCGATAATCGACGATAATCGACCTTACCGGTGGTCACCGGTAAATTACCGGCTATAACACTTCTCGTTTTATCCTCTTACCGACGATTATCGAGCTTTTCGATAAACCGAGGAACAATCGATTATCGATGTTTCACGTGTAAAAAAAAAGGTCTTTTCGGTGCAATTAAAAAAATATTTAGGGCAAATATTTAACCCTATTTCTCACTTCTTCTCGCCGATTTTCGACCAATTCTCTCCCTTTCTTCCTCTTCTCGCCGCCAACAGCCCAGATCTTATGGTTTCTCGCCGATTTTCGAGCTGGTAAGTCCCCTCTTTTCGGCCAAACTCAAGCTTCTCCATGGAAATGGTGTGTGTGGCAAAAGTTTGTAAAGTTTGGTTTTAAGCTTTTTACACCGAATTTATCCGATTTTTTTCAAACTTTTGGGTATATTTAGGAGTTATAATCATAGATCTATATGTTTCTTGCAATTTTTCTTTGATATTTACTTATTTTAAACGAATTTGAGATGATTAGCATAAGTAATAGAAAGTTAGATTAAGTTGTTCATGAGTTTATGTTTTGTGAATTAGAAAGGTTGACACTTTAAGTATTTTGAGTTGTATTTTTGCATTTTTATGATTTTATGTTGTAGGAAACTTGTTTCCATGAGTTTATTTGTAATTATTTTGTTGGATTTAGATGAAATATATAAAGATTACAATATGTTTTAGGTTTATTATGTAAGATTTATAGATATATATATCAAGATTGCATTTTTTATGTTTTAGAGCTATATAATCAATTTTTTTCATGTATATAATTGAATAATAAATTATTGTAATAGTTTTTATGAAATTGGGTCGATTTTTAGGTAAATTGGAGGCTTAATTCGGATTTTTGAATAATTACGGCAAAAGAATTTAAAATTTACTTTTTGTGTTTTATGAAGCAATATATTAATTTTTAGGGGTTTTTTAGTTTATTAAATATTTTTTAAAATATTAATCTAATTTTTCTCTGTAAAAATTTTTCAGATTTGACGATAATTCGGTTTTACCTATAACTGCGGCAAAAGTATTGCAAGTTTATCTTGCGTGTTTTGTCGAGGTAATCTACTACTTTTTTGGGGGGTTTTCCTTTATTAATTATTTTTTTAAATATTAATGTGATTTTTTGGTGTATTTTATTTGCAGGTTTGATGGTATTTTGGTTTTCGTCATAATTGCGGCGAAAGTGTTCGCCCCCTTGTACACAGCACTCCGGCTCGTCGACACCGAGGTGCATCCCACGATGGGAATGGTGTATCGCTTGTTCGAAATCATCGTAGCGGAGCTCAGCGCACTTCAAGGAAAACAATGGGCAGTCGAAATTGTGGAGGCGCGATGGCATAAAAACTTGGACCATCCATTGCATATTGCGGCCCACTTCTTGAACCCCAGAATCGCCTACGAGCGAGACATTGAGATGCCAGAAAATGCCATCCGAGATGTCACCAGGGTTTACGACCGGTTGTTTCCTCATGAGGACGTGACACATCTGGCGGCGGAGGTAAGATCTTACTTTAATTTTGTAATTTTACTCCCACTTCTTAAATTAAATTAAAACTAACTTTCTATATGTGTGGTGTAGTGCGTGAAGTTTCGTGACGCTGTAGGTCCGTTGCGCGAGCGGTCATGCGTGGCAGCACGGAAGACTCTTGCACCCGGTAAATTTTACACATTTAAGTTCAACATGCTAAGTTTTACACATGCTAAGTTTAGTTTTTTTATTCATTTACAGCTGAGTGGTGGAGCATATTCGGGGGTCCGTGCCCCACATTACAGAAGCTAGCAATGCGGATTTTGTCGCAAACCGCGTCGGCCTCAGCGTGTGAGAGGAACTGGAGCACGTTTGCCCTTATCCACACCAAGCTCCGCAATCGTCTGGCGTACGCGACACTTGAGAAGCTAGTGTTCTGCAACTACAATCATAAGCTAGCGATCCGAGACTTGAAGGCGCAGTACGACCAGGCCGACAAAGCCGATCCGTATGAGTACCTCACGAAGTCTTTGGCTATGGCCTCTGCTGGTGTTGACTTCGAGGACGCAATTGTAGAGTGGATCCGACCAGTCCACCTCGACGACGAAGATGGCAACCCAGACCCAGAGATCGCCGCGGAGGCTCAATCATTCGGAGCTGTGATCAGCCGAGTCCTTGGTGAGCAAAGGCTCGGTCCTACCCCCGACCCTCCAGGGGTTCATGGAGGAGTTGACTGCGGGGTTAGTTCTAGTCAACAGCGTACTCATACGACCGGTACTCACCGTAGTTCCCCTTCCCATAGCCCCTCACAATCACATAGCGGCTGGGGTGGGGGAGGTGACTACCAGGGAGGATGGGGTGGCGCCCAGGGAGGATGGGGAGGTGACACCCAGGGAGGATGGGGTGCCAGCCAGGGAGGATGGGGTGGCATGCAGAGAGGTACAGGTGATTATTAGTTATTACATTTTTAATTTTGCTGATTACATGCAGATATGTATGTCAACTAATTTGTTTCCTCAACAGGTGATACGTATCGAGGCGACCTGAACTACGACCCTGGCAACATGGGATACATTCCCGACCGACAGTACGGTGACCAACAATCTCCAAGACAACAAGATGACGCATCTTCTGCTATTGGATTCTACTTGGGCAGTGACTATCTATCTCAGAGTGAGAACCCAGTCGACGAGCTGTCCGGGAACTTTGAGACGATGTCGATGGGTACTTCCGTGAGCACTCAATTTGCTACTCCGCATCCTGTGCTCGATAACGGAGTGTGGGCGCATCCTCAGTATCCATCTCGTGGCGTGTTTACGGAGCAACACATATATGATTACCATGTGAGTAACTTCCGTATGCACTTCGAACCACATGGCTTGTTTTGGAGGACATATTGCAACATGCATTTGGAATCAAGTGGTGCCTCGGGTATTATGGAAGCCCATAGGAGATCGTCGTACTTTTGAGGTTGGAGACTTGTTAGACTTTGTATTGGTCTTTATATTTGTGTGTATGACATTATCTATGTTTTGTATTAGAGGTATGATATTATCAAAATATTTTATAAGTTTCCTGTCGAAAAGTATCGAAAAGTATCGATAATCCGTCGATAATCATCGAAAAGTATCGGTAATCGGTAAGCTACAGTGTTATAGGTTTTCCGTCGGTTAATCGGTAAGCTATCGATTAATCCGTCGAAAACGGTAATCGGTTTATCGGTAACATCGGTAAGTTGAACCTTGTTATATAGTTTATACATGTAACCCTGTATATCTTGATAAGGGTTATTTATTTATACATGTAAACGTATTAGACTTTAAACTTTAAAGCTTCATTTTTATTATTATACCAACATAATATTATATATACAAATATTATTTTGATAAAAAAAATGGTCAAGGATTCATGCTCCAATGACAGTAAACTTGAAACAAAACGAACGACACGTGGACTTCGAACGACTTGTAGACATTATATTACGACTTATGTAGATCCCAAACGACAATTAAACATGCAGAGAAAAAAAACGACACGTAAATCCAAAGATGTAAAACTAAATGTAGACTCAAACGACATAAAGGAATCAAAACGACCTTTTGGATTGAAACGACACGTAAATTTGCAAACGACATGGAAAGTGCCCCTGAAAAACGGAGGAGGGTGAACTCAGAAGAAGAAGGGCTTGTCCTCTTCGTCTTCTTCGTTTCGATCTCTCTCTCTGAGTTTCCTGCGAGCATCCATGGCTTTCTTCCTCAACCGAACCACGATCGCCGCTCACTTTCAGGTCCTTCTCTCTCCATCTCCCTCTCGTCTCTCATCTTTCTCTCTCTCTCTCGCTCACTGTCACAATTTTCCATCACCTTTTCGGCTATTAGGGCTCGCGCGACGATGCGTTTGCTCACTCCCATCGCCAATTCCACATCGCACCTGGACCGCGAGAGCAAGCCGTAAGTCTCTCTCTCTGTTACATATATGTGGATTTGTATGTATCGATTGGTGTTTGGCTTGATCATACTCGCAAATAGTTCTGGATTAGTATTTATCAAGTTGATTTGATTCGATTCATTTCACTGCTTGCTCATGAAATTTGTTCGGTTATCGTGTTTTCTGGCATTCGTTATCCAGACATAGCAGAAATTGTTCAGAATTTGCTGGTGGTATCGTCTCGTTGAATCGTGCTTTCCTGGAACTCGAATGGTTTCTGTAGTTCCGAAATTTAGATTTCATCTCGCGTCTTGCTTTGCCTTTGCTGTGAACTCGAATTATCAAATTATCGTCTTTTTCGTAGTTTTGCAATATGTGTAACGGCTAAGTTCCTTGCAGCTCTTGGCGGAAGATCCGGCCCTGAAGCGATTCAAGTCGCATAAGAAGAGCGTGAAACTTGTTAAGAAGGTCGGGAATGTGCTTACCGTAGTTGTTGCCGCAGGTAATGCTGATTTTCCATCATCGTTCGATTTGATTAAGCATAGAATTCGCTGAAACGTCAGTGATAATAGGCTTGTTTTTACTGATTATATGGTAATGACCCACACCTGAGTGGGCTGATTTTAATTTTAGCTACATATATCCTAGAGTTTGTGACTTCTAATTTGTGTTTTCTATATTTTCCTTTGAAGTTGGTGTATTTTAATCGAACAATAAAACTTTTCTTTTTCACAAATTTATTTTCGGGATTTATGGATTATTGCCTCTAGAAAATTGGTAGCTTTTTCAAAGAAAGGACAATAACAGAAGATAAGAAAAGTTGTATCTCTCGAATTTATGAAGTTTTAGTGTTCATTGTTTAATTTAGAGTTGGAATTTATGTAACAGTATATTTAATTTGGATAATTTGAAAGCAATATGTTCTCATCAAGCTATTTTAGAATCCCGTGAAAAGCGAAACTTTCACATGAGAATGATATGGTAAACATAAAAAATGAAGTACGTTTTTTATTCAGATAATTACAACTTTCCATGTTTTGTTATCAGATTCAAATTTCAGAAAAAATAAGCTGTTATTTACTTCACATGAGATGTTCTGCGTTGTTTCAAAAATATTCCGCTCATGCGCTTTTCTGATTCTGTCTCAGGCTGCTTCTATGAAATATATGTTAGAGCAATGGCGCGAGAAGAAACGCAGAAATAGGGTAAGGAATGGTGTATGTATCTCTTTTCGGCAGTTCTCTATTTGGAAACTTATAGTAGAGAGGCTGCGTTTTTCCTCCGAATAAGCGAAAAACACGGCTTTTTCAATTGTTTTTGAAGGTCTGCTGTTCTGGTCTTGTGTTTCTTAAATAAAGCATTTTGCAATATTGATTTTTGATCTTGCCCGTGAATGCTTTGAATATGCTGCGGTCAACAACGTGAATGCTGTCTTGAACATTCCTTATTTTTGCCTCTATAACTTCCTATTTTGAATGCTAAATTGGCTTTAGTCCCGAAGCCGGGAACCAGAACCAGTCTGAGGAAGAATAAAAAAGCGGTCCCGCCCCGGTTTCTGATTAGGGAGTTTTATTTTAGTCTTGTTTCATGTATTATTGAACGTTTTAACTATGTTAATCATGTAAAATTCAATCTATACTGTTTTCGGTTATGTAACAAGCTTAAAAATCGGTGTGAAATAAAATACATCCAGAAACCGTGCTGGCTTGGGTCCGGCCTGGTCCTAGGTTTGTTCCGGGCTCTAAAAAATTGGGCCTTTCTTGAAACCTAGACCGGGCCCAAATTCCGAAAGCCTTGAAAAATGGGACCAAACCAAGACAAGACAAGGCCCAAACAGTAATATCCCGTCTCGGTTTCGATGTAGATTGTCTCGTTTTCGCCCCTAGGTTTTAGTTTGACAATCTTTTGGTGGAAGGGATAACCAAAAAATTGGCTGTGCACAGATCGTTCCCATGTGAAACCAGATTACCTGATCAGGCAAAGCTAATAAAAGCTAATTAATCATTTAATTAAATTAATGAGAGGAATATGTTGACGATGACCCATTGTTCGTTCTGGTTGTTGCTTCTATTGCAATTTAATTTTAATTTAAGGGAAAATGGCGGCATAAGTACCCAAAGTGTTTAAAAAGTTGACAATAAGTATTCATTCTCTTTTTTCGACGGGTAAAGTTGCCAAACTCTCGTTTTGCATATTCCGTTTCTTTTCCGTCCAACACCGTTAGTAGCTTATTTTTCACTCATTTTTAATCAAAAAATTAATTAAAATTGAACTCATTTCTCTCTCTCCCTATGGTGCTTGTCCTAATATATCAAACTCATTTCTCATCTTCTTCTTTGAACTCCATATCTCATTTTTTACAAAATAAAACTAATTAAAACGTTGCTGCACATTTTGGTGTTTTGTTACAGTTTGTTGCTCCTCGATTGTTAAACATAATTTGCTACTCATTCAAGTACATATCATAATCTTGTTCAATTACATATCATATTGTTAAAAAAAAGGCAATTACATAGTTAAAAAAAATAGGCCATTACATGTGAATGAGAGACCATAACATAGCATATGTTCTAAGAAAGAAAAATCAGCTCAGAGGTTTGAAGCTTGTGAACATATGCTAATTAACAGTTCACACGAGATGCCACTCACAAGCTTCAAACCTCTGAACTGTTTTTTCTTTCTTAAAACATATGCTATGTATGGTCTCTCATTCACATGTAATGGCCTTTTTTTTTTAACTATGTAATGGCCTTTTTTTGGAACAATATGATATGTAATTGAACAAGATTATGATATGTACTTGAATGAGTAGCAAATTATGTTTAACAATCGAGGAGCAGCAAACTGTAACAAAACACCAAAATGTGCAGCAATGTTTTAATTAATTTTATTTTGTTAAAAATGAGATATGGAGTTCAAAGAAGAAGATGAGAAATGAGTTTGATATATTAGGAAAAGCACCAGAGGGAGAGAGAGAAATGATTTCAATTTTAATTAATTTTTTGATTAAAAATGGGTTAAAAATAAGCTGCTAACGGTGTTGGACGGAAAAGAAATGGAATATACAAAACGAGAGTTTGGCAACTTTACCCGTCGAAAAAAGAGAATGAGTACTTATTGTCAACTTTTTAAACACTTTTGGTACTTATGCCGTCATTTTCCCTTAATTTAATAATCAGAGTGAATGTGGGCATGAATTTCTAGGCTATTTATGAGGTATATTATTATTAATTAAAATGGAAAAATGCATGCAGATTGTGAGTGGCACCATATGGTATTTATTAGTGAATAATAATATTACCTTATTTTAAGATTCAGTGATTATTCAAATGTTCAATTGGGACCATGACCATGCCATTGTGTTGTTGAATTAATTTATTAATTATTTCATACAATGTGTTATTGGGTTAGATCTATTTCAGCTTTCGGTTCAAAGGGTCGGTTTGTAGACTTGGAAAGTCCTCAATTTGATAAAAGTTACTCATTAAGAACAAAGTATTAGGTCTCATAACACTTGGAAAGTTGATGATTATCAGAAAGAAGGGTAGTTATACTTATACCCCTCAACTTTATATGTTTGTACAGTTTGCTACCTGAATTTTAGTTCTTGTCACTATACATACAAAATAATGAAAATTGCGCGTTATATCTATACTTTCATGGGACTTTCGTTTTAACATTTTGTTGTTGTTGGAGAATTTGAATCATTGATTGCTTTAGAGTAGTCTTATAATCAAATCCGTTGATCTTATTCCGTATTTAATTGACGAAAACGCAATCGCGAAACTAAGGTGAGTTATATTAATGTGCACACGATGATTGATGTGTAATTTTTCAAAAATATAGGGGCATTACTTGCCAAAAGTCATGCTTGAAATTTTTCTTCTACGTTAATATGAAAGCTCTATTTGATAAACATAGAATTTGTGAGAGAATAGATTTTGAAATCTTTATATGAAATATCTATTTTTCATATATATAGGAAGGAATTAGAAGAAAAAAACTGCATAAAGTAAAGGGTACTTTATTTGAATATGAAAGCAGCCAAATTTATTTGAATTTGGGGAATAATTGACCTTTGTCTTTGTGAGCTACAAATTTGCTTTATGGATATATTTAAAGCCAAAAAGGGGTTGAACTAAAATACAAAATATATCATTTCCTGTCCTTTATAATAATAGTGAAAATTAAAAAAAAAAAAGTGACTAAATTGTGTGCCCCACTTAATTCATATTTATTTATTTATTTGTTACTAAACCCACTTGCGCAATAGGAGCGCTTAATGCACTTATACCTAAATTAAGGTTGAATATTTTGAAATGACAAAGTTGAAAGTGGAAGCAATTATGTATGAATTTTGACATATTTTTTTAGTGTAATATCACAAATTGCTTGTATAATTTGGATACCAATACAAAATAAATGAAAATGTATTTATTTTATTTTATTTTATTTTTTCTCATGTTGTTCTTCTATTTGATGGTAATTAAAGTATGTGATGTGAAGTTGCCTTGAGGGTTATTATTGGAAAGGAAATTGGATCATTTTTGTTCTCATTTAGTAGCTTTTATTTGCACTTTGTGAACTTATGGAGGAACAAATTATAAATTACAATGAGGTATTTTAATTTATGGATTGCAATTTATTATCTTCAAGAAATTTAAGCTTGAATAATTATGAACATAATAATTCAAAATTATGTTCCTTACATTTGAATATGATAAGGTTTTATTTGCACTTTTGGAACAAATGAAAAAAAAAATTCTCAAATGAATTGCAATTGAAAAATTTGATAAAGAAATGTGGTAGTAAAAGAGGAGGTCCATCAAATAAAGGTATTATAAATCGTCTTTTGTGTTTTTAATACATTTATTTAAGCTATATTAATTATCAACATAAATAATGAAAAATTATGCTTCATAGTTCATAGTTCATACAATTAATATATATATATAAATTTAATATGTAAAATAAATGCAATATTAAAGTTTCAAAGGGACAACGAAACAGCGACATGTTTAGGATCTATCTCACTGAAGATCCTCTCGTCTGGCACAGCCCCTAGATGTCCGACACGTGTCACTCTCGAGGGTATCCCGGTAATTAACCGAGAGCTTCGTTGTCGCCGAAGCCATGATGATGATGATGATGATGAGCCCAAATGACCATGTTACCCCTGGCGTGTACAGCTAGATTCTAAAGTCAATAATAAGGTCATCACTCGATCATTCATTCATTCATTCATTCTCAGAGAGAGAGAGAGAGAGAGACAGAAAGTCTTCTGATCTTCAGTCTGTTGATCAAGATTTGCTCTTTGCTTTCTGGGTTTGTGTCTGAGGAGAGAGAGAGAGAGAGAGAGAGAGAGAGAGAGAGAGAGAGAGAGAGAGAGAGAGAGAGAGACAGAATGGCAATGATGTATGGAGGGACAACGCAGAAGTGCAAGGCGTGTGAGAAGACGGTGTATCTGGTTGATCAGCTCACCACAGACAGCAAGGTTTATCACAAGGCTTGCTTCAGATGTCACCACTGTAAACGAACTCTAAAGGTATATATATATATATATATATATATATATATATATATGCATTGATTCATAATCATAGTTTGTTTGTTCCATTGAATTATTATACATCTTGTTCCCGGTTTAATCCGGTAGAACGCTGGTTTAATACCGGGAGGAGTTTTTGAATTTCCAAAATGACGTGACAGGGGAAGACATATCGGCAAATCCTCGTTCGGGTCCTGGTTTCAGTTGTATTGTTCGTTCCCCGTTTAATCCATTTAACACCGCTTTTTTTTTTTTTTTTTACCGTGATTTCCTCCTTTTATGATATATAGATTATATATGTTACCTTAGCAATTTCTAAAATTAAGTAATTTTTAAAGTTTGATGAAATAGGTCTTAGTTCAAAAGTAATTTGCCAAAATGGGAGTGCTTGAAAGACGAGGATGATCGAAAGTGATCGGAACCGCTCGAGACGCAGGCTCTGTGCAGCGGCTACAACGTCAACCTCCCAGGGACATTTTTGTCAACTTGGGAAAGCCACACAACCTCCCTGAAAATATATTAGTGTATAAATAGCCTTGCACAATCGTACAGTTACTAGACGGGTCGGGTTAATAAATTGGATTCTGATCACAAACTCCGGTAATCGGTAGTAACGGAAGAGTTATGAGGAGGAGTTCTTGATTCTTGAATTTCCAAACACGTGATAGGGATGGAAAATAATGGCAAATCCCTGCTTCCGGTTCTGGTTTCAGTTATATAGTTTGTTTCCTGTTTAATCCCGTGAACACCGATTTTTTACTGGTGCAGTGCCCGGGGGGTTTCTTGAATTTCAGAAAACGTGAAAGGGAGAAAAAAATCGACAAATTCCTAGTTTCCAGTCCCGGTTTCAGTTATATAGGTTGTTTCGCGTTTAATCCAGTGAACACCGTTTTTTTACCGGTCCCATTACCGAGAGGAGTTTTTGAATTTCCAGAAAACCGTGACGGGGAGAAAAATTCATATCCCTGGTTTCCTATCTTGGTTTCAGTTATATGTGGAGTTTGTATAACAACATATTTGGAAGCAATAAATATCAACGTTAGGACATTCACATGATTATAAATAATATTTGGAAGAGAACAATTGACATCAATTAAACAAAAACCTCTTGCGGTTTTGCAGCTGAGCGATTATTCGTCGTTCGAAGGCGTTCCGTATTGCAAGCCTCACTTCGATCAGCTGTTCAAGCGGACCGGAAGTTTGGATAAAAGTTTCGAAGGTAAAACAATTATTAAATTTACCATCTCATTATTAACATATTCACTTGTTCATATCTCCTAAATTTGGAATACTTTTTGTTTTAGGGACTCCAAAAACCGTTAGAGAAAGATCAACTGAGCAGGTTCAAAAATTCAACGTCTGATAAGTTTATGAGTTTCATAATATATATATATATATATATATAATTATTATTTTTTACTGATTTCGAGGAATTACGCAGGTTCAGAGCACCAGAGTTTCGCGCCTTTTTGCCGGTACTCAAGAAAAATGCATATCTTGCAAGAAAACGGTTTACCCGATCGAAAAAGTAAGATCTTTGGTAGAAGAATTAATAGGTTTCTATGAATGACTTCGATATGTATATTCCGTTGATCTTCATAAACCGAATACTATGTTTCGGATTTATTGTAAAGGAAAATCGGATACCCTTTTTAGAGAACCAAAAATCATTTATCGAATTTTCGATAGAGGCAAAAATGACTTCTATTTACTGCATTTACCGCTTCAAAGGATAAACCGAGATAGTTAGAAACTTATAAGCATTAATCAAACGAGCCACTAAAACAAGGCTTTTTTTTTCAAGGTGGCGGTCGATGGCACACCGTACCACAAGATCTGCTTCCGGTGCACCCATGGCGGGTGCATCATCAGCCCGTCGAGCTTCGTGGCCCACGAGCAGCGCCTCTACTGCAAGCACCACCACAGTCAAATCTTCAAAGTCAAAGGAAACTTCAGCCAATTCGACAAGCACGAAGAAGTCAAACCGGCATTGACCGAGAACTCAATAGCAGTATAAATCAGGCCTCTCTCCTCTCCTTTGAGTTTCACTCATCTTCTTGCTTTCCCTTCAAATAAACTGTGTGATTAGTCCATAATATATATATCATATGTATTTATTTTTTAAAATTCTTGATTGAGGCTTCTTGTGTTTATAGAACATTACCTGAGAAAAGTGTGCTTGTTATATAGTTTTTTATTTTTATTTTTAATATGTTACACAATAAGAGTACAAGCTTGAGCTTTTGAACAGAAACTCGGAACCAATCTGATTTTTTTTGTATGTTTTGAGGAAAAGAAAGCTGTTTTGTCTGTGGATTTACTTGTTCTTGTCTGTTAAATGCTATCTATATACTAGATATATAGATATAATTATACATTATGGTAGAAACCCTAAATAAAAAGAAAAAACTTTCATAATCTTTTTCATATTAAGATTTCATTTTTTCCAGGAATGTCACTGACTCGCTGATGTATTATACAAGCTAAAGCAGCAAAAATCGAATTCTTTGATGACAAAAACATGGAGCAAAATATTTTTTAGTCTACGATTTTGTTGTTTATTAATCAGTATACGCGGCAAGTTTAGCTCGATGGGCTAAAACTCAATAGGTCCGATGACCCGTTATTCAAGTTGCTCAGCAGAGACGCGTGCATTTGCACGCGTCTACTACGTGGACACAAATGGAGGACGCGTCCACACGCGTAACAAATGTTGGAGTCTACGTCCACACGCGTATTCGTACACACGCGTGACGCGTCCATCAAGTTCTCGTCCAACCTCGAACGTGTGCCTCACGTTCTCGTTTGCACTTGGACAACGTCAACCAAAAAAGTCCGCGGGCCAGCTTGACCCGTTATCGAAATCACGCGGATATGGTGCGAGTCTAGCTCAAGCAATTCTCCGAGCTCTCAAAGAGGTTTCGAGTTGATGAGAGTCACGAGACCGTTTAAAACATACTACATGACATGACATGACATTAACGGACGGAGAAAAAACGAAAAATTCAAAATAAGTCTTAACTATTTTTATCGCAAATACTTCTAATTAATTTCATCACATTAGAAGACTAAAATTTTCTATTTCGAATTTTATCCATTTCTATATTTACGATCATTTTAAAATCAAATCAGTTATCAGTTATGATTAAAAACGGAAAAATAATAATTCAAATCTAAAATAAAATAAACCGGTTCTGATTTCTGGTTCCGGATTCAAAACTTTGCCCGATGGAGAAATCCGGACCCGGAATCCGGTATTTTGGCAGTAACTCTCTCTGGCGTTGCATGCAATTGCATGATATGAAACTATGAAAGGAAGCAACTTCTCCAGAATCAAACAGCGATTCCTTCGCTCATTCTCTGCTCGATCCGCCATTGCCGATCCGAACCCAAGAAACCCATTGTCGCACCCGATCCCACAGTCGCTCTTCCAAGCTCTGAAGCTCCGGCCATCGCTCCCCAAGCTCAAGCGACTCCATGCCAGAGTCGTCACTCTCGAGCTCTCGTCTCACGCCTCGTTGACCACCTCGCTCGTCAACTGTTACCTCTCTGTGAAAGACCTCAACTCCGCGAGAAAGCTCTTCGAATCTTACCCTTCTTCTTCTTCGCCTCCGACTCTGGTTTGGAATATCATGATCAGGGGTTACTCGAAGCTCGGAGATTCTCGACACTCTCTTCTGCTCTTCAAGGAAATGATGGGTTTGGGTCGCCATTGTAGGGCTTTGCCTGATCAGTATACTTTCACCTTCGTTGTGACTTCGTGTTCGAATCTGGATTCGGATGGATGTGGCGCGAGCGTTCATGGGTTGGTGGTGAAATTCGGGTTCGGGTCCGATTTGTTCGTGGGCAATGCGATTGTGAGCATGTACGGTGTCTTCGGTAAGACGGGAGATGCCCGGGCATTGTTCGATGAAATGTCCGAGAGAGACGTGTATGCTTGGACCGCTCTCTTGCGCGGGTATTTTAGAAGCGGCGAGATCGATGAAGCTTTTCTAGTCTTTGAGGAAATGCCTGTGAGGAACGAGGTTTCATTGGCGGTTATGATTTCGGGCTTCGTCGGGTGCGGGAGGTATACTGAAGGGTTGAGGTGTTTTCATGATTATGTGTTAGGCGAAAACAGCAAGATTAGGCTGAACGAGGCTGTAATCGTTTCGGTTTTGTCTTGCTGTGCGAATATTGGGGCGTTGGAACAAGGTGTTTCGATTCATAACTATGTAGAAATGAACAGGATCGAGTTAACTAGTAACATCGCCACTGCTCTGATAGATATGTACTCGAAATGTGGAAGAATTGACCGAGCGAAACGTATCTTCAGCGAGACTCCGAGGCGTGATGTTTTCAGTTACACGAGCATGATCTCGGGTTTGTCTGTTCACGGGCTCGGTAAAGAAGCCCTGCAAGTATTCTCTCAGATGTTGGCAGAAAACATTTCGCCGAACGACGTTACGATTCTCGGAATATTGAATGGGTGTAGTCATTCCGGTTTAGTAGACGAGGGCTCTTCGATCTTTCTCAACATGGAAAGTTCGTGGGGAATCCGTCCCAAGATCGAACTTTATGGGTGCTACATTGATTTACTTGGACGTGCCGGGTTTGTGGAAAAGGCGTTCGAAGTTTCGAAGACTATGCCGATGAATCCCGACATAATTATATGGAGGGTGTTGCTCAGTTCATGCAGAATCCACCGCAACGTTAAGCTCGGAGAAGAGATTGCGAAGCACATTGAGCGATTACACCTTGTTGACTTTGACCAAACCGAAGGAAAAGCGCTTCTCTCGAGTTTGAACTCTTCAATGGGAAAGTGGGAGAGAGTAGCGGAATTAAGAGAGCAAATTTACGGGAAAAGGAGTCGGTTGACTCGTGGCTGCAGTTGGATTGAAGTCAACGGAGAGGTCAATGAGTTTCGTGTCGACGATCAATTACACCCTCAGATCATTGACATTCGGGAGGAGTTGACCAAAGTTCTGAGACGGGCTAGCCTCGGAGGCTATGTTTCAAGCACGAGGCAAGTCTTGTTCGACTTGAGCGAGGAAGATAAAGAGCAAGCGATTGCTTTACATAGCGAAAAATTGGCTGTCACGTACGGGCTAATGAGCACCGAGCCCGGGGAAGTTATTCGGATAGTGAAGAACCTAAGGACGTGTGAAGATTGTCATTCGGCTTTGAAGGCGATATCGCTGGTTTACAAGAGAGAACTCGTCGTCAGAGACCGGTCTCGCTTCCACACTTTCAAAGATGGAAATTGTTCATGCAATGACTATTGGTGATTTCATGTTAAATATTTTAGCATAAAAATATATACTTTCTGCTCATCAAATACACCCCGGGATTCTGATCTCGTAACGGGAGCCATTGTGTATCAGAGAAAACATATACCGAAACACACTAAAAAAGCAGCATAAATAGAATAAATCGCTAACACAAGACATAAAATTCCAAAATTAGACACACTTCCTATTCCCGAGCCCGTTCTCGGGTTCGGGCTCCTTCTTTTGCAAGTCTTACCGAAATAGGCATCCGAAACATACTCTAACAAAACACTAGCACAAGTTGACTAAGAATAATTTATTTATATTATTTATTTTTTGTTCTTTGATGCCTAATAATTATGAAACTTGAAGTTAAGGTGATGATAGAGCACAAGAAACTTACAAAAAAGGCATGCAAAGATAGACAGAAAGGTAAAAATGGTGTCTTTTTGACAAGCCTTTGAAGTGATTTTGGTGCGCAATAAAGACAAGCCTTACGTGATGCTATGAGCTTGTTCATCAATGGCCAACACTTGATGACCCACAAGATTCAACATTTTGTGCCATCTCTCGGAATCTTAAGCCCCCAAAAACGATTTAATTCAGACAACTTTCAATCTTGTGTAAGAAAAAGAAAGAGCTCTCTCTCTCTCTCTTGTGAGCTGGTTGTGATTAGTCTTATTCACAAAAAGCTCGATCCTTTAGTGGAGCAAATAGCGATATGCCGAAAGCATGAACGATTTTCACAAATAAATACATACAGAAACACGTGTATCTGTATGTAAATGTGGTAATAGTCCCCGTCCGAGCGCGTAAGGTGTGTAATTCCGTATTTTCAGGTATGAGACGGCAGTACTATATGAAACCATGCATGCAGACATGAGAAGGTCGAAGATTGGATGATTGCATCTTGTTTTCGGTAGTTCATCTGTAAGACCTTCATAATACTAAAACAAGCTTGACCAGCGATAATCTCAAGATGAGTGATGATAAGAATTCGATACTCAACAAAAATATATAGCCAATTTATACTAAATACTTTATTCAATCAACAATACACACACAAAAAAATTGTTCCTTCGACAATACGGTCAAAACTCTTTTAAACAGAGTCCCGTGTCAAACCAACAAACAGAAACACGCACTTGGCTTTCAACACTAGATGCTAATAAGAGTGATAATTTTCCTAATTTCACGTAATACTTTAACAATTTTTTTTCTATCCCTGAATATTACTATCAAAGGCTATTATAAAGTGGCTTGTAAAAAACTAAATACTCGATTCGATGTAAAGCAAAGGTCTTTAATTGACATTATTAGACCTAATCACGATGGATAGACTCGTGTTGGTCGGCAAAAGAAACACAATCATCAATTCGATCAAGCGAAGACACATAAAGCCAAACACTCATCAAGTAACCTTGTTTAGGACAAATCACAATAAAGAGACTTGCACGTAGCCTATTAGAAGGAAAACAAAATCGTTAATTTGATCAAAAGACGATACAATAAAGCCAAAGACTTATCAAGTGACTTTATTATAACAAAACACGAAAGAAAGACTCGTGTTGACCCGGGAAACAGAATCGTCGACGCTATAGAGCATGACGATACAATAAAGAAAGAATGGCATGCATAGTTGTTTCTTTCTTGTATTGTGGCTCTTGGGGTGAGGAATAAAGGCCAAAAAGATGGCACGGGTGTGAGAAGTTTCGGAAGCGCACTATGAGAAAAGGACACGCTTTTGAGAGTGTATATACACAATTATACATATATATATATAATATCAATCTTTATATATAATGATTGATTATTTACAGGTAATATTGAGACCTTTTTCCTGCTAATCAAATGTTTTTATTCACAAAATTATTAGATCTTTGTGGCACTTTATTTGGTGTCACATTCCAATTATTCCCATCATGACTCGTGCATGCATAATTATTTATACATAAAATTCATTTTATTTTCTTGCTTTTTGGTCTAAAGTGTTGCCCTAATTATATGATCGCCGTATGAGTTATATCAAATATCCTTGACTTTCTAAGTGGTTAAATAATAATATTTGAATTAATGAACCTCGGAAATGAAAATATATGGTTACAATTAGGGGTGAAACCGGGACAATCTACAATGTGAGAAAAACAAACAATTATTTGCTCATATAAAAATATAAATATCGTATATTTCAAAAGAGTTATAATCAATATTGGGTCCTTGATTTCCAAATCAAGAATCCGAAATGCCGGATTAATTCGTTAATTAGAAAATCCGGATTCCGATAATCATGAACTTGATATATATATATATATATATATATATTTGCTCATTTAAATGCTAAAATGAGAAAATATGAGAGTTCATGGCTATTATATATTAGTTTTAAGCTTGGTGTTGACTGCTAGTCTAATAATAATAATAATAATTAGGGATGGCTAAGTTGGTGGTGTCTGTTGTGAGTCTTGGTTGTACACCTGATCGAAGTTGATTTTTAATAATAATGATGATATAATAAATGCTTATCGTTGAATTATTGTACTATACATTTAGTATTTACCTATGCTCTTTTGTATATTATATGCTCTAATTTTTAATATATAGTTTAATCTAATATATGGTCTCCTGGTGCTATCAAAGGACAACAAAGTATGGTTGAGTTATGTGACATTAACTACAATTTGTATTAATTAAATTGGAATAAATAAAAATACATAACAATTAAATTCATATCTAACTACTCCAGATAAACCTTCGAGTTACCGGAGTTCAGAGTTTCACCGACGATTACCAATAATAGTAAAATCAACTATTACTGTTACGGTTATATGATATGTCGAAAGTTTATTCCAGCCGATAACTGGGAAGGAAAAAGAACCCACATATTTGATCGGTAAATTCGTCAAATATTATATATCGGAGAAAACCCGATAATATTGTATCCTACTTATGAGTTACGATTACAAACATATCAGTCAGCAATGAAAAAACCGTGTCGGTGAACTCGTGAAATCGGATCATCGATATTACTCGGAATCTTCGACCTGAAACTTTGCTCCGGATCAAACAAAAACAAAAAGATAATATACAATTCAAGTCACTATGATCTGGAAAGTTGAATATGTAATACATTCAAGTACATACACATTTGACTTTACTAATTAATAATTAGTAATTAAGTTGGCACATTCATATTCTTCATATAATTACTATGCACAGACCATGATCATCTCAAACCCTAATTCAATCTGCTTCGTTTCCGGCAAATGTACCAATTCTTTTTCTTTTTCTTCTTTGTAAGCTCCCAAAACGTTTCCAATACGTTCGGATTCGGCATTTTCAGCATACAATCTTTAACAGCAATTAGCTCGAGGCTTCCGAGATGCTGTTTAGCGAGGGTTGCCATGTCCTCGACTTGGCCGCTGCGGCGGAGGCGTTCGCTGACGACGTGGAAGACGTTCCCGTCGTTGTCCTTGCCCGGTGTCTCTCGTGTTTCACTACCTAATAATGAGATATAATCGAATAAGATTAATCAAAAATCGTAAATTGAGTATTTGAACTAGTATTTTAACAAGAATCCAAAAATTAATTATTTTAAATTATTAAATTTATAATGATAACAAAAAATAAAAAATAAGAACAATATATTATCACGTATCTTATGATATTCCTTTATATCATGCGCGTTACGTGTATGATAATGAGTTTCATTAACTACTGAACTACTTATTAATCAACTCAATCATTTCATAATTACTGATTAATAAATTAGGCACACCACATGAGAATTAATTATTAATCCCAGTTTAAATTTAATATTTTTAAAATATAATTGTTTAATTCAGAAGGGGTAATTATGACAAAATTAATGCCGATTTAGGCAATAAATAAATAAAAATTAATTTTCATAAATATCGAAACGGAATTCTCACCTTGTTGTTCTTGTCGAGCTCAGATCCTGCAATCTCAACCCTAATTCCTCCTTCCGAAGATTGGCTTCTCTTCTGCTTGGCTTGCTTCTTCGCCCACAATCCCTTCATCACCTCTGCGAATCCCCAAATTCAGCCACAAAATCCGTCAATTTCGAGCTCGGAAGGATCAAAAATGGAGGAAGAAGTTCGATTCGGAGCGAGACGAACCTTGCGTCGTGATGAGGCGGTAGACCTGGCCGAGCACGAGCGTGTCCGTCGCCCGGAGCAGCTTGATGCGCGTGAGCCGCACGGAGCTGCTCTTCTCGGCGGCGGCGGCGGCGGCGGCGAGATTGGGCGGAGGATCGGCTTGGACGGCGGATTTCTGGGGGCAGAGAGTGGTGGAGATGAGGAGGGCGACGTAGTGGCCGGGGTTGGTCTTCATGACCTCGGCGGCGCTGACCGGCCAGAAGAGCTTCTCCGACTTGCCGCTCGGGTACTGGATCACGAGCGTCGCCGTGTCGACGGCTTGGCAGTTCCCCATTGCTGGCTTGCTTTCTCTCTCTACAGACGAAGAAGACGAAGATGAAGAGGAGAGAGAGAGAGAGAGGTGTCTGGTTATGGCGATGGAGGTTTTATAGCAGTGCTTCTTTCCTTTCGTTTCTTACCTCTTTGGATTTCTTATATATATATATATATATATATATACAAGATTTATAATAATATTCCTTTTTATTATTTTATTACGATTTTGCCCTTACCTATCAACTTTCATTCATCTCTCTATATTTTAAGTGGTTGGAGACTTACTTACCACTAATTAATTTATTAATTAATTAGCTCTTTTAAGTATAGTGTAATAAAACTCGAAATTCTTGTACTAATTTTGTAAAATTCGAATATTTTTGTGATTTTGGATTTATTCGGAATTATGATTTACTAATAACGATTTAAGATATGAAAATTCTGGATCCAGAACAAATATACGCTAAGTTCCGCTTGCGGTTTTTTTCTTATTCTTGGAGTATCGATTGAACTTCTTTTTTTTTAGTATTGTTTTATACATAAATTGACATGGATCGGAATTTTAAATTTGACGACTAAAGTTAAATAGCTTTTATTGAATAAACGAATTAAGTAAAATTATTTTTAAGTTATAAAAAAAGCATACTTTAAATTATGAGATTAGAATCTCGATTCTAATTCTTAATTTTGAGACGAATACAAAATTTGAATTTTTGCACACCATATTTACACCATTACTCATCACTCCGAGCCCAACGGCATGCCGCAACGGGCCGGCCGACGGCCCCGATGCTTGTAAGTATGTAAGTTGTAACACACAAAAATCAAATTTCCACACCCATTTTAAGTATGAGATTATTTGTAGTTACACAAGGTAATCATTTTCTTTACCTTGCATATAAGGTAAAGTTGGTTGTGAGTTGTAATCCAAGAGAACGTGACGTGGCAAGCTCGGATTGGCTGGTTGGTGGAACACGAAGATAGTTTCTATTTTTGTTTTATTTAGGGGTAGAGGGGAATATTACGATAGTGCCACTGCATGTTATTTATGGAAACGGGTCAGATACGTTACATACTTTTGGTCTACCTTGAGTCTCTGATTAAATGCTGCCTATACTCATGGCTTTTCTGTCTTCCTTGCCACGTCATCTTCTCATCCTTCAAAAAACCAAATATATTATATTAAAAATAATAATTATTTGAGGAAATTGTCACTAACACCCCTGCAATTTTTTTTTGGTCTAGTATCTCTTTTCAACTTTTTATAATTGAAAAGGTAACAATTTAGCTTCTTTTTTTTTTTTTTGAAAGCTTAACAATTTAGCATATTATATCTTAGTAAAAATAATTTAAATTGTAATTTGTTCGGATTACGTCATTTGTTTTAAAGTATTTTCAACAATTTTACAATATTATACGAAAGCGAACGTAAAATTGTTGGAAAATAAGTTATTGTTCTAAATAATATTAAAAGTTATCTTAAATATTCATTTTTTTCTTTTAATACTTTATATTTTTTATGTTTTTATTTTATTTATATTTAACTTCAATAGTATTTAATAGTTCTTAAATAACTTAATTCATTTATTGTTTCAAAATTATTATATGTTCTATCATATTGATCCTCGCTTAGTAATTAATCGATAAAACACGTATGCATAAGTAACGTGTTCTAGAAAAATCAAACACTTTTTGTAGTTTAATTGCACAAGGAAAGTGTGCTAAATTTGTAACGTAAGGATATTATGTTAAGAATTGAAATTTAGAGGGCAAAGTATACTCATATGTAAAATCGGGGTATCAATGTGAATTAGTCAATAAATTTAGCAGAAAAAGAAAATGGGTTGTTTGTTCATAACCGTTACAATATTATTTACGTGACTTAACTACTAATCTCCCATGCTTATATATATTATATATATACACATCATACATATCCATATATATATATATATATATATATATATATATATATATTAACAATATAAACATAATTTTTAGAACTTTTAATTTCCTCACTCATTTTCCTTTTTTCTTTCTTTCTTTTAGTGTGTGAACGATTTAAATATTTTCGGTGTGGATGTACATTAAATAATATCAGTTGTATATATTAGAAAAATAAATTTATAAAACTAATTATCAATTATAATATCCTATGACTTTTGGAATAATACATGGCCCTTGGTGTGACATGTGACATATTAGAATTAAATGTTTATAATCATATAGTATTTTTGTCAATGTTTTCGCATCATTTGTCACATACAATTCTTTTTGTCACAAAATATTCAACCTCTCAATATTCCACCATTAATATAAATATACATGAATTCTATACCTATATAATGCATGCATGTATATGTACGTTTATTAATAATTATATGATATAGTTTAATACTTATATATCACCGTATTAATGTAAATATACTCATCTGAAAACGTGAAGCTTCCAAGCTTCATAATAAATAAGCCGGCCAAATTTGAATTTCAATTATGAAATTTATTGGGAAAATTAACTCCGATGGGACTAAAATAAATTGCAATGGACCACAAAATAAAGGTCCACAAAAAGTTATAGAATTTAAATTTGAATTTTTTTTGTAATTATTCAATTTGACGTATGATTATTATTATCGCATGCACTTGGAGACTAGTGACACTGTAATATTATAAACAAGATCAGAACTACAAATGTTGTTATTCATAATATATATATATATATATATATATATATATATATTAGTATATGGCTGTATATATATATATATACGTAATCATGCGAATATGGACTCCAAGAATCCATAGTATCCGATCTTTAATAGAATCATCTTAAATTGGAATTCTGATTTAAAACAACATAACTGGAAACGGAAATTTTTGTCCCGAATTTACTCGATGAAAATAAAAATCATTATCGGCTCACTGCATTTCCAACATTTTGAAACTATATATTTGGCGTATTAATTAAATAAAACTATATTCAACGATATTTTGTATAAATAATATATGCATATATTATAAATATTATGTAAATAGTGTTTCGTAATACAAATATTATATCAGACGGTCTAAATTTTGATTCCGAATATTTTCATTAAGTGGTCAAATTCGAAGAAACTCTTGATTCGACTATATTCACAACTATAATTTATAAGTAGTATGCATGGAAGAAAGGGTAATTTCTTTTTTTCTTTTTTCTTATTTTCTTTTACCATTTGATGAAAAGAAAAGAAAGGAAGAAAAAAAAAGGTGAGAAAGAGCAGAATAAAAAGAAAGTAAATAAAAAAATAGATTTTGGTCGCAAGAACACAACACAAAACAACAGTCTTTTGAATGTCTCTTAACATTAGAATCCATTCCTAACCAACAAGACAAGCAATGAGTGCGTGTCGCGCGTGAACCTCTTATTTGACCATCACCTTTTATCATTCTGCTCATCACTATCTATATATCTCATATAATATAAAATATTTTTAATTTATTTTTCAGGGTACTTTTTTTTTCTTCTTCTGGGAAATGGGTATTTATGTAAGGAACTTTTTGATGATCCACGCAATGTTACAAAAAAGGAAAGTTCAAAAAAAGAGAGAAACAATATGAATTATGTGAATATGAACGTGTTTCTCTTTTGTATTTATTATTTGCATAAATTGACGTTTCATGATATCCAACGTTCATTTTCTTTGTCTTAAGAATAAGAAGAATGTTATCTCTCTTTATCTCCACATGAACAACATTTTCTAGCAAGATGCCATGAAGTTGAACCATATGGTTGATACCGATACCGGTACCAACTCGTAAATTATAAGATTTTATTAGTATACCGATCACTAACCGGTTTAATTCCACTGTTCATACTATATCATATGACTTCTACTAGTCATATGGGACTATACGACGGATTTGGCTCAAAAATAAAATCTCTAGCGAGGCGAAGCGATGTCTCATGCTTTTTTTTGTAAGTTCATGTTGATTTTCTCTACCGTGGTCTCAAAATTTCCACTCTTTTTTTTTTGTAGGTGTCATGTTAATTTCTTTTACATATTTTTCGTCGGTATTCTAAAAAATTAAGAAGAATGTGTCATGGTTTGCATCGATAGTCGTGGTTTAAAAGACGCGATATCGTGTCAAAATATCTGCCGATAAGCTAAAGGAATGAAATTTCGAAATGAAACTATATGATTTCGATTATGAATAGAGGCGTTCATGTATGAAATCATGGTATGTACAAAGCATATTTTGTTATATGAAACTACAAGATCATTTTTAATGTAGTAAAACATAAGCTTGGATGTAGTTCATGTTATAAAATATTTTTCAGACATAACAATTCTAAGAACACGGCGGTAAAAGGAAATTTTATACCTTCGTGAAAATTTGTACGACGGAAAAAAGAAAATTATCTACCGTGATTACGAAAATTTGCACAAAGGAAAAAGAATATTATCTTGCACGCCTTGCACGATATTTTTTAACCCCTAGTGCAATCTCAGAAGATACAATTGAAGATCAATATTTTATTTCTCATGCTATAAAAGAATATAATGATGATCAATAATATTTAATATATATATATACACATATTAATTTAGAGAAAGACATCGACCAACAGCAAGATTCAAAGGTTGATAATAAGATTAGTCAATGGTATCATCAACCGACTTTATAATAAAAACAAATAATTTAAAACTACATTTTATTTATGAGTCCCCTATTTTATTCTTCAGGGGCATCTTTTTCCAATTTTTTTCAATGGCATTAAATGAATGTTTGAACTTTGAAAACTCGTCACACAAAAAAAGACCCCACGTATGTCTTATATATACTATAAACCTATGTTTAACAATTAACATAATGCTAATATATGTACATCATAAATAATAAAAATCTTAGTAAGAGACTAAGAGTACACCAACTATAATATACACGTAGTTTAGCATTACACGCGCTTTATAAATTTGCATGATTTGAGCGTCTCACAAGAAGCCATGTCACGTATTATACGTAATACGTACAGATACATGTAATATGTGTTTTTATATATATACATATCCATGCTAATTGATTCCTATATAGTAAATAGTATTAAGTTTGACGTGAAAAAGTGGGTCCCGACCCTTTATATATGAAAAGATTTTCCTGCCTTGGTAGAAATATTAATGGTACGAGTACGACTATTTCAATGGTCCCACTGTATGTATAATATATGTATACCTAACTACTTTTTATTGTATAGTTGTATTATCACAAATTTTTTTACATCTAATTATCACTCATCCATTATTAGGGTTTAAAATATATAACCATGACACTGCCTCTAACAAAAAGGTCAGAAAATATGCATAAATTAAAGAGAGAGAAAAAATATGGAAATGATATTATTCAAATTGTTAGACATTGTCATTTACAATAAATGTATTTTTTTTCTTCTTCTATAAAATCATGCGTGATATTCATCTTCATATATATTAATATACAAAAAAATAGGTATAAATAAAGAATGAATTTGTAAAGTCAACTTGTTTTTCAATAATAATTTATATAATCATAAACGTTAATGTTTTTATTTTATTATTTATAATTGGTTAGGACTTAGGACCGTTAGGTAGTATCTTGTGATGACATTACGTACTAATAATAATGCAAAGTCTTGAATGTAAATATTCTGTTGCACATGATTAATATTTGCATGTTATTTGAGTTAGTACGTAATGATCCTTATGCAATGAACGTGAATCTAATAAATTGATATTCCGAGAGATTTATATTTAAGAGACTAGTGTTGAACATATTTTTTGGTATTATATCACAATTATTTCATATACTATTCTAATTTCAATACGATTCGAAGCTTGAGAACGCGGGTGTGTAATAGTAAGCATCTATAAGCTTAAATATATAACAATCTTAGGTAATAGCTTAGGCATTTATGCCACAACAATAAGCCTCTATATACTGTTAAGGTCAGATTTTGTCAAATCTTTCCTCAACACTGTTTGGTGTCGTTTTATGTGCAAACGACATCAATTAAAGGCAAGACCACTTGAAGATTTCAGGCTTATTAGAAGACAGGGTGAATTAAGACCCAGCAAGCAAAAAGCCCATAAGAAGTCATCTGCCAGAGCCCAAGACCTCATCGCGACAAGATAGTTCATCGGGTAGAAGCTCATCGAAGGAGAACATCATCGAGAAAGCCAAATCGAATTAAAAGAAGAAGCTATTCGAGATCGCGAGAAAGGAGGAAGGCCAGCTCATTCAGTTGAGGATTTCGTGGGATATCCAACGCAAATAAGGGAGGTTAACAACGATCATAGCGAAACAGAAGGAAACCCTAGCATAATTCGTGGGAACAATCTAGAAGACCTTCAATCCTATAAATCTGCATGTAAACTCAGTGTAAATTCATTCAGTACCATTATATCGTGAGTTTTGAGAGAAGTATTTTTGAGTTCTCGAGTTTGCTTATTCATAGTATTCTCGATTTCCCAAGGATTAAAGTGTGTAATCTTCGATTGTCCGAGCTATTAAACGGAAGAAACCGGGTCCTCTCGGAATCACAATAAATCAAGGATATTTGTATTCATAATTATTTGTGTTATTTTGATTATCTTTGTGACTGTAAGGTGGTGAAAATCGCCATCTACATATAGTATGGTAAATTGCAGGGATTTCAGTTCCCTAACCATTTTAAGTGTTAGCAAACATGCACAACGTGGGTTAACTGTGAAATTCATTACTCTTTCTGTTAAGGGACGTAAACTGGAATTGATGTTGCATCTTATTATCGCCAAATATCATGCCGATATCTTATTTGAACGGGATTTCAGATCTCAACCTTTCAAAGTGTTGGCAGGAGGTAAATAAAAAAACCTTTTCACCACCACTCTTAACTACTCTGGGTTGCCAAATTATATCATGTCGATATCGAATTTGAACTCGGACGAAGGCCTCTCGAGAATAAATCACATGACTCTCTTTTTCACGATAACTTCTCCATCGTATTTCTTAGACAAACTATCCATTTCTTCATGGGCAGGGCTAATTAGAAAGTTGGGGATCCGAAACTCCTGTTGGTCAAAATTGTGCATTATTGCCGCAATTTACTATGTATATTATATATTTTTGCCAATCTTTTTCTTTTTTTATTCATTAAAAACGATATCATGTGCATGCAAGTTTGTTTTGGGTGTTTTAGAAGATAATCCAACGTATATAATATTATAATCTTTATATAATGACATGCTTAACCTTCTTTCTAGTCATTCTATTGAGAGAACTTCTCTGATAAACGTCAAACGTTTGACTCATCTCGAAGTTGAAGAACTTCTCTAATGGAATCAAGAAAAGGTCACTACTCACTAAGAAATATGGACAAAATTATTTGAGCATGCAAATTAAATAATACATAACAAAAATAAACATTGCATTACCTTTTAATCATGCTGTGACACAGTAAGAAAAAATAACGTCACATGTGTGGATTTTATTTTAATTTACAAAACGAAACTAGGTCACATTTCACGTGCAAAAGTGTAGAAATCAATATCTCGAGAAACTATATATGAAGTATTCAAAAAAATAAAATAAAATAAAGCATCAAATTTAGTGGTGTGAAAGATGAGCAAAACCCTGCAAAGCATTGAGAATTTCGATATATCTACCTATCTTGGAAAATTCTCACTTGGATTAAATTGGTTTCACATTTATCGACAGACTAGAGATAAATAAATAATAAATATTATAAATAAAACATGCATGAGATTATGATGATCTATCATTTAGGGCCATGAAAACATCTGACACAGGTCTCATTAACTTGGATTACTTGCATATTAAGGTATGAAAAATCTATTAATGGTGTTTTATAGTATTAATATATTAATCACTACCAAGTACCAACTACAAAGCAATTTTATATTCTCTAGCTACCATGTAATATATGAGCTAGCTATATTACTTGATAAATATATTTATATGGTCATGAAATTTTTTAATCTACCAGCTTAATTAGGGTTTTGATTGTATAAGTGAAAAAGAAGGAAAAAGGTTAATGGTAAATTTTTTTGAAATAATTACTTTGTCATTATCGGTCATTGAGCGAGAAATTAGAAATTTGTAGATTAAGCTATCTACGTTATATCTAACTATCAAAATTATAAGTTATTCTCGAAAGCTTTACATTAAAAAATTATTTATTTATAGAAAGTAATTGATATAAATAATATTATAATTATGAAACACGACGTATAGATGAGTCGGCTGACCAGCTTTGGAAATCCGTCTCGCCCGCCTCATTAAAAGTCATATTTAAACTAAATTTTCGGACCGAATCACGTAAAATATCACGCATTTCTTACTTCTTTTTCATTGATTTAATTTAATGTTCAAACTAGACTAAGTTAAAGACAAGGATAGCTTATCAGTTAAGTAAGCAAAATATATAAATATATATATTACGTTATTGCTTGAAATTGTACCTACTAAATGGGATCCTCTAGGGTTTGGTGTTACTAATTAAGAGAAGGAAATCAAAATAATAAATGCTAAAATCTGTACTTTTTATCTCTGACATAACACTCGTCTGACAAGCCCAAATCTTGAAAAGCATTTCTGAATTAATTTAATATAATGAATATGCAGGGCATGTGAAATATTAGCTAGGTATAATAATATTGATTATTGGCTAAAATCAATTAAATCTCACCCTTTAAATAAATAATTGCCCTTCTCTTCTTTTTCTGCAAACATGGGTGTTACATATATAATTGATTAAGATAATAATTTGGGCACAGAATCTGCACAGCCATATGCAATAATTAAATGCAAAATCTTCAACTTCCAAAAAAATATTATATATATATATGAAACTAGTGGGTGCAATTGAGCTTGTTTTCATTTTCAAGAATTTAATTGGGTGGAAAATGGGAATATGCAACAGTTTTGGGGTCCACTTGTCATTGCCTAAACATTTAAGGGCCAAACTAGACCTTCACCAAACAGCCAAGGGTGTGTCCATGTCCATGGGGATTTTTGTTCAAAGCTGCTTTTTTTTTTAATAGGTAACATTAGTGATCGAGGTTACGATGTATATTACATTATTATATATATTCACTGCATGAAAAGGTGTTATTATTGGTTAAGTTTACAAATGTAAATGAGACATTCATCTGAGTCTCATAATTGAACCCCTGACCTCTTAAATGGAGGTACAGTGGAGTTAACACTAAGCCAAGCTTTTTTGGTAGTTGATACTGATCTTTGTTTCTTTCACACACATAATTTTATTTTATTGGGTCCAACTAATTTGTAATTTTCTTTGTCATTTAAGCATTGTGTTTAGATCTCAATATTTATTTTTTTACTCCATATATTATTGCTTTGTAGTCTCTCTCTTTCAAATGTGTAAATTGTAGTCATTTTCCCGTGTCCGTCAAATTCGAAGTCTCGAGCAGTGCAGATATTAGTGTTTTGAGATAGAATGCTCAAAATGATACTAGTATTTGTATTGAACGTGACTTAAATGTAACGAAAAGAACGACTAAAAGCTCGAATTACAAGTTTAGAGAGGAAATAGGTAAAAAAAAATATAAAAACGATACTACGATGACATGAGAAGTTTGGATCTTGAAAATTATTTCTTACTCTTCAAACTTCTTTTATTTTATTTTCTTTTAAATTTATAAATTGTAGTTTTAACTTTGACAAAACAGACTACTTTGTAAAAATACAAAAAAAAAAAAAAAATTGTTGTCATAGTACAATTTTATGGTGAAGGTTTATAAAAATGAAAGTTAGGCATAGTTGTAATTAAGGCCAATCATTTCTAAATTACTATTTTCTTATCTTTTTTTGTTTTTATTGATTTCCATTTCCTTAAATTAATACTTTATTTGGCATATTATGGGCTCTATAATTGTATTCAGGTAAATAAATATCCACCAAACAGCATACATGATGTTTTGGGGATTTTTGTTAGGAAGTTTGGTTTGTGTTCCTCTCACCATTTCATGTCCATATTATGTCCTCACATAAGCCAAAAAACATTACTTATCCTTAATATTTGTTTATGATCATCTACATATATTATGGTTATTAGTTTATAAATTCCAACTCATTTGAATTATTGGATCTCAACTTAACACTTGTCAATCATTGCAATTTAGACAAATAAATAAGAAAAAGGGAAGGTAATATAATGAAGAAAAGTGGCATGAAGGATATATTTTTGTTGTAAAAAATGGTACTAATTTAAGCATAGTGATATACAAATAGTGATAACTTATGCAAAGTTCAAGAGCATGATTTTTTTTTTTGAAGGAGTTCAAGAACATGAGCTAGTGCTTGTATTGTATGTATCATTTAAAATCTCTTGGAACCTAAAAATGGAGTAATTGGAGGGAATGCCCCTTAACTTTGAAGGTTAGTTCACTTTTCTATTTGAATTTTAATTTTTTTTTACAACAATGTCCTTTATACTTCAAAGAATATCATGTCGCCACCAATACGTTAAAAAAACAAAAATACTTAGGTCGAACACATACTTTGTTCGATAGTATAATCATCAATTCTATTATTTTACTCTACTTTTACAAGATTTTTATTGTAATCGCTTTTAAATAACTATGCTCAACGATTACTTCACAATAGCCTGTATTGAGATTCTAATGCTTGATCTCGTTCGGTAATTATTAAGCAAATATTTTCGAAGAAGTCATGTTTTGTACACGAGTCATCATTTTCAATGAATGGAGATGGATGTGTTACTTTTCCGAAAATGTAGAAGAAGGTCATTGACTGCCAAAATAAAAATTTAGAAGATAAACTTCATCAACTACATAATTATGAGGCTTTAGTAACAATTTTAAATTTAAAAGGGGTCAAACGAATGCTTAAATAAAATGAGGATAGCCATAGGCCCAGCCAAATAGTGGTGTTGAGTTGTTAGGCTCAAGGAACACCTCCTGCTTTCTGCCATTTGACCATCCCACACGAATCTAAGTCACTCATACACCACACACACACACACATATATATATATATATTATATATACACCTATATAATAGAATTATTGATTCCAATATTTCTCGTGTTAAAAGCCATGTCCTTGATATCTCTTTAATTTTGACTCGTTAGATAACCTTTTTGCAATTGAGATTTATCTATTTCTTACAAACAAATTTAAGAAAAACAAAATGTAAGATCATAAAGAAAATAATACATAAGTCACATTTCTACTTGAGAAATTTCATATAATAACATTCAGTACACTATAAATTTTATTATTAATTTTCAAAATAATATTTTCAAATACCAAAATACTAAAATGTCCTTATTGCTGTCTAATTTTAGGACGTATTAGTCTTATAATATGGACATATATCGTCCTGAAAAGGTTGTTTGGTAACATGAAATTGAAAAGATTGTTTTAAGAATTATGAAAACTTGAGAGTTAATTATAGAATTTGTGGTGTATTGAGGGGTATTTTATGAAGTTTCCTTTATATAATAACATTATAATTGTAACTTAGATTTTCAGGGGGGGGAGATGTTAGCTGCGATTTACCCATTAAATTTAATCGGTAACTTTGTCCACATACTTTTTCTTTTCTTTTCAAAAAGACCTATTAAGGATATTTTGGTAACATGAAATTTGAAAAATATGTTCTAAGAATTATGAAAAACTTGAGAGTTAATTATAGAATTTGTGGTGTATTGAAGGTTATTTTATGAAGTTTCCTTTACATATCGTATATACATTATAACTGTATCTTAGATTTTCAGGAAAAAAAAAAAAACATGTCAGCTGCGATTTACCCATTAAACTTAGTCGGTAACTTTGTCCGTATACTTTTTCTTTTCTTTTCAAAAAGTCCATCGATTAACCAATTGCTCGTCGCCGTACCAGTTAACTAGTTAAGTGGAGGTAAAATTTCATGTCTTATGTGTGTGTGTATATATATATATACATATACAGTTGAACCTCTATAAATTAATAAGGTTGGGACCAGACAAATTTATTATATTATCGAGTTTATTAATTTATCGAGGTAAAAATTGAACTACGTTAGTATAGTCGGGATCAGAAAAAATTATTAATTAATCGCGATTATTAATTTATCGAGTATTAATTTACAGAGGTTCTAGTGTATATGATTATAAAGTTGAAAAGTAGACAAGATAAATGATTAAGAGCATGTGAATATTGAAGTGAGATGCACATCAAAAGGGTCCAGAAGAAAAGGTGATGGTTGCGTATCATCACATCATACACTAACTTAGCTTACTATGCAATGCAGTGTGAGACGAGACGAGCTACTTCAAGTCAACTTCTTTCCTTCCACACATCAACTCTCCATGAGTACCGAGTAAATACATGCACTCTCTTTGCTAAACAATCAACAAAAAAAAAAAAAAAAAAAAAACACATACATTAAAGCATATTTGTATCTAGGTTTTACCGTCCGGTAATTGATCTATGGTCCAATTTTACGGGGTAAGGATTAATGTTAACCGACGGGGTGGCCCGGTCGTTGAACATTGATTTGCACGTTTTCTTAATTTTTCAATTCTAGTAAAAGGATTGACAAGATGTGCTTAGTCTAGTGGTAACAAGCACATCACTTAAGACATTAGAGGTCTTGAGTTCGACTCACTATGGGAGTAGGAGTGAGATCCAAAGATCCTCATATATATATATAATAATAAGAAAAAAAAACTATAGTTAAAGGATTAATAAGGGTTATAGGTTTTTTTAATAAATCACCTAGGATAACAATTTCAATTTCTATCAATTTTACAAATTGAGTAATGACGCCCTAAATTGAAGAGCTGAATTGTGTTAGATTAATATTTTGATGGCAAAATCAACGTCAATAAGTCGGAAAATGGTAGGGATAATTTGAGAAGTTCTTCATCCGGAGAGGGTGTGATCATGCGGTCCTATTTCAAAATATATTTACAATTAGAGGCAAGAAAACACATGACATCGTTAGGACAAGATCGATATGAAAACCGCAAAAAGACGATGACACGGACCCGAACATCTAATTTCGACGATATCTTACACTGCTTACCGTATACACGATAGTTTTTCATTCCGATTTTTTGTCGTTTTCAAGTGGATTATATTGTACTTGAGTTTTGAATTCACATAACAAATTCTTTCTGTAAAATAGCTTAGTCTTTCTAGGATATTATGGACTGGCTTGAAAGAGAATGTAGTTCGAAATTGAGAAACAACTCTCGGTACGAGATCAGGATCCCGGGCAAATAAACGTCTAATTATTTTCATAAGATGCGCGGCTAAAAATTTCAAACTATATTGCAAATACTTTTTTCTATAAGTTCCTTAAATAAAGACACTAATATAAGAGCAAAAAACAAGGCAAAGCAAACTTCATTGTTACTTCAAATTCACTTCCCTTAGTTGGATTTACAGCAAGGAATATAATGGAATAAATGTACTAAAACTTAGCATCATACAAGCCGTCTCTTTTTTCGTTCTTTCATTAACGGTGTTACATATCGGAAAGCATAACAGCGGGATTTTTTTTTTACCGATCGGCACTTGATAATTAAGCCATTCTCTCCGAGATTACCGACGATCAGACGGACGGGAAATACTTGTTTAGGTTGAACGGGAGGGAGTAGAACTCTTCGCTCCTCGTGTCGGTCTTGAACGACCTGAACTTGTCCCACCAGTGCTTGCCTCTGTCTTTCCTGATCGACCCGTCCTTTTTATGCAACGTGTTGTCGAGGAAATAGGCAACGCAGCCCGCTACGAAGGCCTCGGACTGTAGAGGGACGTTGATGATGTCGTTGAACTGCCACGCATTACAGATATTGTAAATTAACTTGATCTAATTCGGATTATATATCCCTAATTAATTTGATCTATATGTGATTGGACAACGTAATTATAGCTAATTATAGAGAACTAGAGTTAATTATTATTGTAATTCATGCAGATTACTAGGATTTGCTTCCCATCGTACGTTATTGGACATCATTGAGAGAGTTATACCGGTCTAACTCTCGAAATAGAGATTGATAGAGTTCTCATTTATCATTTACCAATAATCCAAGAGTAAGTTGGAAGATAACGATGGGTCGAGGTTATGTAATCGATCGTATATTAATTTATTTCCGCATAATTGTATCTAATTGGGTTTAACTAATTTTTTGAATATGCTAAGACCATAGACTTACCCATCTTCCATGAGAGTGAACCGGGCCGTAGCCTTTAATAGCCGTGTATTCATTGAAGTACTGTGGCACCGACAGGCCAACGAAGATCGAAAATCCCAGAATGAACTTTGTTCGGAAACTGTTGAGGTTGCAGAATTGGAGAAAGCTCAGACCACCGGAACCTGAAAACACGAGAACAAAGTCAAACATTTAGTGACATAAGTAAATCAGAAGAATCAGAAACTACCCAAATTAATGAACATATGGCACTTCATTATAAACATCGATAAACCGAACAATTATTGGTCGGTTCAATAGGTAGGCTGTTTTTACCGAAGGATACTTTGTAAGCTTTTCATCAATTTCTGGCTTTCTGCATCGGAAAACCCAAACTATGGCTTATTACCCTTATTACGAACATTACCGAAAATTTCTTACGTAACCTAAATCTTGTTTTCTTACCTTTTCCCTCACTCCTATTAGACCTAACAGCTTTATGTTAGAACCTCATATATTTGCCATTAATCCTCTTTATTTTATTAGGATTATTTTAGGTTAAGGGTTAACAAAGAGTGTCTTAGCCTATGTAAGGAGCTCGGGTTAGTCGCAATGTTTGAGAAGTGGAAAATTCGTATTGAACATCATAAGTAGAGTTTCTCGGTCTAACTCTCGAATGTTGAATCAGAAACCGGAGTATCGAATTCGATCATCAATAAAGTGTCATGTATCGGTTTGATTATTGGCTCGGGTCTTATCACTTTATGGCACATTATAAAGGCTTACCGACATAAGCGAAGAAAAGACAGTATAGAGCAGCGATAATGGGTGCTGGAATTGAAGCAAACACAGCTCCAAACTTCCCTGTAGTGTTTAAAATAAAAGTGATAATCTGTATCATTTATGTAAGTCAAGAAAAATAATCAAAACACAAGTAAAACTATGTATAATAAAGAGAAACTCGTGTTTCTAACTGGATTACCGAGAACGGAGAAGAATATCATGAATCCGGCTGATATTTGCACCACCCTTCTGCTGCCAACACGTGTCAAGGCGAGAAGACCGGCATTCTCACTGCCCGTGAATAAAGGGAAAAGTTGTCAGGTCAAGGTTGACTTTAAGTTTCTTATAGTCATCAAACGCTTCCCAATAAACTCTCTTACACTGATACCGAGGATCCATTCACAGTTCCGAACAGCCCAGAAATTAGAATGCCGACCCCCTGTAGGTAAAAATAACGCCATAAGTTAATACTGATATCAAATATCAGACAAGCTAAATACATAAGAGAAGATAATGGAGAAGCTTATTATTTCTAATTTTCTCTAGTACCTGCCAACCGATACCACGACTGAGAATAGAAGGTGGCAAGTGTGTTGCACTCGAATACCTCGCAACCGCAAGAAACGTACCTGTAGCCTGTTGGTTTAAAAAAATGGGCCAAATAATTAACCACGAGTATGATAAAAATAAAAACTGATAGTTGATTTAGGTATGAAAGAGATTTTTGACATAACAAAGACATGAATAATCGGTAATCAATAATAAGTTGAAGGGATATATGCGGCATAAATACTCATAAAGTAGTGTTTTGGGGCGACATAATCCCGTTTTTCATTTATTGTGGGTGCTTAGCTCATGATAAATAAACAACTAGATTATGAATCTAGCTGTATTGAATAACACAAGAAATATTCAAATAAATAAGAAGTGAAGAAAGAGTATATAAACAATATTGCAAATTGATTCAATGCTTGTTCTTTTTTCTACTTATTTTTGCGTAAATCCTGTAGTAAACATTCAAACGGACCTCAACAAGAGCAACGAAGGACGTCATCATCATGGCAAAGGCTTCACCAGCATCGAAAGCAGGTGCGCCCCATTGAAATGGGTAAGGAACCCTAATCCTGCAAAACCCAAGCTATTGTGAGAACGTGTCATCTGAAGAATTTCTAATCATGTATAATTCAGACGTGTATATTCCCGTAGATACACGATTGTAATATCTTGTTCGAGGAAATCTGTTAATTCTTCTCTATAGAAACATGATTGTAAAATATTATTCTGATATATCGGAACCATTCTTGATCAAGTTCTCTTTGTTCTATCTGCCATTTTCTAAAAAAATTATCCATGAAAAAGACGTCAAGCAATTTTCCTACGTACTGAATCTCATCAAAGTAACAACATCTGCAATAGAAAGATAATCCATGCTTACCATGGAGCAGCATTAATAATTCCTGCTCGGTCCGTGCGACAGCTGTTTTGTGTGTCTTGGCGTGAGTCATTGTATGCGCCACCCACAGTAAGCAGATGGGCGTATATCCACACAATCACCACCGAGAATATCACAGCAAACCGGCCAAACACATCTTTCCCGGAGTGGAAAAGGTGGGGCAAATACTGTTTTTTAAATCATCAACAAAAATTGTCTTAGCATTACAGAAACACAAGTACAGTAAAAACTCTATAAAGTAATATTGTTTGGACCAGAAGATTTTATTACTTTGTCGAGTTTATTAATTTATCGAGGGAAAATTTAGTCATGTTAGAGTCGGGACCATACAAAAGTATTATTTTATCAAGGTTCTTCTGTAAAGTGATACCACAAACCCGATTTTTCGACGTTATCAAAATCGGCACTGATTTTTTTGCTTTTTGAAAACTAAAAATGGGTACTGGTTTTTATATCTTAAAACTTTTTTTCTGGTCCAAATAAAAAGAAAATTCAAATCAAAATAACATGTCCAATTGTCTATTCTTCATACTCCATATCAAGATAACATGTCCCTGTCATTAAAAACGGGAAAAATAAAACTAATAATAATTGAATTTTGCGAGTTCCCATCGTCGAAACAGGTTCCAATAAAAACTTCACCCCTACATACGAGAGGCGAGAGCTACAAGAATGAGATTGTAATCAGCATAGTAGAAAGAAACAATAAGCGTGAGACTCGCCTGAGAGATAAACACTACAATAACAAGCTGTGGAAGTCCAATCTCCACACATTTAGCCACCTAAACATCAAATAGAAGTATTATCAGAGAACCGTCAATCAAAACTCGGTCAACGATGGGAATGAACACTGCAGCAAATGAGCACATACCCCGGGAAACCCTAATTCGTAGAGCCCAAAACCGGCCAAAGCTACCAAAGGAGTAGCAGAAAGTGGACTTAGAAACCTGAAAAAAGAAGGAAGTGTCAATTTACAACTTTTCGGCCTATCTGGCAGTATTAAAAGAGCTTCTTTTTTTCTTTTTCTTTTCAAGGTAAACTATGAAAGTGGAAAGAGAAACCGTGTAAGCATTACCGAGCAACATTGCGCCAAAGTCCACTGAATCCCAACACAATCTGAAGAGTTGAGGCAACGATGAGGGACCCCTGAATCGCTCGCATTGTGCTCTTAAATTTCTGAAACAATACAGACATATGTACGGTAAGAACTGGAAATAACTATCATACAAATATACTACAAGATGTTTTGACTTAAGGAAAGTGTCGACTAGCCACCAAGTTTCGATGAAAAGGGTTTCCGAGAAAAGTCTAGTACTACAAATAATATATGTCACGCTACATCAAATATTAATCACATCAAGCTTGATTCATTAATTTTAGGGCATAAAACCTCTTCTGGGCTCTCGGCATCATTGAATCTCCCGGCAAGGATAATAGAGATTGTGGTGGGAACAAAGGTATACGATGCTCCGATAACGGCGGGCAAACGTGTCCCAAACAACGACTGAAGCAATGTGTTGATGCCAGCAACAAAGAGAAGGGTCTGAATCACCTTAGCTTTCTCCTCCTAAAATATTACAAACACTAGGAACCGTTACTAGAATATTTATTTTTCAAAGAACACAATTCCTTGAATAAAAATTAACGGGGCCTCACGTTTCCACCTCCCATGTGAGGAACGAGAGCGGTGGGAATCAGAACCGTGGTTCCGAGCATCACCAGGTAATGCTGGAAACCAAGGAGAATGGCCTCGGCTGCATCGCACACGAGTACGCTATGTTAGTAAGTAAAAAAGTATTATAACTCATAAACCCCATTTTGGAAACACAGATATAAAAACGTAGAGGAAGAGTCAAAAGGCCACACTACAATATATATTATAATCCGTAAACCCCGTTTTGGAAAGGTCGGTAAAAGTAATAACAGTTGCCACAATAGCTTCAAAGATGCAAGATTAAATAAGAGGCGAAATTACAACATTACAAGAGAAAATCCATTTCCGAATTCGCCCGGATTAGGAGAGAAACGAAGTCAACACGGAGTCAACTCGATTAGCAATAACTAACAATAAAAGACCAAACTATGATGCTCCTAAATTATTACTAATAGTAACTAATCAGTGTTAATAATAACCAAATCTTACATAAACAAGTCAATCACGAACACAACTAATTATTTCCTTCTTTTAATTATAATCATACGGGTTTCACGTCCCTTTCTGAGTATACGATTCATACACACAAACATAATCTGATAATCTTCTTTAATCCTCGCTCGAATATCTTTTCGCAAAAAGTGTTATCTTCCAAGAAAAAAAGCCGTGAAGGAATCAAAAATCAGCGCACAAGATATACCCACAAGCTCAAAGGATCCAGAAGAATCAGACCAATAAAGCTAATAAAATCCAAATATATATATATATAGACGAAGGAGAAAAGCACTGACGCCATGGCGGTGGGCTGGTAATGCAGTAAGAGATTCCGGGAAGCTGATCCTTCGGCGGATGCGGCTGCGGCTCCTCCGCCTTCGGCGCGGCTCCTCCCGCCATTGACGCTCTGCAACTCTCTCTCTCTCTCTGCGAGCTCCGAAGGAAAACGGCGAAAAGGGTGAATCACTCAGATCCCGAATGGGAAGACGAAGAAGCGAAAAGGGTCGAGAGAAAAAAGTACCTTTTCGCGAGCAAAGTGAAGTGGCGAGTGAGCGAGCGAGCTCAAAGCCAGAAACCCATTTAGTGCGTGTATACCCCACTAAACCCCAAACCAACCCAGAAAGAGAAACAACAGAGAGAGAGAGAACCAGAGGAGAGAGAGAGAGAGAGAGGTTTCTCTCTCTAGAAATGGAGGAGAGTGGAGAGAGTGCACTGGACTGGAGTGGTGTGTGTTTCTCTCTCTAACCTGAAATCACATAATATTATCAACCAACGTATTAAATTTGCAAGAATATTAGCTCCGTCGCCACTTATATTATTTACTGGATTAATGCATTAATTAATAATGAAATAAATAATTTCATATTTCTCTAATTTGATTTGTAATCATATAAACTTTATAAAGTATAAAGTATGAACACAGTCTTTGTATGAAATGTTTTTTTTATAAAATTTTGTTCTTTTTTTATTAGTTTAATAAATGAAAAATATCGGACCCGTGTTATTTTAATAAGTGAATGAAACTTTTGAGATATTAAAACATTTAGTCTATAGGGTGAAATATATAACTACCATCGCACGTTACACTTTAATACATATTTTTTGTTTTTTTAATGATAAAAATATCTAAGTAGATGAATATTGCATTTTGATATTTATTTACGTTTGACGGTAGAAAATATAAGTACGATGAATGTTGCATTTTACTTTTAAATGACAAGGGTACTCGTATTTTTAAATATAATCTCCTGTATAATAATATTTTATAGTAAAAAAACGAGAATAAATATTAAAGTGCAATATTCATTCTAATTAAGTATTTTTATCGTTAATAATTTTAAAAACTTTTACTGCAAAAGAAAATAAGTTTATATAAAAAAAAATGTTAATTATTCGTAGCGCTATTCGGCGTATTTAATATTTAATATGATTATTCTTCACATATATTATTTTTGATGTAGTTGTAAATAAAGTGTGTGAAACGTTATATTAAATAATTCGTTTATTAGCTGTACAAAAATAATTATGTACGAACACCTGTTGCTCGTGGTGCAATTGCATGCAATGACTCTCCAACTTTGCATTCTAGTATACTTTTTGTCTTCGAATTTTAACTCTTTGCAGAAATACCACCCTTAAATTATTAATTTGTATGCTTGATAAAAATATAATAATATTAGCTGCTACGAAATTTTTTTATTATTATTGGTGTGACACTATTGGTCAAGATACACGTAATCACATTACAAGTTATAATATGTAAGATTAATTAGCATTATTGGCTGCAATTACATACATACATACATACATACATACATACATACATACATACATACATAATTTGTGTGTCTTGTTAGTAGAGCTGCATTTGGCGACGGGAAACACAAGATCGCGACGAGTCGCGATTCACGGGTCACCGTCGCGACGAGTCGCGATTCAAGCGTCACCGTCGCGACGAATCGCGATTTTCTTCCGTCGTCACGATCCCGCTCTCTCCCTCTCTCTCTCACTCTCTCTCACTCACACAATCGCTCTCTCTCTCTCTCTCTCTCGATCAACATCGCGACGAGTCGCGACTCCACTCGCCGCGACGCATCGCGACGCGCCTTCTCGCGATTTTGGCGAATTCCATCGCGACGCGTCGCGGAGTCGCCAAACGCAGCTCTACTTGTTAGGATCAAAAGCTCAAGGCCTCTCGTGAAATCTTGTAGTGGGTTTACCACTAAGCTAAATAAAATATGAATTTAAAAATACAAGTCAAATTTATCGTAACATGTGAGTACTTTTTGCATATATATATTTTTTCTATAACCAATTGATAAAATATCTTCGAATAAGCGATAAAGTTTGTATAAGTTAATATGACCCTCTATTTTTTTTTAATATGAATGGAGATATTAATCTACTTTAAAAAGTATAAGGGACATTTGTGCCATAGATTAAAGTTGAAGGACAAAGTGTAAATTCGGAGAATGTTAGTTACTTTACTTACTCATAGTAGTCATAGCTCCTCTTACTTACTTGAATAATATAATAATGTGAGTGAATTATTTTATGAGAAAACATTCTCTATTTTTTATTTCGGTGGTCTTTCATTTCCTTTTGACTACTCTATTATTATATAACAAATTAATAATAATAAATAAATAATCCTTTGCGTTACTATTACATTAATCTAGTACTCTTGATTAAACGACGGCGTTTAGAGTGTTTTGGCTTGGCAGTATCTAAAGGGAATCGCGGATTCCAACATCCATAGAAAGGCGTACCTAAAAATGTCTTTTTACAAAAATAAAGATAAGAAAAGAAAGAAAGATCATCCACACTCATACGCTTTCTTTCTCCCTAAATGACATTCATACCCTTCATTTTAAAAATGACATTTTATTATTAATAATATAATGCCACTAATTAATTTTTGGATGATATTAATCTTTTAGTTGCTATCTCAAATTCACGCTAATTTCAATTTTCTTTGTTAATTAATAGCATCATTTAATGAATATATGATTGTTTCTCATTGTTTAGAGTTTAGCCAAAAGATTATTCTATTTAATACCGTGGTGTGATGCATTAGTTAACTAAGTTGCGATTAATGTACTCAATATTTGATCTTCTGCGAATTATATACCCAATGTTTATCTTTATAGCTAATGTATTCAATGTTTGATTCGTTATATATTTTAGTGTTTTCCGTCACTTGACCGTTAGAGAGTGATTCCTCCTCTATGTACACTTTTTGTATTTTTGACATAAATCACTCATTTTTTGTCCAAATTTTATGCACAACCTATGGTTGGAAAGATAAGAGATAGATCTACAACTTTGGTGCTTTAAGTTTTATAAAAAAAGTTTTTAAAAATATGAAATTTTAATTACAATGTAAAACTGGACATTAGTTTAATGCAAAATATTTGTTTGAAGCAAATTTTAATATACTTAATGACTTTTTATGACAAAACGTTAAACTAAAAAGTTGTAGATAAATATTTTATCTTTCTAATGGGTGTTTATTTATAAATTTTGGACAAAAAATGAGTGAGTTATGCCAAAAATATGAAAGATTATTTCACATCACATCTTTCATATTTTTGGCATAAATCACTCATTTTTTGTCCATAATTTATAAATAAACACCCGTTAGAAAGATAAAATATTTATCTTAAACTTTTTAGTTTTACGTTTCATCATAAAAATCATTAAGTATATTAAAATTTGCTCGAAACAAATATTTTTGCATTAAACTAATGTCCAAAATTACATTATATTTGAAATTTCGTATTTTTCTAAAACTGATTTTACAAAACTTAAAACACCAAAGTTGTAGATCTATCTCTTATCTTTTCAACCATAGGTCGTTCATAAAATTTGGACAAAAAATGAGTGAGTTATGTCAACTCTCTAACGGTCAAGTGACAGAAAACACAAAAAATATCTAACGGATCAAACATTGGGTACATTAGCCACCAAAAATAAACATTGAGTGCATAATCCGCAGAAGATTAAACATTCGGTACATTAACCGCAATTTTTTGGGGTTTTTTTTTTTTTTTTTACAAATGGATCAAAATTATCTTATATCCATAGTAACTCCGTATATCGTAAAATAAGCTTTTAACAAAATATTTATATATATATATATATATATTATATTTATATAACTTTTAGCATCCAAAAGATGTACTAAATAATATTTGGTACCATGTCAGTTATTTAACACTTCTTTTACTTTTTGTTATGAGGGTAATTTGGGTAGTTTATAAATGTGATCACATGGTGCGTGTACAAAAATTGAATATTTGATTAGAAAGCGCCCACAAAAGAGGAACGATATATGAAAAAAATAAAAATAAAAAAATAGAAGAATATTCATTTTCTAAATATAAAAGAAAAAAGTAAAAATAAATAAATAAAAAAGGACAGCCGACAAATCCTCATATCCCAAAATTCCAGTTAAATCTTCCCCAATCACTGCCTTGCTATCCAACTGGATTCCTCTTTCTTCTCCTTGCCTTTTTTCTCAACCTTTTCTCACTCATTTTCTTGCTTCCCAAACACAAAGAAATTCAATGCCTTAATCAACTTTTCAATTCTCCTATTCTTAATTCTTCCTCAAAAGAATATCTCAAGATCAATAGACATTATGATGTATGTGAAAAAATATCCTTTTTTGATGAAAAAAAAAAAAAGGTTTTAGAGAAAGTACAAGTCGATTCGATATGATATTTCTTTGGAGTCGGCTTTGAGTACTTGGAGGTTCAAAAAGAGATCGAATTTTGAGCTTTGTTTACCAGATTAATCTTGCGCTATACGAGATTAGAGAGTACACGTTTGAAGCTCTCAAATTTTTTAGGGTCAAAAAATTGAGTAACGAGATAAAGAAGTGTTTTTTTAATGATATTGTCCGTTTTAGTCTTAATTCAAATTTTCATTACATTTCTATAAATAAATAAAAATGGGAGAGAAAACTTTTGCTCCCTCTTTAAACCAAAGGTGATTACTTTATTTTAAACACAATTGGTATCATATATTTAAATATATAAATATATATATATATATAAGGTGACTGCTTTATTTTAAATAATCCAATTGGTATCATCTATATAAATATATTGGGATGTAAATGTTCTACATTGGAACTCAAAAATTCAATTATTAGTTTAAAACGATTTCTATCATATTGTATTTGTATGCATGTGTTTGGGTGACATAAATGTACAAAAAAATTCAACAAAATTTAATAAATGCTCAAAGTATATGGGTAGTGAAAGGACTTGAAAAGGTGTAGCCACATGGTTTTGTTGCGGTTGGTGATAAAATTCATGGTTGCTTACTTTCAATTTCATGTACTTATTCCCTTATTTTATGGCTCAATATGTGTAGATACAAAACAAACCCATATTTTTTTTGTATAGATTAATTAATAAAAACGGGAATCCCATATAAAATCATTAATTAAATACATGTATTAAATCAAAGTTGCTTGACTTTAACACAAAACTAATATCTATGAAAAGGATGAATTAGGAGTTTAAGAAGAAAGAAAAAAGTTAATGAACATATATTAGTCTTTAATGAAGGCTAATTACTATATATTAATATTTGGTTCATGTCTTATGTCTTTTGGGCTAAGTCCTAAGTTTTTAAGACTTAACTCAAGAGAAATCTTCGAGCAAAAAAAAAAAAACTCGAAAGAAATGAAAATGGAACAGGGGCCATCGTCCCTCGTGGGCCGTGGCTTCTACTTAGTTCTACTTAGTGTTGTTACTAGTATTAACACGTAGTCAATACCGATTTGTTCGTCAAAAAAATTATCGGTTCTAGAAGAAAAAAACAAAATCCGAAGTCAATTCATCTTTTTATTCGAGTTTAAAATGTATTGGTTTTATTTTTTTATTTCTAAACGCTGATTAAATTGCTGACTAATCAATTTAAAACGTCGGATCGACATTCGATGGATTTAGAAAAAATTGAAATTTCAATATATGAAATTACATTTTGCCATACTACATGGACTAGCAAAATACACAAAATATGTTAAGAATAGGTAGCTTCAAATGTACTCTTTTATTTTTTTGGCATAGCTAGAATTGGTTGCAATAAATTTAAACCTATGATGTGAGGTAGATTGTCTGATTTGATGAACATTAATGTGAAACAATAATGGATGTGTGGCCAACTTTTTTCAATCTTAGGCTTGGATTTCTTTTTGGTATATGATTTAGTATATCATACATTTACAAATACTAGTGGACGGCACCGCGCTTCGCGCAGTGGCGATAAAATACGTAGGTAAGTGGTAAAATAATTATTTATATTTTGTTTAAAATATTTTTTTTCTTATTTGATCTTGGCTTTTTATCACGCAAATATATGATATCTATTAAAATGACATTTTGATGATTTTTTTCCATATCTTTAAAATCTCTTGCATGAAAATATATTGCAACTGAAATAATAATTTTGTCTAATATTTTTCATTGACCTCACTCGTTTGTCACATAACCTTAGTGGAATATTCTTAGCACAACGAAATAATTATATCCAAATCATCAACTGCTTAATGTCTTTAAGACATTGATATTTATCTTTTTTTATTATTATTTTTGTGCGGTAAAGAAATAGACCGCAATCACCTATATATGTGGACTCTTTGTAAGTAACAAAACGTCTACAATTGTTCTGCAGTGGTATATTGTCTATAATTAAAACAAAACGTTTATTGTAAATGTCATATTTCGTTCTTGCACTTCATGAAGTGTTTAGGTGTAATGGAAAAAGTGCATTAACAAATTTCTAAAAAAATTAGCATTTGAAGATTCTCAAATCCTACGTATCAATGCTAGCTTCACCAGTACTTATATATATATATATATATATATATATATATATATATATAATTTATTAAATATAAATGTGTATATATGTCAAAAAGTTTAAAATACATTGATCATAAAAATTCCTCAAGCTATTTAGATACGAAGGTCTAGGGTAAAGACCTTGAATACACTCTCCCTCAAATGGTACGCCATCGAATTGTATGTCAAGCTCAGCAGAAGCATCCCCAAGTCCGGGCTCCGAAAAGCTACCTCCAACCGCAGATTCTCAACATCCTGAACAACTTTGCTTCAAACTTCTGGTCCGCTTTGACCCTCTTTTCCTTTCTCACCGTCCGGTCAAAGATCTCCGCGATGCCCGTGAAGCACAAGGTTATCACCGAACCGTCCTCGATGCCCAAGCACTCGATCACGACCTCGCCGTCTTCAAGCCGCTCACCCGAGACCAACCACAAATACTCCATTAAAAACCCCGAGATCTCAACCCCAAGATCGACCAAAACTATCTTCAGCTCTCCCACAGCAACCCTCCGTTCCCCGTCCCCAAACCGGTCAATCTCGTCCATCCACTCCAGCAAGCACTTGTACTCCTTCCTGTTGGACATGTGTGTCCTTAAACAATATATTTTATCCCTTTGTAAAAGATTATGACAAGTCGTTGAATAAAGATGATGCTTATTATGATAATCTTATTATAGTTTCTGGTAGAGTAAAATAGAATGTTTGATTCCTTAGTTCATAAAGGATGCAATTATGTTATTATTATCACAACAGAGTCAATGTGAGGAAGAATTAATAATCATAATAAATGAACTTAAAATGTCCGTGACCTGATCAACTGGGTGGGAGCCCATTAATCGTATAAGGTCATTAATGTGACTAAGTGATAATCCTATTCTGGATTTTGTGTGTGTCACACTCACTAGAAGTGCATTAAGTATGAAGTGTCTTCATACTGGACTGGACCTGACTTAAACTTCGGAAGTCATCATATAAGACTGTCACTGATAACTTGGAGTTGAGTCACTAGTAGATGATCAAATGGATATTCGATCTAAGTCCTGAGTGATCTTGAGTCCAAGCTGATGACTTGATTGTTCTTTGATTTAACCGTTAAAGAACACGAAATATTACAGCTGTTCCCAACACTATTATTTTGGGAACATGAGATTCAGCAGTAAGGGTAGCTTGGTCATAGACATGGGCATCACACAGCTCTCCTTAGAGTGATGATGATTCCCTTGATTGTCGGTGGTGAGAAGTGAGAGATACCCATGCGCAACTTATGAATCGAAACCATAAGTGGGTTACTCATGATATTGCTGACTGAGTCAAGGAAGTAAATACAACGAGGGGCATAACGGTAAAAACCGCCTGCTCATTTATGAATCATCAAGTGAAAGATCAATAACCCGAATTTGATTGTATCAATGGACACCCTGCTATTAGAAAGGGAATAATATATACCGTATCACTAAAGAGTGCAGCCTCGGGTCTATAGTGGAATCACTTTGAGGTTCGACGAACAACTAGCAGTTCGTTGGAGCTTAAGTGATACGTGTCCATGGTCCCCAGGATAGCTCCGTAACGGATGATACGTACGTGATTAAAATACATTCTGGATAATGTTTAATCATTTGGCTTGACTTATAAAACTGAAAGGTCTGTGTCAGACATAATATAGTTTTATCGTTGGCGTGGCAAAAGTATCATATTTTGGTACACGAAATTAACTGATAAAAAGAAAGTTAGAATTTAGATTTTCTATCAGCACCATGTTGTTGGAAATTAAATTCTAAGCAGCTTTGCTTTTGAACCAAGTCATTTCGACTTACGGTTAGTGATTTATGAATTTTCTAAGTTTGTGATCGGTTCGATAAACTTTGAAATTAAATCACATGTCACGAATTTAAATGATGGTGTGGCACCATGACATTTTTATGTGTGACATTGAGATCAGGATTTATTGATATAATTTAATTATTTGGATTTAATTATTAATATCTTATTAATAATTAATTAATAATTAATAGATTTATATTAATAAATGAATATATATATTTATATATATATATTAATATGTGTAAATTTGAATTAGGGTTTGTTATATAAAACCCTAGGTAAACTCGAATGGCTTGATTTGGTATTTCTATATTTGCGGCTTAAGTACCAAATGTTTTGGTATTTTGGCAAATCCCTAAAATCAATATTATCCATTGGATCGGTTGTGATTTAGTATCAACCGTTGGATTAGGATATTGATGAATTCGAAATTAATAACTTGGTGACCAAGTTTTATTTTTCGAATTTGATTAATCAATTATATCCGTTGGATCGGTCTAAGATTTAATCTATGCCGTCGGATTAAGAATTGATTAATTATATATATATATGCATATATATTCGAATTACATTTATGGATAAATTCGAAAAATTGTTTTAATAAATTAATTTATCCTAAACTTATTTGATCCATTAGATCGGTTAAGGAATCATCTCAGCCGTTGGATTAAGATAATAAGAATTCGAATTTCATATATATATATATATAATATAATTCGAATTTTATGATATAAGAAGATAAGATTGGATTTTTGATTTATCTAAATCTTTCTTATTTAATTAAATCCCTAATTAATTATATCCATTGGATTTAGATGAGATTAAATCTGGACCATTGGATTGAGATAATTAATTATATTTAATTAATGAAATTCGAATTTAGGGAGGGAATATCTCCAAATCGGTTACAGTCTTGAGCCTATAAATAGGGAGCTCATTCTACACATTTTTCACACCTTTCCCCAGAGAAAAATTCGAACTCTCCCTCTCCTTCAGGGTCTGCGAATTTTCTCTCTGATCTCTTCTTCTGGTTCGGCTTAGGAGACTATTTCTCCGGAAGCTTAAAAAGAACCATCAGTTAAAGTTTTGCGACGGAGTCCTGCCGGCGAAGCCCACGCTTCGGTACGAGGATTCCAGGAGAATATCCCGGAAGATCACGGGAGATTCCCTCAGCACCGGCGGAGCCCTGCCCGACTCAGAGTGCGCAGCCGAAATCGCCAAACGAGGTACGGCCTTATGCATTGGGTCAATAAATGCAAACATTTACTGCTTTCTATTTATTTCCTATTATGACCAGTTTATTAATAATGAGTTATGAATATTAAATTGCATAATATTTATCAGATCTTGGAATATGGTTATTATCCGATATTCGGACCGTTGTTTGGATAACAAGTTTTCCGCTTTAAAATAATTTTTAAATGTTACCCTGACGGTTCGGACGTATAAATCGTGATAATTATACGGAATCCGAGACGTGATTTCCAACAGTTCCGCCACGAATTCTCAGCCATTTCTCTGCAGACTGGCTTCATGAACCCTTGGACCCGAGGGTAATATTCCTAAGCTTCAACCTCAGCTTTGATAGCCCAAATTTAAGAAGAAAGAGTTGTTCATTTGGTGAAAGCATACTTAACAAAATAGATAAGAGTGTCGAAACATCTAATGATAAAAAAAAATTAAATACTTGTCTGAATACAAATGGAAATGAATGCTTAGTTGAAAAAATGAGCAGCAATGAGTAAGCAAAATAAATTAAATGAATTCAATTTGCTGCGAGAGAGAATTAGGAAGCCACCAACAAACGTGAAAGAAAGACGAAGACAACTTGAAATGAAGCAGAGTTTAAAAGAGCTGGTTTTAATCGAGAAAAACGTATTGTTTCTTTAAGGAGCTGTTTAAATGAAGAAAACCTATTGACATGAAATTAAGAACGAATACTAATTCCAATGAAAACAATATGTATAATTTTATATCTTCCTAGAATATTTACGTAAATTGAAGCCAAAATCTAGTGAAGAAGAGTCTCACCGTAGAAATGACGAAGGACTAACAATTCCCGGAACTCCCTGAAAAATCAATAAAATGCATAAACAGTATCGAATCTTTAACAATTTTTATCGTAAAGTGAAGTCAACATCCTCGGCAAAATAATCTCATCGAAGAAGCAATGAAAGGCTAAAAAATCCCAGAAAGCTCTGAAAACAATAAAAGAAAAAACAATACCCTAAACTCACCTCTTTAAATAATTCGAACCATACCTTAACTCATAGTTTTAACTGTTTCCAACCTCAAATTCAGTAAACTTTAACATCATTGATGATGAATTTCAACATTGCATACCTTTTATTATCAGAAATTATAAATCATACGACTTCCTGCGGAAAAGAAACAGAAATATATGTGTCAAAGCTATGCTCGAACAAAACTGCATGCAGAGAAAAAACAACCAACCTTACCTACCACTGAGTATTGATCAGAGCTGCAGAAGCTTCATCAAGAACTGAACCAACATGTCTCAGAGTGGAGGCACCTTTCGCCGCGAGAGGGTGAGTATTAGCGACTCCGAATGGAGTCGAAGAAGGCGGGAAAAGTTGCCGTCTCCAATTCCGAAGAGAGTCATCGGGAAAAATTGGAGGGATGAGAGTTTTATAATGGTCTGGGAACGTATCGTTTCACTTTCACATCCCAAAACACTTGTTTATAAAGATTGCATTTAAACAAAAGAAATAGAATGGAGAGACAACACCTTTTGGAATTCTTTCGAATAAAATGACTCAAATAAGTAATATATGGATTGGCCATAAAGCGAATTGACATCTATCTTATTTATTTATGATATTAACTTTGAATTAAATGAGCTAATGGCAGAGAAATATTACTAAGTAAGTAATTGCTTCTTCGTATGCAATGGAATTTAAGTCAATGGAATTGATATTACATATAACAAATGAAGAGTGTTAGAAAAAAGAGGATTCTAAAATTCTAGCTTCTCTATTTGCCACATCATGCTTCAAAAACTGTCCTTTTATATATATATAGATTTAGGTGTAAATGTCTAATTATTTTACTTCTACAAAACAAATATGAACATTCTAGTCAAGGATTTAATTTTATGAGGATTGCCATTTTTTCATGCATTGATTTATGAGACATGACAAATAGTGTTACAAGTCGTTCAATTTAAGGTTGATTAAGAGGAAGATCTTCACGTGATGACATAAGAATAATAATAGTAATAATCAAACCATGTATTAGGTGATAAATCGACACTATTTAGATAACATCATGGAGATTATTATTTATTCAAAATCAATATATTATAATTGTGAAAATCCATGTGTTGTACTCTTTTAAAGCAATCAAAAGATTAACTCAAACTTTCTTTGACCAAATTTCCATTTTAAAAAGTATAATAATTCTCATGATGTGCCTAAATTTTCTTGCACCCACATGATAGCCCCAATTATTCCATATTGAAAGATTAGTTGGACACATTGATTGGTGCATGAACATCTTTGTCAATATTTTGAAACATAGAAGAGAGAGAAACTAATAACCATGATATTAAATCAATTGAATAATGGGAATATTATAAGGAAGGAGCATAATTTTGTCCACATCTTTGAAGCTTGTAGATTTCTTTATTAACTTTTATTTGCCAATATTGGCATGTCAAAATCATATTGGTGAGAGTTCTTTAAAGATATGTTTGAATCACCTAACATAATTAATTGAAGTTTATAAATAAGTAACAAAAAGGTGTCACCATGGAAAAAATATATAGAAGAATTATGGAAGTAATTGTACAAAAATGATTGCTTGTTGAGATGGGTATTTTTAAACATTATGTTATACATTATATGGAGAGAATATATTTATATGAAAAATATGGATGAATGGCAAAAAAAAAACAAAGGAGTGAACATGGGTGTTGTTTTCATTTATTTGAGGGATAGCCAAATTCAATGAGCTATATCATCCATGCAAGACAGGGACCACAAATTAGCAAATTCTATAGCCTTTTTAGGTCATTTTGTGTGTGTCATGGAATTATGGGTGAGATTTATGGTTGTTTGGGTGTTTTTGTTTTGATACTTCACTCATACACTTGCTTTTACATTTTACTTGCTATTTTTCATCCAAATACAAATGGTTGTTTGGTCACAACTTGTTACTTAGTGGTTGGGTACCATGTCCATGTCAATTTCACATCAATCATTCAATAAAAACATGTAGCTAATGACTTAAATAATCAATCATTATATGTTATAAAAAAGTAGATAATGATCTAAATATGGAATCCCATAAATAAAATTCACTTATACAAATAGGAATTAAAGTTTCGGTTCTGTATCTATAATTTTATTAAATCTTAATTAATTTTAATTTTAATTGATTTTACTTTTACCTTTTAAAAAGGAGAGATTCAAGCCAATAATGTAATTCTTTATAGAAAAAAAAAGAACTTCATGTACAGTTTTGCGTGTATCCCACAATATTGCATGAAGCTATTTTTTTTAATGGTGTTAATGACTAACGTTACATTATATATCCGTACATAGACAGAGCAACATATGCACTAATGACTGCACGTGTATATAGTCACTTAAAAAAATATATTAAAGATCGATTTGATTCTTTGTATTCCCTCATCCTTTTTTGATTGGATGAATCAATTCTATTACAGATTTTTTTTAAAATAATATTATCTATTTACATATTTAATAATTGTTTTAGCATAATTATATAATTTTTTATTTTTACGTATTTTAAAAATAATCAGTCGAAATATACTTTATGATTCGGATTAAAAGCCGCAGTGTACGAGCATACCGCATTACCGATCACAAACAATCATATGATATATTTACATCAAGCTAAAAGACGAGACACCTCCAATTGTGTAAGGGTCATGTCTCTTTTACATCCTATGAGACATCACAACAAAAATTATCACTAAAATTAAGTTAGGGACCAGAAGGAAAAGGAATTCCTCTATATTTGTCTCTCATATATATATATATATATAATTAACTATTGTCAAAATCTGTTATGGATTTGAATGCAATTTGGTCATTCATAAATTGTGAATAATAGCTGTTGCTAGAATGTCTTACCATTTTTCAAGGAAAGAAATTAAGTGTGACATATTTGTCCTATTATTTCCACCAAAACTATGTGCCAAATTTGTACCAAAAACAAAATAAATTTGTTGGTATTTTATATGTGAGAGCCTCCACAAGCCCAATACTAAACTCAGGCTCAATTATGGGCCCAAAAGTAGAGCTGCAACTCGCGATGTCGCGATGCATTGCGACTCGGATCGTCAAAATTGCGAAAATGGCCATCGCGATGCGTCGCGACTGTGCCAAATCGCGATGCGTCGAGTTGATGACGTGGCGAGGTGGGATTGGACGAGAGAGTTTGACGCGGATTTTCACCACAAATCGCGACCCATCGCGATTTTGACCAAATAATCGCGACCATCGCGATTTTGCCAAATCCATCGCGATGCATCGCGAACGTGGATTACCCATCGTGAGTTGCAACTCTACCCAAAAGCAAGCATAAATGAATAACACTAGGAAAACATAAAGCTAACAATAATCAATCTATAATTATAAATATGTTTTTTTTTATCTATTTAGTGTAAGCCTTATTTAAGAGGTTTTTGTGTGACTTATTGTTATGAGATCTTCATTAAATGGATGATTTTAATATCCGGGATAATCTATTTTCGGAGTAAGTAATTCTCACATGTTTTCTCGTGTCATAAGCAAAGATATAGTTTAATAAACTTTAGAGTAACGGAATGGAGTTCTCAAAACATTCGTGATTTATGTTCATTACTTTGCTTTTCTAAAAAAAAAAAATCTTTCTAGTTGATTTAATAAAATTTTAGATGTCCCGTTATGTCTTACTCGCGTCTCAGTCCCGAGTGAGATGACAAAGTGGACGGAACTTTCAGTGAGAACCAAAAAAAAAAGTGAAAATTGGTAATTATGACCATAAAAAAGAAAATTATATAAGAAAAAAATGAACAATAAATAGATATGCCGCTATTAACCATATATATATATATTTCAACATTTTATTTCGTTATTATGAATAAAATAAAAAAATACAAAAATACGAGCCCATTTGATAGTCAGAAAGGCCCATCAGATCGGCCCAATAAAGCCCAACCTCTCTCTCTCTCTCTCTGCTGTGTTCCGTCAGAGGCTCAAGCTCGCCGCCATTGAAGCTTGCAAGCTTTCTCTCCGATTTCGATTCCAATTCTGCATCAAAGAAACCGTAAGAATCCATCGCTCTGTGAATGTGACACTGGTTTCGTTTTCCGTTGAAAATCGAGTCTCCTTTTCGTTTTTCGCAAATTCAGAAATGAAATACCTGATAATCACAAGCTTAGTTTTCGAGTTTGTGACTGTGATAGTATTTTTCTGAGAATCTCGTGAAATCGATGGTCGGAGACTCCATATCTGGATTTTTCGAGCTCTGCAAGTATTGATGATTTGCTATTGCTCAATGTGCAGCGGAGTCTGATCGGAGTGATGTTTCTGTCGAGGTACTTCGGGAGAACTTTGCTCTCCGCGGCCAAGTCGGAGGTTTCCGCTGCTTCGGTCGCTGCGTCGTCGTCGGTTAGGACAGCGTACAATCCTCTCGAGGAGTTCTTCGAGGTCGAGAGGACCGCGGAAGACGAAAAGCCCGTTGTCTATGGTACATTTTCCGTCCTATACTCGTTTTTGTCGAATTAGTTTAGACAGCATAATTATGAAATCACGGTGACCTGTGAATCGTGATCAGCGAAAAACGGGAATTCCGGCTGAGAATTGAAGAACTAGACCAAAGTTTTGAGCTTGCTTGAAACTACTAAGATTATATATAACCTTTGGGGCTAGAAAATTGATTTCAGACAACGATTCCTCGTTTACGAAGCTGCAACGGTGTAATGGCGTCTTTTCATTTGCATCTTGAAAGTTAACTCGATCTAGTTTAGAATCCCGGCTTTCTTAGCAATTGAATTAAGCATTTACGAAGCTGATTTGCCTCTGTTAGGTCGAAGTTGGAAGGCCTCGGAATTGCGGTTGAAGTCTTGGGATGACCTTCAAAAGCTATGGTATGTCTTGTTAAAGGAGAAGAACATGTTGATGACACAACGGCAAATGCTAAATGCGCAAAACCTTCGCTTTCCTAACCCCGAACGAATTCCCAAGGTACTTCTTACTTGGTTGAATTGCCAAGTTACTATTCGAGTTATTTACGAAGCTGGCAATTTGCGCACTACATATAAATCCCCAGAACGATAAAAACGGAACGTTTTCCCACCCACAAAATCCGTCAACTTTTTTTTGAATGGAACCAAATTTTATTATTATCCTTTCAAGTCGACTCCGATTCTAAAATATTACTGTTGGATAGTGAAAATCTCAAATATATTTGGTTTCTCTACATGTGGGTTACATTTGTAAATAGATTATCGGAACGTTTTTATTTGTTTCCGCCTATAAGAAGATATTATAAATTGACGGTAAGAAGATACGGCACAACGATGTTAACATGTTAATTTATCATATTATATTAATTCCTTGTTTTGAAACAATTTTATTAGGTGAGGAAGTCGATGTGCCGAATCAAGCACGTACTCACCGAGAGAGCGATCGACGAACCCGACCCGCGAAGATCCGCCGAGATGAAGAGGATGGTCAATGGTTTGTGATGACCTTTCGTTTCCGACACTGCTTAAAAAAGAAACAGCTCTTTTTGGGATAAATTTATGGATTCTGAATAACACATGTCGTTGGAATTTTAGAAAATATGTGCTTATAATTAATTTTACTGAGTTTTCAGTGTACTCTATTATTCTGGATTTTATGGTGTCGTTTCTGGAATAATATATTCTTTTTCTTTCTTGTCTCGTGTGATGACATGTCGTTGCCACTATGGCCATTAAAAAAGTAGGGACGAGCCCGGGAATCGCTGTTCCGATTTTTTTCCCGGCCCATTGCGGGAACTTCAAAAGCTCCCCCGATCCCGTTTCAAGGTCTTGTAAAAGCCAATTTATCCAAAACTTGTAATCGGTGTTCCTCCGGTTATTAAACGGGATATGACCGGTAAATGTAAAATAAATTATTTTAATATAAAACCCTCACCATTTTATTTCCCTTCCCCACGAAAATCTTAATATAGAGAGATGACCCGATTTTTTTTTTTTTTTTTTTTTGAGAGACTATTTTTGCAATAATTCAATTTTAGAAAAAGATAGGTTCATTTTGGCTTTTTCTATTTGTTTTCTGGTTCATATGATACACCAATTTATGCTTGTTTGGTGAACAAAAAAAGAAGGTGACATAGTACAAATTCAAAATACAAACATATATATATATATGCTTATTTATGATACACCAATTTATGCTTCTTTTTTACCATGAGCTCGACATTTTTCCCAATGAATGTAGGTGTTTTGTCCTTTTGTCTCATTTGAACACGAAATCTATTCGTGAAACTCTTCTATGCCAAGAAAACGACTCTTCACACTCTATTAGGGGCTTAATAATAACCAAAATTCCGACCTAAGAAGTTATGTTTTACGACAACTTTCGAGGACGGACTCTCTGTCTTCAGACTCAAGGCGGAGGGGTTTCGCCCCGTGCCCACGTAGTCCACCGCGGGCACAGCCGTCCTCACTCCCTAGTGGCTTTCATTCACTACTCGGAATAGCACTAAAACGTGTTTCATTCAAGGCGTTAGCTTTTCCGCCAAAGTTTTTCACAACAAAACCAAAGATAGAAATTAGTTTCCTCTAAAATTCCAACTCTTTACAGTGAGACAATATATTCAAGAGTTAGCATTTATAACACACTATTTTCGCCAAAACGTATTCCTCAAACATAATCTTCGGAAAAAAAATGAAAAATAAAAGGAGATCTAAAAGATGGTCATACTGTTGGCGTGAGAAGTATGGTAGGTAATAACTGCCTTGAGAGAGCCTATGAACGAGCCACTTCATAGTTTTCTTCTTACTTTAGACATACCAATTTCCTTCCACAAAGTACGTTTCTGCAATTTACACATGTAAAACAACATCATATAATATTACGGGATTGTATTCAATTGTTGTAGTAACCCGGCACATTCTCAAGCTTTCAGGCGCTCAATAAATACCCCCCGTCATGAAATTTGCATTTTCGAAAGGTTCCGTTCCATATGACTCCATTGAAGTGCACACCCGTGTCAATGGCTGAGCGTTAACAGGCAGAACCAATCAACAATGCAATTTTCACGACTTTGGTAGTATTTTACGCTACTTTTAATAATATATAAAAAGAAATTCAACTACGCTGCTTTATATATTATTAAAGAAGCTATAAATTCAACAATGCTAAGTCTTCCATTTTAGTTTTAACATAAGGAAACATTTTATTATCTCTGTAAGAAATCTTTGGGATAGACATAAATATATATATATATGTGTGTGTGTGTGTGTGTGCATATATATATATATAGAGAGAGAGGGAGGGAGAGAGAAAGTACACTAGGCATCCTCGAGACTTCTTCTTCTTCTTCTTCTCTTTTTGCTTCTGAGGAGGCTTGATTACAACCTTAATCGCGGCGTCAAAAACGCCTTTCACATTCTGCAATTACGTTCAGAAGGGTATAAGCGTAAGCACCCGGTACACTTGAAGGCTGCACAAAACAGGACATCCCAAAGTAATAGAAAGATGGAGATGGAAGAGTTATATTTCTTCTGCAAGACCAAACTCCAATACACAAACTATAGAAAAATTTTATGTCCGAGATTTATAAGGTTTTTCAAGTTAAAACTTTGTTATATTCGACTTTTATGTCCGGGACAGGTCATTTAGGTATGTCTTTTCAGTTTTTATTAGTTTTATAAAATTGTTTGGGTTAATTGGTTTTAAGAAAATTCATCAAACCGATACAAGTGAATTGCAAAACAATTTTCATTATATTAAGATTAACCAAACATATACACGATGAAGCACCTGCACCAATCGCGTATTCGTATATTACCTGTTGAGTTTTTGAGCTGCATTCTATGTAATAGGAAGCACCGATCTGTTTCCGCAGCTCCTCACCCTAAATTGTCCAAAGAAAGAAAACACATATAAGAAACTATACGACACAACATCACGAGCAAAGCAAATTTTGACTTCCAATCATACCTGAGCCGAAGTCACGGGTACCATTCCCGGATGATCAGACAAATAGTGTTTATCCTCTCGAAGATCTAATGGGAATAGAAAACAGAATATATAAGTATATGCAACATCGACGATATTAAATGAATATTTTTTTGTTACTAAATTACTTGTAAATATTTTGTTACTAAATTACTTGTAAATATGAAGAACAGCACCATGATAAGCATGCTTCAACGGAAGATTAGTGCTTAAATTCATCTAAAGAACCTGCCGATTATTCAAGGTCTACACAACAACGAAATCCCGTCTTAAGCCAGGTTTGTAACCGTAAAAAATTCTCGCGGTATCGTTAGCTCATCTCATAATTCTGTTGTTTTCTTATAAAAACGTAGTTTGCGTTGCTCAAAGCTAAGCTTTTTCGACTCACCCAATTTTGTTCCGACGAGTACCACCGGGACTCCGGGAGCGAAGTGCTGAAGCTCGGGGATCCACTGACCAAAACAAGAGTGTTTCTCAATCAGCAAAGCGAACAATAACAAAGCCAATACAAGGAAAGCGAAAACAACACCGTCCACGCCGAAACAAGAACCCTAGTTCCGAATCGACGCACCTTCTTCAACACGTTCTCGTAGCTCGCGCGGCTGACCAGCGAGAAGGCCAGGACGAACACGTCGGCCCCTCGGTAGCTCAACGGCCTCAACCGGTTGTAATCCTCTTGCCCTGCGAACAAAGCACACCATAAATTCGGCAACATTTTCTTCTCAAACTGAAAATACAGAGAATCCAGAACAGCACAGCTTCAATTCAACACAGTTCTTGACAATCAAAGAAACACGAACGATCGCCCAATTTGGCAACTCAGAGAGGTCTTGAAATGGAAGAGAGCTAACCAGCCGTGTCCCAGAGGCCTAGGTTGACGGTGGTGCCTTCGACGACGACATTGGCGCTGAAATTGTCGAAGACCGTGGGTATATAGTCCTGAAAAAGTCAACGGAGTGAGCAAGATTCTGCGTAGAGCACGACGAGCGAAGCAGAGAATCTTGGAGAGAGAGAGAGAGAGTACGGACGGTGGGGAACTTGTTGCTGGTGTAGCAGATGAGCATGCAGGTCTTGCCGACGGCGCCGTCGCCGACGGTGACGCACTTGATGAAGCGGGAAGCACTGGACGCCATGGAAATGGAAGCTTGAAGAAAAAGCGTGAAGAAGAAGAAGAAGACGTTGTTTCAGAGAGAGAGAGAGAGAGAGAGAGAGAGTGTTTATGGGTTTTGGTTGAGTCACATGATTCTTACTCTCTTCAATCTTTCTATACCTATTCTTTATATATATGTATATATATATATATATATATATACATACTATATATAGTATATATATAATATATATATCGTATATATGTATAACTTTTTGTTATTCTTTGTAGGAAAAACGGCGGTATAAGTATTTAAAGTTTTTAAAAAAGTGACATTGATTTTTTATTTTATTTTTTAACGAAAGCTGCTTAACTTTTATTATTTTGTGTCTCTCGTCATGTTTTCGTTTAGAATCACATCACATGTCACGTTTTAATGGTATATTAATAGGTTTAAAAAAGTGACATGTGGCGCGGTTCTGGACGAAAATATGATTTGAATACACAAAAACAAAGTTTGACAATTTTCGTCACCTAAAAAAATGAGAACTGAGGATTTCGATACTTATGCCGTTATTTTCCCATTTATTTACCCTTTAATTTTTCAATTTTTTTTATTGTTATTGATAGTAATGCCCCTGAATTTTTCCTTTTGGTGTACTTTGTCTCTCTAGATGTAATTTTTGGCATTTATAGCAAGTTAGGAAATGACAGAAAATATTACTTTGTGGCTTGCTTGCAAGCAACTAATAAGTCTAATTTTGTTAGTTAGGATGAAATTCACAAATTAAAAAGAGGAAAAAATAACTAAATTGACAACAAAAAAATAAAAAGTCACGTGTGAATGTATATTAATTTTTTTTAAAAGTTTAAGAAGCATTCATATATTAAAAATAAGGTTTAAATTATTATATACCAAAATGCACCAATGATGGAAGTTATTTATTTATTTTTATATTTATTATAGATAAATTAGAGATTGGGTTGGCCTGTGACATCAATTAAACCCATCAAGTTGTCGTATTTAATTCTGACAGATACAAAATTGTAAACCCTTTGATACGGTGGAAAAATTCATTTATATAACTATATATAATTTCTTCAATATAAACTTCAAAAAAAATATCGAAACTATATATACGAGTAGATAATTGTTCGAGTATAAATATCTTGGTCAATATAAATGGATGAGATGCCGTATGAATTGGTTTCATTTTTATAATATATAGGGATAATAGCGGCTAAAGTAGCAAAACTTTCATAATTTGTGTCGATAAAGGTCCAAACTGGATTTATAGCGGCTAAAGTAGCCAAACTCGGTCAATCTGTGGCAAGCACTAATTCCGTCCAGTCAAACTTAACATCCGTTAGTCTATCGCCACGTCACTTATACGTTATATGAAACTTTGGGTATTTATGCCGTGATAAAACCAAAATTTGGGTATTTATGCCGCGATAAACCATTTTTTATATTTTTGTTTCGCTTGTTCACGTCATCTAAATAAAAGTTAAAATATTATAGTTTTGGGAGGACTCGAACTCATCACTTTCCCCCTCATAAAAGGACAATATAACCATCAAACCACATTCACTTCACATTATATCTTTACAAAAAAAAAAAATATACATAAAAACTTATAAGTGATCATAGTAATAGAAACATATGTATTTTTTCGTACCGAGTTCGGGTTGACTAATTTGGAACGGGGTGAGTTGAATTTTTCGGACCGGGGTCGAGTTGGCTTTTTTAGAACGCGGTTGAGTTTAATTTTTTGGACAGTGGTCAAGTTGAATTTTTTGTACCGGATTCATGATGACTTTGTCGGTACGAGTTTGGGCTGCCTTTTTCAGAACTGGGTCGAGTTAACTTTTTGAAATAGGGTCGGGTTAACTTTTTCAACCTGAATCCAGTACACAATATTCAACCTGACCAAATTCTGAAAAAGTCAACCCATGGGTCTGAAAAATTCAACCTGACCCCGTTCCAAAAAAGTCAACTCAATCCTGGTCCGAAAAGGTCAACCCAACCCCTTTCCTAATAAGTCAATCCGAAACCGGTGCGAAAAACATATGTTTCTATTATAAGCCACTTATTAATAAGTTTCTATTTATATTCTTATTTTTGTCAAGATATAATGTGAGGTGAATGTGTTTAGTGGTTATGTTGCTCTTATATGTGGGGGGAGTGATGAGTTCGAGTCCTACCAAAGCCATAATATTTTAACCTTTATTTAGATGATGTCAGCAACCAATTTTTTTAAAATAGTTTATCGCGGCATAAATACCCAAACTTTGGTTTTATTGCGGCATAAATACCCAAAGTTTGCCACGTGTAAGTGACATGGCGATAGACTAACGGATGTTAAGTTTGACTGGACGGAATAAGTGCTTGCCACAGATTGACCGAGTTTGGCTACTTTAGCCGCTATAAATCTAGTTTGGACCTTTATCGACACAAATCATGAAAGTTTCGCTACTTTAGCCGCTATTATCCCTAATGTATATATATATATATATAATAAAGTAATAAACGTTAAGTTTAGAAAAATAATGGCAAATAAAAAGTGTATTTATGAATCCTATAATTGAAGGTTACTTAGTATAGTAACAATTATTTGGGCGGCGCTATCTCGTGACATTTATTTTTATTTTTATTATTTAGTTATTAATTACTACAATATAGAAGTATATATCAAACTATTAAATTTTATTATTATTTAGTGTTCAAAATATACAACACTATTAACCAAAATATGCTACTGTTTTTGTACGAGTATCAAGCGACAAAATAATTTGCATTAGTAAAAGTAATAATTAAATGTACGCTACATAGTATTGATATTTGAAAGCAATAAAAGTCCTAAGAAATGTCACATCCACTTACAAAGATAACAATGGCTTTGATATATTCTTGGAGTCTCCTTCACAAAGCTAAATAAATGAATAAATAAAAATTGTTAAATAATATTTCGGCGGTCCCGCTCTGGTTTTGGTTTGAAATTTGTAGCGTTATGTTCAAATATGAGAACGGAGTCTCGAGATCGGATTGGTCCGAGATTCACCCTCGTTTTAGTATTATAATACATATAAACTCAATTCCGATTTCGATTCCGATTCCGATTCCAATTATATATGTATATATGTGTGTGTTATGAATAATTGAAAAGAAAAATCCCTAAAAGTCCATTTTTTAAAATTTATTTGCTAAAACAAAGTGAAGTGGAATTGAGAATAATATTGAGTCTCACCAACTGCTTTAATGCATGAAGACTACAAGGACCACTATGCACTATTTTTTATTAATTTGTTTACATTTTTTCCTTTGATATTTATGGCTTTTGTTCATTCCTTTTCTTTCTTTTAGAAAAATTGTGATCAAATGTTTGAAACCAAACCTAAAGGCTTTTAAGTTGTTGTTCTTTTGGGACCATGCCACAATGTATCATATCCTAATCTCTTCCTTTACACTAAGAAATTAATAAAATAAAACCTCAAAAAAATAATTTTGAATACAAAGGTTTATTTAATAAGAGGTTGTTACCCTTGGTTGAATAACAAAAAGAAAAGTGAGTACTTACTACTTAGGTGAGCTAACAAAAACTTAGATATCTATTTATTATAAGAAAATGAGATAAGATATAATTATACATATATAGATATATGGAAATATAGGTCTGCTATAGTAATGCATAACTTAATAAGGATGTTTGGTTTAAGATATAAGTGATCCTTAAGCAAAGAACTCAAAATAATTCTGAAAGTCGTTAATTATTTTTAAGAAATGGTTTAAATAAGTGCATTGAAAAGAAGGAAAGTATTGTTTGACCCGCTTTTTCGAGAGTTGGCGGACTTTTACTGAACCAGAAAACGACCCGCCTAACATGAACTCGAGGGTGACACACCGCATGTTCACGTGATACACGATAATCCACTACAAAACCCTATCAACCAGAGCCGAACTCGACCAAAAACTCATCAAACCCCTAACACCGAGCTAACCCGACCAATCTAAACCCCTCAATGTATACCTATAAAGTTTGATCTCGTGGCGATTTTCGGATTCCGGAGTCCAAAATTGAACAATTTGTGTATTAAAAAAACAATAATATAAAGTTAGGGAATACTAATTTGTTGTTTGCTTAAAGTTAAGGTGGTTGATGCATCATGACAGCTATTAATTTTTTTTTTGGTCATTCTAATGATTTTTTTTTTAGTGTGTGTGGTAGATAATGCTTATGGAAAAACAATTATTATTTCCATGTTTTTCTCGTATTTTACTTGCATGCTAAGATTGATTCTTTCCAATATATTATAAAACTGTCTAATGTGCTTTAATTTAAATTTATGCAATAAAAGTTATGCTTTACATTTTTTGCTCAATATTTAATAATTACACTCGGTTTGAAAAACAAATAGAAGATCGAACTAAATTATTATAATTCAACTACATTGAGATATTAAACTACAAGTCCATTTTCAAATTTAATAACAATGGCTTGGTCCATATATTAAATTTATATGATTTTCTCTTTTAAGTGAGATATTTGAAGCACAATTAAATTGTTTTTTCACTTAAAGAATGTGTCCCATATATATATGTATGAAAAATAGAGCTTTTCAATAACATGTCTTTAAATTTAATATTTTGGTTTCTAAGAAACTTTCAATATGTCATTTGCCTAAGGATTTTAATTGACATGAATCGCAATAACATTTACAATAATTGTGTCATATTTCATGCATTAATTAATGTATATAAAAAAAAAAAAAACTCTGATGATTTTTATTTTTTTTGTAAAAGTAAACTATATGAAAATAAATCTTTAATGATATATTAATGGTTCGGTTGTCATTACTAAACTATAGAAATGAACTCATAAATTTAATATTAAGTCTACTAGCAAATCTAAAAGCTATTTAACAGAATAGATGTTACAGCTTGCAATTTCAGCACATTTACGTTCAACCATTCACTCTTTAATGCGAGTAATTAGCACTAATGACAGAAAAGTTAACGTATACGCAACACATGACTTGTTTGAAGACTTTTTCATCGATCTCGTGAGACTTCGTCTCCGTAGTTCTTGAGTAATTTAGGCTCATGCCTTACTCCACAATCATCACATACTTTGGTATACTAATTTTGTTTCGTGATTAATTGATAAAAATAGACCTATAAACCTAGGCGCACAATCACTGGCGTAGTCAGACATTCATTTCAGGGCTCAGGCGATGCACAGAGCATATTTCAACCGATCTTTTTCAGATATGCAAACAAACAAAAATCATAAACAATTATATATTAAAGTTACTATTAGAAATATAAATAGATAATTTTACTTTTCGAAAGATAGTAGAATAGATTTATCAAGTCAAGAAGGAAAAGAGATTGAGGAGAGTCTATTCAAATCTTAAATATTTTTTTGGGTAAACTGCGGCTAATGTATCTAATGTTTGATTTTTTGCGGATTATGTACCTAATGTTTATTTTCAGCGGCTAATGTACCCAATGTTTGATCCGTTAGATATTTTTGGGTTTTCCGTCAGTTGACCGTTAGAGAGTTATCCTCCTCTATATGTATACTTTTCGTATTTTTGACATAACTCACTCATTTTTTGTCTAAATTTTATGCACAACCTATGGTTGGAAATATAAGAGATAGATCTACAACTTTGGTGTTTTAAGTTTCGTAAAATAAGTTTTATAACAATACGAAATTTCAAATATAACATAAAAGTGGACATTAGTTTAATGCAAAATATTTGTTTCGAGCAAATTTTAATATACTTAATGACTTTTTTATGATGAAACTTATAAGCAAAAAAGTTGTAAATAAATGTTTTATCTTTCCAACGGGTATTTATTTATATATTTTTGACAAAAAATGAGTGAGTTATGCCAAAAATATGAAAGATGTGATGTGAAATAATATTTCATATTTTTGGCATAACTCACTCATTTTTTATCCAAAATTTATAAATAAATACTCGTTGGAAAGATAAAATATTTATCTACAACTTTTTTCTTTTATGTTTCATCATAAAAAATCATTAAGCATATTAAAATTTGCTTAAAACAAATATTTTGCATCAAACTAATGTCCAATTTTACGTTGTACTTGAAATTTCGTATTTTTTTAAAACTTATTTTACAAAACTTAAATAACCAAAGTTGTATATCTATCTCTTATCTTTCCAACCATAGGTCGTGCATAAAATTTGGACAAAATATGAGTGAGTTATGTCAAAAATACGAAAAGTGTCATATAGAGGAGGATAACTCTCTAACGTTCAACTGACGGAAAACCTAAAAATATATAACGGATCAAACATTAAGTACATTAGCCGCCGAAAATAAACATTGGGTACATAATCCGCACGAAATTAAACATTAGGTACATTAGCCGCAGTTTACCCTATTTTTTTGGTTTGAAGTGGGCGTATGCAGATACTCTTGCTTATTGGTGTAGCTCCACCATTGTGAACAATGTCACGCAATATCAACACAACAAAATATTTGTCTATACTGCTAAAAAATTCAAACTCATGTCGTTTTTTTTTTCTCTCGTCAAGTACGTAAAAGACAAAAAAAAAGTTTATGCAATGAGATAAAAGCACTATAAAGTTGAAACCTGTTTATTTAATTATGTGATAATAATAATAATAATAATATGTGAAATAAAGGTTAATATCTAGAAAAGATATCCAAGTACGACATGTCATTTCTCAGACAGCAATTATGTCGTTATATACGAATCAAATGCCTAAAGCCAGGTCTGATTTTAAAACGACATAATTTTTTTTAGATATTAAACGCCTTGTCACTTGTACCTATAGTATTTCAGAATATACATTCACTAAACTAGTGTTTGGCATAAGTATGACTTTCAGCGAGCACAAAACTCGAAAATATTTATTGTCGTTTGAATTGCTGTTTTTTGTGAAACTTTTTAGTTGATATGTTATTGATGAAAAACGACACAAAATCTCAAGGAATTTTATTTTTTTATTATTTTTTTTATCATACATCCATCCACAATCTCCTATAGTCGTTCAAAAGCAACAAACATGTCGTTTTATCCAAATATCTATGTATATATAAAAAGTATTAATATGAAATCGACATAATAAGAAAAAAAATATAAAATCAAAGACAAAAATTAAAAGTTTATAACATATACAGAGATAAATTATAGAAAACGATTTTTTTATTTATTTATAATGAATTGTGAATTAAGTTCTAATAAATTAAGCACAAATTTTACTATTTTATTATTTTATATATGAGAACAAGATCTAAAGTTTTAAATTTGAAGATTTTATAAATAAAATTGGCACGTTAAGGATAAAAATACAAAATCAAAAGTGTAATATAATTATTTAATAAATCAAAAAATATATAAGACAAAAATACAAAACCAAAGAATTCTAGTTACATTTGTTCACGTAAAATGGACTATAATCTAATTAATAGAGTTGGAGAGAGCATTTCGACTCACATTAAAAGTTTAGGGATGTAGGCGTAAATACCAAAAGAACAAAAATAGCGTATTTATTTTTCTTTTAATTTTCTTGTCCAAAAAAGTACGAGTATATAAGATCTTCTTCTTCATCCGCCATTTCCGATTCCTTCCCATTTCCCAATCTCCACTCATCAAACCCTAGAAAACCAGACCCAACAATGGTGCAAACCAAGCGCAAGCGAGGTCGCCAGCCCAAAACCCCCACCGCCGAGACCCTAGACTCCCCTCTCGCCATCGCCTCCGTCTCCGGCGGTATCGACTTCAACGACGCCCTCGATTCCACTGTCGCCGTCGCCGAAACCGCGCAGCATCGCCGCCGAGGCCGCCCGAAGAAGCTCAAGGCCTCGGAGAGCAATGCGGAGAAGAGCGGCGTTGCGTCGCGGCGTGTCCCGCGGCCGGTGGAGAACGGCGTGGGAGGGGAATTCTCGGCGCCGTCGAGGGCCGCCCCGGCGATGGACGCGGTGGTAAAGGTGTTCTGCGTGCACACGGAGCCGAACTTCTCGCTGCCGTGGCAGCGGAAGCGGCAGTACAGCTCGAGCAGCAGCGGGTTCGTGATCGGAGGCCGGAGGGTCTTGACGAACGCGCACTCCGTGGAGCACTACACGCAGGTGAAGCTCAAGAAGCGCGGCTCCGACACCAAGTACCTCGCCACCGTGCTCGCCATCGGGACCGAGTGTGATATCGGTTAGTGTCAAAGTTCGCTCCTTTATGCCGTTTATTATTATTATTATTGGTTTGCTTGCTGTTGTGGCCTTTGAGTGTTGAAGGTTATAGGTATTGAGTACTGGAAATGGGGAAGAGAAGTGCTAGAACTGTAGGGTATTTCGAACCGAGAGAGATGGTATTTTTCGAGCTCCATTTCGAGCTCCAATTGGCGTGCTATTTGTGCCGCCATTGTTTAGTATTGAGTAGTTGTGGAAGCAATTGGATTGTAGGGTTTTCAGTTCTGATTGTGACCCGAGAGTTTGTATTCTCGAGCTCAATTAGCTCGGTATTGTGCCTTCGTTGGTCGATTCAATGATAATTACTGCGCAAGTTGAGAGCTTTGACATTTTGCACAAGTGTGGTTGTCATGCGATGTTCGCTTTCACATGGCTTTACGAGTCCGTTTTATCGAGTCTCATTTAGCGCGCTAATTGTGGAATCATTTTTTCCTTACGTAAGTGTTAAAGCATTATATGTACCGAGTAGTTATAGTCTTGTAGAAATGGGGAAGAGAAGTGGTTGAATTGTAGGGTTTTAGTCTCGATTGTGAGCCAAGAGAGTGGGTGTAGCTCTAACTAAGACTGATATAACAGATCTTGTAAAACTGTAATCAGCGAAGCACAAGTGATCTCCGGCTTTTTATTTGTACCGACTGTGTATTATTTTTTCGTATGTTGATTTCTGAATATTGTTTATGAATAATGAGTTACAGCTTATGCACAACCGATAATAAATATCAATACTTAGCTCTAATTGGCTATAATTTCTTAAATATTAACGCTATTTACGCCATAATCCCTAACTTCCTATATTTCTACATGCAACTCATTTGATGTAGCAATGCTTACGGTCGAAGATGATGAGTTTTGGCAAGGCGTATTGCCTCTGGAATTCGGGCAATTACCTGCTCTTCAAGATGCTGTGACCGTTGTAGGTTACCCTATTGGCGGTGATACAATTTCCGTTACAAGCGGCGTTGTTTCCCGAATAGAGATTCTATCGTATGCCCATGGCTCCACCGAACTCCTAGGTTTGCAGGTTGTAAAATGTGAGCTGAGCTTACTATTTATTGCAAGTATTTTTCGTTTGCTATGTTCTTAAAGTTAATGTGGCAGCTGTTTATAACCTCTGCAGATAGACGCTGCTATAAATTCCGGGAATTCTGGTGGGCCCGCATTCAACGACAAGGGTAACTGTGTGGGTATTGCATTTCAGTCCCTTAAACACGAAGATGTGGAGAATATTGGTTATGTCATACCGACACCAGTTATACAACACTTCATACACGATTATGAGAAGAACAATGCATATACAGGTAGCTTTGTTGAAATATGTTTCTAATTCCTTGGATATATTTAGTTTATTACTTCTCAATTCATTATATATATATATTATAATGTTTATGTAGGCTTGTTTCATCTAAATTAAGTCTTTAGTTAGTAGTCTTGTACGTGTCCTTGCGTGCGTAATAAATCATAAAAAATGTTCTTTAAATTTCAGCAGTTTTCTATTACTGGGTAGACTATCACTTGTTAATGAACTTTGGAGATTGCATATCGTAACATTTTGATTTCAGGATTTCCAATTCTTGGAGTTGAGTGGCAGAAAATGGAGAATCCTGATCTGCGCATGTCTATGGGGATGAAACCCGACCAGAAGGGCGTTCGTATTAGAAGAGTTGATCCGACGGCTCCAGAATCACAAGTTCTTAAGCCATCTGACGTAATTCTCAGCTTTGATGGCATTGATATTGCCAATGATGGGACAGGTACGATTAAATTTGATAAATATTTTGTTTATTTATTAGACGCTTTTTCAGTTTAAGTGGACTTAAAAACCCGGCATAAGTAGAAATTACCAAAAACGGCTTCTACTCTCGTCTGCTAACGTCTTGTGAAATATGTACCTTTTTTTTAACTTTGAATCTCTTTCTTGTATATCTTTTCAGTTCCTTTTCGACACGGAGAACGTATCGGATTTAGTTACCTTATCTCCCAGAAATACACCGGAGATAAGGCTGATGTTAGGGTTTTGCGCGATTTTAAGATTCTCAATTTTGATATCAAACTCGTGACCCACAAACGGCTAATTCCAGCACATAATAAGGGAAAGCCTCCGTCATATTATATCATTGCTGGGTTTGTTTTCTCAGCAGTTTCTGTGCCCTATCTTCGTTCCGAGGTTTGTAATTCGCTTAAAAACCTATAGATGATAAAATACATTTTTATCGTGTTATTTTTATGAAATTAGTATTAACATGTTATTATCAAGACAAGCCTATTTATTAACAGGTTTTGAAACGGGTATTAAGCGTATTTATTGATTTAACCAAATGCTCAAACGGATTTTGTAAATTTGATTCTTATCTCTCTCTGGGATTGTTTGCAGTACGGAAAGGACTACGAATATGAAGCTCCCGTAAAGCTATTGGATAAATTGTTGCATTCTTTGCCACAATCACCGGATGAACAGCTTGTTGTGGTTTCCCAGGTTCGCTTCCTCACCGGTTTATATATATACATTACATATATATATATATATTCAATTTAACATTTATTGGCTGATTCTGTTATAGGTGCTTGTGGCCGATATTAACATTGGATACGAAGAGATTGTGAACACCCAGGTTAGGATTAGGGTTAGGGTTTCTGACTGAACAGTTTGTTAACAATATGTAGTTGCTCACATTTGCTCAAAGAATGCTATCTGAATTTGATTTTTTTTTAGATCTTGGCTTTTAACGGGAAGCCCGTGAAGAATCTGAAGAGCTTGGCGAGCATGGTGGAGAGCTGCGATGATGAATATATGAAATTTGATTTGGAATATCAACAGGTTTCTCATCTTAAACCTCGCATTATGCTTTAAATATGCTTAATAAATTGACATTTTTACTAATTGTTATCGACCCTTTAAACGTAACATTTGATAATCAAAGAGCTAAGAATCTACCTCTCTAGAGAGTTTTAGGTAGAGATTTAGAGAAAGGGGTTTCTTCGGTTCCAGACTCGTGACGAGATCGGTACCTCGGAAATTAACAATATGAAATACTGTAAATGTTTTCTTTTTTTCTTTTATCGTATTATGACATTGAATTTCAATCCTTGTGCAGATTGTTGTCCTCCGAACAAAGACAGCAAAAGCTGCTACACTTGATATTCTATCGACACATTGCATTCCGTCAGCGATGTCCGATGATCTGAAGACATAGAATTCGGATCAAACGCTTCTTTTTTAATCAATCTCGTGAAACCGGAAAAGCCAGATTGTGGAGGATTCACTAGCTATTCTTATATTTACTGAGCTAGGGTTCTATGAGAGCAATTGGTGATGAGAATTCCTTCCAAGTTCAAACAGGTATATTTAGAGATTACCATTTTCTCGTTATGAAATGGTGTCGTAAAATTGAGAGGCGGTCCTCATATTTTTGTATTTGTCGAAATATTAGTGTCGGTTTTTGGAAGAAAGAAATCCCGTGTCCAAACAAGGCTTGCTTTTATTATTTTCAGTTTTCAGTTATTATTGTTTGCTGATTGCTATAGTTAATATTTACTCATGTGGGTCAAATTGTAAAACGAAGGTACAAAAGTTACATCCTTATGCTATATTTCCAAGCAAACGGACAAACTTAAGACAAACGACAATAATTTTGTAAACGACAGAAAATATCATCGAGTAGAGCGACAAAAGGGTAACAAAATTCTGTAAACGGCAACAAAACAGGGAACATATTGAGCTACGACGAGCTCTTAATAATAAACGGTACGAACATGATATGAGACACGAATCGTTATCCGAAGTTTAACAAATGTGTGCGGCTCTCTAAGAGAGGAGAGGAGCCTTCGGCGAAGACGGTTGTGCCATGTCAACATCCGCCCTGTTCTCTTCTGATTGTGCCCATATCACTCCGTAGAAGCCTATGATTATAAATATTGCTCCGAGGATACTGCGGAAAACACAAAAAGTCAAACGAATGCTGTCAATTTGACTTTATAGAACTGGTTTTTTCCGTTCCTGTTATTTGTACGTTATAAATACGGAGCTTTTTCCGTGATAGAAACTAGTAATTCGGACCGGTTTTTATGTAAACCAGTATAGAACGGTTTAATGAAAGATTATTTTAAGAGAGAGAACAGAAAAAGCTTGTCCAAAATAATGAATGAATACGTGAGCTTGAAGAACCCTAAAAACCTTGAAGAACTCTTTAAAACTGGTCACCAGTGTTCGGTGTACAAGTTTTATGCCTTTATTTTCTTCTAAAGACTGAACTTCCCGGTTTTTCGGTTTCCGATGATCTGGTTTTCAGTGTTAAAACACGAGAGAGTTTATCACCTTCCAATGTAAAGTGTGTCCCCGAGAAAGACGGTGCTCATGAAAGCTGCAATAGCGATCCCGAGAGGCTTGAACATCACCACAAACACCGGCCCTTTCTTATGAATGCACCATGTCAGCACAGAGTATGTTACCACGCTCCCGAAAACAGCCTGCAAAATCATTTTTGCATATTAAAACCGTTTCCAAAATTTCAACGCAAGAGTACATTTCAAATTTCCACGTTGCTTACCGAGTAGAGAACGGATACGATTTCGATACCAGCCGTTAAATTCCAAGCTCTCGGATCTCGCTCCACGGCTAAGGTAAGAACTGTGCATTGAAGTGCTCCAAAGAAGTAATAGAACCAGAGTATTGTCATCTGTGATGGGAAGTCCTTAAGAATTGCTGCCTTCAAATGAAATGGGATTTAAATTAATTCCGTTGCCCTCAAAAATCCCGAACGAATTGACGAAACGAGTCCAAAACCGTAGACGAATTCTACGTTTACTAACAAGTATTTTATTCTCATAGAACTTATTTTTATTACAATTCGCGCACGAAATAAGCCAACGGGAATTCACTAATGTGATAAACTCCTCTAATTACTGAATAAAACAGTAGAAAACCGATAAGAGCATAAAACTCCTATATGACTGTTTTGCCCTTCCGTCAATGATACCCGATAATTGGCGACTTAACATATTCGAAAATATTCTCATTAGTCAGATACTATTCCGATATGTACAAAATCTTAGAGACAAGCTAAGTAGTGTTTTTACGAGTATGCATTTTTCACCTGAGCAATGTTCCATACGGCGAGACATAAACAAGCAACAGTGAGAAAAGCGCCTCCGATGACCCAATTACTAGCCGTTTCCGTCAGAACCTCCGGATCATTGGGTTGAAACGACGGAACTAGAATCGCGGGTCCCTTGTAAATGGTGACCACAAGTGCCCCCGAGATCGAAACAAGAGTGCCCAAGATTTTGATCTGGCTTTTCGAGCTTCCCAAATCCAGCTTCTCCATTCTAATTAATCAATTCATGACACTTAATTGAATAAATCACTTAGCAATTCATGTTCTTACTCAAATTCAACACAAATGATCTAGTGCCCCTGATATTTTGCTACATGATACGACCCAAAATCGATCTCGGAAGGAGCTTAGCCTAATCTCCACCGTGTCCGATCTCCCTTCTTTCGAAAAAGATCAAACTTCGTGATTAATTATTGTCTATGCCCGACTAAAATAAACCTCTCAAACATAATCAACCAAGCTTAACGGAATTAAATAATTAAAACGACGTAATCAAACAACAAACTCAAATTCAATACTCCGAAAATCACTTAATTAAATAACGACACTAAATATTGAAACAAAACCTGAAGAAAACAGCGAGAACGAAAGTGAAAGCCGGAACAAGGTTGCTCATAGCAGAAGCAAGCGTCGGAGAGCTGTAACTCACACCAGTAAATACACAGTTCTGCATCATAGTTATCCTGCAAATTTAAAGTTAAAAAATAAAAAATACCCATTAATCTCGAAATGAAAAGACTCAATCTTGACTCATAAAATGTAAAAATAAAAAATTACCCAGCAAAGCTGAGGAGGAAGAATTTGCAGAGGAGAGAGAAACTGATCGGTGGGCTGTTCTTCCTGTGAACCAATCAGAAACAAATCTGAGACATATACTTACATGATCAATGTAAATATATATATATATATATATATATACATGATCAACATATGTATATATATATACCTTTGGAGGAGGAGAAATGGGAGGAGAAGGATGGTGGCGATGGCGTTGGAGTAGAGGACGAAGACGAAGTGGCTCATCCCTCCGGACATGGCGGCTTTGCTGAGTGTGGTCATTCCCACATCCAGAGACTCCACGGCCACCATGGCCGCGAACGGGGTCAACGCTTTGACCCACGACTCCGCGCCCATGTATCTATCTATCTATACGTGTATCAGTGTATGTATGTATGAGAGGATTGGACAAAACCAGTTAAAGGGTCGTACGATGTCTGTGTGTTGTTGCTGTTTTCAACGGAAGGGAAGGTCGTCACGAGATCGTGATTGTTTGTATCTAAAAAACACTAAGTTAATAACATGTGTATAGCGAGCTTCTTATTAAATTAATTGAGGATTAATCAACCTCTTTCTGATTTTTATAAAATATTTTAAATAAAAAAAAGTATCTAGTGTTAAGGTCCGATTTCGTCCAATCCCTCCTTAACAGTATTCGTGTCGTTTGTCCCGAAAACGACGTGAAATGGAGGCAAAGGAGTTCGTTGACCGTGAGTCAACAAAAGAGGTACCTCCTCGAACCTCGAGGAAGTATCTTTCGTCCGAGGTACCTCCACGAGGAAGGTGCTCGGGGAAGCGTTCCCGAGGAAAGTGTCCCGAGGAGAACGCCCGAGGGTGCTCCTCGGAGAAGATGCTCGGAGGAGACACTTGGAGAAGCAGGCTCGCGGAGGACAATCAAAGAAGCCACTCGGATGAGAAGCTCAAGGAGCCAAAGAGAGAGCCAGCGAAGGCGCATCAGAGGTGTACGTCCTGACCTCATTAAATGCAGCAAAGAGATGGTCGACGAAACTGACAAAAGAGAGCCATACGCGCACTACCTAAGCGGGTTGCCCTCAGAGCGTGGCAAGCGACAACGTTAGTGGGAGTGCGTCTTCTTGCTCTTGCAGAGTATATCAGTGAGGACCACAACGCTTTTCAGAAGTGGGACCACATGAGAATCAACCAAGGGAACCGAGCCCCAGCAAGGGCAACTGGCCTATAAATAGAAAGAAAAATGACCATTGTAAGGGATCGAATCCCGAGTATTCCCAAGAGAAAAAGAGAGAGAAAGAAAGAACTTGTACTCAGAAACTTGTAACCCAAAGTTAATCAATAGAAGAATACATAAAGAGTTCGTAGCGTTTTGATCATTCTCATTTTGTTGATTCTTAACACTAAAAGAAGAAAAATCCGGACTCCTGTCGATAAACTCGGAGAGATAATTCTCGTGAGTGTTTGTTGGTATTTTCACCCTCAAACATATAGTTTTTTTGCATCACGGCAATAGGTTGTTATCGTTGATTTATCCCTGGTTTCGATGTTATATATTTATTTAGAGTTGTGATGGTCTTTTTTTTTCTTATTTAAAAAAAAATCATATATTTATTGACGCAGCTATTTGTTATCATTTTAAATTCCTGATTTTTATAATATTTATGAGAGAAGAAAGAAAGGACACTCAATCAAAACGACATGTCGCTCGTAGAGCTCTTTGTGATAAACGACGTGTTTGATTATATATTCCCATCAGCAATTAGTAAATACATGAAGCAAAATGTTTATGGTCTCGAAGTTTATTATATATTAATGCTACATAACTGATCATTTTAGTTACAACTTGGTGGATTTTGACATTTATACACTTTTGACTCCGGTTGTTTGTAAGCAGGTATCGTTCCCGGGTCAACGAATCTGACTTCTCCGGGCGCGAACGAGAGTTCCCGGTGCCTGAAACATAAGGAATTTACACACAAACACGTGTCAATAAGACAAGCTCAAGTAATTGAATATTGTAACGTCCGAAAAATCGGTAAAAGACGTAATTAACTGAAGTAGAGAGAAAGGAGAACCTTCGGAGGTCGAGGCCGATGATGCCAGCTTTAAGAACGGAGAGGTTATCGGAGTCGGGAGAGACGATGATGACTGTGTCACCGGCGTACTGAGTCTCGAGGATGGACATGAGCTGCGTCACTCGCACGAACACGTCTGCCACACTCTCGTTCGGAGTTCCGTCGTCTATCGGAGGTGGTCTTGTGCGTGCTGAAATGCTGTCGGATTCGTACACCTGCGAGCACGTCCATATACATTGTTCAATCCTTTTCATTTCACTACAAAATACAGCTTTCTTGCTACATATTTGACCTTAATAGTTATCCGAGCTTACTAGGTACAAAATAAAAAAACCGTTTTGCCAGTAAAACCCGTGAAAAGCGCCTGCATAAAAAAATAAAAAATAAAAAACCGGTGCTTTTCACTATTGCGCCGGCTAAAGCTTACATTTCACTTTTCACTCGCACAAGATGATCACGCGGATAGTTTCTATATCAAATAAAAGAAAGAGCGAGCATTTTTCGCATCCGAATTAAAATTCAGGAGGCGTCACGAAACATAATTTACGACAAACAGATAACATGTATAGTTAAGCAAACATTAGTGATAAATCAATCTAAATAACAGTTTCAAGAGATCTCAATGCTTATTAATATTCGTTGGAACAACGTAAAACGAACGACAATGTCCCAACGAACCGTTTTACCTCGGAGACAGATTGCAGGCTTCTTCCTTCATAAGCTCCCAATCCTCTAGAATCCAAGAAGCTATACTCTGGTACGATATAGCTTCATCCATCATATTATTTTAAATATTAGTAAAAAGAAAAGAAAAATAACAAATTGGAAGGGCTCAAGAGAAACATATTTATTAAAAAATCTAGTCAATGAACTTAATAATACAAACATGTATAGATAGTATCATGGGTATTTTCAATTTTGAGCTTCATGAACTAGTTTGATATGGTATTAAGTATCATCAACCCCGGGACATTTACACCATTTTTTTTTAAATTTATATATTGAAGTCATTCTCGGAACCGATTCAAGAGAGACCTTCGGCTAATCGCATTGACGGAAGCGATTATCTCGGCGGTTTGGTAAGCTCTCTGAGTTATGGAGGGCCAAATCCAACATCCCTTATCGCAAGCACCGAGCTTCTGAAGCTCGAAGGCCGCCTTCAGCGACTGCCTTTTGCCGGTCTCCGATAGCCCGCTGTCCACCGACGTCTTCGCAACCGGGTTTGTGTTAATCACTCCGAGGCTCTCGTACTCCGACTCGCCGGCCCTCACCAGAAAATACCTTACGGAACCAAATGACATTGAATGTATAAGCTTCATTTTTCACTCATGACATAAATATTCACATAATTATAATGCTTCATATAGAAGGAAAAAAGTAATTTATGTAAGCACATTATGATTTATTAGTCAATCTTTATGACTGTAAAGATTTTTTAATAAAAAATAATGCTAAAGAACGAAAATCTACACATGAATTTCACGTGGAAATCCAATATGGAAATAAAATTACCGCCTGAAGAGAAGAATTTAGTATGATACCGAAAAATTTAATGATACAAAAGCGGTATTTCCCGGCTTTAAAAAGTACTAAAAGATTAATCAATGTTGTAAAACCCGGAACAACGAATAGTACTGGCTTTCGGTTTTTTTTTTATACCAAAATACCTATTTCTCTACTCTCAAAACGACAACATGTGAATACCGGTTCCTGATTTTTATCCTGAAATGCCGGTTTCTAAATTGGTACCGGTAACTGCGAATTCGAAAGCAGCAGCAACAACACGGAAATATAATGCTTAAACTCCGAGCTTTTACTAATTTCTGTCGAATTACCGGTTGATGAGCCGAAACGGAGGCATCTGAAAGAGCCCCCGAGCAGCGGCAAAGGGCTTGCTGAGAGAGAGATAATTCCCGCCACTAGTAACGGTGAGAGTCAACGCGGCAGCGAGGAGTTGGCGTCGATTGACGGCCAATGTCGTGTCTTGGAGGGGGGTGTTGATGGCGATGGACGGTGGCGATTGCGCCGGAGGGAGATGATGGTGGTGGGATGTGCAGAAGATCGCCGGCATTATGGCGCGTCCTTCTTAGTAGACAGACACCAACAGGCGAACTATGTTGGTCTTGTTCGTTGACTTTGACGACAAACGGCTATCACTCATCTTCTCATTCGATAAACGACATGTCGTTTCATAGTGGATAATTTATTGGGACAAATAGCCGAATAGTAAAACTTCAAACTCTAATTAACCAAATAGCCAATGTTTTGATTAATATTGCTAAATAGCCAATTAACCACGTTAATAAATCACGAAAGACCGGATTACCCTTGTATTAACGTGGTTAATTTGTTTAATTTTTTTACTTTTTTTTTGAAAAAAAAAAATTTGTTAAAATTTTCATCACGATTTTTTATTTTTAAACAAATTAACTCCGTTAATACACGTTAATAAACGTATTAACGTGGTTAATTTATTTAAAAATAAATTAATTTTTTTTAAAAAAAATAAACAACTTTTTTGTTAAAATTTTAATCACGATTTTTTATTTTTAAACAAATTAACTCCGTTAATACACGTATTAACGGAGTTAATTTTTTTAAAAATAAAAAATCGTGATTAAATTTTTAACAAAAATAATTATTTTTTTAAAACAAATTAACCACGTTAATATGTTAAAAGGGTATTATATGTATAAAATATGTTATTAAATAACTATTTGGCTATTTTGCAAAGAAAAAGGAAAGGTTTGGCTATTTGACTAATTAAACATTTCAATTTGGCTATCTCATACTATTTCTCTATTTGTTTTATTTTTTATTAGAATAAGTTAAAACCTATTATTTCGACGGTCTTCAGTCATCACTATTGTATTGTTCAATTCGATTATTACATTAAAAAAAAGTGTTAAAATTTTTGTTAGATTACTAAGAAATAATGAAAGCTAGAAAAGAATTTCCCCAAAGGACAAGTATGATTTTGGATATGAAACATTTTTTTATGTTTAAACGACAAAGGAAGACTTGTAACTCCTTAATTAACACGTTATATTTTAATATATCCCCATAAGATCTTTGATTTTAAAAACAAAAAATTCTAATTATGAGATAAGACGGTCCGGCAAAAGAGCGTCTAATACGTACTGTAAGGGGCCAACCCTTCAACATTCCGCGGCGCAACTAATGAATAAGCCCGTTTTGTTGGGTTTTTCGATGACTTTTCTCAACCCCGAGGCGGAAATCACGGGATATCATCGAACAATAAAGATCTAGAATAATTACGAGAATTAAGATACAGTTTAGAGATCGTTACCAAACTTCGGTACTTTTGCCAACTGTACCGAATAACTGCCGATTCCTTTGATTCTGAAGCTTGCCGAATTTAGGATTTAGCGCCTCAAGTGTTGCGCCTCTATTTCGTCCACCACGTCACTCGGGAACGTCTTAGATGACCGGAAAACACCTCGGAGGATAGGTTAGATCCTTGTCGGTGTTTAGATGATCAACCGTTGATTGAACCGGGGAGGAAGCCAAAATTCGACTACCAAGGGAGGGGAGCTCGAATTTCTAGATGGCTAGGGTTTCTTTGGTGTGTCTTGTATATCCTAATTATGAGTCATAATAGGGTATTTATAATACCCTATAGTCATGACCTAGTGGGCTTTCTAAAAGCCCACCTAATGGGCTTTCTAAAAGCCCAATCATGGATTAATTAATCTATTATTAATTAATATGAATCATAATTAATACTTGGGCCCGAGTGGGCCCATAATGTCGGTTATGGTTATCGGGTCGATATCTGATAACCCGAGAGATACAATATCGGGTTCGGGCATAACCAACAATCTCCCACTTGCACGAACGCACCGGATTGGCTATCTCCGTGCACGCACTGCACATAAAGTATTACTCGAGAATTCCGCCTTGGGTTAGATGTACATTCTCTCAGCTACTCATGCCTGGTTCATCAAAGTTACATGTGAAGTTTGTTTCATTGTAATTTAATCATCATACTCCGTTTTCGTTGCGAGTTCGGTGTGACTCTGTAGGATTCTGTAGTGTTGGCCACATACTCATATGAGTATGCAAGAAGTAAGTGGCCTCCACCTAGACTTAACTTCCCCCAATCTACAAAACTTTAAATCCTCCTTTTATAGATTAATCGAAGTGAACCATGTGGTTCTTTACGATTATAATAAAGTATATGACTGATTCCTTCGACATCCTTTTACATCTCTAGATGTGGCACAGGTCATGGTTTGGAGCACCTGTTAAGCCTGATCTAATATTTTCTGATTCAGGCATAAGTATTGAAACATCAAAACAGAAACTCTTTTGTTTTGCCTGTGGCCACAGATTTCATTATACTTATCCTATTCAGAAGGGCCCGAGTGTATAGCCCCAAAAGGGATGGAGGGATGCATGTTTTCTTGAAACGTCATTCCATCCTACAAGGTTTATCACATGCCCAACTACAACTGTTATGACTTTCCAGTTACGGTAAGCGTTGAGCTGTAATCTAAGCATGCAACTTACCCAGTGATGGACTCATGATGTTCTCAAACTTTGGAGTCTCTTCATATCTCTAAGTTTCTCAGTGTCCCCTTGTATCAAGGTTTTGTTTCCATGTGAGAATATTTAGAGTGTGAGTCTTCCAGCACTGCTAGTCATTCCGACTAGTGCCTACATGTATAAGAATATCTCTTTAGATATCAAGGACCCCTTCCTTTTATCTTAACAACATGTACCAGTCAATTATGAATATCATCGATAGTCCCTCTTTGTTTCTTCATGATGATTTCTTTGACTGGGGAAATTCAAGAATGTCTCGAAGACATCTTAGGAACTACATTTGTATAGCTTGATATCAATGTTTTGAATAAGATATTGATATTAACTTTTAAATGATGAAACTTGCCTTTTAAAGAAAATAATAATGTGCTTCAAATTTAATCAAATATAATGATTACATAAAATTTGTCTCTGATCCAAAATCAGGTTCAGATAATAAAATCGTAACAGACATTTATGGGTTCTTTATCCCAATACTTTCCGCATGACGAAAATGCTTTTCTTTCGATAAAGATTTTGTCATCGGATCTGCTACATTTTCTTCAGTGTCTACTCTCCTCATCTCTATGTCCTTCCGATCAACAATGTCTCTGATCAGATGGTACTTTCTGAGTACATGCTTTGCTGTCTTGTGTGATCTTGGTTCCTTGGCTTGTGCTATGGCTCCGTTGTTGTCACAGAAAAGCTTCACAGGATCACCAATGCTAGGAACTACACCAAGATCAGAAACAAATTTCTTGATCCATACAGCCTCTTTTGCAGCATCAGATGCAGCGATGTACTCAGATTCTGTGGTTGAATCAGCTACCGTAGCTTGTTTACTGCTGTTCCACGTAACAGCACCACCATTTGCACAGAATACATATCCTGTTTGAGATTTGAAATCATCCCTGTCTGTCTGGAAGCTTGCATCAGAATATCCTTCGAAAGTTAATTCTTTTGCACCACCGTATGTCAAACATCTATCTTTTGTTCTGTTTAAATAACGCAAGATATTCTTAACGGCTGTCCAATGGTTAAAACCAGGGTTTGATTGAAATCTGCTTGTCATGCTTAAGGCAAAAGCTACATCTGGTCTTGTACATATCATTGCATACATTATTGAACCAATAGCTGAAGCGTATGGAATTTTCTCCATACTTTTGATTTCTTCTGAAGAAACCGGACATTGCTTCTTGGTCAAGTATGTCTTATGGGTCATCGGTGTAAAACCTTTTTCCGATTTGTCCATTTTAAACCTTTTAACAATTTTGTCAATATATGTACCTTAGCTTAGAGATAAGATTCTTTGATTTCTATTTCTTTGAATCTTTACGCCTAGTATATAGGCGGCTTCTCCTAAGTCTTTCATTGAGAAACATTTTCTCAACCACTCCTTCATGGTCTGGAGTTCAGATGTATCGTTTCCTATTATTAGTATGTCATCTACATAAAGAATTAGGAAAACTATTTTGCTCCCACTCGATTTGATATATACACAAGGATCGTCTTTGTTCTTAACAAAACCAAAATCAGTAATTGATTCATCAGAACGACGATTCCAGCTTCGAGATGCTTGCTTAAGACCATAAATTGATCTTTTCAATTTGCAAACCTTATTTGGATGTTTGCGGTCTATGAAACCTTCAGGTTGTGTCATGTACACATCCTCTTCGAGAACACCATTCAAGAACGCGGTTTTCACGTCCATTTGCCATATTTCATAATCATGAAATGCTGCAATGGCTAGCAAGATTCTTATGGACTTGAACATGGCAACAGGAGAGAAAGTTTCATCATAGTCAATACCATGAATCTGTCGATAACCTTTAGCGACTAATCTTCCTTTGTAAGTTTGTATTTTGCCATCCATGTCGATCTTCCTTTTGAAGATCCATTTGCAACCAATGGGTTTGGACCCTTTGGGAGCATCAACGAGGTCCCATACTTCGTTGCTATACATGGAGTCCATTTCAGAGTTCATGGCTTCCAGCCATTTGTCTGAGTCATCTCCCGACATTGCTTCGTTATAAGATTCAGGTTCTTCACCATCGTCTTCATGAACAGTTTCATCTTCTATTGAAACAAGAAGGTTCAATTTAAGAGGAGGTTGACTCTCTCTAATTGATCTTCGCGATGTCAGTGTGTAATATGGTTGCTCATTTATTCCATCTTGTATGGGCACATCGTATAGAACTATATTTTCTTGAGGTTCTTCATTGACAATCTCATTTTCAACTTCTTCGTTTAGAACAACGTTTTCTATTTGGTTATCAACCATGATCTGATCACGATGTTCATAACTCGATGTGTGAGTACCTTCTGTGTCCATTTCTTGTTCTTGGGTATCTTGTGGTTCTTGCTCTTCATTAAGAACAATGTTTCTCCCACTAGACTTTCTAGAGAGAAAATCTTCTTCTAAGAAAACACCGGTTTTGGCAACTATTATTTTGCCTGTGTGTTTTTGATAGAAGTAATACCCAGGAGTTTCCGTTGGGTATCCCACAAAGTTACATTTAACCGATTTGGGACTGAGCTTGTCAGACATTAGAGTCTTGACATATGCCTCACATCCCCAGATTCTCATGAAATGCAAATCCGGTATTCTTCCTTTCCATATCTCATATGGGGTTGAAGGAACCGTCTTAGATGGCACACAGTTCAGTGTGGTAGCTGCTGTCATAAGTGCGTGTCCCCATAGGGACTCAGGTAAGTCAGTTTTATTCATCATTGATCGAACCATGTCCAACAAGGTTCGATTTCTCCTCTCAGATACACCATTTAGTTGAGGTGTACCTGGAGGGGTCAGTGATGAAATGATTCCCATGTCACGGAGGTAAGCTTTGAAATCATCGCTCAAGTATTCGCCACCTCGATCAGATCGTATGGCTTTAACTTTTCTTGCTAACAGATTTTCAGCTTCATTCTTGAACTGTTTGAACTTTTCAAGCGATTCAGATTTGTGTTTCATTAGGTATACATAACCGTATCGACTGAAGTCATCAGTGAAGGTGATGAAATACCTGAAACCTCCTTTATGTAGGTGATGCACTTTTGACAAATCAAAATTTATAGACGTTTAAGAATGTCTATAATCTCAGAATATTGGAACTAAAAGATTGTTTTATTATGCACTTTAGAATTAAATATTTATGACATATCATAAATCAACACATTAATATTAACAAACTTAATATCTTAGATAATAAAATATTCAAAACATTATTCCAAAAACAAACTTAATGGAAAGTCTAAATATAAATAAATCAATCATTATTCACTTGAAACTAAAACTTAAGATGAAAAAGAAGACGGATAACATGGATGTCTTGTCACACGAACAGGACATTGTAAGTTTTCAGAGTCTCTACTCCTCTTCTTCTTCTTCTTCTTCTTCTTCTTCCTCTTCCTCTTCCTCTTTATCAGATTCTTCTGTGTGAGAAACAATATTTCAATAACACATGTTAGTAACTAGATTACTACATATTCAATGAATCTTTAAGATTTTGGTTATAACGTTTATACCTGAGCTTGAGGGTTCGACATTGATAGTCTCAGAGACTTTGTCTGGTGAGTCTTTACTCATCTTGGATTTTCTCATAGTTTCAATGTCTTCCAATTTTCTTTTTCTTTCTGCCTTCATATTTTCTTCGCCAATTTCAAGTAAATCGACGAGGTGTTCAAAGTTGCAGTTTCCTTCTATAAGGATGTTAACTGTCTTTCGCAGTTCTGGAATGAGAGACTGGAGTATGCAAAATCTTCTCATGCCTATATCGACATAGAACCCAGATTGTTGAAGTCTGTCTGCATAGCTCATCAGCCTGTTGTAATGTTCTCTAACGGTACTGTTAATAGACATTTTCACATTAAACAGTTTCCACAACAGTTGATACCTTCTTGTGGGGTTCCGATCCCCATAAGTTTTCTCAAGGTATATGATAGTATCATGTGCATTCAAGTTCTCGATCTCACGTCTTATGATCGGCATCACAGATGACATAATGAGTCGGTGAATATGAATGGACTTCATTGTATAATGATGATAGCTAATCCAGTCTTCTTTTGAGCCTGTATCTCTGTCAGGCATAGAAGGCGGCAAATCCTTGGCTATGAAACCAAGATCGTCGTTCCTTAGCATTCTTTTGAATGCCTCTGACCAGGTCACGTAGTTGGAATCGTCAAGACGATTGTTTTCCACTGCAGCTTTGAATTCTTTCACTGCTTCTGAAGCCATGAGATTCAACGGGTCCATATCTAATATATATATATATAGACAGACATAGTTAGAGATAATTATATTCTACAAATTCAAAAGTAAAATATTTAAGCACAATATTAATTCTAGCATTTACATGTAAATTATAAATTACTTATTATAATAAAGATGTTACATAAAAGTATATATTATAAGGACTTTATATATAATATTTCGTGATTAGTTAATGGAAAAGTAACCCTCATCAATTCCATTAATTAGTCACTCAGAGAAAGTCAACAATTGCTCTAATATCCTATATTATCTCTGACGTTTAGAAAAGAAAAACAATTTTTTCATTTAGCATTCTAACCGGTTTCTAAAGAATTGTCTACGATATCTAATCTAATTAGAGTACTCGTTTAGGTAGACCCAAGGGGTGAATCGGCGGACAGTATAGGTCGCCCTACGCGTCTAAAAGAGGGTATAAGAGTACTCCCTTGGGTTAGAGACACACTCAAAACTTTTCTCAATTAGATCGAGGACCCAGCCGTTGGAAGACATTATACCTAATATTTATTGAGGGGTTTTAGGTGATCCTTACTTTTGTCTTAAACTAAACATAGTTAACTAATTAAAATGTTCTAAGAATTAAGACAATGAATATGTAATACATAATCCTATTTTGTAAAACATATTCTATTTCGAATTAAATATACTTCTGAAAGTATACACATATATATATATATATATATATATATATATTATGAAATTTTTAAAGACAAACCCTTTTATCTTTAAATAAAAGATAAATAAATCACTTAAAGATAAAATATCTTAATTCATGATTTATCTTTTCTATAAATGAATAAAAAGATAAATAACTATCTTTATAGATAAGACATCTTTAATCAAACTTTGTCATATTACAAAATAAAAGATAAATAACTATCTTATAGATAAATTATCTTTTATCACAATATATATATCTTTTATTTCCATTAAAGTTTAGATCTTTTCTATTACTATAATAAGTAAAAGATTATTTATTATCTTAATCTAATTAAGAATTATTGATTATAAATAAAATTTGTGAACAAACAATTTGTGTATCAATAAATGAATAACGTAAACAATAATGGAAACAAACTTCATAAGATTGATAATTACATTAAATAAATCATATTTATTAATAGTTAATATCATATATTAGATTTTCAATTCTCATATTTAAAAATATTTATAATAATTATAAATAAAATAAAATAAACACTTTAAATCGTATTTTAAAATAATTAAACATAAATATAATTAAATATCAAATACCGGGATACAAGCTCGGGATAGACCTGAGCTTGTATGGGTTGCCCTCGGGCAACCCCGGTCACGAACGGGAAGACCGGGCAGGGCCGAAGGCCCCTGCCCGGAAAAAGTTAATTTTGACCCGGATCCGGGTCAATAAGGACCCGGATCCGGGTCTTTTCGGTGTGGGCCCGGGTCAGCGCAGACCCGGGCTGAAGCCCCGGATCCAACCCGGGTCGGGTACCCGGGTCAGACCCGGGTTGGGTGTGCCCGGATCAATGCGATCCGGGCTGGGCAGCTTTGGGCTGGGTTAGAACCCAGCCCGTGGGCCTGATCCAATCAGGCCCACCGAATCGAGAGTGGGCTGGGTTAAACCCAGCCCGTGGGCCTGATCCAATCAGGCCCACCCGAATCGTGAGTGGGCTGGGTTAAACCCAGCCCGTGGGCCTGATCCAATCAGGCCCATGCGAATGAAAAAAAAAATTCGTTTTTGGCTAGGGTTTTGAAACCCTAGCCGTCGCCCATTGGCTCCCATCGAATGGGAGCCACAAACGCCGGCGCCACCCGGGACCATGGCGGCGACGGTGAAATCGCCGCCGGTTCCGGTGGTGGTGCCGCCGTTTGTTTTTCCCTTTTCTTATTTAATAGTACACATTAAAAAACCAATCCCGATTCTAAATCGGATTCCGAACAACACATAAAATTAATCATAATTAATTTTCTAACGCTCCCACTGAAAATCTAATCACACCAAAAATTTTCTAAAATTATTTCGGTCAACATATCTAATTTTCGAAAATTACTCAGACCGGCTCTGATACCACTGTTGGGTTTTTCGATGACTTTTCTCAATCCCGAGGCGGAAATCACGGGATATCATCGAACAATAAAGATCTAGAATAATTACGAGAATTAAGATACAGTTTAGAGATCGTTACCAAACTTCGGTACTTTTGCCAACTGTACCGAATAACTGCCGATTCCTTTGATTCTGAAGCTTGCCGAATTTAGGATTTTGCGCCTCAAGTGTTGCGCCTCTATTTCGTCCACCACGTCACTCGGGAACGTCTTAGATGACCGGAAAACACCTCGGAGGATAGGTTAGATCCTTGTCGGTGTTTAGATGATCAACCGTTGATTGAACCGGGGAGGAAGCCAAAATTCGACTACCAAGGGAGGGGAGCTCGAATTTCTAGATGGCTAGGGTTTCTTTGGTGTGTCTTGTATATCCTAATTATGAGTCATAATAGGGTATTTATAATACCCTATAGTCATGACCTAGTGGGCTTTCTAAAAGCCCACCTAATGGGCTTTCTAAAAGCCCAATCATGGATTAATTAATCTATTATTAATTAATATGAATCATAATTAATACTTGGGCCCGAGTGGGCCCATAATGTCGGTTATGGTTATCGGGTCGATATCCGATAACCCGAGAGATACAATATCGGGTTCGGGCATAACCAACACGTTTCACTGTGTATGTGCGCATTGTTGGATCTTGACCTCTCGGAATTAGAATCGTAGGAGGAGCTTGGATGTGATGGAGCTGTTTGTGGATAGAATGCCGGTCGGCCTGAGGAATATGTGCTCGGCACTCTCTTGGGTGCTTGCAAGATTCACGGAGCAGCCGAGCTCGAACACGAGGCGGGGCTCTGGCTGATCAAGGGTCAGCTCCGAGTTACTCATAAAATCCAGTACAAAATTAGTATAACTAAAAATATATTTTTAGGCCGAACAACATCACAAATAATCACACACTACATCCATTTATATTAAATTGATTGGAAAGAGGTCAACAATTTTAAAATACAATTGTTCATGGTTTCTTGATTAACTATTATTGCAGTTGAAAGTCCATACCTTGTTAGCATATAATACCATTGCCCTAAAGTAATGATCATGCTTTCGTATATTGATATTCTACTAATCACTAAACAAATCCGAGCTACATTTTCATATCAACTTAGTAAATTATAATTTATTAGCATAAGAGAAACAACCTAAAAAGCTATACCAATTACCAACCAAACCACCCAATATCACATCATATATTCATATCTTATTAAACTTAAAAGTTCTCAAGTATTGTCTCTGTATTAAATGTACGCGGCAGAAGATTGACACTATTATCATGGCATAAATTATAAAATTATGATAATAGTAATAATAAATTATTACTTATAAAAGTAATAATGGCAGATATATAGAGTCAACGACACCGGTTACCCGTATTAAACTCTTTTTTTATCGGCGCTTACCCATATTCTTCGTGTTATAGAGAAAATGATCTAAATTAAACAAAATTATAATACCGCCCAAATTTTATTAAAGACGTTAATACAAGAACATATGACACCTTTATAATTTTATTTTAATTTTTTGTATTTAAATTATCATCCTTTATAATATTTGTATGGAAGTCGAACGCCACGGAATTGGATTGAGTTGCATTTCCGCTTAAAAAAAGCACTTAGTACTCACCGATTTACGAATGCGGTTCACTATAATTTAAATACTTTTATCTTATTTATAATTTAAATACTTTTATCGCATTATAATCTGGGCCGGCATTGAGTTTGTCATTTTTAGTCGGGGGCCGAGGCTAGGTAAATTTTTGGAGCCAAGTATTTATTTTTTTATGTGATTGAATATACCGTAATATATCTAAATAAAGTTGGGGCGCTCGCCTTGTATGTTTAAGATTAAGGCCGGCCCTGAATATAATTATCTCAATTCTCAAAAATTGTAGTTATCTATCCGAGATGTACTTGCCTCCGACTAGGGCCATCTCGGTATGTTAAATGCCCGGCGTGGGCATGGGCGTATCCACTCAAAATGGTGGGGTTGTTGAAGGTTGAAACCACCCCTCCAATTTTTGAAAATCAATTAGTATTGCCCAAAATTTTTAAAAACTATACAAACCAACCCCTTGAAACTCAAGCCCAACCACTTTAATGCGTGTTTATATTCTAGGGAGTTTGTCATGAAAACATTTATAAAAATATAATGTATTATGTGGTTTATTTAAATTGATGTTTTAATTTAAATAAACCAAGTAATCCGACCCAGTAAGACCCGACCCGACCCGGACCCGATTTAATTCTCTCTCTCTCTCTGATTCAGGATTGTTGTGTTCCGGAATTAGCAGAGAGCGCATCGCAAAGCCATTTGTGTATAATCTCGTCGGAGAAGATGAGCTCTGCTGAGTCCGATTTCGAGGATTTCTTCCCGGAGAAGAAACGTGTTCGAAACCCTTACGTCCCACTCGGTAAGCTTCCTCCATCCATTGCCCTGTTATTCGATCGCTGTGGATTAATCTTATGCATTGATCGTCGTTGTGGTTGAATTGGTTGTCTTCATCGATCAATGGAAACTCGTCGCAGAGTCAGGCTAAACTATGATGCATTCAAATTGATTCCATGAAACCGTGACCATTTTGTGGTTCACTTATGCCACAATTACCATTAATCTTAACAACACTTAAGCTTTGTTTAGAGATATTTACGATAAATGTGATGGCATATTCCCGAAACCGAAAAGCTGCGGTGAAAGTTCCTTAGAGATATTGTTTAGTTCAATATATGCAAAAGGGAAGAGCCTTACTAAGATTGAGAGAATGTAAATCCCGAATTTCTGAATTTTTGACGTCTTCGAGAGAGGATTTATGAGCTCCGTAAACTGAACAAAAATCCCCCGGAACTAGTCAAGAAATCTTATAGGACTTGGAGATTAATTGAGTGTAAGAGATTACTGATTGATTAGGGTGAGAGACTCGTGGGATTAATTCGTTTTCGATATTGGATTGTGTGTTTTTCTTCTGGTTTCTCGTGAATGGTGAATTAGCTTTTTGTGTGCGTTTAACCTTGTTTCTGGTCATGCTCGGTACTGTTCTTGTGATAGAGCCGTGATCACTTGCCATCGGAAGAATGGCAAGACGGTCGTTTAGTCCTTTTATGTCTTTTCCTTTGTTAAAGTCATTAGGGATCTTTCGGTCAATATTTCATTAGGGGTATTTTTAGGTTTGTTTTCCTTGTTTGGGTCTTAGGGTTTTGAATTGTTCACCTCCTATAGGCGCTTGTCACTGTGACTGTCGAGGTTTATGCTTTGTTTTATCTTGGCTTGCTTCGCATCTTTTTAGAGCGTCCAACATTGCTCTCGAAGGAAATGCCGGGACTGCTTATTATAGCATTGTCACTAGGAAAAGGGGATCTATCACGTTGGTGAATTCCCGTTAGCCAAATTATGTACATGGAAAAACCTGAGGGTTGTGGAGAAGTTAGGTCTTTGAGTCTTAGCTTACTGAATTTAAGTAATTCTAAAACGATATCTCATTCGGGATAAGTCCGGGAATCTTGTACGATACACGTCCTGAATTTTCCCTAGGAAGATGAACTCAAATTACGAATAATTTGGTTTATCAAGTTAATATTGATGATCTCATTTTCAGGGGCGCTTTTGACCGCCGGAGTTCTGACCGCCGGGCTGATAAGCTTCCGGCGAGGCAACTCTCAGTTGGGGCAGAAGCTGATGAGAGCTCGCGTGGTCGTCCAAGGCGCCACCGTGGCGCTCATGGTCGGCACGGCGTATTACTACGGAGACAACCCGTGGCAATCAAAATAGACACCAACAAGTGTTGGTTTTTGCATATCCTGAGTGAAAGATGATCAAAATCAATATGTAATATGTGATTTTATTCATGTGTAGGAAGGACCATGGTTTTGGTCACCATAGTTCGACATTTATAATATTCATCCTTTAACTATTTCTCTTGAATAATTTTTATTCTTATGTATTCAAAGAGAAAAATATTATAGTTAAATAATTACGGGTGACAAATTGTGTCACGAGTTCTTTTCGTGGGGTATATATATCTTAATCAATTTTACTAATTTTATATTAGTCAATTTATAGTAGATGTGTCGTTAAGTTTTGGAACAAGCTAATAAGGAATACGTACATACTTTTTCTTTTCTTTTTCCGTTATAGTAATGTCGTATTCATTAATATGCAAACTCATTTACATCGTATCGTAATGATATTATGTTTGATATCCAGATTGAAGTTACTTTTCACAAGAAATTATTATAGAATTAAAGAAAATGACACGAGTGTTTTTTATGTGAAAATCTAATTTTTGAAAGAAAATCACAGAAGTAGATGCTCGAATGCCGGAGATTGAGAGAAGCTTCACTCGTAAATTATGATAATTTTTTAATCCAAAACATGTAATTGAGCTCATCACACCGTTTTATCACAAAACCTCGAAACAATTAAGTTAATTTTATATCGTTTTGCGGAACTTCATAATAAATCGGGCTTGAAAACGGATTCGAGCAACGATTGTCTAAGTATTCTACTTGATAACGGATATAACCTTTTCAACATTAGCTCAATAAACTTTAGTACTTCTACCGCAGGAATGATACTTCACATCAACATTCTATCTTTGAGAGAAGCCATGACGTGGAAGCCAAATCCTATTCCCATTGCAAGCTAAAACATGTTACCTTCAAAATTAGTGGCATATCGTCATCAACCACCAGTTATCGGCCACGTGTCTTTGTGGTCCCCATCGAGCGAGAGCGGTTTGGGCTCCAACTTGGGCCCAGCCCACTCGTACGGCGCGTTTTGCTCCACAAGCTTCAATCCCCAAAATGGGCCCACGTTCTCTTTCTCAAATCTCAAGTAGTTTATAATAGAACCCTCAAGCTTTGTGTGTTAGCATATTTTGCCTCGTCAACTTTTATTTTGACCAGAAATTTCTAATAATTTTTTTAAAATTTACACTTTACCCCCTATGGATTAAAGGGCAACAAAAAGTTAATTTGGACAGAGCATAATACTTACTCGAGCGTAGTTTTAGCAATCGATTACCACGATATCAATATAAATGTAAAGTACAAATTTGATAATTAAATAACGTGAGGACTAAATACATTTATTATATTATTGAATCAATTAATCTAGTATTAATTCAACATGTTGATCCTAAATTCGCGTCTCCGTGGGATCAACCTCAACTGACTGGAACGGCTTATTCGACCTTATCGCTTTGTCTGTTCCAGAACGTGTGCATTCAAAGATAAAATAAAACTTAAAGCATTTAATCAAAGTAAATTTACTATACTAGATTACGAGACTATTGTGAAATAACATAAAAATTTTATAGTTTATAATAAATCTCGTGTTACGTAAAAAATTATATAATTCGTCATTTTTAAAGTGTAGGGATAGCATATCATGTTATTTTGTTGAAAATTAAAAAAATATTTTTAACAAAAACTAAGATTCAGAGAACAAAGTGCACACATATAAATAATTCAAGGGGTATAATGTAAAATTACTCCTTTTAAAGCCCCCATCTTGGGGTCGTGCTGTGCATTATCGGTTTGGAGATGAGCTTCTCTCGCGGAAACGACAGCCTTTTGGGCAACGGAGGTGTCGTTCTGAAGAGGCGGCGGAGGCCAAGGGCGACACGTGGCAAGCTCCGGAGGCTGCGCAGGATCGTCCCCGGCGGGGAGGGACTGATGCCACGTCAGCTTCTGGCCGAGACTGCTGAGTACATTGCTGGTTTGAGAATGCAGCTTTGCGTTCTTCAAGCTCTTCTCAAACTATACGACGATGATGACGAGTAGAGTTTCATTTCTTCTATGGTCTTCTTAATATATATATATATATATATATTTATTTTATTATTATGATTATTTCATTGTTTGTAGTTGTGTACAAAATTTACAATGTCGTGGTTTTATAATGTCGTTTATAATCTGTTGTGGAAGGGTGTATATATTTTTGTTTGTGGATCATGGAGTGATGATATATATTTAATCATATATATATATAGTATACAGATATGGGAACTCGATCATGTATTATAGTAGATATATATAGGGTTTTGCATGGGGAAATAACCTAAGTAAACTTTGGAAATATAAAATAGCCCTAGAAAATATAAACTAATAATTAACCTAGGAACTAATTATAAGTTATAACTAACACTAAAAAAAATATAAATTAATAATAACTTATATAAATAAGCAGTGCTAATTAATTAAGGCCAACACTTGACTACGAGGTTCTCGAAATTGGCGTCTGCGATCTCCGATAATTGCTTTGCATCAAATATTAATTACCAGAATATCAATCCTCACGTAACCAATATCATGACTGGAATTGGAAATCCCGAAAAACGTTGACACGACTAAGATATTCTAAATTATCGTTCCGGTTCTCCGTTTTACTCTTACCTTTTAAATCGGGTGATTTAAGAACTACTACACATGTAATCATACAAATTATAACTATTGTTCCGAACATTAATGGTCAAATTATATTATAAGAATACGAATTCTTAATTTATATATATTGACCAAGCAATATATAAATTTGACATTACTAATTTCCGCTTCCGTAAGGTGAAAGTTATAAATCCGGCAATATATTCTTACATAATTTAATAATCATTTACTTAAGTTAACGCTTATATGCATATACTCAAAACTTGATGGAAAAGTAGCTTAAAGGTTCCGTATGAATGTTTAATGACGCAATAATACACTCTAAAATGTAATATGGCATGGAAATCGAGTTATGCCACGTCACGTGGTCCTTCTTAAACGTATGGGGATAACGTTACGAATGTGTAGCAACATAAACATGATAAGACACGGTAACGTGTGTAATGCCACATCACATATTCGTAATTCCATGTCACGCATTTGTAATGCCACGTCACACGGTCCCCTCTCTCTAGCCAAATAACCTTCTAAAACGTATTGGGATAACGTTGCAAATGTGTAGTGTAGCAACATAAACGTGACAAAGACACAGTAACGTGTAATGCCACATCACATATTCGTAATTTCGTATCACACATCTGTAATGCTACGTCACGTGTCCTCCTCTCTCTCTAGCAAAATAACCTTGTAATAACGTTACGAACGTGTAGCAACATAAATAAACGTGTAACGCCACGTCACGTATCGTAAGATTCCAAATTCCGAGATACCGTATTAACACCGCTACTTCTTAGAAAATAATACATTCATTCAAAGAAATCTACCTCCCTAATCTTGATTACGGCTAATTAATCACCACGAATCAACTCGTAATGTAGTAATTAAATCGTAATTAGCAATGAGAGAAGCGCAAAGTTAGCACGTTGACACGTGCTCATCAAGACATTCACATCTCTCTCTCTCTCTCTCTCTCTCTCTCTCCCCTCTGGATTTCTTCTGCTTTCGGTTTCCTCTATCTTCTTCATCTTCGCCATTTCCTCTCCTCCAATCTCCTGCAACCTCTCCTATCTGTAAGCAATTAATCCACTTTTTCTCAACTCGTATTCGAATCGTTTGATCGGAAAACCAACTTTTCGCTACCGTTTTCGCTTGATTTTGTTCGGATCGACGAAGAAGTTGCGCATAACGAGGGAGAGATCATGCAATTCGCGGATTCAATTCAATCTTTCGGTTTTTGAATGGTCTGATGAGAAGGAAATGGAATTGAGTTCGGTTTCTTGATTTATTTATTTTTTTGCAGTTTTTTTTTTTGTTGTTGGAGCAAAATGTCTTCTCCGAGCAAGAGGAGAGACATGGATGTGATGAAGCTGTAAGTTTCTTCTTTCTTCGATTTATTTAATTTTGATTGATTGAGTTTTGGATCTGCATTGTTGCTGTTAATAGTAGCTTTAAATCGGTACTTTTTGTGTTTGTATAAGCAAGGATTAGGAGTGAGAGTGACTGCATATATGTTTGTTCATATACGCGTATAGTAATCGTTTCTATCGATGTTGCGGTGGTTTTAGGATGATGAGTGACTACAAAGTGGAGATGATAAACGAAGGCCTCAGCGAGTTCAATGTCGTGTTTCATGGCCCGAAAGAGAGTAATGTTTTTTCCTCTATATTTGTCTGTGATATTGATATGACAAATGAGAACAGTTTGTGGGAAGTTAAGCGTCTCGGTCGATCTTATAGGCCCCTATGAAGGTGGAATTTGGAAAATACACGTTGAGCTTCCTGATGCTTACCCGTACAAGTCGCCTTCTCTCGGGTTTGCGAACAAGATTTTCCACCCGAATGTCGATGAGCTGTAAGAATCTTGCGAAATTCAGATACAAAGATTTGTACATCTTCGATATTCAAAATGTTAAGTTTATGACCATTTAGTTTCTCGTCAATCTATAGAAATCCGATCGAAGTATATTTCGATGATTATGAATCGTATGTTACATCTATCACTGACTATGCTTACCGGTCATTGCAGATCCGGTTCCATCTGCTTAGATGTTATTAATCAATCATGGAGTCCAATGTTTGGTATTTTTCCCATCCCAGTGAAGGAATTAAGTAGATAATAAGCACATTACTATGACAAATTGAGGAAAATCTTTCTCCTCATATATTTTTGCTTTCAATTTTTTACGAGTTTATCATGGTAATTTCTGGTTTTGTTACAGATCTTTTTAACATCTTTGAAGTTTTCCTTCCGCAATTGTTGCTTTATCCCAATCCTTTGGACCCTCTCAACGGTGATGCTGCATCGCTTATGATGAAGGACAGGGAGCTATATGATCAGAAAGTAAAAGGTAAAAGTTATATGATTAATATAGGACATAGATGTTTTTATTGAAATTAGTGTTTGAAATTGTTTCAATAATATATTTCTAGGATTTGTGTTCTTTTGCTTCATAATGGAAGCAAAGAAAATTTCACTACTATCGGTTTACCTCCTTGAACTTGTCACATTGTCTCAGACATATACGACCTTTACTTTCTTTAACCATGTGCCTCCAGACGGGTTCCTTATATTTTAAGGACAAAGTCTTCGTTCGTCCCTATGTCCCTGACTTCTCGGGGCATAGCTTTACAAATTCATCAGTTATTACGTAAATGACGATTTTGCCCGTCAATTTGAATGAACTGTCAGATGTTAAGGATAAACTGTCAAGTTTTGGGAAGACAGCTCGACTCGTTCCGTGAAAATTTAGGACAAAATTGTAATTTCGTCACTGTTGCACAGAGTTGTGAGCAAAACGATGATGTTGTCCTTAAACTATAACATAGTCCCTCGTACGGACCCTATATACAGGATGCAAATTGATACAAAAGAAATTCAAAAGACGACGACCGTTAATTACTCGAGATAAAAACGCACTAATCCATCTACTTACTTGATATGTTTTTATAGAGTACTGCGAGCGATACGCTAAGAAAGAGGACGTTGCAAATTTGGCGACTGCAGCGGAAAGCGACGACGACGATGAACACACAACTGATGGAGAAAGTGATCATAGTGAAGATGACATTGCTGGGCATGCAGATCTGTAATTCGATGAACAATGTAGGGGCTATTTAGCAATATAACATTTCATTTAAGCCCCTGATCTTCTTCATAGTAGCAGAAAAAGTATGCATTAGAGAATTGTTTCATTTTCAAAATAGTGTTTGTAGACTAAATCAAATCAAATTATTTTCTTGTAAAAAATATCAGCAAGTGTTGTAAGAACTAGTTACCTTAATGGATTATTCTGAACATAGAACATACTCTCGTTATATTTATATATTTTCCGTAAGTTAGGTGAAACATACCGCCACTTTATATAATTAGATATGGTTGAAACCGTAAGAAAATACGGAATACACAATGTAATGTTTGGATAAAAACTAGCGATCGAGCGTACAAGTAAGGACCTTGTACGGGCGCTTCTCGAAGCGCTCCAGAAACGTAAATAGTGCTCTCGATTCCGGAATCGGACATTATTTTCTTTAATGATTAGCTATAATCACATTTGTAAGTGGGAATAATCATGAACATATAAAATTTGTACCTATATGGAAGAAAGAAAGAAAAACAAGAAAGATAAAAAAAATGGTGACCCACCATTTGAGATTTCTATACTGCCATTATGTAATTGTAATGTACAGCTCCATTATTGATGGATATATATATATATATATATATATATATATATATATATATATATATATATATATATATATATATATGGGGTGTGTGTGCCATAAGCTGTGTTGTATGGGTGAAGATGGTTCAGAGAGATACCCCATTGCATGATAATGAGACTGTCAAGTGTCAACCAATTTTTGTCCCTTGCCTAATTGTGTCAAATCTTCATTATTTTCCGGGACAAAAAATTCACGCGTAAACGCAATGACGGAGAAGAAATCTAATGTGATCGGGAGAAATGTCGCGACGGAGGAGAAAAATAGAGTATGAAAAATAAATAACGGATTTGAATCTCTAACTAAAAAATTATAACACTAAAGCATGTTTGATTCTCTTTTCTAATTAGGGTTTAGTGGTGGAAAATTTTGACTAATTATGAGAAAATGAATAGGAGAGTAATGATTAAAAGGTGAGCATTTTGAAGAAGGAACATGTAAGTGGTGACAGGTTATGGTGGACCTCACAAACACTCAATATATACCCCATATTCTTCTTACATTATTTTACAATTTTCCTTTGTGGGAAACAAAATCACAAGAACCACTTATAAGGTCTTACAAGAAGTAATAGCTTTGTTCGAATTTGTTATCCGAATCCGTTTTCTTGGCTCGGCCCATTTCGTAATCTCGCAGTCGATATATTGTTTGTTAATTTTTCTAATTTTATATTGATTTTTGAGGGTTAAATAATTATCTTTGTTCTTCTTAATTTTCTTTTAGCGTTAATTAAACAATGCCATAATTTATTTATTTTTCGTTTCTTTCTATCTCTTCTCTTTTAACTCTTTATCGATCATACAAAGTCTTCTCCTCTTTTTCGTAATTTTCTACGTCGATACAAATAAAACAAAATAGAAAATAAATATTGGCGGAGAATTATAATGGTTCGTTCTTAGGATAATTAATCGAAATTACATGTGAAATAATCTCGTTACGTGAAACTTGATCGATCAACTTGATAACTCGACGGTGTCACATCCTCATATCAACTTGAGAGGTTCACTTGTCATTGTCAAACATTTTCTCTTTCTTTTTCTCTCTACAATTCAAAATCAAATCCAATCATCACAAGTTTCTGAAAATCACTTCACAAAATCTTTCCCGAAATTCCCATTTCATCACATTTCATGAATCTCAGAACCAAGCAAGTTTGATCAGACAAACATGACTAGCTTCAGAATCTTTGTCCACACAGAATCTCCATCATCAACCCCTTCATCTCTGAGCAAGATCAGCCCAACCCTTCTCTTAATCATAGTCCTTCTCGCCGTGATCTTCTTCCTCGTCGGAACCGTCCACTTGCTCGTGAGACTGCTCGCCAAACGGCCGTCCTCATCGCCGGAGAACTCGCTCTCCGACACCCAAGCGCTCCAGAGGCAGCTCCGGCAGCTCTTCCGCCTCCACGACTCCGGCGTAGAGCAGTCCGTGATCGACGTGCTGCCCGTTTTCCGGTACGAAGACGTCGTTGGCACGAAGCAGCCTTTAGACTGCGCCGTCTGCCTCTGCGAGTTCGCTGGCCTGGACGCGCTCCGGCTTCTTCCGGGGTGTGGCCACGCATTCCATGCGCACTGCATCGACACGTGGCTCTTGGCCAACTCCACGTGCCCTCTCTGCCGGCGGGCCCTCCTTCTCGCCGACCTCTTCGACGCACCAACGGAGGAAAAAGAGAGCGACGGCGACGGGGATCAGATAATAGGTACTCAAGTTAAAACCCTAACTCGGTTACGATAATATAAATTCCATTATGATAACGGAAATCGGTTTTCGTGGATTAAGTACTCAATGTTTAATAAATGTGTTTCAAATATCCATTAAATTGAACACTGATACGAACTTTAATGTCACACGAATCGTAACATTAGGTACTTAACTCGTGATAAACAAGCGATTATGCCCGCTCCATAACACTATATAAATGACGTGCGCCTCTACAAACATTATGTTTTTTGGTATTCACTTTTGTACCATTTTCCTAGCTATTAGGGAGTCGAACCCGAGCAGCCGCGTTTTCACCGTAAGGCTCGGGAAGCTCGGTATCTCAAATGGCGGCGGCAGCGGAGAGACTAGCCGGTGTAATGTGGACGCTCGGAGGTGTTACTCGATGGGGTCGTGCCAGTATGTCGTTGTTGCGTCCGATTTGCAAGTGACATTGTGCTGCGAAAGCGTCGGAGCACCTGAGCCTAATACCGGGGATGATAATGGCGGAGCTGCTCAGGGGAGGAGAATCGACCGGAGGCAAAAGGGCGATAGCTTTTCGGTTTCTAAGATTTGGCTTTGGTCCAAAAACGGCCGATTTCCGAGCTGTTCCGACGCAGATGTACACGTACCGACCCCGGTCACTGCCGGTTTTCAGACCGATGATCGAATCGGTTGTTCACATATGGTATGAGTTTGTGAGATTTGTAGTTTTGAGAAACAATATGTTTATGGCAAAACTTAAAGATATTTTGCCGTAAAATTCTCTTAAAAATTAATTTATCTATGCGAGTAAGGTAGAAATATGTATAAAAAAAAAGGACAAAAATTTCTATTTTACTAAATTAAAATACCAAATTTCGACCGAATTCAAGAAACAAATTCGTTAGAAACGACAGTGAAAAAGAAACGACCGATTAGAGCTATAAGACAGTGAAAAAGAAACGACAATATTTTTAATGGGTTAAGATGCATAAGTACCTAAATATTTTATTTTGTGGTGCATAATTTTTTTTTCATGACCAAAGTTTTTAATATTCACTATTTATTACAGTAGAAGTTCTTGTTTACTATTTTGTATCTCCAAAATTCCGTCCACTTTTTCAATTACTTTAACGAAAGTTTTGATGTGCCGCTAAGTTTTAGACACATGTCACTTCCGAGAGATATATAGTTTTATTAACAACCCATACAAAATTATGTCGAATCAATTGAAAAAGTAGACAAAAATTTAATTAAAAAACAAAAAACCAGAATTTTAACCGCATATAAATTGGGTTTTGCCATAAAATAATACATTAGGTATTCATACCGCAATTAAAATTAATTTTTTATTAAAATGATAATTTATTTGAAGGGAAATTACTGTTGTTATGACCAATTTTTTTCTTATTATACTATAGAGATTATTAATTTATCAAATATAATTTAGAGCATGATTTTAATCGCTCCAAAATGTCTTCGGTTTGCCCTTTTTTAAAAGTTACGGCATTGCCCATGAACAACTGTAATTAAAATATATCTTATTTATATTTTCTATAAATTACAAATATATCTCTTATTTTTATATAAATACAACTATAACCTATCAATATTATGTCTTATTATGTGATATTTTTAATTATGGTGATAAATAAGTAAATTTGAACCTATATAAAAATATTATCTAAATACTATCATGCGGCATGCCCTTTTTTTTTCTCCAGATTTGCCCGTCGGCATGCCCGTAAAAAAACTATCATTTATGTAATTTGTAATTATATTAAAAAAAATAAAAAATTATATGTGATTATAATAAGATTATAAGAACAATTTCGATCAATTTTAAGTTGTCAATTCACTCAATTGATATATGTGATCAATTTTACTCAAATATTAAAAAGAACAATTTTAACCTTGAAACATATCAATTGAACTTTAACAAATTATATTTCAACTTCAAAGTGGATTCCAATACACTTCTGTTTATTCTTGAAAGTACAATCGTTAAAAGTTTCTCTATATCCTTCTATCTCTTTTACTTTTCAAAAAGATTACCTTGATTAATATCGTAGCTGTTCTTAATTTCGTTTTTTCAAATCGGTTAGCGCGTGTTAAGTGCGTCCCTAATCCGGCGCAGCTCAGCAGCAGCGTCGCCGATGCTCGTTCTATCTCCTGGATTTCTTAGAGAGCAAGCAACCCCTATTTCAATTATCGAGACCATATACTTGCCGCCGCGAGTGTCGTTTCCAAGGAGCCTAGCGTCGACGATTTCGCCAACGTTATCAGGCAGAGCAGCGGACGCGAAGGTGTTCAAGGTGAAGTCGTCTTTGAAGATTCTGTCCGTCGGCCTTTTCGCGGTGAACATTTCGAGCAGAAGGATTCCGAAGCTGTAAATGTCTCCTAATGTTGAAACTTCACTCCCCGTTGCATATTCTGTAGTTCATATGAAACATTAGAGATAGATGAAGGTTAATTATATGCGATTAGGTCAAGTTGTTGGATTATGTATTTATGCAGAAAATGTACACAAAATTCCTAGTTTCTTCCCCAAAATTCTTATATTTAAAATGATATGCTTTTCCTTTATCTATATATATAGGGAGACTTAAATGACGATTTCATGCTTTAAGACATAAAAGTTTGGAAACACCAATGAGAAATGCACGGAAAAGTTTACATATAAAAGAACAAAAGATATGTTTTAAGTGGCTAATTCAGATCTAACACCAAAAGATATTGTACAAAAAAAAAACATTGAGAAATAATGAAAAACTTACCCGGGGCAACGTAGCCGATAGTACCTCTGATGCCGACGGAGCTGATCTGATCGGAAGAACAAGAGAGAGCGCTTCTAACCAGCTTGGCCAATCCGAAATCTGTTGGGTATCCCTCCTATTTGGAGGCCCAACAATGTGGGTTATTTTTGACCCATTGATTCATGTACCCGGCCCATGAAGCCTAGGTCATAAATGACTTAGATGAGATGAAGAAATACATGAGTGAAGGAGTGAGAGTAAACAAGAGAAAGAGAAAGAGAGTAAATTCGCGGTTTCCGCCCAGTTTCGTCGACCCTCAGGAAAATCGTCATTGCGCACTCGTTCACCGTTGGATCGTCGTGATTTTTGGACAGAACGTTACTAAGACATAGAGGTACGTTCTGAACGGTGGAGATGTGGTTTGGATGTTTCTAGGTCGGTCTGAAGAGTGGAAACCAGAGGCTATTTTGTGAGAACGTTTTTCACAAATTCTTCTCTTGCTTGTATGTTGTAATCCGAGATTGGTGTTCGATCTTGATGATGATGATGTATGCCTCTAGTTTTATCTAGGGAAGACTTCGTTTGTACCTCACTCTTGATTATAGTGGATTTTAAGCGGCCTACGGGTCCCGTGGTTTTTTACTCCGTTTTGGGGGTTTTTCCACGCTAAAATTGTCTCGTGTTCGTGGTTGTGTTTCGATTATTATCGCCTTCATATTTCAGCGGTTATTGGGAGATATTGAGATTCCGTTGCGTTGCGCTTTCTCCCAACAAAGTGGTATCAGAGCCGTGGTTTGATTTTGTGCGACTATGGAGGCGAACACGTCACGAATGGAGAGTTTGAACGGTTCCAATTACAATGTTTGGAAAGGAAAAATGGAAGACTTGCTCTTTGTCAAGAATTTCCACTTGCCGGTTTTCTCTACCGAGAAACCCGAAGGAAAAAGTGATGAAGAATGGAATTTGTTGCATCGACAAGTTTGTGGGTACATTCGACAATGGGTGGAGGACAATGTTCGGAACCATGTGGTTAGTGAAACTCGTGCTAACATCCTTTGGAGGAAGCTTGACGAGCTTTATGCACGGAAGACCGGGAATAACAAGATGTTCTTGCTCAAGCAAATGATAGCCTTGAAGTATCATGACGGTACGCCAATAACCGATCACTTGAATAACTTCCAAGGAATTATGAACCAAATGGCGACGATGAATCTTAGATTGGATGATGAGATTCAAGGTTTGTGGCTTCTTGGTACTTTGCCGAACTCGTGGGAGACGTTTCGGATGTCGTTGTCTAATTCCGCTCCGGATGGTATTATGTCGATGGATTTGGCTAAGAGTAGCATTTTGAATGAAGATATGAGAAGAAAGTCTCAAGGCTCCTCTTCACATTCCGAGGTATTGGTTACCGAGTCGAGGGGGAGAAATCATGCACGGGGTTCAAATAACCGTGGTGCATCACGAGGAGCGTCGCGTGGAGGTTCAAATAGATGGGCTAATGTTGAGTGCCATCATTGTGGATTGAAAGGCCACATTAGAAAGTATTGCCGGAAGTTGAGAAATGAAGGCAAGGGAAAGAAGGTCAACCACAACAACAACGATGTCAAGAAAGAAGGTAACAATAATGAAAATGTTGCTATTGTTGATGATTTCTTTGTCGTTTGTGATGATTATGAAGAAAGTGTCAATTTATCTCGCGATGAGACGAGTTGGGTGGTTGATAGTGGTGCTTCTTCGCACGGGACTTCACGACGCGATATTTACTCCACTTATAAGGCCGGTGATTTTGGTATTGTCGGCATGGGTAACAAGGGATACTCAAAAGTTATTGGAATTGGAGATGTATGTGTTGAAACTAGTAATGGCACTTCTCTAGTTCTCAAAGATGTGAAGCATGTTCCGGACCTTCGGTTCAATCTCTTGTCGGTTTCAAAATTGGATGATGAAGGTTATGGCAACTCTTTCGTGGAAAATGAATGGAAGCTAAAGAAAGGCTCAATGGTGATTGCAAGAGGAAAAAGACGCTCAAATTTGTATGTCGCGCAATTTGGGAGTTCTAAATGCTACGTCAACACTTGCGAGGATGAAAGTTCTTCCGAACTATGGCACAAACGTTTGGGTCACATGAGTGAGAAAGGTTTGAGAATCTTGGTGAAGAAGAATGCACTATTTGGAGTTTCCAACGCAAAGTTGAAGAGATGCTCGCATTGTTTGGCGGGAAAGCAAAAGCGCGTATCGTTTCGGTCTTTTGAACCAAAGAGAAAGTCACAAGTGTTAGACTTGGTACATTCCGATGTTTGTGGGCCGATGAAGACACGGTCCCTTGGCGGTGCTTATTACTTTGTGACTTTTATCGACGATTACTCTCGGAAAGTTTGGGCTTACACCTTGAAGACAAAAGATCAAGTGTTAGATACCTTCAAGTCGTTTCAAGCGTCGGTTGAACGAGAAACGGGGAAAAAGCTCAAGTGCGTCCGAACGGATAACGGGGGAGAATACATCGGTCCTTTCGATGAATATTGCCGAGAGCAAGGTATACGTCACCAAAAGTCTCCTCCGAAGACACCGCAATTGAATGGGTTGGCCGAAAGAATTAATAGAACTTTGGTTGAAAGAATGAGATGCTTGCTTTCTCAATCAAAGTTGCCGAAGTATTTTTGGGGCGAAGCATTGAGTACGGTTGTACATGTGCTAAATCTCACACCTTGTGTGCCTTTGAAGTTTGATGTTCCGAGCCGTGTTTGGAGTGGTAAAGATGTCACGTACGACCATCTTCGAGTGTTTGGGTGCATGGCATATGTGCACGTTCCGAAGGATGAGAGGTCGAAGTTGGATGACAAGACCAAGAAATGTATATTCGTTGGTTATGGGCTCGATGAGTTTGGATATCGTTTCTTTGATCCGATTTCAAGAAAGCTTGTTCGTAGTCGTGATGTTGTATTCATGGAAGATTACACCATTGAAGATATCGACAAAGTTGAGAAAGAAGTTCCAACCTTTGAAGACGACGAATTAGTTGATGCGGAACCAACTAATCTTGTTCCCACCCCGACCGTTGTCGAAGATGTGCAAATTGAAAATCAAGGTATGGATTTACATGTTAATCATTTAAATCCTAATGATTTTGTTGATGTTGAAAATGAGGTTAGCCATGAAGATGAAAGTGAGCAACCTTCTAATGAGTTGAGGCGGTCCACTCGTGTTAGACATCCTTCCGTTCGATACCCCTCGAACGAATATGTCTTTCTCACCGATGACGGAGAACCCGAAAGCTTTGAAGAAGCTTTGGATGACGAAAACAAAAAGGAGTGGATGGATGCCATGGAAGATGAGATGCAATCGCTTCGTGAGAATAACACTTTTGAATTGGTGAAGTTACCAAAGGGTAAAAAGGTGTTAAAGAATCGATGGATTTATCGTGTGAAGCAAGACGAAAGCACTTTGCAAAAACGGTTCAAGGCTCGCTTGGTGGTAAAGGGCTTTAGTCAAAGAAGAGGCATTGACTTTAGCGAGATTTTTGCTCCCGTGGTGAAGATGCAATCCATTCGGGTAGTTCTTGGGCTAGCCGCTAGCCTTGATTTGGAAGTTGAGCAAATGGACGTGAAGACGGCTTTTCTTCACGGTGATTTACATGAAGAGATTTACATGGAGCAACCGGAGGGTTTTCGAGAAAATGGTAAAGAAGACTATGTTTGCAAATTGGTAAAGAGTCTTTACGGTTTGAAACAAGCACCACGACAATGGTACAAAAAGTTTAACTCGGTGATGGTTAAACATGGCTACAAGATGACAAATGCCGATCATTGTGTGTTTGTGCGCAATTTCTCCGATGGTGATTTCATTATCCTTTTGCTCTATGTTGACGATATGCTTATTGTCGGAAAGAACATTGCTCGGATTGAAGAGTTGAAGAAGACTTTGAGTGAGTCTTTTGCGATGAAGGATTTGGGACAAGCGAAAAAGATCCTTGGAATTGAGATGTTTCGTCATCGAGAGGCGAGGAAGTTGTACTTGTCTCAAGAATCATACATCGAGAAAGTTCTTCGGCGTTTCAAGATGGATGAAGCAAAAGCGGTGAGCATTCCGCTTGCTTCTCATTTCAAGCTTAGCCACCAACAATGTCCATCTACCGATGGTGAAAAGTCAAGTATGAAGAACGTTCCATACTCGTCGGCGGTTGGTAGTTTGATGTACGCCATGGTTTGTACGAGGCCGGATATTGCCCACGCCGTGGGAATGGTGAGTCGTTATCTCTCAAATCCGGGAAGACATCATTGGGAGGCCGTGAAGTGGGTTATGAGATATCTCCGGGGGACTTCGAATTTGAGACTAGCTTTAGGATGCGAGAAGCCTACGTTAGTTGGTTATACGGATTCGGATCTAGCCGGAAGCTTGGATGATCGAAAATCTACTTCGGGGCATATGGTGACTTTTGCCGGGGGAGCCGTGGCATGGCAATCGAAGTTGCAAAAGTGTGTTGCACTCTCTACTACCGAGGCCGAGTTCATTGCCGCCGTTGAAGCGGCGAAAGATTTGTTGTGGTTGAGGAAATTTACAATGGAGCTTGGAGTCAAACAAGAAAAATATGTCTTGTTTTGTGATAATCAAAGCGCCATTCATTTAGCGAAGAACTCCTCGTTTCACTCAAGGTCGAAGCACATTGATGTTCGTTATCATTGGATCCGTGACGCATTGGATTCTAAGTTGATGGAGCTCGAGAAGATTCACACCGATGACAATGGTTCCGATATGTTGACAAAGGTTTTGCCGAGAGGGAAGTTTGAGTTTTGTCGCTCGGTTGCCGGGTTGACATTGCCCTCCAACTAGTCGGTCGGGGGAGTTTGTTGGGTATCCCTCCTATTTGGAGGCCCAACAATGTGGGTTATTTTTGACCCATTGATTCATGTACCCGGCCCATGAAGCCTAGGTCATAAATGACTTAGATGAGATGAAGAAATACATGAGTGAAGGAGTGAGAGTAAACAAGAGAAAGAGAAAGAGAGTAAATTCGCGGTTTCCGCCCAGTTTCGTCGACCCTCAGGAAAATCGTCATTGCGCACTCGTTCACCGTTGGATCGTCGTGATTTTTGGACAGAACGTTACTAAGACATAGAGGTACGTTCTGAACGGTGGAGATGTGGTTTGGATGTTTCTAGGTCGGTCTGAAGAGTGGAAACCAGAGGCTATTTTGTGAGAACGTTTTTCACAAATTCTTCTCTTGCTTGTATGTTGTAATCCGAGATTGGTGTTCGATCTTGATGATGATGATGTATGCCTCTAGTTTTATCTAGGGAAGACTTCGTTTGTACCTCACTCTTGATTATAGTGGATTTTAAGCGGCCTACGGGTCCCGTGGTTTTTTACTCCGTTTTGGGGGTTTTTCCACGCTAAAATTGTCTCGTGTTCGTGGTTGTGTTTCGATTATTATCGCCTTCATATTTCAGCGGTTATTGGGAGATATTGAGATTCCGTTGCGTTGCGCTTTCTCCCAACAAAATCTCCCACACGACCGGTCATACTTTCATCCAAAAGAACGTTACTCGGCTTTATATCGCAATGTGCAATAGATTCAGAGCATTGGTTGTGCAAATAGTCCAAAGCGAACGCTACGTCAACGGCAATGCTGACTCGCTGCACGAGATTCAGGCCGTCAGATCGTCCGTGCAGCCACTCCTCGAGGCTCCCGTTCGCCATGAACTCGTAAACCAAGGCCTTGAAATCGTTCCCTCGGAAGTCAACGCTCGAGCACACAGTTACAAGCTTTACGAGATTTCTGTGCTTTATGACTCTCAGTGATTCACATTCAGCTATGAAACTCTTCAATGCATGAGAGACTTGAAGGTTCAAGACTTTCACCGCGACAAGCTCGTCGTCACGGTTCAAAGTTCCTCTGAAGACGGATCCGAAGCTTCCCACTCCGATTAAATTCGTCGAAGAAAAGCCATCGGTTGCCTTAGAAAGATCTCCGTACGAAACTCTCGGCAACAAAATCCCGGCGGATAATTCGTTGTTTATTGGTCTATTTCTTTTCCTCGCACGAAAATAAACCGTCACAATGAACAATGTGACAACTACTGTTGCAATTGCACAGGCCACAATGATAAGGGACTTTGATTTTGTAGATAATTTTTTATTTTTATTCAACAAATTGGAAGTGCATTTGCCTAAGTTTAGCTCTGGCAAGCCACCGCAAAGTCTTGTGTTCCCCGCAACCGAAAATTTGCTTGCGTTCTTGAAGATTCCGTGTTGAAGCAATTCGCCTTCGAAGTCGTTGAAAGACAAATTCAAATAAGCTAATGCTGTAAAATCCGCAAAGTAAACGGGGATTTTTCCAGACAAATTGTTCCGAGAAAAGTCGATTACTTGAGCTCCTCGCAAAGACTTCAATTCTTCGGGAATCGACCCAGTTAAGAAGTTACCCTGCAGATTCAAATACTCCATACTTCTGCACAAGCCGAGTGTTTTCGGAATTTCATCCGATAGCTTGTTTTCCGAAATATCCAACCGCCCGAGACTCGCCAACACTCCCACTTCACTTGGAATAGGACCTGTAAATTTGTTCTTTGACAGATCCAATACAATCGAAAGGGATTTCAGTTCCATGACTTCAGATGGTATAGATCCACTAAGATTGTTCTCTGCTAGGCTCAGATATTCCAGATTGACGCAATCTCCGAGACTTCGCGGTACCTTTCCTTGCAAGTTATTCTGAGATAAAGATAATGTACTCAACAACGTTATGTTCGACATCGTGGAGGGAACCGAGCCCGAGAGTTCGTTTTGGGACAGCAAAATAATGTTTGAGTACCTCAATCTCCCGATCGAGCTTGGTATAGAACCGGTTAACTGGTTCCCGTGCAATACTAATTGCTTTACGTTCACAAGGTTTCCGATTCCGGAAGGAATGTTACCGCTAATCCGATTATCGGCAAATGCAATCCTCACGAGCTTCGTCATGTTTGTCAAACTCTCGGGGATCGTCCCTCCAAGATTGTTTCCCGAAAATGCCAAATTCTGTAGTTCAGTACAGTTGATAAGATCGTGTACAAATTTCAAATCATCGGTCTTGGCATAACCGAGCTTGTTGTAGCTTAGCCCGAGCACCTTCAGATTCGAGGATCTCGCGAAGCTTGGTACTTTCCCGGTGAAGCTGTTGTTATTGATTTGGAAGACTAAGAGGTTTGAGGCGTTGGATATCGAAACCGGAATCGTCCCGGAAAAGTTGTTTCGGTCGAAGAGGAACCACTGGAGATTGGGAAACGTGTTACCCAAGAATGGAGGAAGACTTCCTTGGAGCTTGTTGTTTTGCACAGAAATGACCTCCATTGTAGAGATGTTGAAGAGAGAGGGAGGGATGGTGCCTGCTAATAATAAAAGGGAAACTTGAGAAAATGGCTTAAAAAAACACCATAATTAAACTTTTGAACACATATTAAAAAAATCAATGTTTCTAAACTTTGCCTAATTTCAGACGATTTTACCCCTGATTAACATTGGGGAGGTTGTACAATTAACATTCTTGGGACAATTTCTTATGATCCTTGGGACAGTAATTTAAATTTAGGGACAATTTTTGGTAATTTAGGGACAATTTTTGGTAAATTTAGGGGACAATTTTTGGTAATTTAGGGACAGTTTTTGAAATTGTCCCATCTTGGGACAATTTCTTCAGAATTTTGGGGCCATAATTTAGATTTAGGGACAGTTTTTGATAATTTAGGGACAGTTTAGGAGTTAATTAATCAGGGGTAAAATCGTCTGAAATTGGACAAAGTTTAGAAACATTGATTTTTTTTAAATGTGTTCAAAAGTTCAATTATGGTGTTTTTTTGAGCCATTTTCTCAAGTTTCCCTAATAAAAAGTGCTCCATTGTAGTGATATAAAAGAATCTAGGTGAAACCGGGCTCGTAAACCGGACTTTTGACGATTTTTCAGCCTTAAACCGGGATGGCTAAGGGGTTTTTTTTTTTTTTTTTACGAAAAAGTAAAATTCAAATAACATAATATATAGTCTAAAATTTAAAAATATATTATCTGAGCTTAAATAAAACTCTAAAGATTAATATTATGATAATAATTAAAAAATAATAGAATTTGGTCGGGAGGAGTGATTTTGCCAGAATCTCGATGAAATCCATGTGCCAATAATATGTTCTCTGTTATGAAGAATTTGAATGACACTTCAATTTAACTCTTTTGTGGTGTGTAACTCTTTGGCTTTATGAGTCGTGTAACTCTCTTGTAAATATTTGTAAATATGAAACACATACGAATACAATATCTTCTCTTATACTCTCCTATAATATTATCCTTTTATTTACCATATTCTTGAATTACTATTTTATTGCTTAAAATTGTTTCTGGTTTTATTAACCTTATCTTCGGTAATAAAACTAGCTCAATTGGTTGATCATTTGATATATATGTGATATGAGTATTGAAATTAAGGTTTTTTTTTTTTTTTTTTCAATACACTCACCTTTTTTTTATATAAAAAATAGAAAACCAACAAAATGTCCAAAATACACCTAAAGTTTAAGAGAAATGCCCATAGTTTTACAAAACTAATTTATTCCCATTAATAAACTATTTTGGACCATATTAACCCTAATTTTAATTCTAATTTTTAATTTTTGTTTAATATTTATTTATAATATATATTAATTTTGAAATTATTTTTTTATTTTTGATTAAAGAAAAGAAGGAAATTAATTTTGAAATTATTTGTTCCTATAATTATGATTGAAAATTTCAACCTATTAATTAGGATATCATTTAATTATGGTAATACACATTTCCAAAATTGTTACAAATTACTAAATCGTAAATATAGTTACAAATTTGTATATCGTTAATAAAATTACTGAAAATATAATAGACGAGAAACCTATTACTATGAAGTTAAATAGATGAGAAACCTATAACAACGAAACTGTAAATAAAATTACTAAATCTTAAATATAATTACCATTTTGTAAATTGTAAATAAAATTACTGAAAACATATTTACTGTAGAAAAAATTACTAAATCGTAAATATAGTTACCCATTTGTAAATCGTAAATAAAATACAGAATCATAGTTATAATTATGAAAATATAGAATCGTAAATATAGTTACGTAAATATAATAGGATTTATTTTTAATTCATTTTTGAAAATTTGATTAACAAATAAAGACTATATTTAGCTATTTTTAAGGAAATAAACGATTTTATGTATTTAGCAATTTTTAATTAAATAAATTCATTTTAATAGTGATTAATACGATGAAAATATTTGAAATATAAGTAAGGGATGTTAAAATCAATCAGTTATGTATATACCTATTTTAAAGAAAAAAATATCACTCACAATTTTATTTTCAGCGTAATATAATTGGTAGAATTTTTTAAAATTTTGTTTTTAAAATTAAATTGTTTTAACACTAAATATATATTTAAATATTTTGAATTTAATTCTGGAATTTTTAAAAATCAACCAGTTACTTAAAAATCAATTTGTTTGCTACATATAAGGAATTTTTTTATTTTAATTAGAAAAACGAAATTAAGACTAAACATGCTTTAAATTTAAATGTGATTTAAAAATTAAAAGGGCATATTAGTCCATATATCCATTTATTGGTGATTATAATTACCATAATTAGAAATGGTTTTTTTTTTTTTAAAACATAGAGACACAAATGGGCATTTGGTTCATTTACCCTATAAAAAGTTAGAGTTTTTTGCGCACCATATATTCCAATTATTTTGTGAAAATGTTAGATAATTTTTGGTACTAATGTTGTTGTTATCCCTTGCTATTATTAGCTAGGTACTTCTGAAAGGGAATATGTATTTGTCAATGTTTAAAATTACCCATTTTTACGGGTTTACCGATTGTGTTGAAATTAGTGATTCACCGAGGATTTACCGGTTAAATTGTTGTCCCAGAGCGCAAGATACGTCAAGATTTTCATGAGGCCAAGGCTGTGTGGAATGCTTCCTCCCAGATTGTTCACGCTAAGATCCAGCTTGCGAAGCTCCCCCAACCTGCCTATCTCCCTTGGAATGCTTCCTCCGAGCTTATTACCCCACAAAAACAGGTGGTAAAGAGAGCTCAGATTCCCGATGGAACCCGGAATCTCTCCGACGAGGTCGTTGTCGCTAAGCTCGAGCTCCAGAAGCTCCACCATCGAGCCTATCTCCTTCGGAATCTCCCCGACAAGACCATTACCGAGCAGAGAGAGACGCTGGAGACTTACGCAGCGCGAGATGTTCGCCGGAATCTCTCCGGAAAAGCTGCTGTTCCCGAGATACATCGATCGCAGCCGGAACAACCGGCCGATCGCCGGCGGAATCTCCGAGACAAAGCTGTTGTTATCGAGGTTGAGCGTTCGGAGGAAGCTCAGGTTCCCCACGTGAGGGGACAGCTGTCCCGCGAGGCCCCACGAGTGGACGTCTATTTTCCCGACGCGCTGGCGGTGGCGCCGGCTGCACGTGATGCCTGGCCACGCGCAGAAATGGGCCGACTCGTTCCAAGAACTGAGGAGGCCGAGCGGGCCGTCCTGGACTTTTGCCTTGAGCTCGAGCAGGGCGAGTTTGTCCGTCTCATTCCCGGCGAGACCCGACAGAGCGGGGACGAGACAAAAGACGACGAGTACGCTCAAACTGCGGCCCAAACGCTCCATGATCACCAGGGAGAGAAAGGATAGCTCGAGCAAGAGCTCTCTATTTTTTTTTACAGCGATTTAAGAGACTCTTAAAGAAGAGAAGCTAGACTTTTCCATGTGTATGTCGTGCCACGTGTCAGTCGGACAATGAATCGAGTGTTTTTGGTATGCTGTATGAATTGGTTCGAACAATCAACCAAGCGAGCTAGTCGTGAAACTCACGACAGCTTCGCGACATTGACTTTGACTTCACTCTCTCTAGTCTTTTAAAATTATTATTTATTATTAAAATATTAATAACTAATTTTAAATTAATAGCTAAAGTCTAAAGCATAGTGTATTAAATATCTGTACCTTTTTTTAAAGTTCAGAGCAAGATTCTGGTGTAGAAAAAATAATAAAATCGTTATTTACAAAGAAAGCTTGATTTTTTCATTTCATTATCCACTCTCCCTTCTAATACGTATTGAATTACAATATATAGTAAATAATGAACCACAAAAGACTACCGATTAGTACTAAAATAATGGTAACATACTATCAAATTGAAATATGTCTATCAAAACGTAATCAAATTTGCCAAACGCTCCATGACTGTGAAGCGAGTGTTTTTTGTTTATCGTATGATTTGGTTCGAACAATCATCAACCAACCGAGCTGGTCTTAGTCAATCGAAATTGCTTTACTAAATATATGAAAGAAACTCATGATATCTTCAAACAATGACTTTGACTTCACTGTTGACTTGGAACTTTATAGACTATATGAGATTCAATTAATTTCTCTTATATTTTTCTAATTATAAATAAAATTCTGAAATTTTGAAGTCGAAGCTAAACTAAACCGGCATTCAAAAAACAGAAAGAAAACATAGGCTCAAAATAATATAAATATAAAATATAACTTTGCATAACTAGAATGAAAAAGAGAACTAATTAAATTAATTTTCTTCTTCTTACAAATACATGTCATCATTCAATAAAAAAAACTAATGTAAAAATATAATATATGTAGTAAGCATTTCTCTTATATCATGATATAAAATATATGTATATTTATTATCACGATTTTTTTATCTAAAATTCTTATAGAGAGAGATAAACTTTTGCAAGGTCCTATACATATTATATATATATATATATAAGTACATTATATATATTGTTGAGATGTAAAAAATTATTATTTTATTGAGTAATAGTTTAAAAATTTAAGAAAAAAAATTAAAAATATTGGGAAAATTTTGAACATTTTTTAAAATTTTAGGGGGACTACAACCCCCCCTACTCTAACACATATAACTGCCACTGGTAATGACAACTGAAGTCGAGATCGTACGAAAATATTATTCCAAAATTATTATTTTGCAATCTTTTAGTTTAGGTAATTGGTATTAATTTTGGTCCATAGAGCCACATGGGGGGCCCATTTTCAAAACTAAAAGATCCGACAAGATTGAATAATATATTATTTAATAATATTCCAAGCGTGCCTTGAAGGATGAAAAACACATTCTCAGGGTAAAAAAGCGCGCCCAACATAAGGTATTTCATTTCAACTATTGTCGGAGCGGAGGAGCTAGCTAGAGCGGAGGCGCCGGAGATATCCATGACTCTCCAGAGATAGAGGCAGGGGAGCTGACTAGAGCGGAGGCACTGGAGAAATCCCCGACTCTGTAAACGGATCGAGGTACGAGCATCAATTGACCCCGGTCTCCGAAATCAGCTCCCAGGTTGCCAAGCAAGCTTATATAGGTATCCCTTAACTCCACTTTAACCTACGTGATGACTTGATTCCTGAAAGAGGGGTACATAGGCAACCTTGCTATGAGTGAGGAGGTCCGGCATCATATATCATCAAACCGCGTCCTTTCTATGTTCGAGCCCCTATCTGACCGTCTAGCAGAGGTGTTGGTTCTCTGTGGTAACCGATCAATACCCCGGGTTCGATCCTTTGACCATATATCCTTGTAGAATGAAATTGGAGTGTGATCCGATTGTGCACACTCGCAGAACAACGTAATCAACAATTCAATTCTAAAAAGAAAATATAGTCACTTTTGATCTTCTTCTTCTGTAAGGCTTTAAAAATTAATCATTAGTACAAAAGTATGCCTCTGCGAGTTCGTTGGCGAGTACACGCTCAGACTTCTTCCGGGCTGCGGCCACGCGTTCCATGCGCACTGCATCAACACGTGGCTCTTGGCTAAATCCACTTGGCCATCTCTGCCGGCAGACCCTTCTTCTCACCGACCCTCTTCGATAGACCGATAAAAAAAAAAAGATAGCGACGGGTAACAGATAGTAGGTACTCAAGTTAAAATATTTACTCCGTTATGATAATACAAATTTTGGAAGGCTAAATACAATATAACCTCGATAAATTAATGATCTCGATTAAATAATAATTTTGTCTGATCCCGACTAGTTAAATTGATAATTCGCTAAACTTATAAGATTATATTTTTTAGAAGTATATAGGTCCCGGCTGGTATATAAATTAACAATTCAATATAAAAAAATATTATTATATATATAACTATGAAATCACTATAAATATAATATAGCATAAGTAATTATAAAATCATCGTAATTATGAGATCATCTTGAATAAAAAAAAATTACATTAATTAGCTAATCATGTAATGTTTTTAAAATATAACCATAAACTTATTTGCTTATTTTTGAAATCTAAGTCTCCTTTCAGTTTCCACTCTTAACATTCTGCATAGCATTAAAAAAGTTTTGAATAGAAACGACAATAAAATAAGAAACGATCGAATCAGAGTATAAGTCAGTGAACAGGAAACAACAATATTTTTAATGAATCAATAGCAGCTTCATTACTCAATATTTTCTTTTCTTTTTGTCTAAAACTTATTTTTTCATAGTCGAAATTTTATCAAATATTTCATATTTATACATTCGAAGTTTTCAGTGTTCATTACTTTTTTTCTTTCTAAAATTTCGCCCCATTCTTTATAAATTTTAACCGAATCTTAAATGTGTCGTTACATAAATTTTGGATACATGTCACTTGAAAAATATAGAGAATCTTATTAGCAACGCATCCAAAATTATATTTAATCAATTGAAAAAAGTGATGAAAATTTGATGAAAAACAAAATAATAATACTGAGAACTTTGCCCTTAAAAAAGACTAGGTTTTGCCAAATCAATAAAACATCAAGTATTTATAAAAAAAAAACAATAAAAAAGGATAAATGAGGCAAATACCCATTTGTGACTCAAGATTTAAATAAAATACCCATTTCTAATTATGATAATCATAACCACCAACAAATTAAAATATGGACTTATATGCCCTTGTACTTTTTAATCACGTTTAACTTAAAACCACATTAATTATAATTTGTTTTTATTTAAAAAATAAAAAAAAATCCAATTTAGCAAACTAAGTATATTAAAAACAAATCTGTATTTTAGAATTAGTAGTTTCCCTATTTATAAGGATTATAACGTTTTTTATATGTTAATAAAATTTTCAAAAATCAATTAAAAATCAATCCTATTATTTCAACTTTTTTTTTTTTTTTTTGTAGTTAACTATATTTACGAATTTGTAATTATATTTACGTAACTATATTTGCGATTTTGTATTTTTATGTAACTATATTTACGATTCTGCATTTTTAGGTAACTATATTTACTATTTTTATGTAACTATATTTCTTATGAAATTGTAATTGTATTTACAGATGTTCAAACACAATATTACATGCATTAAACTGTAGAAATATTTACAAAATTAAATCGTAAACATATTTACGAAAGTATAAGAAGATGTAGTTATAAGACTATAAATATATGAACAACTTTAAAAAATTATAAATATATTTACGAAAGTATAAGCAAGTTGTAGTTATAAAACTGTAAATATATATTAATAACTTTAGAAAATTATAAATATAAAACTGTAAATATAGACAAACTCCGGCGAACGATGGCGGTGGTTGACGGCAGCGACGGCGAGAAACGCCTCCAACAAGCACTAGCAAGCCTCCCGAACACGAATCCGGTGTTAGTTTTTCCAAAATCAATCTCTTTCTAAACAAATCTACAATCTTGTAACCGAAGCATACCGCGATTATTCCGACTAAAATTTGAAACTTCCGTTCATCTTCCACCTATCAATAGCTTTGTCTTCTCGAGAGCTTTCCAACGGTAGCAACTACGCGTTAATCAGATTTACAGAGATAAAGATATGAGGGTTTGAGTCTTTAAAAGAGAAAAAAGTGTTTAGAGATGAAAGAGAAAGGGTGAGGTCGAACTTGAAAGGGTAGGAGAGAGAAAGGTTGATTTCAATCTGATGACACATTTTTGTCATCATTATCCTTTTTTTCCTTTATTGATTTTCTTTTATTTATCATGTATATAATAATAATAATAATAATAATAATAAAATATAGGCATTACATGGAGTGTGGGTCAACGCAAAAAAATCAAATTCAAATCAAAAAATTAATCAACATTAATAATAGGGAATGATATTTTGGATTAATAATATTTATCTAAAAATTAATTATTAAAATTAAAATCAAAGTTAATATGGTTCAAAAAAATCTATTAGTAGGTATAAATTAATTGTTTGAAATTATATACAATTTTTTTAAATTTTTGGTGCATTTTGAGCATTTAGTGAGATTTTTTTTTTTTTTTTTTTTTTAAATTGAATAGAAATGTTAAATACAACAAGAAACGAAATCCAAACATTCGGAAAACACAAGGCTTCGAGAAAAACGACAACATTTTTGAACGATCAAGCTGTGAACGCGCGCGCTTTTTTCTCGAGCTTTCATCGATCGCCAACAATGGCGGCGACAGAGATATCTGTAATTTCCCGTGAACTCAAACTCATCCGAATCTCACTCTGATGCCACTTTCACCCGAATCTCTGCTTCAACTGCTCCAAAGATTCCTCGCCCACCGAACCCAAGTCCAGCAAATCCACGCCGTCATCGTCACCGGCAACCACCTCCGATGCACAGCGCAGTGGAAGAACACCCTCCTCTTCAACGCCCTCATCAGAGCTCACCTGGGTTTCTCCCGAAACAACCCCTTCTTCCTCTTCGCCCAAATGCTCGCCCTCGGAGCTCCACCCAACGCCCACACCTTCGCCTCCCTCCTCAAAGCCCTCGCCCACGCGCGGCCCGCGCGTGGCCCTCCGGTACACGCGCAGGCCGCGAGGCGCGGCGTCCTCGCCGACCCCTTCGTGCGCACCTCGCTGGTGCGCCTCTATGCTGAGCGAGGCGAGCTGCGAGACGCGCGCGAGGTGTTCGAGGAAATGCCCGATAGGTGTGTCGTGGCGTGTAACGCGATGCTCGACGCGCTCTGCCGCAACGGGGATGCCGCGTCGGGGATGAGGCTGTTAGAGGACATGACGGAGCGCGACGTGGTGACGTGGACGACCGTCGTCAACGGGTTGTGCTCGAACGGGCGGTATGGTGAGGGCTTAAGCGCGTTCAGGAAGATGGTGTGTTGCTCGGTCAGGTCAAATGAGGCGACTTATGTCGGTGTACTCGGCTGCTGCGCGAGCTTGACCGGTCGTGGCGGGCTCGCACTCGGAAAAGAAGTGCACTGCCAGGTCATCAGGACCGAGCCGCTCGTGACGGCTTTCGTGGGGACTGCACTGATCGATCTCTACGGGAAGAGCGGGCTGACCAGAACTAGCTCTAACGTTTTCAACGAAATGCCTTTGAGGAAGATCTGTGCTTGGAACGCGATGATCTTGGCTTTCGGCTCCAACGGCGAAGAGCGAAAGGCTTTGGAATTGTTCGATGCGATGAGGGTCGAAGGATTGAAGCCAAACGAGGTGACATTCGTGGCGATCCTCTCGGCATGCGCTCGGGGCAAGCTCGTCGAATTCGGTCTAGAGCTTTTCACAGCGATGTCGGCGGAGTTCGGCATTGTTCCGGTGATGGAGCATTACGGTTGCGTCGTCGACATACTTGGGCGTGCTGGGCTTGTAGTAGACGCTGTAAATTTTGTGACGAGAATGCCGGTAGAACCAGACGCGTCGGTGCTCGGGGCTCTCTTGGGGGCTTGCAAGACTAACGACGTCGCTGAGCTCGGGCACAATATAGGGTTTAAGCTAATTGATTTGCAGCGAAACCACTCGGGTCGGTACGTCGTGTTGTCGAACATCAGTGCCTCGGCGCAGCGGTGGGACCGAGCAGAGGGTTTGCGAAAGATGATGGCCGATGCCGGGGTTGAGAAAATTCCGGCTTATAGCTTGATTGCTTGATACAAAGTTTTAAGATACTAAATGATGATCCTTTTGAAGTCATACATGACATTTGGGTACTTTCACCGTAAATTTACCTTTTACCTTAAATCTAGGGGTGGAACCGGAATCGAGAAATTAACTTTTTTTTTGTCCATATTCCGAAAAACCGGTATTTTTTTTGTATCGGTTCTTGTAAAGGTTCCTGGGTTCTAAATTTTCCGGTACCCGTAACGGTTATGATTCTAAATTTTCCGGTTCCGGTTCCGGTTCCGGTTCCAATTCTAAAATTCTCGGTTCTGATTCTAAATTTTTCGGTTCTAAAAGTGTTTTGACTTAAATATGACATGTAATAGAAAAGAAATCAGCAATTAAAAACTACACAGCACATATACTATAAATACAAATAAAAATTTATATTACACTAAAAAAGACATACTAAAAACTCTAAAATGACATGTAGTTTAAAGCCGGAACCGATACCAAAAGTCGGGAAATATTCTTTAGGTACCGTTTCTAATTCCCGGTTTTAAGCTAAATTTCCTGGAGATTTTAAAAAATATTATTCCTGTACAGGTACCAGAACTGGGACAAAACCGAGAAACAGTAAAAGAAAATAAAGAAATTCACCCCTACAGTTAAATCGATGATAAGTGATGAAATTTAGATAACTGCAAAATTTAGTTCAGGGTTTAGGGTTCACCCCTTAATGAAGTTTAGTTTCCATAAAAAAAAAAAAAAAAAAAAATCGATGATAAGTACGAAATTTTCTCCCGAGAAGAACGAGATGAACATTCATCCAAAGTTAAGGACTGATTTGCAAATATTTCTTATAAGGAATCGTACTATTATTTCTCGTAAAGGAAGCTACTTTCTTCTTCTTATACCAATGCAATGGCGTAGTTCATCTCTCTCTCTCAAGCTTTGAGCTCAACAATGGCGGTCACGGAGATACCCACCGTTCGGATCACGAACCTCCCCCAAACCGTCACGGCCTCTGACCTCCAGACCTTCCTCGAGGCCAGGCTCGGACCGGACTCCGTCTTCGCCGTCGAAATCCCCACGCTCCGCCGCAACTGGAGGCCGCGCAGCTTCGCGCGCGTGCAGTTCGCCTCCCTGGCCGCCAAGGCCGAGGCGCTCGCTCTCGCCGCCTCGGCCGCCGGGCTCGTCTTCTTCCGCCGCCGCCTCGCCCTCGCGGAGAACCGCGACGACGTGGTGACGCGCCCCGCCGACGCGCGGCTGCGGCTCGACGACGCCGTCCTGCACGCCGGCGCGCTGGTGGGCGAGGACTGCCTGCGCGTGGCGCAGTCGTGGGAGGGCGTGCGCGTGTGGCTGATGCCCGAGAGGAGGCGCGTGGAGTTCTGGGTGTGGGTCGGCGAGGAGTGCTTCAAAATGGAAGTGGGGTTCGAGGATGTCGCGGAGACCGTTGGGTACTGTTTGGATGGCGAGAAAATTTATGCCCAGCTTCTCAAGGTATGATCTTGAACTCGAAATTTTGATCTCTGTCAATCTGTAAATATTAGAATTTCCACCGGTTCCGAGTCGCGAGAAACTGGGCCCGCGTGCTCCGGTTCCGATTTGTGAAATGGACGTGTTTCCCAGTTCCGATTTGTGAAAACGGACCAGGTCACGGTAACAGGAAACCAGTAATAAAATTTTGTCACCGATTTCCAAATTTAGGAAATTTACTTGAGGTGAGATTTTGGATATTATGCTGACATTTTGGTGAAATATCGATATTTTAGCGAGATACCGAGTTTTTGGCGGTGTCTGATGAACCGAAACGAGGTATATGACCGTGTTTTTAAGATTTAGTTGAGGATTTATTAATGGAAGCTGAGAATCTGTTTCATGTTAATCTAAAACATTGGTACTACCCTCTGCAGCTAAAGTACGGGCCGAAGATCTACAAGCGGTTTTCGGGGTCGAAGATATCGTCGAGGTTCCCGTCGGACCGGTATCACATATGCAAGGAAGATTTTGACTTCGTTTGGGTTCGAACCACGGATTTCTCCGAGTCAAAATCGATCGGACACTCAACTTCGCTTTGTTGGGAATTACCGGACGGCTTTTTAGATTCGGACGCGTTTGAGAGTTTCCCGTTTTACCGAGAAGGCAAAGAGGGTCTTATGTTAGAGGACACGAACGAGTTGTGTTCGGTTTCCGACATTGTCCCTCTTGTGAAGTGTCCGCCGAACTCCAAATTACCGTACGAGATCCTTTTCCAGCTTAATTCGCTTGTTCATACCCAGAAGATTCCTCTCATCTCAGTAGATTCCGATCTCTTTGAGCTTCTTGGTAGTTTGAATTCCGATACCGTGAATTTCGTTCTTCAGAAATTGCACAAGCTAGACTCTACTTGTTTTGATCCTCTATCGTTTGTTGAGACTAACGCACGTCTCGCTGAAGGCAACGCTAAATCTCGTCGATTGGCAGAGAAAAGATTGATGGATGGCAACATAATGAGTTGTCACAGAGCATTGATCACACCTACGAAGATCTATTGCCTGGGTCCCGATGAAGAAACCTGCAATTATGTCGTGAAAAATTTCGCTTCTCACGCTTCTGATTTCTTGAGAGTAACGTTCGTAGACGAAGATTGGGGTAAGCTTCATCCGGTTGTGATTTCCGCCGATATCGAAAACAACATGTTTGTGAAACCTTATAGAACCCCGATTTATCACCGGATATTGGCGATTCTTCGAGATGGAATCACGATCGGAACTAAAAGGTACAAGTTTCTGGCGTTCTCAGCGAGTCAACTCCGGTCAAATGCTGTTTGGATGTTTGCTTCTAGTGAGAATCTAAAAGCCGAAGATATCCGACAATGGATGGGGTGCTTCAAAAAGATTCGAAGTGTTTCGAAATGCGCCGCAAGGATGGGTCAACTCTTCAGCTCATCTAAGCAAACCCTAATCGTTCCAGCACAAGACGTCGAGATTATTCCCGATGTAGAGGTCATCACCGATGGTACTGTTGGCGTGTTTTTTGTTATATATTATTTATTTTGTTCATGTTGGTGTCCGCAATTTAATTATTGTAGATTAGTTAGAAGACCATGTTACAATCCCGAGTTGTGAATCTTGTCACGGATTTGAAACTGATGAATTCTAAACACTACTTTCGACTTTCAGGAATCAGCTATTGCTTCTCGGACGGTATAGGAAAAATCTCTCTACCTTTTGCCAAGAAAGTTGCGCAAAAACTCGGGTTGAAATCAACTCCTTCAGCGTTTCAAATCCGATACGGTGGATACAAAGGCGTGATCGCCGTCGACCGAGATTCCGACCGAGACTCTTTCTGGAAGCTAGCCCTACGAGGAAGCATGCTAAAGTTCGACTCAGAAAACCGAATGCTCAACGTTACGAAATGTAGCGATCCCATGCCGTGCTATCTGAACCGAGAGATCGTCACACTCTTATCGACACTAGGAGTGAAGGACGAAGCGTTCCTTGCATTGGAGAACGAGCAATTGCGGATTCTCGGGAAAATGAGGAACGAACGAAAGGCGGCGATAAATTTCTTGGAGAACATAACCGGGCTCGACACTTCCAACGTTATTCTAAAAATGTTGCATCAGGGATACGAGCCGAGATCCGAGCCATACCTTTCAATGATGCTTCAGTCGCATTACGAGAGCCAATTGTCAGATCTGACAGGTCGGTGCCGGGTTTTTGTCCCGAGGGGTCGGGTTTTGCTCGGCTGCTTGGATGAGACCGGGATTTTGGAATACGGTCAGGTGTTTGTGCGGATAAAGATGACGACAGCGGAGCTGGCGGATTCCGAAAATCAGGGTTTCTTCCGGAAGTTGGACGGAAAAACCTCAGTGTTGGTTGGGAAAGTGGTCGTCACAAAGAACCCTTGTCTTCATCCGGGAGATGTTAGAGTCCTTGAGGCGGTCTACGACGTGCGCTTGAAGGAGGCGGGCCTCATGAATTGCCTCGTCTTTCCTCAAAAAGGAGAAAGGTATTTGTTTTACTTGTGTCTAGAAACGTAAACAAAATAAAAAGAATCAAATACGGAGAAAAGTATGTTCGTGATTGTTTAAGATTTTTATATTTTTGTCAGGCCTCATCCGAATGAATGCTCCGGTGGCGACCTTGATGGCGATTTGTACTTTGTAAGTTGGGATAGCAGTCTCATTCCTCCGAAAACTGTCGAGCCGATGGACTATTTCGGACGGAGACCCCGAATCATGGATCACGACGTCACCATAGAGGTAATAATATACATATATATAGTTAGGGGTACAAATTTTAGGCACGAAGTCATTGCCCGGTTTAATCCCAGAACCAGGTTTTTGCGTCAAAACACCGAGAACCATGGAAAAAAAAAATAAAAAATAGGTCCTGGCCCGGCAGCTCCATCTCAGCTCGGCTGCCGGCTTTAAATCAACCAAGCGTTTTTCGTAATTGGATGGGTCAAGGTTTTCCAAAGCCCGGAAAATCGGGATTTTCCTAAAAAGTCAAAAAGCCTGGGTTTCGTCCTTTTGTGTATATATATATATATACTATATATATATTTTTTTTAAACAGAGATACACTATATTGTGTTCTATAGCTTGACCCGTTAGGATTTGCAGGAAATCCAAAAGTTCTTCGTTGATTACCTCGTCAATGACACCTTAGGAGGAATCTCGACCGCACACTTAGTCCACGCCGACCGCGAACCCGAGAAGGCCTTGAGCGAGAAATGCCTCCACTTGGCCACCCTCCACTCCATGGCTGTCGACTTCGCTAAGACCGGCGCTCCCGCTGAACTGCCTCGCATTTTAAAACCACGGGAGTTTCCGGATTTTATGGAGCGCTTCGAAAAACCCACGTACGTTTCCGAAAGCGCGCTCGGAAAACTATACCGCGCCGCTCTAGCGGCGCCTGTGCCAGAGGATTCCAGACCCACTGGGGAATACTACGACCATGACCTCGAAGTCGACGGAATTACGGGATTTATACCTCTTGCAGAGACCCACAAGGAGATGTACACCGAGAAGATGGCAGTGATTATGAGGCGCTACGGAGCGGTGACTGAAGACGAGGTTCTCACCGGAAACTTCCGGATTCGAGAGGCGTATTTGAAGCGTGACAGCCGGCGGTACGGGGACATGAAGGACCGGGTTTTGTTCGCGGTGAAGCGCCTTCAAGGCGAGGCGAGAGGGTGGTTCGAGAGCGACTGCGAGGCTCAATTCCATCGAGAGTTGGCATCGGCGTGGTACCACGTTGCCTACCACCCAAGTTACCGGACTAAAAACAACGAGTTCTTGAGCTTCCCGTGGATCAACAGTGACGTGTTGCTCGAAGTAAAGTCTGAAAACAGCCAGAAAAGTCGCGCTTCGATGGATGTAGAAGTATAGAATTATTGCTTGCAGAATACGTCACGTTATTAAGGAAAATCAGTATATATGAATGTCTCTATTTGACTATATTTTTCTTTTTGGTTGACTGAATTATCGACGTGTTACGTGTAGACATGTGGCACCAATTAAATCACTATTACTAAACTAGTCAATTGGCTCGGTCAATCTGAGCCGTAGATGGCTGTTGCCGTGGCGGCGGAAAGAAAGCTCGCGTTCAACTTTTTTTTTTTTAACATTCTACCTTTAGGAAATAAATATATATATTATATAAAATTAATAACATCTGAAGGCCCTGGTTATGTGGTGAGATTTGACGGGACGATACAAAAATATTATATCAAAGTTATTGATTTAACAAAATTATATTATAAAATTTTGGGTATTATAGCGTAATAATCAAAAGAAAGTTGATATTTGCTAAATAGTCAATTTTTAGTTTATATTTATCGATAACCAATTAACCATGTTAATAAGTATAAAATGACTTATATACCTTTAAACATCATATTTATATATTCTGATTTTAATATCTAATTATAAATACCGATATTCTGTTCCACTAATTTAGAATTCAAATTTTTCTTTTTAATATTAAATTAACTATGAAAATCATATTTGAATTTGAAAATCCCTGAAATTAGGGAATACAACCCTCTTCTTAGACATACCACCGAGAAAAACCTAGCCATTCGTCATCACCTCCCGACTCATTCACGACGATTTTTTCCTAGCTTCAACCATCGAGGTTCTCAGCCGATTTATTTCAACCATCGGCTTCAACCATCGATCTTTTCCATTCACGGCGAAGAACATAGTTCGTAAAGGGTAAGTTTTATTTCGAACAAATCCTGGTTTTTGGTTTAAATATGATTTATTCGAACAAATTCTCGTTTTTAGTTGATATTTAAACCGTTGTTACTTAGGTTTATTTTGAATAATGCTATATTAACCGTTGGTAATTAGGTTTATTTTGAATCTGCGTTTTCGATTCTCCATATATTAACCGTTGGTACCTATGTTTATTTCGAATCTGCGATTTCGATTCTCCATATATTAACCGTTGGTACCTAGGTTTATTTCGAATCTGCGTTTTCGATTCTCCATATATTAACCGTTGGTACTTTAGGTTTTTTTCGAATCAGATTCTTCGTTAATTGCTTTTGAGTTAATTACAATCAGATTATGTTTGATATGTTCATTGAAACGGATTATGTTTGATATGTTCATTGAAGTTCATTGCTTTTTTTTAATGTTCAAACAGATTGATTAACGTCACGAACCTGATTCAAATAACATAATTTTGTCTAAATGAGAAGGTGTAGATGATGATGTTGTTGGACATATATGTCCTTAAACAAGATGTTTATCCATTTGTAAAAGATTATGACAAGTCGTTGAATAAAGATGGTACTTATTATGTTAATCTTATTATAGTTTCTGTAGAGTAAAATAGAATGTTTGATTCTTTAGTTCATAAAGGATGCAATTATGTTATTATTATCACAACAGAGTCATGTGAGGAAGAATTAATAAGCATAATAAATGAACTTAAAATGTCCGTGACCTGATGAAGCGTCTTCATACTGGACTGGACCTGACTTAAACTCGAGAAGTTGTCATATAAGACCGTCACTGACAACTTGTAGTTGAGTCGCAAAATGATGATCAAATGGATATTAGTTCTAAGTCCTGAGTGGTCATGAGTCCGAACTGCTGGCTTGATTGTTCTTTGATTTAACCGTTAAAGAACACAAGATATTACCGATGTTCCCAACACTATTATTTTGGGAACATAATAGTCAGTAGTAAGGATTGCTTGATCATAGACATGGGCATCACACAGCTCTCTTCAGAGTCATGATGATTCCCTTGGTTGTCAATGGTGAGAAGTGAGAGGTACCCGTGCGCAACTTATGAATCGAAACCATAAGTGGGTTACTCATAATATTATTGGCTGAGTCAAGGATGAAAATGCATTGAAGGACATTACGGTATAAACCGCCTGCTCATGTGTGGGTCATCAAGTGAAAGAATAATAATCGGTATTTGATTGAATCTAATGGACACCCTGCTGTATATAAGGGAATAATATATACCGTATCACTATAGTGGAATCACTTCGAGGTTTGACGAACACCTAGCAGTTCGTTGGAGCTTAAGTGATACGGGTCCATGGTCCCCAGGATAGCTCCGTAACGGATGATACGTACGTGATTAAAATACATTCTGGATAATGTTTAATCATTTGGCTTGATTTATAAAACTGACAAGTCTTTGTCAGACGTCAGATAGTTTTATCGATAGCGTGGCAAAAGTATCATATTTTGGTACACGGAAGTAACTGATAAAAATAAAGTTAGAATTTAGATTTTCTAACAGCACCATGTTGTTCTAAATTAATTTCTAAGAAACTTTGCTTTTTGAACCAAGTCATTCTGACTTACGGTTTGTGATTTATGAATTTTCTAAGTTTCTGACTCGGTTCGATAAACTATGAAATTAAACCACATGTCACGAATTTAAATGATGGTGTTGCACCATGACATTTAATGTGTGATAAAGAGATCAGGCTTTATTAATATAATTTAATTATTTTGATTTAATTATTAATATCTTATTAATAATTAATTAATACTTAAAGGATTTATATTAATAAATAAATAATATATTTATATATTATTTTATGTGTATATTAGAATTAGGGTTTGGAGATAACAAACCCTAGTTGAATTCGAATCACTGAAATTGAAGATTTTATTTTTGCGGCATAAGTACATGAAGTTTGGTATCTTGGCAAAAACCCTAAAATCAATTTAATCCATTGAATCGGTTATGATTTAGTATCAACCGTTGGAGTGAGATAATTTATTTGAACCCTAATGCAATTCGAAATTGAAACTTGGTGACCAAGTTTAGGTATTTCGAATTTGCTTAATTAACTTTGTCCGTTGGATCGGTTTTGAGATTTTATCTTTAAACCGTCGGATTAGAAATTAATTAATATTATATATATGATATTAAATTCGAATAAAAGTGTGATAAGAGTTCGGATTAGGGTTTTTTAAAACCCTAGGATATTTGACTTTATCCCTAATTGATTTGATCCATTGGATTGGTTTAAGTTTTAATTTTAACCATTGGATCTAGATAATCATTAACAAATTCGAATTTAAATATATGTATATAATATAATTCGAATAAATATAATATGATGATAAGATTAAATGTTTTAATCTTATCTTGTATTATTTAATTAATTAAATCCCTGATTAATTATATCCATTGGATCTAGATGAGATTAAATATGGATCATTGGATTGAAATAATTATTTATATTTAATTAAAAGAATTCGAATATTGGGAGGGAAAATCTCCAAATCGGTTACAGCTTGAGCCTATAAATAGGAAGCTCATTCTACACATTTTACACACCTCTCCCCAGAGCAAAAACTCGAGCTCTCCCTCTCTCTTTAGGGTCTGCGAGTTTTCTGCTTCTGATCTCTCTTCTGGTTCGGCTTAGGAGATATTTTTCTCCGGTAGCTTTAAAAGAACCGTCAGTTAAATTTTGCAACGGAGTCCTGCCAGCGAAGCCCACGCTTCGGTAGCGAGGAATCCAGGAGAATATCCCGAAAGATCACGGGAGTTTCCCTCTGCACCGGCGGAGCCTTGCCCAAGTCAGAACGCGCAGCCGGAATCATCAGTTGAGGTACGGCCTTATGCATTGGGTAAATAAATGCAACAATTTACTGCTTTCTATTTATTTCCTGTTCGACTAGATTATTAATAATGAATATGAAAATATTAGATTCGAAATATTTATCAGATCTCGTTTTGTTGTTACCCGATATCTGTGTCGTCGATCCGATAACAAGATTTCCGCTTTAAAATGAATTTTTAAATGTTACCGGGACGGCCCGGAGGCTATTATCGTGGTAAGGAAGTCGACTTGATACCTCCGATTTCCAACAGATGCTTGAGTTGCCATTAGAGAATTCAATACAGATGGCTATCAACACGGGAAAACATCCATATTTTTATGCAGAATAATATGAGAAAACTTTCTATGAAAAAATGGTTTAAAAGTTCATCCAAGAACACGTTCATACGTGTGAACACGTTCAAAATTATGAACAAGAAAATACAGCTTGATTTAATGATGTTCTTTTATTAAATAATATTTTATTAACCAAATCAAATTAGAGAGTTAACGTATTAATCAAATCAAATTTGTTATAATACATATGGATTTTCATGATCTAATTATAAAGATTATGAATTTATTTAGAAAATATTTTTCATGTTAATAGGCATTATCATGTTTAATATTTATAAATACATCAATATGAATATAAAGTAGTTACATTTTATACGTGGCTAAAATTAAGGATATTTCGTATTTAATTTTGAAAATAAAAATCGAGATATTTCGAGAAATATTGAATTAAAGTTTTAAACACAGAATATTATAATATTAGCCGTTAATAAACACATATTTTTTGTATATTAACGCATATTTTTAGTATATTAATCGTTAATTAAAAATATTTTATCATGTTTAATATTATAAAAAATATCAATATTACGTTTTATATTTTAAAAAATCAATATTAATAACAAATTAGTTACAAAATTTATACGTGGCAAAAATTAAGGATATTTCTTATTTAATTTTATGTATATTAACGGTTAATTCACTGAAATATTAATCGTGTGAAGAAAGATAATGAAAAGGGTATAATAATAATAAAAACAGATATTAAAATGTCACCTCATAAATATTGACTATTTAAGAAAGATTAAGTAAAGGTTGGCTATTTTGCTAATCAAATGTTTCTATTTGACTATTTGGAGCAATTTTCTCTAAATTTTTTAACTTTTATATACGTTGATGTCAAGTTTTGGTGCACGATAAAATGTGGATTTGCATGTTAAACTCTAGTTACTAATTTGTGGTTATATATAGATATTCAGTTTTTCTTTGGGACAAAATATTACCGTTTAAACTGGGTATTCGTTATAATATCAATATTATCGATATTCGATTAAAAATAGGTTTTCGGTTTTCACCAGCGATCTTGACAGGAGCAACTTCCGTTGACAAACCTGTGGAATCTGTGGTTGTCCCTGATCACAATCTCTTCATCGTCCACCTCCGACATCCTCTTCATGCTGACGTGGCAATCCCCGCACATCCTCACGTTATTCACAACCCTTATCGGAATCTTGCTTATCAAGCCAAACGCAACGGCCAATCTCTCGCTGTGATGAGCCGTGGAATCTTCAATCCCGAGCTCCTCCAAGTCCCCCTTCAACTCCTCCAGCAACCCGTAGATTTCCGCCGACGCGGGGTTCGAGAAATCCGAGGCCGTGAACTTGTACACCGTCCCGTCTTTTTCGATCAGACTACGCCCCGGTTCTTTCCTTATCCCCAGCTCAAACAGCTTCTTTCTCGTTCGGCTCAGATCGTCTGCTCAACCGGCTTTTGCGTACACGTTTGAGAGAAGGATGTAAGCCGAGTTGCACGACGGGTCTAACTCGACGAGCCGTTGGAATGCGAGCTCGGCTGACTCGACGTCCCCGTGGCTTACGCAGGCCGAGTGCAGACTGCTCCAAATGGAGACGTCGGGTTGAACCGGCATGAGCTCGATGAACGCTAGAGCCTTGTCTATGTGCCCTGCTCGGCCTAGAAGGTCAACGATGCAGCCGTAATGGCGTATATCTGGCGTCGTATGGTAGTTGCTCCTCATTTTGTCGAAAAACTCGAGCCCTTCGTCGACTAAATGTCCGTGGCCACAGGCAGACAAAAGGGTCACAAAGGTGACACGGTCCGGCTTTACTCCCGCTTCTTCCATCTCCGAGAAAACGTCCATGGCTTTCTCGGCTTGTCCTTCCATGGCGTGCGCTGCGATCATGGCGGTCCATACGAACGCGTTTTTTTCGGTTAGCTTAGCAAATAGTTCGCGAGCCTTTTCAACGCTTCCGCACTTACCATACATGTCAAGGAGAGCGGTTCCCAAAACGCTGTCTATCGCGATGTCGTTCTTCTCGATGTAGGCATGGACCCACATGCCGTGGCTCAGAGCTCCGAGGGCGGTGCAGGAAGATAACACGCTGACCAGAGTGAGCCTGTCGGGTTTCGCCGCTGAGCTCTGCATCGCCCGGAAAAGCTCGAGCGATTCGCTGTACCGATGTGATTTGACCAGGAAGTTGACCATGGTGTTCCAAGAAACAACGTCTTTGTCGGGAATCCGGTCAAAGAAAGACATTGCCTCGTCGATCTCTCCGCTCCGGCAGATTCCATCCAACATGGTGTTCCACGTGGCGACGCTCTTTCTACCCAACTGCTTAAATATCGATCGAGTGTCGGTCGGATCTCGGAATTTCGCATACAAGTTTATGAGAGAGTTTCCGAGGAGCGTATCCACAGCCATCCCCGCCTTCACAACCAGCCCGTGAATTGATCTTCCGAATCCCCAATCTTCCGCTTGCGAACAAGCGGAAAGTGCTGTCACTGCAAGAACTTGATCCGGCATCATGTTTTCGCGGCGCATTTGGACGAACAGCTCGAGGCTTTGTCGATATAAACCTCCCTGAACATAACCCGAGATCATAGTCATCCATGAGATCAAGCTCTTCTCCGGGATGCGATCAAACACGACCCGAGCAGCATGTATCTTCTTTCCCTTGACATACCCGCCAACCAGAGTAGTCCACAGCACGACATCGCCTTCATCAACCCCACGCCCCACAACGAGCTCTTCCGCTCTCTCCATCGCCCCGCACTCGACGTACATTTTCACCAAGCAGTTCAACAAATTCCGATCAATTTTCATCCCATTTTCCTCAACAAAACGATGCAACATTTCACCCGTTTCCAAGCTCTTCAGCTTCGAACAAGCCGAGAGCAGGCTTATCATGGTTATCTCGTCCGCCGGGACCGGGCCGGCCCGCATTTCCTGAAATAGGTCCACGGCCTTCTCGGGCATTCCCGACCGCGCATAACACGAAATCATGGTGTTCCAACTGATAACATCTCGGTGCGGCATTTTATCGAACACGCGCCGAGCTCGATCGAGCTTCCCGCATTTCCAATAAAACCCCATTAAATTGTTGTTCAGAGACATGTTTCTTCCCATCCCAGACTTCAAAGCTCGGCCATGGATTTCAGCCCCTCTTCGCAGGTCAAAGCTTCTCGAGCAAGCATGGATCAGGAAGTGGAAGGTGGAGATATCCAGAGACACCCCTTCATTGACCATGCAAGAGTAAGTCAGAAAAACTCCATTGAAAGAACCTTCTCTGATATGATTCTCCATAACTGCATTCCGAGTCGCGGTCTCGTGGCAGAAAACGTTGCTTGCGATGCAAGGCAAGTTTGCCGCCATTTTTTGCTCCCTTTGTTGAAGTGGATAAGCTTTAGCTGATGAGGAAGAGAGCACCGGATTCACTCCTCCGTCGCCGCCTCGGCCCGCGGAGATCGGCGACGAGTGCTTCGAGCTCGAGGATGTTGCAGAGAGCGTTGGGTACTTTTTGGATAGCCAGAAAATATACATAGAAAATCAGTAATCTTGACACTGAAATTTGGATCTTCTGCATCTGCAAATTTTGGATTTTTTTTTTTTTTGGCATTGTCGATCGTATCCGTATGGAATTTCCGTGTTTGACCCGTTTTGCGGTATTTCAAAAGAAAGAAAAAACCCAGTTTTAAACTAGAAATTACATTGCCAATTTCCGAATTTGGGAAAATTACTTGAGGCAAGATTTTGGATATTTGCCGAGATGTTAGTGACACGCCCGGATTTCACCGGTACCTCATGGTAAGAAATGAGGTATATGATTTCCATGCTAAAAATGCCGGGTTCTTGGGCTTCCCGCGGATCACCGGTGACGTGTTGCTCCACGTGAAGTCTGAAAACAGCCGGAAAAATCACTATTCGATGGATGTACAAGTATAGAACTATTGCTTGCGTAATACGTCACGTTATTAAGGAAAATTTGGTTAGATTTTGAAGTTAGCAACAATTAAATAATTATTACTAAAGGACTCCAATGGCACGGTTGCCGCAGACGCCGTCGCCATCACGCCAAGGGGTTGGCCGCGGCAAAAAAGCTTGCGTTCGACTTTTCTAAGAAATAAAAAAAATTGAAAATGATTCACGGCAAAGCTGGCCGTGCAGAGCGATCTGACGGTCGAGGTACACATGCCGCGAAAATTGCAGCCACGGCTGCAATAACAGAAAATACCGCCGGGCCCGGGAGCTCCCTCCGGACTCTTTGGCTGTTGCATTCCTTTAATTAATTTATTTAATATCTTAAAGCCAAAAAAAAAAAACGGAAGATGAGTATTAGGGAGCTGTCACATTCATCTTAATTGTTAATTTATTGTTGCTTAACAATTTCTTTTTTATATCTTTCTATCATTAGTGATTACTCTAATATGAAGAAGGTCGCAACGCAATTTTAGATTATTTTTTTGCGAAAAGGACAAAAAGAGGAAGTTGTTTCAAAGTAATGAGAATTAGAAACATGTAACTTGCACAAAACATCAACCAATGATTATACATCATTATAAAAATAAATAAATAATGAAATATCTACTTTAAAATATAATTTAATAAATTAATAATCTCAATGATATAATAAAATTATATAATTTTAACCATCATGTTAATTAGAACTCTTCTAATTTAATTATCCAATTAAATACAAATCACAATAAGTGGGCTTCTAATATTGTAACTTATTTTTCTTAAGCAACTCATACAATGATATGAATTTCGTGATTCATAAATAAAAAAATAAAAAAATATATGAATTTCGTGATTTTTTGAATAAAAAAAAATGGGAAAGGGTGATAATATTGTGTTATGTATCATGTTTGTGGCGTATCTTAATCAATATTTTTGCTCATTATATGTAGATTCAGACACTTCTCATTTATTAAACGCGTTAATCGTGACTCGTTTAATCCATTTAAGTGATACCGTTACTATTAGTAACAAAATTATTTGTTTAGACTCATTTATTCAATTAATTTAATTATGTAATATTAGATTTTAACTATTACCAACAATATATATATTATTGAGAGAACGATGTAATTAATAAAGAACAAATACAAAACACATCACAACATATATTGAATAATCAATGCGTAAAATAAAATTTTGTTCTTTAATCACGCACTTCGTATTGTATTAAGTCATTATTTAGAAATACGAGTAATACTAAATTGTATTTGATATGGTTGAATTTAGATCCATCTGAAGTCGATACGAAGTCAATTACATTGTATCGAACCATATCGAATCCCGGACCCGAATTAATATCAACATTAATAACATTTAAAGGTTTTTCAACCACAAATTAGCTTTTATGCACTTTGTATATCAACAAAAACGACATTACAACCAATATACATGTACAATTGTGTAAACAAAACTTTTTTCCCTTCTAATAATAATGCTTTTCCTTTTGCACCACATCCATATTATTACAATTATCTTTAAAAAAAATATATCATATAATTTTTTCAACCTATATTTAAAATAAAAATAATAAAAATAAAAAACTCTATGATTAAAGAAGCGCCGTTACGACGTCACTTACGGCCAGCTCACACACACAGCGCACACTCTAGCCGTTTCCCACCGCCAGCGCAAATTAGCCCTCGCGCGCACGATAGATAACCAGCCAAAGCGGACACCGCCACGTCACTCACGGCCAGCTCACACCCAGCGCACACTCTCAGCTGTTTCCGCCGCCGGCGCAAAGTAGCCAACAGTCACGAAGCGTGCGCCGCCACGTCACCGCGAGCCTCGGCGATCGCCGGCAGAGCCGGCTGCTCCGAGACGGCGGCGTATCGCGTGGAGAAGCCGCGGTAGAGCTCGAACCCCTCCTCGGTGTCCAAATTACCGTTGTGCCCCGCGCCCTCGTCGAAGTTGAGGGAGTAGCTGAGGGGGTCGTACTGGAATTTCCCCTGCCCGGCGGCGCTGCCCGAGCCCTGCCCGCTCCGGTTCCGGTTCAGGCGGCGAATGAAGGTCTTCCACTTGGGCCCGGCGACGATCTCCGACCACTCGCGGATCTTCCGGAACGCCTTGAAGCCCCGGTCCCACCACTGGTCGCCTCTGATCCGCTCCCACCACTCCGAACCGGCGGCGGAGGAGCGCCGGTCGCCACCGAAGCAGGGGAAGCAGAGGCAGGACCTCGGCTTGGAGGAGGCGAAGGGATTCTCTTCCACGTGGATGGTCTCCTCCGCCACGAAAACCGCCATGGATGAGAGGAATTGCTGGATTTCGATCGCTAGGGTTTCGTCTGAGATTGTGTGTTTGGCTTGTATTACATGATGATATATAGATAGATATACAGAGAGAGTTACAGAGACAGTGGTGAGAATAATAGAAAGTCTGTAACGGATACAATACAAGGTGTGACCGGTGATCACCGGTTTCGTTGCTTTATTTATTAGTTTTTATTAGATATAATTCTGGCATAAGTACTTAAGTTTTAGCCACAGAAATACAGGAGTCAACAAATATGGGACGACATATTACTTCGTGTTAATTTTTTAGTCAAATTCCAATAAGAGAGATGCTATATAGTTGGATGAGACTATAAATGTATATCTTAAGTATGATTTAATAGTATAAGGTCGGCACTGGCTATAGGCGAGCAAGGCCGGCGCCTACGGTCCCGAAATTTTAAGGGCCCCAATTTTATTAGATATATTATTGTATATTTAATTAAATATAAACAAAATTGAATTTCTAAATACTTTAAGGGCCCCGACTAAAAACGACGAGCTTAGGGCTGGCCCTTATTATGCTAAAACACAATTGATCAACGTCCGTAAAAAAAGTGAACGGAAATATATGTTGCCTTAATTACTTTTGCCACTCATTTTGAATTTTGCCAACTTTATAAATCAAAGTATTGATACTTCTGTCGTGTTTATCCTTTTCTTATAAAATAAAGAATACGTTAAAGCATTTATGGGCAAACAGCCATGTTCGTGTATTCTTTTCCCGTTTATTTTGTCTTCAATGTCAACATTCTTTAGTGGTCAATTTCCTAACATGCAGACATATAAATTAAGCAAGATTTTCAATTTTATTTATACATGATCAATAAAAGTAAAAACAAAAAAAATTGAAATTATTTTGAAGAGTTCACGTTAATTTTTACCTTCTGTCATTTTAATATTTAGTATGTGTGGAAATTTGCGCCAACGTGACATCGTCGAGGAGGCCATACGTGGCACGTGGTCGTATCTCTTGATTCGTCGATAATAAATTATTTATAAAAGAATAAATTGACTTAAGGTATAAATATTTGTATCTTATTGTAATCAACTGAATAAACAATTAAAAAAGAATATTGTTGCTAGTCTATATTTAGTGGAAATATATTATTAAAAAAATAGGCAATCAGTTGATGACATGTTATGTTTATCTCTTCTTTCTTTTCAAAAAACGGTAATTCCGGTAGTCTGGCCAGAGAAGGGGCATGTTGGTAATGTGGTTTCGCCGTTAGGGCCGTTGGTTGGCACGGCTATGATCCTCTGCATCGCAGGTAAAGTTCCCTAGTGGGCCAGAGCTGACGGGGAATTTCGATCAAGCCGAATTTGGTGGACCCACCAATGAATGAGTGGTGATTGGGAATCAAGGAATCTAATGGGCCCACCATAAGCCCAACCACAACATCATATTTTTCTGTTAGACTCATTGGACCCCGCTTTTGATATAGGTGTCACTGCCAGCAAATCTAGTATTTTTCATTTATAAAAAATAAAATAAATGAAACTATAAAAATGACAATTGGATAAATTAAAGAACTAATTGGGGCAAAAATATCTAAATTTATTTAAATTATTTAGCATAATCCCAATTCCCAAGCTTGTAACTACGCGGAATAAATATCTAAAATCGTGAAATTTTAGTTTAGTTTTTTTTTCTTATGTCCTCGTGAATGTTGAGTGTATGCTTAACGTGTAAGGATATAAGAAGAGAAATGTGAAACATAAAAGAAAATTTATGACTTGGGTGTATATTGCACACAATTGAAAGCTTAGGTTTATGTCGTGTAAACTCAAATAAGTTCAAGTATTTATGCCGCAATTACCCTTAGGCTACTAGCCTAAATGAATTCTTCAATTCCAGCTTTATAATGTAGGTTGGTATTAAATTGGCCAATAATTATAAATAGCGGCAAGGAGGGAATATTATATGATGCTCTTTTACTCCCATCTTAATTTTTATTTTTGTGGTAGGTTTAAGTTTATCCTTTCGATCTAAAATAACTACTTAATCTATATTCTATTACAAAGCTCTGATTGGCTGAATTTTACCCACAATCACGAGACGGAGTAAAAAGTTCAGGGGGCTCGAATGCTGTGAAGCTCCATTTCGCGTACCGGGAGTGGAGATTCCGGGATGATGCTACGACCGCGTAGAGAGATCAAGGATGTAAGTATTGATCGGAGAGAGCTAGAAAAACTACTATATTGAATCGGGCCATCCTTAGGCCCCATTTTTTAAAAGACTTGGCCCTTACTATTTTGATAGTGCCATGCTCGACTTCGAATATAATGTGTCCTACATTGTCGACTTCGTAGGACGCCAACAAAAGCCATCTAAATTAATCACAATTAAGCTATTAAAAAAAACCCTCCAAATTAGACGGTTTGATTAAATTTAAAAAGCAAAAATCACACGATTTACCCTATATAATACATTGATTAACTCACACGATTTTCGACGATTTTTGTCGAAATTCTAAACCCTGGATTGTTCCATATTTTATTTGCTTTCCAAAATGAAATAGTCCAGAATTTAGATCAATTTCATCTCAGAGGTGATGGCATAAGTTTTGGTGTTTAGAAAAAGAGGAATTAAAAAAAAAGAAGACATAATTAAAAAGTTGTTACTTTAATTTTTGTTAGTCTATCAATAATATGATCAAGAAGTTGTTAGATTAGATGATAATAAACAAAAGTTTAGGGATTAAATTAGAAGCAATCTTAGATTGGAAATGTATACCTAAACTCACATAATGGGTTGTAAGTTGTAACTTGGTTTGTTTACCAAACCAATAATAAGCCTCTAATGCAAAATAGGCATCACAATTTCCACTCTAAGATTGCTCCTAATAAGTCATGAATTTATTTATTTATTTATTTTTATTTTTAAATGAACCCGTGCTCATGAGGACTAAACCGAAAATCTCACAATGGATCTGGTGTGTGATTACCACTAGATCAAGTTAGGCACCGCGCGATGGCATGATTTTATTGATATACCGCCGTCCGAATGATATACAACCGTGTAAATTATAAGTATCGATACCGTTGGGTACCAATCCGATTTTACTGAGATAAAATAATTAAAATACACACATATTATATATATACATTCAAGAATAAAACGTATGATATACAATATCCATTATCATTACTATATTTGTTGGTTGTGTAAGATAAAACCTCATTAAAAAATTAGAATTAAAGAAAACCAAAGAAAGTCCCACAAAGGAAGAGTAAGGAAAAGAGAAGGAATTGCAGTAAGATAAATCTCATCGAAATTTGCTGAGATATCGAAGGATTACTACGGTGTTTTTAAACACCAAATGATGGGACTATTTCCTTCAATAAAATTGTATGTTACAGTATAATGTGTGGTAATGGAAGGTATAAACATGGGATTTCACCAAGGCTCAGCACGATAGATCAAAGATGTGTGATTTGTCGGTCTTCAGTCGTCAGTTCACAGAACCAATTACTTTGTGTATTGAATTACAAATCGAGAGAAATCGCGGATACCGCATAAAAACACCAAAAAAAATTCAAAGCGTAAGTTATCCTATAGATGCTGTATTCATGCCTGTTCGAAATGCGAATCATAGTATTCATTCTTATGTCAATGGAAATGAAAAACAAGAAATACTTTTTCTCGAGCTTGCACCTTCATAAGAGAGACAAATCTTCATTGAAAGCTGTTTGAGGGTTTACGTCCCTTTTTATAAGAGACACGAGGACAACTTACGTAGGTTGCTAGATTGAATCACACTCGACGCTATCCCTTAACGATGGTGTAATTGGCTTCACACATTCTCAAGCGGCATGGGCTTACCCAGGAATTCTTTCGCAATATCCTTGTTAATTGGTATTGAATCTAATAAAAAGGCCCTTCGTCTTTGTATTACTTTTGTTTGCATTTTAGTCCTTCAGCTTTTGATTTAACGCAAGAAACTTTTGAATAGATCCGTTTAAAATAAAACTCGTCAATTAATGTATCTTTTGTTCATGACCTAAAAAATTATGTTATACACACCGAAGCTAAAATACTACATTAAACATATCATATAGGACTACAAAACCCAAGTTTGCCATAGTTTTGGCCCAACATTAAGCATTTAGCTAGAGATATAAGACAGACAAAGAGCGGAACGCCGATGAGTGGAAATCACCATTATCAAGCGAGACTCCGTCCAGCTTTGCCTCTGTGAACGGCCCAAAACACATTCCCAGCGTCATCGGACTTTCCAGAGTCAACCGCGATGGCGGCGAAGATTGCCCTAAACGCCCCACAAACCACGGACGGAGTGGTGGAATTGGTCTTGTGGGAGACTCTAACCAGCTTCGGCAACCCCAGCTTCGCCCCGTCCTTAGCACAGGAAGCCTCCACCTTCGAGAGCTCGGTGATGTGGCGGCTCAATTCCTCGGCAGAAATGTCGATGTCTTCTCCTAGATAACGCATAGAAGTGGTTGTTTCAATAAGACTAGCACCGAGCACGCTCAGAGCACGATTGTTCTCCTCTGAGAACGACGAGTGCGTCATGGCACGGCGAAGGAGACCGACACTCTGGAAAGTGTACCTGAAAGTTGATTGAAAGAATTAGCCACAGCTTTGATTGGCGTCCCAGAACCCCGATGAATACATAGATTGATATTACATACAAATGAGGAAATCTTAATTTTCCGTTGAGTAAAACCGAGACCGGGAACCGGGCTTTTAGCCTCACTTTTTTTCGGGGGCCGGTCCCACTTAAACAAGACCTTCCAAAAACGGTTCCCCATCACAGATTAAAAAACCCCGGATTTTTTCAAAACCACCCAGGCAGAGAACCGAACCGGAAAATAGTTCAATATTCGGGCTTTCCCACTGCTCGGTTTTTCTAATACAACTTTTCTAATTACCTTAAAATTGAAGGGGAAAAAAAAACAAGACAGCCGGTTATAGGTATTCTTTCAAAAAAGGCCCGGTTTTTAGGCCGAAACAGGAGAGGATGGGCCAAAATTTTCACCCCTACAAGAATCGAGAAGTTCTTAAAGTTCTATACAAAATGTGAATATATCTCCAACAAAAACAGTGATCAATGGAGAATTTCTACAAACCCACAATTATAAACCAGTTTAACATCAGATTTATACATCTCCAAACAGTGACAGTGATCAATGGAGAATTTCTAATTCACACCCAAAAATAAATAAATACCCGATTTGGTTCTGGAGAATTTCTAGGGCTTTCGAGAACGACGACGAAGCACGGAAGCTTCGGTGGCTGAGCTCAATCACTCTCTCTCCCTGCACAACAAGCAAAACCCACACTCAAAAACTAATTACTAATTAAATAAATAAAATTAGCAAAAGCATTAGTCTCATCGGACCTGGATTTGAGGAGAGAGAACCAGGACGAAAATGGCCATGGCGAACGACACTGTGAAGCAACGACGAATCATTTTTCTCACTCTCTCGATCGTCTCAGAATTGAGACGCTTTTGATTTGCTTAAACATGCATAAAGACAGTGCCTTTTTTCCCTTTCCCTCTAATTAGTTTTTTTTTTTTTTAAGGCCCGTGACCGACCGGACCGGATCGGTCCGGATCGGTCCGGTCGATACTCGATAATATTGTAGAATCAAGACTAGTGTTTTCCAAGTGGGACAGGCAGTTCGTGGGTGGGCGGGCAACCGACCCAACCTATAAGTGTGGGCCCGGACTGCCTGCGCCCACGAAATGCGGGTCCAACTGCACTAATCGGGACCGAACGAAAAACTAGACCAAGTTTTTTTATATTTTATTGTACCATTTGGATCTGCAACGATTTACGCTCAAACTAACGAATAAACGTGATCGAAAAATTAGTAATGTATGAAACAAGATTAAAATAAAAAATTTAAATATCAAAATTGTAATAAATGAATAAATAGATAGATAAATTGTGCTAAAAACTCGAACCGGATCGAAACCGTTTTTTTTTTCTTCCTCAGCCTGGTCACTGGTCCGGTCCAATTTTGGTTCCCGATTTCTTATATTAAGAAGCCCGAGTTTCAAAAGGAGCAACAAGGTATTTTCACTTATACTAAGGTAATCCATTTACTTATTTTTCACCTCAAATTGACTCAAAATCTCCCTTCAACGAGGGTTAATTAAAAGTATTAAACTATTTGTAAATACTTATACATATATAATATATGTTTTTGAAGTGTACAACCATACAATAGAATTGGCCAACTAAAATCCCAAATAAAACATTATTAAATAAACCCTTCTAATTGCACAGCTGACTATGCAAAGTTGACTTTGTACACAACACACAAGTCAAAACAGTTGACTTTATCTACACACACAACACAAGTCAACACAGTTGAAGAATCATGGAAAGAATGGTTTTATGTTTTATAATGTCAAAGCAAAGAGAATCCACATGTACAGAATACCAATGCTCTTCGTATTTTCCCCTAAAAATTCTTTTTTTTTTTAACTACAAGTAAAAAAAATTACCTGTGAGTCTACCTAGTTAAAAGTGTTTTCTTCTATAGTTAAGACCTCCTAACATCTAAACCCGGCGCCGCAGCCGGTAAAAGGACCGCTCACTGACCGCGTCTCAAAAAAAGCTGCGCGTAGGGGCACGGCTTTCGGGGCTGGAGCGCGGCCTTAGCACCGAGGCGGCGAGGCCCTGAAGCAACGCCATCACGTCGGCGGTGTCGTCGAGGTAGTACTTTGCCTTGCTCGGTTTCTGGCCGACTGTGCATGCGAATATCTCGGGGGCCGCCGGGAGCGACGAGCCCGAGGCGACGCGCAATATGCTCTCGAACATATCCTCGTCGGACCTGTCGTCACCGATGCACATCACGAAATCCGCCGGTGAGGTCATCGCGGAGAGGACCTTCTCGGCGACGATGCCTTTGGTTATTCCCTGCAAGAAAAGAAGAAGCGTTAGCAGAATCGACGGGGAAATATAGCCCGAGGGCGTTCCCCTGACTCGGTTCCTACCTGCGGTTTGACTTCGACAATCTGCTGGCCGCGCTTAACGACGACGGGCTCGTTTGCGAGGACACTCTCGAGGTGGCCGAGGAGCTCCATGGCCTGGCAGGACCCAAAGTAGGGGTCCGCGTCCTGGTGGTGCCATACCAGCGCACTCTCCTTAAGCTCGATTGACGATCCGTCTGTCGCCTCCGTGTACTGCTTCATCACCGGCGCCGCAATCTGCTTCCATTCGAAATCGTCGGCCAAATCGCTCATTTCCCATTCCGATTTTGCATTCCATCTACAAGATAAGCCGGAATCATTAAAATAAACTAGGTCAAGTACTCAACCACCCGAGCTAACATATGGTGTTACCTCATGAAGAACCCGTGCTCGGCCGCGATGCCGAGATTCTCGCACTGAGAGAACCACTCGCCGAGAGACTCCCTTCCTCTACCGCTGACGATGAATACAGTGTTCTTGGGGTCGTTGCAGAGGCTGTTCAGAACTGAAATGACTTCGGCACTTGGGAGCTTCGAGATCGAGCCCTGAGGCACCACGGTGCCGTCGTAGTCGAGGAAGATCGCCCTCCTGCTCGTCCTCCGGTATGCAGAGAGGATGTGGTCGACCGAGAGCTTCTTAAAGCTCGGCGAGAGCGACAATATCCTGAAGCTCAGCCCGAACCCGATCCCCCAACACCGCCGCGCGTAGTGGTCCTTGCACGCGCGCTCGAGATCCTGCATAAAGCTGCGAGACCAGTATGCCACGTCGTGGGAGCTGATGTACCGGTAGTGCTTCTCGTGCCGGAGCCGCTTCTCCAGCTCCGGCATCCCAATCGCCACACTAAGCGCGTCTGCCACCGCGTCAATGTCCCACGGGTTCACCCTTATCGCACCGCTCAACGACGGTGAGCACCCAATAAACTCGGAAACCACAAGCGTGCTTGTCCGCGGCGTATCCGCCGAAATCTCCAACACCTCGTCCATCTTCGGAGAGCCCTGCCGGCAAACTGTATACATATACGGCGTCAAATTCATCCCGTCCCTCACCGCGTTCACGATGCAGCACTCCGCCAGCGAGCAGTACGCAGCCTTCTCGTACATTCCCACGTTCCGGTCAACCAACACGATTGGCTCATACCCGGGCGAACCGAACGCTTCGTTGACCCTCTTCGCACACTCGTACGTCTCCCTTCGCGCCTCCTGCACGTCCTTCCCGGAGCTCCGTGCCGGGTTCACAATCTGTACGAGGACGAGCTTCTCAAGCAGCTCGGGCCGTTGCAGCAGAAGCTGCTCCACCGCGAGAAACTTCAGACTAATTCCCTTGAAAATGTCCATGTCGTCGACCCCGAGAACCATCTTCTTCCCAGCAAATCGCTCCCGAATCTCCTCGGCCTTAGCGCACGCCGACGAGTGGTTCAGCGCCGACCGGAGCCGGCCCATGTGGATCCCGACCGGCAAGATCTTGATGTTAACCGTCCGACCGAAGTAATCCAGCCCGATGTAGCCCCGCTTCGACTCGTACTCGATACCGAGCATCCTGCTGCAGCACGACAGAAAATGGCGAGCGTAGTCAAACGTGTGGAACCCGATCAAGTCGGCATTCAACAGCGCTCTCAGAATCTCGTCCCGGACCGGTAAAGTCCGGTAAATCTCCGACGAGGGAAACGGGCTGTGCAGAAAAAACCCTAGCTTCACGCGCGAGAAGTGTTTTCTGAGAAAAGTCGGCAATATCATAAGGTGGTAATCATGCACCCAAACATAGTCATCTAGGTTGTCGGAAAACATCCTGTTCGCGCTTATAACCTCCATAATTTTATTGGCGAAAATCTTGTTCGCGCACACGTAAGCCTGCCATTGCCGGCGATCAAACCGGTTTCCCTGGTCGAGGCACATCGGAAGCATGTAGTGGAACGCCGGCCACAGATACTGCTTGCAGAACCCGTGGTAGTACATCCGCTGAATCTCTGGTGGAAGGAACACCGGGACGCAGCCGAACTCCTCCAGAAGCCTCTGCGCAACCTGGTCCTGCTCGGCAACGTCCACATCGGCCTTAAGGGTTCCAACAAAGGCGACACGGGCGCCGGAGGGGAAGCCGTCGCGGAGCTGGAGGGTGAGCGCGTCCTCGTCGAAGGCGAAGCTCCAGCGCGCGGTGGCGGGGTCGCGGTGGGCATTTATCGGGAGGAAGTTGGCGACCACAATCTTTTTTCCCGGGATTTCCGGGGACGGAGACCCCGGGGAGCCGTCAGAGGCCGGCGTGATGCCTCGCGTTGTTGTCGTTACCCGCGGGAGGCTCCGGGGAGTCTGCGGGAGGTTCAGCATGTCGCCTGATGCCAGTTCCAGCAGGCTTATGCAGGATCTCGAAAGCATCGTTGTTTATTATCTGACAAACAGAAAATAACAGAATCTTATTTATATGTTTTATATAAAAATATATATATATACAGTGACATTTAAGGGGTGAAACCGAGGCCAAGAACCCGTATTTTGATGTCCTTTAATCCCCGTCCCAGTTTTCACAAATTTGGTTCCAGTCTCGGTTTTGTCGATTAAAAGCTATATGTACCGATTTGGAATCAGCAATCGGTAATCATTCAATACCGATATAGTTACCGAGGCATTTACAATATTATAAAAAGACATGACAAGTATATACCGGTTCTCAATTTATTAGAATTGTTATTGGGGCTAGTGAAAACTAGTCCCCGGGTTTTATTTCAAAATACTAGTAACCGAAACCGATATTCGAACTAGTAACGGGAGAAAAAGTTTCGCTAATTAACCCAAAAATAGACTGTACTTTTGTTAAGTTTAATTCTATAATTTAATTTTAAACTTTCATTTTATTCAGCTTCTATAATCTTTCTCCATTCTTTACTCTCTTTTTTTCTTTTTCTATTTATGGAACACAATAAACATCTTCTCTTCAAAATAGACGTGTATGAAAATTGAAAATGATATAAGAAGATATATATATATATATATATACACACATAATATATAAAAGATAAGGCTTATCTAACCGAACACAGACCTAATTTGTTAGGTTGGAACTATCAGATCATCTCTGTCTCTAACTTTCTATGATTTTTCAACTTTCTTTTGTTTTTTTCTTTTTCAGTCAAGTTAGAGACCGGTTGCATTTTCCCCCCTCGTAATTTTTGTTGTTGCGTTTTTTCCCTTCACGTTTTTGAATTGGTGCAGAACGCTAACGGCGAAATTGTCAATAATTACGGAGAAAATGCATATTTTCGTTATAATAGTCGAGTTCGAAGGTATTATTGACGATTTTTCCATCACATTAACTAATAAACAAATTGAACGAAGAGGGGAAAAAGCGCAACAAAACAAGCGTAAAGGGGCAAAGTGTAATCAAAATCAAACCTAAGGGGCGAACCGCGTCAATTCTCTTTTTCTATGAAACATTTGAAAGAATATTCAATTCTTAATATTTTGGCATCCAAAAATGTAATTCGTAACTCACATTCCTATCATGGTATTCAAGTATAAATTAAATACCATAGTTATACACTTTGATGTTCTTCGTCATTATTCGCAGAAATGCGGCAAAAGTACCAATTCCGTGATAAAACAAAAAAGTGAAATATGCCCATATTTTCTTATATTTAGGTACTTACGCCGCAAATATCCATTCCTAAATTAATCTTCAATCTTCTTCCTCACCAGATCTATCTAAAGTGCAAACAACGAAAAAAAAAAGTGCAGATACTACCAGTACGTATATATATATATATATATATATATGTATATATAGATTCAAACCTGAAATGAACTGATCCAGCTTCAAAAGGGCAGTAATGGGAAGAAGACAGTGTCAGAGTCAGAGCAATCTCCTGCGAAGCAATCGCGAACAATAAATATCAAAAATAAAACCTGGGTTTTCTCATTCGTGTTAGGCTTCCGAGAAAACAGAGAGCACCCAACAAACCCACCAGTTTTTTTTCTCACGGATTTTCTCGGCAACCAAACAGCCGAAGCGGACAACCCCTCTGAACCAACAGAGCCAGAGAGAGAGAGAGAGAGAGAGAGCTGGCTTTATCGAGGGAGGAATATTAATGGCGGAGAGAACGTTAGATTCTCCAATAAATACAGAATCTAAAGCGAGAGATCGGAGAGAGGTGTTAGGTCGGAGAGCGGTGAGATTGGAGAGAGGAGCTTTAATGGCTTCTTCTTCTTCTTCTTCTTCTTCTTCAGAGAGCTTGAAATATGAAGAATAATAATAATAAATAATAAATAATAAATAATGTTTGCTGAAACGGTGGAAAATGGAATAGCATTCAACAAAGCAACCCTCTTTACCGAGTTTTTAGACGTAGAAAGTCAATAAAAACACACACGCAGAGATTTCCAGAGAGATTTTGAGAGAGAGAGAGAGATAAGATTTAATATAATATTATATATTATATATATAAATATAAATATAAATATATGTGTATATATATCTAGTTGGATTGTAACTCTTTGTTGGTATTATTACGTTATTATGGTTTTTATTTTACGGGATTTTGCTGTTGCTGCGGAAACGACCACGGACTTGGGTTTTATTACAATACTGCCCTTTTCGCTTTGGATAATGCGGATTGCGAATACATAAATATGTTTTGAATTTTAATGGATAAGATTTTAGCTCGACACGTGGAGGGACGGTCAATAATTATATTTTAAGATACAAAATTACTCGAGAGAAATTATTTATAATTTGATACTTAATTTTAAAAATTAACGGGGAAGTTTATCGTATTATATTTATAGCAATTAAAAAGCTCTATGAAAAAAAAAATCCCTTTAATTTGAATGTAATTTTAACTCATGATTTTATCCAAAAGCAGTTCAATTCTTGTGGGGAGAAATGGTCTAAAAGTCAATTTCATGGGTAAGAATTGGAGTAATTTACCTAATTGTGGCCAATTTCAAAAGCTTGGGATTTTATTTTGATAATTTTGGTGTTTGCTTAGTCTCAAATCTTTTCCAATTGATATTTCTGGTCACCCAAAAACCTAATATTTTAGGTACCCAAAAAAAAAAAGAGTCTTCATTGTCTGCACAAAAAATGTTATCCCTTCAATAGTGTCCTTTGTTCCACACCTACTTATTTCTTTGTTATTTTGTATTTATTTTTAAATTAAGTTGACCAAACCCTATAATCCATATCATGCTTTTAAAAAAATTAATAATTAATAATGCCATATGGATAAGCATAGATGGTAGACCCCACAAAGATTCAAAATATTTCAGCTACTAATTAATAATTATTAAATAGTGGAAATTGAGTCACCAATAACAATCTATGTCTACATTATCCAATGCAAGCAATGCTTGAATATACTTGTAGTGATTTTGGCCTATTGATTATTATAATTAGGAAATGCTTGTACAACTGTCCTAGGTAATCTTATAAATTAATCAATTGTTAACTAATTAAATTAAGGACACGTTTTCTAATTTATATTTAAAACAAATAATGACAAAATGCAACAAAAGTTCCTCGGTATGTCGAGGAAAAGTTGGTATAATCCAAAATTACATTACTTTTAGATTTGCTAAACACAAATAAGAATACAATTAATAAACACAAGTGTCTTGCCCATTTACTTCAATAATCGAAAAAATATATAAAAAAATCGGTTATGTGTTGATCGTGTTTTTATCGGAACTCTATGTTAAGTAAAAAATTTAGCTTTTTAGTATGAAAAACTATTTTTATGTTTAATTAATTATTCAATAATATATATATATATAATTGAGGCTCGAGGTTTTAGCCTTACTCGCCTGTAACATCGTCTTAACAGAACATTCGGGCATTTTGCTTGTCCGTGAAACGAAACTCGGGATATCACATCTCGTGATCCTCCTTATAACTATATATAGGGTTGATTTTGTTAACATCAACATCATATTTTTAAGCTAGATAAGGTTAGCATGGTTGTTATTAGTTTAGCCTTTACTCACTAAATATATTGATAAGATTTATAATTTAAATGATTATGAATATAAAATAAGAGCGTGACATTTTATTATCAAACTCCTTGTCAATATCCTTTATTTTAATCCGAATAATTCTTAATTAATCTTATTTTTAAATCAAAATTTCAATATCAGGGATTGGAAAACATTAGTTACATGTCAACAACATGTCCTATTCAATCTCCTATAAAAACGCATTAACTTTTTTCTTTTTGCGATTAGAATTGACCACTCACTAACCTAGATGTTTATTTTTATTATTATTAAGAAATTAAATATTTTTTTATTATATTTTATCTTGACCAAAATTAAAAGAAGAACAAGAAACTAAGCTGTAAAGCTGTTAATTTAGATTTGAAATTAGCCTAAAAAGTAAAAACCTACGATTTGAGCATTGATGCCGCGGAACATTGCATGTCGTGTGTTTTTAATAAAAGTGTTTTCACTAAATAGTGAGAGTGTTCATTAAAAATGACAAAAGATATCAATTTGTGTATAACACTTTGAAAATATATTAGTTATTTAATTATTGGATTAGATCAATATATATTTGATTGTGAGACTCTTGTGTAGTAATTAATATTGTTATATATAAAAAAAATTGTTCCCATATTTTTTTTTTCAAGGTAAATGAACCCAAATATAAACCGTCTTTTGAATGTTTGAATAGTTTCTCATTCGGATACAATTCGGATTCATAGCCCTTGTAATTCTTTTAAAACACAAAATTCAAAACCGGATTTATCCTTTTCCTTTAGATCGGGAACCAATAATCCGGTAGCAAAATTTTCCGAACCCAATAATAATAATAGCTCTGAATATACCTAAAAAAATATAAAGTTTAGACTAACCTTCAGGTTTCGCTTGTATTAACAAGATTAATAGCAATCGAAGAGTCGAAATGTTTTAATAAACGATAAGTTTTGTTTTCCGCAAAATTATAATTTTCCGTCATCTAATCACGAAGTGAGAGAAGGACAAGGGCATTTGTGCCAAAATGTTAAAATTTAAAGGATAAAAAACACTAAAACTAAAGTTCAGATACATTACTTCAATTTATGCAATCATTTACTCTATAACTTTTTTTTTACTCCCTCAGTAATTAAAAAAAAAGTGAAATAAAAAAAAGGTGATTGGATAGCGTGAGAGGCGGTGAATTATGCGGCTGCTCGACCACGCTACGTTCTCTGTCCCTCTCATCCTTTCTGAGTTTCTTCATACATTTTTTTTTTACTTTTTTTTTATTGAAACACTTTTTATTTTAATTATTTATCATCACGTATTATTGTGTTTTTCGTTCCCTTATTTAATAATGCCATATCCTTTTCATTTATTTCACGTCACGTTCATATTCATTTATTTTACCCATCTCATATTTTCATTTTTTTGGCTATGTACAAATTTAAGGGTTTAAATTCACACAAGGTATATACATATAATATATAATGATATATGATATATCACTATATATATATATATATATATATATATATATAAACATATAAGATAGTGTGTAGTTTAAATTGAAACTGCTTTATTACGTTTTTACATTGTATTTAACGAATTTCAATTGCGCTTATTTCAGTTTTTATATAATTATCTTATGTTATCTAGCATTATCTATAATTAAATTATTAGATATGTAACGTAGGTCATATAGTGTATATAAATGATTTATTGTCGGATAATGTTTATATCTTTTTTACATGATACTCCATGCTTGATATCTAAATCATTATATGTTTGTCACTATATATATAATTCAATACGCTATATTTGCTAATAATATTAGTGACAAAACATTAGCATAAAATAAAAAACAAGAGATATGATATCATGCCCGTTGGGTCATCTTTTAAAGGCAACAAAACAAAGTCATGATGTTTAATTCGAGCATGTTTCTATGAGACTATACAAAATAGAAACACACCCACCAAAACTTACTTGGTCTTTATTTGAGATTAAAAAAAATGTGATGTAAAAAAAAAAAACTCATCGTTTATGCATGTGTTACTATTTTAAGAAGGTTACTAAAATATATATAAGCATCAATCAAAATAGAATTTTTAGTACACACAATAAAAAGAATACTAAGTCTCTTCGAGTAAAGACGAAAAAATGCAACATTCTAGGCAGATTATAAGCAAAAATATTCATAGATCTGAACACGATTCAGATTCAGAAACACATTTGAAAAAATTGTTGACAACTTCGAATAATCTGAGAACAAGACATGAAAACTTAACAGACTACTTTCAAAAAATAAATTGTTCACAAAATCTAAATTAACAGTTGTTTTAGTTTTTTCTCTTTATTCGAGAGAGATTCTTTAAAACTTAGAATTTCGACTTCACAAATCAAAAAATTGGCACATAGAAAGTCGCGGCAATTGCTCTAATGAAATCTCTATGAGCATGTCACCACACACAATTATATCAAATAAATTGGTTCTAATAATGCACAAGTGCTCAATTGACTACGCAAACGAACCAAAAGGCGACGCCAAAGCAAAACGGGCATTAGCCTCTACGCCTGTATAACGTGATTTAAATTGGACCGTTCGTTTTCTTTTAATCCGATGGCCGAGCTCATTTCTCATCAAAATCTTTTAGAATTCTAAAGGGTTAATGACGGTAAAAATACCTAAAGTTTAGTAAAAGAACCCCTCGGGTACTCAAAGTTTAAAAATGGTGGCAAAAATACCCAAAGTCATGTTTGGAGAGTTGATCACTTCATTATTGTAACGCCATTAACTTACCCATTAACTCTGACCACGTGGAAAAATCTGTTTCGTTAAGTGTAATCATTAGGGGTTCAATTAATTGTATTAAATATTATTACTTAGGGGTTTAATTTGTTGTTTTCTCATAAATGAGGCTTATGCGGACTCGTCAACGTGGAAAAAGTTATTCTGTCGGCAACCCACGTTTGTCCGTGTGGACAGAGTTAACAAGTAAATTAACGGTGTTAAGAGATTGGAGTGGTCAACTCCCCAAATATAACTTTAGGTATTTTTACTACTATTTTTAAACTTTGAGTACCCGAAGGGTTCTTTGACCAAACTTTAGGTATTTTTACCATGTTTAACCCAATTCTAAAAGTGAATTAAACACAAATTTGACAAAAAGGAGGAGTGGCATGCATGTAATTATGACGAAATCAAGGCCCATTCTAGCGTGACGTGGCAAATTGGATAAAATCAGGGGAGACAAGAGTGGCCTTTATTAAATGCATTTGCACTTTTTATTTTATTATGTCATCTCTTACCTATACTTATAATACAACTATATAACATTTAATTTCATTTATTTATATATAATATATTATATATATACATCTATAGATACACATATCTTGGAGTTGGAGTTGTAGTTGATGTCCCATGTGCCTCGTAGGCTCATCCTATGTTATCCGATTCCTTCCTTGTTTTTGTTCCAATTTTCCACCCCAGCTTTCGTGGGACCCACGCGCCAAACCCACCGCTGCCACCTCACGTGATCGGTGCTCTGTCATTGGCCCACCTTGCCACGTGGCATGTCTGTCTCTTTCCCACTAAATTGCTTCTCGCCGACTCGGATTGTATTACTATTACATTACCTTAGGAATATATTTCAGTAATTAAGTTAATTGTGACATAAATATTTATATCTTAATATAAATTTTGTAATAGGATTAAAATTTTCAATTTATATTATTATATATATATAATTTACTTCATAAGAAAACAAAACATTAAATATTCATGGCTCTATCTAAATTAAATGATAAGTAAGATTAAAGTAGGATTAGCCGACAGTACACCTTTGATATTTTCTTCCATTATTATAAAGAAGAAAAGTCTTATTATATATATATATAGTTTGATTTAATTAATATAATAGATTAAGCGAAACATAGGCACGCGGATGGTCACGCACGTTCCTAAACGTGTATTAGTTAAATAAATAAAATATGGGGCATGGCTGTAAATTTCGTGCTTATCCATGTCGTTCTCGCACTCGAATAAAAAATAGAGGCATGGTATGCCACAATTAAAAACTTTACTCATTTATCGCAAACAACGTGTGTCACGTATGCATGATATTAAATTTAATCAATTAGTTATTATTATGGATAATTATCAACAATGCCCTTGAATTTTGTAGTTTGTGCATTTTACTATCTATATCTTTTCTTTTAAATACTAATATAAAATTTATTAGTTTTCCAGAGAGTATGCCCAGTTACGAGATTATTTTTTATGTTAGTAAAAAGAGTGTTACGTACGAGTTATTATTTTTTTATTATTTATTAAGTTAGTAAAAAGAGTGTTACGTACAAGTTAATATTTTTTTGTTTTGTTTTCGGACACGGAGGGAGCAATGTGTAATGTTTGAATTAATAAGAGGCATGAGTGGCAAAAACTGAACTTTTAGAAGGACCTGAGTGCAAAAAGTAGTGATAATTATTGCATGAGATTTGATTGAAGGAAAACACGGGATTTCCCGTGCCACACCGTTTCTTTGACAAGAATTCTAGTATATTCCATGGATTTCTTTTATTTTTTGTTTTAATTTAATTTTTGGGGTCAAAGATTGGAAAACGTGGAGGAACAGGGAAAAAGGAACCAAATAGATAAATAAAATAAGGGATAATAGCGGCATAAGTCTTCAACATTTACTCAATTGGGGCGGGATAGCCCCAACCCCATTTAATAGCGGTATAAGTATCAAAAAATGATTTCCGTCCATATTTGACTAACGGAAGTAGTCAACGTTTGCGTGGTCAGCTTCTCATCAACATGGACGCCCGTAATCCAACATGTCACCATACACGTCATCCTCGCGTCATCAAATTTAATGCAATCGTCATTAATTTTGCATTAAATTTGATGACGCGAGGATGACATGTATGGTGACATGTCGGATTACGTGGCGTCCACATTGACGAGAAGCTGACCACGCAAACGTTGACTACTTCTGTTAGTCAAATATGGACGGAAATCATCTTTTAGTACTTATACCGCTATTAAATGAGGTTGGGGCTATGTCGCCTCAGTTGAGTAAAAGTTGAAGACTTATGCCGCTATTATCCCATAAAATAATAAATATGTAAAAACAGGTGGCAGTGGGGCCCATGAGAGGGGGGGTTTATCCAGTGAGGAAGTGGTGAATGCGTGTAGGGGTGGGCGGATGGTGTGGGTCCTCTCACACGTGTGGGTCCCATTTTTCTTCCTTTTGCTCCTTCGAATGTTCCACCCCTCTTATCCCTTCTCTTTCTCTCCCTATTTACAATATATTTATAATATATATTATCGAATTAAAATAATTAAAAAAAAATTGTATACTGTTGTTATAGATTCATACGAACTTTGAATTTTGGAAGTAGACGAGGTTTTTTATATGTATAGAAAAAATTGTCATCAAAGACTACCTCTGTAAATACGAAAGTTCGGATTCGGGCTTTGATATTTACCGGAACAAAAATTTTGATTCTGAATTTTATAATTGATTATTTAAGAAAAATATATGTCAACTTTTTGTAAATTTGAATCGTTTGAATACTAAAATAAATGAAATATTATGAAAATTTAAATTCATAATTATAATATTCCAATTCTAAATTTAATCACAAGTTATGAATTTATATAATAAGTAAATTGGCTAAACTCAATTATTCTAATAGATAAAAATAGACATTTGCTTACCTTAATAACATATTTTTCTATATATGAAATATTTGAATGTTCAAAGCAACTAGGTTTTATTTTTCTAAAATTTCTAATGAGGACAAGACTTTGTATATTGTGCAAACCATGGTTTCGATTTTCGCGATAATAGAGCGATAATCGAGCGATTTATCGCTGAAAACAACTTCTCGGTAACTTATCTCCTCTAATCGTTATCTTTTTATACTTATCGCGATTTTTCGATTCGAAAAGCAAGTCACTTATCTCTCAAACTTATCAAGTGTATTTTCTCTAAAAGCAAGCTACTTTTCGGTAAAAAACGATAAGTCAACCCTGGTATAAATTTTTATTTTTTTGCGGCAAAAGTTCCAACTTCTTTTAATTTCAAAATTTAAATGTATTTTTAGGGTTTTTTTTAGTAGATCTTTAGTGTTTTGATGTTTAAATGTTGTATATGTATGAATCATGTCAATTTTTCACATTTTTATTCTATATTTGTATTAGTTACTTAGAAAGCTATTAGGTTGAATGAAAATTAAACTTTGAGTTTCATATTAGTTTAATTGTACATTTTACGTTTTGAATCAAATGTTGTTGTTGAAATTGATTTTTTTTTTAAAGTATATGATGGAATATAGATGAATCAAGATGGTTTGCGTGATTTTTATTGATTTTTTGCAGATTTGGGTTAAATTTAAGGGTTTATGCAAATTATTTCTAATTGCGACAAAAATACCAATTATTCTACAAATAGTGAATTTGAGATATATTTTAATTTTTTTTTCCTGTAATTTCATTTTGTAACATTGTATATAATTAGGAAACTGTTAGTTTGACATAATTATTTTTGTAATTGATGTCTTTTTGAATTATGACCTTATTGTGGCAAAAGTACATATTTTGGAAATTAGTTAAGTTAAGCTAGCTAGTCTATTTTTTTTATGTAAAATCATTTTATAACATTGTATATAACTTATAAAATGTGAGGTTGACATAATTATTTCTAATTCAACGTTTTCTCGAATTGCAACCTTACTGCGGGAAAAGTAAATTTTGTTTTTGAAATTGGTCAAATTGAGCTATTTCTTTGGTTTTTTATATGTAACTTCATTTTGTAACATTGTATATAATTCTGATACTGTGATTTTGACATAATTTGTTTTGTAATTTCACGTTTCTCAATTATTAAGGAAAATATACATTTAGTATTTTATGTTATAAAAAATATTTTATGTATGATAATATATATGAAAATATTTTATAAATAATCGATTAATCCATCGATAAGTTCGATAAGTTTCGGTAACGGCAAACGATAAATTTTATAGGTTTTCCATCGACAAACGATTACTCCGTCGATAACGGCAAACGATTTATCGGCAAAAACGGCATTCAAATCCTTGGTGCAAACTCTATCTTGGATAGTTAAGTTGTTTGCTTAAATAGCAAGGAAATGGGAATGTGAAACAAAATTATTAGTTTGATTTGATCCTAACCTTATCCCTTATGTATCAAAGTATTCGAATTCTATCCTTTGAATTTTAAATTGGTATAAAATCAAAAGTAGTATATTACTAATCAACTTCCTTAGAATTTGGCCTTCCAAAGACAAGAGTCAATCAAATTTGGTACGAAGTATTATTTAATTATGAGTATAAAAAACATTATAATAAACTCTCAACTATTGATCTTATCCTAATTATACTAGAAGTGACATAATATATTCTAATGCTAATAACAACATAAGCATTTATCATATTTGATTTTTTAAGTGATATAAACTCAAATTTATGTCTATGATCAAAGTTCTCATACGTTTTTTTTTTCTTTCTAAATTCTATTTATTATTTTCCAATCGATGTAAAAATATATCAAATTTTAGACATGTGTTAATTTTATAAATGTCAATACATTTTTAATTTCTATTTCTGAAACAGACGGAACTTAAATAAAAACAGAAAATGAAACTAAAAAGAAAGTAAAAATTTGATCGTAAAAAGAAATAGATTTTTATGTCACCCATAAAATTAAAGTAACAAATATTTATGCCTCTATATAATATATTTTATGATTAAGAAAGTTTTGCTATTTAAATAAATTTTGAAGTAGTTTACATAAAATTATTTTCTCTTAGCATGTTCCAAATTACATTACATTAAACTTTCCAAAGAACTTGTCTTTCACTCCAACTATTTATTTTTCCAAGTATTTCTTATTAAAGTTGACATTATTATAGCCTTATTCAACATTTCTATGAGGTTTCTTTTTATTTTTTCTCTTTGAATCCACGACTCATATTGACTCATTCTGCACTCGATATTATTCAACCTACTATACAAGGTATTTATTTTATATAAGTTCAAATATATTAAATTTATGCTATTGTCACACAAAATTATCATTATATTATGCCTTGATAAACTTTGTCATGAAGTATCTTCATGGTAAAGTTTATAGTAGACTATCATAGATTTAAACTAGCGCTCAGAGTACTCTATTAATACGTGTATTTATTAAAGCTTTGATTGCGAAAATTACATAGTACAATATGAAACCGTCAAATATTAAAGACTTGAAGAGTAATGTGTCAATATTTTTAGTTATATAATAAACCATTCCACAACTCTTGCAATTACGTATCAGAACAAATGAGTCATATGCATAGTTCCTATAACGCTGTAAAATAACTAGTGATTATGAAGTTAATAATGACGAAGACCCTATCTTGCATCTTACAACTAAAATGTTGATAATCTATCAACGATTTAATTTATATAAATGTCTTATCACAATGTCTTTCATTCAATTGAATGCCCCGTCAATACGGCAGAGTATGTCATGGGAATAGCTGCCACTGGTGTTTATTGGTGCACGAGGGCGCAATAGACCAACAACAAAAAGGGCAATACTATCACAACATATCACATCTGAATTAACAAAACAAATAAAAAGACGTTTACGATTGAAGATGATCACACGTATGAGCTAACCAGATAGACAACACGAATTGAAAACGGAGCAAACTCTATACACAACGGAATAAGAAAAATAATTATTATATGTGTATTGAATCAATTCTTGTCATACAAAGGCCCCAAAGTTTCACAAAAGAAAGTTAGATCTTGGAATAAGACAATGAAATAAACTTTGACTTTTGTTATATATAAAAAAATGCTTAAAGTACTTACCATTAGCTGAAGTGGATTTGTAATGAAGTAAAAAGGCTCACGCCCCGTTGTACGAAATATGTCATAAAAGCAAGAACCCATATTTCTCGATATTTATATATTTGCAAAATGCATCATTATGCCTCAAAACATTTTGGAGAGGTGAACCTAACAATCTGTTTTCATGGTGTCTTTTAAATTTTTGAAAGTAGAATCTAAGGATCTGTTTTGATGATTTCTTTTGCACTATATTAGTTCTAAACAAATTCTTATTAATGTATCTTATCCATAAGATTAAATAATATTTAATTTTTTATATTTATAAATCAAATATAATATCAAACATTCCTAAAAAAAAGAGTAATAGACTTAAAGGCTTAAATAGTATCTTATCTACTTACTCTTTAATTGTAAAATGCAATTTATTGTAGGAGCTATTTAGTATTTGTCATAGCATTGTTTTTATGATAACGTATAACTCTTGCAATACCGTATTACATGCTAAAAAAAGCCACGTAGTAATGATTCACTAAAACCTTGAAAAGGATTGGACCGACCCTGCGTTATTCTTTACATTATCTCTCATATTTATCTCAAATCTTTGTCACCTAAATTTCTCTCAACTTCATTTCTTGTATTTATTAATATCAATATATCACTCGACAACATACACCTAACATAATAGGTATAGTATACAATATTATATTATCAATGATTCTTTTCTCTTCAAGTGTGATAAATAATTTAGCTTGACGGGTAAGATTTTATTCTCACATGCTCACAAATAAATTCGTTCAATTAATTGCTTTCAAGGAATACTATTTTTACTTACACCTTTTAACATTAATTGTTTTAAGGGAAATTTGGAAGAATATTTTATCTCTTTCTAATGAATCATTTTGATCAATGCCCTCTTGATTTTTTTTCTTCTTCATTTGAGAGTCAATAGGCATGCAATTAATTAAAAAATTGAATAAACCAATATCAAGCAAAATATCAAAAGAGTTTGAGAACAAGTATTATAATTTACATCGATCTTGTTATATTTTTACACTAGTTTTTCATGCCTTGAAAATAAAGATAAAATTGAAGCTAGCTATTTACTTTCAAACAGACTTGAGCCCAACTAATAAAGCCAAGCTAGTATATTTACTTTCAAATTATATTTATATATATATATAAATATATTGGTATATTTATGAACAAATACTTTGTATTTGTTTCCAAGTAAGACCCCTCCCTCGTCCATGACTATATCATACATTCGAGTTTTTATTTATGTTCATACGCAATTCTCGCGTTAATTTTCAACAAAATTCTGATTTTCAACTTTGCTCCTCAGGCCAAAACTCGTGTTTCATTTACAAATTTAGTACCATAAAATCGGTTAAAATTTTTGCGCGCCCTTTTGTATTGTCTTTATACTATATTTTGTCTCTTTATCAACGGTATCAAATAATTTAACAATTTTTTTTCACCGGGACAAAACACAAAAGTACCAAATGAAGAGTTACATAAGGATAAAAATACATTTCGAACTTAAAAGCACATAATACACATATAAATATCTGCAAAATATTTGTCGAATATTGTAAGATATTCTAAAGTGATCACACTTAAAAAATATTTATGGCTATTTTGACTTTACGAAAGAATTAGGAATATGTATAATGGGTGTGTATGTATATTCCAAAAAGGTTTTACCAAACACGAAGCATTGTAATTACTCATTAGGGTTTTGACAAGCTTTACGTACCAAACGGGATTATTAATTGACCATCTAATTAGTGAAGAAAGTCAATTTTGATGGTGATAGTGGATTTGGTGTCGTTTCCCTCTTAAATTTATCAACCTAACACACTTCTGACCTACCAAATGTTATACACAATAAACACTAAGATATCGTTATAGATAGAGGATAATTGTGGGATAAATTCATGTTAATGCGTAAAATGTCTTTAATATAGAGCTCGATTCATGGTTCGGGTCCTAAGTTGGACTCGATCGACAGTGGATAATCCGATGCAGAGTCAACGTGGATTGACTGATGATCGTTAAAACTGGAGGCGAGTCATTCGCCGTTGGCGAGCCTGTGGGCTGTTCTTGGCGATCCTTGATGAACTTTCCTGCTTTGCGAGCTCCTCGTCTAGGCGAATTCCTTGTGTTGGCGATGCTCCGGGGTGTTTTTGATGATTCATCGTGATTTTCCTTTCTTGGCAAGCTCCTATGGCGAGGGAGGACTTGCAAAAAAAGGTAGATCGGGCCCGAACCCCGTCGCTTATGGTTGGGCGAGGCTGCCTACGTATCTCAGTTTAAGAGAATCAGGTCCCACGTAGTTAATGGTTAGTAAAAGGTGGATGAATGACGATATGGTGGTTTGGCTCGTTGGAGAAGCCGATGTTGGAGGTGCGGGGGTGACCTTCGCCAGTGGCGAGGGTATTATCAGCAAGGGTGTCGTAGTACGGCGCAGCTGTAGGAGAGCTCCTGTGGTGAGGGCCTTGAAGGCGAGGATAGTCGTGGTCAATTCCCGGACAATATTAGACTAAGCGTATGACTATGTCGAACAACTCCTTTCAGGCTAACTCAATCCCTTGACAAGTCTCAGCTTTATTCGATCACTCCTGTCGAGCCTTTGATGGTGGCGAAGGCGCTGACCTTGGCGAGGATCATGAGGGGGCGATTTTCTAGAGAGAGAAAGAAGAGAGAGAAACTCTGGAGAAAGCTGTGTGAGATTGTGTTGAATGAGGGGGAGAATGGTCTTATTTATAGATAATTGAGGTAACAACTTTTCTCCGAATCAGGGGAAATCAATTCTCATTAATTGCACAAGGGGGCCACGAATTTGGCCTTGCCGCGACTCCTTGTCGTGGTGAGGGCATCATCGGTGCTCCATAGCTTGCCTGTAGTGTCTTCCGGGTGTCCGCGATCTTGTATGTTGAGTCCGGGGGAATCTAGAGGACTTCTCGTAGAATTTCATAAGCTCGGATCTCCTCGTCGTGTGCAATTATTATGAGTTACAAGGGACCTCATCAAGGGACGTCGTTGAGAGGTTGGGAGACCTCGTTAGGACGCTCGTTGGGGGACCTTGTCGGGAGGCTCGCCGGGAGACCTTGTCAGGAGGTACCTTTTTGATCAAGAGCTTTGTCTTCTTCGTCTTTTTGGCTCCGGGCCTCGCCAAATAGATTGGGTCTTGGGCCTTTGGTCTCCGACTTTCACTAATAGGCTTTGACTTTTGTCAATGAAGCTCAATTTTTATATGTCTCAAAAAATACACATACAGTTACTATGGGATGATTTTTTTGAATTTTTTTTTATAAATATAAACAAGAATTGTTAACTATATAAACCAAACAGAATCATACACTCTTTCTAAGAACTTCCCCTAAACTGCATGTCATTTTTTACTACTCTTGTCGTTTGGGCCTTGTTTGTGGGCTTCATAATCTAATAGTTTCCGTTGATGTTGAAAAGGAGCGGCATACTCTCAAAAGTAATTGGCGGATTAAGTTGTTAATGTTGAAAAAAATCGTGTTTTCAAGTACCAAAAAAGTAGTATCGTCTTGTGATATCTCATAGTTGTAAGTATTTGTAAACACGATTTCAAAAATAGTAAGCCATGATATAATTTCACTAATTGAACAACATAATTAAAAGAAAAAAGAAAAATAGTAATTAGTTTCAAAACAATTAATTAAATACACTAATTGCTATACATAAAATGTTTTTTATTAATCAATTACATATACTATTTAAGTCATTATATTCTCGTAATTTTATCAAAAGTCAACTCCTAAATCATTTCGTGCCTTGTGTTTGAATCCAGATAGCCACCCCGGCCTGAAATGATTTTTCTCTTTAATCGTATTAAACCACTATTTAATCGCGTTACGAAAGTCCGCTCAAAGGTGTCGTAACCGGCTCGTTTCTCGTGTCTTGATTGTCGTCCTCTGAATAAGTTTCATACGACACTGAAACTCAAGAAACGACGGGATACCCAAAGTGAAATATCCATGACGAAAACCGTGACGTCACTAGATACGTAATTTGGACACTGACATGTTACCAACCAAACCATCAATTCAAGTTCAAACCATCGAAAAATCGCTTCTTGTTGGTCGGAGAAGCGCAATTCTCGCCCGTCTCCGACGATGCCCGGCCCCGGCCCGCACATGATGTACGCGATGAGCTCCGGTACTGCGATGACGGCGCTCTCCGGCGGACGGTTCGGGCTGCACCACACGCTCTTCTACGCCGTCAACGCCTTCTTCGGGCCCGACCTCGGCTCCTTCGCCGAGTGGCTCGGCTCCCTCCCCGGCTCCGCGGCTGCTGCCGGGCTCGGCTCGGCTCTGGCCGAGGCCGTGCACGACCCGCTCTACTACGTGGTGGTTCTGGGCCTCCCTCTCTGCTTCCTATACTCTCGCCTCTCCGCGTTTCTGCTCCGAAGCTCCGTTCTCCACTCTGGCTCGCGGGTCAGTCGATATATATATATATATAATATAAATTTTGCTTTCTGGGGTTGTTTGATTTGTTCGCTGGATTCTTGGGTCAGGCTTCGATTTGGGTGTTTTTTTTTTTAATAATTGATCTGGGTTTTGGGGAACGTGTCGGATTTTGTCACTGAATTTTGAGGTTGTTTGTCTTGTCATCGACTCATCGTTTTTTTTTTATATTATAAATAAAATAAAGTTGAGAACTTGAATTGCTAGGAGATAATGACGATGAGCTATGTGGATTGTGGAAGATCAAATCTATATATATATAAAAGCAAAATAACTTCAGTCCTTAAAAACTACGTTTTAAACCCCATTCTATTTTCTCCTTTTTTTGAATTTTTTTTAATTAAAAAAAAAAAACCTCGCTGGGCGCCTTGTTTCAAATTCGTTGGAAGAGAGGCACCTTCTCATCGTACCCCTCGGAAGAGAAGCATCTCCTCTCTCCCTCAACTCCTCCGTTCGTCGTCTCCCTTCAAAGGAAAAAAAAAAAAACCGCCGATCGCTCAAAGATCACCACCTTTGACTTAGAAACGCTGTAACTGGATGCAAGAGTTTGGAAGATCTCTTCCTCTCATCTCTCCAGACTCTGTCTAGCCCACTTTATAATCCCATTCCAAGAGAATCATTCCTCTTCAATAATAAAACTTCCGTTCGAAGAGAAGCATCACATTTCCTACGATAGGTCGCCTCTCTTCAACTTCGCTTGCCGCCTCTTCTCTCACTCCCTCTCAAAAGTCGTCATCCTTGCTTCAATTGTACAACCAGCCGTTCTCAAGATCAGGTTTTGCTGTTGAGTTTTCTCTCTTGCTCTCTCTTTCATTTCATCTCTTGCAATTGGGGGTTCATCATCTCTCTCTATATATATCTTCAAGTGCAGATTGTTATAATTTCAAAATTTTAATTGTATATTTTTGTTACAGAGGACTTTGTGTGATTATTTAGAGAATAATATCAAGGTATTTCCTGGGGATGCTTCGAATTCGTTCTCTGACAAGTTCATGACAATGATTTTCAATCAAGAACTTTGTTGATGTTTTTTGATATACTCTTGTAGGTTCATTCATCCGATTGTGTACGGCGAGTACCCGAGAAACATAGTGGGAAAAAGGCTACCAAAGTTCACGGAAGAGGAGGTTAAGATGGTGAAGGGGTCAATGGACTTTCCTCAACGTAAAGTTAGTTTGTTCATTTTTTGTTAATCTATTTTCCCTTAGTTTCTGATTATGCAATGTTTTAGGGCATTAAGATTAGATTGGATTTGGTTTTAGGGTGATATGATGATTGAATTAGATTTCGGAGATTCCAACTAATCGAGTACTCTCATGACGCACATTCTCCCGATGACGTTCGAAGGCGAGTTTAGAATCCATCGTCACGGCGATCCTCTTGCCTCCTTCAAGTTATTCTCCAAGTTTTTCTTCATTTTTTTTTATCATTTTTGAATCACTTTGAGTGACCGTTTTAAACGTTAAAGTATTAATATTCTCAATTTAGAAATTCAAAGAATTGATATAGATGTTGAATGAATAAGTGTCCGCCTTTGGATCTATAGTTGTTTTCTTGATTTTTTTCCACTCACAATGTTTTTTCCTTTGCAGCAAGTTCTACTCTGAGCTTCTTTTCCGGTGTTCGGTTCGATTTTTTTGCTTGAATTGTGTTATTGTTATGCTAATGAATTTAAGTTGATTTTAGGGTTCTGATTCCTTTTTGGTTGTTGTTTAGATTGGAACTTCACAAAGTCGGAGCCAATAAGTGGGCTTTTCGGTCTATTGATGGATTTGAAGGCATTTCTTTTGGTAACATATTATAACTGCACTTTTCCAAGATTATCTTGCATATTGATCTCTTATCATTCAAGGTTTGAATTCTCGGGTTTTATGTTTTGTCATGAAATTTGGATCTGTGAAAAATAATATAATTTCCTACTTGGTATTTCCAATACAGGTATGTAATTTTTTAAATGCTTAACATTTAATATCAATAACTTACACAAATTTGACATTTATCTCAATAACTAACTTTTCACGATATGTGTGTGTGTGTGTTTTTCCGAGCCGTTTAGGAGATTTGATCGATTAGTTTTACTCATAGTTTTACTATTACAGTTTGATGATATTGCTATTTGATTTTTTGAAGAGTATGGATTCATAGATACTTTATTATTTGTAATTCTTGGTTCTGGTTTTTATTGATAGAAACTCTTACACTCTAAGCACGTTAAAGTGAAGAGTTTCCAATGATACCAGATGCACGAATGGAACATGCAAGAGTAGGCTTATAGATACGAGTCTTTCGATCCAGTTATTCCGATATGAGACAAAAAGCAGATGAAAAACCAACGTGTCTTCATTCTGTTTTCACAATTATACATTTTTAGTGCAGTTACATATAGGCAATTTATATTTTCCCACATGCAGATCTGTTCTTTTAATTTTTCTGAATCATGATTTAGATATTAAAGTTTTTGATGACTCGATATTCGAAGTAATGCTTAAGTATTAAAGGTCAGACTTCGTTCAAGTGTTCAATATCAAATTTATTTTTTTAATATCTGTTTTTTCTTCTTGAATTTTACAGATTAGGAAGATAAATGAAGAATGATATCGACAAAAAAGTTATACAAATTTGTCGTCTCTCTGTAAGTTTCTTACGTCAATCACAACTTCTTGATAATTTTTCTCGATCACAATTCAATTTTTTTTGGGGTTACAGGGTCACAACTTTTGAATAAGTTTCTGACAATGGAATTTCATATTAATTTTTTTGATTTTTATATAGAAATGTATTCATGTCGCATAACGATAAAAGTAATTTATATATCAAAATATAATGCCTCAAATGATTTTTATATAAAAATAATTTATTGAATTAATGCCTTTAGATCTGCCCTTCTGCCCTGGTCTTTGTGTGAAGTTAAAAATTGAGTGGTTGATTTTAAGAACCATGTATTATGTAGAAATGTATTCATGGTTTTGTATAGCTACATATATAAGAAATTTTATGTTAGTTAAGTAACCAGGTCTATTTTTACATGTCGTCTCTCAAATTTAAAAACGATTATGTGTAATTTTATGATTTTAGTGATGGATTTATGATTTGAGAGGCAGTTTTTCTTTTTGGATCTGTTAGTTACTTATTTCTTTTCTTCTTTCTGGCAAAGCCCCTTCGAGAAACCACGGTCTGTCTTCAAATACGCAGCCTTTACAACTGGCTCCTTTCGAACACACCAAAAAAAGATGAAGACGATGTGTAACTGTTACCCTTTCATTAGAACTTCTTGAACACTTATATTTTTTATGGTCTTTGCTCTCTTTGTAATTTTCAGTTTTCTGCTCTTTTTGTTGTGGTGCTACCGTCGACGAAAAGAAAAGCTTCACTATGAACAATAATGGATTCTGATAGAGACAACTTCGGACTTAGACCTGAGTATGCAAAAGATAAAGACCAGACCCGAGTATATTGTTCTTTACAACAAGAATATACCGGTACGTTTTTCTTACACAAATTAATTGCTACCCTTTCATTGGAACTTCTTGAACACTTTCAGTTTTTATGGTCTTTGCTCTTTTTGTAATTTTTCAGTTTTCCGCTCTTTTTCTTGTGGTGCAACAGTCGACGAAAAGAAAAGCTTCACTATGAACAACAATGACGTATGATAGAGACAACTTCAGACTTAGACCTGAGTATGCAAAAGATAAAGACCGGACCTAAGTATTTTTTTTTAAATAATCTCCGCCTATGTATATGCAGTTTTTGCTTGAAATGATTTCTAAATTCCCTTCATTTTTTCGCAAATACTTAGGGTTGATTATATTGTTCTCTCAAGTGTTGGTCGTGATGACATTCCCGATGACGGAAGCATGCATTTTGAAAAGACCGTTAAACCATTGAAGGTAGCTTATATGTCTCCTTAATTCATGTGATCTATGACATACTAAATCACAAAAACCACATAATAAATCATATGGTGTTTGGGTTCCTCAGGTTTTCTTAGTGTCGATATTGTAAAATAACACCACATAATACCGAATTAACGATTTTTTTTTTCGTATGATATTTGTTTTTGACCCATGCAAAAGTGATTATTTCAAACCATTTTAATTCCAAAGAAAAGGCCAAATCTCTGGTGCGTAAGAATAAAAACGTTTCAATGTTTTTGTTATTCTTTTGTTTTTCTCCAGATATTAATAAATGGCAGGTAACCTTCGTATTTTGTTTGCGTTATAATAATGTTTTGTGCATTATTTTTTACCAAAGTTCTTGATACAATTTATGTCTGACAAATTGAGACAACCTACCATTCGAATAAAATCTCTTCGACAATACTACAAAATTTCTTGAAGCGGAAGGGTTATTGAGATCGGTTACGTTCATAATATGTTAATCTTTATGGTAATTCCTTATTATATTATGTTTGTATGGTTTAGTTTTATTTCTCTTAATATTTTGTGTTCTTTATAGCAATATGTATGTTTCCGGTGTTATTTGTCAGGTTCACTTAGATAAAAATAATATATGAAATTTAGTAGTTAGGTAATATTATCGACACAACTACCTTGAAAAGTATAACACAACTACTGCTCAAATAGGTATATTGTTCTTTGACGGAGGTATATACGTATATTAGAACCATAATTTATCGATTTATTAAAAACCATCCGCGAATCTGCTTTATTTCTTATTCTTATTGCTCTCCGACTACTGATATTCTGAAAACTCTTTAGACTCCGGCGTTTAACGTTTACTCCTACCAATCGACGTAATTACCTCTGCGTGTGTTTGTAAGGTATTTTGCTTTTACAATGATATGATATATAGGTCTTTGTTTAATTATTATAATAGACATGCGATATTTATGATATTTTGGTCTATCTTTTTATCCTTTTTTTCATTTCTATGTTTTCATTATTCTAACTTCTAAGCCATACAATATATTTAAAATTAATGATAGTTTATTGTTGATTATGTATGCATAAGTTTGTATGCATATAATCTATATTAGGGGGATGCACTTTCATAATTGTTTAAAGTGTATGACTAATCAGTCTGAGTGTTGTTGAGAGTGGCAACCCGATTGCCATCATATCACATTATTTTTTCTTCCCATGTTTTGTTTTCTATGTAATATCATGAAAATTTTGTTTTTAAGCTATTTTTATATAGTTTGTTCGTGTTTATAAACGACAATATGATGTACATTTTTAAGTGACAATGTGGGAAATTCATTTGGGATAAAGTATTAAGTTATACATTTCCTTAAATTTTATTTAGAGAAAGACTTAACTATCTGAATCACGATTGTTTAAATTTCTATACATTCATGCTAAAGGAAGCAAGTTGCCATATGTTTTTCAATTCGTAAGTGATGCTATGGTTTATTTTTATTTTATAGTATCAATCAAAAATCTAAAAAAATTGAAAAAAAGAAAAGAAATATAAAGATGCAATGAAAGAAAAAAAAATCTCTTTTGACTCTTTGTATCTAAGATAATTTATAGGACTAATTTTTTATATTAGAAAGAAAAAGTTCTAAACAATTTGGATTATAAATTCTATTCTTTACGTACTTTATTGTTGTTATTAAATATTGAAATTTATCGTTAAATTATTGGTTGTCAAATAAACATGAAACTACTCTTATATTCTTACGATCACGTATTTTGGTCAAATTTTTAACACATATTAGCTCTAAAAATTTTAATTATGTATGCAATGTTTGTGTAAATCTTTCGATTTACATTTACAAAAATTAAAGACAAAAAAAAAAAAAAAACTTTAAAGCTTTCAACAAGGTTTTACATCTAATATTTTTCTAAATCACCGCGCGAGCGCGGTGCCGGTCCACTAGTTGTTAGAATTGTAGTATAATATTAGTGAATAATTAAGTAAAGAATAGTTATTTTTCTTTATATTTTTAATTTTGCAACGATAAAGTAAAGGAGTAACTTGTAAGGAATCCCGATCTCGAAGCACTTGGGATTAGTCCCCAAAATCCGAGGCCTTTATCACGCCGGTCGGACAAAAAAAATTTTGCCGCCAAAAACCCGGACCCGGATTTATCCGGTTCCGGAAAAAAAATCCCAGATAAATCCGTTTCCGGGTTTTTTTTTTTAATTTAGTTTATTTTATTTAATGTTTAGTCCCTCTAATATTTATGTTGTTTAGTTGTTCAAATACAATATTTTGGTACTTATACCTAAGTTCGGTTTTATAAATAATAAAAGTTTAAATTCTTAAGTTATTTATGTGTTTGAATATTTATTTAGAAACAAACATGAATTAAATAAAAATTAAAGTATACAACGAAAAATAAAAATAAAAATGCGTTTTTATTCAACAAAACAAACTCAAGATCGGATTCGGATTCGGATGGGAACGTACAAGTACAACGGTAAAACAATACAATACAAGTTACAAAGGCGTAATACAACAAGAAAAAAGAACAACTAAGAAGGAATTACACTTGAATATTCGCAAAGTAATTCGCCATTTCTTTGTCCACCATATCGTTTTCTTGTTGTCGTTGGTTGGCCATAATCCAATCTCTCGAAAGCATAAGGATCTCGACCATTCTTGCCGCCGTTGACTTGCGACGAGGCTCTAACAACCTTCCGGCCAATGAGAACGCCGCCTCCGATGATACCGTTGAGACCGGGATTGTGAGAATGTCCCGAGCTAACATGGATAAAACCGGATACTTTGATTGGTTCATGTGCCACCATTTAAGGATGTCAAGGCCTTCATCCGGACACGGTGTTGGAGGAAGGTTGCAGAACCGGGCGTACTCGTCGCCGGATCTGTGACGACGACGTCGACCAGCAACACGAGACCCTGAACTTGTGCTTGCTTGTGAACCCGTTGAAGAAGACGCGACACCGCCGCCTTGCCCGAGGGACGTAAGGTTGTAGAATAACCGGTGATTGTACATGTATGGTGAACCGGCCCCGCGTCCGCCCTATATTGAAAAGAAAAAAAACATTTAGAATGTTAATAAATTAAATGAGTAAATTAAGAAATTAATTGAGTAAATTAAGAAATTAAATAAAACTTATAATAAAAATTACCTGAGTTTGTTGTTGTTGCGGATTCGTTTCATCCATCTGATCTTCAGCCTCGGTAAATCTTCGCTCGTACTCTTGGTAAAGTTCCTTCGTCTTTTGATCCGCGTCGAAGTAATTTTCCGTCATGTAGGGCTCCCCCGTCATATTTTGCATCGCTTGTAAGACATCCTGCAATTGTGAAAGTTTAAGCGTCGGATCTACGATAACCGCGGCACAATATAAAAACGGGAGCCTTTCAGAACTCCAATAAGTCTGGAACTTTGAAATCATAGGAGTTAGTACATTGCTAAATATAGGATTTCTTTTTGCAGTTTCAAAATGACACAAAATATCAAATACAGCGGGCAAAGCTCTTTGAGACGTGGGTGAGTAAACGTGAGATAAATCAATAGTAATTTGATTAAAAAGGTGAAGAAAAGCCTGGAATTGGATAGCGGTTATCCAATCTTCTGCAGTGATGTCTTCGCGGTAGTCGTGCTCCGGGCTGTTGATCCAGTTCGTCAAAAGCTCCTTGTACGGTAGGACAGCATCCAACATCATGTAAGTCGAGTTCCATCGGATCGGCATGTCCGGTTGAAACGTTCTAACCCTGTAATTGTTAGCCCTGCAACAATTTTTCCAAGAAACTGTACGCTGCGTAGATGATCGGATATATATAATAACGTTCCTTATTTTTGCTATACTATCGGAAATAACACTCATACCGGATTGAACAATCAAGTTAATAACATGACATGCACACCTTTGATGAAAATGACTATTCCTAAGATTGGTCAAACTTTCCTTCATTATTTCTACGGCACCGGCATGCGCACTAGCGTTATCTAACGTAATAGAAACAACTCTATCCTTGAGGTTCCAATCCGACAAAACCTCTATGATAGCCTCGGCTAGGTTTACTGATGTGTGCCTAACCCTCATCGGCTTAAAACCTATAATGCGCTTTTCCATACTCCACTGATCATTAATAAAATGAGCTACGACGGTAATATAATCATCATTAGCATGGCCTTTCCAACAATCCGACGTTAAAGAAAATTTGTAAGAAGATCGTTGGAACATTTCTTGTAAATCGGCCCTTTGCTTTTCATAACATTTTAGAATCGTTTCGTGGGTTATATAATACGAGATTTCCCTATAGTTTATCGGCGCCAACTTCATCATCATTTTATTAAAACCTTCGCCCTCAGGCGCCGATATAGGCAAACCATCGCGTATAACCCACTCAGCCAGAGCTTCCCTATATATTTCATCGGATAGACGACTTACCTCTTGCTCCCGCTTTAACCTTTTGCACTGCTCGGCGTGCTTTTGTAGGCAGGAGTTGCCGTTGTTCTTCGGATGGGCCTTGAATTCTTTTCCGCAGTGGATGTGAATTCCGTACCTATCTTCCAAACCGGTGGAGTAGTTGTATCTATACTCGGCCCGGAAATCGTCCTGCCACACCAAACCCGTTAATTTCTTTCGCTTCCTCGGCGGTGGATGTGGGGGCAGACCGCTAGCTTCCAGAACCTCCTCCTCCTCGGCGACGAAGGCGTCATCGCCTTCATTTGGGACGTCCGCCTCGTCGTCCTCATCATCGTCGAGGTCGAGGTCGTTGGAATGGTTCCTCGACCTATTTTCCTAAAAAAAAAGTAATGGAATATTAATATTAATTTAACAATATTAATTTAACAGTATTAATTTAACAATATTAATTTAACAATATTAATATTAATCGTATGAATTTAATTAAATTTCATATAGCTAATTAAAAAAGTTAACAAAATTAAAAATGGTATTTTTTATGTGTGAAAATAATTATCAAGCTCTTTTAGACGGAACTCCCCGAGGTTCCAAGGCCAGATCGACTGGAAAGGATGCTATGATCTCACTTTAGGCCCAAGCTTTTCTAGACAGAACTCCCCGAGGTTCCCAGGCTAGCTTGGAGGAGATTGCAAAGCAAACCTTATTTAAAAACCAATCTTTCTAAGACACCATAATCCAATAAGAACTTTATAATTATTACCACACATACAAATTACATTTTTTTAATTTTTTTAACTTATTTAAGTAACCATTTAAAGTTTAATTAAATTAATATGATTAAATGATTATTAAATCTCAAAAAATTTGTTTTTGATGTGGAAGATCAGTCGGAACCGCAACCACAGAGCATACTAAGACTTTCAAGAGACGTGTGATTAATTAATTAACTAACTAATTTAACTAGTATGATTAAATAATTATTAAATAATTAAACAAATTAGGCAAATATGATTAAATGATTATTAACCAACAAACAACCTCAAGAAAATCGTTTCTGATGTGGAAGATCAGTCGGAACCGCAACCACAGAGCATACTAAGATTTTCAAGAAATAATATTTATCACAAAAATTAATAATTTAATATTTTAATTTATTATCTAACAAATTAATATCACAAATTAAACTAACAAATTAATATCACAAATTAAACTCGATTTTTACCTCGTTTTCGTGGGCTTGATTCGCTTGTTGTTGGTATTGTGCTTGATATTGTTGTTGTTGCTCGTTGCTAAGGCTGTGCCATTCCGGAATTTGTACCTTGATAATTGAGTAAGTTAGTATAAAGACCGCCATGACCTTGAGAAAATAACAATTGTTGGTTCGGCCCGACGCCACCGGCAACATATTGAGGATGTGCTGGTAACGGTTGGCTAGAAGAACCGGGAAGTGGAATATTGTGTTGATTCATAAAACCGACATTATAATTATGTTGACTAAAAGCCGTCCCGCTATTAATCGACCTCGGCGACGGAATAGTAGCCCGTCCTTTTCCTCGGACATCGGGACGTCCTCGAGAACGGTTGTTTCCACTCGACATATTAACGATAAATTAAGCTAGATTAAAACTATATAACACTAATAATAACAACTAAAATAAATACCTAATACTAATAATAATAACAACTAACAATAATAACAACTAAATAAATTAAACTAATAACAACTAAAATACCTAAACAATGTATTAAACTAAAAATAGAGAGTATTTAAATAACTATAAAGTAGCTAAACTATAGACTAAAATCGCAAGTATGAGAGCTTGCGAGAGTTTGGGAGAGATTGAGATGAAGAGAAGATGTTGTGTGAAAAAAATGAGAGTGGGATGAGGTATTTATAGGGAAAATGGTGAAGGAATTCGAGAAAGAGGGTATAATAAAGCCCCAACGGTCATTTTTTGGGGACCCCGAGGCAATTTAGCCGTTGCTCCCAACGGCTTTCTGCACGCTGACGCGTGGCAGGTACTTTTGCCGCAGTCCCTGCAAAAGCTGTCCCCTCTCCAACGGCTCTCTGATCTGAGCCGTTGATCGATTTGATCCAACGGCTCAGATCGAAAGCCGTATTTTTTTTATTTAATTTTAAAAACCCGGAACCGGATCTATCCGGGTCCGGGTTTTTTTCGGACTCGGATAGTTCCGGGTCCGTTTTTTTTTTTTAATGTGGATCCGGGTTTTAAACCGGATCCACATTTCGGGGACTACTTGGGATTGTCGAAAACGGCATTGGCGGAACCGTGATTCAAGATTGAGGGGGACTAATTTGAAATTTTAGAAGAAATTAAGAGGTTGAATTGAAATGAAGATTTTATAAAAATGGCCACTTATTATTGCCAAACCATGGCCACGGACGGAATTAGGGAGCCTGTGAGGAGCCGGCTCCTTTCTCTCGCGTTTTATCTCTCGTGGCCGGAATATCTGGCCATGGCTGGCCAACGGCCGGAAATGACTCCATCTCGCGCGTATTTCGATTACAAAGATCATTTACTCTACAATCCATATTATACTTTTCTCATTCAGTACTAAAATAAGTTTATCTACCAAACTTAAGTTGCAAAATGGCCACTTTATTGTATGAATATAAACCATACTTGTTTGAAGATTGCATTTTTAATTTCGTAATTTATACCGGTAAAAATAACTCTTTTTTTCTTCTTCTTCTTCTTCTTCTTCTTCTTCTTCTTCTTCTTCTTCTTCTTTTGTATTGAGTTGTGATACAGGTTCCTCTGAATAAGAGACAGTCCTTGTTATTGATCTCAGCCGGTTCGTTGTCGCATTTCTTCTTAGATCACTTGTTTGAGGTGATTTTCATCGCCATTGATAATATACTTGCGTGCACTTTGCCCTCTGAACTCTCATTTTAGTGCGAAATAGCCATCCGTTTTAACATTTATTACGAATTGTTATCTGCGGTGCATTTTCGGTTAGAAAAAAAGAATATATTCTGTAAATAAATTGAAAATCCGGGAGGCCAATTGCGGTACGCGAAAATTTCAAGTGGGTAAAGTGCACCAAAATAAAATTTGATAGTGAGTTAACGGTAAATAGCGGCGTAAGTAATTATGTTATGAATCTTGGCGCAGTTTAGTGTTTATGATATTTTATGATGACATTAGTACTTATGAATTATGATAGTCGGTGCAAGTTTAGAGCTTATAGAATTTTTTTGACGGCATAAGTAGCTATGTTGTGATTCTATTCGGACATAAGTAAATTATCTGGGAGGCTAAATTATACAAAGTTTGATAAGGAGTAAAATTGAGTAAATTGGTGCCAATTACACTCATTTTTTTGCTTAATTTTTTGAGTCCATTATTTTCCGCTGTTATCTGCAGGAAAACGGGCATCCGACGATGTACACGTGGATATTGAGCACCGGCTGGTGGAACGGTCGAGCGCCTATTAACCCCGACGCGGTGTTCGTCGTTGGCCTCTTATGTACCTGCTTGCTTGGCGGCTTTATATACATAAACAGGTCTGAATTGCTGCTCTCTTTTCCGAAGCGATCGGCGTCGGCGCTTATGATTCTTAATAAACTGTTTTGAGCTGTAGAGTTAAGCTGTACGACACTGTGAACTCGGTGAAACTCCTGATGACCGTGGGGAGCTTGTACTGCTTATGGTGTGCGAGCCAGATATACTGGGCAAACCCTCGTCGCCCGGCAGTCGGTGAAGAGGCAGATCTCGGAGTCCTCGTGTTCTTGGCTACGTATTTTTGCCTCCCTCATTGTTTTTGTATTTTTTCCATGCACCCAAAAGATAATGAAGAGGAGCAAATACCTCTCTGAGAACAGCTTATATGTTTTAACTGTATATATATATATATATATACACATATATAAAGCTGGTTCATATATTTCTTAAATAAACATAACTATGAAGATAAATTCCTGAAGATTTTGTTTGTATATTCAAGCTCTATAGATTGATGAAATATTAAAATGGATTGGGCAAATTTCGTCCCCAAAACAGTAATTGACTACTTTCTCTCTTGATTTTATCGATTTCGAAGAGACACAATCAAAGGAGAAAAGAGAATTAAGTGTAAAGACAAAAACGAGAGTTTTGCGTAAAGTTGATACGGCCTATTCTTCTTTGTTCCCTCTAGCCGAGTTCTCCTTTTATAGGCGAGGATCTACTTCAGTGGTTTTCTTTCCATCTAGCGAGATCGTGCTGGATTTGATCGACCGTGAGATGGGCTCTTGAACTGACATGAGAGCATTGATCAGTTCTTTTGACTACGAGCCAGATGTTTCTCTAAAGACGCCCATTAGAAAGAGAGATTGTAGGAAAAATTGGGTCCGTTCAAACTCGGTATAAGGTTTTAAATATCGCTTGCCGATGTCGTTTCACACTTTTCATTTTACAGATATATCGCTTGTCGATGTGTATGTCGATGGGTATTCTGATGGATATATCGTTTCGCATATCCTCGAAAAAAGATTTTCGATGGGCATGCCGATGGATATTTAGAAAAGTCAATACCTTGATACTAAATAAAACATAATTTGAATTTGCTCAACTTTTTGGCGAATTACCAACTTAATTTTGAGTTCGGTTCCCGCTGAATTTTCGGGTTGGGCAATTTGCATTGGGCCTTTTGATTAGGCCATGGATCTAAACCAATTGAATTCAGATTAACAAATATGTATTGAATTCAGATTAACCGAAGAAAAGGGTATCACCGTTGTCCATGAAGTCAAGTGCAAAATTTGTGCGAAGGTAAAGACGAGACGTGCATAAGTTTATGGGTAAATGAGGCAAATGCCCATTTGCGACTCAAGGTTTTAAAAAAATGCCCATTTCTAATTATGGTAATTATAAACACTAGCAAATTGAAATATGAACTAATTTGCCCTTTCACTTTTTAATTAAAATTATTAATTCGTTTTTTATTAATTAAAATAATATATATATTTTTCTTAAATGTAGCAAATTAAATAAACTAACATTAAAGCCTTCCTATTTTAGCGATTTCACAAAATATGATTTTTGAATTTTTGGTCCCTAATAATCAATATTATTTGAAACTGTATATGAGAAATGCCGAACAAACATTATTCACAAATTGAAACTGTAAATAAAATTACGAAAACTTGTATATGTATATACAATTTGAACTGTAAATAAAATTACAAAAATTACGAAATTTACGAAATCATGTCAAACTGTAAATGTAAATGATGTCAAATTGTAAATGAACTTACCAAAAACAGTAAATATATATATACTAATATTAATACCAAATATATATACCAATACGAATACTACAAAACTGTAATTATATATACCAATACCAATACCAATACCAAAACCAAAAACTGTAATATATATACTAATATTAATATTAATACCAAATATATATACGAATACAAATACCAAATTTAAACTGTAAATATATATTCCAATACCAAATATATATTCCTTTAAACTGTAAATATATGAACCTGTTGAACCTGTTAGAACTGTAAATATATTTACAGCGCACGACGGACATCGAAGGCAACTGCAACGGAGGGATATGGCAGAGCGAGGCAGCGACGGTGGAGGACGGCGACGGACATCGAAGGCGACGGTGACGGAGGGAGACAACGGAGCGAGGCGGCGACGGAGGAGGACGACGACAACGATGCCGGAGCGCCGGAGGAACGCGATGGCGCGGCAAAGGAATGCGACGGCGAGAGATTCACGGTGGTTTTTGGGCAGCGGAGGAGGCGGATAGAAAGGGCCGAGAGAGAGAGGAGAAAAAGGGTCAAGGGAGAGAGCAAATCAGGAGCAATAAAAGTAATAAATGAAAATTCTAAAAAAAGTAACATAATTTATCTATTAAATGAGAATTTTAATTAATAGGTGAATTGGTCAAATCTATTTGATTCTAATATTAATTTCGAAATTAAAAAATTAATAAATAATTTCATACGAAAATTAAAATAAATTAATTATTATTAAGGTTAAAATGGTCCATTTATGTTTATTTATGGGTATAAAATAATTGTTTGAAACTATGGGCAATTCTCATAAACCTTAAGTGATTTTTGGGCATTTTGTGAGTTTTTCTTAAGTTTATTATAGTGCTAAATGCTAATATCTAATAAGTTTATTAAGTTAAAAGAGTTTTAAGTCATAATTATTTTTTTGGATATTTTTTAGTAAAAAATTCTTAAATTCACAAAAATAACAACATTTATATTGATTACATATTTTTCTCCAACATTGGAACATTACATATTGCGTTAAATGTGTATGTTTTACGTGGTATGTGCTCTAAATTGTTGTACTTTCTGTTTTCAGTCAAGTGATTCCACCGATAAAGATCCGTGGAAAGACAAAGGCACGGGTTAGCTTTCGATCAAATGCAAAGAAGGCGTCGGAAAGGGTACAAAAGATTCCAAGCCGACGATTATTGTTCGTAACGAGGTATGCACACTTATGCAATTATATAAAAGCTTATTTGGTAATAAACTAATTAAATAATTAGACTATCTAATTAGCTATAATTACCATACACTAATTGATACAACTGCTTTTTACATTACACTTCCTAGTTTATAGTTCTAAAATCAACCTATATGTCTACGTATATATAAATTATATTATAGAAACGTAATACTACTGATGAATAATGGCATAGCCTTTTCATTAATCAATTGAGTTCACAAAGTGATATGTGAGTAGGAACTGGCGGAGTTCGTTATACCAAGCTCGAGGAACTTGTTTGAGACCGTATATTGCTTTTCGTAATCTGCATACTTGTTGTGGATTGTCAGCATCAACGAATCCTTGAGGTTGAGCCATGAAAACATCGTCGGTAAGTGTGCCTTGGAGGAATGCATTGTTAACATCAAGTTGGCGAAGAACCCAACCATGACTAACAGCAAGAGAAAGTACAAGACGAATCGTTGTCGGCTTTACAACCGGGCTAAACGTCTCATGGTAGTCCACTCCCGGCCGTTGGTGAAACCCTTTTGCCACTAGACGAGCCTTATACCGATCGATGGAACCATCAGGTAGACGTTTGAGACGAATGATCCATTTGCACCCCACAATATTTTGCACACCATCGGGAGGTACAAGCTCCCAAGTGCCATTCCGAACCAACGCATCAAATTCCTCAGACATTGCTTGTCGCCACCGACTATCTTTGATTAGCCTGAGTTACACATGTAGGTTCAATTTCGGTAGAAAGTTTTACCGAGAGGCTGAGTTTGGAGATTGGTTTATGGATATTGTTACGCGAACGGGTAATAATAGGCGAAGTGCGAATTGGTGGTGTTAGCAAAGGGTGTGTAGAAGCTTGATCAAGGATTGGGGAGGGTGAGGCTAACGGGATAGGTGACGATGTGGGAGAGGCAGGTTCATGTGTCGGGCTGGGAAGTAAGGGAGGCAAGGTGTTTGTAGGAGTATGTGTAGTAGGAGATGAATATGGAAAGGAAAATGCAAGTGGCAAGGCTTCAGGATTTACCGTATCTGTTTTTGTTGTGGAGTCGGCGGGCAAAGAGCTACTGGAATGGACCTCCGATGGTGTGTATGGATCTGGTAGACGAACATGTTGAGGGAGCCAAGTGTTGCAGCTCAAAGAATCAGGACGAGCGAGATGGGAATCGACTTTAGACATTGGAAACTCAGTTTCGACAAAACGAACATGGCGTGAGATAAAGAGCTTTTGAGTTTGCGGATCAAAACACAAATAAGCACTTTGGGTGAGGGAGTAACCAAGGAAGATACAAGGTTTTGAGCGACTGGCAAGCTTGTGAGGAGAGTAAGGACGGAGCCATGGATAGCATAGATAACCAAACACTCGAAGTTTTGAGTAGTTCGGTGGTGACTTAAAGAGTTTATGATAAGGCGATGACATTTGGAGAGTTGATGTGGGAAGACGATTTATGAGATAGACGGCGGTTGAGAATGCGTATGACCAGAAGGTGAGTGGTAAAGAAGCTTTCGACATAAGAGATAGACCTGTTTCGACAATGTGGCGATGTCTACGTTCTGAGAAGCCATTGTGTTCTAGGGTGTGCGGTGGCGAGGTAAGATGTGAAATACCATGTGTGGATAAATATGTGGCAAGACCGGTGGATTGAGAAAGCCCCATATATTCCCCTCCATTATCATAATAGAATGTGACTATTTTACTTTTGAAGTGGTTTTCAACAAGAGCGTGGAAACGGGGAAAAATAATGGAAACATCTGATTTACGTTTGATGGGATAAAGCCAAATGTAGTGCGTGAAGTGATCCACAAAATTTACATAGTATTTATAACCATCAACAGAATAGATTGGCGAGGTCCACACGTCTGAATAAATTATTTGGATAGGATACGTAGACACAATAGAAGATTGAGAAAATGGTAGCTTATGACTTTTATTGCAGAAACAGTCTTTACAATGAAAATCTCCATGACTAAAAAATTGTAACGGTAAACTAAACTTAGAAACGAGATAATGCTGGATTGACTCAGATGGTTGACCAAGACGATGATGCCAGTCGGAAGAAGACACTTTGACACTGGTAAATGCTGAAGGACGAGAAACCGGGTGCGAAGTCGGCCATTCATACACACCATCGTTAGGTTTTCCTTCCAGTAGTTTTTTCCCTGTCAGTAAATCCTTCACACGAAAAGAAGTTGGTAAGAACTCAATCGAAGTGTTATTTGTGACACAGAATTGATATATGGAGATAAGATTTCGTTTTCATGGAAGGAACAAATAAGATATCATTTAAAGGGGAGGTTCTACTTCGGTGGTTTTCTTTCAACCTGGCGAGATCGTGCTGGATTTGACCGGGAGATGGGCTCCTGAACTGACATGTGAGCACTGATCAGTTCTATTGACTACAAGGCAACGTTTCACCGAAGACGCCCGTTAGAAACAGAGATTGGAGGAAAAGTCGTGTCCCTTTAAACTCGGTATACTAACTCAAAATAATTCAAATTTTCTCAACTTTTTGGCGTATTACCAACTTAATTTTGGGTTTGGTTCCCGCAGAATTTTTGGGTTGGGCCAGTGGCGGAACTAGGATTTAATCATAGGGGGGGCTTGTTTATTTTTTTTTTGGAAAGGAGGGGCTAATTTGTAGTTTTAAAAAAATTAACACTAAAAAATACAAAAATAAAAATTTTAAGGGTTAAAAAGTGCAAAAATAAAAAATTAAGGGAGGCTACAGTCCTCCTAGCTATACTAGTACTTCCGCCCCTGGGTTCGGCAACTTACATTGGGCCTTTTGGTTAGGCCATGGAACTAAACCAATTGAATTCAGCTTCACAAGTATGTATTGATTTAAGGAAAATTATTTCGTAGTTCGCTAAAAAGTTCGGGTGTCACAATATTCCCGGTCCGATACAACTTTCGTTTTTAATAATAGGACGATTTCGTACAGCAACATTATTATATGAATTATAATCCAGTAGTTTAATTAAATATCCCTCTATTTAGATTGACCATAACTAATTGTCTAAACTAATACATATATAGTGACAGTCATATAATAGATATATGACAAAAAAATCATTCACAATAAATTCTAGGGTTCAAAGTGGTAAGAGTATTAATATTTTCTTTGTTAATTTTGTGGTGGCATGAGTTCAATTTTTGTTCAAAGCCGAAATTCTCGATGATCACTATATATATTAGTGTCAAACTTCTTAATATTCACTATTTTACTAATCTCCAATATTTTGTCTACTTTTTATAGTTTTAATATATAAGTGTTGTATGTAAAATTAACTCTTGGACACATGTTTACTTAGCAGCGAGAAATTTTTTTAATAACACGATTTAAAATTATGTTAAATTAATTAAAAAATGGGCAGAATTTCGTCGAGAAGCAAAATAGTGAATATTTAACTATGGTTTTTTTTTAGTAATAACACCATAAAAATGAAAACATTGAGTATTTATGCCGCTATTAACTTTTAATACAAGGAATGCATGAGATTTCGTTACATGCAACATCATCTCCCACATACGCGCTACGCCTCAATCCTTCTCTCTCTCTCATCCTCCATCCATGCGTCGCGGTGGATCTCAGCTCCTGGCGTCGGCCTCGGCGGCAGCGTCTTCACGGTTCCGTAAGAAGATCCCGTGGTGGGACCATACGCTGGACCCGGGCTCGGAGGTGGTGGCGCGTTGGAACCAAGTGTTCCTCGTCGCGTGCCTCATCGCCATGTTCCTCGACCCGCTCTACTTCTTCCTCCCGGTCGTCGGGGGCCCCGCCTGCGTAGAGCTCGACGTCGGCCTCGGCATCGTCGTCACGTTCTTCCGCTCCGTGGCCGACGCCTTCTACATCCTCCGCATCGTCATCAAATTCCGCACCGCGTTTGTCGCGCCCAGCTCGCGCGTCTTTGGCCGCGGAGAGCTAGTCGACGACCGCGTCGCCATCGCCGCCCGCTACCTCCGCTCCGACTTCATCGTCGACCTCGCCGCCGCCCTCCCTCTCCCCCAGGTGCCTTGACCTCTCGTTTCCATAGCTGATTTTAGTTTTTATATTATTATTTTTTTGTTGGTAAAATGAAAAAGAGAGAAAATTGGGGTTAATTATATCAATTGCATTAAGCAAAATAAAAATAAAAATGAATGATTTCCCCTTCAATGTTGATGTAACAAGCTGCTCCGAATTCGCAACAATTTTCGATTGTTGATTTGCGTATGAATGTCAATAATCGGAATACTCGGTGCTTTCGACAAATTTAAATACTAGATTCTAGACATCAAAATCGCAATCTCTCAATAACACAAAATCGGGGAAATAGGTTTTGGTTATGTTTCAAGTTCATCAAATAGGTTATCGCAAAATCGCAATCAAAATCGCGGTTCGCGGGCATTTGAACCTCGGGAAACTAGGTTATCAAGCTAGGCCTCAATATAATAGAACGTCTTTACATTAGTATCCGACAATTAATAACTTTACCTATTATTGTATATTAAACTAATACTAAATATATTTATAACTTCGATAATATGATAACATGATCATTAGTCCCGTCTAATTCTACATATTAATGCGATCTTTTGAAGAAGTTTATTTTGATAATGATGAAGTGGTTATGGCCTGCAGATGGTGACATGGTTCATAATTCCGGCGGTGGTGAAGAATGCCACGGCGGCTCACGCCAACCACACGCTCTCGCTGATAGTATTAGTGCAATACGTGCCGCGGTTGTTCCTCATATTCCCTCTCCACCGTCGGATCGTGAAGACCACCGGCGCCATCGCCAAGACCGCCTGGGCCGGGGCTGCGTACAATCTCCTTCTCTACATTCTGGCCAGCCATGTAGGAGATCATGCTATTAATTAATTAAGACTCTAATCACAGTTAATCACGCGATTAATAGGCTAAAATAAAGAATCAATCATGACTTGTTCAATTGCCAAAAGTGCTGATTAAATTATATATAGTTTATCAAGAATATCATATAAGATTAAGTTTTGTTACAAAACTATATATTCCTTAAAGTAGTTAATTAAGTCGATCATATAGATAAGAGATAATAGCAACAATAGTACTCGATTTCGATTGAAATTGAACTTTATTACTTAATTTTAAAAATTGACTCATCAAATGTAACGTAACACTTTTAAAGCAATGTGACCCGATGACACGTCATACCACGTCACGTCATACGGGTACAATTTTTTTTTTTTTTTGGGAGGATCCATAGCGTGATATCGTGGCTTGCCAAGTGGCGGACCGGATGAATCATGAAAGTTAACGGAGAGAAAATAGACGGAACTAATGAAAATTAATATAAATTAGTATTATGTTATAGACGTACAAGTAAATATAATATATATGAACTCGCCAGTGCAGGTCACCGGAGCAGCGTGGTACGTGCTGTCGATCCAGCGGCAGTTCCAATGCTGGAACGCGGAGTGCGCGAAGGAGACGAACACCACGCACTCGCCGTCATGCGATCCGAGCTTCCTGGACTGCGGCAGCCAGGGAAACCCCGCACGCCAGTTCTGGCTGCGCACCACGCGTGTGATCACCAGCTGCGACGCTCTCAGTGAAGAGAGCGAGTTCGAGTTCGGCATGTACGGTGACGCCTTCACCAGCAAGGTCGCCTCCTCGCACTTCGCCGAGAAGTACTTCTACTGCCTCTGGTGGGGTTTGAGGAGTTTAAGGTATTTTTTAGGTATTTTTTGGGATATTTTCGGCACACTCATATGATCCTTTTTTTAGCGGTAATAGTATCAAGGTCTAATTTCGTCAATGTCGAGTTACTATCTATTAAACTACAATAATAAATATTTTTTGGAGTTTATTCGTAGAAATACCAACGTCCCTCGTGTAACTAGAGACATTGACAAAATTGGACCTCGACACTGTTTTGTGGCCCGTTAACGCATTTAGTGTAAGATTCGATACTTAATTTCAACTTTTGTATATATTTTGAACAGTTCTTATGGGCAAAGCATAGTGACAAGCACTGTAAATGGAGAAGTTATCTTTAGCATCTTCATATGCTCATCTGGGCTGGTCCTCTTCTCACACCTTATCGGTAACATGCAGGTACGTACACACTTAAAACGGCGTCGCAATTCGTATCACTTGTCGCTTTTCGCTTCTTATCTTGATTTTTTTTTAGAGTAATTTTATATAGATTAGACGAATTTCAGCGGATATTCTCATCCCCGATAGTGAAAATATCGGAAAATCCTCGAAAAAAAAAAAACATAAATAAAGAATAGCGACAATAGGAATCGTTTGAAACCTTGACTCTTGTGTTCGATGCGAATTGATCTTTGGGAATTTTATCGCTGGGTTCAGCCATTAGTTAATTGTGTCCCGCCGATATTACAAGATCGAATGTCCATTATAATCGATCCAAACTCATTTACTTCGTGTCGTAAATTTTTTGCGTCGCGACCTAGCTAAAATATTGGCTCTCTACTCTAAATCATAAATATAAAAGAAAAAGGTTAACGTTGACAAGGCTAATTGGCAAATGAATTAGCTTCACACATACACCAAGTAATTTTTATTTTTCTGTAGTCGTATTTGCAATCGACATCAGCGAGGCTGGAGGAGTGGCGGGTGAAGCGGCGAGACACGGAGGAGTGGATGCGGCACCGGCAGCTCCCGGTGGAGCTGCAAGAGCGAGTCCGGCAGTTTGTGCAATACAAGTGGATCGCCACGAGAGGCGTCAACGAGGAGTCCATACTGCACGACCTGCCCTTAGATCTCCGCCGCCAAATCCAGCGGCATCTTTGCCTTGCCTTAGTTCGCCGTGTAAGTGTTCTTCGTTAATGATATTTGTTGTATGATTTTCGTAAAATAATAGTATTTATAAATATTTATTATAATAGCTAATCATCTGTGCATAATGTTCTGTTTATTCCGTTTATAATTCTTATAATGACGCTGCGGTATCGATCAGGTTCCGTTTTTCGCGCAAATGGACGACCAGCTCATCGACGCCATATGCGAGCGCCTCGTCTCGTCCCTAAACACCAAGTACACGTTCATTGTCCGGGAGGGCGACCCGGTGAGCGAGATGCTCTTCATCGTCCGCGGCCAGCTCGAGAGCTCCACCACCGACGGCGGCCGTGCCGGGTTCTTCAACTCCATCATACTCCGCCCGGGCGACTTCTGCGGCGAGGAGCTCCTCACGTGGGCCCTCCTCCCCACTACCTCGGCCGGCCCCAGCCTCAACCTCCCCGCCTCAACGCGCACCGTTCGCTCCCTCTCCGAGGTCGAGGCCTTCGCTCTCCGGGCCGAGGACTTGCGCTTCGTGGCGGGGCAGTTCCAGCGCCTGCACAGCAAGCGCTTGCAACAGTCCTTCCGCTACTACTCCCACCAGTGGCGCGCGTGGGGCGCGTGCTACGTGCAAGTCGCGTGGCGCCGCTACTGGAAGCGGAAGGTTGCCGCCGAGCTGGCAAGGCTCGAGTCGGGCTCGGCGTACCGCTACACTAGTGCTTCGCAGCGGAAGTTCGACGAGTACGACATCGGTGGGCTGAGCGGAGACAGGTTTGGCTCTCAAGCCGGGTTGAGTGGCGGTGGCGAGGCCGGTCAGGGTCAGAAGGGCGTGCCTACGCTCGACGCGAACAGCTTGAAGATGCCCAAGAAGCTGTTTAAGCCTGAGGACCCTGATTTCTCGGCTGGCTTGTGATGTGTGTAGTTGATTTGTTCATAGCAGGGTTGAATTCGGGACTCAGAATTTGACCCGGTATTTAGGTACATAAGTGCAAAATTTGATTTTTTTCGGTATTTTCAAAATCCGTAACGATTTTGCGAAAATCAATCTTTTAGTAAACCGGTAAAAAATAAGTTTACAAGAATTGAGAACTGGGTGCCGGTTAAAAACCGGTAAATCCGGTACTTTTTTATACCGAGTTTGATGTAAAGAACATATAATCAAACGACATGAGTGGAGAGCTAGCAGAAAAACGACAAGTTTGTATAGAAGCGACTGGAAAATTGAAGCTCCAGTTTACCAAAACCGACATGAAATGGCTTAAATACAATATACATAGTGACTTAAAAGAAAACGACAACTTTTTATAGGAAGACACAAAAAGGTTATTAAATACTATACCGTAGCAATTTAATACAAAACGACAGAAAAAATAATTAAATGAAGATGAAAAATGAAAAGTACAGCTCAGAAAAACGACAATTTTAAAAAATGACAGAGTTTCTCCCATTATCCGTATTATCTCTATGCCGTTTCAAACCATAAGTGTTTGTCACTTTGTTCGTGTCATAATGTATTCGTACATGTAGAGTTCTAAAAATAAATTTCTTAAAAAAAAAATCTAAAAATAAATATTAAGAAGTGTTTGTCACTTTGTTGAAATAAAGGAATTGCGAGAAGTCAATTCAATTTTATTACTCCTCTCTTTTTTTTTTTTTTTTTCAATTCGATAATTATCTTTTCATTCCATTTTTCAGAGCTTTTTTTTTTAATGCCAAATTTTGTATTTTATGTATGTATATATGTACTATATTCATCGTCAGGGACCACTAATTCTGTGAAAATATATCTACTGAAAGTGTAGAGCATGGCATATTTGGCAAGTGCCGATTTTATTTTTTTAATTTTCTCAAGGAAAATATAATTTTGTTATTTTCTCTCATGATTTCATAAATTGGCACGACCAATTTCTTACATATACTATTCAAAAGAAAACAATTAGTTTTTGGAATATCCAAGAGTATTATCTTTGGCTAAAGTTAACTTAGTGGTCTTATTCTTATCCACACACATATACAGAATACAGATATATAATCATATATATATATATAGAATATATGGTCTATAAATAGTGGGACAACATTAGAAAAAGACACTGCACTAAAATTCATCAAAATATTCAAATTAAATAGCGCATTGAAAGAAACTATTAAATCATCAAAAAATTAGACTAATTACTCGATAGCAATTAGATTACATTTTTCAACCACAACCATAGCAATCAAGTATATTTCAAAATTTTATAAATAATTAGTATTAACAAAAGATAAATATTGTTTTTGATATTAATATTAAGAAGTATAGAATTCAAATGTCCCCACTTTCCATCAATTTTCACATTGAAGGAATTAAGAAGAATATTAATTCCAGCATTAAAAAAAACAGTTATAGTAAGCAAGGTTCAAAACGGCTGTGAATTAAAATTTAAAAGATAATTGACATATATTTAAGAATTCGATAACAGTTTGTCCCGATCGGATTTTAGAAGCTCACGGAAAAATTAGGTTTTGTATGTTCATTATAAATTTTCTATGATTGTGAGTTTGAAATTTGCACTAATAAAGTGCGTGTAAATTAAGTTTGAGTTATATTTTCTCATGGACAATTATTATTGATTGGACTAGGATAAAATAGACAACATATTATTGATTGGACTAGGATAAAATAGAGAACATTTATTTATTTGCATTTGATGCCATTATTATATAGTATATCATTATTAGGTGAAAAAGTATTCGTTAATTATAGTCTCTCTACAAATAATATAATTTAGATCACCTTGGAGTAATTATCAATCAATTTTTCAATTTTGTCAATCGCTTATAAAACGGAGCCAATAAAAACCTAGATTAGGCACGCGCCCATCCTTATTATTTTTTATTTATTTATTTACCGTATAAGCAAATGAGTGACAAAAGCTACAAAAAATATATTTTTTAAAACCGAATTTCGAATCGATTTACATTTACTTTTCTATAATTTAATTTGATACATGAAACAGACATGCTTTTTCTTCAATGTGATATACAAGATTAATACATCTTTAATTGGAAAGTAAATATATAAAAATGCAGTTGTGATTAATCCTGGTTAGTTTCTTGTCAATTGTTGGACTTGATTGATGGGTATACAAAACCTAACCTAATTGTCATTTGTTATGATTTTATTGAATATGTAATAAAATATTTTAATTAACCCTAAAATTTTATACTTAACTTTATATACAAATATTTGAGTGATGATGGCTTACACCAAAGTGGTGAACCTCCACGATAGTGCGTATTTTATTTAAGGGATAATAGCGACAAAAGTGGTTAAAGTTGGACAAAATGTGTAAATAAATGGCCAAAACGATTTAATATCTGTATAAATATCCAAAATTTGTTAAACTGTGGCATGTAAAAATTCCATCCACTCCAACCGAACGCCCGCTAAGCGATTTAACATAAAAAGTGCATTATTAAATACATTAAGACTGCTTGCAGAACAAATTAGCACAAAATACATTAACGGGCGTCCGGTTTGAGTGGATGGAATTTTGTACACGCCACGGTTTGAAAAACTTTGGATACTTATATCGATATTATCACTTTAGCCACTTAGTTGCACACTTGGCCCAACATTGATCATTTCGTTGGTGTTATCCCATTATCTTTTTTTATTATGCACGATGTAACTTTTTTTTTTTTTTTTTTAATGAACGCGATTTAACTATTTGATATGTAATATATTAGTTTTTTTCTTCTACATACGTGTTAGTGTGTTACGTTTATTTATTTATTTCTTAATGATGCGTAAAGTTATTATTAAGACATTTATAGAATATATAATTGACTGGCCAAGATGACGATAAGGCCACCACAACAGTCCAACATATATATATATATATATATATATATATATATATATATATATAGTATCTAATTTGCCCAAATGACATCAGAATTCAGAACTAAAAACAAACAAATAAACAAAGAATTTCACTTTTTCCATAATATGTATTATATTCTTTATTCAAAAATATCACGAAGAAAGAAAAGAAAAAGAAAAATAAAAATGAGAGAGGCTAGATTCGATTTTTTTTTTTTACTTAATGATTAATATTAATACTAATAGAATGTTTATTTTGTATTACTTAGAAAAGACTGATTTTTAAGAATGTTTATATTACTAGTTTTTGGCGCGAGGTGGGGCCAATATTGCATGCAATTTTCCACTTGTTGGAGAACAACACTAATCGACAAACTCCTCTTCTTCTTCTTCTTCTTCTTCTTCTTCTTCTTCTTCACGAGAGAGCGATAAGGCTTCTCTTCTTCATGTCAAGCAGAGACGCTTGACTTCCATGGCTGCTCGGAGACTCTCCTCGCTGCTCTCTCGGTCTCTCTCTGCTTCTTCTTCTTCTTCTTCTCTGGGTTCTCTCTCTCTGCCTCACTCTCTTGGTAAAGATATCTTCGCTTCTGTGATGATTCTTATGAGTTTCTTCTAAGTGTTGATGATGATTCCACTGAATCTGTTTCTGTGATTCTTCTCTCTCTCTCTGTTTTAAGGGTCTGTTATATACACATATATTCACACACACACATATATATAAGCCCTGTTTTTTCCTTGTGTATAATGTATGTATAAAGGTTAAAGTAATTACTTTATGAATAATAATTTCTTAAATTCCACTTATTTTCTTCTCTAACCTTGTTAAGTCAATAAAATCGATTAAATCATAGTTTTCGAATTATAGACTAGACTGATATATTAATTAATACTCGATATATTAATAACCACTGTAATTTAAATGGGGCTCGAATCTTGTATGCTAAAATTTAAATATTATAGTTCTACATTTTTTGTTTTTTTCATTTCATTAGTATGCAACGGCTTAAATTTGTCAAAAATCAATATCAAACGGCTTAGATTTTGAAAGATCCAAGTAAATCTAAAACCCGGAAATTTTTAATTCCGAATTTCCTTTTTTATAGATCCGAATTTTTGTGATAAAAAATGAGAATCCAAATTCCGGACCCTCATATTTACTAATTCCAAAGATGTGATTTTTTTCTATTTTTTTATTTTTTAGGAAGTTCCTTAGGAAATAGGGTTGCAAGATTTGGCACAGCCACAGCAATTGAAGAACCAATCACTCCACAAGTTGAGATCAATTACACCAAGATCCTCATCAATGGCCAATTTGTTGATTCTGCTTCAGGTATATCCAATGTCCCTTTTTGTCTTTTTGGGATTTATGTATAGAAGAAATCATCTAAATTGTATATAACTGGCCCCAGGAAAAACATTCCAAGCCTATGATCCTCGGACCGAGGAAGTGATCGCCGATGTTGCCGAGGGTGACGCAGAGGACATCAACCGCGCCGTGGCCGCCGCCCGCAAGGCCTTTGATGAGGGCCCGTGGCCAAAGATGCCCGCTTATGTGAGTCAAACTTTCCTTAATTGCGTTTCTAAAGTCAATATAACAAGAAGTCGATAATTTTTTCTTTCTTTCATGTTACGAGCCGATAATCACTCGTCTCGTGGCCCTGTCTCATGTTTATTAGTGTATCCGTATCCACCACTTATGTCGAAAAAATACCGCGTCAAATAGAAAGACACATGGCATTTAGGAAATACTCTTATAACGGATTTATTACATGGAATTGTATTTTGGCCACAGGAGCGGTCGCGGATAATGCTGAGGTTTGCCGATCTAGTGGAGAAGCACAACGACGAGCTCGCCGCTCTGGAGACGTGGAACAACGGGAAGCCTTATGACCAAGCACGCACGGCCGAGGTGCCTATGTTGGCGCGCCTCTTCCGCTACTATGCCGGTGAGCCTTGCTCGAAAATCTCCCACACTTTCTCTCAACTTTGTGAAAAAATTATTGAGTTCAGACAAAATTTCTCAAGTGTCGAGCGGTTCGAAACGTGATCATTAGAAAATTACGACGGCAATCGATAATCACGAGTGTACAACACACCAATTGCTCTGTTTGTTTACAGTACCTTGCAACTCAAGCAATATACTTGATCTTGTTTAAACCTAATGTATTAAATTCAACATCGAGTTAAATGATGAAAGACGACAGTGCCCCTTAGCTGCGGTTATTTAACTAACTACCGCAGCGGTTAACAATTTGTTCCTTTGCAGGATGGGCCGACAAGATCCACGGGCTGACGGTGCCGGCGGACGGGAACCACCACGTACAGACGCTGCACGAGCCCATCGGCGTGGCCGGGCAGATCATACCGTGGAACTTTCCACTCCTCATGTTTGCGTGGAAGGTGGGGCCTGCGTTGGCTTGTGGTAACACGATTGTTCTCAAGACCGCCGAGCAGACGCCTCTGACTGCTCTCTATGCCGGAAAGCTGTTTCTCGAGGTGAAAGATAAAAAGGATTTCGCTATTCCATTTTCTCGCAAATGTTAATCCTAATTAATAGAATATATTTGACATCTTTTTAACTTATCGGTAACTAGCTTCATTCACTGTGACAGGCTGGCCTTCCTCCCGGTGTGCTGAACATAGTTTCTGGTTACGGACCGACCGCCGGAGCCGCTCTCGCCAGCCACATGGACGTCGACAAGGTGCTATGCTTAATTACTCTTTCACCCTTTGATAAAATTAATCACAAAATTAACTCGTAAAATGCTAATGGAACGCAGCTAGCTTTCACGGGTTCAACCGAGATAGGCAAGGTCGTTCTCGAACACGCCGCCAGAAGCAACCTGAAGCCGGTCACACTAGAGCTCGGCGGGAAATCGCCCTTCATAGTGTGCGAAGACGCTGACATCGACCATGCCGTCGAGCTCGCCCACTTTGCTCTCTTCTTCAATCAGGTTCTGCTCTACGAACTGTACGAGTAATAACATAGTTCCTTAATGATTAAACAAGTTTAGAGATCCTATAATTAACATTTAGCATTATGACTCGACGGACATTGCGTATAATCTTCGCTTCAGGGCCAGTGTTGCTGCGCTGGGTCCCGCACCTTCGTGCACGAACGTGTCTACAACGAGTTCATCGCCAAAGCGAAGGCGCGCGCTGCCAGGCGTGTCGTTGGCGATCCGTTCAAGAAGGGCGTCGAACAAGGGCCTCAAGTATGGCTCACAGTGATTTTACATCACTCATTGAGATTAATCTTAAATTTCAGTGATTATATCTCTGAACTTGTAATATAACGCAGATCGACTCAGAGCAGTTTCATAAGATCCTAAAGTACATAAGATCCGGCGTTGAGAGCGACGCGTCCCTTGAATGCGGTGGCGACAGGCACGGCTCCAAAGGGTACTACATTCAGCCCACTGTCTTCTCCAATGTCAAGGTACGTTTGTTCCGACGCTAATTGAAATTACGCAATTAAAAGGAAAATTCATCAAAAAATTTAGTTCCTTTTTCGGACAATCAGGACGACATGCTAATAGCGCAGGACGAGATTTTCGGGCCTGTGCAATCGATCTTGAAGTTCAAGTAAGTCACTTTCCCATTAGTCTTTCAAAATTTATGTACTAGTCTCAAAAATACTAATTCAAATACTCGAAAATGAGCAAATCGTTCTGAGCTGATTCATTTTGAAATGGCGTCTGGACAGGGACATCGACGAGGTGATCCGAAGGGCCAACGCGACGCGGTACGGCCTAGCGGCAGGGGTCTTCACGAAGAACATCGACACTGCCAACGTCTTGACGAGGGCGCTCCGGGCTGGGACGGTTTGGGTGAACTGCTTCGACGTCTTCGACGCTGCAATCCCGTTTGGAGGCTACAAGATGAGTGGCACCGGCCGGGAAAAGGGTGTCTACAGCCTCAGGAATTACTTGCAGGTCAAGGCTGTCGTCACGCCGCTGAGAAATCCGGCTTGGATCTGAAGAAGAAAACAACATGTGTTTGTCTAATAATCGGTGGTTGATCGAGAATGATGTTTGGTAAGGGTTTGTGTGTCTGATTTTTGGTCGTGTATATGTGTTGTTATGTTGAATATTTTGGTTGACAAGTACTATCAATAGATCAAAATGTTCTTGTAAATTGAAGATGGAGACACGGATAGGAACTTCGCAAAATAAATTCAAATTCTATTAAATCGGTATTGATCAAGAAACACAAACAAAGAAATTGACGGGTACAGAATAATATAAATAAAAATTATCAAAATTTTCATAATTAATCGAAAAAGAGCTAAGCTAAATGTTTAAATCTATTTTCTTTTTTCAAATGATATCGTAAAATCTTTGTTTGAAGGCCGCCAGTACTGCTCGAACATTAAGCACCATAAAACTTAAATTTATAATATGTGATCACAAAGATTTGTCTATCTTATCCGTAATGAATAAAGAAATGCTCGAAGCATAAAAAAAAAAAAAAAAAACTCGTTATATACTTAGTAAATCATAATTAAAATGATGATTTGAGTAAACATGTTTCTCTAATTTCTATCTGCCTAATAAATTATAGCTTAAAAGATTTGGATATGTGTATTGTTATTATTTTATGACATAAACACAAGTTATAATAAGAGTTCTTAAGCAATATACATTAAAAAAAGGTCCAAGATTGATCAAATTAACATATAATATTTCTAGTCAACTTGATTAATTCATTAGATAATTTTTAATAATTTGAGACAGTACTAACATAATTAACCAATAAAAAGAAACCACGATATTTTCTTCACTTCATGTAGCTTTCTTGATGATTAAGCAAACTAAAACGAACTGTCATGTTTTCCCTATGAATTAATGCATGAAAACTAACGGCTAACGGCTTGGCTTGATTAATAAACACGTGGACTTTATCCTCTAATAATATCATATGTGGTTATAAAAAACTATATTTATTATTTACGATTATTTAATCAATCCCCACGGATCACACACGTTAATTAAGTGGTTATTATTATTATTATTAATATATTATCATTGACTGGTCCTCACATATAAAATATAATTAACAATATATGTTTTTTCCTAGAAAGATCGAACTTGCATGGAAGTACAAAAACCTCGGATGACCAATAACATATATTTTCTTACGTAGTAAATTTAGTGGATATTGCATCTTTTATTATTTCAATAATAAATCGACATAAAAGAAATAATAAACAAGCAAAAACCGACAAAAGTAGTGATATATTTTTCGAGTTGGTGAATATCCCATCCTAATTAAATTCCCAATAAACTATTGAACGGGTTTCTTTGAAACGCGTTTTGATACAATAAATGTCGTACAATAAATGGTCCACGTTGAAACCCTAATATAGTTCTATATACATCAGTCACGATCATGGTGTCGTTTGAGAAGAGGAAACGAAATATCTTAGGTCTTAGCAATATAGAATTATAGACAATTATTTAATACTTTGTGGCCATAAATAATTATAATACAAAAAACGACCTATTTGACACCTCACTAGAAATATCTAGAACTTATATATATATATATATATATATATATATATATGTCTTTGTTATTAATTCTTAAATATAATCTTTTAACCTAGTTTTCACTTTTCCGTGTGTATAGATAAGCTTAATTGAGTAATTAATTGATTTTGTCGGCAAGTTTGGACACGTGGCAGAGGCTCTTACGTAGACCTACGTAAGATAGTTCTATCTCTGCATGCAATATGCACGTAACGTAAGTACTCTTGTTCAGAGTTCACAAATTAGGTAAGCCTTAGTTACTTCGATACTTCGTCCAAAAACTAGTGAGAACTGAGAACCCACAAATATAGAAATATAAATAAAACTATACTAAAAATTATGGCATAAATATCCAAAAATTACAATTGGAATTTGCACACGGAATTGTAGAGGGCGATTTTTACCGCCTTGCAGTCACAAGGAAAACCATAAAGAACGCAATAAAAATATATACACGATTATTCCCTGATTTATTTATCCCGAAAGGACTCGGTTTTCCCCGTTTATTAGCTTGGACAATCGAAGAATAATGATAAGGATATGATTTGATGCCGCACCACGCCGCTCTCGACGAGGCTGCCTACGTACCCGGCGAACCAGGATCAGGTCATCACGTAGTTCAATGAGTTTTGGCTTGATCTCTTCATTCTTTCTCTCCTCTGTTTCGTTGGTTTTCTTCTCTTTTTCTCTTCTATTCTTTCTCCTTTCTTTCTTTCTTCTCTTCTTGGCTGAATGTCTCTCGGCTGATTTTCTTGGATCCCCTCTTAATGAGGTTTCTTTTATTATTTATAGGGTTAGGGTTGATTGAGCCTTTTCACTTTGGGCTTTTTCTGCGAATTGGGTCTTTCTTCATGGGTTAAGCCTTTCCTCACAAACTGGGCTTTTATGTTGACTACGGTCAACATATTTCTTGCCTCTATTCGACGTCGTTTTGGGGCCGTAATAGCACGCGTTATGTTAAGGATGGATTTGACGAAATCCGACATCAACAATTAGTCCCCCATTTTATCAAGTGTATGCACTTGGTAAAATGTAGAGAAAAACTTCATTACTCCCGATCTGAATCGACGCTCCTAATGATAGGAATCCTCGATCATGCTGTCGCCCGGTGGTGCTCTCCGGTAATAATACCCGTAGTATGTGATACGTGGCTAGGAGTCATCGGGTAGGAGCTTTGACGTTACGATATCGGCGATGAGCGGGTTGACAACTCTCTTGGGTAGCCGATGGTCTCGCCGATGTTTAGCGGTGTTTGACTTCTCACGAGCTCAACGAGGTAGGCTTCTACGGGTGCCTTGAACGAAGGGAGTGGGATTACCACTTGGACCGATGCCACTTTCTCCGAAGATCCTCGCTATGAACTCGGCCATCGTGATATGCGATGAGCCTGTCAACTTCAATGGAGATGATGGTTTTAAGGGAGCAGCGTGAACGCTCCAATAGTGTGAACTTGACTTGGGAGTGTGAAAAAAGAGTTTGTGTGGTAAATGACTTCTAGGGGCAGAGACTGTTGCGCTTATCGATGCGGTATTTGACTCCTCGATCCCTGTGTCATCAGAGGAAGCGTACTTCTCTTGGTGCGAGCTCTTCTCGTCGTTCGTCGGAACAGCTCCTTGTCATCGCCATGTCGTGGATTTCGTCATTCTTTCTTTCATTACTATCCATCTATTTTCAAATTCCTCCTCGCAGGTTGATGAGACTTGTTACGATTCTTGTCCGTTGAGATACCCCGAGGGCGTGCTAGCCTCGTTTCTTAATAAGAGCGATGGGCACTTTGTCATCCTCGAAGATTTCTTGAAAGATCTCATAAGGCGTACCGTCGCCGCGCTCTCCGAGGACTCGGACGATGAGGCTCTCCCAGCTTCTTCGGGCATTCTGCTCGAGTTAATGAGACGAGACCCCGAGCATTATGCCGCGGTGGAGAGGCTTCTTATGGATGTTCTGATTGAGAGCGCGGATTTCGTCATAGAGCAAGTCACCAACAAAGTTGTTCGGGATGATTGACCTTCCTCTATTTCCTTTTGTAAATTATTTTGTTTTTGATGTTATTTTATCAGGGTGTGTGGCCTGCGTCTTACGCACCAGGATTTGCGCCGGAGCGGCTTTGTATTTTCCGGGATATGCGCAATAGCGTCTTACATACCAGACTTTGTGCGCCGGAGCGGCTTTGTAGTTTGCCGGGGTATGCGCCGTAGCGTGTTACGTACCGGGCTTTGTGCGCCGGAGCGGCTTTGTAGTTTGTCGGGGTATGCGCTGTAGCGTCTTACGTACCGGGCTTTGTGCGCCGGAGCGGCTTGTTATTTTCTTTGATTTGTCGGCGATGAGCTTGTCGGTATGCACCGGGCTCTGTCGCGATGAAGTGCTTGGCACTGATTTGTCAGCGATGAGCTTGTCGGTATGCACCGGGCTCTGTCGCGATGAAGTGCTTGGCGTTGATTTGTCGGCGATGAGCTTGTCGGTATGCACCGGGCTCTGTCGCGATGAAGTGCTTGGCACTGATTTGTATTTGGCGTTTGTCGCCAGAGATTTTCTTTTGCGTGTTGGCCCATTTGCCGTAGTAGTTTCTTTGTATGTTGGCCCATTTGCCGTAGTAGTTTCTTTTGTACGTTGGCCCATTTGCCGTTGTAGTTTCTTTTGTACGTTGGCCCATTTGCCGTAGTAGTTTCTGATATTCGGCGATGAGCTTGTCGGTATGCACCGGGCTCTGTCGCGATGTATCAATCAAGATTTGCGCCGGAGCGGCTTTGTATTTTTTTGGGTATGCGCCGTAGCGGCTTACGTACCAAGCTGTGCGCCGGAGCGGCTTTCTTTGGTATATCAGGCATTTTCGCCGTTTTGGGCTTGGTCGGTACCCTAAATGTATATATATGTTTTCTTGGCACTCTTGCCGGTTTCTTTATAATTTTGTAGATATATGTATATTGTTACCTTTTTGTGCGATGAGGTCAGCCAACTTCGTCGCCGATTTTGCGCCTCGGTTAGGGTAGACCTCATCGTGTCCGCATCAAACTTCGGTTTTATGAGGGTTGTCATCGTCGAGCGCGTCTCAATCAGATCTCCTCGAAATGTTGGTAATGGCGTCTTCGTTGATGATTTCCCGGTGGAGGCGAGCTTTCTTTGATGACGAGCTGAGTGGTGACGATCTTCTATTGGTGATGAGCTCCTCGAGCTCCCCTTGATGAGCTCCTCGAGGTCTTCTCTGTGATGAGCTCCTCGAGCTCTTCTCCTTCGTGATGAGCTCATCGAGTTTCTCCTCGTCGTGATGAGCTCATCGAGCATCTCCTCGTGGTGATGAGCTCATCGAGCTTTCCTCTTCGTGATGAGCTCATCGAGTTCCGTGATGAGCTCATCGAGCTTTCCTCTTCGTGATGAGCTCATCGAAATTTCCTCTTCGTGATGAGCTCATCGAGTTCCGTGATGAGCTCATCGAGCTTTCCTCTTCGTGATGAGATCATCGAAGTTTCCTCTTTGTGATGAGCTCATCGAGCTTCTCCTCGTGGTGATGAGCTCATCGAGCTTTCCTCTTCGTGATGAGCTCATTGAAGTTTCCTCTTCGTGATGAGCTCATCGAGTTTCGTGATGAGCTCATCGAGCTTTTCTCTTCGTGATGAGCTCATCGAAGTTTCCTCTTCGTGATGAGCTCATCGAGTTCCGTGATGAGCTCATCGAGCTTTCCTCTTCGTGATGAGCTCATCGAGTTCCGTGATAAGCTCGTCGAGCTTTCCTCTTTGTGACAAGCTCTTCGTGATGAGTTCTTCGAGATGAGCTCCTCGAGCTTTCCTCTTCGTGATAAGCTCTTCGAGCTGAGCTCCTCGAGCTTTCTTCTTCGTGACAAGCTCTTCGTGATGAGCTCTTCGAGCTCCTCCTCGTGACGAGTCTTTCAACCTCTGTAACTTTCTCCTCGAGCGTTCGTTTTAAGCAAATGACCTATCAAATCGAAGCTCAAGACATAATCTTCGAGAAAAATTAGAAATCACGTGTAGATGATAAATAGAAACGAGAATATGGTCCGAAGAGCAGAGGGCGACGAGCAGGCGTTTGACGAAGCCGTCGTCGTCGGTGACGAATCTTCCGGCGTCCATAACTTCTGCCTCGAGCATCCGATAGAGGCGAATGACCTGAAAAATCGAAGCTCAAGACATAATCTTCAAGAATAATTAGAAATTATGTTTAGATGACAAATAAGGACGGGGATATGGTCCAAAGAGTGACGGGCGACGAGCAGGCGTTTTACGAAGTCGTCGTCCTCGGCGACCAATCTTCCGACGTCCATAATTTCTGCCTCGAGCATCCGATAGAGGCGAATGACCCGTCAAATCGAAGCTCAAGACATAATATTCAAGAAAAACTAGAAATTATGTTTAGATGTTAAATAGAAACGAGAATATGGTCCGAAGAGCAAAGGGCGACGAGCAGGCGTTTGACGAAGCCCTCGTCCTCGGTGACCAATCTTCTGGCGTCCATAACTTCTGCCTCGAGCATCCGATAGAGGCGAATGACCCGGCGAATCGAAGATCAAGGCAAGGCCTGAAAGAAAACGCTAAAAAAACACAATTTTATTTATCAAAGGTAAAGACGAGATCAGCGCTCGGTATTGTCGTTATCGTCGCCAGTCGTCATCTCTTCGAGTTCCTGGCTGTGAGTTAGAGAAAAACTAAGCCCCTCGGTGGGCGCCAAACTGTAGAGGGCGATTTTTACCGCCTTGCAGTCACAAGGAAAACCGTAAAGAACGCAATAAAAATATATACACGATTATTCCCTGATTTATTTATCCCGAAAGGACTCGGTTTTCCCCGTTTATTAGCTTGGACAATCGAAGAATAATGATAAGGATATGATTTGATGCCGCACCACGCCGCTCTCGACGAGGCTGCCTACGTACCCGGCGAACCAGGATCAGGTCATCACGTAGTTCAATGAGTTTTGGCTTGATCTCTTCATTCTTTCTCTCCTCTGTTTCGTTGGTTTTCTTCTCTTTTTCTCTTCTCTTCTTTCTCCTTTCTTTCTTTCTTTCTTCTCTTCTTGGCTGAATGTCTCTCGGCTGATTTTCTTGGATCCCCTCTTAATGAGGTTTCTTTTATTATTTATAGGGTTAGGGTTGATTGAGCCTTTTCACTTTGGGCTTTTTCTGCGAATTGGGCCTTTCTTCATGGGTTAAGCCTTTCCTCACAAACTGGGCTTTTATGTTGACTACGGTCAACATATTTCTTGCCTCTATTCGACGTTGTTTTGGGGCCGTAATGGCACGCGTTATGTTAAGGATGGATTTGACGAAATCCGACCTCAACAGGAATCAAGCTTTAGATATGCGTACTATGTTATATATTTTTCATTCATTTTGAAATATTCCCTCAATATTTTAACAATTTTAAAAATCAGCATAAAAAAAACTATTTTCTAACGGTTTTAAGAAAAAATATATTAAAAAATTAGACCGGGCCAAGACCGGAAATATGATATTCGACCCAATTTTGGAAAGTCTAGAAAATTAAAATCGAACCGAGAAAATCTAACCGGTATTCGATCCCGGCTACACTCATACTCGATATCATTCTCACCAAATAATGTACATGCAAGTCATTTTATCTTTAGGCTTAGCTTGGACTTTCACTCATAAGCGGAAGCACAAGCATTAGTACAGGGGCGGGAGCCCCCCTTAAATTTTATATTTTTACAATTTTTGATTCTCAAAGTTTTTGTTTTTGTATTTTTTAGTGCAAAATTTTAAAAATTATAAATTAGTCTCTCTTTTTCACAAAAAATTAAACTAGTCCCCTTATGATTAAATCCTAATTCCGCCAATGCTTTTACTATCACACTTTGGAATGAGTCAACACAAAATAAACTTATTGTTTGCGACTTATTAATTAAATAAAAGAATTATAAAACACAATTTAGTATTGACGATCCGCGTAGCTTAATAATGATTAATGAACATCATGTACACAAGCCAAGTCAGCATTTAGTTACGTCTGTCGTTGAACACTCTGACTGGCTAACGAGGCAGCTCCTGACTCGGCCACGTGTCCAAGTCGGTCGAGTGGGTCCCACGCGCACGCCACTCTCTTTCTCATGAGAAAATTAAAAGAAAAGTAAACCCCGAAAGCAGTGCCAAGTGGCACAATAAAAGCGAAAAGTCACGTTAAAACCCCTTGATCTTTGAGAAAGTTACATTCAACGCCCCATTTAACTAACGCAAATCACATCAATACCCTCTAAAACGCTCTAATTTACGAGATTTGATTTAAGTGAATTACATTAGATTTTTTGTTTAGTATGAGCGTCATATTAAAAAAATTTCTTAAAAATATTAAAATGAGAATAAATTAAAAATGTTATATAATTTTACTTTCAATAAATATAATAAATAATAAATTTCCACAAAGCTATAAATTTTTTATTACATATAAACTAATTTTAACATAATTATATAACAATAAATATTGTTTCAAGAACTTGTAATAAAAAATGATAAAAAATGTATTATTATTATTATAGATCAGTTATTTTTCCATATTTAATGAAGAAAAAATCACGGTTAATTAATTTTTCATTAATTTTTTCTAATGTTTTTTTTTCGTTTTCATTTGTCAGTCAACATGCTCGTTTTAGAAGATCCTAAATGGCAACAAACGATGTAGGTTTTCTATCGATAACTCATAAATATAGGCTCATAATATGAAATTGTCCTCCTCCCTAAATGATGTAGACCTACGTGATTTATTCTTCTTCTTTTTTCTTCAATAAATGATGTAGACCGATATCTCGTAATGCATCTCAAACTCCAAGTAGATTGACACCCAAAAAACACAAATAAAAAACAAGATAAATAAATAAAAAATTACAATTTACATACGAAAAACTTGTATGATCTCAAGTATTAGAAATTATACAATAATATTGCAACACTATATAATTTTTAAAAAAAAATGTATATAAATGATAGAAGTGTAGCAAAAGTATCATTTAACAATGTGGTGATATTTAAACACCTAATCAAATGTCTTGTTGGAAATGGATGGATACATTAAATTAAGATGTAGGCCATTCCAACATTAATATTGATTTGAACGTATTTGCCTTAAATTTCCTTAAAAACATCCAATTTTATATTTTGAAATTTAATATCAATTTCATTGTCTCACTACATGAATTGAGAGATTAATGCAAATACATGAATGAGGTTATCCTATAATAATAATTTATACTCTAATGTTGGTACATTTATTTATACTCTATACTTGATGAGTAAATGTATAATGTGTTAAAAGGTAAAGGGTGAAATGATTTTTTATTTTATTTTTTTCATTTCATGAATATCTTCTTAAAAGCCATATATGACCTATGATACAAATTATTAATGGATATAAATAAATGGTCATATAGTAATAAATACAACTCAGTAATAAATGGTCATATAGAAATGAAAATAAAAGTAAAAAAATAGATTATTTATACTAAATGAAAATAAAAAAGAAAAGGCGTTTGTCTATTTGGTTAAAAAAACAAAAAACGAGTTCCTTCGGGGACATCCGATAAAAAAAAAAAAAACGACATTTTCAAGCCTAATCAACGTATGCGTAGTCAAATCCTTCAGTTCTGTATATGCTATCGCCCAATTCCGACACCCCGTGTCAAAAGAAATAGCCCGTCAAAGTTGAACAAATGCTAGCAATTATATGAGATCGCAAGATGAGTGCTCGGTCTTGGTAATTTTCAGCTTAAATTTGTACTTTTATTTGCTTATGTAATTCCGTTATTTATTTCCGGTTTCAATCTTATTTGTTATTTTTAACTTTAAGTTAATTTCTCTTTTTTAATTTTTGGAAACTTTAATCTCTCAAGGTCAAGGATAAGAGTATAAGACTAATTCATCAACCGTCAAACAATGCGAACAAATTGCAACAAGCAGCAACCAAGTAGCCTCCCTACCCAATCACAGCCCTCCACGTGTCCCACCAACACGTGTCAGTCCAAGACTCTCCTCCCAGTCAAACCCCCAAGCGATCACCTTCCATAAAAATCTCCTCACTCTCTCTCTCTCTCTTCACTTCCAAACTCATCGGAATTCGGAAAGAAGAAACAAACGACATATTATGATCCACAAATCACGTCACGCCACGTCAGATCGCCGGATTCTCTCCTTCCCGGCGGTCAACCCCTGCGAGGACATCTCTCCGGCGACCCTCCTCTCCTCCCTCCTCTCCCTCGCCGCCCAAATCTGCGCCTCCCACTCCTCCTCCGGCGACGCCGCCGCCTTCGCCTCCCAGCGCCGCAACCTCAGGGAGGCCGTGCGCCAGGTCCGCCTCCTCCTCGTCTTCTTCGAAGACATCCGCGGCGACGGCGGCGCTTCTCGTCTCCCCGAGTCGGCGATCCTCGGCCTCGCGGAGCTCCACACCGCGCTCCAGAAGCTCCGGTTCCTCGTCGAGGACCTCGCGCGCGGCGGCGCGCGGGTTTGGGTTCTGACGAAGTGCCGCCACGCGTCGGCGCAGTTCAAGGCTCTATCCGGCGCGATCGCGACCGCGCTCGAGGTTCTCCCGATGGGAGAGATCGGCGTCGGCGCGGAGGTGAGGGAGGTCGTGGAGCTCGTTGCTGCGCAAGCGAGGCGGGCGAGGTTTGAGGTCGATCACTCTGATGAGCGGTCTGCGGAGAGCGTGTTTGCGATATTGTCGGATTTGGAGAAGAAGATCGAGCCGGAATTGAGCTCTCTGAGGAGGATTTTCGATTACCTTGGGATAAAATCGTGGAGCGATTGCGATAGAGAGGTTCGGTTTTTGGAGGAGGAGATTGAATTGGAGAGCTCGGATTGCGGCGAGCGAGAAGTTCCATTGTTGAGCGGACTGCTCGGGTTGATGAGCTTCTCCCGAGCCACGATTTTTGAGAAAATCGATCGCCGAATTGAGGACGGAGTGGATTCTCCAAAGTGTAGTACCAGTGAGGCGATCGTTTCTCTGAATCCAGCGGATTTCCGGTGTCCAATCTCGCTCGGTTTGATGAAGGATCCGGTGACGGTGTCCACTGGGCAAACCTACGATCGGTGCTCGATTGAGAAGTGGCTGAAAGGCGGCAACATGACGTGTCCGAAAACCGGAGAGAAGCTGGCGAACTTGGAACTGGTTCCGAATGCAGCGCTGAGGCGGCTAATCCGCAACTTCTGCGAGGAAAATGGAGTGTCAGTTGATAAGTCGTGTCGGAAACCGCGTGACGGGGCGAAGCGGATTGCACCAGCAAGCCCCGCGGCCGCCGAGGCGATGAAGTTCCTCTCAGCATTTCTCGTCCGGCAGCTCGTATTCGGCGCTGCCAAAGAGAGGAACAAAGCGGCGTACGAAATCCGTCTTCTCGCAAAATCGAGCATGTTCAACCGTTCGTGCCTCGTTGACGCCGGCGCCGTTCTCCCACTCCTCAACCTGCTCTCCTCCGCCACTGCCTCCTCCGATAAGTCCTTACAGGAAAATGCCGTCTCGGCGATTTTGAAGCTTGCGAAGCACGGGAATGGCCGGATTCTGATCGTCGAGAGCGGCGGTTTAACTCCGATAATCGACGTCCTAGCCAGAGGAATCTCGCCCGAAGCTCGACAAATCGCCGCTGCCACGATCTTCTACCTCGCCTCGTCGCAGGATCACCGCCGCTTAATTGGGGAATCACCTCAAGCCGTCCCAGCGCTCACCGAGCTCATCAGAGCCGGAACATCCTGCGGAAAGAAGAACGCCGTGGTCGCCATTTTCGCCCTCCTCTTCTTCCCCAACAATGTCGCCAGAGTCCTCAACGCCGGCACCGTCCCACTAATGGTCAACGCATTAACTCTCTCCGACCGGACCGAGCTCATAACCGACACCTTAGCAGTTCTCGCTACATTAGCGGAGAATCCAGACGGGTCGAGCGAGATCGCCCGCCAGAGCTCGGTTCTCCCCGTCATCAGAGGGATTCTGCAGAGCTCGAGCTCCCGGGCCGCGAAGGAGTACTGCGTCTCGATTTTCCTGTCGCTCTGCAACAACGTCGGCGGTCGGGTCTTGGCGAGCCTCGCCGGGGACCAGGCGCTCATGGGGCTGCTCTACTCCGTCGTCACCGACGGGACTTTCTTGGCGAGCAAGAAAGCGCGGTGTCTGATCAAGATCCTCCACGGCTTCAGAGAAACGACAACCTCTTCTGGGCTGGTGGGTCTGTGCCACGAACAGCAGTCCTCTGTTCGAGCTTGGTGAGAAGAGGGTTGACTTTTCTCATCTTCATGTGTAAATATTTTGTCTTTGTCGTTTGACTTTGGCTCGGCTTTTCAAGAGCTGAATGTCTAATAGATATTTGAATAGGTGAATTTTTAGCTGATACTTGATTGGGTGCTCATTCTTTTTGTAATAATGATTGGTTGGATTTTACACGTGGCATTAAGATTCAGATTCGCTTTTGACTTGCTGAGTTTTGGTCGCTCTTGTGGTGTGAAAAGTTAATTCTGTTATGGTAATAATGTAGAAACGACAAGCCGTTTTTCACTCCTCATTGTCCATTGTAGAAACGGTGTCGTTTTTTCCCTTGTTTCCAAAATAAAGTTTTCTCTAAGAAATGTGTCGTTTATAAACCTAGCGGTTGCTGGCAATCTCGTTCACCGGTCAAACACCGCGAAGACTGTGAGCAATTTTTCGGGTTCTTTGAAAAATTATTTTTAATTTTTATCAAAATATTACTATTATCTTTAATCGCACGATGAGAGAAAGATGGTCCTTGATTTGTTGACGATTATCTTTGATAAAAAAAGATTATGACTAAACTAATTTTTTTTATCAATTTAAACTATTATAACCGATCTAACTCATGTCATTAGAGACATGATTATACGAGTTAGATCGGTTATATATATATATATATATATATATATATATATATATATATATATATATATATATATATATATATATACACACGAAGAACAACACTTGAGAGATATCCAATGAGATGCAATGAAAATTTGATGTTCCACGAATTAGCTGCATTAGTGGGTTATGAATTAATTTGATCTTTGAAAGCAACATACTATTTGTGAATAATAATTTCTTTTGCATTATCCAATAACCGTATCGATTTTCTCTACCAAAAAAAAGTGAAATTGGCTATGTACTCGAAAATATTGCCTCTTCTATGCTCGAAAGATCAAATAGAATTCAATAAGAGCACCAAAAACAAGGAACAATAATAAAGCACTCGAGAGCTACAATGAACTTTTAGCCAATTGATTAAGGCAATCATAAGTTGAAAGAAAAAGAAAAAGAAAAAAAAACTTCTTATAATAGTAAAATATTTTGGGTGCTTAGTTTTCAACTTAAATAAAAAAAATAAAAAAATTTGATAAGTCATAAAAATAATGTAAATGCTTGAAAATAAATAATTTGATTTTATCGTATCAGGAAAAAAAAAACTATTGATTATTACTCAAATTTCTTTAAAAATACTAATATTACAATATTCGGTCTTTTAATAGTAAAATATTGTATTATATTTATCGTTTTCACTCTAGTTATGAATATTGAATATAATTTCTATAACCGTACTAATCATAAGTTTCACATTAAAATAAAAAAATCAATTAAATAGTGTATATTTCATTGAAAAATTTAGAGAAGTAGTTGTCAAACATAAAACAAGAACTAATCGTATGCAAGAAGACTTTTAAGACGTCATTCAGACTCAGATGCAAAATCTTAGTCAAATGTACATTCAGATTAGATTAAGACATTGTCATTTCTTAATAATTGAATTGAATATAACAAATATGCTACGTATCAAAGTAACTATATCCTATTTATTGCGATAAGACATTTACATCTTATCTTATTTTTGGCCACTTCACACAAACACAATGCAAATGGATTTCAAGATTTAAGACCTAAGAAAAAGTCACACCGAACTTATGTGTAGATGTTATCAAATTAATATCCTTAGACCAACTCCATTCCAGCTACAAATCCTTCGGAGTAAGAAGGAGCTCGATCGGATCTCTAAATCTCATGCCCTTTTGGCGTGAGATGTTTTTTCTCTACAATGCCACGTTACATTTGGCGTGGCACTATTTGCCAACTGTAAAAATTATTTATTTATTTATTATTTTGTCTTCTAAATATGTAATATTTGCATATTTATACTCAAATACAAAATTATATCATATTTATTCTTAAAATTATTTTAATTTTTAATTTTTAATTATAAATTTATCATATTAAATATTTAAAAGACCACAATACTTTTAGAATATTAATACCGAAAGAAAACATTACAATAACATCAAAATTGAAAATATTTATTAACGTGGGAGAATATTCTAATTCTGATGCATAATTGCAGTTTATTTTATTTTGTTTGTGTTGTATTGCCATTTTATTTAAATAAATTTTAATATAACCTTTTTTTTTATATTTTGAATTATCTTATGAAATGATATTTTGTTTAAATAATAAATAAGTGATATAATTGAAAGATACTAAATAAATATAAGGGTATGTGGATAAATAAGAGAAACTTGAATATAAAATTAATATATCAATTTGGTGTAAAAAAAATGGAGTACGGACAGAAATTGGTTAGTTTATTAACACTTTAACATGAATTGGATGGAAATACTAGTAGACTAAACTTAGAAACTTTTCTCACTAATAAAAAAACCTTGAGTACCTGCTTGCTAGCGTCACTATTAATAGTAAGATAATCACATAATAAACTACTGGAGACAAAAGTCTTTGAAGAAAGAGTGTTTCATAACCAAGTTTGCTTGGTCCAGTGGTAACTTCATTACTCTCTATCCAAGAGGTCATGGGTTCAAACCCTCACTCAATCTCGGTAATACTGAGTATTTCTAAGTTATAAGTCATGGGTTCAAACCCTCACGCAATCTAAAAAAAAAGTAAGAGTGTTTCATGAAGCTCGTGAAACTAAATTTATCCCATCTAATTGAATATCATACTAATCTATTGTGTTAATTACACTTCACAAATGATGATACATAAGCATTATACCTAGCTTCTTCCTTTTACAATAAAAACTAAAGCCGAATTAGGAAGCAAATCCAAAATGCAAAGACAACAACTAACAAAACTTGGTTTAATGCTAAAGACAAAAACTTTAGCAACTATGCTCTTTGTCTCTTTCTTTCCTAACATCACAATTCTGCTCAAATTCATTAAAACGCAACAAAGGCCAACACCCCATAAGCTAAATTACTACAACATCAACCTGCTATGTACCAACGATAATAAAAACAAAAATTGCAAACTAAAAAAAAAAATTAGTATTTTAACTTGGAACTTAATGTTTACAAATTATCTATAAATAAATAAATAAATAAACCATTTGAAGCCTTCTATACGAGTGCATTATCGATTGGCGGAACCACAAAATAGCCAAAAAAGGCCGTTGCGTTCTCCAAATTTGCATACTTATCAAATTTTCCCCTCTACTTATATTTTTTTTTTCAAATTCTTACTCAATTTTTTTCCTTCAATTTCTTACCTCGAGCTATAATTATCCAGTCCTTTCCATATTCGTATCGTGGTTCCGCCACTAGATAGAACAAACCTGCTATAAAAATAAAGCACCAATGATAATATAATAGTTAAAAAAAACATGGGAAGAAAAAAAATGAAAAAAAAAAATATACCAACCTTAACCAATTAATTCTCACTTCTTTGTGGCTTCACACAAGCTCTACAAATTGGGCAAATTGGTGCCTTGAGAAGCCACGAGTCTATGCACTGAGCATGGAAGCTGTGGCTGCAAAGAGGCAAGAGCCTGCACTTCTCACCCTCCTTGAAGCTCTCCAAGCACACTGCACAATCAACAGGCGTCGCTCGCTCCGAAACCGCGCCATAGTCGAAGCACGGGATCATCTTCAGATCCTCCATTGACATGATCCTCTTGTTGCTCGCCATGGTCTCCCTCTGAGCCCGAGCCATGCTCAGCATCATTGCTCCATGGTTGACTCTCCCGAAGGCTCTTCCGACTATGCAGGCATGGACCACCACCAACACGGCAATACCCACGAAGAGAAGGATCACAGAGATCACAATCTCCATGACCATAAACACTAAAGACTCAAGATTCTTGAGTGATGAATCAAGAGAAGAAAAGGGCTTGCTTTAACTTTGTCTTGTCAAGAGTAAAGATTTTTGCTTTGGGGTGTTGGACTTTCTTAGTTGTTTTAAGTTTGAGGAAAATAGGAGCAAACAAAAGAAATGGTGGGGTTGTTTTTTTAGACATTTGATTGCATGTTTTTTTTTTTTCTTGAAATTTTTGGGTTATTTTATTTTAATTTGGTTATACTTAAACGGGACATTTTTGGTATAAGTACCCAATCGTGTACTAAATATGTTGATATATTCTCAATTTTTTTTTTAACGGGAATAGTACCCAAAGGCTTCAAAACCATATTAAAGTCCAATTTCCGTCCATTCCGAGTTAATGTATGTAAAGCTAGAGACACATGAGGCGTGAGCGTCTCTAATTGCATAAAAGTGTTGAATAGTTATTGTTTTTAGAGTTTAAACATAGACGTACAAGTGTAATCACTCGTGTAACGGATATGTGCCAGACATGGACAGTAAAGGAGGGAAACAGAGTCAATATACAATGCGAGGAGGGTTAATATGTTGATAGAGCTTTTGATAAATTTGAATACAAAATTTAGAGTAAAATTTAATATAACTTTTGTGTTTAAAATTTAACCGAAATGGTAAATTTTAACAAAGGATGAAACATATCATACATTAGTTAAATTTAACATGGTAAACTCATATTATAAAAGTTCAAAGCATCAATTCCTACAAATTGTTAAATTCAAAAGATGTATTAGCCATATAATTTACTCCATATACTTCTCTTTAATTGTTATCCTTTTACTTTGATTTTGTATTTTAGTTATTAAATAGAAAACTAGGAAACATATCCAAAATGCAAAGAGAACAACTAGACCTTTTTTTTATTTTTTTATTTCTTCACTTGGTTTTTCAAATTCGTCACATCATAACATCACAATTTTCTTAAGATTCATCAAAGCATAGCAAAGGCCAAAACCCTATAAGTATAAGGTAAATGACTGCAAAATGAACCTGCTATACTCCTAAAATACCAACGATGATTATACAAAAAATTAAGTAAGCTGGTTCTTGAAATTTACAAAGAAAAAGTGGTCTAGAACTTGGAAATTAACGCGTTTAATAATAATAAATATTAATAATCAAAACACTTTAAAGCCTACTATGCAGTGGCGCAACCACAAATAGCTTAAAGATACTGTTGTCACTAATTTCAATTTTTAACTTTTTTTTTTTACATCAAAGTTATTCAATCCGCTCCAGATTTCTTTGCTCCCATAATATATATCCCGGCTCCACCTCTGGTACTGCAAACTTCCTATTTACACATAGAAGAAAAAACCAATGATAATGAAAGCTAAAAGCTAATCAGAAATATAAACAAGTGTATAAACAAAAACAGTTTATAGCTAAATTCCAATTTTCGGATAGGCCACCATTCATAAATCCGAAACCAACATTGCTAATATGGTTCTAGCAATGCTTGTTCCCGATTTTTCCAGATTATAATGCTAATCAGAGCCGGCCCTTGGGCCTGGCCAACTAGGCATGGGCCTAGGGCCTCATATTATTAGACAATTTTTCCATTAGCTTAGGGGCCTCTAAAATTATACTACAGGGCCCAACTTAAATATGTATCTCCACTAACTTAAGCTTGAGTGTTTGTCCCCAAGAAAGAATTAACAAAAGCTCTTTAGTTACATTGTTAAGACTTAAGAGGACAAGTGAGGCCCACATCATTTCTCCATGTCCTTTAATTTATTGATTTTTATCATGTAATATATTTTTTTTATTTTTTTAGCTCCTATTTTATCAGTATGGCCCCCAACTTCTACGCTGATATCATTCTTTTTCTTTGGCTTTTCCTTTTTTTTATTTATATATATATATATATGATCTTTCTCTAATGAAAAATATTAATATCATAATTGAAACATTAAAACATAAATTCATCTTCAAAATTAATTTCCCTATACTGCTTAACGATATCTTTTAATAGGGCCCCGGAATTTTTTTTGCCTAGGGCCCCTTCATACTCAGGGCCGGCCCTGATGCTAATAAATGGTTCTAGCAACGCTTGTTCCCCATTTTTTTTCTTAGATACCAATGCTAATTTATGGTTCTAGCAACGCTTGTTCCCGATTTTTGCCGAAACAATGTGAATATATGGTTCTAGCGCAATGCTTGTTCCCGATTTTTCCTGAAAACAATGCTAATGTATGGTTCTAGCAACGCTTGTTCCCGATTTTTCCAAAACGAGTCCTGTCCGGATTCCAGACTCCCGTATTCATGGCGTATAAAATTAACCTGTACGAAATATGAACAAACAAACAGAAAACAAACCTAATAGCTATTCTTTATTATACCAATTGATTTGCACTTCTTTTTGGCTTAGCACAAGCTCTACAAATTGGGCAAGTTGATCTTTTGAGCAGCAACGAGTCTATGCACTGCGCATGGACGGTGTGGCTGCAATGAGGCAAAAGCCTGCACTTCTCGCCGGCCTTGAAGCTCTCCAAGCACATGACACAATCCACAGGCGTCACGTCGCTCTCCAAAGCCGCGCCATAATCAAAGCAAGGAATCATCGTCAAATCCTCCATCGACATCCCCCGAGTTTCGAGCATTGTCCGCATCTTCACATACACATACACCAACACTAAAGCAGCAATTTCCAGAGAGACAGAGACCAATAGGATGTTGATCAAGAGCTCAGTCTTCATTAATGATATCTGAAATACCCAAGTGATGATTCAGAAAGAAAAATAGTAATATAAAGTTAAGTGCTAGTCAAACTTGAAATTCACATTTGGATATTTTATATATAAAAAATAAAATAAAAAAATTGAGTCATGCAAATTGAGCTATTAATTTTAATGTGTTTGAAAGTGACGCAAAACTGGAACTTGGAGTTTTGGAGGCAATTATTGTAACCGTATACTAAACTTGTATAAGTTGATGCACAAGTCTTATTCAAGAGTTTATTATTGGTCAATATAACAGTGCTATAAGAAGTCAAACATTCATTTTATAGGGAGAGCATTCATAAAAATTATAAATGTTATTTGCGGCTCAAATAGAAATTCTCTTTCGAGAAATAACGATAAGTTCAAAAAAAATTACTTATATCAATTTTTCCCCTTTACTTATACTTTTTTTTTTCAATTTTAACTCTTATATTTTTAATTTTTTTTGCTTCAATTTCATATCTCGAACTATAATTATCCCGTCCCTTCAATATTCGTATCGCGGTTCCGCCAAGTACAAACCTGCTAATGCTATAACATAGGAAACCTGCATTACCTATAACATGAGAGCACCAATGATAATAATTATTAAAAAAAAATACCAACCTTGACAAATTAATTCTCATTTCTTTGTGGCTTCACACAAGTTCTACAAATTGGGCAAATCGGTGCCTTGAGAAGCCACGAGTCTATGCACTGAGCATGGAAGCTGTGGCTGCAAAGAGGCAAGAGCCTGCACTTCTCACCCTCCTTGAAGCTCTCCAAACACACTGCACGATCCGCAGGCGTCCCTTGCTCCGAAACCGCACCACAGTCGAAGCACGGGATCATCTTCAGATCCTCCATTGACATGATCCTCTTGTTGCTCGCCATGGTCTCCCACAGAGCGTGATGAGCCATGCTTAACACCGGTGCTCCATGGTCGTCTCTCCCGAAGGCTCTTCTGACTATATAGATCACCACCAACACGGCAATGCCCCCAAAGATAAGGATCGCAGAGACCACATTCTCCATGACCATAAACACTAAGGACTCAAGATTCTCAAGTGTTGAAGCAAGAGAAGAAAAGGGCTTGCTTTTAACTTTTGTCTTGTCAAGAGTAAAGATTTTTGCTTTGCGGTGTTGGATTTTCTTAGTTGTTTTAAGTTTGAGGAAACCGGTGGGGTTGTTTTAGAAGTTTGATTGCATGTGTTTTTATTTTCTTGAGATTTTTGGGTTATTTTTTTTTAATTTGGTTGTACTTAAATAGGATATTTCTGGTATAAATACCCAATCATGCACTAAATGCGCCACATATTTTCAAAAAAATTTAATGGGAATAGTACCCCTGAAGGCTACGAAACAGTATTGAAGTCCAATTTTGCCCATGTCGAGTTCACGTCTGTTAGGATGGAGACACATGAATGTCTCTAATTTCATAAAAGTGTTGAATAATTAATGTTTTTAGAGTTTAATGATAGACTTACAAGTGTTATGACCTGTGTAAAAGACCTGAACAAGACATATGGCAATAGAGAAGGGAAGCCGAGTCAATACAAAATGCGAGGAGGGAATGTTGATACAGGTTTTGAGTAATTTGAATTTAAAAATTAGTGTGAAATTTAATTTAATTTTTGTCCATAAAATTTAACCGTACTACTAAATATTAACAAAGGATGAAACACATTTACACAAGTTAAACTTAACATGGTTAACTCATATGAAAAGTTCAAAGCATCAATTCCTACATAGTGTTTTTTTTATTTATTTCATGGAATTCCTACATAGTGTTAAATTCAAAAGATGTATTAGGATATTTACTCTATTTACCTCGCTTTAATTATTATCCTCTTATTCTTACTTTTACTTTTACTTTGATTTTGTATTTTAGTTTCCAAATAGAATCCTACGTAACATCTCCAAAATGCAAAGAGAATGACTAACCAAATATCAACAAACTTAGGCTTAATGCTATGACAAAAACTTTAACAATTAGACCTTTTTGTTTTTTATTTCCTCACTTGATTTTTCAAATTTGTCACAGTATAACGCAAAGCCCAAAAACCCCATAAGGTAAATGACTGCAAAATGAACCTGCTATACTCCTAAAATACCAAATATGATTATACACAAAATTAAGTAAGCTGGCTCTTGAAATTTACATAGAAAAATGGTCTAGAACTTAGAAATCAATGTGTATAATATGATAATGATAATCAGAATACTTTAACGCGTACTATATAACAATCATTATGCAGTGGCGCAACCACAAATTAGCTTAAAGAAATTTTTTAATTTTTATTTTTTTGCATCAAAATTATTCAATCCACTCCAGATTTCTTCGCTCCCATAACTTTTATCCCGGCTCGACCACTGGTGGTACTGTGAACTCCCTATACACATAGAAGAAAAAACCACTGACAATGAAAGCTAAAAGCTAATCAGAAACATAAACAAATAAATAACAAAAACAGTTTATAGCTAAATTCCAATTTTCGGATAGGCCACCATTCGTAAATCCGGAACCAACATTGCTAAATTCAGATTTTTCCCGAAAACAATGCTAATATATGGATCTAACAACGCTTGTTCCTGATTTTTTAAAAACTAACACTGGAGTCCGGTCCGGATTCCGGACTCCCATATGAACTTGATTATTCATGGTGTATGAAACTAACGTGTACAAAATATGAACAAAAAAAAAAGCAATACAAACCTAAGCCTTTCTTTATGCCAATTGATTTTCTTTTCTTTTTGGCTTAGCACAAGCTCTACAAACTGGGCAAGTTGATCTCTTGAGCAGCCATGAGTCTATGCACTGTGCATGGAAGCTGTGGCTGCAGTCAACGGCGAAGCCAGCTCTCCAATTAAGAAGGGGCACTAATATTTTTTTATTTAATAGTTATAATTATAAAACACAAAATTTTATTTTACAACTCAAACTCAAAACTAAACTTTACTAAAATATATTTATTATTTTACAAGATAAACATATTTAATATTTTTAGTGTATTATATGTAATCTAAAATCATTCATTAACGTAGACTAAATACACAAAATAATAATCATTTATCTTATACTTGTAATATATTTAATACTCGCTAATACTACTGCAATGGAATGAACATATATATTTATACATATAATAAAGAATCATACATTAAATAGGATATTGTTCTCCACTAGCTATTCATTTATCTTACTTAGTGTGAGGGTGGGCATAAGTCCACCGTGGGACATGAGTGCCTTCGCCTCTGGCTGCAGTGAGGCAAGAGCCTGCACTTCTCGCCGGCCTTGAAGCTCTCCAAGCACACGGCACGATCCACAGGTGTCACGTCGCTCTCCGAAGAAGCCTCGCCATAATCAAAGCAATAAATCGCCTTCAAATCCTCCGTTGACATCCCCCGGGTTTCGAGCATTGTCCGCATCATCACGTCCACATACACCAACACAAAAGCAGCGATTTCCAGAGAGATCAATAGGATCTTGATCAAGAGCTCAGTCTTCATGACTGATGTCTTAAATACCCAAGTGATGATTCAGAAAGACAAATAGTTATACTAAGGGCTACTCAAACTTGAAATTCACATTTGGATAGTCTTTTTTTATATAAAAAATAAAATAAAAAATTGAGGCATACAAATTGACCTATTAATTTTAATGTGTTTGAAAGTGACGCAAAACTAAAACTTGGAGTTTTGGAGGCAATTATTCTAACAGTATACTTATTTAAGAGTTTATTATTGGTCAATATAACAGTGCTAAGAAGTCAAACATTCCTTTTTTAGGGAGAGCATTCATAAAAATTATAAATGTTATTTGCGGCTCAAATAGAAATTTTCTTTCGAGAAATAACGATAAGTTTAAAATCTCTTTTAGTCGGAGAGTATCAATACCCTGGTATTAAACATCAGTAAGCTTTTTATCTCTTTTTTTTTTTGTATACATGTCTTATATAAAATATATTGGAGTTTTTGATACTTTCAAGATGTTCTTTGGAACTTATTGTTACTTTTTAAAAGAGAATTAATACTTGGGCCGCAAATATCTCAAATAATAATAAAAAAATATTCGCAATAGTAAAGTTAGCCAAAAGTGACCGTGTGTGTATATATATATATATATTTGCTTTAAATTGCTAAAAGACCTCATTTGGGATTTGAATCAAATTCATACCCTTAAATACCCTCCTGTTAAGAAACATAAAAGTGTCTAAGGAAGGTATGTTTTTCAATCAAATCTCATTTAAGGTCATTCTTGCAAAAAAAACCCTATTTTCTTTTTCTTTTTTCTTTTTTGCCACAAAAGTTCTCATTGATGCAACATTGTACATTGTAGGTACCCAATTTTACTTTCTTTAATTTTTTTTCATTAATTACCAAGTGTCAGATCAAGGATAATAATTAAACTTTACACTATTCTTGTTTTAATTATCAATTGTGCACCGCGAAATTGTGACGGGCCGAAGTTTCAAGATATGTATTATCGATATTTACTCTTTTTAGTAAGTAAAACGACATGACTAGAACTTAAATATAAAAAATATGCATAACAAATTAATTTTTTCGAACGATAGTACAATTTTATCTTTATAATAATGTGAAACGAAATTTAAATTTAATTTGGTAAACTAATACAAAAAGTATTTACAAATTGATACACTTTGACAAGTTCAAGTTGTAATAACATTGATGTTTACTCTATCTACTTCCCTTAAGTCTTATCCTTTTACTTTGATTAGTTTTCTAATTTCCATTAATCTATTACATAATTAATTACTTGCATGTATAAGGCGACCCTACTATTATTGAGTATTGAATAAGTAAACGGGTTTGAGTATTAATTAGCAGAAGAATAGCTTAATGAGTGATAATATAAAGTAAAAGATCCTTAATTATCTCATCTTCTGATATAATCAATCCACTAATTAGATGTCCTATAACTTAGTCATACACCTATTTTTTCACCTCTTCTATAAATAAGGAAATCACTAACACTCCTAAGTCATACCTTATTTTTTTCTTAATTAAAATTATCCCTAATCTCTATAGTTTATTAGTGATTTTTTTTATTTTATTTTATAAATTTTATCAACAATGATGGATGCAGGAACTATACGTACCATTGTTGGAATCGTTGGTTAGTTTTGAAAATTGCATTTTTTTTTGGTACATATTCTAGTTTTTTTTTTTTAAATATTATTTATACTTTTTTTTTTTGCAGGAAATGTGATATCTCTTGGGCTATTCTTATCACCAATGTAATGATCAATTTATTATGTTTTGTTTTGGTGAAGATTTGATCAATTTGTGAAGTGGATAATCTGTTTTGTTTTTTACAGACCAACGTTCTTGAAGATATGGAAGGACAAAGCTACGCGAGATTTCAAGCCCGACCCGTATGTTGCAACGATGCTGAATTGCGCGATGTGGACGTTCTACGGCATGCCCTTCGTCCACCCCGACAGCCTCCTCGTTGTCACCATCAACGGCACTGGCTTTGTCATCGAGCTCATCTTCACCGCCATCTTCTTCGCCTTTGCACCTCGCCCACTTCGTGTAAGTCTCCTCTCTCTGCTCACAAAGAACTCCGAATTCTAATGATCTCGAAATTGCCTGTTATTATTTATAAATTACGGGTGTCAGCCTGTCAGGACCTTCTATATTATATCAGTCTCATCCTAGTTTTTCCGGTATTTCCTAAATCCGGTAATGGTGTTGTTTATTAAAAAAAAAATCGGTAACCTATCGTATCAGTTAAAATGCGGTGTAATATATATGGATTTTTTATCATTAACATTTTTCTTATAAAGGAATCCGATAATTAGTTTTCAATTAAAACCGATAATTTAGTAATTACAATTAACCCTAACAAACCGGGATCAGTATTATACTGGATTCCGTTTTGTTAAAACCTGTCCCGTTACTCAAAATCGGGGATAAATTTTTATATTTTTTATCTCAAAATATCAATTTTGTAATCGGTAAGGGGAATGGTTGTAACATCGGAAACTAGTAAAAATTAGTGACTAATGTAACATATTTGGATGATTATGTTGTAGAAAAAGATCGCAATAGCACTGTTGATCGAAGCAGTGTTTCTGGTGGTGATGGCGACCACGACGCTCAATTTCTTCCACTCGACGAAGGAGCGGTGCTTCGTCGTCGGACTCTTGTGCATAATCTTCACCGTCATTATGTACGCTTCTCCGTTGACGGTCATGGTAATTCACATTCTCGACGTACCTATTACCAAAGAGATTGTTAGGACCGATAAATTCGTGATTACTATTTTTTGTTTTGATAAATTGTTAATTTTATTTTTGTGTAGCGCATGGTGATGAAGACGAAAAGCGTCAAGTACATGCCGTTTTCGCTCTCGCTGGCGAACTTCTGCAACGGAATCATTTGGGTCATTTATGCCCTCCTTAAATTTGATCCTTACATTTTGGTAATTTATTATCTCTTCTCTGTCATTAACAACACTTTACATACTTTGGTATAGTTAACTAATTAAGTACAAGAAGAATCGGAATTCCGATTTATCTTTCTATTATCGTGGGCAAATCCGAATTGGTAATTTCATATTCTGGACAACAAAGGAATCGTTGGAATTATGGCTCCATAAAAAGCAGTATCTGAAAATCTGCTTCGGTAAAAATACCCAGAATCCGGAATCGGACTCCAAAATTCCGATTACTTTTTTTTTTTTTTTTGCAGATTCCAAATGGTTTGGGGACAATTTCGGGATTATTTCAACTGGTTTTGTACTTCACGTACTACAAGACAACTAAGTGGGACGATGATGATGATGATCTTGAGACTGCAAAGCCACCTGTCGAAGTCCAATTATCCAATGCTTGATTAAATTAATTAATTTGTTACATAATCACCTCCTTAATTAATGGTGTAATTTGGTGTTCTTAGTGTTTTTAATTTTACTCTCTTTTTAATGAGTGATTGGAAATATTAGACAGCCTTAATTATCTGTCCTTTTTGGTCATTTTGTTACGTAAGATATAACAAAACACGAACAAATCCGAATTCGTTTAATACACTACAACTACAAATGTAAGCTTCGACGACGGTTAGACTCTAACCGTCATGGAAATTTATGTTTTCAGGCTTTGATACGTGATGAACTTTTTTTTTTCCTACCCTAATACGTAACTCGTCAATAATATAAAAAAGTCACTTTCGCAAACGTAAAATACGTTAAAATTACATCCGTATTTGATGGCCAACAAACTTTGATAAATCAACAACATATGAACTTGGCACAACACACGGAGTCAAATATATGCAGCAGTAGTGTAATCGGGATCTAGTACCGGGCTTTTATTATTTTTTCCGCCCAATTTCAATTTTATCGGCTTTACAAAATCGAGCTTCACCCTTGCTCCAGCCCAACTACGAAATGCCTGGTTTTATAAGTATCACGAAGCTGGCCGGGATCGGGCAAAGAACCAACCAATACTGCACTAGCCAATGATTTAAAATATTTTATCAAATAAGTTAAATTAACGTATAGCATCGAGTTTCCATGCTAATTTTTAAGACTGTTAAAAGAAAATTGAAAGAAAGAAAAAAAACATTCAAATCAAATAATAAACGTAATCCGAACTTCAAATAATATGTTAAGGTTAATTAAAACTCATAAGATTATAAATATAATAAATTAATTAGATATATATCGTTTATAAACCAAGACCCGGTGGAACCTAGTTTCCATTTTTTTTTCTTGTATTGTTTTTCTTTAATACCGAAATTGGGCCAAAACCAAGCTCCGGGATACAATGAGAAACGTGTTCTCTAAACCAGTATAAATAATATAAAAGAGCATAGACTTACGTAATAAGAATACAATAGAACCTCTATAAATTAATATTGTTGGGACCGGCAAAAAATATTATTTTATCGGATTATTAATTAGCATATAAATGAATAATTTATACATTAATGAAGAAAAATATATTAATCAGCTAGAATTATATAAACATCTTTAATAACAAAAAATTATTATTCAAAAAAAAAAAAGCCCGATCCGACCCAAAAATTTTTAATGCCCAAACCAAACCGACCCGATAAAAATTGGGTTGGGTTGGTTTGGGTCGCCATGGCCCGATTAATTAAAATTTACTCTTACATAACAAAAAATAATATGAAAAAAAATACATCAATGTAACTCAAAATTCAAGTAAAAATACCCCAAACAAATTTAATCAAACAAACATACTCTAAACAATGTAAAACATGAAAATGAGAGATTGAACGGTCTTTGAATGTAAATAAAATTGAGAATGAGAAATTTTTAAAGACTAAAGATTGCACTACTTGAATAAAAATTAATATGAAATATATATTAATTATATTGGTCGGGTCGGAGACCCCGACCCGACCCAAGGTTTTGGACCCGACCTCAACCCGAATAATAGTCGGGACTGGCCCGATCCGACCCAATTTTGAGCAGGTTAGATTGGGGTCGGGTCTCCAACGGATTGGGTTAAGTCTAAAATGCTCACCCCTAACGGAGGCTATATATACATATATGATAGTATACTATCCGTAATCCGCAGGTATCCGAACCCGAAACATCACAACAAATTGGTATCAGAGAAAAGTTGGGTTTGAAATTTGGGGATTTTGTGTTGAGGATTACGGCGCACGCCAAGTGTTTGATAATTGTTTTGTGATGACGTCGACTTCAAAAGTTGATATTGAGAAATTTGATGGCTCAGATGACATCGGCTTGTGGAAAGTGAAGATATTGGCACATCTTGGGAATATGGGTCTTGGTAAGGCTCTTGTTGGTGCGGATAAACTTCCGGCGACGTGGGACGCGGCGAAGAAAGAAGAGGTGTTGGAAAGGGCTTTCAATACTTTGATTCTTAGTCTCGTTGATAAGGTGTTGCGGGAGGTTATACGGTTCACGACGGCGGCCGAGATATAGTTGAAACTAGAATCACTTTACATGACGAAGACTTTTTCGAGCCGGTTGTTCCTCAAGGCGCGGTTTTTCACATTCAAGATGGCATTTTTGGGTGGTTATAAAGTCTAGCATTTTTGTTTTATGAAGAAAAAGAGTGAGAGAGAATAAGGTGTGAGAACTTCTTAAGAGAGTATCATAGAGAGAAAAGAGAAAGCATTGAGTACTTGTAATTTTTGTAATCTCGGATTGATTTGATTAGTGAAACCGCTCTCCTTGCAGGAAGTAGGACATTTGATTTGGTCCGAGCATGGGTAAATTCTCTTGTCTCCATCTTTTATATTTCCGTCGATTGATAGTCTGGGATTTGAGCCACGGAGGCTATATATACATATATGCTAGTATACTATTCGTAATCCGCAGGTATCCGACCCCGAAACATCACAACATATACTATTAAGATTGAAAGCAAAATATAAAACATATGTAGATGATTATTTGAAGTGACAAAAAGAACTTTTGAGATTAAGGATTTTATAGACGGAAATGCATCATTGGATATATTTACACAATGTCAAAGAAAGGATCACGTAAAATTCAAGTATTATATATTTTTTTTCTATTCTTTTTTTTTCGGTTTGCTTAAGTTGAGATTCTCTGATATTATTTGGAGATTATGTATATAAGGGTTGCATTAGTGATCACGATGAAGAACAAAAATTGTAGCTTAGTAATTTGCAGAATTGGAGATTGCCATGGCCTCTCAAACCCAGTGGCACAAAATCAAAATCTCAGGCTCGAGCGGAAAAGAAGCTTCGGTTTTACAAAATAAATTTATCATTAGCGACATGTAGAAGATGTTTCACAGTATTTATCTCTAGGTTAGTTTGAAGAAAAAAAAATTAAACACATTATTTTGTTGCTATTCCACTTATCTAACCGAATCAACTTTGGTTAAAATGGCAAATATAATGAATAGCAGGCGAATTGAATGATACGAATTAATTAAAGAAATATAATTAAAGGAACATTACTTGTTGATCATAAAGTGAATAGTATGGTAATTTTTTGAGAAAATATCATGTCCTCTAATTAACATCGTAGTTCCTATAACATAACGTTCTCGTCCCTAAATGTATGCAACGGCTATAAGACTAAGCTTTCCTCCTGGTGCTTTGTTTGAATTTTTTCTCGTAGTGGCGGCTGTTTTGAGCTGGTCGGATATACGCATAGTCTATGACGTGTGGATGGGCCTGCCTTGATGATGTGGGCTAGTATTCTCGTGAAAAGCCCATGTTGATTAAGGGTTCCAGCTTCCACGTCGTTTGCTATGATGGATTTGATTAATGTTATACGATTCTAAGAGAGTCCAGGTGTCGTTTTGGAGGAATAAATAAATATATTTACGTACGAAAAGATGGGTTGGATTAGCAACTAACTAAGCTAACATGTGTGTCGAAAAAGGTGAGAAAATTTCCTTTTAATATAATTATTCTCCGTGGATTTAATAAATGTGATGTAGCTTGGAAAAATTATGGAAGAAGGAAAAGTTTATTATTGTACCCTTGATTCAATTGTTTGAGTCTCTAAAAAAACAAACTTTAGTCCTTTAAAATATATATATATATATATATATATATATATATATATAGGTGAGCGACGGCAGTGACGGTGTCGGCGAGGGAACCCCGGCGAGCTCGTTTGGCCGTGGGTTTCGCAATTTCTCCCGATCTTTGGCCGGGGAGTTCATGGGTCACGGGGATGGGCCCCACCACGCTCTCTGGGCTTCGGCGACCTCGCCAGAGGCATCGGTGTGCGGCGGCAGCATCACGGTGGCTCCGGCGAGTATATACCATAACGTACATTTTCAATAAGGATAAAAAAAAAAAAAAAAAGATGGCGGGTAATTGCAGACCCCAATTGGCGGGTATTTCCGGGAGTCTCTAATCTTTCTCCTTTAACCAGGGCCATTTTGACATGTTCGAACCCACAAAGGCATATTAGGCTTTAACATGTGAATATCACGAACTCGGCCCGAATCCGGCAAAGAACAAACGGATTTGAAAACATTTTATCAAATAAGTTAATTAAACGTATAGTATTGTGCAACGTTCGATTTTTCTTCGATTATCCATCCTGCCGGTAATCATTGGCAAATATTTCATGCCAATCGATTATTCGTAAAAAAAATTAAAAAATAACGAAGAATTTAGTACTTTTCGAATAAAATTTGCACTTTTCAATAATTTTTTTTAGCAAAAGTACATTCAATGTACTTTTCGAGAAAATATTTAACTTCACATGGCCTACTATCTAAGTATCAAGATAAATAAGGTTGAGTTGCTTAGATTTAGAAATGGAGATTGCTATTATACACTAGCAATGTTATTGTTTTCTTTGTATTTATTTCATGTGGGACGTTCGAAATCCAAACAAATATGTAATTTTCATTAATTTTTGTTTTTTAGAGGTGGGAATTCTCCACAAAACCAAATAGTTAATTATGTCTATTATCAAATTATGTAGTATCTTTTAATTTTATTTTTTATTTTCTTATGTTTGAGCATGACATTGTTTTTATTTACATTTGTTCGAGTATGACATGATTTTATTTGTGTGATTACATATTTGAGAGTGAGAACATATTTTATTTACATATTTTAACTTAGTAAATATATTCTTATAACTGTTTTAGTATTTTTCATCGTGAGTACTCGATAAGTGTCGGTAACGATATGCTACAGTTTTGGTAATTTACCATCAATAATCTTCAAAAACGGCAACCGATTTATGAAAAAAAAAAAACGGCATTTTGAACCTTGGTATCGAGTATCACACTAATTTTAAAATTGTTAGAAAAATGAAAAGAAAAAAAAAAGTTCAAATCAAAATAAACATAATCCAAACTTCAAATAATATGTTTAATAAGGTTGATTAAAAAACTCTTAAGATTATAAATATAATAAATTTATTACATATATATCGCTTATAAACCAAGACCGGCAAAACCTAGTTTTCATTTTTTCTGTCTTAATTTTTGTTTTTTATACCAAAACCGGGCTTCGGGCTCAGTGAAAAAAGTGTTGTTTATCATCTTTTAGTCACTTAAACCTTTATAATAAGAAAGAGCATAGTCTTACATAATAAGAGTATGATATTACAGTATATAGACGAGACATCTTACAACAAAGAAGAATACAAATAATAAAGCTTTACATTAATGCAAGTTTTTTTCTTATAACCATCAATCTTCACACCTATGTCCTTTCTTTTTTTCCTTCAATATCCTCAACTCTAAATCTTTTACAGATCGGATCGATACGATCCTAAGAATAATCGCCACGCTTCGGCTCGGCCGTCCAATCAAGGCCCTCGGTGCTTCCGGAAGCAGAGGCAGCCCTGAGCCTGGTCGCCCGGGATCATTCCGCCGCCTTTCGACGTGTCAATGGCCTCTATGAGGGAGACGACCTCGTCCATCTCGGGCCGCTTGTCGGGGTTCGCGTCCCAGCACCGCTTCATCACGTTTGCCAGAGAGCTGGGGCAACACCGGGGCATGTCGGGTCTCAGGTTCTGCAAAGCAAAATGACGTTTCAGTACCTGGTGTTATGAATGGGAAGGGAAGGGAAGGGAAGGAAGCGATGGGCTCGCTTACCTGGCGAACAACGGCGGAAGTGACTTCGGAGAAACTGAGATCGGGATATGGCATGTCGCAGCAGTAGATCTCCCACAGACAGATGCCAAAGCTGTATACGTCACACTTCCGGTTGTACGGATTTCCATTCAGAACCTGCAAGACGAAAAATGTCAATGTGGGATTTAAACCTTTGCGGGAAACACTGAGCAGAACAAGAAACAGAAGTTTCTATGGAAGAGTACCTCGGGAGCCATGTAACCGAGTGTCCCGGTCTCTCCTGTCATGTCGTTCGGATTCGAAGCCTCGACACGCGCGACACCAAAATCAGCGATCTTCACCGTGCGAGTCTTGTCCAGAAGCATGTTCTCCGTCTTCACGTCTCTGTGCACGATCTTCTCCGAATGGAGGTAGCTCAATCTGCAGAGAAAGTAAGTTAACCTCCGAGCACGCCCCAGGAAAAATGAATCACAATCAACACGACTAAAACGAGTACCCTCTTGCTAGATCCAGAGCTAGCTGAACGACGACCTTAAACGCTAGCTTTCTTCGCCGGTTTTTGATAAGGTACGACTTCAGATTCCCGCCGGCCAGGTATTCCACGACGACGCAGCACACGCTGGTGGGCATTCCAATCGGACCACTCTCGGTCTGTATCCGAAGCTCTGACGACCCCATCGTTGCCCCTATGAACTGGAAAACAGAAGGTTCTGTCAAAGTCCGACAACAAAATATACTATCCTAAGTCGAGAAAAAATTTAAAAAATAATCAGAACAAAGCATAAGAGAGATCGAGTTTTTTTGTGAATGGTTACGGGCTCGTTTTCCCAATTCACTTAAGGTCTATTCTAAATTGACCAAGGATTGCAACCTGATGGAACCGACCGGGCCTAGCTAAATTAATCCCGTAAACATAATTAAACAATTCAAATGACATAAATAACCCTAACTATTTCAGAAATGCCCCCTGTTCTTCCAGAATCAAAAGGTCAACAATGATGAGGAACGAAGAAAGGTTCATTTACACAATGCACCGGAACCAGTCTGAAGATCGACACTCGATCTCAACGATCCAGTATTACTAATACGGCCGTGCAAATTACAACTTGAACCGAAAATCTACTGAAGTCTGAGCAGATTCACATGTTTCAAAACTGAAATGTAACTCTTCTTATACAAAACCATCAGTGGCTCCCATATAAATCTCGTTTCGATTTTTCTTCTTGCGACTTTAGATTAAAAGAGATTAGAGTTCATTATTTTTTGTAGATAGACGGAAATGACCTTGGTAACGTTCGGATGATCAAGTTTATGCCAAACAGCAACTTCTTGAGTAAAAGCCGCTCTTAGTGAAGCAATCTCAGTCTCTGTTCTGTGTCCCTCTTCACCCCAGTCAAGTAATTTAACTGAAATCACGTAACACACCAACACGTAAGCCAATCGGTAATCGCCAAGACGATGATTACGAAACTTTAATTCAACCAAAGAATTAAACGAAAGACCGTTCCTTCGAGAGCACAACCAAAGCCTCCGAATAACGTCTAAATCCTATGCATCACTAAAATAAGTGAGATCAGGGTTTCCTAATCGTTCCCTTACCGCTACCGGCGAGAGAAATTACCATTAATTTAATTCAACAAAATTAAACCTATCGACATTTTTATTTATAAAGTTACCAAAATATAATGTCGAGCACAAGTCACAAACACGGAACGTATCCGGAAACTTCAATGCAGCCAACGAAATAAACAAAGGACCGTTCCTTCGGAACGTAGTAAAATCCTTCAAACGATCTCTTGAATCAAACCGACGAAACTAAACATATCTACTAATTTAATTCGAAAACTAAATGAAACCACTCTCATGACACTCAATTAAAGACAGTTAATTTACAAGAAGAAGAAAAAAGGCAAAAAGGTAGACTTATGACGATGGAGATATATTTAAATATATATATATATATATATATATATATATAAAAATTATTTATAGTAGCTTTAAGCTATCATGAAATATGTATTGGATTCTTTTATGCAAAAATTTCAGCAAAGTGATGGAATCACATGAAAGAAGAGAAAATACAATAAATAAACAACATTTTCCATCATCAGGAATCCGTGCTTGCAGTCACGGAGTCCATCAAAAAATACACAATATATAGTATTATACACATACATTCATTCACTATGGTCAATAACTATATAAAAATTATTAATAATTTAATTGTGATCGACATCATTTCGAGATGAACTAACTTGCAAGGCACAGCATCCCAAGATCAAACCTTTGCAGATTCAAGATCTAATTTTTTCATTCATTAATTAATTACGGATTAAGTACCCAATGTTACGATAAACACTTACCGGCGACGTCCTGGCCATCGTAGATGCCGCGGTGGACGGTCCCGAACGTCCCGCGGGCGATGACGGACTTGATGAGGAGCTTGGCGGGGTCGATCTCCCACTCCTGCCGCTGCTTCCGCGGCTTGGCGACGCTGATGAGCGCCGGGTTGGAGAAGACCGTGTTGAGGCTGTTGTTGCTGCTGCTCTTTTTGATGTCGTTCCGCGGCAATTCCCGAGCGCTGTTGTTGTCGTTTGCGGTGTTGTCCTCCTCGTCGTCGTCGTTGTCGCCGCTCTTCTTGGCGACCTTCCTGTTGTCCATGGTCCACACCCTGTTGAGGTGCCTCTCGAGCTGCTCGTCGAGGCTCTTGAGGTCGATCTGGTCGGCCCGCACGAACCCGTCGTTGCTCTCCTTCATCTTCTCCATCGCTCCTCTTCTGGGTCGGTCGGGAAACCTCAAAGGCGCGAGCTTTTCCCCGACATTGGTGATTCGGGGTTCTGGGTCGCGAGCGGAGGGTCAAAGGGACGGGCTTTCTGGGTGGATTTTATCTGGGCTTGGTCACAGGAGCGAGATGGGATTCATCGGTGCGTGCGTGCTTGGGATCGATGATGGGGAGAAGGGTAATTCGGGGAATATGGGAGGGAGTTTTGCGAATGGTGATCTGATGGATCAATGAGGAGGAGGGCTCGGCGAGGAAGAGGCCATGTGGGCACATGGAATTGCCTGCGCCACAGCGTGTGCTTCTGACCCACTTTGGTCTCTCTCTCTCTCCTTGTTGTGTTGTGTACCGAATGGTACGTCCTTTTAATTATTGAATCCTCTAATCTTGTTTGGTAGTTGTGGAGGTATCTGAAAAATAAGAAAAAGAAAAGGTGTGGCGTAAGTATTCAACTTTATACTAAGTGCGTCGGTATATTCTCGATCTTGCTTAGTATTTTTCCGATGAAAATAAACATTAAGAATAAACCGTGTACACTAAGACCAAATATTTAGTATTTATATCGATGAAAAATAAATATTATGTCAATATGAAATGAATAAATTGGGACATGCGTTTTTATTGAGTATAGTAGCGGCGTAAGTACATAATTTGTAACAAAATAGGAAAACATATTTATTAAATTTTCATTTGAGCGGAGTTAATTGCCAACATTGGCTATACCGAGTCATATAATATTGGTTTCATCCATAATTATCCCATTAACGTTAAGTTAAGGTAAAAGAAAAGCCTCGTTGTATTCTTTTTTTACATTTCTCCTTCTCTTCCATCGTCGTTCACAAGTTTTGAAGTAAAAGACTCTTTTCAAGAGACAAATCGGTGACCGATAATTAACAACGGAGCCAATCAACAACTCGGTTAAGGAACCAAAGTTTAGCAATATGCCGCCCCATGTCATGCAATTATATGTACTTATGGCACTACTTTCCCTTCTAATATAATTATTATTTTTAGTTTCCTGATTTAATCTTAAGATTAACACTTCATGGCTACAATTTATAAGCTCAATCATGAACAATTGATTACCAAAATTTACGATCGTTGATCGATGCACGCATCTTATCCAAAACAAATCATTGCAAATTTCAATCAAAATATTTTCGGACTTGTGATGATACTTGAAAATCGAAAACATATCTTGCTTTGGATATAATTGAATCATAAAATTGTTGGTGCATATTATGAAGTCACAAAGTAGTAGATGCGTATGTAACTAAAAGTTGTGTTTGTACTTGATTCTTGCTTAAATTAAGGAACTCCACCGACTAATTTTCTCATTAATAATTCATATTTTACCAAAAATGTTGCAAATTTATATGTATTATTATTATTATTATTATTGATGTGTTTGTAATCCGACACGTAAAAATATATACATGTGAAAGTAGATCGGATCGGATCGTATATGAGAGGATAATGTGTGTTTTATTTGGCTTTTATATTGATTAATTAGCAATATTCGCCTTCTTTTTTTTTTTTAATCCCAATTTAAACATATCCACATAAGAAAATTGATTTGAAAATTTAAAATATCACGTCTTTAATTTTATATTCTATTTTATGTACAATCATTTGTGAGAGTCAACTGAGATTTTTATTTTTTTTACTTTGTAAACCCTTAAAGTTTATGTGTAATTTAATAAATTTTACATTGACATAATGTATTAAGAACTTTGTTAATTATTTTATATTATATTTACATATATATTTTAACTTTTTAAAGCCTGCAAACTTTATATGTGTATTTCTTTTATCTTTAAATAATAAATACACATGATTCTATATTTTTATTTGATCTCTTGAAATACTATGTCAAAAGTTTAATTTACGTTAAAAAAAAAAAGTGAAAACTTGACAAAAGGGTTACACATATGAAGGTGAACATTAAAAGAGTGATTAGTCATTTATATATATGTAGTGATGAGCTAAGTAAAGATGATAATATAAAATTGTGTCTGAATATTTGTGCTTTTTCTAAGTAGGACTGATCCACTGATCATTTTGCAAAAACAATTGGTCATATTCATAGGGTTATTATAAATTACTATTAGAGTGGCAATTGATGTTTAATGTCGTGACGAGTTTTAAACGTTTTTGACTTATTTATGTAGATCCAGACTTCTCTCATTTATTAATCGTGTTAGATAATGAAACTTAGACCCGTCTTATTTATTAACCGTGTTTATCGTGTTTACCCATTTAATCCATTTAACAAAGTCATGTATTTTAAAATGATCAATTAATTCAATTTACACTAATTTAACTTAATATATGTCATATCGTTAATTTTAATAATTTGATATCTTGAAATATCGTTGATTTTAAAATTTTAATATCAATAATATTCTATATTCATCAATTGAACAACGTAATTAATAGAATAAATATATAAGATTTATACATAAACTGTACAAAAACACTTGACAACATATATAAAATGCAAGTTTTTACTCTTAAATTGTGTCTAATTGAGTCTAATCGTGCTCGTGGCGTGTACACCCCTTATTTAATCGCCTTCGACACGGTTGAACCAAAATCCATTTACGGTATACCCATAAAGCGTGTCGCAACCGTTGAACCCTGATCCATTTACCGTTTACGGTAGACCCATAAAGTTTGTCGCAACCGTTTCATGTTCCGTGTCCGACTACAAATTGCTACCAATAAAATAAACGTTTGAGTGCTTAAACCTTATTATCTTCCCTATTTTTGTTAATTAAGAGAAAAGAAAATTGTAATTAATGAAATATGTGGTCCAAAATATATTTGATTTGTGAAAAAAAGACCCCATGAAACCATGCTCATATAAAGTTTGGTCAAGACCCATTAAATGCTGCTTCGAAAGGGGTCTCCGAGGACAAAATATAACCATATAATTTTTTTGGCTTTTTTTTTTTTGGCTTTCTTTTTTTCAACATTCGGATTTTATTTTTTGAGGTAGTGTTTTTCGATTTTCCACCGTCCATATTTTGCTTAAAGGACGCAATAATATTGAGAGTTAAATTGCTCCAATATATGGTAGCACTACCTTAGTTTTTGCTATATTAATATATTTTTTTAACTTTGAAGATGAACAATATATTTAATGATATCATTATTTTTAAATAGATAAATGCAATAAAATCTACTGTTTACTATAAAAAATTTAATTAGGAAAATTAAAGTAATTGAAGAGAACAAAATGTTATGATTAAGCCATAATCTCAAATGGGAAAAAAATTTAACAAAGTGACGTACAAAAAATTAAAAAAAATTAGTAGCTCGAATGTGAGAGATATATCCGACTGCCACTTATGAATCGTTTTTAGTATGTTGAATATCTCCGGGTTACGATCTTCTTTCAAGCAATTTTGTTGTGTGTTTAGAATATTGCCCACAAATCAATATACTATAAAATAAAGAATCATATCGAATACGTAATACTTAAAATACGCCTAATTCTTTTATTTTCATACAATTTCTTTTACAAATGAGCACAAAGTTTCTTCCATAGATTCCAAAAATCTCACAAAAACGATTTTTATAGAAAATATATATTACTTTAGTATACTTGGGTCTCGTTAGTCGTTATAATTGCTTTATAAAAATACCGTTTATAAAGTAATCTATGACAATGTCGATAGCAATATAGGTGTGTGATGTGTCATTACTTTTATGAAGAAAGAAAAAGAAAAGTCTAAATTGAAATATTATTATTATTATTATTTACTTTTGATCTTCTTTTTCTAGTGAGCACTCACAGACAATAGTTTATAAAAAAATAAAAAAAATAATAATAATAAAAAAAAACTAGTCTGGTGCTATCTGGTTTAGGTTCATTCAGACAAAAGCTATCTAAAAATTCTTGAACTCATATTAAAAAAATTCATATTAAAAGTGGACTTATAAAAGTGGGTCATAATGTGTATTGTAGAGTGGGCTTAATATTCATTTTTTATAATTACAATAGGGGCCCCTGCCCAAAATCAGTCTTCACCTAAGACGCTGACAAACTCAGAGCCGGCCCTGTATACATGCGAACCATGCACATTTAATTTCATTTTCAGGAAGAAAAAAAAAGCGCTATTCAAACAAATTTAAGTACACGTACCGCTATTAGTCCGTAATATTATTATTACTATTATTATTATTATTATTATTATTGAAACATTGACTGGTTCATTTTTTTTTCTTGCATGGAAATTTATCCCACTTCTTTTTTTTATTCACTGAAGAGCTCTTGGAAATTCCAACTTTTTTTTAGTTATATATATTTCTTGCTTCACAATACTATAAGGAAATAACCCTAAAAAATATATTATAGATTGGGCTTCTTCAGCTAGTTTACTTATGGGCTTCATTTTTCATAAAATTGGGCTTCTTGTGATCAATACCGATTATTGAACAAGAAGATTCTTACAGCAAGAGAAATAAATATGATTTATGAAATTAACTTTAGTGAGAACTAATGTCGAGACAAAGAAATCGATCAACTATACTATTGACTGCACTTAAATAAGATAAATCTAATTTTTAATTATATTTTATTGGATGATCGTGCCTTCCCGACCGACTCTCGTCTCGCCATAGGCACGGGAGGTGGACGTCTAAGACCCCAAAATTAATATTAATATACTAACAAGTCTCAAACACAAAATTCATACTGTAATTATCATTTATTGTTCTTTATATCTAAAAATGTTGCACATATTTACCACTTTTGGCTAAATATGTTATAATTTATATCGTATAGAGATTTTAAAAGTTTACTGCTTTATTTCTTTAAGTACAAATGATTTATCGTTTTTTTTTAAGAAAAGAAAGATGTGCCTCATTAAATCCTCCGAGTCCCCTAAACGGGTGCGGCTCTAGAGGGAAGAGTACTCCACATCACATTACCAACGGCCGTAGCCAAACAAGTTTCCCGAACAAGGGTCGGGGACTCCCTCGTTACAACCAGAGTCATGCAACATAAGGGGTGCAATACAAGGCGGGACATACTCCAACCAATCAATATTTCTTATAGACTTAATCGCGAGTCTAGAAAGGTCATGAGCGACTTCATTACAACATCTCAGATTAAAGTAAAATACTCTGAACTCAATCTGAGAAGTTAAGCGATGGATATCCAAAATAAAATGATTTATCGTTTCAAACCTTAGGTTGTCCTTATCGTTTGTGGGCTTCATACATAGTTCATACTTCATATTAACATGCATGACATCATCATACACAAACTATTATTTAGGGTTTATAATGTAAAAGATAAATGTTATATTTTTTTAAAGGAAAAAAATAAATGTTATTTAATGTTCACTTTCGAAGCCTTCTCTCGGAAGGAACCAGAGAAAAACAAACGTGCTAAATTGACTTTGAACTCTCATTAAAGCAGTTGACTCTCTTTATTTATTCCTTTTTATTTTAATAAAGATTGCTTTATGAAAACGTGTGGATTTTCCATACTTATATTAAAAGTGAAACAATAGTGGAATCTTCTTTGAAATTGGGATGATCGTGGACTGTTGTACTACTATTGAAGATGGTCATAATATCACCATTATTAATCTTAACTATATTTACGTAAAAACTTCGATATCATCAATTATTTACGAGTAATTCTCGTAATTCTCGTACCACAAAGAAAAAGCGTGAGCGTGAGAAAGATCGTATTTATCGGTATCGGATTTATCTTTTGCTTTGATTGATTTCGTTTTCTGATTCGGTATATATAATCAAGAGATAACAATCGCGTTAATCATATGCTTAATAATTTAACAACCGAATTTCTTTCGTAAAATATATATACTTTCAGCTAAGACGTTTACAACATTTCTAGAAATCAGACAACATGATCCTTATATATCTTGCCTTTGATCATAAAATACTCTCCCTATAAATCATTAATATATATAGGTAAACTGTGGTTAAAATATCCAATGTTTCATTTTTTTTTTATTATGTATCCAATATTTTTTTTGGTGGCTATAATACCCGAAGTTTATTCCGTTAACGCCAAACGTACCCACCGTTAAGTTTCCGTTATTTCGCATGCGTGGTAGTTTGGGCAGTTAGTGATAGTTTGTGATATTTTGGGATATCTTGTGATATTTTGGGTCATGTAATATTTGCCAAAAATTTGGGATCGTTTGAGTATATGTATTTTTGTTTGGCTTTGATGATCAATACGTGATCACTCATATGAAAATGGTATGGTGTAGAAATTGAAACTGGATCCTAGTTGTCGTTGAAATCTCATTTCTAATTTTTGGAAACTGCTCTTTATTTGATAATCAACATCGTGTTGAATAATTAAATTAACGGTGGGAACGTTTGGCGCTAACGGAATAAACTTGGGGTATTGTCGCCACCAAAAAAAACACTAGGTACAGAATTTTAAAAAATGAAACATTTGGTATATTTTAGCCGCAGTTTATTGGTATCGTTTAATAATATTTTTTATTATTTTAGTGACGTGGCGGGATTAGTATGACACGTGTCATGCCACGCGGGCAAAATAACGGAAACTTAACGGTGGGTACGTTTGGCGTTAACAGAATAAACTTTGGGTATTATGGCTACAAAAAAAAATTTGGTATATAATTAAAAAAAAATGAAACATTGGGTATTTTAGCCACAGTTTACCCATATATATATATATATATATATATATATATATATATATATATATCACCTGAACAAGACTCTGAATTCAACCAAACTTAATTATATATATAAATAAATAAATGATGTATGAGAAACTAGTTGGTTTCAGTAGGCCAATTCATGGAGTCTTTGCAATACTCTTGTTGTCTCCACTCCAACCCTGGAAAGTTTCACCTGTAAACATAAAATCAAATAGAGAAATTTCTTAATCACCATATATTATTTCCATATACCTTAAGTAATGTTGTTAATATAATAAATATGAAATTTTTCCGATTCTAAAATTTTAAGACTTCGGAACTAACTCATCTTCCGCATTCCTTTTTTTTCTTCAATAATTGTAAAACTTCAAAACGTCTGATATCGATGCGGGACGAGCTGGATCAATTGGAATCGACGTAAGCTCAAAAGTCCCGAAAAAAAAAAAAATCAAAATTTTGGGTTCCTTTTTGTTCCGGAACCGAAATACAGTTCCGGGATTTAAACAAATAAAAAATCCGGATTATTGACATGAATGAGATCAATAATATATATATATATAATTATCATATTATATATATATATATATATATATAATTACCCTTGCATGGAGTGTATGAAAGACCTTGTCCCCAACAGTGGAGAAGCTTGCAGTGATGACCTCAGATCCTTCCTGCTCAAGAACATCGATGACTTCATGCAACATCAAGTTCTTCTGCAACGCGGTTATGAGAACCACTTCCAAGCAACAACCGAACTCCTTCAATTCGATCACGGCCGCCGTTGATAACTCATTCGAGCTCCTCGTCATCGTTGCCGCTTTGCTGGTTTCGCAGTGATTTGATGCTTCTCTCTTTCTCGCTTTCAGCTTCTCAATGCGATCTCTCAGCTTCGTGATGTACGACGCTGCGAGATCGAACTGGTCTAGCTGTGTTGCCGTTTCCTGCGTTTGGTCATGTCAGAAGAACAAATATATGTATATTTCTTGATATATAATATATACAGAGATCACAAATATCTCATATAGATATATATATATATATATATATATGTGTGTGTGTCTTTGTATGGTCCAGACTCCAGAGACTCTAAAAGTTGATATGTGATATATGGTCCATATAGAATTATAGATATATATATATATATAAATATCTAGCTTCGATTCTCATAAGAGTCTGATCCAATTAACCCACTAAGATTTTTCAGCGGAACCCGGTTTGGCCCGGTTCCTAGTTCCGGATAAAAATTGAGTTATTGTTGAAATATCTGGAACCAATTCAATTTATTTATTTTAGTTGTAATTTGCATTATGTTTGATTTAAACAAGTTTTATTCAGTGTGAAAAATCGACGTTACGCAGCTAATTAATTATATTATGTATTCAGAACTGGTACTTCGATCCGGGTTTCACTCAGAATCGATGAAAACAAAAGTACTATTTAGTTAGCAAAATTCATGATTAAATAGTGGGAATTAGTGATAATGATTAATAATAATTAATTACCTTATTAAATTGGTTTGAATTATTTTGAGGAACGAGAGAAGCAAGCTTGAAGCAGAGATTTTTCATGTGGATTATTCTGTTCCTCTCCACTGTCTTCCTTTCCAGTTTCATCGTCTCGCTCGAGCTCTTCTTCATATCTTTACACTTGAATCCAAACCCTAGTAATTATATATATATATATAGACGATTTTGTAGTAATAACTAGTAGCTGCTATACGATATTCTCAAAGTTGATATCACGAGATGTTCATCTGTCAAACAAGCTTTTATATGTATGTAGAGCTGAAGAAGAAGATGAAGATATACATGTAACATGTATATATATAGGTGAAGATTATTTTATCTTTATAAAACATTGTAAAATAAGCTATAAATAAAACAAAAGTACGTTCGGTTAGTAATAGAAATATGAAATGACGCTTATAGCACATGCGATGCACGTGTATATGGTCTCAAAAAGAAAACGAGTAAATTGGAAATGTCTTTATATAGTACAGTGTATATGGAAATGGTGGACTATTTTATAATATATTACTTATGTGGTCCATATTATATATATATATAACCATATTTAAATATTTAAAGGGGTGCCATTTAAAGTTATATGTATTCGAAACATTTGTCCATTCATGAATAAACTTGATTAATATAGAATATCATGGAATCAAATCAAGGGAAATTATTTGTTGTATTATAAGATGTTATATCTATTACATATGATTTTATAAGTAGTTTATGCCAAATTTGGCAGCTTTTGAAGTTTTAGTACTTATTTGAATATTCTTTTAGAACCTAAAATCACAATATATCAATTAAATCTTAAATGTTAAACATTGTATGCGCCGTTTTATTTTATATATGTCACTCTTACGCGCAAATCCTTTTCTTTCTTGGAAAAGTAAACAAAATCATCATTCTAAAACTTGACCCGTTTGGCTTGTGCAATGCCGCTTGTCTATGTCTTTCGCATTTTCTATTTTACGGATATATCGCTTGTCGATGGGTATGTCGATGGGAAAATGGTAAAAAAAGGGCATGCCGCATGCCGCATATACCGCATGGGCATACCGCATGCCGATGGGGTTTTCGATGGATATTTTGTAAAAAATATTTGAGTATTTAAGCAAGATATTTATATAGGTTCAATACTACATATTTAATAAATACAAGAGTAAAAGTTTAATTAGTATTTTTGTCGAAATCTACCAAAAGTTTAACTTTTTGCAAAATCCCAACCATTTTTCGCAAATTTTGTGACTAAATTTATATTTATGTCATTGTCTTATTTTCCCTATGTAATTTTTTTCTCCGTATGTACATTCATTGGTGGAACTAGGAATTATACTAAGAGTAAAAATTTAAGAAAAAATCATTATAGTAAAAGTCGTTAAAAGTTGAAAAACTAATATTACATTTACATTAGATATATTAATTTGTTATCAAATTTATCATGCGTATTTCAGTGGTGGAACTAGGAACTATACTCAGAGCAAAAAAATTAGAACAAAAAATCATCATATTAAAAATCGTTAAAGTTAAAAAACTAATATTAAATTTACACCAGAAATATTAATTCAATGTCAGATTTATTATATTTTGATCAATTTGCATAGTAGTTTGTTTTTCTTTCTTTCAAATTTACATGAATATATACAAAAATATTGATACATAAAAATATGTAAAACACATAAGGGTCTTTTTGGCAAAAATACCACAGACTACCTCTTTGTACATGCTGTAATTAAATTTTATTTTTGTCGTAGCAAAAATTTCAAATTAATAAAGATTATGCCATAAAGTCCAAATTTTATTTTCATCGTGAAATATTTTCTAAAAAATTAAAAACACTCCTGCCGTAAGTTATAAATTTCATATGAGTGAATTAATTTTTAATTTTTTGAAATTTATGTCACGAAAATAAAATATACCGCGTAGAAAGAGATACGTTGAGGTAATTTTTCCAAAAATATTCTTAAGGCATATAACACGAATAGTTACCAATTACCATTACTTATACATTATATCCATATAAAATAATAATGCAAAATTTAAGGTTAAAGGCAATGCACACTTTTGAATAGTCAAGATGTCGTCAAAAGTCAAGATGTTTGTTCTCAAGAAGCAAAATAGAAAATAATGACTCCTTTTTAAGACAATTTTTTGCTAATAAATGACAGGCATAACTTCGTAATGTCAGGCATGAAATAAGTAATATGCATAAACGCGTGAGCTTTTGTTTGGCTATTACATCAACAAATTTCATTAAGTAGCTTACTACCTAAATATACCTTGAATTTTTTTTTTATTAAAAAAACTATTTATTTGGAAGAAGTAATTACAATTTCACATTATAAAAAATGACATCTCCTCTTGATGAAGGTGTAAAAGCCGGAGGTGTAAAGTGTCGAAGACCATCACTTCCACGTTTTTGGTCACGCAGGCCCGGGCTTCAAATTATTAAGCGTTCGTTCATTAAACCGGACCGGACATGCTTCAAATTATTAGGCTTGGACAATATGTCATAGATATTTTCTCGGATTTTGTCAAGTCCCGAGTACATAATCATAATTATGGCAGCTTACACTTTGTCTCGGTTCTCCGTTTTTAAACAAATTAAGAGTTTTTTCAAATCGAGGCCGCGTCATGTTTTTTGGTGTCTCGGATTTTTCGAGACCAGAATTTAAAAAATTGTTAAAATCTTGGTCTCCCATTAGCAATTTCACCCATAAATTGTGTAAAGTACATATATAGTATCTAAAGAAGTAAAATTTCCATATCAATATTTACATGAGATATGTTTCGATTCTCTAATGATTGGACACTACGATACAAATTAATAAACCAATATAAAAAATGTCCTTTTATAAATAAAAATAATTAATATTAGACGTGATTGTGATAGAAATTATATGCACATGCATGCGTGAACCAAAACAGATGACGCCCAACTATACACTACGAAGACTTTGACCATCGGTTAATATCCGACGTGGCATTTACCCGATGATATAATATATACGTGTCAATATCATTAATATAGTGACATTTGTTATTACGTGAGGATTTTTTTTTTTTTAGAAACAGAGCTTTCTATTAATGATTGGGATTTAAGTCCCTAAAGATAGTGCTTACAAACCAATTCGGGCATACATACGATCACATGTCGGGTATACGGCTTGCAATCCGGGATCGAGCTACAAAGTTCGCCGCCTCGTCGCATGAACAAAGAGCCGAACGACATTTGACCACACTAGCCAAGTTCGTAATGTTCGCTATAATCAGGCCTTGGACACAATTAAGACTTCCCCCATTGACGAGATTGGTTGCAAGTAAACTATTAGTTTCCACCTCCGACACTCTCCAACCCCTTTCAATAATGAAACGGAGGCCATGACGTATCGCGAAGCATTCTGCGGATAAGACCGAGTCTTCCTTCTCCATGGATGTTGCCGTAAACCCGAGGAGTTTTCCCCGGTTGTCTCTTACTACCCCACCGAATGCCGCTCGTTCGGTATCCTTATCCCATGCCGCATCGACATTGAGTTTGACACCTCCGTCTTTAGCCCCCGACCACCCCCGACGTGTAGTAGGCCTAACCAAGGCCATGTTCTCCGTGCCGCTTATGCATTTTTGAAACTAGCAAACCAACACACAATCTCCTCAATCCACACTTTTGGTAATTTGGCACGGTTCTTGAAGAGCCTTAAGTTTCGGTTGGACCACGTCGCCCAAAGGATCCCACAAAAAAACTTCATGGGTGTTGGATAGTTCACCACGTGAGGCGACCTGCGAGGGCCCGGTTGAAGTCTCCTAGGTCCTTGAAGCCTAATCCACCCCCTGATTTGGGCTTAGCGATGATATCCAATCGTTTCCAATGGATTTTCAATTTTTCCTCCGTCTCGCCCCACCAAAACCAGCAATATGCCTAAGAAGGTCCTCGATGATAGACGACAGAAGCCGGAAGAGGCTCATGGTATACGTAGGGATCACTTGAACCACCACCTTCACGAGGACTTCCTGACCTCCGGTCGAAAACAACTTCGCCTTCCAATCTCTAAGATGTTTTAGAACTCGAGCCGTGATGGTGCTAAATAGGGCCACTTTATTTCTACTAACATGGACCGGAAGTCCGAGGTAGGTTTCAAGGTCGTTCACCAAGGGAATGTGAAAAACGTTAGAGAAAAGAACCGATTTTCCCACCGGGGTAATAGGAAACACTCCTCGCTAGCCTCACAAAAAATGAGACTATCGTCCACAAAAAGAAGGTGAGTCACCGGAGGAGCCGCGGGTCTACAGACCCCTGAGCAGGCCGAGTTTCTCTTGTCCCTGAATAAGAGCGGAAAATCCCTCCGCACACACAAGGAAAAGATAGGGGATAGAGGGCATCCATGCCGAAGCCCCCGTTGGGTACAATTGCACCCCCTGTCCTCCCGAACTTCATAGTTGATATATAAGAGCTAGTCATTTGTCCCGTTCGGGGACGCGGTGTGGAAGAAATTATGGGGTCTCCAAATAATCCCGTTCAGGGGGTGCAATTGGGTAATTATTCATTCATGAACAATTACTTATGTCATAGACTGGTTTTCTCTTCGTGTGTTTAAAAAGTTTTAAGTAATTAAGTTAGATGCTAGATGGACGGGGAAAAGAAGTTGGCACAAAGGGTTTTACGTGGTTCGATAATGTTACGAGGTGTGTAGTCCGCGTGTTTTCACTATTTTGGTAAGTATAAAGGATGTTTCTCTTAGATATTCCGAGATATTATTTGGAAGAAATTATTGGGTGGAAGAAATTATGGGGTCTCCAAATCCCGACCCCCATAATCCCGTTCAGGGGGTGCAATTGTACCCAATACAATCCCGAACTATGAAGTTCGGGAGGACAGGGGGTCCCCCAGTGTCGACATACAATCCCGAACTTCATAGTTGATATATAAGAGCTAGTCGTTCCAAAAATGGGTATTAATTAAATTTGGTCAAAAGTAAGTGTAAATTCGAGTGGAATAGTATATTATTCATAAGATGAACAATAGTCTACGTGACAACGAAAGGTTTAACATAAATGGGGAAGATTTAGCTTCTTTTTTAAGGCTCCTTCCCAAGCGGCTCTTGCATTGACGAAATTAAGAAAAAAATGTAAGATTTAATTTAAGTTTTGCTGAAAAAATTAATTTGAAAAAGGGTTACAATATCATAAAATCTGGACAAGTTTTATACCACATGAATAAGATCGTACTAATCCTACAGTAATCAGGTAGCTTCGGTCCTATTACTCTAATAAGGCATTTAATAATTTCACTTATATATTGTGTAGTGGAGAGTGTAAATGTGAGAATGTGAAAAGTCTCACATGAACAAAATAAAAGTTGGTGCTTGCAAAAAAAAATGCATTGATGATGTGCGTTCATCAAGTAGTTGAGTGAGGGTTATGCCACTTGAAAGCGAGGTGGAGATGAGGTGGCGAGATTGTGCCACCTTTCATTCTCACACCATCCCTAAGCCGGTGTCGGGGTCGGAATTTTGCATCGTCTTGCTATTTTCTGGCTTAAGACTTGTGTTATATTGGGTGATCTAGCAAGTACGTAGACGTAGACATGCCAGTTCATGTGACATAGTGAAAGGACAGCGCAAAGAAATATGTGCGAAGAAAATAATTGTACTTGAGGATCGTCTTGCCAACCTTGTAAACAAGAGAAAATGTTATCCCTCTCGCTTTTTATTTTTGCGGGTCTTACATCATTTATTTGAACTTTGAAGAGAGTTGATGATGATGAACAAAGAATGTTAATCGTTGGAAACATCAAGAACCGTACTCTAACAGAGTCTTCGTGACATGTCAAATCTCCATTCAAGCACAAACACAATCTCACAGTCACTCTCTATGCTAGAATCTAGTGTACAATTATTTATTTTATTTTTTTACTTTCTTATATTATTTTGGTATTTAATTGTGAAGTCACATCTTAATCATTATTTGGTTAATCATTATAATTCTAAAACAGTGACGGAACCAGCTTTGTAGTTCAGGTGAAGCACGTGTAATAGAATGAAATCATAGTAGAAAAATAAAAAATAAAAAATAAAAAATAACATTTATTGGTCCATGTCTCGAGAAATTCGAGATAATCATTTATTGGAACCGCAACATACCGATTCTCAATTTTAAAATTAAATATGCCATAGGAACTCTGTATAACAACGATGAGCAGCATGAGCTTATGCCATATACGATATTAATTTAATGAATTTATCGACCACTAACTTAGAGTTCCTTGATATGATATGCATGCAGTGATAAAATGTTCAATAATAGATTAAAAATGTTCAACGAGTGTATGCACTTGCATGCACTCGTGCCTTAATGCCTCCGCCTATGATCTAAACAAGGATGATATTAAACATATGCAATGTTGAAGGTTATATTTAAATTTTAGTGGAAAAAAAAATATTACGCTTAAGTAAAAGATATGTTACTTTTACATGCCGATACGATAATGTGTCACTACAAATAAACGGGAATGTTGGAATGAACCATAAATTTAAGTACTTCTGCTTATACAAATAGAATTTAAATGAATTATCGCTAATTTTACCTTAAACTTAGATACATTTGCCGATATTTTTCTCATAATAATTTAACACTACATTGTCTTGATGAAAAGAGTGGCAATGTGGAATCTAGCCGTGCATAATAGACACTAGACATAGTGATAGTGGGATGCAAAAGATGCGCATGTGTTGGGCAACAATTGGGTTGTGCGGTCAAAAGCAGCGACATTTGCAGCCTTGCATGCGCGCAGCTAAAGCCTGAAGCCAAGGCAGCCATCGATTGCGGAGGCCGTAGCTGGCTGTTGCTGCTTTTGGGCCCCACTCAAACGAACTCGCCTTGGACGTCGCCGAAGCCCATGAGTGATTTCGGTTTCGATACGAGACACGACACAATTACAATATAATATGTATTAATTTGAATCGATTTTGAATAGATCTAATTAACTATATGGAATACGACACTATATTTATCGTCTTCGTGATTCTTGGATTATATGACGGTATTGTGGAACCGAATATTTTCCTTGAGATATTTTTAGAATAGAAATCTTCTTTGTTCGGATATAACTTAGCCGTCGAGGTTCAACTCAAATATTGGACTTCAAATTAATTATCATATAAAAATCAACGGGCAAGATGATAAACACACAATACATTGTGGTGAAGACGGAAGAGAATTCTCGTCAAGGTTGACCCGTACCGGTACAAGTTATAACGTTCTTGCAACATATATAAACAGTGTTACATGTACATATATGTGCGACACATTTCACTAACTTAAGGAACACGTTTATGAACTAGTGAATCTGTTCAAATATTATTTATAGGACTTTTCTTAAGTTTGATTAATTGAATTTGAAAATAAGTCAAAGATAGTGACGACATATAAGTACAAATTTACACATGGTGTATATTAAGCTACACCTAGCTACCTAAGTGAGAGAGAGACATGTTGAAAAAATAATAATTAATAGGGCATTTTATGTGAGCATTCTTGACTGTTTATGCATCTAATATTGTCTTTCTTTTTATTATTTTTTATATTTTAAGCTTTTCAAATGTATAGTATATAGACAATACAATATATATAGTTTTCTATTTATGGATTTTTATTCATTCATGAACAATTACTTATGTCATAGATTGGTTTTCTCTTCGTGTGTTTAAAAGTTTTAAATAATTAAGTTAGATGCTAGATGGGCCGGGAAAAGAAGTTGGCACAAAGGGTTTTACGTGGTTCCATAATATTACGAGGTGTGTAGTCCGCGTGTTTTCACTGTTTTGGTAAGTATAAAGGGTAAACTGCGGCTAATGTACCCAATGTTTGATTTTCTGCGGATTATGTACACAATGTTTATTTTCGGCGGCTAATGTACCCAATGTTTGATCCGTTAGATATTTTCGTGTTTTCCGTCAGTTGACCGTTAGAGATGATTCCTCCTCTATAGGTACACTTTTCGTATTTTTGACATAACTCACTCATTTTTTGTCCAAATTTTATGCACGACATATGGTTGGAAAGATAAGAGATAGATATACAACTTTGGTGTTTTAAGTTTTGTAAAATAAGTTTTAGAAAAATACGAAATTTCAAATACAATGTAAAATTGGAGATTAGTTTAATTCAAAATATTTGATTCGAGAAAATTTTAATTTACTTAATGACTTTTTATGATGTAACGTAAAACTAAAAAGTTATAGATAAGTTTTTTATCTTTCTAACGGGTGTTTATTTATAAATTTGTGACAAAAAATGTGTGAGTTATGCCAAAAATATGAAATATGTGATGTAAAATAATCTTTCCTATTTTTTGCATAACTCACTCATTTTTTGTCCAAAATTTATAAATAAACACCCGTTGGAAAGATAAAACATTTATCTACAACTTTTTAGTTTTACGTTTCATCATAAAAAATCATTAAGTATATTAAAATTTGCTCTAAACAAATATTTTGGATTAAACTAATGTCCAGTTTTACGTTGTAATTAAAATTTCATATTTTTCAGAACCTATTTTTACAAAACTTAAAGTTCCAAAGTTGTAGATCTATCTCTTATCTTTCCAACCATATGTCGTGCATAAAATTTGGACAAAATATGAGTGAGTTATGTCAAAAATACGAAAAGTGTACCTATAGAGGAGGAATCATCTCTAACGGTCAACTGACGGAAAACACGAAAAATATCTAACGGATCAAACATTGGGTACATTAGCCGCCGAAAATAAACATTGTGTACATAATCCGCAGAAAATCAAACATTGGGTACATTAGCCACAGTTTACCCAAGTATAAATGATGTTTCTCTTAGATATTTCGAGATATTATTTGTATGTTTGGGAGCTTAAAAATGATTTTCTTTTAACAATGACAACCTTTTAAACAAGGTCTCGACATCAACTTAAGAATCTTTCTTCTTTGGAAATCTGTGCCTTCATCCATTCAAATCATACCAATATTCTCTCTTTTTTTGCTTTTGCTATTTGCTTATTAGCTATTAGCCTTGTCTTCTTCACATATGATAATATTCCTGATGTGGGCACCTTATTTTTGTCTCACCACCCTATGATCACCGAAAGAATAATAATACTAGATCTTGTAATATTCCTCAACTAAAACGGTATTTTTTTTATCCGGATAAACCTGGAATTGGAATCTCTTATTGTGGAACCATTTTGTTCTTAACTAGGCTATAAATGTTATCTATTTTATCCTCTTTAAAAAAAGAATAAGAGACTTCGCCTTAACTAAATAACAAAATCATTATTTTTTAACATTATGCTCGGAATGGTATCTTCTTTATCCGAATAAATAAGAAATTGGAAGGATTAATTCATCTAATAACAGTAATTAAAAAATTAATTTAGATTTCTTTTTTTATAAATATTAACGATCGATTAATCTTGCTCGACTTTATCCGCCCATATTAATGAGTAATAATATAAAATAGATAATAAAAAGGAACGGTTATCTTTCGATGCGAAACGTGTTGATCCTCGTATCAACATGATTGATTACAAAGCTTCATTGTTGACGTTGTTAGCGCGAGTAAGATCTTATTTTTTCATTTACATTATTCCGAGCACATTGTTTTCTTACTTAAAAAAATATATATAATTTCAAGCAGAAAGGATACAAATTGAAACCTTTGGCAACCCAAAAGAGAACAAATAATAAACTAAAACAATAACTTTAAAATATGATTCATAAGCATAACACACAAACCCCACATAAAATAAAAGTAAAATCAAATAAAATAAATACTGATTTATTGTCGCTCAGTGACCAGCAAGCGTCCACGACATGTCGTTTTCGAACAGCCAATGACAAACCTCGATCTCCCCGGGCTTCGCTCCCAATGCCACGAACGCGGCGTGCCCCGGGGCCCACGCTGACGTGTCGAGATGACACACGGCCACTCCCCGGTTGATCCTCTCCCCGGTCGCCACGTGTAATATCTCCGCCACGTAGGCGCGGGCCCTCGGCACCCAGTGGCAGTAGTACAGCAAGTACGGGTACAGCGTCTGGTGGCACGACACCACTTCTCCGCCGTCGATCGCGCTGACTTTCCCGATCAGGATCTCAGAGCTCGACCCGTTGACCGTCTCCGTGGCTCTGACTGCCACGTCACGGCCCAGGACCGAGACCGCGAAGTCGATCATGTCCTCGGTGGACCCCACGCAGGCCTTCCTCTCGCCGGCGCTCGGCGCTCTCTCGCACTCCTCCGCCGCGGCGGAGATCACGCGCTCCGTCGCCGACCCCTCGCGCGCGTGGAAGAGCCTCTTCGCTTCCTGGATTCTCTTCTTCCCGAAGGGAATCTTCCCCGACAGGAAGCGCGGCAAAAAGGACCGTTTTGGCATCTTGTCGGTGATGTCGGGCATTGCCATGGTCTTCCCTTCCTTCAAACAGCTTTCCCGGAAAAACTTTCCGGGTTCCACCGTTCTGCTTGCGGTGGTTGCGTTGTCGTATTCGGCGAAAACGACGCCGGTTTTCGCGTAGTCTTTGAAGACCCGGCCCAGCGTGTAGGAACGAAACCCGACCGAAGTCCGTCCCGAGGCTTGCCTCCCGTACTCTTTGAACGAGTCGTTCCCGAGGTTGAACGATTTCCCATACTCGGCGAAACTCGCCTTCCCGGAGTTAGCGTTCCTCGCGTAACTCACGAATGAATCGGACCCGACATTGGCTTTATTCCGGTAGCTTCGGAACTCGTCGTCACCGGAGTTCCCTCCGTCACCGTAGCTTTTGAAATTTGACCTCGGATTGTTTCCGTCGAGCCCGTAATTCTTGAATGTGTCGTTAGCTCCGTTACCGTTGTCGCCATAGCTTGTGAACCCAGTCGAGACGGTGTTCGCTCCGTCCGCATAGCTCTCGAACCCGTTCGGAGCGCCGTTCCCGTCTTTCCCGTAGCTGAGGAACGATTCCACGCCCGAGTTCGTATCGGATGCATAGCTCGAGAACCCGAGCCGGTGGCCGTTCGCGTCCGAGTCGTACGTTGAGAACCGGAGGTTCGGGACGTTAACGTCCCTTTGGTAGCTCGTGAACTCGCCCGAGCCGCCAGTAGCGGAGGACGCGTACGACGTGAAGTTCGAAACCGCGACGTTCGAGTCCGCCGCGTAGCTCGCGAACTTCTCGACGCGCGAGGCCGAGCCGCGGCTGTAGCGCCGGAACGAGTCGTTCGGCGAGTTCAGCTCGGCGGAGTAGTTCTTGAACGAGTCGGCTCCGCCGAGCTTGGAAGTGCCGTAGTTGGCAAAGTTTCTGTTCGAATATCCCGTGAAATCCGCGTCCTTATTCGAAACGACGCCGTTTTGGTGTCGTCCGGTGTGCGAAACGGCACCCTCAAAGGCGCAAAACAAACCGGCCAGAGAGCAGAAGGTGTCTAGATGCGCGGCTAGCGCGTCGGGATCGGCAGCGAGCCGGGAGAGTGTCGCTGACTCGGCGGGTCCCAGAGGAGAAGCCTTGTTGAAGAGAAACTCCGGTTTGGGAAGCTTGTTGAAGACATTCTTGTTCCAATACCTAATCACAGAGGCTTTTGCACTGAATGGGTTGGTTTTTGCAGCAAACGCCTGCAAATAATGTGTGAGAAAAATCATGAAAATGAACTATATATAATATTTATATAACTATATAGCTATAAATACTGTTCTTACATTGGGAGATGAAGCAGAGACTGAGAGTGACAGGATGAAGATGAAGAAGGTGAGAGGACTCATAGTGAAAATGTGTGTGTATTTAGGGTTTTGAGGAGTAGTGTGTGTGTGTGTGTATATTGGTGCAATAATAAACTGAGAAGTGGTCACTGAAATTAAAGATGTTTGTGTTTTTTTTTCTTTACGCAAAGATTTTGCTTTTGAAAAAGAACTGAAACCAATGCGCTTTTGTTCTTTTTCCCTCCAAATAATGATAATCAACCATTCAACCTGTTCTTGCTATCAGGCGGGGTCGGAACCGGGATACGGATCTCGGGGTCGATTTAATTCCGGAGAGTTACTAATTACAAAATTTAAAAATATAAACAAATTCGGAGTAAAAAATTGATAAAGATGAAAACTTTGAGGTGAGTTTCAACATTAAGTATTAAGTGGTTCATTCACTGGTTTTATGGTTCAATATGTTAGCCACTTAGCCGTTTGGGATTAGGTGAAGGTCAAAAATTGATTTTCTTTTAAAAAGAATGACAAAATTAAGGATGTAAAGTTAAAAAATTATAAATTTGAGGTAAAAATGGATAAAGATGAAAACTTTGAGGTGGGTTTCAAGTATTAGGTGGTTCCTCCACTGTCCTTGTGGTTTAATCTGTAAGCCTTAGCCATTAAACCGTTTGTGAGGTTAGCTCAACTGCTCAAGGTCAAAATTTATTATTTAGAAAAGAAATTAAGATGAAAAGTTGAAAATTGGGACGGGGTCAAAATTTGATTTTAGAGAAAGAAATGAAAAATATATATAAATTTGGGGTAAAAAAGTGATAAAGATGAAAACTTTGCTACCCATTTAACCATTTGGGAGGGTCAAGGTCAAAAATTGATCATAGAAAAAGAATTGAAAAAAATACAAATTTGGGGTAAAAAGTGATAAAGATGAAAACTTTGAGGTGGGCTTAAGTATTAAGTGTCATTTCGGAGGTTGAAAAGAAGAGAAGTGGGTTGATCTTAAGTGAAGCATATATTTTTCGTGGTGTGTGATAAGACAGAAGTTAGAGTTAATGTTGTTAATTTGCACAAGTACCAAAAACATTAAAAAGGTTATCATTATTATTGCCATAAAAATTGGAATTAAAAAAAGAGTATAGTTATAAACGGCAATGTAGCCAACTAAACTAGTAAGGCGTGCAATTTTGCAGGCACAACTTGCCATCCTTCTCTACTATCGAGTGCCTATACTTAGCTCTCACAACGAGGGAAAAAAATAATAATGAGCACGAGACTTTTATTCACTCACAGTCACAACAACTTATAATAATAAATAAAATAAAAATATAATAATAACTAGAAAAGTAGTTATAAATTACAATGAGTGAATACCACATTTTTTTTTGGTAGTAAAAAAATAATAATAATTATAATAGTTAAAAAGTGAGCACTATAGTTTAGGTAAATATCAATTACCGGTAAAACTCACTATTTTTGTCATTATTATATTTAAATAAATAATTTATTATATTATTATTTTGTGTCTTGAAATTAGTGTCGGACAGATATAGATATGAGAATGCGGACACTGTAACGAGGTTGCTCATGTTTTAGCTAGCTCTCGCTTATCCGGTGTTACCACGGATTTTTGGTCTAGTCCGGAGTGGCTAAACTCTTGTATTCAACGGGATTCCATCCCTAATGAAGTGTGTCTCTATTTCAAAAAAAAAAAAAAAGATTGCGTTTTTGTTGGTATAGTTTTTTAGGTCGTTTTTCTCAAGCTAACAAATTATAAATAGCTTAATGGTAATTGGTATCATATATATATATATATATATATATATATATATATATATATACACATATATATAATAAGAGAAATTAAGTGAAGAAGAATGTAGTCATCTAGGGAAATGTAGTTTGGATTTGCTTAGTGATTAGGAGATACCAAAGTATAATTATAGCAATGATAGTAAATGCTAAAAAGCTATGGACTTTCGGTTGTACTTAATACTAGTTGACAGCACCGCGCTTCGCGCAGTGGCAAGAAAATATCCCGTCGAATTTCAATGAAAACGTTGATAAATTTGTTCTACAAATTGTGTGTTGTGAACGAAACATCTACGTCCAAAACAAAGTCAACAATCGTTAATTTATTCATTTATCGTCAAATGTTTATTTAAAATATGAGTAGATATACATTAGAGATATTTTAAAATAAATGCATAAGACAAAATATTATTCACGGATAACTGATATGTTATGTATGAATAGAAAGTCATATTTTTTTTAAAAGAAAATAGAAAAGTCATTCTAAATCGGCAAGTTTGATAAAAAAAAATACTGAACGATTTTATACTAATTCTAAAAAATTACTTATAGGTGAAGAATATAATAAAAAAAATTATTTTTTTAGAATATGCCGTCTATGGAGTTAATTCTTTCTAATTAATTTAAAACTTAAATATTTTAAAGTTTGTTAAAAACGTTTAAAACTGTGGATCTTTACTTTCAGAATATAAATACGCATAACATAAAAATAGGAAAACAATAATAAGAAAAATCAATTTCCATAAACATTTTGATTGCATCATCGTTTAATTATCAATAAACAAAGCAATATATAACTAATAATGTACACTCCACATTAAAAATAATTAAATACAGCAAAATAATGTCAAATAAATTAGATAGTGGAGACGGTTTTCGGCAATGATCTTGTTCTCTTCATCACGCCATATTTTGTGAAGCTTAGCGGCCCGTACCACAGTTTTCGTTGTGTCGACACGTGTCGTCTAGATAGTCCTTGAACGTCACATAAAAGGGATTCCAAAAGTGTATCATACATGCAGTTTTAATACATGAATTTGAAACATGTTTTTTTTTTTCACTTACTAACTATTTAGAGCGTTTAACTTGTTATGAACTAAGACAACAACTTGTTTATATGATAAACTATTACTACAACCTACTTACACTTGTTAATTGATACACACCGGATAAATTGAGAACTGACCGGGAGCCAAAACACGGTAAATAAACCCCAATTCAAACCTGACTAAGACGATTACGCATCGGGAAGAGGTATCTAAAACTAAAATCTATAAAAATACTCATGCAGTATTACTGATATCGTAGGGAATTCAAGAAATAATGCCATGAAGAATCAGAGAAAACGACCAATTCAAAGATAAACTGAAACAGATTAAATAAACTATATTGCTAAATGCTTATTCAAACGACCAATTTTGAATGGCATAAACTACCCGTTAGCATCGAATAACGATTGTATATTGCTAATTCCTTCCTTCAAACGATGCCACAACAATCCTCTAAAACCTTCTTTATATATATAGATTAAATATTGTTTTACAAACTAAAGTGTATTAACAGAATTTTAATAAAACAGTTTTGTTTTACAAAACTTATGCTAAACTCTAATATTAATATTAAGAACTCAAATTAAATTAAAGACTACACTATATAGAAAATAACTTTAACTATTAACTTTAACTTAATAAATAAAATCAGATAGTATTGGTAATAATATTATATATAAAAAAAGAAGCAATTTTGTTCATATGAACCGAAAGTCTTGATAACACTTAATTAATCCAAATTTGACAACTTAAACCGAATTGGGAACAACATACCATGTTAATAGGGCATATTCATATCTCTTCCAATCATTACAAATAGACGAAATCAATGTCAGCGAAGCTTGTTTTCAAACCTGATTTTAAACAATGAAATATTAATTCAATCAAATTGTGTCCGTAATGTCCACGGAGGCGACAACAGAGTGTCCATAAACTCAATCCGAATTTGTGATGAAAAGGATTTTGTGACTTGTAACACTTGAAACGTAACACTATCATAAAGGTAAACACTACTTGAATCGTCATTTTATTTTAATAAATGTGATAATAGTGATAGCAGGTGAAAAGAAAAATCGATCTAGATAAGTAAGTGTATTCATGCATCATATAAACAGAGAAAGAGAAAAGTACAATACTTCATAAAATTTGGTATAAAATCAAGCAATGTACAATTACAATTAAGTATAAAGTTTGTTACCATCCAAACGTATTATAACTAAGACTATGATAAAACCTTTATAATCAACACAAACCAACAAAGTTCATTGCCTTTCGAATTCCTTGATGTTTAATCAAGCTTTGTACTAACTGTAAATTTAAGGGTAAGATCTGGTTGACATCTTAATCACTTCGTCGTCAGAATCAAATACAATTTCAGGCGAGAGAAAGATACATTACACTATCGAGCTTCAAGAAATGAAGGTTTGTGATGCCGCCCTTCGGGGGATCTTTCACCCGAAACTTTACAAAAAACTGGTGACATGAACACAGTTTTGGTTCAAATATTTTATAAAACAATGTAAAACTTACTATCTTAGAACTAAAACCGGAAAATAAGAAACTCACCGGGAAAACGACCAACTAAACTTGATTGAAAAAACTCCCCTAAAAAAAGGAGAAAAACAAAGCCCATAAATCAATTGTTAGCACAAAATTGAATATGAAATCCTGCAAGTAATGGTTTGATCAAATCTGATTTTTTTTTAATGCTAACAGGTTGAAGAAATCCATGAAAAATTAGAATCTCACTCATTGGAAAGGCAATGAACTTACAAATCCCCCTGATTGAATATACACTTGATTGAAAAAATCCCCCTGAAATATCTAAAAAACAAAAAGAATGCGAATAAATCTAAACAAACTCATCGAAAAAGATTGAACGAAACTCTAGATAATCGACAAACTTACTACTGCTTGAAGACATTCCCTTGAAAAATCAATCATTCCAAAAAAAATCCTCAAAAATCAAAGCTTCTGTCGCAGCTGATCCCAAAATATGGTAAGTAAAAACGCTAATACATTGATGAAATCCATAAAAAATTAGAAATTCCCCTGCAAAAATCAGTAAAAGAAAATACAATGTCCATAAATAAAAACAAAAAATCACCAAAAAATATTAAAAGAAACGATATGAGAATTAAGAAACTCGCAGGGAACTCGACAAACTTATATTTTATTGAAAAACCTAGAGGAAAAACCAAATTTATAGTATGCACACAGAGTAAAACTTACAATCCACAACTGAAATTCAGTGTAATATCCGGAAAATAAGAAACTCACCGGGAAATCGACGAAGTTGGTTCTGATTGAAGAAATGCCTCTGAAAAATCAACCAAAGAAAAAACAGCACAAAAAAAGCGTAGAAACAACAGCTCACATTCAATTTTTTAACAAATTCTAACACAAATGAAAACAATAATTCGGGAAGCAAAAAACCTTGGTCACCACCGCGAGAAAGAGGTGCGCCGAAGACGTTCGCGGGGAGGGTTTCATGTTCGCTCGGTTGATCGCAGTGACGCAACCGTAGATAGGTGACGCGTGAAGAGGGACGACAACAGTTGGAAAAATGGAAAGGGCTAAGGAACAAAGCGAGAGAAACTCGCGTGAAAGAAAGTCGAAGGGACAAACAGAAGAAAAACAAAGATTGATTACAGATAAGCTACATAGGATTAGATTCAATGCCAGAAAACAAACTCTTTTCAGCAGTCGTAGACCCGCCAAATGCGAACGCCAGTGGTAGAAGAGTGGCTTCGCAATCGCAGCATACCAAGAGGTTGGCGTCGCGCGAGGGGAGACTCCGGCGTGATATCGAAGAGAAAAGAGTGGAGAAAGAAGGGGAAAGGGCTTTGAAAATAAATCGTCTCCCAAATCTATTGAATGAATGAAAATGAGTGATGACTCTCATAAAAATGGCGTAGAATGGGTTTAGATATAGAAGTTGAAATGTCATCATGTAATGAATTGAATTTATTGAAAATAAAAGTAGTAGAAAAATAAATCAAAATTGGTGAAATTTTAGAATGACAGGATTATGGATTTCCAAGTTTCTTAGAGAATGAATTAATTGTAGTGAGATTTTCTTTATATATATATATATAGATTATAAGGGTTAATCCCACATTAATCCAATATAAATGATTAAACAGAAAAGTCTTTCATTACTCCATTTTAATTTAATCTCACATTGCTTGAAAGATAAAATCATATCCAACATATATTTGTCGTTTCATGATATTATTTACAGCTCATAATTTATCAGTAATCCAACAAAAAGTGAAAAGTTTTTTTTGTTTGTTAATAAACGAGTTGATTAATAAAATAATAATTTAGCTTATTCAATAAAAATAAAATAAAAAATTATCTACTATGAAACGACATGTCGTTTATCGCATCAGAAGATGAGTGATAGCCGTTCGTCGTCAAAGTCAACGAACAAGACCAAACACAGTTCGCATGTTGGTGTCTGTCTTCTAAGAAGAACGCGCCATAATGCCGGCGATCTTCTGCACATCCCACCACCATCATCTCCCTCCGGCGCAATCGCCACCGTCCATCGCCATCAACACTGCCCTCCAAGACTCGACATTGGCCGTCAGCCATCGCCAACTTTTCACCGTCACTTTGACTCTCACCGTCACTAGTGGCGAAGATTATCTCTCTCTCGGCAAGCCCTTCGCCATTGCTCGGGGGGTTTTTCAGATGCCTCCATTTCGGCTTGTCAACCGGTAATTGGACGAAAATTAGCTAAACCTTCGAATTTAAGAATTGTATTACCGGTACCAATTTAAAAAACCGGTATTTTAGGATAAAGTTGGAAACCGGTATCGCATGTTGTCATTTTGAGAGTAGAAACATCGGTATTTTAGTATAAAAACCGAGAGCTACTATGTTGTTCCGGTTCAACAACATTTATTAATCTTTTAGTACTTTTTTAAGCCGGGATATACCGGTTTTGTAACATTAACTTTTTCGGTTGTTTTGTTCCCTTTTTACCGTATCGGATTCTTCTTTTCAGGCGGTAATTTTATTTGGGAAACTTGAGAAAATGGCTCAAAAAAACACTATAATTGAACTTTTGAACACATTTTAAAAAATCAATGTTTCTAAACTTTGCAAAATTTCAGACGATTTTACCCCTGATTAACATTGGGGAGGTTGTACAATTAACATTCTTGGGACAATTTGTTATGATCCTTGGGGACAGTAATTTAAATTTAGGGGACAGTTTATGGTAATTTAGGGACAATTTTTGGTGAATTTAAGGGACATCTTTTGGTAATTTAGGGACATTTTTTAAATTGTCCCATCTTGAGACAATTTCTTCAGAATTTAGGGACAGTAATTTAGATTTGGGGATAGTTTTTGATAATTTATGGACAATTTAGGAGTTAATTAATCAGGGGTAAAATCGTCTGAAATTGGACAAAGTTTAGAAACATTGATTTTTTTAAATGTGTTCAAAAGTTCAATTATAGTGTTTTTTTGAGCCATTTTCTCAAGTTTCCCTTTTATTTCCACGTAAAATTCATGTTTCGATTTTCTATTATTTAGCAATAATTAAAAAAAAAGTCATAAAAATGAAGCTATATATACTTATGTCATGAGTGAAAAGTGAAGCTTATATTCAGTGTTATTTGGTTCCGAAATGTATTTTCTCATGAGGGCCGAAGATTCGGAGTACGAGAGTCTCAGAGTGATTAACACGAAAATACGCAGAAGTGGAGCTGAGGTGGCGAATTTCACAGCCACTGGACGGAAAGTTGGAAAAATCTAATAGAGTAAACATTAGGTACATTAACCGTCGAAATTAAACATTGACTATATAATCCGCAAGAAATCAAATATTGAGTACATTAGCCGCTAATTAACCTAAAAAAAAATACTAGGCTGAAGCGTGGAAGGGTGGGCTCCATCTCAGGGCTTGTGTACGGAAGCGGGCATGTAAACTTGTTTTAATCCGCTGGTCCAAATTACACTTTTCAACAATCTAAACAGAAATATGCTAAATATACCACAAACTATTTAATTACGGAAGATTCGGTTGAATATCTTCCTGAAGATTCGGTTTCCTCTCTTGTCCTCCTCTTCGCGATCGCTCTCTTCGGGTCGTTTCCGATATTTCAACCTCTCGATTAGGGTGAGGAAAATCGACGTGACCATCGACTGTTCGTCGCCCCCTGCAAGGCTCATGAGCCGGACCGTTTCCGCAGCCATGCGAAGCTTCTTCGGGTCGTAGTGCAAGAACCTGAGAGACCTGAACATTATCTTGGCGATAGGCTGAGTGAAATCGGTTACCGTTGAGCGCAGGGCTTCGAGAGCGGGTTTTTCTTCTGCGCAGGTGCCATTGTTGGCCATCAGAAGCTCGGAAAGACTCCTTCGTCCGTCTCCCCGGGAAGAATCCACCGTGATTCTCCTTGGCTTCATGAGCTTTCGCACCTCGTCGTAGTGACCGGCTTCGGTTCTCGCGGTTTCCATGGCGGATTTCCTGGGAGCATGTGAAGGGTCTCTTGATTTCTTATTTCCCTTCTTGAGAGTGAGAGAGTCTCGTCTTGGATCCGAGTGAAGTTCAATCCGGGACCTGTGGGTTATTGGATTAAAAAAAAAGAAACATTTGGTATTTTAGCCGCGGGTGAAATAACGGAGATTTAACGGTGGGTACGTTTGGCATTAACGGAATAAAATTTGGGTATTATAGTCACAAAAAAAAACTTTGGGTACACAATTAAAAAAATGAAACATTGGATATTTTAGCCGCAATTTACCCTTTTAACATTCACATTCATTATTCTTTTCCAATCATTTTTTTTTCTACCTGTATGCATGCCAATCAAATTCATTGAAATCCATCATTAAAGAGTTGAAAATAGTAAAAACTGAGAAAATATTATCGAACAACTATGTAGTTTACTTGGGAGCTCCTACTTCTTCGACCTCCTAAACAGAAGAGTAGACGAAAAGCCACAACCATATCTCAACCGTATCTCACTGTTTCCGTATTTCTCTTCTTCTGCACCTCCTTACCAACATAAACATTGAACTCGTGTTTCATGGTTCTTTTCTTCGTCTTCTTCTTCTTCGACTTCGTCTTCCGGTTGTTGTTTTCGTCTTTGTGGTCGGCTTCGGCTTCATCACCTTCTTCGGCTTCATCACCCTCTTCGGTGGAGAAGAAGCTTCGGCATCTCTAGCAACATAGGTATTTTCAGGGCCGGCCCAACCTATGGGCGAGTTGGGCGGTCGCCCAAGGCCCCTTTTAGAGTAATCTATGTATATATTTTGCTATATCGTATAGCTCCTGCAATACCGTAATAGCTCCTGCAATATTGTATTGCAGGCTCTAAAAAAAAGTCTCATATTAATGATTCTCTCAAGGCCCCGAAAAAAAATGGGGCGGCCCTGGGTATTTTTTGCATATTTAGAAATTGCTTTGTCGTTTTTTAGTTTTAGGAGAATCGAATGATCGATTTCCAGTTTGAATCTCATCATATGTTGTGCTCCATATTCTGATTTTGCAATTTTGGGTTCTTGATTTTTCTCTTTTTGAATCTCGTTTGATCGAGTGTTTGAGAAATTCTGATTTTTTAACTTTATTTACATCATAAAATCTAACCTAAATTCAATTCCCAATTGTGTGCAGGAAAGTTGAATTAGGTTTTTTTATTATTATTATTCGTAGGTTAAGTTTGTTTATTTGGATAAAATTTTATCTTCTTGCTAAGTAATTTGTTAGAGTTTAAGGCGATTGAAAAATATTAAGTTGTTATTGTTGGTTATGCCCGAACCCGATATTGTATCTCTCGGGTTATCCGATATCGACCCGATAACCATAACCGACATTATGGGCCCATTCGGGCCCAAGTATTAATTATGATTCATATTAATTAATAATAGATTAATTAATCCATGATTGGGCTTTTAGAAAGCCCACTAGGTCATGACCATAGGGTATTATAAATACCACATCATGACTCATAATTAAACACACAACACAAACCCTAGCCCCCTAGAAATTCGTGCTCCCTCCCTTGTGAGTCGAATTTTCATGGCTTGCTCCCCGGTTCAATCAACGGTTGATCATCTAAACACCGACAAGGATCTAACCTATCCTCCGAGGTGTTTTCCGGTCATCTAAGACGTTCCCGAGTGACGTGGTGGACGAAATAGAGGCGCAACACTTGAGGCGCAAAATCCTAAATTCGGCAAGCTCCAAAATCAAAGGAATCGGCAGTTATTCGGTACAGTTGGCAAAAGTACCAAAGTTTGGTAACGATCTCTAAACGATATCTTAATTCTCGTAATTATTCTAGATCTTTATTGTTCGATGATATCCCGTGATTTCCGCCTCGGGATTGAGAAAAGTCATCGAAAAACCCAACAGTGGTATCAGAGCCGGTCTGAGTAATTTTCGAAAATTAGATATGTTGATCGAAATAATTTTAGAATATTTTTGGTGTGATTAGATTTTAAGTGGGAGCGTTAGAAAATTAATTATGATTAATTTTGTGTGTTTTTTGGAATCCGATTTAGAATCGGGATTGGATTTTATTTAAAAATTAACATACCGGTATTTAGATACGGAATAATTTTCTGTAATTTTAGAGGGTTTAATAATTTTAGTGGGAGCAAAATAGTTATCGGAATCACTGAAAACGGCAACGAAAATTGTCGGCGCATGCATTGGGATGTGTGCTACCTAGGGTTTCTGAAACCCTAATTTTTCGTGTGAAATTTTGGGGCCCAGCCATTCGGATGGCCCATGCCCACATCCATTCACGCGGGTCGGGTATTGACCCAAGTCAAAATTTCGCGGGTCAAAGAACGACCCACAAACCCACGCGAAGATCGAGATCGCCGATCTCCTCTACGCACGACGGTCGTGCATTCCCGTCGTTTGACGACGGAGATAACGGCGAGCTTGTGCGACGAAGCCGATGCATGAGCTTCGGCCAACGAAGACATCGCTCACCGTGAGAAGAGCCAACCCGTGCGCCCAACGAAGCCGGTCGCACAACCACCTCGCCCACGAAGTCCGACGATGAAGCAAGTCCTCGTCCAACCACGGCGATTCCGACGAGCCTCTGTGACGACGGCAAAGACGGGCAGCTCGGCGAAGGCGTGGCTCGATTGGCGACGGCGCGGCTCGAAGGCTGAAGTGTGTTGCCCTAGGGCTTCACTCAGGCTTGGGCTTGGGTTTGGGCCCAAGAATAAACAAAAGGAAGCCCAAAATTAAGGAGCTTGGTCAATCTGGTTTGACCAAAACTTGACCAAACGTTGTGGCAATCCGTGGGCCCACCACAGTTTTGTTGATCACAAATTCGGGTTTGACCCAAAGCCCGTGGTCAAAACCGACTCCCTAAATTATTAATATTATTTTTATTAATTTTATTTAATAATTTTAATTATGAATTTAATTATTATTTAATTTTAATTTTGTAAATTGGATTTACAATTATACCCCTCTAAATTAAAAAGAAATTTATTTAATGATAAATTTGTTTAAATCTTTAATTATTTAAATAAACAAGATTTAAACAAATTTATAAACTTAGTAAATTGGATTTACTTAGGCAGGGGCTGTTTACCCTGTCCGTACTGCTCGGATTGCCTGAAGGCAACCTGTACGAGTTCGGTTATTTATCTTTTATTTTGTATTAAGACAAAGTATGATTAAAGATATCTTATCTATAAAGATAGTTATTTATCTTTTATTCATTTATAGATAAAAGATAAATCATTATTAAATATATTTTATCTTAAAGTGATTTATTTATCTCTTATTTATTTAAAGATAAAAAGTTTTATCTTTAAAATTTTCATGATATATATACATATTTACAAGTGTATTTAATACAACATTGAATGTGTTTTACAAAATAGGATTATGTATTACATATTCATTGTCTTAATTCTTGAAACATTTTAATAAGTGAACTATGTTTATTTTAAGACAAAAGTAAGGATCACCTTAAACCCCTCAATAAATATTAGGTATAATGTCTTCCACCGGCTGGGTCCTCGATCTAATTGAGAAACGTTTTGAGTGTGTCTCTAACCCAAGGGAGTACTCTTATACACTCTTTTAGACGCGTAGGGCGACCTATACTGTCCGCCGATTCACCCCGTGGGTCTACCTAAACGAGTACTCTAATTAGATTAGATATCGTAGACAATTCTTATGAAATCGGTTAGATAGATAAATGAAAAGTTGTCTTTTCTTTTCTAATCGTCAGAGATAATATAGGATATTAGTAGGGCTGTCTCGAAAACCCAGAATCCGGTTAAAAATCCGTATTCGAATTCGTATCCGATTTTAAAATCCGAATCCGAATCCGTATCCGAAAACCGGATTCGGATATCCGGATACGGATTTAAAACCGGATTCGGATACGGGTTTTAATTTTATAAAATTCGGATATCCGTATCCGGTTTTAAACCCGGTTTCTATTAATATTTTAATTTTAATAATATGTTTTAAACCCGGATTCTATTAATTTTATATGTATTGTGTGACAATATGTATTAGATTTGTTCGGTTTTTTGGACAACGGGAAAATATGTAGACTTGTACGGGTTTTTTAGTCGTTAAAATTAATTTTTTTAAAAAATAAATAAAAACCGGATCCGGATATTCGGATAATATCCGGATCCGGTTTTAAAACCGGATGCGGATTCGGATCCGGGTTTTGAAAACAGATATCCGGATTTTCGGATATCTCCGGTTTTTCGGATTCGGATCCGGATATCTATTTTCGGATATTCGGTTTTTCGGATCCGGATTCGGATAGTTCCAAAAAACCGGATATCCGCTCCGGTTACACCCCTAGATATTAGAGCAATTGTTGACTTTCTCTGAGTGACTAATTAATGGAATTGATGAGGGTAACTTTTCCATTAACAAATCACGAAATATTATATAAAGTCCTTATAATATAATTGTTACATCTTTATTATAATGTGTGCTTATAATTTACATGTAAAACTCTAGAATTAGTAATGTGCTTATTATTTGTTTCATTTAATGTATGTGAAACAAGTGTCAACAAAGAACCACTTGAAAATTGTTTTTAAAGAAAATGGAAACGAGTTTCCAAATCAAAAGGAAAGAGATTTCCTTGGAATGGCAAAGGCTTCTGAAATAATGTTCGGAGCCTTGATAAAGAAATGATTTTTCATAATAGATGAATACTCATTTGGAGCCACCTGACAAAACTTCCAGAACTAATAAGAATGCTTATAAGAAGCATTTCGAAATTAATGATAAAATGCTTATCAAAAGCATAAAATCACTATAAAATGGAAGTTCAATCAATATCTTCTGAAGATATGTGTATAGCAGGTTAAAACACAAGCGATGAAAGATTACAGAGAACTTATAGAATTCGTCTGTAAATTCTGAGGTTGGATATAATTTAGGAAATTGATAACTCACCTTAAGAAAAGCTCATGTAAATGATAAGATATTTAATGATCTCTCTATTGACATCGTTTAGGATTCCTTGCTCAACTTTCACAAATTGTTTGTGATCAAGTTTAACAAAGAGCAATGGAATAATGGCTCTTACAGCAAAAGGTGAGTGGGACTCCAATCTTAAAGTGATCACATATGCGATGTGATAGAACATAAGGTTAGGTTCCAAAAACTAAAAGTGCTTTCACTACAGATAACAAGGATTGTCCGACTTGTCTTGAAAGAGGTGAAATATACAGAGTAATGACTCTTCTTTAGGTACAAGAGTTTTAAGATAGTTTGACTATTTTAAAGGATATATGTTCAATATATGATATTTAACGTTGTATACAAAAGGCTTAAACCATATAAACTCAATATAGCATATCTTTAGTATTGTCATATAAGTCACAATAACGAGAGACGCATCACCAACCTCTATAATGATGGACATCTTGATCGTTCTGATTATGAATCTTACGAGAAATGCGAATCTTGTCTAACTGACTATATGACAAAAGGCTCATTCAAAGGGGCACACTAAAGATTGATTGTGGCATTAAACCACACATGTTCATGTGTATGTGGTCAAATGCACAATTAGGATAAGGAAGGCTGATGGTACTTCATTAATTATGACTACCAACTGATCACTTCAGTCGGTACAATCATGTCTATTTAATTAAGACAAAAGTTGAAATCTCTTGACCAGTTCAAGGAATTCAAGAATGAAGAAGAAAACCAAAACGCACAAAATAATAATAGGTCCTCGATCCGATCGAGACAATTAATATTTGAGCAATAAGTATAAAGTTTTCCTGAGTGACAAAAGGTTTGTCTGATCATTTATTTCTCTCGATACACCTCATTTTACGAGGTGTATCGAGAGAACTCAACAAACTCTGTTAGACTTTGTTAGTACAATGATATGCCTATGTTTATAAAAGGACATGCACTTTTAACTTGGTGCTACCACACTTTACAGTGTATCATGAAAAGTGATTCCGACGATAACATATAAAGATATGATAAGGGATAAAACCCATTTTGTCGTTTACGAGAAAATTAATAAACAAAATAGTTGTGATAAATATGGAGACTTTAAGAAAGGAAATCTTTCCTAGAAAGTCTAGTGGGAGAAAGTATGCACTTCATGAAGTACATAACTCACAAAATCTCGAGGAACTCAAGATGAACACAGAGGATGCTCACCAATGGTTGACTAAACTCCAGATAGGATCGTGGAAGAAAGTCAAACCGAATGTGAAATGCTTTATATATGATTAAGCATATGAGCAACCTAGTATGACACAAAAACCGTGTAAGTCGGATAAGGAACAACATGCACCTAAGAAAAAGATCTTCTCGTTTTGAACACAAAAGAACAAAATACTTAGATAACAATGATGAACCACCACTTACAATGAAACAGTTAAAGGTGAAGACCTTGAGAAATGGCTAGGAGCCATGAAATCAAATAGAATCATGTACATATACTGAGTATGTGACTTAGTTAAAGCACCCGAAAGGTTTATGCCCATAGGATGCACGTAGATCTTCAAGGGAAGATATTCATGAATGGTAAAGTACATATGTACAAAAGGAGACTTGTAATGAAATAGTTCAAACAAGTCTATAGTAAAGACTAAGAAGAAACGTTTTCTCTTATTACCATGATTAAAGTCAATTATGATTTCACTTGCTATTGCCAACTATGATTTACGAATCAGGAAAATAGACATGAAGATAGTTTTCAGAATATGACTCTGAAAAGGAACATGTATTATACACAACCTAACTAACTTCATTGATTCATAACATGTTTCTGAAGCATGCGAGTCAAATAGATATATACATGCAAGTATGATCTATAGCAAGCATCTCTCAAATGAAATCTAGTTTTCAACGGAGTAACTAATGAGATTAGACTTCATCGAAAACAAAGATTAACCTTGTGTATACACGAAAGCTAGTGGGAGCACAGTAATCCTTTAAAAGGATTGAAAATAATACGACGGAAATTCGATAAAGTAAAGAATGATTGAGAAAAATGTTTCTCAATAAATGACTTAGGAATGACTGCCTATACTCTAGGAGTCTAAATTTATAAAGATAAATATAATAAAATAATTAGCCCTAAGTCCTAGTACATAGAAAGGATGGCAAGATGGTTCAATATGAACAAGAAAACTTAGGACTTATTCTGTAACTCCTGAGTTGCATCTTTCAAGAAAGCGGTGCCCTGAAATGTCAGAGCAATACAAACATAAAGAAAATGTTCTCTATACTACTGCTAATGACTTTATAAAGAAAGCCATATTATGTATCCGTCTCGATGTATCATTTACCTTAACAAAACAAGCCAGTTCCAAACCTATACCAAAATAGTCACTGGACTATCGTAAATAATATCTTCAGGTACCTTAACAGGACCAATGAAAGATCACTTATTTACGACAGAGTTGATCAGTCAAGAATTATAGCTTATACTGATGCAAATCACCAAACTAATCGGGATAATTTCACATCGCAAGTAGAATATATACTCTGTCCTAAATGATGGTACTGTTATTTAGAACAACAGTCAGTAAGCTACTGTAGTGGACTAGACCATCAAATCTGAGTATATAGCATCATAAGATGCAGCTGTAGAAGCTTTCTAGATCAGGAAATTTATTCCTGATCACAGTGTAGTTTCTGGCATTAGTGATCCAGTGCGGCTCCTTGCTGAAAACAACGGAGCCAAGGCACGAATCAAGAAACTAAGATCGCAAAACAAGAGAAAGGTTCTCAGTGATCAAAGACATAATTGATCAGAAGGTTGTTGCAATGGAAACAGTAGACACAGCGTAAACGTGGTTGACCCGATGACCAAGGCTTTATCGATAGAAAAGTAGTATGGTCATACAAGATCTAGAAGAGTCTAGATGCTTGTGGTCTATTCTAACACGTTGAACTCTTACTTTATTTTGTTAAAAGTATAAAGTTCAAATACAAACTTTATGTAACTATTATACATTAAATTTGAAGCACAATATTATTTCTTTAAAAGGCAAGTTTCATCATTTAAAAGGTTCATATCAATATTTTATTCAAAACATTGATATCAAGCTAAACAAATGTAGTTCCTAAGATGTCTTCGAGACATTCTTGAATTTCCCCAGTCAAAGAAATCATTATGAAGAAACAAAGAGGGACTATCAATGATATTCATAATTGACTGGTACATGTTGTTAAGATACAAGGAAGGAGTCCTTGATATCTAAGAGATATTGTTATACATGTAGGCACTAGTCGGAATGACTAGCAGTGCTGGAAGACTCGCACTCTAAGTATTCTCACATGGAAACAAAACCTTGATACAAGGGGACACTGAGAAACTTAGAGATATGAAGAGACTCCAAAGTTTGAGAACATCATGAGTCCATCACTGCGTAAGTTGCATGCTTAGATTACAACTCAACGCTTACCGTAACTGGAAAGTCATAACAGCTGTAGTTGGGCGTGTGATGAACCTTGTAGGATGGAATGACGTTTCAAGAAAACATGCATCTCCCCATTTCTTTTTGGGGCTATACACTCAGGGCCTTCTGAATAGTATAAGTAGAATGAAATTTGTGGCCACAGGCAAAACAAAAGAGTCTTTGTTTTGTTGTTTCAATACTTATACCTGAATCAGAAATTAGATCAAGGCTTAACAGGTGTTCCAAACCATGACCTGTGCCTCATCTAGAGATGTAAGAGGATGTCGAAGGAATCAGTCATATACCTTATTTTAATCGTAAGAACCACATGGTTCACCTCGATTAATCTATAAAAGCGGATTTAAAGTTTTGTAGATTGGGGGAAGTTAAGTCTAGGTGGAGGCCACTTACTTCTTGCATACTCATATGAGTATGTGGCCAACACTACAGAATCCTACAGAGTCACACCGAACTCGCAACGAAAACGGAGTATGATGATTAAATTACAATGAAACAAACTTCACATGTAACTTTGATGAACCAGGCATGAGTAGCTGAGAGAATGTACATCTAACCCAAGGCGGCATTCTCGAGTAATACTTTATGTGCAGTGCGTGCACGGAGATAGCCAATCCGGTGCGTTCGTGCAAGTGGGAGATTGTTGGTTATGCCCGAACCCGATATTGTATCTCTCGGGTTATCCGATATCGACCCGATAACCATAACCGACATTATAGGCCCATTCGGGCCCAAGTATTAATTATGATTCATATTAATTAATAATAGATTAATTAATCCATGATTGGGCTTTTAGAAAGCCCATTAGGTGGGCTTTTAGAAAGCCCACTAGGTCATGACCATAGGGTATTATAAATACCACATCATGACTCATAATTAAACACACAACACAAACCCTAGCCCCCTAGAAATTCGTGCTCCCTCCCTTGTGAGTCGAATTTTCATGGCTTGCTCCCCGGTTCAATCAACGGTTGATCATCTAAACATCGACAAGGATCTAACCTATCCTCCGAGGTGTTTTCCGGTCATCTAAGACGTTCCCGAGTGACGTGGTGGACGAAATAGAGGCGCAACACTTGAGGCGCAAAATCCTAAATTCGGCAAGCTCCAAAATCAAAGGAATCGGCAGTTATTCGGTACAGTTGGCAAAAGTACCGAAGTTTAGTAACGATCTCTAAACGATATCTTAATTCTCGTAATTATTCTAGATCTTTATTGTTCTATGATATCCCGTGATTTCCGCCTCGGGATTGAGAAAAGTCATCGAAAAATCCAACAGTTATTTTGTCACATCTCATTGATTCATATGTTTTGATCGAGTGTTTGCTTTCGATTTATATGATGATCGACTGTTGCTTTCGACTAGGTTGCTTATTTTATTATTCTTAATTGCTTAGCTACACTGAGATTTCTTCCATGACAACCGAATGGAGCTTCACGGTCGCAGAAGCCGCGTGCAAGGCTCATTCGCGGCAGCGACAACCGAAGGGCTCCGTCACCCTCAAGATTATGTACCGACTTGAGTTCTTCGTGTTTTTGGTCATTAATCTTATTTGTACTTTGCTATTGCTAGTCTTTTGGGTTAAAACGGATACAAAATTTGTTCAGAGTTTAAAGTCCAATTTATTCAACACCGCATATCTCTTATTGTTTGTCGAGCTTAATTTTCTCTACTAATTGAACACTTGTGCGCTCCATAAATTCCTACTTCGCCACATAGAAAACCCCGCAATACCAACGACGCTTTTGAAAAAACGGTATAATCAAATAATAAATCTTTCACCACCGAAGAAAAGAGAGAAAATGTGTAAGCTATTGAGCGCCAATAATTCCGTAAAACATCTTCGGATAATACCCTTTGAACCATGTACATTTGTGGAGCTTAAAAGTTGAAACTGTATAATAGATATACTTGAAATAGAGCAGTTAATATAATTTGAGATTATAAGGAATGTGTACAAACGTTTGTGTTATAGATCAGATTGCTCCATTATGTGTGTTTTGTGTCGGTCAAGAGTTAATAATCAGACTTAATTGAGATCAACTGACAAATTAACAAAGATAATAAGAGTAGCCAGATTATTTTTCAACCAAAATTTTATTTTATCGTCAATTTATAGCTTAATTAGAAACTCGTAAGCAATTCTCTACTAAAGATTTCTAGATTTTAAAACATCACCAAAATTATATTTGACTGATTTGTATAATATTATAAGCGTTTTTATTTTATTTTTAAAAAATATACCGTGAGTCAAAGAACTGTACTATTTCTCAATATTATATTTACTGATGATCTTGTGTATTTTTAACATGTGCATTTAGAATGATAATTGGTCATTTATCAAATACACGAGACTGTAGAACGACCATAAGCTCAACAAATTGGGTTTGATAAGATAATTGATAGGGGTATAATAAGATAAAGTATGTAAATAAATAAGTAAATAAAACAATAGCAAATGTTATATATGGAGAATATAGATAAACAAACATGAATCTATGTGCATAAAGTTTTTTTTTTTAATCAAACCCAGTTTATGTTTTCTTACTCTTGATAGTTTTTTCTCAAAAATGAATTCAGAGGGGAAAAAATATAGAAGGATTGGTTTCTTTGGAATCCATATATATATGTGTGTGTTTTTTCTCTTATTAACTACAATATACTCTTTTTATGAATTATGTTTTCATTAATCAAACCAAACTTAAACTACACAAAGAGTCCTGATTTGAAATATCAAGTTGGTATTCTTATACCTTTTTTCAAAATGATTCTTGTATTTTGATCTAAAAATGAAGAAAAAAAAAAGATGAGTGTTTGTTACTAATGTATTTTTGTTTTAATTTAAATAAACGTTTCTAACTCATATATAAAGTATGACCCACTATTTATTTATTTATATTTTTATTGATTTCATCCTATTTACTTATTGAAGTTTTTTTTTTAAAGAAAATATAAATAAACACCTCTTCAAATCATAACTATATAATTATTTTAAATACTTTATGTGTTCAATGGATTTTAAGCATTGTAACTTTCGTATTCTTAAGTTTCCTTAGTAGGAAGTCATAAGAGAATTATGTGATTTTTTTGTTTTGTTCGATTTTTATTTCTTTTTGTAAAGTATATAGAAATAGAGTATCACTAAACAATGGAGGGATTAAAAATGTCAATTCCTCTTAAGAAAAGTGAATTGTAAAAGGATTTAAAGAGATTAATATAATTGATAGAAGTTAGAACTATGATTAGATTAAAATAATGGTAAATGAAATAAAGTTAAAAAAATATGTATAATATATATATATATATATATATAAGTTGACAGAAGAAAATTAATAAGTCGATAATTCCCGTAGGCAGTGTCGTCCCTTGCTATAGGCTAGAGCTGTAACTCGCGACGAAACGACGAGTCGCGACGAAAATTGGGAAAATCGCGAGGAAGCTCGTCGCGGTTTCTCGCGACGGGCGAGCGAGTTTCTCGCTGTTCAGCTTCTCCCCATTGCGATCAAGCCCGATCCTTTATATAAGCAAGTAAGATTGCCACCTCGGGCTCTCAAATAAAAGCTCCGATTTTTCTTACATGCTATTTTATATTATATAAAAAATATATATAATATTGAAATACTTTAAAAGTTTGAAAAATGTACTTAGCTTAAAATTCAATATCATCGTCGATCTTGAAAAAAATCAATATTTATATACCAAATAATACACCATATATTTTCCAAAACAGAAAAATGTTGTTAAATTATTCTTTCAAAATTAACTAGAAAATCAGAATAATATTATAAGATATATTTATTATATTAAAAAAATAGTTTTTTTTTTTTTTTGGTATATCATCTAGTTGTTGAACTACCAAACATCAACTATAGAGCAAAAAGCACAACGAAAGAACAATCTCCCGGATTCGCCGTTAAGTAACGGTCATCAGCCTAACGCCGTTAAGCTCTTCTCTTCCCGTAGTCTCTCTCTCAGTTCCTCTTCACTTCTTCTTCTTCTCTCTCTCTCTCTCTCTCTCTCTCTCTCTGCAACCAAGCTTCCATGGAAATGGAATCCACCACATGAGACCAAGCTTCCATGAACACCCTCGCGATCGCCTCCTCGCTGCCCTAGAGATCGCCGATTCCCTCCTCCATGGCTGTCAGAGGCGTCGATTTCAAGTGGTTCGTTTCCATATACTGATATTCATATATTGTATGTGGCTTATGTGCATGTGATTGGAGGAATTGGAGCTTGTGTTTGCAGGTACGATGGCTTCTTCCTGTGTATGCTCGCGACGAGCGTGTATCCTTTTGATGAATTCGAAGCTGTTGTTGTTTGAGCTCGTTCTAGGGTTTTTGTTTCCTTTGACTGGTTTGGTGACAGAGTGATTGTGGCTATCAATTGGAAGCATTACGATCAGTGTAGATACCCTTTGAACATATGGATTGTGGTGAGTTTTTTAATCGATTTTATATAATCGAAGAGATACGAGGTTTCGAAAGCCTGAAATCACGCGTAATTGGGCGCATCGAGCCGAAACCGAATCCATGTTTTGGTAAATGAGATTAGTGTGTTAATGTTGATTGCTTCAGGTTGATTACACCATAGTGTTTGCTTTTCGTCTCTTGATGTTCGTGGACAATGGGCTTGCCGCGGGAATGGGATTGTAAGGCCGTTTTTCACTTCACCTTTGAAATATTTGGTGTTGATAACCTCGAATGCTAAGTGGTGCTTTTCTTGTCTAGGGATTTTGGGTGGCAGCAGCGGTATGCTCGGTTTTGTGGAAGAGTGGTTGTAATCTCGATTCTTTCTCTTCTGCTCTATCCCTTTCTCTGGGCATGGACAGTCATCGGTACCCTGTGGTTCAGGAAGGCCAAAAATTGTGTAAGTCGTTAGCGTTTCCGCGATTAGTCTATACCGTTTCTGGGAATATTGCGTTTTTGCCAATGCGTTTTGATTCTTGTAGTTGCCGGAACAAGGGCAGAAGTGGGGTTTCCTTATTTGGTTGCTTTTCAGCTACTGTGCACTTTTCTGCATTGCTTGCACAGCATTTGGAAAGGTCAGTGATTGTTCTGTTTTTTTTTTTGTCCATTCGCTCGGTTACGGAGTTTATTCTATAGAAACTTTTCCAATCCGTTTAAGTTTTGCTTCCCATTTCCATATCATCGATTCCGAAAATTTTCATTTCTTTTCTCACCTTTTTATCAATAAAGTGGCATGGGTTATCTAACTCCTGAGTCCTGACCTTTGTATTCCTCTCTTCTAGTGGTTGACACGGAGACGAGCACACTTGTTACTTGCACAACAAGGAATTCCTGTTTCGGAGTATGGGGTATGAGCTGTAAATTTTTTGTTTATCATCTTGAGTTTCTTCATCTCCTTACATAATTTTTTGTTTATTGATTAATTATTCTTTTGGTCGCAGGTTTTGGTTGATATGGTCCGTGTTCCTGAATGGGCGTTTGAAGCGGCCGGTCAAGAAACAAGGAGTTTGGGCCAAGATACTACTGCGTACCAGCCGGGACTTTACTTGACTCCGGCGCAGGTGAATGTTGTCTTTTGCAATGCCTTCTTTGGGTTAGATACTGTTTCAATTGTATTGAGTTTCTTACCCTCCGTCGCCAGAGAGAAGCCGTGGAAGCATTGATCCAGGAACTTCCCAAGTTCCGTCTAAAGGCGGTTCCGACTGATTGCAGCGAGTGTCCCATCTGCTTGGAAGAGTTCCATGTCGGCAATGAGGTATAGATGTCGGTTTTAACGATTATGGGTGAAATTTGCCACAGTTTAAAGAAATATATTATTTGTTTATTTAATGGTTCAATATCTTAAAATTAGGCAGAAACCGCACCGATATGACCGTTAATCACGTTTCTCTAGCTTGATTGAGTGGCCTTTTTGTATCAGGTTCGCGGGCTCCCTTGCGCTCACAACTTCCACGTGGAATGCATCGACGAGTGGCTCCGGTTGAACGTGAAATGCCCGCGATGTCGCTGCTCGGTCTTCCCGAATCTCGACCTCAGCGCACTGTCCAATCTCCGGGCCGAATCCGAGCGATCAACCACCAGCGTGGTCACCTCCAACCGCTACACCACGGAACAAGCTCCCGCTCAGAGCTACTTGCTCAGACTTCAGGGTCTGCTCCGACCGGTCCGAATGGAAAACGCAGGCTCGGAAAGCGCCTTAGAAGCTATGGAAAACGGTAGCGTGGCTATGGTTCCCAACTCTCACGCCCCACTTGATCAGTCCATTTCGCCGCAGCGGTGAGGAACAATTTTCAGGAGTATCTTTCGGAGACCGTAACTACATATTTTCTAACCCTTTTGAATGAGTAAAAGAAAGGTAAATGATGTTTCTAATTGAACTTCTTACATGGTCATTGTGCTGTACTATAATGTAAGAAATTGATTCTGAGGGAATGGGAGGAGAAGATTCTTCTGTTTTCAAAGGTTTTTTTGTTTTGTTTTGTCTATAATTACGATAATGACGATAAGGGCTAGCTCGGTGGTTGAGTATTTCTATTCTCGAGTTACGAAATTTGTGACCAACGGACAATTTTTTTGTTTAATATTGCTTACTGTAAATAAAAAAAAATCACTTCACCAATCCGAAAATCTTTTTCTCCTTTGCTTTTTGTAATCATTGGAAAACTCTTTAAATTAATTTTCGATAAATTTTTAATATTTATGATATAATAAATTCTGTAGTCCTCATCTTATTAATTTATAAGAGTTTAATTATACATTGTTTAATTTGAACTTTTAATTCCGTTTGCGTTTAAATAGCACGTAGTCTTTTATGTGGTTAAAAATATCAAAACTGTCTAATTGGAGTGTAATCTAGACTAACTAGACTATTATGAAGTAATTATTGTATCTAATTTTTACTAAAGTTGAGAAGGCAAAATGCTATGGTTGCTCTAATTTCATATGGTGCCCTATTTGATCCAAGCAGGTTCTTTTTTTCTTAATTATTTTTATTTTAAATCTTTTTTTCTTTTTCTTCTCTAAGATAACAAAAAAAAAGTAGTTACTTTAGTGTCTCCATCTATTGAGAAAAAAAGAAAAAATAGGTGGTGAGTATAAAATATGATATTTTAGAGTAAACAAATTTGGATTAATTGTTGAACTTGTGGTCCAATCTCACCTTAGGTTCTACTTTTTTGCACTAACTTTTCTTATTATATTTTTTTTTATGAAAAAATAATGGTCCTTTCCTAACACGAGGAGTCGATTATTTTTGTGATTCTTAAGTATTTGGGCAGTAGAAATAATGGACGGCTTTAGTATATGCCCTTTCACATTCCGTAATCATAATATAACTTTACAATGTGCAGCTAGATACACTAATGTGACACACAATTTTTGGAACTCGGGATTGGAGGCCCGTAAGAAGTCAACTTATACATGAACAACCCGCCTCCGGGTTCGATACTCCTCTGCTTTTCATGCGGGACGAGCAGTCCGCGGGTGGGCCTACTTGACCCACGGGCACGTGTTCTAATGATCATGATTCATAAGTGCCTGAGTTAGATAATCATTTGCTCTCCGTGTGGGAGGGTGTCCGTAGGTGGACCTGCATGTCCTACCTTACCGTAGGCACGGGCTGATGGGTGACCGGTCATTTAGTATAACAGGCAATGTACTATCTACCTATTAACAAAAACATTATCTGATAATTTTAAACATTTTTTTTTGTTCGTGTGCGGGCAGCCTAACCCTAGGGGGTGTGTGCCCGCACTCACAAAAAACGAGTCCAAACGGGTGATGGTGATAGGGGCAAGTTGCCCGTTTGGAGAATATCTTGATGTAGTTTCAATCTTTTCTATCTTTTTATGGATATCAATTTCTAAATTATCTAGACATTTTCCACAAATGGGAACATATATTATTTTGTAATTGAGAATGAGACTTCTAATTACTTGAAAATGAGAAATTGAGAAGTTAAATCTAAGTTATGAGTTATATTATGAAATGTAAGCTGGTTTCGTAATTTAAAATAAGAAATTAAACTCAAGATAAAATTCAAAACAGAACAATTATATTAATATTTCATATAGTTATGACGTGCATTACATAGATTTGGGCTAAATTTCTACAAAAACAATGCAAAAATAGAAATAATTTAAAGCTCTTGCTGCTATTGTCGGTTTCTCGTTGGCACGCCGGAAAGTGAAATTACCGAAAATCCTGCCGGGTTAACCGGCCTAAAAAACAAATTTTAATGCAACTTTTCTATATATATATATATAAACATCAACTCTCCTAATCCAAAATATCCAACATATTTTTAATATTATATTCATGAATGATTGCACGTAAATTTTAAATAAAATTATTAATCATATAAGTACTTAATCTTATACCAAGTCTGTGGATGCATTCTCAATTCAATTTATTAGCACAATAATTTTTAAAAGGGAAAATAGAGGCATAAGTACCCAAAGTATTTAAAAAGTTGATAATAAGTACCCATTCTCTTTTTTCGACTGGTAAAGTTGCCAAACTCTCGTTTTGTATATTCCGTTTCTTTTCAGTCCAACACCGTTAGTAGCTTATTTTTCACTCATTTATAATCAAAAAATTAATTAAAGTTGAACTCATTTCTCTCTCTCCCTCTGGTACTTTTCCTAATATATCAAACTCATTTCTCATCTTCTTCTTTGAACTCCATATCTCATTTTTATCAAAATAAAATTAATTAAAACTTTGCTGCACATTTTGGTGTTTTGTTACAGTTTGTTGCTCCTCGATTGTTAAACATAATTTGCTACTCATTCAAGTACATATCATAATCTTGTTCAATTACATATCATATTGTTCCAAAAAACAGTACATAGTTTAAAAAAAAAAAGGCCATTACATGTGAATGAGAGACCATAACATAGCATATGTTCTAAGAAAGAAAAATCAGTTCAGAGGTTTGAAGCTTGTGAACATATGCTAATTAATAGTTCACACGAGATGTCACTCATAAGCTTCAAACCTCTGAACTGTTTTTTCTTTGTTAGAACATATGCTATGTTATAGTCTCTCATTCACATGTAATGGCCTTTTTTTCTTTAACTATGTAATGGCCTTTTTTTGGAACAATATGATATGTAATTGAACAAGATTATGATATGTACTTGAATGAGTAGCAAATTATGTTTACAATCGAGGAGCAGCAAACTGTAACAAAACACCAAAAGGTGCAGCAATGTTTTAATTAATTTTATTTTGTTAAAAATGAGATATGGAGTTCAAAGAAGAAGATGAGAAATGAGTTTGATATATTAGGAAAAGCACCAGAGGGAGAGAGAGAAATGATTTCAATTTTAATTAATATCTTGATTAGAAATGGGTGAAAAATAAGCTGCTAACTGTGTTGGACGGAAAAGAAATGGAATATACAAAACGAGAGTTTGGCAACTTTACCCGTCGAAAAAAGAGAATGGGTACTTATTGTCAACTTTTTAAACACTTTGGGTACTTATGCCGCCATTTTCCCTATTTAAAATATCGAGGTCCAGTTATGCTCACGTCGAATTACCGCATGTCAAGCTACACATACGCTCAAATCCAATAAAAATATTGAATAATTTAAAGGCTTCTAAATACTATTCCCGCTAAATAAAAAGATCGAAAACATGTCATTGCACGATTAGTATAAAATAAGATACTTATGCCGCAAATATCTCTATTTAATTAATAGCAATATTTTCTATCCACAGCGACATCGCCATCTTCATCGTTATCATCTTCTTCGCTCCTCCAAGGCTTCCACACAAACACCACACCACAAAACCCCCATTGAAGCTCACTCCTCCTCCTTCTTCCTCTGAGAAGGGAGCGAAATGGCGGTGGCGAATTCCTGGGCCATAGGGCAAGCCATGGTCCGACCCTTCTGCTGCTCCGACTCCTCGTCGTCCTCGAAGAAGTCGCTCAGATTCAACGCTCGTCTCAGTCTCGCTCTGGGTTGGGGCTGTTCCTCGCAGAGCAAGCCCCAAATCTCCTCTTCTGCTTCTTCTTCTTCGTCGTCGTCGTCTTCTTCGTCTGGCGGAATTCGCAGAGGCTCGAGGTGGGGTCCGTGCAATTGCAGCGCCAACAATGGCGGAGAGTGCAGCGTCAAAGGGTCTTCTCTGGATTGGGACTGGGACACGTGGACCCGCCATTTCTCTCAGATTGAGCAAGCCGAGAGCTTTTCCTCGGTCCTCAAGGTATGCTCCGAGAACATTGAGAATTCGATTTGGACTTTAGTCTTTTAAAGTTTGAGAATTTACTCGGATTGGCAATAAAAATTCAGACTTTTGTGTGTTAAGTTCCAAATGAGAACGTTGAACTAGCAGAATATTCCGTTGATAAAAAGTCGGGTCTTCATCGGTGTAAGGAATCGGAATTTCGCGATTGTAAGTGTGCGAGAGAGGGTAATTAGAGTAATCCCGCTATGCCCGTCCGTGCTTGGCGTGGTGTAGTTTTGAGATGGGTGACATTTTAGGAAGCTTCGCGGAAAGTGTTCAGAGTGAGGGCAAAGCACGTCGGAAAGATTCGTCAATCGTGCTGGTCTGTAAGTTAATGTCGGAATATTTTGCTTGTTAAAGGCTTGTAAGGAAACGGACTCGCAATTTGATCAATGTGTTGGTACTAGTATATTTGTTTTGAAGTTACATGTGTATTTGCGGCCATGAAGTTATGGACTTAGATGACTGATAGACCCGTGATCACTTACTGTCGAAGGAAAGACGAGATGGTCATTAAGTCTTGCGAGTTTTTCTCGTTATGTCTTTTCTGTATTTATATCATTTAGGGTGTTTCAGTCGATTATAGTCATTAAGAGCAAGTTTTCTTTTCCTTACTTGGGTCACCTTCTTTAGGCGCCCGTCCCGTCACTGTGTTTGAATTTTGTGTTTGGACCCTAACTTATTTCTTATTTTTGAACTTTTGCTATGAAATTTAGTTTGAGCTTGAAGAAGCGATCGAGAAAGAAGACTTCCAAGAAGCAGCAAAGTTGAAGATGGCCATTGAAGAAGCTTCTTCAAAAGATAGCGTTGCTGAGATCATGAATCAGTTAAAGGTCGGTGTTTAAACAACTTAAGTCTCGGGAAAAGTCTGTTTCACTTCATTTTTTGAATTTTGAATAGCCTATTATTTTGTGCAGATCGCAATCGATGAAGAGAGGTACCACGATGCCTCGAAGTTGTGTAGGCATACTGGAAGCGGACTGGTGATTATAATTCGTTCTGAAAATTCTTATATCTCGGTTTAGACAAACATTGTAACAAACAATAAACATTTTAATTGGTTTGACTGACTTATTAACAAGTTTAACCGTTTTTTTTTTTAACAAAGTTTGGGAATTGGTTTAACTATACTGGACCAGTACTCAGTACTTTGTAACTGAATTAAATGGACTATTTGCGTTAAATTTTCTATAACTGCCAAATTTGAACCGGCTAGGAAAAGTCGGCATAACGAAACCAGTCAAAACCGTTTTCAGCGCAAAACTTGTCACTGCTCACATTTTCAATTATAAGCAGGTAGGTTGGTGGGTTGGGTACTCAAAAGACTCGGACGACCCGTTTGGGAGGTTAGTTCATATTACCCCCGGAGTCGGCAGATTCATTGGTCGGAGTTATAGCCCACGGTAACAACTTTCTCACCCATTCATTTCAAAATCTATAGGCTTGTACGGTTACAATTTTTTATATCATTAATTGACACTAATACCCCCTGAACTTTGATTTTTGGCAGCAACGCCACCTAAACTTTCAATATTACTGAGATCATTACTACCAATTACTCTTCATCTTATTTTAACGTATTCAGCTGTTATAAATCAATTAAACTAATAACAACTCTTATAATAATTTATAATATATTGCTATTTACTACATAGTCCCTTGATTTACACATTGCTACTTTTTGCAGACAGTTGGTCACTGCATCTCCCGGAACTCCACTATTTGAAATCTTTGTTGTTAAAAATCCCGATGATACATACGTTATGCAGGTAAGTATAATATCTTGTTCTCGGCATTTTTTTCACATGGTTGTGTAAGTTAAATATCACGAACAGTTATATGTTGGACCTTTTTCCGGTCATTGCAGGTTGTGTATTTGAAACGACCGAAAGTCAATCCAACTAAGTCAACATTATCTCCATCGAAACCTTCTGAAAGCGAAACATCATCCAGCGTTGAGGATACAACCGTCATAGATGTTCAGGAAAGCGAAGGCAAGAGTGAGAAAAGCGAGGAGAAGGGCATTAATATCGAAGAAGCGACCGAGGAGGGTATAAAGAGCGTAATTAATTTCCTCAAAGATAAGATCCCGGGGTTGAAAGTCAAAGTAATGCATGTGAGTGTTTCCGAGGAAGAAGCGGTAGAAGAAAGTGATGCCGTGAAGCAATTGATGCAAGATAGTGATGAAGCCTCGGACAGTGATGAGAATTCTGACGAAGAGCTTAGTGATTTGGACGAAATCGAAACCGATGAGGTCATTTTGAGTAGTGGGGAAATTGACGAAGATGAGAAGGATTTGGATATGAAGCTTTTTATCGGCGGAGTTGTACATAACAACGATGATGCTCCCACCAAGGATAATTACATTCGTAACCCTGCTGAAATTAAAGATATCGAAAGGGATTCCTTTCTTTTCTATATTCCCGGGAGAAGCGAAGACTTGGATATCAAAGAAAATAAGGTTAAAAACGTCAAAGTTGCTGCTTTAGCGGCTCAAGGCGTTTCTGAGCTAATGCCACCTGATGTTGCCAAAGCATTTTGGAAATCTGACAAGGTTTCGTCAAAGGTGAGTGATAGAACTCAAACTATCCAAAATTTCTAATTAATTCTAAACATTTCATTAATTACAAATACAGTTTTATAGAACAATCTCATTTCAAGACTTAATAAACATAATCAGTCTTGGTAAAAGACTAAACTGCCCTTTGTAAGCATAAACAGAAGGTCCATTCTTTTGCAGCATAACTTCTAAAGGTTCAACAGTGAGCAATTCCTTTCTCTTTACTTATTAAATTTCATTTCTTTGAAACAAGAAACCTGACTTACTTCACAGGTCTCTAGGAACGTACGTGAAATAGTCAAACTTGCCGTTAGTCAAGCACAGAAACGGAGTTCTTTAGCCGAATACACCACGTTCAACCGCATCACCACTTCCAACGGAGATTTAGATCCATATGATGGTGAGTTATGCTTTTATATATTTTGCTTTTTCATTTTCCTTTTTAGTATTTTCTCTGCTCTTTATGTTGGTTGAAACTTGAAAATGCAGGCCTATATGTCGGAGCTTTCGGTCCTTACGGCACCGAAGTGGTACAGCTGAGGCGTAAATACGGTCATTGGAACAGCTCGGACGGGAAAGAAGATTCTTCGGATGTGGAATTTTTCGAATATGTTGAAGCGGTGAAGCTCACCGGTGATCTCAATGTTCCTGCAGGACAGGTCCTTATGTCTCCTTAGCTAATATTAATTGAAATAAATTTTAGAATTATCTCCGATTTTCGTGATATATGTTCTCTCATAGTGAGATGTTGTATGTGTCTCTAATTACCCAGGTGACTTTCCGTGCGAAAATTGGTAAAGGAAACCGAGTCTCCAACAGAGGGATGTATCCAGAGGAATTAGGAGTGGTAATTACAACTCTAATTAAAATATGCTGCGCTTAAATTGGTTTCTTCAGTTGTCGATAAGCGTATATGCTTTTTCGTTAATCCAGGTCGCTAGTTACAAGGGTCAAGGAAGAATAGCCGAATTCGGGTTCAAAAATCCGCAGTGGGTCGAAGGAGAACTTCTCCAACTTAACGGCAAGGTATACGAAACCCCAATAATATTCTCTTATATATATAATAATACTAAATCCAATATGCATGTTGACTCTTAAGATATCAGAAGTTAGTATATAGTATATACAATTATACACACACGCACATACATATTAGTTTTCTTAATTTTACGTGCATATTGTAGGGTATGGGACCGTTTGTGAAAGGCGCGGATCTAGGGTTCCTCTATGTCGTACCGGAACAAAGCTTTCTCGTGCTCTTCAACCGATTGAAGCTACCACAGTGAGATCATCCTATCTTATGTAGGTTGACTATATAATACAAAGAAATTTCCATGCATATATGTGAGGCCTGAAATATGTATCTTTAAGGTAGCTTCTTCACTTTACACTACTTATTAGGATTTAGTATTTATAAATAGAGGTTTTGGCTCTCTATTTAGTCCCCTTTTTGCTAATTTGCAGAGCTGTATACCATTTTTGATGACCTATATATATTTTGTTATGTACTATAGTTATAATAAATGTGATAGAGTTGATAAATATATATATTAAATTGCTTAAAAGCCTAAGTAGGTGCATAAAATCTTGTCAATAATAACTAAAAATATTTTGCATGTCACCATCAATAATTACTACAGAATTGTCCTATAAATATATATATATGATTTTGCTACACAACTTTACAGCATTACTTGCATCATAAGTTATAATTTAGTCTCTCACTCCTTAGTTTAAGAGAACATCAATATTAAGAAAACAAGACTATAAATATATGTAGTTGCTTTTCTTAGCCCTTTTGGTATATACTGATTTGAGTATTGATGACAAGTGTTGGTCGAATGACACGTGTCTTGATTAGATTGGTGTTTGAGAATAAATGTTTGTGGGCAATGCATTTTGCATGGAATAATGGTTTGATTTAGAGAGGAATAAGTTGGGCAAAAGGAGGGTGATAAAGTGTGATAGGAATACTTGCTTTAAGGCTTTACTTTAGAGCATAAAAGTATAGCGCACTCTCAAAGAAAAATCACAAAAAGAAATCCACTTTAAGTTTCCATATCAATACTTTGTTCAAATAACACTACATTGCTAAGAAACTTGATGGTTTTGGTAACTACATATTTAATAATCACTTGTACTTCCAACTTCTAAGTATGCTCTTTTCACGTAGTCAATGAATATATATGTATATATATATGAAGTTGTACGAAATGCTCAATTTTTGTGTCAAACTTATTAAGAAATGCCTATTTGTGAGAGTAAAAAATACACATAGGCAGTTTTTTTAAAGGATTTGACACAAAATAGGCATTTCGTTCGTTTACCCTATTAATATTTATATGTACTACCCCCATTACGGATTTTTCGGTATATTACTCGTTATAAAATGACTATTACAGTGTTGATTTTGTTTTTTTGTCTTTTTATAGTACTTTCTTAAGATTTTAAAGAGAATTTAAATATTAATTTCGGTTCATGTACCGTATTTTATTATAATTTCTTCTCTATATGTGGTATTAATTTTTTGTCAAAAAAAAAAAACAATCAAAATGTGATTTAACTAATTCACAAAGTGAAAATGACTTTTTGTAGAGAAGTTTTAGCACAAAATAGCTACTTGATTTGTTTTAATGATATAGCTTGAATCCATTATTTGTTATTTTCTTAAGATTTTCTTAAATTTTAATTACCCAATATCATTTTTCTATTTTGTTTGCTTAGGTTTCTAATAAAACTTCATCTTAGTTGTATATTGAGGCTAAACTCTGAAAATTGTTCATTTTATGTTGTGATTATAAATCAATTATGTATATTTAATTTTTACTATATAGTTCATTCTCATTTATATACCATTGTCCTTAATATTCCAAGCTTCATTCATTCAAATTCCACATTTCAATTTGACGGTTTTAAACTTGCCACTATTTTTACCGAATCTTTCTCTTTCACTTTGACCCCTCATAGTTTACCAATTTGCACTTCACAACACCGAATCTCCAAAAGACATTATCACATACGGTCGCATCCACGCTATTCAAATTCAACATCCAACGAAAGCTCGCCACGTCACGTGTTTGCCAGATGGTACCATTTCATTGGTGGAACCTTAGAAAATCAGTTGTGGGCTTACACAGAGGATGAAATCCAAGTAAGGAACCATCAGTGCCACGTGTACCAACAGCGAAACGTACTCAACTTTCCCTCACTTTCTCTCTCCATTTTCTCGGTTGCCAAACACTCCTTAAAGCCCAGAAAATCCTCGAGAGAGAGAGAGAGAGAGTCCAACAATGGAGTCGAAGCCGAAGCCGAACCACCATCACCAGGCTCAGCCCGAGCGTCCGAGGAGGGAGTGCATGAAGAAGACCTCGTCGTGGAACTCCGAATCCTCCAGCCAGATGGACTCGCCCCACTCGCCGCTCCGCTTCCACTCGCCGCTCCGATCCGAGGCCGGCGATCCGCCGGAGACTCCGCCCTACGAGTCGCCGGTCAACTCGCTCGGAATCCCGGCGGAGAACTCCAGAGCGATTGTCGCCGTGGAGAAGGTCAACAGCGTCAGCCACAAGAAGGCCGCGCCGGCTTTGGCGCCGGCGCCGACGGTGATCTTCAACAGGACGATGAAGGAGGACGCGCCGGCTTCGGTCGCGAAGGTCGGTCCCGTCGCCGGAGGGCCCGTCACTGGCGAGTACGGCGACGAGCGAGGCGGTCGGAGAGCGAGCTTCGCTCCGGCGGCCGGGAAGAGGCCGAGGAGCGGCGAGGAGACGGTGAAGAGCGCGGCGCTAGGGTTTCGCGTCAGCGAGTGCGTGCTGTGCTTGATTTCGTTCTCGGTCATGGCGGCGGATAAGACTCAGGGTTGGAGTGGCGATTCCTTCGATCGATACAAGGAATACAGGTTTCTATCTCCTTCGATTCAAGCATTTGAATACCGATTCTCTTCCATTATCGCTCGATTCGAATGCTTGCTTGTGAGGCTTCAAAAGTTCAAATTTTCAAATTTGTGAAGATCAGTCGCTAGGTTTTCATCAGGGACAGTACACTTTTAGAGCAAATACTTATCTATGAACATAAAAAGATGAGAGTTCATTGATTTATGTTCAATGAACTTTTGGCAATCTCACTTGTTATTCGTTTGATTTCGAGATTGGTAATGACATGATTGCTGCTTATTGCGCCGGGTTAGCCGTTTTTCTCGTTTCTTGGGCTATAATCTGACTGTGAATCTTCTCCTCTGACTTAGGTATTGTTTGTCCGTGAACGTTATCGCGTTTGTCTACTCGCTGATTCAAGCATTTGATCTAGCAAACCATCTCGCGACCGGGAAACACGTTATCCGCCACCACCTTCGCGGCCACTTTGCGCTTTTCATGGATCAGGTGAGTAATTTAGTTTATGACTGTATTAATATCTCACTGGTATGTATGTGAATAGTCTCGCTTTCTCACCGGTGTATGAAACTATGTTGGCATTGTTTGTTGGTGAAACCGAATTCCGATATTGCAAAGTAGTTTTCATCAATGGCAATAGCGATTCTCGAATTTTAAATCAGTTGTATAAAATTGGATTTTTGGTTGACTTTTTTTTATCGATTTTATGTCCTGCCAATGTAATTTTTTCAAGATCATATGACGTTTTTTCGTGTCACGAAATTCTCATATAAATAGTTTCTTTTTTTTTCTTAAAGAAGCTGAAGTTCGAATTTCCGGGACTTTTGAATGTGCAAACTAATTGATGATCAAACCTTGTAACAACAATAGGTTCTAGCGTATCTGCTAATATCGTCGGCTTCATCGGCAGCGACCAGAGTCGATGACTGGGTATCGAACTGGGGAAAAGACGATTTTACCCAAATGGCCACTGTCTCCGTAGTTATGGCCTTCTTGGGTTTCGCTGCCTTCGCCGTAAGTTCCCTCATCTCCAGCTACGACCTTTGGACCGACAACTCGGTGTGATCTCGCATAGATACTTCTCCGTCTGTATGTTGAGCGGGAAAATAATTCAATAGGATGTGAAAGCAAATATATATATATATATATATTTATATATGTTTTTTTTCTTCTCTTTCCTTTCTGCTGCTGTACAGATACATACGGGTACAATAGTCTTGTTCAATTTCTCATAATCAAGAGAGGATTGTATGAAACCATGTTTCACTTTTACAATAGTTCAGATAGAATCACTATAACTTGTGATTTTTTAATTTTAATTTTGGATTGAAGAAGGACGATTTTATGTTGACATAGAATGTAAAAGTTTGTTTGGTTGGTTGAGTATTTGAAATGCTGTTCTTAAGATATAATCTTCAAATTATCACTTTGCAAAAACTAGAGTTAAAATACAATAAAATTATTACTAGATAAATTAAGAATTTTAATTAAAATAATATTTTGTATGATCGAGTCTTTAATTAACATAATTATTTTTTCGTGTAATAAATTTAGAACTTCGATAATTTTATTTCTCTGATCCCAATTCTATTAATTTATAGAAGTTTCTTTAAATGGTAATTAATAAAAATGTCTCTCGTTTTACTTTCTCCTCGAAAGTGAGATATTATTCCTAATGTGAAAAAATGTAGAAATTATAATCATTTTGAGTCAGTGATATAATTTATGTGTATTTATATAGATTTTTATAGTTTTATAGTCATATAAAACTCTATAGTATATTTTTGGTCCAAATGTCTTCAGGCTTTTGAACACACGAAGCCCAATTAACATTGCAGCATGTAACTGAAAGGTCATGTAGTTCAAGGCTAAGACTAAACAAATCGGAATAACCTCAAAACAACTCCGCGAATTAGATCAATCACGGACTTTGGTAGCAGTGTTGTGCGCAATTGTATTGATCGACTACGAGATTACCAAAACAGTGACGGATTTAGGATACAAGTTCCGAGGGAGTTAATTATCGTATGAGACAAGATTAAAAAATACTGTAAATAAAAATCGAACAAGAATTTCCAAAACATTAGAGAAGATTACAACTTACTTTGAGCAATATATGTTCGCCCCGATCCGATCCCAACCTATCGTCGAATCGCAAATATCGTCAATAATCATTTGACCGTTCTTATTACGAAATACTGTAGAGGGCGATTTTACTCACCGTGCAGTCACAAAGATAATCGAAAATAGTAGATAATTATAAATAATACGAATATCTCTGATTTATTATAATCCCGAGAGGACCCGGTTTCTTCCGTTTGATAGCTCGGACAATCGAAGATTACCCACTCTTAACCCTTGGGAAATCGAGAATACTATGAATAAGCAAACTCGAAGACTCAAAGATTATTTCTCTCAAAACTCACGATAATAATGAAAGTACTGAATACTGGATATCTCTCTCTCTTTACGCTAAGTTCACATTCGTATATATAGGCTTGAAAGTCTCCTAGAATATTCCTCAAATCTCGTTAGGGTTTCCTTCTGTTTCGCTGTGATCGTGGTTGACTTCCTTATTTTGCGTTGGATATCCCACGAAATCTTTAACCGAATAACCCAATCTTCCCTTCTTTCTCGCGATCTCGAATGAATATCTTTTATACGATTAGGCTTTCTCGATGAACTTTCTCCGATGAGCTTCCTTTCTTGCAATGAGGTGTTGGGCTGGCTTGGTCGGATGATGACTTTCCATGGGCTTCGCTTGTTTGGCCTTATTTCTTCTACTCCTTGATGGGCCTGAACTACTTAGGCAATTGTTTCCTTATTTTATGTCGTTTATTTCATAAACGACAAAGAGTAGTGTTAGGGAAAGATTTGACAAAATCTGACCTTAACAGTTAGTCCCCTATTTTATCGGGTGCGAAGCAGTTGATAAAATAAAAACAGAATTTATCTCCGATAAGGTTTTTGTCCGATGAAGTTTTCCCCGATGACGTTTTTCCTCGAAGAGGTTCTTCCTCGAAGAGGTTTCCCCTCGAAGAGGTTGTGTCCTTTGGAGACTCTTCCACTTCTTGCACGCTCAACTGATGTCCTCGAGCTCCCACGTAGTGCTGATTGGGCGTGATTCTCCAGGCTGTCAGATCTCGGAAATCGTCGTCAATCATTTCGCATTAAATGCGGGGTTTTCTCGCACTCGAGTGCCCTCGAGCTTCGCACCGATTCTTTTAATCTTCACCGTTGGATGAATTTTCCCGCTTCGAACCTGGGTCGTCGGATCCGGATGTGCCTTTCCAACTTCCGCCAGGATCTTTCTATAAATTCAAACCCTCGCCTTCGATTCAAACACTTCGTTTCAGACTTCTCTCCAAATCCTCCCTGCAATTCTTCCTTTCCCGACTTCCCTCTTTTCCAGAAAATCTTCAAACTCTCTTCCTGTCCAAATTCTTCTTTTCCGATCAAGAAAATGTCGAATCCGGGAAAAATCTTCAAGACTCGGTCGCCGAAGTCTATAATGACAGAGAAGCACCTCGAGGATTTGAGGAAACACTACGTGGATTCCCATCCTTGCTACCTGCGTCTCCCCAAATCCGGCGAGCTTGGTGACGAGCCTCCGGAAGGGTACATCACACTGTACGAACACTTCTTCCGGTCGGTGGAACTGCACCTTCCACTGCCTCACCTCATCGTGAGCTTCCTCCATGCGTACAATATGCCGATCAGTCAGGTTAGCCCTAACTCTCTTCGCCTTCTTGTCTGCACCATGGCCATCGCTCTCGAGCAGAAAGTGGCTCTGACCCTGGAGGATTTGATGCGGCTCTTCAAGTGGTCGAAGAATTCGAAGAATCTGGGCCGGTTCTTCCTCTCCTCCGCCGCGGGTGTCCACGTCATCACCCACACGCCGAACAATGAGTCCGGGTGGGAGAATAGGTATTTCTTCGCGCATCTCGATCGTCACACCCTTGGGCCGCATTGGGAAGCGCTTCCCACCAAATGGGTCGACGAGAAAGAAGTGCCGAGATTCAGGCCCATCGCGAATAAAGAGGACGACGAGCGCTTCGCTGGGGTCGTTCGGGCTCTGCTGGAAAATCCTCGTCGGAATTGGACGACGGACTTCTTCGGGACCCGCGTTCAAGAGTCGGGACTCTATCAATTATGCCACATCGTGGGTAAACCACCGGCATCTTTGTGGCCGGTTGGGTTCCGCCTCGAAGAGGTCAAAGATGTGGACCCTTCGTCCCCCGCTGTTCGGCAATCTCCTAAGCCGAAGAAGAGAACTCAAAAGTCCACCCGTGGGTCATCGGAGCCACGGCAATGTCAAGGCCAAGATCCAGGACAAGGCCAAGATCCAGGACAAGGAGGTGGATCCTCCGATTCTCGTCGGGATCTGTCGAAGGCTGGCTTCTTGGGCATCGGCCCTCGGACCGGTGCTGACCGGTTTGTTTCAAGTGATAAAGCTCTTCCTCCGAAGAGCAGTTCGGAGAGGCGGACAAAGCATAAGCACGACGCTGGTGCTTCTCGCTCTTCGGGAATATCGACTTCCTCGGGGGCGACCCGCCCTCGGGATTCATCTCGTCCTTCGGAGAGCCGTCGCGAATCCGAGTCCCGGACTTCCTCGCGGGAACCTTCTCGCGAGAAAGTTGTCCTGAAAAGGAAAACCGCTGAAGGGGTACGCGACGCTCCTCCTCCGAAGAGGAATAAGACTTCCGAGTCGTCTAAGGAGATAGATGCAACTCCTTCGGCTCCGGAGACTGTCACCGTCGCTTCTCGCGAGGGGACTGTTCCCGCCGGGGCGATCGCGTCGATCGTTCTTGCTTCGACTCCTCCGCCCGAGACCGGCGGAAGCATCGATGGGGCTCATGGGACCCCTCGTCCTTCTCCCACTTCTCGGGAGCGGTTCCGCTTTGATGATGACTTTATCGATTTAGTGTCGTCGCTGGATCTCTCGGCCTCCGAGGTAGCTTTACTTCTTTTCCCTCTTCATTTTTCATGATGCTTGCACATTTCGAGTATCTAATGCATATTTCGGTATATACTTTTCTCGTAATTTCAGATTCCGGCTCGCGCCGACGCGCCTCCTTGCTTGGAGGTTTCTTCTTCAGTACCTCCCGCACCTGCCGCGGAGGGACTTTCAGTCGCCGTTCCTACGGCTGACGAGGAGGGCTTGTTTCTCGAAGGGGCACTTAATGCCGCCGACGCGCCCCTCGTCCTGGAGCCCGTCGGGCGGCCCGGCGCTTCGGAGGGGGTTTCTCTACCTTCCGAAGAGGTTTTGGTCGGGGGCCATCCCGAGGGAGGGGATGGCCTCGTTGCGGACGTCGTTCATCCCGACGTATCTACTCATCCCGAAGTGCCTCGTCCGGAGGGCGCTTTGGAGCCGACCGACGCTGTCGGCGCCTCTGGGGCTAGTGCCTCCTCTCCCGACGATGACGGGATTTCTCTCTCTCCGCTTCCGAAGTTTCTTCCCAACTCCGGGCCGGGAGGCTTTTCTCTCCCTCCTTGGGAGCGATTTCCGGCAGCTCCTACTCCGGAGTCTCCGCCGGAAGAGTGGAAAGCATACTCGCTCCGGGTCCTTCGGGACCTGTTTTGGCCCGAGCCTTCGGGGAACACCGGCTTGTCTCTGAGCCAGATCAGGGGCTATGGCCGGGCTGCCTCTACGCTTTTCCAGGCTCTCGCCCGCTTCAACACCATTATTCTTAACGAGAATGGCGGCAGAGGCGAGAGCGCTCAGGAGTTAAACGACCTTCGGGCTAAACTTGCCGACACAGAATCGCTCCTCGGGGTTTCCGTTCTCGGAGAGCGCAAATATCGGGAAGCGGCCGAGCGAACTTCCGATGAGCTGGAGGTCGCGAGGGCCAAATTGGCGAAGGAGGCTTCGCTTCGCCAAGCTCAAGAAAAAGAGCTCGCCGAGTGCAAGGCTAGGGCCGAGGCGGAGGTTGCGACGCTGAAGGCCGAGTTAGATGGGGAGCACAGGCGTCACTCCATGATAGTGGAGAGCTACGAGAAGCATCTCGAAGTGAAGAAGTGGCGGCTGGCTAAGATCAGCGAAGCGGTGGGCGTGCCTGTCGAGCAGGAGAGTCGGCTTGCCTCGCGAGTGGCCTCGTGCTTAAAACGCCTCGGCAAAGAGCTCGAGGTATCACAGACGGAGGCGAAGTCTGAGCGCGAAGCACGCCTACACCTCTTCGAGAGGGCTCAAGACAAAGCGCAACGTGCCTTGGCGAGGTATAAGGCCCTGGAGGAGTCCATCAATTTCCATCGTCGCTCCGCCGCATATGGGGCCAACGCTAGCCTTCTTGAGAAGGTTCCTCCCTCGGCGACCATTGGGAGTCTTCTGCCTCGTCTTCCGAAATACAAGACTATCTCTGAAGAGAGTGAGGCTAAAGCCCGCGAGCTGGACGACAAGTCTCTACCTGACCCTGATTCTCCTCCGCTCACCCCCGGTGCCCCTTCTTCCGCTGGTATCGATTGGGCGGCTTGCTTCGTAGTTGGAGCTGCCTCTTCGGCCTCCGATGGCCTCGATGAATACGGGACCAACGATGGGGTCGTCACCTCTACCGACGGAGCGGTTGGTACCGAAGCGGTCACTTCTACCGTCGAAGCGGTTACCAATGAAGCGGTAGGGGGGGAGGAAGGCTCTTAGGCCTTTTCTTATAGCTTTCCTATGTATTACTTGCGTTGGCTTTGTAATTTCTTCGACGGATTTTGTTAATGAAAAAGAACTCTCTTTGGCTTCAACTTGTTGTTTCCGTACTTGTTGCTTCTCTTGTGTTCCTGTCATTATTTCCTGGCTAAATTCCTTTTCTCAGGGTGATGAATTCTTCTACACTTCGGAGCCGCTGTTTTACTATGAAGATGTGCTAGCTTCTTTCCTCGCGGTCGACGATGAGCATCCCGCCATCCTCGAGGATTTTGTCCAAGATATGATAAGACGTGCGGCTGCCTCTCTTTCCGGAGTCGCGTTCGACGAGACTCCCCTTAGTCCTTCTTCGGCCTATGTGATCGAATTTATGATGTTGAGGCCTGTAAATTATGCCGCCGTAGAAGATCTTCTTCGGGACGTCCTCTCCGAGAATGGGGAGTTTGTCATAGAGCAAATTGCCGATAGGGTAGTTCGGGAGGATTCACCTTCTCCTGCTGTATAAATTTGTCTAATGTAGTGTTTGTAATGACATTTTATCCATGAAATCTATTTACTTTTGCATGTTATCGATGATGTATGGGAGTATATGTACTCCGCTTCTTTTTTTTTTTTTTTTTTTTTTTTTTGGCGATGAGCTTGTCGGTGTGCACCGGGCTCTGTCGCGATGAAGTGCTTGGCACTGGTTTTGCTGGCGATGAGCTTGTCGGTGTGCACCGGGCTCTGTCGCGATGAAGTGCTTGGCACTGGTTTTATTGGCGATGAGCTTGTCGGTGTGCACCGGGCTCTGTCGCGATGAAGTGCTTGGCACTGGTTTTGCTGGCGATGAGCTTGTCGGTATGCACCGGGCTCTGTCGCGATGAAGTGCTTGGCACTGATTTGCTGGCGATGAGCTTGTCGGTGTGCACCGGGCTCTGTCGCGATGAAGTGCTTGGCACTGATTTTGCTATGTTTTCTATTCTTGGCTCTTTTGCCGTAGTGATATTTTGTTTGGCCCATTTGCCATAGTAGTTTTCGTAATGTTCGGCGATGAGCTTGTCGGTATGCACCGGGCTCTGCCGCGATGAAGTTCTTGGCACTGATTTCTTTTGCTGGCGACGAGCTTGTCGGTATGCACCGGGCTCTGTCGCGATGAAGTGCTTGGCACTGATTTGCTGGCGATGAGCTTGTCGGTATGCACCGGGCTCTGTCGCGATGAAGTGCTTGGCACTGATTTGCTGGCGATGAGCTTGTCGGTATGCACCGGGCTCTGTCGCGATGAAGTGCTTGGCACTGATCTCTTGCTTTTTTTTTTTTGTGATACGTGTTTATTTGAGTCAGCGATAGAATATTGTCTTAAAAGACGAGCCTCATTAAACCCTTCGAGTCCCCCAATGGGTGCGGCTCGCGAGGGAAGAGTACTCCATGTTGTATTGAATAAGGCCGGAGCCAATCGCGCGGATCCCGAACAAGTAGGGTCGGGAGTCCCCTGTTAAATAAACTTTTAAATGGAATATAAAAACTTAAGAAAAATAGAAAGGAAAACTTAGCTAAAAACCGAAATCGTAAGGCGTCGATGACGCTCTTTACTGGTAGAATTTCTTCAAGTGCTTGACATTCCACCTTCTTATGACCTTGACTCCATCGGCGTTTTTGAGTTCGTACACCCCTGGCTTGACGATGTGGGTCACCGTATAAGGGCCTTCCCAGCTTTCTCCTAGCTTTCCCGCGTTAAGCTCGGCTGTGTTTTGGAACACCCTTCTGAGGACTAGTTCTCCGACCCGGAACCTTCTCGGTCGCACCCTTTTGTTGTAGAAGCGTGCGATGGTGTTCTGGTAATTCGCTATATGAACTCTGGCTCGCTCCCGTCTTTCATCGATGTGGTCCAGCTGATGAAGCAGGTCTTGGTTGTTGTCCTCTTCGTGGTTCGGTGCCCAGGATCGCCGGAGACTGGGAACTCCTACTTCCGCCGGGATTACCGCTTCCACCCCAAATGCTAGGGCAAAAGGAGTTTCTCCGGTGGCTGAGTGTGGCGTTGTTCGATAAGCCCAAAGTACTCCAGGGAGTTCGTCTGCCCATAGACCCTTCTTCTTGTCGAGCCGCTTCTTGAGGCTGTCGGTGATCGTCCGGTTGACTGCTTCGGCGTTCCCGTTTCCCTGAGGATATCTTGGCGTCGAAGTGTTTAGCTTTATCTTCCATCGTGCGCAGAAATCTTTGAACTTCTTCGAGATGAATTGGGACCCGTTGTCTGCGATTATCTCCCTGGGGAGTCCAAAGCGAGTGACTATGTTCTTCCAAACGTAGCTCTCGACATCGGAGTCCTTGATGTTGGCGTAGGCCTCGGCTTCGGTCCATTTGGTGAAGAAGTCTGTGACCACCAGCATGAACCTTTTCTGTCTTGCTCCGATTGGCATTGGACCGACGATGTCCATTGACCACTTCATGAATGGGTAGGGCACCGACACCACCGATAGCTCTTCGGCTGGGCAGTTGATTGCCGGGGCGTGTCGCTGGCATTTCTCGCACTTCCTGGCGTGGTTGGTGCAATCCGCTCGCATTGTTTCCCAGAAAAAACCTTGTAACTTGGCTTTCCTTAATAAGTTGCGTCCGCCTGAGTGATTTCCACATTCTCCGCTGTGGATCTCTTCCATGACGTAGTCCGCCTCGTCTTTGCCTAGACAGCGTAGGTAGGGGCCGACAAGGCTTTTGAAGTAAAGCCTTCGGTCTATGATCGTGTATCGAGAGCTTTTTATCTTTACTTTCCGCGCCTCTTGTCGATCTTCGGGTAGCTTTCCTTCGACCAGGTATGCTCGGATGGGGGTCCGCCAATCCTCGTCTTCTGTCCCTTCTACTACTCCAGGTTCTTCGCCCTCGCTTTCTTTTTCTTCCACGAGCTGAATTTCTTCATTGTTTCCCTTCGGGATTCCGTCACTGCCACGAGTGCTGTCCTCTTCGTCGGTTTGTCCCTCCTCGCTTACTTTTAGCTTCTTCTCATCGGGCTCTTCGCTTCTCTTGATGCTAGGCGTCTGTAGTGTCTCCACTGTGATCGATCGGAGCTCTCCCACTTGGGTAGTTGACCCCAGGCTCGCCAGGGCATCCGCGTGGTTGTTGTCTCCTCTGGACACCTGTGTCAATGTGAAGAAATCGAACTTCTTCTCGAGGGACCTGACTATCCCAGCGTAGGCCTCCATCCTTTCATCGTTCGTCTCGTACTCTCCACTGACTTGCTTGACGACTAGTTGGGAATCCGAGAAGGCATTCAAGTTCTTTACCCCGATGGCCATGGCTGATTGCATCCCGACGATGAGTGCCTCGTACTCCGCTTCGTTATTGGTGGAGCGATAGGCAAGGCGGCAAGCTTTCTCGATCACTTCTCCCATTGGAGAGATGAGCCGGATCCCGATTCCTGATCCCATCGAAGTCGCCGATCCGTCGACGCAGAGTTTCCAAGTGCCGGCTTCATCGCTCAACTCCACGGGCTCTCTGGGTAGCTCGATGAGGAAATCGGCTAGCACTTGCGACTTCAGACTCGTCCGCAGCTGATATTCGATGTCGTACGCCCCTAGCTTTATGTTCCACTTCGTGATTCTGCCGGATTGGTTCGGGCTTTGAATGATGGAGCGAATCGGTCTGTCCGTCATAACGATGATCGTATGGGCTTGGAAGTGGAAACGTAGTCTCTCCGATGCGTCGTATACGGCCAATGCTAGCTTCTCGATGGTGGGGTACCTCGTCTCGGCGTCGAGGAGCTTTCTGCTGATGTACGAGACTGGCTTTTGCTCCCCTTTTTCTTCTCGAACTAGCACCTGACTTATCGCCTGATCGGACACGGCGATGTATAGGTAGAGCGGCTCTCCGGGCTCCGGCTTTGTCATAACTGGTGGTGATGACAGATAGACCTTCAGCGCTTGAAAAGCTTCTTCGCACTTGTCGGTCCATTCGAACTTCTTGTTTTTCCTCAGCAGCTCGTAGAATAGAAGAGTTCGGTCTGCTTGTCGCGAGATGAACCGCCTCAGCGCGTTGATCCTTCCTGTCAGCTTCTGTACCTCTCGCCGATTTCTGGGCGATGGCATGCTCTGAATGGCTTCGACTTGTTCGGGGTTGGCTTCGATTCCTCGTCGGGTGACCATCTGTCCTAAGAATTTCCCGGATGAGACGCCGAAGGTGCACTTCGTGGGGTTTAGCTTCATCTGGTGTTTGTTGAGGACGCCGAAACATTCTTCCAGATGCTCCACGTGCATTGCCGCTTTTAGAGACTTGACGACCATGTCGTCGATATACACCTCCATGCTCTTCCCGATCTGTTCGTGGAACATCTTTGTCATCAGCCTCTGGTATGTCGCCCCAGCATTTTTCAGACCGAAAGGCATAACCTTATAGCAGTAGGTTCCTCTTTCGCTGACGAAGGCTGTCTTCTCTTCGTCGTCTGGATGCATTCGGATCTGGTGGTAGCCCGAGTAGGCATCCATGAAGCTTAAGAGCTCGTACCCGTAAGTGGCTTCGACAAGGCGATCGATGTTTGGCATCGGGAAGCTATCCTTCGGGCACGCCTTGTTGAGATCCGTGAAGTCGACGCATACTCTCCATTTGCCATTCTTCTTTTTCACCACGACGGTGTTGGCCAACCACTGGGGGTATTTCACCTCCCTGATGGTTCCCATAGCGAGCAACTTGCCCACCTCGTCGTTGATGATCTTGTTCCGGTCTGAGGCCATCTTCCTTCGCTTCTGTATGACGGGCTTGTGCCCGGGGTCCGTGTTGAGCCGGTGGGTGACCATCGTCGGATCGATCCCGGGCATGTCTTTGTGAGACCATGCGAAGCTTCTTCGGTTCTTCTTCAGGAATTCGACCAGCTGAGCTTTGATCTCTGATTCGAGTCCCGCGCCTATACCGACGGTTCGGGTTGGGTCGGAATCATCAATGCAGACTTGTTCCACTTCTTCGAGCTGCGGTCCTCCTAGCCTTTCTTCGGCAGTTTGGTCTTCCATGTCTTCTGCGCTGAGGATCTTGAGGATGCTCGGGGGTCCTCCTCTTCCCCTTTTCCTGCGTCGCTTCCTCCTGATCGTCGATGGTGGAGGCGGAGCAGACGCGGCTAATTGTTATTGAGCGGCTGGCTTGCTTCCGCTGCCTTCGGCCTTCTCGACGTCCTTGGACGCGATCATCGCTCGGTAGTGCATCATGTAGCAAATGCGATAGGCTTCGCTGCTTCCTCGGATTTCGTCGATGGTTCCCTCTATTCGTCCGGGGAACTTGATGCATCGGTGATAGGTGGACGGGACGGCCTTCATCGAGTGAATCCATGGTCTCCCGAGGATTACGTTGAAGTGCGATCGCACGTCCAACACCATGAACTCGGTCATCCGATGGACGGTTCCGGCGTAGACGGGGAGATTCACCGTTCCCAGCGAAAGAGCCACGTCTCCGTTGAAACCAGACACCTTGCGCGGACGGCCTCCGACGACCAAATCTTCGATCTCCATTCGCGTCAGACAGTCGTAAGCGATGACGTCGACCGAGCTTCCATTGTCGACGAGGACGCGAGCAACGTCGCATCCTCCTATGTTGAGCTCCAATACCAGGGCATCGTCATGCTCGTCTGCGCATACTTCTTCGTCGACGAACTCTATCGTCGTCTTCGGACCGGTCATCCGCGCATCTTCCTGAGCGGACTCCTTCCCTCTGCGTTGGTAGGCCTTGATGCTGTTGATGGAATCTTCGCAGAGGCGAGATCCTCCCATGATCAAGTCGATCCTTGGTCTTGCGACTGGCCTCCCATCGGTCGGGCGTTCCCCCGATGCTTCCTCGATCGCGAGGCTTCTTTTGGGGGCCTCTTGGTTTCCTCCCGCGCGCTGAGCTGGCGCCTCCCGCTTGTTCGGCCACGACCGGTTGTCGTTGTTCCACGGCTGAGTGGGTTTTTGGGAGACGTCTTGGAATTCCCCTTGTTCGATCCTTCTTTGGATCATCTTCTTCAGAGTGGCGCACTCGTCGGTCGCATGACCGTGATATTCGTGGAAAGAGCAATACTTGCTCATGTCCCTCGGCCAGGGCTTCCTTTCGTAGCTGCCTCGACCGCCGGAATGACCTCCTCGGCCACCCGAAAATCCTCCTCGGCCTCCAGAATAGCCTCCTCGGTTGCCAGAGTAACCTCCTCGATTTTCCGGAAAGCTTCCCTGGTTGCTCGGGAAGTACCCTGGTTGTGAGTTTCCTTGCGGGACTGCCTCCTGCCGATGGCCCTCGTGATTGCCGAGCGCCTCTTTCTTTCCGTCCAACTGATAGACTCCGTGTCCAGGGTTCTCCCTGATCCTTCGCTCGTCGGCCCCGTCTCTGCTTCTCCGATCTCGTCGCTCTCCCTCTCTCCTTGTTCTGGACGACGATCCCTCTCGTCCGTCTCTAGTTTCCTTCCTGTCTGGCCTCGTTCGGCCCTCAGCTTCCTCTTCTAGCCTTTTCTTGATCGCCTTATTTTCTTCCATGTCCATGTAGATTGTTGCTTTGTGGAGCGCATCTTCTATCGACTTTGGCAACGAGACGCACAATTCGTCGTTGAACGGGGACTGGTAGTATAGATCATGCTTTAGAGCTTGGACCGAGACGACGTCTTCGATCTTCGGGATTCGGAACATGACGTTCTTGAATTTCTCTATATACTGCCGAAGAGGTTCGTTCTTCCCTTGCTTGACATCGAAGAGGTTGGACACCGTTAGCTCCGTCTGTACGTAGATGGAGAAGTGCTTTAGGAAGAGTGCGACCAACTCGTCGGAGGTGTTGATAGAACCCGGCGTCAGTCTTGCGAACCAGTCGCTGGCGCGGTCTTGCAAACTTGCGATGAAAAGTCTGCACAGGACGGCTTCCTTCCGGACCTCTTCGCCCCCGATGTGGTCCGTCGCGATTCGGAATGACTTCACGTGTGTATGGGGGTCCGTATTCCCTTTGTACGGCGTGAGTCTGATCTTTGGTAATTCCTCCAGCTCTATTCCCCGAATCCTTGTCGTGAACGGGGTGATTCTGGCTTCTCGCACCATCCTGTCGATTTCTGGCGCCGAGCTCGTCGCTTGATGCACCTGTGAAGCGACCTGTCCGAGCTTGGCTTCCATCTTCGCTGACATTAAGGCCATCGCCTTGGCCACTTCTTCGGCCACTCTTGCCGCCACGTCCGTCGTTGCATTGCCCTGTGTGTTCCCCGGCGTGTCTTCCGCTCGATTCGCCGTGGTTGGCTGGGCTGCGTCCGTGTCGAAGAGGTTCCTGATGAGCGAGGGGGTTGACATGCCTACCGGTGTGTCCGTCGTCACCGTGTCTCTGCTGGCGCTTCCCCCAGCACCTCGTGCGGCCGATTCTGCTATCTGGTTCGTCGGGCGCGGTCTCTCCGCACGCTCTAGGAGGCTTGCGAGGCGTCTGTTCTCCGCGGCCTGCTCCTCTATTTTTCGGGTGGACTCCTCGGCTTTGCTTGTGACCTCCGTCATCTTTGCGATGGCCTCGGCCAGTTGTTGTTGCATTCGCTGCATGGTTTGCTCCTGGGCGGAGTTGGCTTCCTCGGTTGACATCCTCCTTCCTCCCTTCGATTTCCTGGCTGTGCGATAGAAAGAAACAAAGCCCCCTCGGTGGGCGCCAAACTGTAGAGGGCGATTTTACTCACCGTGCAGTCACAAAGATAATCGAAAATAGTAGATAATTATAAATAATACGAATATCTCTGATTTATTATAATCCCGAGAGGACCCGGTTTCTTCCGTTTGATAGCTCGGACAATCGAAGATTACCCACTCTTAACCCTTGGGAAATCGAGAATACTATGAATAAGCAAACTCGAAGACTCAAAGATTATTTCTCTCAAAACTCACGATAATAATGAAAGTACTGAATACTGGATATCTCTCTCTCTTTACGCTAAGTTCACATTCGTATATATAGGCTTGAAAGTCTCCTAGAATATTCCTCAAATCTCGTTAGGGTTTCCTTCTGTTTCGCTGTGATCGTGGTTGACTTCCTTATTTTGCGTTGGATATCCCACGAAATCTTTAACCGAATAACCCAATCTTCCCTTCTTTCTCGCGATCTCGAATGAATATCTTTTATACGATTAGGCTTTCTCGATGAACTTTCTCCGATGAGCTTCCTTTCTTGCAATGAGGTGTTGGGCTGGCTTGGTCGGATGATGACTTTCCATGGGCTTCGCTTGTTTGGCCTTATTTCTTCTACTCCTTGATGGGCCTGGACTACTTAGGCAATTGTTTCCTTATTTTATGTCGTTTATTTCATAAACGACAAAGAGTAGTGTTAGGGAAAGATTTGACAAAATCTGACCTTAACAAATACTATTCATAAATCACGCTCAGTTTTTATTTATTTATAAAATTTATCAAGGAGATTGTGGATTTTTCATCAATTTTCATATGGCGGAAATCTCGCGGTAAGTTTATTTTATCACCGTGTCACCGGCAAATCGGACGATCGGGTCCTTGATCACAACTGTATCGTAAGTAATAACTAGCAATTACAATATAATGAATTATTCTTCTTCTTCTTTTTACTTGAACACTTCTTATACAAGTCAACTCTATGTAGCATTGAATTTTTAACTTTTATTAATGGCACGAAAATCAGAATATTCTGAATGTTATTATCGTAGAAATTATTACAAAGCCAAACGCAAAAATTTAACATTTATAATGAGGATACTCTACACATACTGGAATGGTCCTCTCCCTACCGTAGTAATGATTTTTGGCAACAAAAATACTTCGATAAAATAAAATAAAAAATAGACTACCTATGAAAACCCTTTTTTTTTTAGGAAATGACTACCTATGAAAACCTAACACTACCAAGTTTGATTTGTCTAGTTGCCAACTCACTACACGATACAACGAGCAGCGAAACGCGGAATTTGTATATGTATTGTGAATATTCGAATAAAAATATATATATATATATATATTATGATAAAATTAAATTGGAAAACTATATCATTTTACCCTGTAAATCCGGATTCGAAAGTTTTAAACTCATATTTTCCCGAACTAAAATTTTCGTATTTAAAATTATTATATAAAAATTATTGAACCGGACCCATGCCCTTACATTATCATTACGTTACACAAATATATATATATATAAAAAATATGTTGTGTATATTCTATAAATGATGATACATGAGAAAACAAAATAACGAAAAAACAGTAGATAAAGAGATTCATGATACTTATCTTTGTTTTCTTGGCTTTGATGAGCATCGATTTGTCGTTTTGATCCGATCATGTGTTCTTGATCCTGTAAAACAGAAAAAACAGTAAGCGGTTCCCGAGACGCGTTGGACGCTCTCCTTAAAGCTTGATTCGCCTCCTCTACGCGCTTGAGGTTCGTTAATTAGGCGACAGCTTCCCAGGATATAACGGGATGACTGAGAACTCCGTAGCACTTCGAAGTTCACCGGCGAACTGAACCTTCTCGAACTCCGTTACCGAAAGACTCACGACAAAGAAACATGGGAAGCTTCAAAAGCTGAATTTGCGGAGAGAAAAACTGAGAAGCAAATTCGTATCTAGAGAGGTTTTCAGAATATGGTTTTGCAAACGGTGTGTCGAATGGGTCGAGGTCACCTCAATTTATAGATGCGGGAGGGAGACAAAGAATTAATACTCAATAAATTCTATAACGGCTTATAATAAATTGCAATTAACCCGTAACGTAATAAATTGAATTCAATATTCATAACGGTCGTAATCAATATAGCCGTTTTACGTAACATTTTAACGTCGGAACAAATCCCGATAATTGGATAGACCGTTCGTCTTGAGTGTTCGACATTTCGACCCGCTCGACGCTATCTCAATTTTATTTAACTGCAATTATTTTCAACATAATATATATATATATACATATATTGTATAGTAAATATGAAGGAGTAAAAGAGGAAAGATGTTCACGTGGTTCCTTCATCAGCCATGTTCATGCAATATAGCGCGCTGACTCATCGTTTTCGTTCACCAAACCAGAGTCAATTACAGTCAACTCTTTTTCTGAATAACCCTATAATAGATTATATCTTTAGTTATTTACGTACAGTATTATAACTTCAACGCCACAACACACTCATTATAAACTCACACATGTATATATTCACGTGTGAGATATATATCATATATATATATATATATATATCGCTAAAAGTTTTACCATTTTTTAATATATATATATATATATATAATTATTTATATATAAAAGAAATTCCGCCAAAGGGCTTCTAAAGTTAGGGATAATTTGGAGTTTTGTTTGGGAAGTAATCGAGAAAAGGGATTGTAATTGAGGGCAAAATTTGTTTGATATCCCACATCGTTTAAACATATTATGAATAAGAAGTTTATAACTTATATTATGATTGATATGATGAATTTAATACAATAATTAAATTTGTCAATTGATGTTATTGATCGTAGTGTACTAAAGCTCACCAATCGAGGTCACCACTGTTGATGTGGGACTTCGTCCCCTCACCAACGACAACAAAATTGCATCCTGAAGATAAAACGATAACACTGTGACCAAGAAACTGGCATACGACATCAAGTCCAATCAAAACGACATCCTAATCACACGACAACAAGTAGCTTGATCTCTAAAATGCACGACGTGGGATTCAGCACGTGAACAGCCCAACACACCAAGAAAAGCCCATTACACCAAAAGATTCCTAAGCCTCCACGGACTAGTCTACGAAGACCAGGCAGCCCACAAGACCAAGCGAATTCCTCCCTTATTATCATGTATTAGATTAAGTTAGAGTATTTTATGTATAGGTTTATTAATCGAGTTGTAATAGGTTTAGGTAAATTACAATTTATTAAGTTATTTTTATGTAACAACTCCAACAGATTTGTTTTGGTATATAAGCCAACTAGTCTGAGTAATAATATTCATTAAGGTATCCTTTGTCATCTTCCACAAATTCTTTCTCTCTAAAGAATATTGATGACCATCCCGAGTTGTTGCCACGTCAATGAAGACCAAGTATCACGCCACTAAATTTACACGTGGCATCCAAAGCAAAGCAATAGGAAAGGAGCTCGGTCTCATAGCCTTTGCGAGGAGTTAGGAATCTAGACGTTGTAATATTCATTATATGTATAGAACCTACGATGTAATATGCGGACGCCGAGCTCTTCCATACAATCTCTCTCATAACCACACTCTGTACTCACCTTGTTATCGAGCAATAATACTATTCTCTTTTACTGTTTACATTACCTAATGATTCATTGCCTTCACTATTTTCATTGAAGTGGATTCACCACGAATAATTTGATCATTTGATCAGATCCATCATTTTTTCATATCGTAACAAAGTGCTATCACTTCGTGACAGTTGGTCGTGGTTATTCACATCAACAACCACCACCCTACAATGTCGTCGTAGTTGTGAAGATAAACTTGATTTGGTCAAGAGAGCATATAAGATACAGAGATGGGGAAGACTCGGCGAAGTATCAGCGACGGATCAGTTATACTTGGCGGAAGTAACGACCACGGACGAGGCAAATCCGAAGACTAGCTTGAAGTCGGATAATTTGAACGCGGTTATTCAAAAGATGTGATTGAGATATTTTAGGGTTAATTAATTAGAAATAGTTTTCCTATTTAAGGGAGAATAGTTTTGCTTTCGATTTTCCTCTATTTGCTTCGGATTTTGAATATTTATTTAGTTTCCGGTTTTAGAGTATGTAATTTTGGGAAACAGCAAAAACCTAATACGTAGCTTCGCAAACTAATAAGCGTTTTTCGTTCTTTCCTATACAAGATTAAGTCAATTCACTAACTACATGTGATGATTATTCAGTAATTATATATATGACTAATTTGTACAGTTCGTAGTAAAGGATATATTATGCTTTAAGTTTAAGCATGATCACCAAGCGTGAGAAATGAAGTACGGTAATGCGTTATATTCTGTACTGTTTGCTCTAAATTATTGAGCTTTTGGCATTTACTTAACAAACATGCATGTGATTCATCATTTTCTCCAACCACAACGTATCCATGCATGTGCATCAATACTCCCAAAATCATGTATGTATTGCTAAATACTTTTTATATATTTGTCTATGTATATATGGCTTTTATATATATATATATATATGGGATAATAGCGACATAAGTCCTCAACCTTTACTCAACTGGGGCGGCATAGCCCCAACCTCATTTAATAGCGGTATAAGTACCAAAAGATGATTTCCGTCCATATTTGATTAACGGAAGTAGTCAACGTTTGCGTGGTCAGCTTCTCGTCAACGTGGACGCCACGTAATCCGACATGTCACCACACACGTCATTCTCGTGTCATCAAATTTAATGCAAAATTAATGGTGATGGAGGGATTCGAACCATTGCCCTCGCATGTGGTGATGGAGGGATTCAAATTTAATGCAAAATTAATGGTGATGGAGGATGACATGTATGGTGACATGTCGATTACGTGGCGTCAACGTTGACGAGAAGCTGACCATGCAAACGTTGACTACTTCCGTTAGTCAAATATGAATGGAAATCATCTTTTGGTACTTATACCGCTATTAAATGAGGTTGGGGCTATGCGCCCCAGTTGAGTAAAGGTTGAGGACTTATGCCGCTATTATCCCTATATATCACACTTCTCGCTTTGTCTTTTCTCGTTACGTAGTCTTTCGGTACGTACTCTAAAGGATTAAAAATTTAAAGTGAAGGGTTACATAAGGACAACAATATAAATTCACGGGTTGCATGAGGGCACTACTTAAAAGTGTAGGGCGTGGACAAAGTTTTTTGAAAATTGTGTACGAATAAGATTAACTAATTATTAAAGTAATTTTAGTAAGTGAAACACAAGCTTTAACCTATCATTTACAGTTAAACCTCTATCAATAAATATTCTTGGGATCGGAAAAATTATTAATTTATAGAGATTATTAATTTACCAAGTAATAATGTATTAAGTATAGTTGGGACATACACAAATATTATTCAATCAAATTTATTAATTTATCGAGTATTAATTTAAAGTTGTTCTACTGCACGTGCTACATAGAGTTCGCGTAACGATTTTTCTCAAATTAGAATTTAATACAGTTACTAGAATGTTAACCAAAATTATAAGTAATAATGGTAACTTGACTTTATATTAACGCGTGACTTGTTTGATTATATATTTTCTCAATATTCTTTTTTTTTTCTCCAATGTTATATATTTTTCAACTTTCATTTTATAAGAGTTCGAGTACGTGTGTGTGTGTGTATATATATATATATATAATAATAATGTTTGTTTTAGTAATTAATTAGCGAAAATTCTTCCGAACAATTTTTTGTGAGCTGAGTCAATATTTTTGTAGAAGAGATTACTATCTAAAATTATTAATGAGGGAACTCCTCATTTTGTGCAAAAAAAAATTAAAATTTATTTACTTAGACACATTTTATTATTTTAAAGGCATTATAGCGCAATAGCCAAATAGAAAGTTTATATTTGCTAAATAGCTAACTTTTGGTTTATATATAAGCATAGTCAATTAACTATGTTAATGATTAAAAATGACTTAAATACCCTTAATTATCACATTTATACGTTATGATTTTAATATCCAATTATAATTAATGAAATACCTTTTCGCTAATAAATTCAAATTTTAATATTAACATGTAGTACATCTATAAACTGTTAATACTTGTTTATATACATTCATAAACTATTAATACTTGTTTATATACGTATATCAGCTGGTAATACAACTGGATTTAAATTATCAAACGTATTTTCTAAAGATTATGTATTTATTTACAAAATATTTTCCATGTTAATAGGCATTCTCACGTTTAATATTTAAAAAATAAAAATATTAATATAAAAGTAGTTACAAATTTTATACGCGGCCAAAATTAAGGATATTTCCTATTTAATTTTTGAAAATTAAATCGAGATATTACACGATTCATGGAGCAACTCTTTAAACGCATATTTTTGGTATATTAACCATTAATTCGTTTTAATTTATAAAATAGTTTTCATGTTAATAGGCGTTATCAAGTTTAATATCCAAAAAATATCACTACTAATATCAAAGTAGTTACAAATTTTATCCATGGATAAAATGAAGGATAGTCCCTAATTATTTTTAAAATTAAATCGAGATATTCCACGGAGCAATTTTTTAAACGCATATTTTTGGTGTATTAAACGTTAATTCGTTAGAATTTTCATCATATAAAGAAAGATAATTAAAAGGGTATAATAAGAACAAAAACTAATATTAAAAAGCCACCTCATACACATTGGTTATTTTAGAAAGATAAAGTAAAAGTTGACTATATTGTTAATCAAACATTTATATTTGGCTATTTGGGACAATATTTCTTATATTAATACATATAGTGAGTACCCAAAATTGATGAAGCAAACTACGAGAAAAGGGCAATAATGTCAAGTACCCCTGAAATTATTTAAGTTACTAATATAAGATTTGACTATTATCTTCAAGATTTACGAAAGATACCCTTTTTGTTTTCTTGTCATATACTTGCATAGTTTGGTACCATTTCTTAGAGATATATATTTTAAATTTGTTTTGCTTAAGTAGTTGAATATATTTGACTTGATGTATAATTGGTCCACCTTTGCTTCATATGGAATTATTGCTACCAAGATATGTGCAAAAGAATATCATTAGTAAAATCTTATCGAGAATATAAGTCGGTTTTATTTTATGTTAACTATATATATCAACCAAACAAGATCCCAAATTATTGATTATAAATGCATCATGACAGTATGGCCAACTAATTGCTTATTGATCATTTTCCATAACATGACAATCTTTCAAATATTTAAGTCGAAAATAAAAGTCAATTAATATCAACAAAAATATATGTAAACATATTAATATATACGCAATTATATATGGTGTGATGTGATGTGGGTGTCCATTATATGATGTAATCGTGTCAAGATAAGAGGTGATTTTCTTCCAATAAAAGAGATATGAAATAGCTTTTTCTTCACGTACGTACGTATATATCATGATCCATGCAAGCTAATCAGATCCATTTTGGATACGTTAAAACATATTTTAATTTTCTTAATTAATAAAAAAAACTATAGAAAAAAAGTGTGCTCGATCTTTCTTTTGATTAAGAAAGGATTGAATAAACCTTCGTAGTTATCACTAAATATTGGGTTAGATATGTGATTAGTGATAACTTACTTAGAGAAAAGCTCGAATCAGTTTTTCTTTATAAATAATTACTATGTATATATATATATATATATAAAAGTCGTTCACTAAAAGACAGTCACTCACTTCACTTGAAAACTCTAGTTGTATCTAATATGACATTGACAAATGACACTTAAGTCACTATATTATATCTATGTGCCACTTGAATTTTTCTGTTCAAACACTTCCACATTTTCTGTCAATATTAATATTAATTTAATTTTATATTTATTTTAAAACAAGAAAATGTGCAAAATATACTCAAAAGTCGTCGGAAGAAAAAGGCTTAGGCTTTCCATTAACGACGCTCTTTCCCGGACCGTGCATTAAATTTTCGAAGGCCGAGGCTTAGGCTATGAAATTATATTTTTAATGTAGGCGAGCCTACTTTGTATTTCCTTTTTCCCTCAAACACGGCCGCCCGTTGAAAGAAGAAAATTAAGAGTAGCCGCTTTAACCATCTACACAGCATGCCGTTTTGACGAACAAATTATTCAGACTATGGGATTTTCGTAATTATTAATTGATTTTGAATAAAAGGTAAGATTATAATTTCAAGAATTATGTCATCTTCAAAGCTAATAACTAAACATCTGATCCCATTATAATGCAGCAATTGAAGACAAGCATTAATTCCATTCTTATATTATATCTTCACACTCAATTCAATTTAAATATTCTTATTAAATATTATAGCAAAATGAAACTAAACATTTTTTATTATGTATTATATATATATATATATATATGATAATAATGAGGTGTTGGTTAAGGTGTGAGAAGAGAGGGGCAAGAAAGGGCCCAAGCGAGTTGTCGGAGTCACAATCGACCCCTTTGCCAGTTCGATGCCAGCGCTCAACGTCAGCGCGTCCACCTCACGCTCCCAACACCTCTTCTCTTTTTGCCGCTCTCCTATTTATATTTATTTTTATTTTTTATAGGAGAAGATAGTCACCAACTTTATAGTTATGTGAAGTGATAATAAAGTTAATTACTTATCTCTCTAAAAATCCCGGATTCAAACTCTGTACGATACAAATGTGTGTTTTTTTACACATGTAAACTTGATCAATGATATCATTTTTTTCACACTGAAAATATATAATCATGCTATAATGTAAAATATCTTAATTTAGTTAAGATTGTATTTTAGTATTTAAGTTTGGAATTTACGGTTAGAATACGCTACGTTTTTAAATACCAGGACCATGTCGAACAACTTGTAGAGAGACAGATGGAGAAAATGATATCACTATTAGAAGTTGATGAAAAAGTGGATGATTTTTCTAATAATCTTACAAAAGAAGAACTTTAAAACTTTTTCCACAAACAAAAAACATTAGGTTTTTTTTTTAAGGCAGCTTTGATGCAGTGAGGATCGAACTCACAACCTTCACTTTGAAGGTGGTGTGGAATTCCCACTAGGCTATCCTAGCAACCACCAAAAAACGTTAGGTTTATGTTGCCTCATTTCGTAGTAATTATAACTAAACTACTTTTGCCGTTATAAACTCTTTATTATTTTAGTAATGAGATAAAATAATAATTGCATCGATATGAGTAAAGGAGGAGAGACCGTATACGGAAGAGGACCATACGGCTTGTCCGACACACCCACGGATTCCTCTTCAACCAAGCTGGGTCCCACCTTCTCATTCTTTATTTCTTTTCTGTTGAGAGACTTGCTATTTTAACCCCGCTTCTCTCCTTCAATTACTCTTCTGCCCTTCTCGTGCCTCTGGGCTTCATGACGAGATTGCCCTTGCTACATCACATTTACATTAATCTACTCTCTCACTCGTATTTTAATTTCTTTACATTAATAGCAAGGAAATATAGAAAATAATCAAAATATTTTATGTCTACGTATAGCCACAAAACACAAGTCATGTGAGAGTAAGAAAATTGATCTCTCAAAATGAGAAAAGTAATCTCTTGAAACTCAGATCCGCATCACGAGACAATCGGTTACACGAAAACCTAGGAATAATCACCCAAAACTTTAAAATTGACAAAAGTAAGTCTAGTAACGTATCGACTCAAGCCGACCTTGGGAGACGGGTGCAAAAGAACGCGTTGGAATCGAGACGAGAGCTGCCTGATTCGTGCACATGTGGCGAGCCCACGTGCGTCTCGGCTGTCACGCGACAAGACGCCTGCGTCGCGTCTGAAGTGCGCCAAGAAACAACTTGTGTGAAGAGTGGAGGGGCGAATCTCTGTGCGATATATGACCCACACTATTTCTTATTTATTAAATTTGTCTGGCAAGTTGCAGCTTCAGGCTTCAGGCTTCTCCACGTGGAAGGACGAGACAGGACGTTATCTCCCTCGCGCGTTCTCGTCACATGGGTGCCCAAACGTTCACGGCTGGACGCGTCCCACTCAGTCTCGTTCAAGGCTGCACTCGAACGGCGCGTAAAAAAAAATAGTAAGTGGACCAACGTGAGTATCGATTGATTCTCTTGATTTTTGAATTTAGTCTAGATCTTTATTTCGATGATATCACGTAACTTATGTTTCGGAATTGAAAAAATTCATCAAAAAATCCAGCACCATTGTTATTTTAGGAAAGACACATTTCGTCCTCGTACTACATGTGTGTCCATATAAGCATTTCAACGGAAAGAGTTCCCGAAGAGCCTTACGAATGAAAGTTCTTCAAGAAAATTCTTCGACCTAATAGGGCCTTCCATATTAATAATAATAAAAAAAACCGGAAAAACTTTTATCGCTAAAAAACGAGCTAAACGGAAATGAACCGAATAGCGGAGGGCATTTTGGTCAATTGAAGAGGCCAGATCATGCAACAAAAGGTTAGATAGGAGGGCAAAATGGGAAGAAGCGCAATGAAGAAAGGACCCAGTTTGTCTCCTCAGAAGTGGATCTTCGCACGTTATATAATTTTGCTCTCTCTCTCTTCAGTCTTCACACAACACAACACAACACAACACAAGTATATAGAGAGAGAAAGCCTCTCTCTCCTCTGCCACTGCCACTGCCACTGCACAGCCATCGAAAAGCCACCAACTTCAGTACGACCGCCATTACTCATCATCACCACCGACCCTCTCTCCCAAAACCCACCTCGCTCCCTTCACCCCAGTCCGTTCAGCGAACGACCCATCATCGCTCGCTCTCGCATGGCGGAAGGAACCACCGACCCATGACGAGCAAGGCCCCGATGAAGAGGCTGACGTGGCTGAAGCAGATCGCGGGCAGCGGCGGGGCGGGGCGGCGGCGGCTGTCGCTGGGGGAGTACCGGCGGGCGGAGTCGTGGTCGAAGTACCTGGTGTCGTCGGGGGCGAAGATCAAGGGCGAGGCGGAGGCGGAGTGGAGCGCCGACCTGTCGCAGCTGCTCATCGGGTGCAAGTTCGCGTCGGGCCGCCACAGCCGGATCTACCGGGGGATGTACAAGCACCGCGACGTCGCCATCAAGCTCATCAGCCAGCCCGAGGAGGACGAGGGCCTCGCCGCCGAGGTCGAGTGCCAGTTCATCTCCGAGGTCGCGCTGCTCTTCCGCCTCCGCCACCCCAACGTCATCGCGGTAAGCCGAGGCCCGAAACCGTAGTGGATTGTTGTTTTGAGAACCGGTTTTTCGGGTTGGTTTCGAGCCGGTGATGCTTGGTCGCCGGAATCGTTGTCCGGTGTCGAAACCCGTCGTTTCGGATACGAACACGGGGCTGTTTAAGTTTAAAAATATATTGCGTAAAAAAGTGATTTTTTTGTTTTAATTAGGATAAATTTTGAAAGATAGAGAAGTGGGAGAGCTATAGTGTGTTTTGGAGTGACTGTAGTTCCGCCCTTGAGAGAGGCGGGTTAGTGTTCTACCGGGATCTTAGCGGTCGGTGTTGGGTCGATACTTAGCCGGTTTCGGGAATGTGGTGGTTTAGACTTCAGAGTTTTGACGTGTTCTTTAATTCGTTTTTTTTCTTTCAAACTTGGTCGTTTGAATTGTCGTCTCGGTTTCGAAACCGTGGTGGATTAGTGTTCAGAGATGATCTTAGCGATCGGATTAAGATTAAATGTAGGTTTGTAGTTATACGATAAGCTAAAAGTGTGTATTGCGTTTTGGACGTGATCCTTGGTTCTTGGTCTAAATAACGGTCACCCTTTATTCGAACTTGGTTACTTGAACTGTTGTCTCGGTTTCGAAACCACGTTTTGACATGATCTTAGCTATCAGTTTTGGTTAGTTTGTATTAAGTGTACGTGTTATTTTTTTGGTGTCGGTATTTGGTGTTTTTCCGGGGTAACCGGATGTGTAATGGTTTGTTTGTCTATGGATAATGTTTGAATGGAGAGATATGTAATCAATGGTTTTAGTTATCAAGCGCAATTTGGGTAGTTTGTAATAAATAAGGATCGGGGTTTCTTAATCCCTATATTAGGCGCCATTCTCTTTATTAGCAATTGATCGTATTCAGATATCGGAAAAATCTTCTTACATTCATCTTTCTATATATTGATGTGTAGTTCGTCGGAGCTTGTAAGAAGCCTCCAGTGTTCTGCATCATTACCGAGTACTTATCCGGTGGCTCGCTGAGGAAGTACCTCCATCACCAAGAGCCACATTCCGTGCCGTTAAACCTAGTTCTGAAACTAGCCCTAGACATCACGAGGGGGATGAAGTATCTCCACTCGCAAGGCGTGCTCCACCGGGACCTAAAGTCAGAGAATCTGCTTCTGGACGAGGACATGCGCGTCAAAGTGGCGGACTTCGGAATCTCGTGCCCGGAATCGCAGTGTGGAAGCGCCAAGGGGTTCACGGGAACTTACCGGTGGATGGCACCGGAGATGATAAAAGAGAAGCACCACACGAAGAAAGTCGATGTTTACAGCTTCGGGATCGTACTTTGGGAGATCCTAACGGCGCTGACTCCGTTCGACAACATGACGCCCGAACAAGCTGCATTTGCGGTTTCTGAGAAGGTATTTTTGTCCGTTTCTTTATTATTCAGAAGTTAGTGGTTGTGTGTTGAATGCCCGGGTTTTTTAGAATTTGATTATATTCATGTATTTATTACCGTTTGGAATGCTAATATTCCCGATTACCTAACACTTTCATTATTTTATTTTTCTTTTTCCGGGAACTAGAAATAGTGAACTTTCTACCCGGTCCTGGTTGGAAGCCAGAAAAATTGTTTTCACCGGGATTGAAAAATAATTTAAAAAATCAATAAACCGGCAATTAGACTTAGGAATCCCATAAAGTTGTTTACCGGTTCTGGTTCCGCCTCTACTTCTTTTGTCATTTATCTCCAAACTAGAGTACCGAAAAACACATTGTTTGGTCTATCCCATATTTTTCACCTTTTAGCCGCCTAATTTTCACTAATTCCACTTACGATCTTCTCGCAGAACGCAAGACCGCCATTGCCACCCGCTTGCCCAGCAGCGTTCAGTCATCTGATCAGTCGGTGCTGGTCGAGCAACCCCGATAAACGGCCGCATTTCGACGAGATCGTTTCGGTTCTCGAAGGCTACACAGAAGCCCTAGAGCGAGACCCCGATTTTTTCGCTTCTTACAAACCGTCAACGGGTTTGAGGAGTTTTTTCCGATGCATGCCCGGATTGAAGTCCCACAATAGATCTTCCTCTGATCAAAGTGTAGGATCTTGAAGCTGAGTATGATGTTGATTGTGCCATAAGAAGCACGTCTCATTGCTCTATGTGCTGCTCAACTATTATGATGATGAACACATTTTTTTTAATTTTTTTTTTTTGGAATTCAATATATAGTGGAACTAAATGAGTTCCCATATTATTGTATTTGATGAGTTCATTGATCTCATTTTTCCTTGGCAAAATTTTGATGTAAGACTTGAAGAATTTTGCCATATTGTGTCGACCATTGAAGTAAATTATTTTTTATTTTCTTCTTATGGAATGATGTAGTTATGTGTGAATCTCATGGATGATTTGTGCTTTGAAAAGGGAAAATTTTGAGTGTATATTCTTCATTATAGGAAAAATTTAGCATGTTTAAACCGAATGCGAGCACCCGGTTTATCTTTTTTTTGTTTCCTTCCCGATTCGTCTTGTTTCGAGAAGGAAACAAAAAAATTAATGGTTCAATAAAAGTTATAAAAAATAAAAACCCTACAAAATTACATAGCGGTGTCACAACCCCGGTGTTGGACAGAGGTCTACCGGGCAACTCTTTTTAAAATATGGTATTTAAGCCGTTCTAGAAAAAGGGAAAAAAACATACTCTAATGAAAGAAATAGTATTTTCGCCTATTACTTATAATTTTTATGAGCAAATTCTACACAGAAGACAGTTTGGCCGAGTGGTCTAAGGCGCCAGATTTAGGCTCTGGTCCGAAAGGGCGTGGGTTCAAATCCCACAGCTGTCATTTTTTCCGACTTTTACTAGTTGACATTATTAAACATTTCAGGGACTTTTATTGCAATTAGCGATCTTTTTCTATACAAGTTTAACCCCCAATATTATTCTATACACAAAAATATCATATCTGTCAAACGACAATCTTTTATCTCTAATGCCAGAAACGACATTCCGTTTCTCACCCTTTCCTCGTCAGAGAATCTATAGCCTTATGTACATTTCCCGCGCTAACCTCCTCGGAAACCGCTCGCAGCCTCTCAACCCCGCGACCCAAGCTCGCGATAGCCGGGGCAACGGGAATTGACTCCGCCACGCGCTCGATCCCATCGCCGTAGGCAATCAACCCCGAGCAAGTCGCCACACTGCAACCCAACGCTGCCCATGGGAGGACACCGATGGGCCGGGTCCTACGGTTCCTCATGATCACGTAGAACGCCGTCCGCGCAGCGGAGACGCTCGTTTTTTCGACTGAGGAGATCACACCGCGAGCCAGCACCCGGATTTTCCCGGCCGACGTCGCCGCTCTCATCGCTTTAGCGAGCGCGAGCTTGAGAGAAAATGGAGCCTTCACTAAGGTCGATGCCGGGGCTGCTTTGGAGAGCCACGAAGCTCCCACGACTGCTGTCGCCCCAGCTCCAACCCCGACCGCCACTGCAGGTTTACCGGTCAGTAGAGACTTCCTGTCTGTTTGATCAGGGGCGTCGTTATCGCAGAGTTGTTTGACCAGATTTTCAACTTCTAATGGAACAGGGTCATTCCAGAATCTTCTGAGCCCCGCTAAGCTGCTCGGGTCGATCACTGCAACGGTGGTCTTGAACTTCCTAGTGTGAGCCCGGAGCGCCTGAGCAAAGAGCAGCTGAGATTTTTCCGGGAGCGAAAGCTCGGAAAATTCTGTTTTACCAACGCTCGTATTTCGAATTTTGTGCATCGGAACTCTACCGGCATTGTTCAAAGCGATCCTCATAGCCTCAACTGCGATACGGAAAGTGTAAATTTCAGATACGGTGCTGCTATCGACAGCTTTGCCTCCGTTAACGTCGCGGAGCATTTTCTGAGCACGAGCTAGGGCTTTTCCGATTGACGGGATATCGTCGAATATGTCGTGTAGCTCCAAAAGCAACGGATAAATGGACTGTGCAAACTTCGGAACCTCGTAGTTTTCTTCAAGCGGCAATTCAATTTTCGACGAGCTTGATGGAACTAAACTAGATATTGCCAAATCCACAGTTGGCGATAGAAGCTTTACCATTTGTAAATGAAGTTGAATCTCGCTCGCGAGCAGATACCGCCTAGAACGTGAGGTAACAGCCGCGCCAAAAGCATTCTGCGGAACAAAACTACCGACTAAAGCTCGAAAGTTTCTCATAAAGTCACCATCGTCCCCAACCCACGGCATATCATCATCGTCGGTCACCTGAGATTGCAAACACGGCGATTCGATCACTAAGAACGACGCACCAGCTTCCTTAGCAGCCTTCTTGGCCGATAAAAGACAACCATGGAAGCCAACACCGAAAATCGCTCTCAAAACCAAACTTCCAGCGACATCCTCATACGTCTCCTTGTCGACCTTATCCACAAAACATCTTCGGAGAACTTCAAACGACGAGGTCGGAAGTGGACTTTCGTCACCCTCATCACAATCTTCCAATTCACCCTCTTGAGCGAGAATTTCAATCCCGTGGGAAAGGCCGACCTGCACAATTACCGCCTCGGGTCTGATTACATTGACTAGGCACCGAACATCCAATGCCGATCGTTCGGACAAGCTCTGAGCCGAGAGTACGTATACAACGGACCCGATTTCCGGGTCCCGAACGGCGTAAATGAATTGCTTAGTATGCTCCGGTATCGCAAGTTCGCGAACCAAATCAAGGGACGCTCTCATATCATCGAATTTCAGGGCGGAAAAAGGCCATAGATTTTGCAGCTTCGAGACAAACCCGACAGCCATCACAAGGATCGTCGAGGCCAAGTCGAACAAGAAGATCCAAGAAAAGTACCAAACTTTACTTTCCGATTACGCGATTCCGAACCGATCACCAGAAAAAGCAAAGCCCTCCTAAAACCCTAGAAATCTGCACCTTTTAGTCTGCTAAGCTAAAATTCCCCTAGGGCAAAATAGCTTGCGATTTCGTGATTCTGAGCTCTATTCAATCTCCACAAACAAAAACCCAACAAAACCCTAGTTTCGGTCTGCAAAACAAGTGAATACTGAATTAAAGATCATTTTCGTTGATCATCATTGTTGTATGGATCGAAATCGATTCGAAAAATCAGGCGATGAACTGGAAATCACCTGAAAAAGAAACGAGAAAGGTTCGAAGAAGATTAGCTTACTTGCGGCTTAAGGTTGGGTTTGCAGATTATCGAGCGAATTTCAAGAAGAAGAAGACCTTGCCTTCATTCATAAACTAATAATATATTTTTTTAAGTTTAATACGAAGATAATGAAAATTAAATAGGGAAATTTATTTTTTTACCCTTTTATTTTTATTTTTTGTTAAAATATACAACTAATTTTTTAAAACCGTTAATCAAGGTTCGAATTTTCGACGATAATCGACGATAATCGTCGATTTTTCGGCTTTTCGGTAGTTACCGGTTGTAATGCTTATCGTTTTTATACACTTTTCGACGATTTTCGAGGTTTTCGATAAAACCTTTTCCAACCGATAATTATATTTGCACAAGAGCACCCCACCCCACCCCACCTCACCCCGCCTCACCCCGCCTCGCCTCGCCTCGCCACGTCACGTCACGTCGCGTCACGTCCCCACCCCACCTAGAAATCTGCACCTTTTAGTCTGCTAAGCTAAAATTCCCCTTGGGCAAAATAGCTTGCGATTTCGTGATTCTGAGCTCTATTCAATCTCCACAAACAAAAATATTGGAATATAATTAAGGGATTTGTAAAATCAAGTAGCTTCACTAACAAAAGGCTAAGAAACACGACTTAATCTTACAAAGTATCGGGTTGGTTAATGTATAATCTTACGAATTAGTGGGTTTTGTTTTTTTAATTACATATCAAACAAGCAAAGAACCGAATTAGAATCGAAGATTGGGAGAATTCCTTAACGCTCTGAATTCACGACCGACAACATCGCAATCACTGCTTCGCCGGAGTCATCAACCGCAGCCACCTCTCCTACGGTCTCCGGCGGATACTCCGATCAAAAAAGGAATCGCAATTGAGTTCAGAGAAGAAACGCACCTTGCTTCTGCTGACTGTCGTCCGGCGGCGGAGGAGGCGACTCTGTGGCCATGGACGCGGCGGCTCAGCTCGTGGTGGAGAAAGAGTCGGAGATTGGTTTTCTTTCTTCACTGTGTAGAAGCTGATAATGATGGCTCAGTTTTTGGTAGTTGTGCTCGTTCGTCGTCATTGATTTGTCACTGTCTTATACCCTCGATGATGCTTCTGGGCTTTTCATGGGCCTTTAAACATGGGTCACTAGGCCCATTTATTAGAAACAACAAATACGGGCCTTTACAAATGAAATAAAAAGAGTTATTCGCGGCATAAATACTAAAAGCGTTAGCAAAAACACCACTGAATACTTACTTTTTGTTTAATTTTAAAAGAAAATGTCCGTAAAAGATACTTGTCTTATATGTAAGAGAAAAATATTCAAAAAAGGGTATTTAACGTTGATTTTTCAAAAGCTTTTAGCATTTATGTCCCTATCAACACGATTTTGGGTTGTTGTGCTTTGCACTGCCTGCTTGTACGATTGCCTCTTCGGCTTTTGATGGGCCTATTCGGTAAGAGTATTTGGGCTCAGTGGGCCCATTTACGAGGGAAGATATAGATTGGCCGTTTTGAACTTGAACATGGTACACTAGAAGATGGGCCTTCCAGAAACGACAAACAGGGTCTTTAAGAGCTGGGTCTTTTATAAATGAGATAAGAAGAGTGATTTGCTGCACGAATATCAAAAAAGTTTAAAAATCGATGTTTACTCATTCTTTGTTTTATCCGGATATTATATTAATATTTTTCTCCATGTATAAGATATGTATTTTTTTGGGGGGTTTTTTTTTTTTGGTAACTAGTTTATACGTTAGAGAAAAGTTTTAGTATTTTTTCCGACCAAAACAAAAAACGGGTATTTAATGTTGGTTTTTCAAATATTTTTGGCATTTATGCCGCCAATATCCAAAATAAAAATATTTTCTGACAAATTTCTCAAACACAAATTTTAAACGAAATAAGTGAATGTTTGTAGTAGATAAATCCCTCAATTTAATATTTAATGAATGACTTATGCCGTCAAAAATCACGATGAGGGACTTATCTACTACAAACGAATGAGTTCGATAATCTTATTTGCAAATGTCTAAAATAAGTATAGGTCAACTAAGAGAGACCCAAAAGGATATTGTGAAAAAATTTAACGTGTTAATTAAAGTAAACAATATCAAAACTACTCTAACCTTAATATAAAAAGAATTTTATAATTATATGATTTAGATTAGGTCGTGTCACTTTCCAACTAAGACTTTCAAGTCTAAAGAGGCTAAATTTCAAAATAAGACTTGGTAAATCAAGGTCATAAAAGGAGAAAGAACCTACTACCACTTTATTTATTTACTATTAACTTTGACAATTATTTATTTATTTATTATTCTTTTTTAATGGAGTGGCGCAATCGGCCAAAGTTACAATGCATCTCGTATACTAGATATATTCAGTGTCAGAACAGGTGACACTTTGATAAAGTTTACAAATATGTAAAAAGGACACTCATTTGAGTTCCTTGAAAGGGTTTAAACCCATGACCTCTTGAATAAAGGTGTAGTGAAATTATCACTAGGCCAAGCTTACTTGGTTACTTTGACAATTAGTTATCAATTGCCACAAAAAAAAACAGCAAAGAAAACAGCGTATGAATGTAAAATTGTATGACTGTATAATCTTATTTTAAGATAATACAAAAATAATAAGTGTGTATCTAATATATTCCATCCAAATGCAAAATTGGGTTTTAAACTTATTTTAAATATGGGGAAATCTATATAAATTTATGTGGTCTTGTAATTTAATCAAGATATGAAGCATCTTTTCTTTAGCCACAACCTGTCAGATCTCGTTTGATAAAATAATCACATTAATAAATAAATAATAAATAAACTAAAATCTTTATTACAATCCAAAATAATTTAAAGATCAATGTCTTTATATTATTTGTATAATAATGTTCATGGCAATACAGATAATCCTAGTTCGAAAATTTATTTATATATTTAAATATTACAGCAGGACATTGCATTGCACTAAGTTCTGAGTAAGTCTTAAAGCGTGCATTCTTTGAAACTTAAGAAAAAAAATATTCAGTCTGTTGTAAGATTAAGGTAAGATTGCGGTAAAAAAAAAAAAATCATTTCTAATTATAGTAATTATAACTACTAACAAATTGATATATGGACTACTATACACTTTTAATTTTGGGCTTATTAGCAAAATACTCATTTAATCATAAAGGTTTTAAAAAATTACTCAAAGGTTTGATAAAATTAAAGAAGTACTCAAGTGGTTTTTTATGGACAAAAATAACCCCATCTTCCGCTTATGTCTCGATCACCATTCGACAAAGCCTTCAATCACCCTTCTTCTTCAACGAAGCCGTTCGACCTCCATGTACGGATTCCGGCGCCGAAGCTCCGACGATCGCGAAGCTGAAGGTGTTCGTGGTGTTCTACTCGATGTACGGACATGTAGAGGGCTTGGCTCGCCGGATGAATAAGGGCGTGGACGGCGCCGAAGGCGTAGAGGCGTCTCTGTTTAGGGTTCCGGAGACTCTGCCGGCGAGTGTGCTGGAGCAGATGAAGGCTCCGGCGAAGGATCCCGAGGTTCCGGTGATTTCGGTGGCGGAGCTCGCGGAGGCGAACGGCGTGCTGTTCGGGTTCCCGACACGGTACGGGGCGATGGCGGTGCAGATGAAGCCGTTCTTCGACTTCGATGAGGCAGCTCTAATATCCTAGAAATTCTTCCCTCCGTTTCCCTCCCCTGCAGTTCCGGTCCGATCTGCGTTCTCTGCGGTTAGGGTCCGATCTGCTGTTCTGCAGTTCCCTTCCTTCCTTTGATGAGCACCTCTCCGAGCTTCTCTCTTCTTTCTCTTTGCCACCAGCGTTCAAAGAGACAAGCCTACCAAGCTCTTCAGCTTCAATCGGCAGCAAACTCCCACGCTCAAGCTCCCACGCCGAGCTTCTCCACCACCAGCGTCGTGCTTCTCCACCACTAGCGTCGTCGTTACCTCTGGCCAGCCACAGTCACGAATCCCAGAGCCAAACAGCAACCTTTCTATCTCGCTTTCTACTTCGATTCAAAGCTTCTCAATCGATTCCAAAATCGATTCTCTGCAATCGCCTCCTTGGGTTTCCTCATGCTTCAAAGATTTGAGCTCCAAGGAACACCAAGCTCTGCAACAGCTCTGAAGCTCGAGCACCAATTGGACTCTTTATAGATTTTTTTAAAATTATTTTTTTACCTTTTAATGCTTCTATTTTTTATTTATTTTTTGCTCTCAAATCCCAATTATACTCGAGAAGCTAAATTCGATACGAGAGCCAAAGCCGCCGAAGAGCGTCGTTGAAAGGAATTCAAAATGAGCGCCAAAGATAATTCAAGACGAGTTTTAAAGAAACCAAAAATCGTGTAATTATATTTATGTAATTCAAGTTACCAAAATGTAACTGGAATTACATATAAATGTAAATGTGGTTACACTAATTTAATTGGAATTAAAGTTATCGTAACCGAAGTTACATTATCGTAACCGAAGTTACATTATCGTAACTGAAGTTACACTTATGTAACTGTAGTTACAATTTTGTAACCAAAGTTAAAATTTCAATATATTTGTTCAAATAATAATTTAGTGCTTTGGGAGTTAATTTGGAAGTATTAAAATAAAGTTACACTTTTGTAACTCAAGTTACATAAGTGTAACCGGTGTTACACTTTTGTAATAGAAGTTACACTTTCGTAATTCTAGTCACATATGGTTATGTAATAGTATGACCACAATTATGTAATAATATGACCACAATCATTAGAGTTACACTAATGTAAATATGGTTACACTAATTTAATTGGAATTAAAGTTTTGTAACCGAAGTTACATTATCGTAATTGAAGTTACACTTATGTAACTGGAGTTACAATTTCAATGTATTTGTTCAAATAATAATTTAGTGCTTTGGTAGTTAATTTGGAAGTATTAAAATAATTTTTGTAACTGAAGTTACACTTTCGTAATTCTAGTCACATATGGTTATGTAATAGTATGACCATAATCATTAGAGTTACACTAATGTAAATGTGGTTACACTAATTTAATTGGAATTAAAGTTTTGTAACCGAAGTTACATTATCGTAACTGAAGTTACACTTATGTAACTGGAGTTACAATTTCAATATATTTGTTCAAATAATAATTTAGTGCTTTGGGAGTTAATTTGGAAGTATTAAAATAATTTTTGTAACTGAAGTTACACTGTTGTAACTCAAGTTACATAAGTATAACCGGTGTTACACTTTTGTAACAGGAGTTACACTTTCGTAATTCTAGTCATATATGGTTACACTTATGTTACATAATTATATTAATCCAGTCTCCATCTAAAGGTATGTAGCAATAATTTCATATAATTTGACGTACAAAAAAGAATTTAAATTGAAATATTGTCAAAAAATATTGACATACAATTATGTAATACTATGACAACAATCATTAGACTTACACTAATGTAAATGTGGTTACACTAATTTAATTGGAATTAAACTTTTGTAACCGAACTTACACTTTTGTAACCGAAGTTACATTATCGTAACAGAAGTTACATTATCGTAACTGAAGTTACACTTATGTAACTGTAGTTACACTTTTGTAACCAAAGTAACAATTTCAATATATTTGTTCAAATAATAATTTAGTGCTTTGGAAGTTAATTTGGAAGTATTAAAATAATTTTTGTAACTGAAGTTACACTTTTGTAACTCAAGTTACATAAGTGTAACCGGTGTTACACTTTTGTAATAGGAGTTACACTTTCGTAATTCTAGTCATATATGGTTATGTAATAGTATGACCACAATTATGTAATACTATGACCACAATCATTAGAGTTACACTAATGTAAATATGGTTACACTAATTTAATTAGAATTAAAATTTTGTAACCGAAGTTACATTATCGTAACTGAAGTTACACTTATGTAACTGGAGTTACAATTTCAATATATTTGTTCAAATAATAATTTAGTGCTTTGGGAGTTAATTTAGAAGTATTAAATTAATTTTTGTAACTGAAGTTACACCTTTGTAACTCAAGTTACATAAGTGTAACCGGTGTTACACTTTTGTAATAGGAGTTACACTTTCGTAATTCTAGTCATATATGGTTATGTAATAGTATGGCCACAATTATGTAATACTATGACCACAATCATTAGAGTTACACTAATGTAAATGTGGTTACACTAATTTAATTGGAATTAAAGTTTTGTGACCGAAGTTACATTATCGTAACCGAAGTTACATTATCGTAACTGAAGTTACAGCTTCCATGATTCTCTCGCTGTCCCTATCCCTCGGACCCGTGCTATTATTACATTTAACACCTGTGTAATTCTCTTTACATTTACGTTATTGTAATTACAACTATTTTTTTGTAGTTACACTTATGTAACTTTTATTACATAATTCTCTTTTCCACTATAATTATATATGTAAGTGTAATTACGTAAATTTGTATTAGACCAATTGGTTAATTATATGTTAAAAAATTGTATATATTAGTCAAATATTTGAATCAAATATTACAAGTGTATTTATTATGGAATCAAATTTCAATATATATCTTAAAATAATAATTTAGTGCTTTTTCTTTACTGGAATTAATTTGTAAGTATTAAAATAAAATAATTTTTGTAACTGAAGTTACACTTTTGTAACTCCGATTTTCAATTATGTAACCGGTGTTACACTTTTGTAACTGGAGTTACACTTATGTAACTGGAGTTACACTTATGTCTTAATTATGTAACATCAATTCTTTATGCTTCTGTTTAAACACATGTAATCCAAAAAATAAAGGTAATAGTCATAAGAGTTTAAAAGATAATTTTAAACAAATACAATATTATTGTTCATAAGTTAAACTAATACAAACTCTGACACTTCCTTTTTTTTTCCTTTTCATTCTCCATGAAATAAAGAATACAAATATATATTACAACCGATACAAATTCCACAAACTATACCAAAAAAAAGAGAGAAAATAATCGTGTATCCAATTTCTATAATACACACATATATGATATATCCCATAAAAAATTATAAAAAATTCCCCAGCGATCCAAAACACCTAAAAGGCCTTATTCAGGTTTCTTGGCTTAGAAGTCACCATAGAGAGAGACCAAACTGCAGAAGCTCACGAGAACGTCTCAGCTCACGACATCTGTCTTTCCCTTCCTTCCAAACAGTAGAAGCTTCCGGAAACCCTTCACCGCCTTCGGAGAGCTCGGATCCTCGCCGCCGCTGTTCCATTTCTTCCTCGAAGGCGGCGACCCCGCTGTGCTCGTGCGCGGAGGCGTTGACGCTTCGATCTCCTCGATTTCATGTGTTGCTAGTGAGTCCTCGATAGCAAGTGACGGCTCAATGTCTGGAAGAATCTCTACAGGTTGTTCGTCCGGAACTGGAGATTCCTCAGTTCCCTAGAGAAACCGTCGTCGGTTCCGTCACCTTCGCTGGGCCACCGCCGCCGTGTTCCTCGGTTTCACTAGTTCGAAGTTCCTTTTCAACAACGGAATTCACAAGAAGCTTTGGTGCCTTGACAACATCGGGTTCAGAAGAAGTTACCTCCGTAAGTTACCCGAGATACGAAATTATGCCCCGAAATCCTAAAATATTAATCAATAATTAAGCAATCCTGCGACCGAAACACACGCCCGACCCAAACGAGATCGCTCATAACACTAACTTCACAAAACCAGAAGGCCAATGAAAGCTTGAAACTTCAAATGAACAAAGATAATTACGCTTGAATGAAGACAATTGATCGAATTTCAAACACAAATTCCTCAAAAAATTAAAAACCTTAACTTCGAGCAAAAGTGAAAGAATGAAAGAAACCTTGAAAAGAGGTTTCGTGAGAAGACATATTCTAGATGATAATTCGTGAGAGCCGGTTTGCAGAGGAGAACTCAAGAGAGAGAAAATGATTTGCAGAGGTAATCCAAGAGCTTCCAAGGCGTCTTCAAATCGGAGACGAGCAGCTTGGTCTTCTTGCCGAGAGTGTGCCAAATGGGATCCAACTGCCTCCTCACGATCTCGTCGAAGGACTTGAACAACCCGTTCTCCAACGTCGAAGGAGCTCGGGGAAGGAGATCGTCGCGAGGAGCTTGAATCAAACGATTGCAGAGGAGAGCTCGAGAGGGAAGAAGGCAAGGTTAGGGCTCGGGAGAGAAGGAGAGCTCGAGAGGAGAGGGGAGAAGGCAGAGTTATGGTTTGAGGGTAATTAGGGAAAACAAAGTATAAAATGAGTATAATTTAGATTATTGAAACCTTGAGTACTTTTTTAAATAGTTTGATTTTTATTGAGGCTTTTGCTAATAAGCCCTTTAATTTTTATATTATGTTTAACTTTTAGCCATGTTAAATCTTAATTTCGTTTTTTAGATTAAAATAAAAAAAAACAATAAATTTCCTTTTATGTAGTAAATTGATTGATTTTAAGTAACTTATTGATTTTTAAAAATCCTATAATTAAATTCACAAATTTACATATATTCAGTATTAAAACGATTTAATTTTAAAAACAAAATTTCAAAAAATTCTACCAATTATATTACACTTAAAATAAAATTATGATCGATATTTTTTCCTTAAAAGTACGTAAATACATAACTGATTGATTTTAAAAATCCCTTAATTATATTCCAATATTTTCATTGTATTAATCACTATTAAAACAAATTTATTTCATTAAAAATTTGTAAATACATAAAATCGTTTATTTCCTTAAAAATAGCTAAATATCGTCTTTATTTGTTAATCGAACTTTTCAAAATCAATTAAAAATCGATCCTATTGTGTTTACGTATCTATATTTACGAAATTATATTATGATTCTGTATTTTATTTATGATTTACAAATTCGTAACTATACTTACGATTTATTACTTTTATTTACAGTAACTATGTTTTGAGTAATTTTATTTATGATTTACGAAATGTAACTATATTTAAGATTTAGTAATTTTATTTACACTTTCGTTGTTATAGTTTTCTCATCTATTTATAGGTTTCTCATATATTATATTTTCAATAATTTTATTTATTATTTACAAATTTGTAACTATATTTACAACTTAGTAATTAGTAACAATTTTGGGAATGTATAATTAATTGATACACAGATAATGAAGATTGTTTAAAGTACATATCCTAATTTATAAGTTGAAATTTTCAATCATAATTATAGGATCAAATAATTTCGAAATTAATAATATTATACGAAAATTAAAACTTAGAATTATTATTAGGGTTAATATGGTCCAAAACAGTTTATTAGTAGGCATAAATTGATTTTATGAAATGTGGGCATTTCTCTTAAATTTTAGGTGTATTTTGGACATTTTGTGAGTTTTCTAAACAATAAAATGGTAAGGGAATATTTTTCAAGAATATTGGGTTTCATTAATTCCGTAAATCAATGTGTTAAACATTTAAATGATAATGTGACGTAGACATCGAGATGTACAATATTCAGTCTCTAAGTCAATTTTTGTACACATAACAAATCAAAAGAATTCGATTAAATCGAATTTGGAACTTATAAAAGATGCATATTCATACTTACTCTCCTATTTTTATTTAGATGCATATTTTTTTCCGTTAAATTTTGAAGTAATTAAAATATAAATTACAATTAAAAAAAAACAAATAATGCATGTAAGTCACGAAATAATAATAAAAAGTCCTTCATATGCAACGTGCTAATTCACACGAATTTTTAATTTAAGAAAATAACGAGTAATACAAATAAAATCAGGGCCGGCCCTAAGTTCGTCGGGGGCCTAGCCGAAGACTGATTTTGGGGCCCCCAATTTTAAAAGGTGAACAGAACACAATTTTTTTCTTTCACGCTGGGCCTCCAATTTACAAATTCCGGGCTTCCAAATTATTAATCTATTGTAGGCAGAGGCCTACCACGTATACACTCAGGACCCGTCCTGAATAAAATATATCGAGTAAGTCCAAGATAATTCAACTCAATAGCATATATTAATTATTTAATGACGAACCACAGTCTATATACACTAATTATTTTAATTAGAAAAGAAAAAGCAAAGACCTTTCACACGTTGATTTGATTAGTCTCCTAATGGAATATTTACCTGCTAATTAATTAATTAGTTAATGATAGAAAAAGCAGATTGATTATTTATATACAATAATACAAAATTGACAGATTCCATTCAGGTGCCTATATACAGTACCAATGCCTCATTCGAATCGGACCAATTGACTGCTTAAATTGAGTTCAATTTTACTCTCTCATTAATGTCTAATTAATTCTAATAATATGAAACATTAGAATGGTCAAAAAGGGTCACAAGTTAACTAATATATATATATATATATATATATATATATATATATATATATATATTATAGATAAATAAGTTTGATCTCTTAATTACCTCTTCAAATTTGTCGTCTGCACGTGAACAAATTTTTTTGTTACACTCGATACTCAATATAAATACATCTATATATGAAATATAAATACGAATATTTGCGGTATAACTACTACAAATCCAGACATTAACAATGATTTTTAGGATTCTCAACGACGGACTTTGCACGATGGTCTTCAAAAACTATCGTGCAAAGGCAAATTCGCTGCGGTTAACAAGCTTTTGCATGATCGGTTTTGGAAATTATCATAAAATAACATGTTTTTTTAAGAGTGTACAACGGTTTTAAAACACTATATACCAACTTATCTGCAAACACATCTGAACGTATCGGTTCTTGTAAACATATGTCATTTTTTAGCTTTGAATATAGAGTTGTGTTGTTTCCTACAGAAGCACAATATTGCGCATAATCGTTGTTTTGCTCATGACATCGTAGCGGGTTTTCGAAAGAATGTATACCTTTCAAATTTTCTCTCTCACTCTATGTAAAAAAACTTAATATGAAGTTATATATGAAGTTATAGTAAAAAAAAAACTTAATGAACATATACCTGCTGATCTCATGAGATGAACTTCCAGCCATTTTATAATCTGTATATATATGAATACTGTGTCGATTATATATATGTATATATTTCGAAAACCCTAGTTATGCTAGGAATTAAGCTCTTAATATAACGATTTATACGACGGACACACATATGTTAGTAAATTATTAAAAAATTACACTTTTTTTTACAAAATTTTATTACTCGTTAATATTATATATATTATTAAAAATATTATCCCTAGTTCCGCCTAATTTCTCCCCTAATATTTTTCAAAATTTTACAATCACTATGCTTAATTTTCCCCCAAAAAATTACCCGCCCCGAGATTTGTACACGGTTTTGCCACTCTGTCTCTCATATATATATATATATATAATATATATACATGCATGCATGCAATAACATAAAACAATATCTAAAATTACGTTAATATTCATCATTTTGCTCGGAAATTAATGGACTTAATAGTGATGAATAATGGATATGTAAATTTCAGAGGTCACGAGATGGAGGATGGTCATAAACACGACCATGGTGTGAAGAGAATCATCAAGGGAATTCACAGCTTTCTCACCCATGGCCATGATCACAAGAATGAATACAATTCCTGCGACGACGCAGTTCAGAAAATCATCAAAGGGTTTCACAACTTTCTCAACCAGGATTACAGGAGGAACCCTGAAAAGTTCGATCAACTTAAAAAAACGCAAAGCCCTAAGGTAAAATCATTTTTTATTTAAGCATACTAAATAGTATGCATTATAATCTCGTTAAATAGTATCAAAATTATTAATTTATAATCGTATATTAATTCAATAACGTTAATTAGAATACGAGCCTGATAAAAGTACAATTTATGAAGAATAAAAAATTTATATTTTTGAATGTGCAGTTTTTAGTGTTCTCATGCTCGGATTCGAGAGTGAGCCCTTCTCGCATCATCGATTTTCAAGTTGGTGAAGCTTTTGGTGCTCGTAATATTTCTGCCCTAATTCCCACTTCTGATAAGGTGATTATTTTCCTAACTTCTATAATTATAATTGTATCATACTTTTGAGGTTTTTATTTTTCATTAATATATATATATATATATATATATATATATATATATATAGTTTAGTTTATATATACTATAATTAAATTGGTGAATTGGCAGGTGGCATTTTCAGATGTTGGAGCCACCATTGAATATGCTGTGGAAGATCTCAAGGTCCATAGAAAATATACATCTATATATATATAATATATACATAAGTATATGCACATATAATTAATATGATTAATTAATGATTTTAACATAAAGTATTTTATACATTTCATATCTATAGGTAGAGAACATTTTGGTGATTGGACACAGTAAGTGTGGAGGAATCACTAGGCTTATGAATTATCCTGAAGATGGCTCTAAACCCTTGTAAGTATTTTTATATATATTCACATATATAATAATTTAGAGGTTAGCGTTTTTTAATTAATTTTTATTCGGTTTATTCCGCAGCTCAACGTCGATTAGGGACGATTCTTTTCAATTTTCACCCTAAACTTTTATATTTTTCTTTTCTCACCTTCAGTTATGTTTAATTTTTATTGATCATGGTACTATGTTTACATAGATAATATCAAAATCATTGATTTACTAACTGAAAAAAAAAATTATGAAATTATTTGCAGCGAATACGTTGACAAATGGATGAGCATTGCTCAACCAGCCAAAAAATGGGTCAAAGACAAATATCGCCATCTCCCAATTGAGGAACAAATTAATCTATGTGTCCAGGTAATTATATTAATTAATCATTTCTATATAATAATATCATTAGTAATGCTATTTATTATTTATAAATACGATGGAAATTATTATGCAAAACTATTTAATTGGGCCCGACTGCCCCGCGCGCCCTGTGGACGCTTGCAAAATAAGGTTTCTCTAAACTTGTCGTTCAAACACTAATTCATCGCGGTGAGCTTAATCCGTCGCACAAATTATCGAAAATATCATTTATGTGTTTTCAATTTGCATGAAATGAATCATTGAAATTAGTGTCTAAGCTACTATTTATACTCAACTATACAACACTTTTTAAGCTCTAATCAAACCTAATTGTCTTATTTAATACACATTAATTAATTATGCTTTGCAGGAATCAGTGAACGTTTCTCTTAGGAATTTACAAAGCTACCCCTTCGTTCAAAAGGCAGTGAAGGAAGGAAAGCTGGCACTTAGAGGGGCATACTATGACTTTGTCTCTGGATCGCTCAAGCTTTGGGAGTTTAAGTCTTCCATAATGACCCCACCCATCATCATTAATTAAGCTTAAACACGTTCTTTAATCTTCGAATATTTGTGATTTTGCAAAAACTATTTCTCCTATTTTCAGTTTAGTGTGGCTTTTAGAGTATTTAATGTTTTTTGTTTGCTGTATTTTGCTTCTTTTGTTTTAATCTTTATTAATGTTGTTGCTATTGTTAATTGTGATGAGTTTAATTGATTAATAAATAAAGCCTATTGTATTGCCTTTTGTTTTGCTATGATCATCTCTATATATCATTTTTTGGTTATTATATAATATATATATATATATATATAAATATATGTGATGATATGTTTTATCATGTCATGAAATATATTTTTTTTCAAGAAGGTCGATTAAACATGTGGCTTATAACAATAAATGAAGTGTTCTACATATTGGTATTATATATGTGGACTTCAAATAGTTACATTTTGTAGTTTCAAAAAATAAAATAGTTACATTTTATAAGCTTCGTGTAAAATATATTTTTTTCGAACTAATAAAAATATTTCATATGTTCACAATTTTATATAATTAGCAGATTATGTTTTACTAAATATTTCGGTAGCTTATTATGACGTTGAAATTAGTCGGGTGGACTTTCCCGAATTGATTTAGCCCTACGTTGCGGCAACTTTATTATTTCCCGTGCTAGGTCAACCCAAAAACCGCCGAGTATCATCTCTCGTCTTCTCTCGCTATCGCTGTTTTGTCCGTTGTCAGCCCATAATATATAGGTTATAAGAGAATAGAGGGTATTATTTATACTGCATGTGTAAAATCATAATTTTAAAGCAATTTTTATATTTTTTTAATTAAAAATATAAATTAGCAACATATATGACGAGGCAATAGTTTAGCTATTTTAAGCTAGAGAGTGCATTTTCGTAAAAATTAAAAATTAGAGAGTAAAAAATTTAAAATTCTCAAATTTAAAAATCCAAAAGCAACATCATGCCCATTAAAAAACAAAAACTATTTTTAAAACCGAAGGGGTATTATATATATATATATATATATATATATATATATATATACATATAAATTGATTGATCTTAACGCATCATGTGCCTCACATTATTGGTCATTAATAAAGATTATCTCTAATATGTTATTGCTATACAATGTCACTATAAACAAGGATAATAAAATTACTGAATAAAATCATTTTTAATTAAAGTTAGCCCGTTGGTTTGTTATTTTACATACGTAACGTAAGTGGATTATTTATAAAGAAGTCAAGAGATAATTAGACTTGTATATATGTGTATGTAATTTCTTAATTAAGAGAATCAAGCATAGTTTGTTATGTGTCTAATTAAGAGAGATCAAGTGCATAAACAAAGAGCAAATTGTTATATTTTATAAGAGGGTACAAGAGAAATAGAACAAATTGAAGGTGATAATTATCTTTCAACACTTATGATTCTTTGAGACCAACTTCATTTCCATAATTTTTAACTCTCTAGGTTATATATATATATATATATATATATATATATATATATATATATATATTTGCCCGTACACTTAATATGATATTCTGCTTCGAGTTTGGTCCGTATAGTTTTTCTCTTTAATTACTCGATCCCAGTATGATTATAAATTAAGTGTCACGTGACTGATGAGGTACAATTTCATTGATTACACTTTTAGTATTTATGCCGCATTTAACCCATCTTCGTTTCTATAAATTAATCAAACATGTCAAAAAGAAAAAAGAAAAACTATATAAGTTTCCCGGCCAACGTAGATGTTTCCCTTGTTTCGAAGCTTCGTCGCGGTTGAAGATTACTTTTATGTCATCTTTTAATTATTTAACTTTCACGAGGTTGAATATATTATTTAATTAATTAACTGTGGATCATATGGGTGCGTATACAATTAATACATACTTATCCAATAGATACACTTATACATATAATGATATAAACACGTTTTTATTTGCATTTAATTAAAAGTATGTACGTAGTGCTCTTTTCTTTTAGCAATGCGACAAAATTGCCATGTAAGAGCGCATTAAGGTCTCTAAATATAAAACAACAGCTTGTACCGTATATATATATATATATATATATATATATATATATATATATATATATATATATATATATATATATATTATGTATTTATTGCAAAGATAATTGAGTTCTTTTTAATATATATATATATTATATATATATATATATTAAAAAGAACTCAATTATCTTTGCAATAAATACATAATTGATCAACAAAAGAAACACTAGTTAAAAATGACTTTATTTCCTTTTGAACATAATCTTTTTCCACATCTTTTTTAAAAATATATCATTTAGATTCAATTCTCATTTTTTTAGTAAAACACGTTTACCATGTCTATTTAGATTATTAGTAAAGAGGTTGGTAGAGTTTGAGATGAATATTCAACTACTTACAGCCATGGATAAGATATTAACTAATTACTATCTCAAGATTCATCTATTCAATTTCAAACATAAAAATATAAAATGTTTTAATTATCTTTAAAATAGTCCTTTGTGATGTATATTGGCACATTGTATTTGAAAATTTATAGTGTACGGAAAATAATTTTTTTGATAAAATAAATCAAGTTATAATATTTTCCTTTAAGAAAAATATATAGAGAGCAAATTTTATTAATTTGTGTCAATACACCTGTTATTCTGATATTTTAAAAACAATATGATCCTAGCACCGAGCAAAACATGTCGTATATATCCGCACAAAAAATAAAAATAATAAGGCGTTATATGAGTGTCGTTTTGTTTAGTGTGGACAAAACACAATATATACAATATATATATATATATATATATATATAGTTAAAGAAATTATAATAAGCGGGGCAATTCAATATTAATGTGTTTTCTTGTTAAATTTAGTTATTCAAGTAAGTGATGATGATAGTTTTGATATTCATAATTCATTTTCATTTTTTCTTCCACTAAGCTACGCATTCTATTTTGAAAATTCCACCAATGAAAACATGCAAACAAAACTAGGTGATATATAATAAAAACATGTAAGCGAGAAACTAGTATATATTGACTATTGAAAGTATATATATTGATCATTGAAGTATATTATATATATATATATATATAAAAATAAAACAGAGAAAATGTAAATTATTGTGGGCTAGGGCTAGCAAAGTTTGTCTCGGAGTCTGACATCTAGCGAAAGATAACATTAATCGCATCGAAAATAAATCTAGACCTCAAATATAGAAAAAAATAAATCATTTTTATTTTATTTCAAATTTCAACAATAATTCTTGGAAGAAAATATTGCGGCAAAAATACTCGGTTAACATTTGTTGTACTCTAATACACGAGTCTATTTTTATTTTTATTTTTGCGATAATAATCAATGTGAAGGTTTTACATTACATTTGGAAGGTTTTTACTCGGCCGAGACTGCCTGAGTTTGAATCCCGTCACGCTACTAGACTTTCGTTAATTAAGGACTATTATCTCATCGTATTCATATGTAAACTCACGGTACACCATTTCTGATCATGCAATTTATAATTATCTATATACAAATTTATAAGTATAAATGTTTATACAAATACGTATATATTACAAAGAATCTAGGGAAACCCATGTTCTGAATTTTAAAAATCTAGCGAACCTGATTAATTTTTTCAAAATTTCATTTATAATTATGAGTATTTATATGATCATTATCTTTATCATTCTAAATTTCAATAGACAGCACACTATCTGCAGGTACTTTTGCAATGAATATTTTTTTACACATTAGTGTATATATTATATATATATAAATCAATGAATGTCGTTTAGTGTATGAATACTATAAATAAAAGATAAAGTGGACATATAATTAGGACAGGTATATTTAATTACAATTACAACTTGCTTTCCAATTATTTAATATTAAGGCTGCTGTGGGAAAAGTGAAGCAGTAGTTGTAACTTTTAATTAATATAATCAAATTTATTTTCTCCTGAAATAATTCTCATAAAATATATCAACTTTAACTAACGCGTGTATTGACTCATCAAAGTTTTCCAGCCTCCTCTCTTATTGGTAAAATAATTAATTTGAAAAGAGTTAGGGATACTTAGGGGAAAAGTACCAAAAATTATTTATAATACAGTTGCGCGGTACATTCTCAAGTTTTCAACTGTGCTGATATTAAAGACTTAAGGCGGTGAAAATTTGCGTCTTTAATTAGTTGGTTTTGTTCCATGTATCTCCTTTTACATTAAATCGTTTCAATAAGTATATGCCATCGATCAAAGTATTTAACATCGAAAAATTTAGAATTGTGATGAAAAAAAACCCAACGTTTATTTAAGTTGTACACGTTTAGAAAAAAAAAATCTAACATTGATGGAGATAAAATTAAAAACTCAGATTTCATGACCTTGGGCATCTCAGCACACTATTTTGAATAATTTTTAGGACTTATGTCGCAATTATCTGAAAACAATATAATCTTTTGATCTGTCACAAAATCCATTACGATCCCATGTGTATATATATAGACGTTGAGCTTAGCCTTCATTACAACAAACCAACAACATCTTCATTTCCAACTATTCATATATTATATACACCATACTCGCAGTCGCTGATCAAAGAAAGCTAGAGACGAAATGGCTGGATGTGATTCATCTGAGGTGAACTTTCAGGAAGAGCTCATCAGGTATATATTAATCAATATATATATATATATGCATGGTATATTATATATATATATATGCATGGTATACCTATCAAACTTCTCTTCTCTCTTTTTTTTTTTTTTTAACAATCGATTATAATCATTCTTTTTCTACTAATATATAACGTTATATGTACAACATGCATGCATGCAATTATATATAAGAGTACTACGTTATAAGTTCTTCATTTTCCTCGGATTTATTGGAGTTAATTAATCATCATTTACATAATACGAGTACTGCAGAGATGAGGTGGAAGTGGAAGAGCAGGAGAAGATTGTGCTAGGTCATCGCCATGGTCACAAAAATGGCCATGGTCATGGTGATCATGGTCACAAGAATGGCCATGGCCGCAAGAATGGCCATGATCACAAGAATGGACATGATCATGATCATGATCATAAGAATGGGCATGGACATGGACATGATGATGATCTTGAGGATGATTTCTGCGGTGGCTTCGACCCCGTTAAGAGAATCATCAAGGGCTTTAACAACTTTCTCACCCATGATTACAGGTAATTCATAAACACAAATTAGGTTTTTTTACTTTAATAATATATATATATATTAATGATGTTTCACATGATGTATAATTATATATACATATATTTGTGGCTCTAGCTAGTCTATTTTATTTTTCTCTTTTAATTCTATTTAATTAGTTTTTTCTTCTTCCTTATTTGATTAAGATATATATTATTTAATTGGTTTCATCACTGCATAATTTTGCAGGAGGAACCCGGACAGATTTGAGCAGCTTGCCCTAACCCAAAGCCCTAAGGTAGTATACTCTATAACCTCGATAAATTACAAAGGAACTTAATTATAATATTATCGAACTTATATTAATCGATATTATTAATTTATCAAGTATTAACTTAAAAAAGCTATAAATAATGATCGTTCGATCAAGAACAATATAATTAAAGGAAAATTCGCTATACTATCGTTTTTACCATACAAAGTAATTCAAATTATTCAAATCAATGAATACTATATATTAATGTGTGACTTTTGTACTACGCACTGTATATTGTATTACTTACTAATCAACTAATTTAAACGAAGTTTAATCTTTCACTTTAGATAATATATTTATAAAACTAATTAATTAATTAATTTGAATATGCAGTTTCTAGTGTTTTCATGCTCGGATTCGAGAGTGAGCCCTTCTCGCATCATTGACTTCAAAGTCGGGGAAGCTTTTGGAGCCCGTAATATTTCTGCCCTAATTCCCACTTCCGATAAGGTAATAATTATTTTCTAATTTATGTAATTATTTTAATATTATGCCTATTAATTTCTATTTCAATTGTTTGAAAACTATTTCAATTAAATTGGTCTTATATTATAACCTTCACAGGTGGGATACTCAGATGTTGGAGCCACCATTGAATATGCAGTTGAAGAGCTCAAGGTCCCTATATAAATACACATATACACTTATATAGTATGTATATTTTTTACTTAAATTAAATTATAACTTCCTTTCAGGTAGAGAACATTTTGGTGATTGGACACAGTAGCTGTGGAGGCATCACCAGGCTTATGAAGCATCCTGAAGATAATTCTGTTCCTTTGTAGGTTCTTTTAACGCAATATATATATACTAATATATGTATATTAACTTGAGGTCACTACTCAAATTAGGGGTGAACAAGAAAAACCGTAAACTGAATTTTTTACCTCAAACCGATACTGATTAAACCGCAACCGCTATTAAAGCAGTTAAAACCGAATATACCGAGAAAAAACTAATTACCCGAATAAGGTCAAAACGGGGTTTTCGGTTTGAGGTCACTACTCAAACGGGGTTTTCGGTTTGAGGTCACTACTCAAACTAAATACTACCATGTGAAAACCTCAACCGCTTACCCGATTTTACCGCTTTAACTAAATCTAATATTATATTTACTATTTACTATTGACCGTACCTATCAAACACGTCTAAAAGATTTTTCTCAAATCATAAATATATATATATATATATATGTATTATAATGGGATTTATTCAAAAACCCTAATTGGTTGATGAAATAATAATAATTTGCAGCGAGTTCATTGACGAATGGGTGAGCATTGCTCTACCAGCCAAGCTCAAGGTCAAAGCAGAATATGGTCATTTGCCATTTGATGAACAACGTGATCTTTGTGTCCAGGTAATTAATTAATTATGATTAATTAACTGCTAATGATCATATAAAAAATAAATATATACTTTGAATTTATAGCAGCAAAAATTATTTACCATATTGGCAACAATATCATGATTAATATTCCACTCTAGGCTGCTAATTTTGGCTTAATATCTCATATAACAAAGCTTGTTGTCTTATATACTAATACACGTTAATTATGTAATTGCAGGAAGCTGTGAATGTTTCGCTTAGGAATTTACTAAGCTACCCCTACGTTCAGAAGGCAGTTGATGAAGGAAAGCTGGCTCTTAGAGGGGCATACTATGACTTTGTGGTTGGGTCTCTCAAGCTTTGGGAGTTCAAGTCATCCCTAATGACACCACCGATAATCATCGATTAAGCTAATTATTTACTATATAAATAATAGCTTAATCCTCAAGAGTTGTGGCTTTGGAATAATGTATGGTTTTAATTTGCTGTATTTTGTATTTAAATTGTTTATCTTTTTCTTTTGGATTTTATGGTTTATAATGAGTTTGGTTTCCACTTTCCACTATTTATATAGTTGTCATATGTAGAAAATAAATTAAAGTTGTGATATGTGTGTAATAAATAAATAAAGCCTTATTTGTTTTGTTACTTTCTCTCTATTTAATATTTTAGTTTTAGTATAATTACATTAAATTAATACTCGATTAAATTATTTATACTTTTGTATTATTCTAGTCTTGAAAACTTTATTAATTAATAATCGATAAACTAATAATCTCAATAATATTATATATGTGGCAAAAGTAATCACCGGATTATTGATTACTTTTTTCATAATATATTGTTCAAATTCTCTTTTTCTAATGCTTATAATATGTTAAATTCGTGTAGCATCTTGACAAAATAGGTATTGAATTGCCACAAAGTGATTAAATTAGTGACTTTCCCCGAAAATATCCATATGTATTATTATTTCTTCAATATAGAGAAATCAGTGTAAAGGAATTGAGAAATTCTGTTTTGGGACCACATAGAAGAAGAAAGAAAAAAAAAAAGCATTACCAACTCCACTTTCATACTATTAACATTATAGTATTTTCTACGTGTACAAATCATGATATTTTTCCTACTCAATTAAATATTAAGATATGAATAAATTCAAAACTTAATGTTATTGGAGATAAATGCAAAACATACTTTATCACTATTATATTGTCAATCAGTAACATAGTTGGTAATTAACTTGGTGGAAAACTTTATTTACTGATTATGATATTTAATTTTTAATATCTACTTTATTTTTTAAAGTTTCCTATTTTTAATTATATAATTTACTCTACTATCAAGGTGTAGTTAATGACTACGTCCTCTAAGAGTAAGATGTCTACAGTCAGTGACGGATCTAGCCTTTCAATATAGAATGGGCACCAACGAATAATCAAATGTACAATTATGGAACATTAGTAACTTGTATTCTTTATAATAAAATCAAAATAATAATATATGAAGAGGAATAAAAATTCATACAGTTAAATTTTTGGTGTTACGCGAAAAATAGTAATCCGACGAATTTAACAGAAGCTCGATCCGGTTAAAGCAAAACAGAAATCTAACGAATTTGGCCGTTGTATGAGTTAAAGTTGAATTTGGACATGGTCACATGAAAAATACTGTAATATATTACTTATTGATTAATATATGTTAATCCAAGAAGTAACAAATTAACTTATGAGTTATTATCTATATATATATATACGATCTAGTATATGTATAATAATATAAGAATTTGAAAACATGTAAATAATATAAGGTAAATCTTATTAGAAAATAACGCGTACAAAAACTAGCAATTTTCACCACTAATAAATAACATTATTTTTATAGAACAAATAGACTCACAAGTTACAGATAAAAATAAAAAACGAGGAAAAGGGGTCCTACAATTGATAAAACACACGTCAATAACACTCGAAAAAAGTAGTAAAAAATAGTATTGTAAAAAGAACATACTTCAAAAAATGAAATCAAATAAGAGAGATAAAATAAGCATGGACCCACCTCTTAATAATTCATCTTCTTCCTTGAAAACAAAAATATCCATGAACAAGTTTTTTTTTTTTTTTTTCAACTTCTCCCATGGCTTCCAAGATTTCTAGCTACCGGAGATGGGGTTAGCACTGTGATTTGCCACAGAAAACGTGAAGGACTTAGGTTCGATACCAATAGTTCGGAAAATTTAGGGGGCGTGAGCGGGGACATGGCACCTCCTCCCTGTGGCGTAGAACTGCCACCGGAGATGAGGGAGGGCAGGTATAAGATAGGTTTGCTGAATGGTGTTTTTAATCGATTACATTTCAAAGCCAAAGAGGGCAATATAAATACAGGGATATTTTACAACTCTATAGCTAAATAAGTGGAAAGAATAAAGCTGAAATCAAATACAATAATTGACTTGATCAATCTCAATCTTTTGGAGATATACGTGGCAAATGTGTTGACTGGGTAATACAACCTATGGTGGGTCCCCCTCCCTCCCTCACAGACTACAGCAGTGGTGTACATTTCTTGACTTTGTAAGAGGCGATAATATTATTATCCCATGGCTTACGTAAAGTAAAATTAATACCACAATATTTAAGCCTCGAGTAAGTCATGGAAGTCTAAACTTTATGCAGCGGTTATCATCATAAATAATATAAAGCTTGGCACACAGAGATCTCGAATACTTGAACTTTTCAGATTTTAGCAAATTTTGACATTTAAGCCCTAAAATCGGCAATTTTTTTTTCAAGTAATTATTATTATTATTTTTCGTTTTTGGATTATTTTTTTTTGTGTTTCTGACATTCATATAGTTTTTTTAATATTCATTTAGATTTTTTGATGTTCATACAATGTTCTTGATGTTCATATAGCATTTTTACTGTTATTTTGGTTTTTGTGTTATTGATGTTATTTAAATATGCATATGTGCTCTAAAATATTGACCTAAAACATCCAACCAATTCAAAAAGTAACGTTTTGGACTTATACATTATAATTTGAATAGAAAAAAAAAACTCATAAAAAAATATGTAAGAAATAAATTGTTGACTATAAATGCCACAGGAAATGCTGCAGCATAAGTAGTAGCATTTATTTATTCTACACTTTTTACAGCCGTTAAATCATCAATGATATTAGAAATTAATAAAAATTTATTTTGGAACCTATATTATATCTGTAATAATAGTCATAGACTTAAGTGGGGCCCATAAATAAATTCAACCACTAGTATCGAAACAAAGATTATACCACGGCTCAGAACCGTAGAGTAAAATTTACACCATGGTAGTATTTAAGCCTCGAGTAAGGTATGGAAGTCTAAACTTTATGCAGTGGTTATCGACATAAAGAATGTAAAGCTTCGCACACAGAGATATTGAATACTTGAGCTTTTCATATTTTAGCCAAATTTCGACGTTTAAGCCCTCAAATTGGCGATTTTTACTTCGGGTAATTTTTTTTGGTTATTGACGTTCATATAGTGTTTTTAATGTTCATGTAAAGTTATTGAGGTTCATGCGGAGTTCTTGATGTTCATATAGTATTTTTAATTTATTATTGTTTTGGTGTTCTAAAATATTGACCTAAAATCTCCATCCAATGCAAAAAGTAACGATTTTGGGGCTTATACATGGAATTATAATATAAAAAAAATATCTCGTGAAAAAATATGTAAGGATTTAATTGCTAACGAAAATGCCACAAGAAATGCTACAGCATATGTAGTAGCATCTATTTATTCTACACTGTTCACTGTCGTTACATCATCAATAGTACTATAAACTAATAAAAGTTTCTTTAGAGACCTTTATATATCTTTAATAAGAGTCGTAGTCTTCAATGCGACCTATAACTAAATTCAAGCACTATTGTTGAAACATAGATTGTACCACGGGTCATAACCGTAGAGTAAATTTAACACCACGGTATTCAAGCTTCGCGAGTAAGGTATGGAGGTCTAAAATTTATGCAACTTTTATCGTCATAAACAATCTAAAGCTTAGCACACTGAGATCTCGAATACTTGAGCTTATCGTATTTTAGCCAAATTTCGATGTTTAGGTCCTCAGATTCGCGATTTTTACTTTGGGTAATTTTTTTCGTTTTTTTGAAGAAAAAAAATTGTGTTCTTGATGTTCATATAGTTTTTTAATGTTCATTTAGTATTCTTGAGGTTCATAGTGTGTTCTTGATTTTCATATAGTGTATTTAATGTTATTTTGATTTTTATGTTATTGATGTTCATTTGAGTATACATATGTGTTCTATAATATGACCTAAAACCTCCAATTAATTCAAAAATTAACGTTTTTGGGACTTATACAATGGAATATTAATAGAAAAAAAAATCTCATGGTAAAATTTGTAAGAAATAAATTGTTGACTATTAATGTCATAGGAAATGTTATAGCATAAGTAGTAACATTTATTTATTCTACATTGTTTACAATCGTTACATCATCAATGATACTAGTAATTAATATAAATATCTTTTGGCGCCTATATTATATCTGTAATAAGAGTCGTAGACTTAAGCAGTACTCATAACTAAATTCACCACTATTATTGAAACATAGATTATACCATGACTCAGAACCGTAGAGTAAAATTTACAACATAGTATTTAAGCCTCGAGTAAGGTATGGAGGTCTAATTTTTATACAGTTATCGTCATAGAACTTGAATGATGACGATAAAACTTCGCACCCAGAGATCTCGAAGACTTTTAAGTTTTTTGGATTTTAGCCGAATTTTGAGGTTTAGGCCCTATAATTGACGATTTTTTGTTTTTTGTTTTGGGCTTTCACAAATGTGAGTGTATTAATTCGGTAACTCTCGTGCCATTGAGTGTGTTGCTAAGGCCCGGCTAGTGGGTCTAATTCCCGACATGTGGTCGCTTGTTTATCCCGAGTGGCTTGTAACTGATATCATTGGGGACTAACACCCGTGAAAGCTCTCTGTTTCCAAAAAAAAAAAGAAAAAAGTCACGCTGATGACGTCATTTTTTCTTGGATCATGTTTGAACGACTAGTCATTTTGGCAAATCTGCTGATGTTAGTGTTCCTTCAGTAGAGGGTCGTGCTTATGTAGTATGTCGTATGACATGTCATTCTCTAGAAAAGTGTCGTTTCTATTGTAGTCTAATTAGGGGGAATTATTGCCCAACTGTTCAACACATCCTTAAAAGTCTCTATCAGAGATTAAATTATCTCATAATTTGTGGGGTTTAACCAAATTGAAAGTTTGATTACTCGAGTCGATATCAATATCAATCGATAACATAATTACATGGCATTAAATGAATTTTAATACTAGAATAGTGTTTTATTTATTTCTTTCACGTAAACGAGTCACATAAAATGATGGTTAGTAAATGTCATTGCCAACATCTCTCTCTTCTTCTTTTTTTTCAAATTACGGAAATATACCATTTTTATAAATTATAATAATAAAAAAAAATCAACTACAAAAGAATTATATAAGATATAATTATGATGAAATCAAGTAGAGCACCTAATGTTGTTATGTCAAGTGTCAACATTAGTTTGCTGGAATCAAGTATGAAATATATATATCATTGATTTCGTTAGTTGAAATCACTGGAATTGGTGATGTTTATTGTTGGTCGTGAATTTATTATTATCTAGTCTTTTTTTTTTTTTTTTTGTGCAAATAATGTATTATTATTGAATGTCCTTGAATAAAATTTAAGGAGAAGTGAAGAAGACGTTCCTTGAGTTGTCACGGAATATAATAGCTGTACTTTAGAAAGATGTTCCATTTTTCTATAAGGCAATGAAACCAAGTTGATAGTAAATATTTATGGAATTAAGTTGATTAATTAGGGATATAAAAAAATAAAATAAAAAACACATTATCTAACACTGGATATTTTTGTTGCCAATATTTCCCTAAGAATTGGAATCATTGTGGTCGCAATTGGAAATAATTATCTTTTTTTTTTTTCCTTCTTTGTCTAATAATAACTTGGATGTCCTTGAACGCCATTAATGAAATTAATGAAGATAATAGTTGTACATTAAGAGCTTTGAAGACAACGTTTACAGGCCATTATTCAAGCAATTCACTAGATTTAAGGAAAACAAAGTAGCATAAGATACACAATTATCAATAATAAAAAAATTGGACAATTTTTTTTTTATAAAGTATTAATATGATTTTTTTATATATATATTCCATAATTGTCTTAAAAAAATAAGACGCGGAAAAAAATTAATTTCCGTTTATCCGGAAAAGACTAATGCTTTACTAAAATCACAATTCTTAATGTTGCCAATGTTTTTGGCATAATTAATCAAAATGAGATGGGCAAGGTCATCCTATTTTGAATAGAATAAACAGATACTATAGTTTACAATTCAATCATTTAAATTGCAAAAATAAAAATTAAAAATAAAGGCCACTTTTGAAGCAGATTTTTCTACTTTTTTTTTTACACAAAATAAGGTGGGTAGTGTAGGACCATCCTCTTTTTAAATCAAAATACACATATAATTAAGTTACAATTCAACAATATAAAAATACAAAAATAATAATAACAATAATAAGAGGCTCTCAAACATTAGGTGTAAAAATCCTTAACGACTTCTTCCACCAGCTCTTGAAGCAACTTCCTCTCTATTTCTCTTCCCAAATTGCCCCTCTCCAACCCCATGAGCTCGGCCCACCCTCTCCCGACAACCTCTCTCCTCACCACCCCGTCCACCGCCAGGCTGTCCGCCTCCCCACAGTCCTCTATGCTGCACCTCACCTCGCCCGACAGCCATTCCCTCATCGGGCCCCACACCTGGTCGACCAACCCCTCGTGGTCCCCGAGGGCCAAGATGTCGGCGAGGGTTGCGTTGACGCGGTCAAACACGAGCTTCTTCATCGACCGGAGCTGCCTCCGCTTGGCCTCGTGCAAGGGCTCCTTGTCGTCCGTGTTGGCGTACTTATCCCTCAGGGACGGGTCCAACGGCGCCTCGGCGGACTGCCACCGAGGGCGATCGGAGGTGCGTGGATCGCACGGTGATCCGACGGCCGAGAGAAGAGTCTTGACAAACCCTAGCCAGTAATCTTCGTCCTCGGGAAGGATCGGGACTGAATAGGGCTTTGATGGAAACGGCGTGGCTGTTTCGATACAAGAGTCGTCCCATGAAAGGGTTCGGGCGATCGATTCTATAGGTGGCGACTTGTCGATCAAGTTAGACCTCATGAGTTGTCCTCCTGTTTCGAACGCCAAAGAAAGTTTAAAATCCAATGTAACAAAACGAGTTGGAAATAAAATATTACGAAATTTTTCGCAAAGCAAGGCTCACAAATATTCTGATGTTTACGATAAAATAATGGATATTTATTTAGTATCGAGCTTACGGAAGTTACCTCTCAGGTCTGGCTTTGGTTGGCTAGACAGTTCTCGGGTCATATTGTCATACTCTTCAAAAGGCGGTTCTAAAACCGATATTGGACTCGGCTGGTCCTGGTTATCGCTTGTATTTCCGGGCAGCATCGCTTTGGATAGAGACAGCCCCGCCTGCAGATTCAATAAATATCTCCGTAAACGATTTCGTTGATAATATTTTCATCATGTAGTGCTACTTGCTAGTTCATAAGTTTATGTCACCCAAAAGAAATTCGACCTCGGATACTGAATATTTTCCGTGCATTTACAAAACATAGTTGGTGCATGGATATATATAGCACGTGATTGAGTCAAATAGCGAAGGAAGAACACTACATTACCTCCCGTGGAACTACGCCTTGCTTAAGGTTCGTGTCAGTTGATCCAAACGGAGGCAAGCACTCTTCTCGCTCCATTTCGTTACTCCTTTGTGATGGAGCACCGATCTTATCATGCGGTACTCGAGACCCGGTCATTTCAGATTCGGTTTTTTCTTTACTAGACTTTTTGCCCTTGGAGAAAAATAAACTAGATACCTTCCCTTTCAGTGACGACTTTGCACTCTTGCCCTTCGGAACCTCGTTCGAACCAGCTGTGTTATCATACACTGTCGATAACACTGGCACCGATTTCGATCTTGAGAGACTTTGGGGAGAACCGCTATTCAAACATAAACCCAATTCCTGAGATTCAGATACTTCTTTAATCTCGTCATCAGATCCGGTTTTCTTAGTATCCGAAAGGGCAAGCATTTCACCTAAAGTGCTCGAGCTTCTCCGAACATGTTTCTGTTCTTGAGAATTACCGTTTGATGCCACCATTGCCCATCTCTCTGAGAGCCTCTTCTTTGCTTCTCTGCAAACAGATGATTCGGGAGAACACGACGCACGGCTGAAGGAAGAAGACGAAAAGGGACTTCCGAGCCTATTAATGTAGTCCCATGAATGTCTAGAAGATGGTGACAAGACCTCTGAATCACTGAGATTTTCCACTGCAAACTCAATTTCTGATTTGTTGAATGAACTCTCGTCACCGGTGTAACCATTGGAAAACACCGACGAGATCAGAGTTTCATCTCTCCGGTGACCCATCAGATTCTCCCGCATATGCCTCGTGATCTGTTTTGCCACTTCCCGAGATTCTTGTGCCTGGAGATCCTCATGATCGCTATATATTTTTTCACCACGTGTCACTCTAGGAGATGAGCAGGGTGAAGAAACGACAGCTCTGATGTCATGAGCCTTCCCGGAGCTAGGCTTCAAAACCACTATTCGAGTTGGCTGAGAAGGATATTCATCAACTTTCCGGTTGGAGAACATAGGACAGCGTTCATGAGCAGTTTTATTTAACTGCTTATCAGTTTTCTGCATTGACCCGGAAATTTTCTCACTATCAACTACCTTTGAAGGCCTTAAAACAGTGATTCGCTTTGTCTCGTTAGGGGGAGGAAGTGACTGTAATTCATATAGACGCTCGGAAAACAAGGAATTGGGTTCTTGTAGAAACTTGACAAATAAATCTCTGTTGGAACTCAATACTTCCAACGCGTCTTGGAACTCTTTGGATTGCCGAAGCTTCTCGTCTGTTGCCAAGCGTTTTGCTTCCAAGAACTTTTCCCGAACAAGAGCCATCTTAACGTCGTTACGGCTTCCATCATGATTTGGGTTCTTTTGCGGTGACATATCTCTAGAGCGATTTGTGTTCTGAGGTTGCTGCCAAACTTCATAAACGTCTTTGTAATCGTTCCTCTCACGACAAAGATGGAGATCCTCTTGTTCCCAAGATCCCAAAGGCTTCCCTGTGTGACTTAGCGGTGTTCTTGAGTAACTGTTTGTGTTGCTTCTTTGGAGAGTCGAGCGGGTCTGCTGCCTCGGAAGCTCATCAAGCCCCATCAATTTGGCAACGACATTGGGCGGTTCATTTCTAGACTCGATTTCTTTCGACATTTCTTGGTCTAAGAGCATTTTCATGGGCGTTACGTTTGATTTGCTGCTTGGTGAAGTTCTCCTTGACTCTGATACAATCTGAAACACAATAAAACAGTAAATTACGATGCTCTTAAAAATGCTATTAGTTTCATAATAATCCAACACAGAAATTCCATAGAGATTTACCCGTTTATCTTCGATCTTATCTCCAAAGTGTGAACTCATCCTTACCACGTCCGATTGACTTCTCGCTAATGTAGATCCTGGCACAAATAAATTCTTAAGATATCCGCATGCTTAATATTTGAAAAACATAAAGAAGTCCTAAGATCTGGTACAAGCTTTCACTGGCCAAACTCAAAATTCTAGCAAAAATTTAAAACAACTCCTACGAGAACAAAAGGCATAGATGGTATTTCCAGATTCAAGAGAGCAAACATTATAAACAAATAAAAAAGCCGAAAACTTACCATCAGCATGAGGTCTATCCATGAGCATCCGGTTCCCGGCAACCCCCGAGCTCAAATCAAAGAGATTCACCATTCTTCCCAGACACCCTGGGAAAGCTTTCTCTACATTTAGGGGTCTCCCACTCTGAATTCCATTCATCTTTTTACACCTACAAAAGAAAAAAACACAAAAACGGCATGAGAGAGAAGGCTCGTAATTCGATTCCGAACATATCATTCCAAACGAGGACGGACTTACCAGTCAAACCTAGAGCTCTTCTGGGACAAGTACTCAAGATAAACAAACTCCAACTTCACCTTGAAGCGTGATTAGGTACATTTACCTGCATAATAGTGAAAAGCAAGGGTCATTGACTCCACAATCTGGTCGCAAGACCAAAGAAAGCCCAGAGACGAAGACGAACAATCACATAACAACAAAAAATAGACACAAATCAGAGGAATACAAAGCATATGAGATCGAAAATCCCCAAGAAAACCACCATTAACTCGAATTTAGACCTAATCTAAGAAAGTAAACGAACCACGAAAGAGAAAATCATTGCACTATGCATTGTCACAAAAAGCGAGAATTTAAGCTTGAAATGATGCCCTAGAAAAGCTGCTGCAAAAGCGAGCAAAAGTGTACTCCAGAGAGAGAGAGAGAGAGAACGAATTAGATTCCATAATCAGTACGTGAAAAAGCTTCGTGCAAGGATCGAGGACGAGCTCGAAAAGAACCAGAAAGCATCGATGAAAAAAGCGGAAAGCATCGCCAAACGCAGACAAAAAGAAGCCGAGAATCCTGACACCAACTTTGAACGATCGACACAGAGAGAGAGAGAGAGAGAGCACGGACCTGGAGAAGGTCGCCGGAGTCCGACATTCCGATCCGATGCTCGCCGGAGATCTAAGAGAGAGAGAAGGAGAGAGAAGCTTGGTTGAGCTTGTGGAGGCTGGTAATGGCTATGTAAGGTTTCTCTCTCCTCACCGACTCCACACTCTCTCTCTCTCTCCTCTGTGTGTGTGTGTCGGACGTGAAAAGGTTTGGTTAAATGCGATTGATTGACGAGTTTGGATTACGGAGAGAGAGGAGAACCAGACGATAATAAGACAAGGACAAGCTTATTATTATAATAATAAAATTAAAAAAAAAATACACGATCAGATAATATATTATAATTATAATTTTTTATTTATTTATATGTGTATATATATATATATTATATCTGCATGGTTGTAAATCATCATGAGATGTATGATTAGACTAATTTCATTATATCACGCTAATTTCTATATCATTATGTAATATTTTATAATTTAAATAGTCTTACTCTTTTTGTATTATTTTTCAGCATCTGTTAAATTTACTTTTTTGTCAAAATATTTATTTATGTTTTTTTTTGTAAATAAGTTATAAGTAATAATCATTATTTAACAATACGAAAGAAATTACGAGCTCGGAAACCTTGTGTTACCATACAAGAATAAATTTTGAGATGAATTTAATTTAAACTAATTCGAGAAATATGTAATTGATAAATTTTTTATTTGAGACTTGCTATAAATTTGCACAAGTGTTAATTTTTTATTTAATTTTTCTTTCACTTGTCTTGTCTTATGATGTTAGTTAGAGACGTACGTTATAATCAAATATTGTGCACGGTGTCATACTTTTTCTATATTAGGAAATAATAAAAAATAAAAATAAAAAGTTGTTACTTATATATCTAATTATGAATTTAAAAGAAGGTGCATACTGCATGATATTTCATTTTCACCAAGCATATTGATATTCCTATCTTTTAGACTTTTCCTTTTGTTTCTTAAGAAAACAACAAAATTAATGTGGAGCAAGAAATAAATAAAATTACAATAATTTGTTACCTATCTCAGATTCATTAATTCAAAATACAAATTCTTACTTACACATGCAACTCTTTTTTTATTCTAAATGAATTTATATTTTACATATTTACAAAAATAGGATAATTGTAACTTGTTCCATATATACACTTGTCTATACAAAAATATTAATTCTTAAAAATAATTTTATATTTTTACATTACATATGTAGACATATATAATATTGTATTAAATATTATACTTATAATTTTGAAGTTTTTAAAATCTCATTCTCTTTGTTGTCTTTTGATAAATATTCAAGCGATTTTGTATATATTTACCTTTAATTTTAATATACTCAATTTTAATCCGAAAAAGAGATAAAAATAAAATAACAAAAGGTCCATTCTTCTCTGTTTATACGTGTTTCCAAAATGAGATACACTCAAAAGCTCGATTCATTAAATTTATTTATTTATATTATTTCCCCAAAATATATTACATGCAACGTCTAGGTTTAGTAGTAAAGACAAGAAGCATTTGATTATCTTTGCGAGTCATATACATTTCCAATGCACAAACCTTTACGTCATGAGATTTATTTCTTATTTATACAACAAATAATAAGTTTTTTTAAAAAAAAAATTGTTTTTCTACTAGTATATAATATATAAGTTTACGTAGGGAAAGTACATATATGTGTGAAGTTTCTTAATGACTTCGTTCATAAAATATATATATTTGTTTCTTATTTTTTATAGTTCCAACGTACCTCGATGCATTATTCTTGTAGTATATTGAACGTGTGATGTTTGTTTCATTAAAAAAACTAGAACGTGAAGGTGTCCATTCTTTGATGTTTCCTCATATAAGAAAATATAACTTATAATCTCATGGGAAGAGTAAAATAAATGGATAAAAGCGGCAAAAATATTAAATTATAGTCGAAATATCAATAAAAGTATTTAGTTGTAGTCAATTGGGTTAGAAGATACTCATTTCTTATGTAGTAAAAAAATACAGTATATTAAAATTCGATAAAAGTGTAGCCTATTTCACTTTGTGTTAACCCACTTAAACGGAGTGTGAATTGTGATGAGTATTAGGTTGGCTCACTTCTCTCTGATTCTCTCAATCTCAATGTCGGTGTCAATTCGTTGGTATTATTTGTGAAGTATCACGAGATTCCACCTCAAAACTAATTGGCTATGAGGGGAGTAACTCATGATCTTTTAAACCTTGCTAAGTCTTCATATCTTTTTCATGTGGGACTCAACATGCCCCCTCGAGACGGTGGCTCTCTGGCTCACTCGTCTCGGGCCGATTTTTTTTTTTTTTTTTGACCGGTGCTCGTTTGAGCTTAATGGGCTCTGATACCAAACCACATGATACTTCACATGGTATCAGAGGTCATTAAGCTCAAACGAGCACCGGTCCAAAAAAAAAATCAGGATTCGGCCCGAGACGAGTGAACCAAAGAGCCACCGTCTCGAGAGGGCATGTTAAGTCCCACATGAAAAATACATGAGAACTTAGCAAGGTTTAATCTCATGATACTTCACATTATTGACATGTAACATTTCGTAAAATCGATCTTTTACGATCTATACAAAGCGAAAACATTTTTACTGAACATGGATATAATTTTACAATATATAAAAATTAGGTACTATATATGCGCTAGCAGATGACTGCTACTTAAATACTTTTTTAGTTGCTCTTCCTAAAAAATTAATATAATACGCTAAGAAAACATTACTTCAATAGTTGAATATTATAATTTTATATTTACAAGTGAGTTTATATTATTTTTTTCTTAATTACAAAGCAATTGGCGTCTGTACTGTACCGCAAACTTTATTTATTATATGTGCTAATGCCCCCTATTATTTGTAATAAATAAACTACAAAAATACTGACTAAGATAGACTCAAAACAAAAAGTGAAGGTGATCTTCTGATCTTTATCATATGATAAATTATTGATACTCACATGAGTACAAAGAAGTGCAATAAACACATATTTTAAGCATATGATAATGGAGACATGTTACAAAACACCAAAGTATAATACTACAAATTGCAATAGTACTGTACTAGATCACTTTCTACATTTTTACTCTATTTATTATTTTCTTTGTATCTTGGCTTTTGGAATATAATGGAACCCATAATCGAGGATAAATATTTTTTAATTATATCTTTCACTTTTTAATGTTGTCTCTACAAGTCTCTTCATTTTGTTAAATAACTATATTATACGTATTTTTTAATTTTTATCTTTATATAGTTCGTAAAATTTACAATCTTTGTCCATCTGTAGCGCCTTCGTTTATTTCTTCAATTTTAACTGAAACTGTAATGTATGGCGTGATACTCTTTAGGGCTAATATGGCTAATCCGGATCCAGGTTTTGGGCTGCAAAAAAAATTTTGTCCGATCGGTAGAGATTTTGACTCACATTTTGGGGACTAAGTATGACTAATATAACAAAAAAAGAAACATGGGCTAAATAGTATATGTATATGTATGTGTGTGTTAAAAACTTTGGAGATTTGTCAAAGTATTTACCCCTCGTGGATATATATAATTAAGATACTGAGATTAAAAAATACAATAATATTTCAAGTAATGCAATAAAATTTGAGTTAAAAAAAGTAATTAAACTATAAAAATATAAAATCAAGAATCATATATAGATTAAAAAAGTAAATATATAAATGAAGGTGTTCAATACAAATATGTTAAAATATTTCTTTAACTGAAGTGACAAAATTGACTCCACGCAGTATTAACCATAATTACATACGCGATTTTTATATTTCACTGGAATCGAACCCATAATTTCTCGTCGAGTTTGTGTAGTAAATTTATAACTAGGTTAAAATAAATATGTTAATTTTCTTTGAGTTGTGCAAAATGAACCATACCATAATTTTGTATCGAAAATAAATCCCTCTCATAAAACATCTTCTATAAAGTTATATGGAACAATAATAAATGGGTCGGTGACAAATTGATCATAAATGGTCCTTATTTTGATTTTAAATTCGTGCACAAATAATCCGAAGAGCGTCACAATTTTGTATGTATAATAAGGACAGGTCAAAGGTGCACGTGAAAAAAATTAATCATAATGAAAACCTCATTTACTGTCCAATTCCAAAGCATTAAAAAAAAAAAAAAAAAAAAACCTTATTTATAGAAAAAAAAAATGTATATCTTTATAAAATTATATGGCATAACCACTTAATATTTGTATAAAATATGTCGGTATATCTTCGATCTCGTTTTTAACCTCAGTAGTATCTAATCTAGAGATCATAAAATTGTGACAAGGTTCAATTCTGTTCGTGTCGAGTTAATATCATATATTATTTGGTATTTATATCGTAAATATATCTCTTAATATTATTTATAAGTTGTAGATTTGAGTCAACAACTAACTTAGTACTTGCTCGAAGTTTTCTCGTTACAAGTGGAGTTTGGACGCGTCTTGAACCGTTAAATGAAGTTTCTGCAATATTTCAAAGTTAATATTTTCCCTCAAAAATAATTTATCTTATATGTTAATTAAGAAGAAATTTATAGTGCTCAATGCATGAAGTGCAACGATCAATATAAGTTGTAAATTTTGAAATACCAATTAAAAATATATTATTTAAAACTATGTTATATGATAGCATTTTTAAAACAAAGAATACTCATTTTTTTCATATTTATTATTTTATTCGAAAATAGGAGAATTCTTAATTTCCAAAAATAAATGGACATACTTTATCAAGATCTCAACGGTAAATTAGTGACGTTTTCGTTACCATATTGTCACACTCAAATTAATATGATTTTTTATTTATTTTTTATAATCAAACTAAGAGAGACATATCACCAACCACTTGACCTAACAAGACAAGATATTCTTTGCCCATAATTTAATAGGAAGATTTGTGGGCCTTTTAATCTATCATTGCTTAAAAATAAATATGATAAATTAAAATATCCCATAACCATCTTGCTACTTAATACTATTAATTATTAAAGATCTAAATTTAATATATATATATATATGTATTTACTTATTCTTGTTACCTCTTTCACTTTCACCCTATAATGATTAATGACTAACGACTAGTTTAAGAGTTGAGGCATGCGCTTCATTTGGACTATAATTGTGATTTTTGATTTATTCAACTCAAAAAGAGATGCCCAAAAAGAAAAACCATCAAGAATGTAAAAATAAAAAATAAAAAAAATAAAGAAGTAGGTCTTAGGATCCTTCATAATTATGTATCCGACTGAAATAAAGTATAAAAACGAGGAGCCAGCGATCGAAGTCGTCGTGGGACAGAGCACAGAAGCTTCCGGCGAAAATATAATCGAGGCCCCGAAGAAGATGGTGGATAAATTATTGTGTAATTATTTTATTTTATTTTATTAATTTCCATTAATTTTTAATGTGTTTATATTTACACAATTCTTTTTTTTTTCTTTCCTTTTTTGGCTTTATATATAAATAAAAGGTATGGAGATTCTTACTCCTTTTAGAATTTTCTTTCAAGAGCATGTCATTTGGCAACAAGCCAAACAAGATGTATTAAAATAAAAGATAAAAAAGTATAAAATTTCAAATATAAAATAATAAAATAAAATTAAAAACCCTTTTTTTTCACAAATATAATGAAAAGAAAAAGAAAACTATATCAATATCATAAAGAACATTAGATTGTATTGTAAATGTTTACTATAGTATTTTGAAATAATTGCATTGGACCCCTTAATTTTGAGTTCATTATAAATGGCCCCTTCTAACTAAACTTAGTCATAACGGCCACAAAACACGGCCGCAACCGTGTTATCCAGAAAATCCGATGGGCTGCGGAATCTATGGCCATGAATCAGAGTTCGGATTTTTCATGAACGGTTTTATTTTTCGAAGAAAATTCAAATTCCGCTTTTATACATATCATATTTACTGTTCTTTTTTCCGTGTATTTTTCTTTCTCCATCAACTTTGAGACCTTAATTGCTAATTCACTATTATTTATTTTTCTTTCACAATTGACATTAATAAATGGTATCACACTTGCATTTCTGGTGTAGGAAGAAGAATCTGACATACTATATTAATGAACGATTCTGATGCAATTTAATGCTAATACAAGTATTTAATATTTTAATATAATTAATCATACACCTAATCATAAATCCTTACCTTACCCAGCTAGCATATTTATTATTAATTTAATCCCATCTCACTATCAAATTAACTTGTAATTAATTTTTCTTTCCAGTAATTAAAAGTCTAGTTTAGGTACTTCGTCGGAAAATTTCTCTTACGTGAAAACTGGGTAACCGTCGAACACTCGAGACGAACGCTCGTTGCAACGAGATCCCTATTAACATAAAACTTGGAGCAATAGGAATTTAAAACTTGGAAACAAGTCCTTGCACTTTCTTTTATGAGAAAATTTGGAGCCATAAACACTCAAAACTTACAAACAAGTCCATGCATCATCTTTTATGAGAGAATTTTGAACTTGCAAAGTCTGAAGACTATCATGACAAAAAGTATATGGAATTTTATGGGAAACAGCAAATGTCAAACAATCAGAATTTTGTTGACCACCTCGAGTGATAGTTTCAGTTTTCAACGAATTAGGCAAGTGATATTTAAGGCAACCAAAGTTGACTTTCGAAGCAACCAAATTGACTAATAATAAAAAAAAAGACACAAGAAGAAATAGTACATAATTGGTTCAATAATTTCTGAAATGCATTTATGTAAATAAAGAGAGACTTCTTTGCTCTTGAATTGTCTTTTTTTTTTAAAATTTATATATTATTTTATAATATGATCTTAACACTTTTAAGTTTTAACTAAGCAAAGAAATTCAACTAAACATTTCAACTACCAAGTATCAAAGTAAATGCATTTCAAATTATAGTGACAAAAAATGTTTTTAAACCCCACGAGGACGAGAATAAACCTCGAGGACAGAATTATGGTTGAGGTGGTCGCTTGAGCATAATAACAAGCCGAAGACGACTAAGCCAAGAAATTCACCATGCACCGGTACGTCAACTTCTAACGTGAAAGGCTTAGGGAAAAACCACGATTCAAGTCCGAAAATTGCAAAAACTAGGTTTAAATTTAAATAATAATAATAAAAATTCGCTATTGGTTATTATTTTTATTTCACTCAGATTTTGCATAAGTTTTTTTTTATCTATATATATATATAAATAAACTACTTGGAAAAACTGCTCTAACCGACAATAATCGATATTTATGCCGTTAATATCCCATCAAAATTTGATTGGTGTTATTATGATTATGGGCCTTTCAACTTCAAGAAGAGACTGGACTTTCATAACGAGCCTGAAAATTGGGCCTCTTTTGGGCGCACAATGGAGAGCTCCTAACTATATAAACAGAAAAGTTTTAGTTCAGAAAAAAAGAAAAAGAAAAAAAAAGCTAGGGTTTCGAGCTTCAAGGATCAGCCATGGCCGACGGCGAAGCTGGAGACGAGAAGCGACCGGTCTTCAGCGACATTAGGCGATACGTCTGCGAGTTCTGCGGCATTTGCAGGTCCAAGAAAGCTCTGATTTCGTCTCACATCTTAGCTCACCACAAGGTTTGTCTCCAATCCAGTTCGATTTCTCCGTTCGCAACACCAGAGTGAAGAAGCTAGTTCTAATGGATGCTGTACTGTATTGCTTGCTTGCTTGCTTGCAGGATGAGGTTGAAAGCAAGAACGAAGAAGACGAGATCGCAGGTGGTGACAAAGAAGGCAATACATGTGAACAATGCGGTGTTTCTTTCAGGAAACCTGCGTATTTGAAGCAGCACATGCTCAGCCATTCTCTTGAGGTGATTTCATGCTCGATCTTCTGAGCCATTTCTGTAGTTTGGTTGTGAGAAGCTCTGTCAAGTGTGCGAATCGGTCTCGAGAACGAGAACGAGCTGGTGTCCAGTTTTCTCATCAGTGGCTGTTTATATTCTTATCAGTGGATTACATCGATTCGATTCCCGGTTAGTGTGAAGCATTGGATCCCCAACAGAGAACTCCAAAATGCGATAGGTTTCGACTTGATTGGACTAGTATCAGGCCGGGTGACCGCCTGAGAAGCTCCTTCAGGTTAGACCCTCTATCACGCTACTGCGTCATGTTCTGGACTTCGTTTTCTTAATGTCTCTCTCAGTAGCGGCATGCGCTGGCTCTTGCGAGCTGTAACGGTTTTTCCCTTTTTCGATGCAGAGGCCGTATGTTTGCACCGTGGACGATTGCCCGTTTAGTTATAGGAGGAAGGATCACTTGACCCGTCATCTTCTTCAACACAAAGGGAAACTCTTCAAGTGCCCAATTGAGAATTGCAACCAGGAATTTTCGATCCAGAGCAATGTGGCAATACATGTAAAAGAAGAACATAAGGAGGACCAGCCTTCCAGTCCGAAGCCGTGTGTATGCCCAGAAGTTGGTTGTGGAAAAGCGTTTAGATACGCTTCTCAGCTACAAAAGCACGAAGAGTCCCATGGTATGCCGATACTCTATGGACATTCGATTATGTGCCTGTGTGCAGTTTTCACCCGCTATTCAAACAGTTACCTTTTTAACATGGGTAAAGATTATAACCGGAATGCTGGTTTTAATGTGCAGTTAAGCTTGACTATGTGGAGGCTTTCTGTGCCGAACCGGGCTGTATGAAATCGTTCAGCAACGATGAGTGTCTCAGGGAACACATTCGATCATCGCACAGTCATATCACGTGCGAAATCTGTGGGACGAAACAGCTCAAAAAGAACATTAAAAGGCACCTCAGAACGCACCAAGGGAAAGAGAATCAAACTTTTAAATGCAGTCACAAGGGCTGTGTTAGCACGTTCTCAACGGTGAGCAACGGTTTACTTATTTTGTTCTTCCGCAACTGGGAAGTTCGGAGTATGTTTTTCTCACTATAGATTTTCCATATTATTCCAGAAGTCAAATCTCAATCAACACGTAAAGGCCGCACATCTTCAGCTCAAGCCTTATGTCTGCTGCTTCTCGGGTTGTGGCATGAGATTTGCGTACAAGCATGTGAGGGATAACCACGAGAAGACTGGTGTCCATGTTTACAACATTGTGAGTTCCACTTCCATTCTCGAATAGAAAAAGGGGCATTCTTGTCATTTTTTGCTCCTAAACAGGTTCAACGGTAAAATGAATCGAAGAATAATGCGAAAACTATATTGAAAATACCAATTGCTTGTACGCGAGTTTAGGGGTAAAATGAATCGAGGAATAATACGAAAACTATATTGAAAATACCAATTACTTGTAGGCGAGTTTAGGGGTAAAATGAATTGGGAAATTATTTGAATTTAGTTTGAAGAAAATTAACGAAAAGGGTAGTTTTATGAATTTTGTTCCGCAGTAGGCCGGGTGAAATAGTCATTTATTGTTTATCAACTTCTCGAGAATCGTCCTCGTGGTTTCTCTCAAATTTTCTCGGAATAGAACCCTACTAATCATTTTATGATAAGTAATCTTCTAACGAGTAAGTAATGATTGGATTTGATTCGATTTCAGGGCGATTTTGAAGAAACTGACGAGCTGTTCCGGTCAAGGCCAAGAGGGGGTCGCAAGAGGAAGTATCCCACCGTGGAAATGCTTGCTCGGAAAAGAGTTTGTCCACCGAGCAGCGCCGATCTCCTCTCCGATTTCCTTTCTGACAATTGACAACGAATAAATATTACAAATTATATATATATATATACATGTAGTACATATAGAAACTTGATTTAGCTTATAAATTAGGATTCGTAAGTACATATGTAATCAACCCTAGCACTCGTGGCTTTTAAAATAGTGTCAAATGAATGCATTCGTCTCATATGGTCAATTCAAAGTCGAAACTACTCATATCAGGGTCAAAACACCTATATCTCGTTAGATTTCATGGGTCAAACGATGATTGAGAGTGAGACTCATGGGTCTAATCTAAAGTAATATTATTCATAAATGTTTTTTAAAATTGGAATTAAAATATATTTGTTAATTTATTAATTTAAATTTTCAATATAGTATTTTTGCTGTCGATTCTGGCTAATCCTCGTTCACAAACACGTATGTGAATTACTTGAAAGGTAACGCAGGGTAATGTTAGGCTCGAATTATGGTCTAAACTTTTTGTTAGGCGTATTTCCACTCTTATTACCGAGTCCGCTTGCGGGTTCAATTATGTTCCGATTTCGGCCAAGTAGCGGCCGGGACGCACCATATAAAACTAGTTTTCCTTCCGGCATAATAGAGTTATTATGACAGAGAAGCACTATATAACATGTAGAAGAAGAATTATTATAATAAACAAAGAAGAAATGATTAATGAACATATTACTAAGAGGATGGAATATTTGTAACATCTTTAATCTTTATTCCAAAGCAAGAACCTATAAATATGATAATTCCATTATTTAATAATATAAAGAAATACCATAAAGAAGAAACATACCATCTTTCACACTAGGAATTAAAATAACATCGTTGGCCATTAAAGAATATTTCTTTTGAATGAGAATATAACGTTGGTCTAGTATGATATTTGCCATATTGGACTTGTTGTAATTAATTAATTAAGACGCCACTCTCAAAAGAGAAGAACCCTCCAAAATATAACCAAATTGTAATTTTTATATTGCTTTTCTTTGTTGCGAATAATTCGATTGTTATAAATTATATATAATCTTATCAACACGAGTCCACTTTTGATATTTATATAACAAAAGTAAGTGAAATTATATTCAAATTATCAGATATTTTTCATGAAAATGTTAATAAACTCTTCACGACATTATGGTGTTTGGGAAAATTAAGATATATATATATATATATATATATATCATTACTAAATCATGCTTTCTTTTAATGGATTAATTGAATATGTATAAAATCAAACTGTTTAATCTATCCATGAGAAAGAAAGGAGATCTTCATTTTAAGATTGAAACCTTACTATATATTACTACTTTATTTTTTGGAGGAAAAGAAATATTAGTATTATACTATTTTCAAAGTTACTTTGATCGTTAATCTTTTGAATCACTCATTTCACAAATCACAAAGTTTTGTTAATCTTGATTTACAGAAACAACGTGGGCTAATTAGTTGATGCCTTTATAGTTATCCGATATATATATATATATATATATAAACGTGTGTATACATGCATGCATATAGTATTGTATTCCTCTTTTGTAGTTGTCCATGCGATAATGTTGTCGTTAAGAGGGAAAAATGTTGACATGGGGTTATGAGTTTGAATATAGAACCCTGCACTTATAACTTATATATATATATATATATATATATATTTATATATATATATATATATATATATATATATGTGTGTGTGTGTGTGTGTGTGTGTGTGTGTGTGTGTGTTTAAAAACCCTAGAATTTCTAAGCTCTTATTATCTTATATTCAAGCGATCAGGTACATAAAAGCAATATAAAAGGCTTTGCTTATTTTCTAATCCGTGACTTGGTGCGACTAATATAGTCTTCTATTGTATTAGTAGATAGTGTATAATATATATACATATTAATTACTACATCTTTTAAAGTATGTTTATAGATTATATTCCTTTTATTTAATTATAGTTGAAACATGTTTAGAAGTTTGAGCTGAACATTGAAATAATTTTTCTACTACTTTTGTATTTTATTTTATTTTTTATAGCAATTTTTCTATTACTTATAATCTACTTCTCAAGTGTGGAGATATAGATATATATATTGACTATTTCTCCATCCATTGGTTTTAAGAATGATATAGTAATGATATGCTTAGGGGTTAAATTGATTTTTTTTTTAAATACAGAAGAAAATACTGATATGAAATGATAAATTAAAAAAAATATTAGAGATATTGGGTTCCTTTCGGTTCCCAAAAGAAAAAAATATACAAGGAACAATTCAAGCAACGAAGATCGAGCATGAAAGCGCTGTACTATTCCGGTGACAAAGAATTCGTCATCTTCTACCACCGCGTCGAATAAATTCAAAAAATCCAACAATATCGGAAACAAAAAACTTTGACCTCTTGAATGAAGAACACTATTAGTCCGTATGTATTGTATGTGTGTATTAATCTACATTAACTGTAACATTTAAGATGATTCATCTAAGATGATTCAAGTATAAAGTGTATATATATATATATATTATTTTGATCTTGGGTTAATTAACAGGACTTACCGAGGCCATATAAATTTAATAATAATATTTAGTCAGTCAAAATGTTCGTTCCATTTTGGATGGCCTCATTGATCTGACCAGTAAATCTCTGTTACTCTCCATGCACATGATCATTTAATCTTTTCGAGTTTATTTTTGTGGGGTTTACTTTAATTGTACTGTCTATATATGGTCAAGCGCAAGAAACTTCTTTGCATGATCATTATATATATAAATAATTAATTTTTAAAAACATAAAATTTTGATAGACAGTTAGACACAATCTAATTTTTCCCATTATGAATATACAAAGATAAATTAGACAAATAATAATAATGATAATAATTAGGATAGATAACTTACAAGAAGTAAGTACAATTAAGAGCAGTATTTTTATGATGTGAAAAAGACAAGTTGTTTTTTTTAACTTTTCCTGATATAAATATAGTTAAATTATTTGTTATCCCCATAAAGAGATTCTTTGTTAAAACTTAAAATATATATCAACTTTAATTAACGTGTTGATTGACTTTCAAAATTTGCCAGCGTCCACTTTATTGAATAAAAAAATCAAGAACTCGAATCCACAGTCACTATATATATAAGTGTGATATTGTCATAACTTCATCACAAATTCACAATCAGAGCTTCAGAGCATTATAGTTATTACTTCTTCAACACACAGTCTTCATATTTATACATATATATTTATATATACACACCACATTATTAGCAGATATCATAATGGCTGGGTGTAATTCATCAGAGGGGAACATCCATGAAAAGCTTAAGATGATGAACATCATGAGGTAATCAATCAAATATTTAATGTTACGATCATATATATATGTGTGTGTGTGTTTATACACATTCACATAAATGTACGTTATGCATGCATGCATAATCGTAAAAAAAATACGTTACGATCTCTAGTACTCTTCTTACTATAGTATAGCAATATTTAAGATTTGTGTCCGTGTTTATTGGAGTTATAACTCATTATTTACACGTGTGTATGTATCTATACAGAGAGCAGATCGAAAACCAGAAGAAGCTTGCCCTTGGGAATGGTCACGTGCTCGGGAATGGCTGTCACGTGCTTGGGGGTGGTCATGCCCTTGGGAAAGGTCACGTGCTTGGGAATGGTCACGCCCTTGGAAATGGTCACGTGCTTGGGAATGGTCAAGTGCTTGGTAATGGTCAGGCCCTTGGGAATGGTCACGTGCTTGGAAATGGCTGTCACGCGCTTGGTAATGGTCATGGGCATGGGCATGGGCATGGACAAGATGTAACTAGCTGCAATTTTGGCTCCGAAGACTCAGTTCAGAGAATCATCAAAGGGTTTAATAACTTTCTGACCAATGATTACAGGTAATATATATATATATATATATATTTATATAAAGAGTACATTATACATATCTACACACATAATACACATATGTATTGATAAGTTCAGTCCTTGTCCTTGATGATTGTGTCGGGACTAGGTATCCGGGACTAGCCCGATAGTAAAAAAGTTTGTCTCTAATACTCTTTCACGGCTGAATTATAAGAGACTACGTACACTTCGTTTTGTGGTGTCTATTTTCAGTGGCGGAGCTACATGTGCACCAGTGAGTGCACGTACATACGCTCACTTTAAAAATAAAAATATTATCTATTATATGTCTAATAGACATTTTATAATAGTTTTTTTTTTTTATGATTTTTGTTTGTTTACGTATCTAAAAAAATCGATCGAAATATGCTCCGTGCTTCGCTTGAAATGAAAGTTGGCTACGCTACCGTCTATTTTCACATGTTTACAATTCTAGTTAGGGTTTTGCTTTTCTTATATATATATATATAATTTTAATTAGTTTATTCATCGTTAATTGTGCAGGAGGAACCCAGAAAAATTTAAGCAACTTGCCCTAACCCAAACGCCTAAGGTACGTATTAATTGTTATTAATTAGCATACAAAGAGTATCAAATGATTCAAACATCAATGAATAATATGTGACATGTATTCAAACAACAATATTTTTTAAATCAATACATGGTTATAATTATAAATAAACTAATCAAGGAACCTACATATTTCAATTTCTATTAATGAAATTAACTAAATATTAATAAACTTCAATTTTGCATGTGCAGTTTCTCGTGTTTTCATGCTCGGATTCAAGAGTGAGCCCTTCTCGCATCCTTGACTTCAAAGTTGGGGATGCTTTTGGTGCCCGTAATATTTCTGCCCTAATTCCCACTTTTGATAAGGTAATAATAATTATTTTTCTAAATTTATGTAATTATATATTTTAGTATCGTTCATATATATTTATCTTTATTTGTATGTATTGTATTTATTTTAATGTATGGTTGTATTTATTTATAGGTGGGATATTCGGATGTCGGAGCAACCATTGAATACGCTGTTGAAAATCTCAAGGTCCGCAAAGTGATATATAGTTACATAACATAACATTCATATATATATAATTATATAATATGATTTTTATTATATTTGAATATAAAGTGTTGTTCTTATAACTATTTGATATCTTTAGGTAGAGAACATTTTGGTGATTGGACACAGTAAATGTGGAGGAATCACTAGGCTTATGAAGCATCCTGAAGATGGTTCTGTTCCTACGTAAGTATTTTCTTTCATATATATATATATATATATATCATATGTAATTAATAATTATAATATTCATATATGCATATTTGTATATATATATATATATGGTCTTTATTTAAAAAAAATTCATGAAACATTGCAGTGACTTCATTGACAAATGGGTCAACATTGCTCTACCGGCTAAGCTCAAGGTCAAAGCTAAATATGGCCATCTTTCATTTGACGAACAACGTAATTTATGTGTCCAGGTAATTAATTCTTAATTAATTTCCATTTAATCACACAATTAGTCTCTAAACTTCTTTCATAATCTATATGGTTTGAACATTTCATCTCTCAACTATGCAACTCTCTTTACACCGAATTTAAAACCAGACATAAGATCATGATTTCGGTAACCGGTAAAAATAGTTTTCGCCATATTGACCGTGTTGTATTGAGTGTACATTATTCTTTTGCAGGAAGCCGTGAACATTTCGCTTGCAAATTTACAAACCTACCCCTACGTTCAAAAGGCGGTTGCGAAAGGAAAGCTGGCACTTAGAGGGGCTTACTATGACTTTGTTGCCGGAAGTCTCAAGCTTTGGGAGCTTAAGGCATCCAAAATCACACCATCGATCACCATCAAATAAGCTAATTGAATATTAGTGTGTGCTTAATCATCAATAGTTATGGCTAACTACTATTAATTAGTGTCATTAAAATAACAAGCTCGTGAAAACCGGTCTTGACTAGATATATTTTGCTATGTTTAGTGTTGTCTTTCTTATAATTTTCTTTATACTATGATATGTAATAAGTTTTATGATCTTGTACTAGTTTGTCACGTGTGAGAAAATATGTATTGAATAAATCAAAGCCTATATGCTATATTGTTGTTGTCTTTGTTCTCGTTCTCTTTTGAGTTATATATAGAGAGACACTTGAGAAAACAACCTTCTATTTACACCTCTAATCGCCAAAATAATTCTTCAAAATTTTCGTAATTTTTAAGTTGACATTTTCATTAAAATTTCGAGTCCAAAATACCCCTTCGTATCTACTCAGCCCTAATGAAGCCTACTCAAGTAGCCCGCCCGAGCCCAAAAATGTCGGCCTTCCCGGAATCCCAAAGCCTGCCCGGTGCTCAAGTTTAATCATATCGAATTGACTAAGTGGATCTTTTTTTTTTCTCTCTTAGAAACGACATTGTAACTACATTAATAAATAAGGAGATTAATTAGAGAAAAGTGAAGAAGATGGAGGACCATGTGTGGAAATAAAAATAATTTGCCAAAAAGTAAAGGACAGCAGAGAGGACTAAAAGTCTAAAACAATAATAAAGTCAAAGGCAAGCAGAAAAACGACAATGAATGATTCCCAAGAAGAAGTAACTAGTAACTGTGAACAGAAAGAAAGAAAAAAAAAAAAAAAAAAACCTATGAGCCAAAAAAAATGTGAACAAAAACTTCACAATTTATTGGAAACAAGAACATAAATTTAATACATATAACAATTTCAATTTGATAAATTAGAGGAAAATCAGATAGAGCAATTAACTATGAAACGACAAAGACAATTAAACAAAAAACGACAGTCTTCTTAACATTCCTGTTATTATCTTCTTACGCACCCGTAACAATTAAGTACGTCAATTAAAATCACAAATTACCCTTTTTAGCTTTTATAGTACCCGGTTAAATGAGACGAGTTAAACAACACAATTAATAAATTATTAAGATACGACACAAACACGGCACGAATAGTCACTTTTAATAAAAGTGCTTACTTGGTCTAAAACTTTATTATTTAAAATATATGATGTTTAATTAGTAAATTATTCATGGAGGAAATGAACTTAGATGAATCTTTAGACCACATTTAGGAATTTTGGATTAAAAAAATAAATTTTAAGAAACTTTCCAAATGAAACAAAACGACATATCCCTTTCATACATAAGAAAGGAAAAAAAATAAAAATATGTTTTACTCCAAAGTCTAATAATATATAATTATATATCATATGTGGGGCTTGGATTAAACAATTAAATTGAGATATAGTTATAAGGTGAAAAGCAAAATTAGTAAATTTAGTACGACTTAATCTATAAATGTCAATATTTTCAGCTTTTTGTACATGTCCATTTTAAGTTTCTAGTTTCTACAAAGACTTGACGCAATTTTTTTCTTCTTTCTTGCGTGGGAAATTTTCCCATGATTAAAACATCATATATACCTACTCATAAATATTTTCTATTTGTACATTGACTTTCTATAAGTGAATATAATAGTCAAACTCATTATATAAGTCAATTGCGATAAATTCAAATTTACGCGCTTGCGTAAGTTTAGACCAAAATATTGCTCTCGTCCGAAAACCTTCCTTCTACTCAAACCGTGTCACGCATTATCACACAACATCGTGCCATATGGTGTGCTATAATGCGATTATATACGCTATTTGTCATATACCATGCATGCTATCACGTATTTACTCGTGCGATTCCGCGAGTTGCAACGCGAATTCGTTGCCACGCAAGCACATAGTTAACCTAATCACAGCCATGTCTACACAAACAAATTCAAATGCAAGCAAGTAAAGAACCACAAGACGAGAATGCGAAGTTATATATATATTTTTTAATTCTTTAGTGTTTTTGTCACAATTTTTTTTTATATATATAAAAAAAAAAAAAAAAAAAAACTATACAAATGAAATTCGGAGATAAACTAAGAGTGATAGGTTTGGGAGATAAACTAATAATAGAGATTAAGAGCTAAACAAAGACATAGTGATAAGTTGATAGGAAAATCTAAAGTAAATCAGAGGCAAAGTGATACCATGTTGTATATTTAATCATCACGAACCTATTTAATTTATAGACAAAATCAAACAATCTTTATGTTCAAACGCTCAATGATTGGTTTGGTGAACTTCCACAAGAGAGACGTGGCAAAAGAAATGCAATAATTAAAGTGAATTCTTAATTAAAGAATTTATGCTTTTACATAGATTTAAAAAAAAAAAAGAGTTAAAGAATTTCTTTTATCTACATAAATAACATTAGATTATTAGAAGAAGAAAAAAATGCAACGAATTTAGCAAAGATTTGAGCGTGGCTTGGGAGACAGTTTTGAACATGTCCTCATGTGCTGTTATATATCGTTCATTTGCAAACAAAACTATTTAATGCCATGCGTTGGATTTTATCAAGAGAAAAAAAAAAACTTTTGATTTTTGAAGAGTGATCAAAATTCAAAACCATGTGCAAGAATCAGATAAATTATTGCCTTGATAATGTGATAAAAAATGAGCACACGTATATGGATAGTACACGGACTGGCCATTGAAATCTCAAAAAGTAGGGAATGAATAATTTGAAATATATATATATATATATATATATATATATCAATATATATCAATATATATAAGTGTTTACCTATCGTCCTGCACACAACTAAAACTTGGCATCGTTTGACATGTCGTCGCGCCGATGCAGGCGCTTTATGCACGAATAGCGATGAGAGTTTGGATCGTCGTTGTACTTTAGATCTATACTGATAATATATCGTCGCTATAGGTTTCGGAATTTTAGAAGAAGCGATGCTTTAACTAGGGATTGAATAGTAATTTGCAAGAAAATAAAATCATAATATTAAGAAATATTTCACCGTTACATGTAGCTAATCGATAAAGTCGTTACAATAGGGTAGTTGGGACGACACTTTGGGTCGCCTTGTTCCTCTTAATCTTTACCGATGATATATCGCCGTTATAGCTTATAGGTACGACCGTACAAGAATCTTAGAAGAAGCGATGCTTACAACTTTGCCTACCTAATTTTGTGTTACCACCAAATTTATTTAGCATAGAAGGAATCGAGAGTTACATATACTCTAGTACTTCTACAAGTTCAATTGCTATCATATAGAAATTGGCTAGACATGTCTTTTACATTAACAAAAATGTACACGTACGTTTGGAAGATCAATAACTTCAACTATTTAGCTCTTGTACATTTCATCTGAGACTGATATTCAATCTCTCACGTGATGGTTTCATGATTAATGCTTCTCAATGACTTTCATTTTCATGTATCTGTTTTGAAACAGATAATCAGTGTCCGATTCCGACTTTCGATATATAGCATAAGAAACTATAGCATAATGACCTTTTTTTTTCACCGAATAGTAGGGATTACTGAATCGTGACCCTTATCTCAATTATATTGAAAAGATTCTAACTTATAACGGAGGGATACATTGGTAATAAAAAAGACATATGAGACTTACAACATCATCAATACTATGTCTTATCCATCAAAATAAACAATGTCAATTCAATACAGAACAATAGCAAACTAAATGTATCATATATGCGTTGCTCCTTCTATCTAATCTAAATAAACCTTTTATAAAACTTGAAAGGTAGCTAAAGTTCGTAATCAGTCTATTTATACTTTCAGCGCCTTCATTCGCCAAATGTGTCTGCCACTTTGTTACATTTTCTATAAATGTGTTGCATGGAAACGTTCGCACAATAGCAATGGCTTACTTATTGAAATATACCCTTTGGCGTAAAGCTTCCTCAAGAGTAAAGGTTATCATAGCATATAAGAGCATCTTGGAGATCGAACATGTCCGAGTTTGAACAACATATTATTAGTCATGGACAACAATTCATTCTACAAAGAACTAGAGATAATATTAATCAAAAAGTTCTCATAATCCAATATCCCAAAGAAAGCCAAGAGAGTGCTCTAACTCTAGGGGGTCCAACACATCATACGAGCTATATATTGGACTAATCATCATGAGATCATCACTAATTGATCTATCAAGCCATAAAGAACTATCATTATCATGATTATTATTAATCACAAAACCCTCTTGTGAACTTTGAGAGCCAACATGATCTGTTATCATGACTTGATGATCTCCAAGTCTTGCTTGATCTTGAGTGCCATTCTTAGTGTTTGGCTGCTTGAATAAGCTACTCCCTGGTGGGACACGATAATCCTCCTTCTCTTGATGCTCTGAGATTGTATTTGCAGTACTGGTAGTGTCTTTGTTGTTTGCTTTCTTGACTCCAAGCTTTTTGCTCAAGTGAGTGTTCCAGTGGTTCTTGACTTGGTTGTCGGTTCTGCCCGGAACCCGGCCCGCGATCAAAGCCCACCTGAAAATGATAATATTCGACCGATTATTACGGTTTATTCAGCCTCCATTAAACTAGCAAGTAAATATTTGTTTGTTGATAAAGCTAGCGATCGGATGGTTGAACATTTAAACATTTATTGTTGAGATATACAATATTCTTTAAACTCTTAAAAATGAAAATAAATTACAAGTTACCTTTTATGAATAATTTTAGTGTCCACCATTTTGATTCTCTTGAAAATTTTATCCACGTGTTGTTAAAGTTAGAATAATCTCAGCAGAGAAAAGAAAAATAAATCTTCATGAATTTTTAGAATTTGTGGTAAATTTCCAAGAATAATTATTGGTACATATAAACTCTGTTAAATCGATTGAAAAAGCTGACAGAATCTTGAAGAGAAACCACATATATAGTTCACACTGGAAAGTTAACCTGAATTTCAAGTAAACATTAAACTGAATTTCAAGAAAGAATAAGTTGATCAACATAACCTGTTGCCAAGAAGGTTATGAAGGCGAATGATGAGGTCTTCTTCTTCCTCGGAGAAGTTGCCCCGCTTCACGGCGGGGCAGAGGTAGTTCATCCACCTCAGCCTGCAACTTTTGCCGCACCTCTTCAACCCTAAATATCATCATCTTATAACTTTGCATGAAATATAATATATATATATATATATACTGAAAAGATGAATGTGATACAACTTATAAGAAATCAATTATAATAATTACCAGCTTCTTTGGCAATGCGATTCCACTTGCCCTTACCATGGACGCGTATGCACTCCATCAAAACCCTATCTTCCTCGGCTGTCCACAACCCTTTTCTGTATTCATGGTGAGCGATCCTCAATGGTAATCCAGGGAGTATGTATGTGTATATATGTTTTCGTGAAAGAGAAGTATTAAAGTAGCTTTAAGTGACTCCTCTTTTGGTGGCTTCAACTTCACCAACCAATTATATACATATATATAGAAAAGATAATAGTGGCAAAAGTATCAAAGTTATAGCCCACAACGTCGCGGGTGTCTAAGTTTTTTTGTAGCAGAAAAATTATCCAAGTCGAAATATATTAACGGAGAGACACGTGTTACCTCCACACTATATATTACTTTAGTCTGAATCTTTTTTTATTATTTATTTTAGTTATATAAATATTCCTTTTTAAAAATTAGATGCCATAACTTCTTTTTTTTTGAATATCTGCAATTGTTCAGCTGACTATACAACTTATAGACTTTTGCCTTTTATCTCTAAATATGTATGTATATTATTTATGGTATTCTAGGAAGTGTATATGTGTATATATGTTTAGGTGAAAGAGAAACTGTGTAACAACTTAAGTAGCTTTGTGACTGCTATTTTTGGTGGCTTTGTATTAATTACCAACTTCACAAGGCATTAATATATGTATCTGTATATACATATGTGGTTCTTAATTTTCCCTGAATTTGTTGGGGATCTTTATATTTATTGAACATTGGTGATGATCAGAATTTGTTTGGTGAAAATTTGAAAAGAAAAGAAATGAATGAATAGATATATGGAGAGAGAGAAGGGACAAAAGTTGGTCTAAGTTTTGTTTGGTGATTGAGGCCAAATGCAATTAAAAAATGGGACCCATCACCATCAATTATCCAACTCATAGTACAAGCACAAACTCTCTTGCAATAATATCACAATTTTACAAATGGAATAATTGAGTTGTTGAATTTTAATTAATAATTCATAGTACCTTTCTTTAGTCCTTTTATAAAGGATGACACAATATTTAACTAATTGAGAGAGTAAATATTGTTATAACTTACAAGAATCCGGCTTTGAATTTATCACTTTGTAACCGTTTAACTCTGAACTTTGTTTGTAGTACTTTACTCCATACGAACTAAATAATATGGTTCACGATACAAATAGATGCTAATTTGTGTGTTCCATTTACTAGGCACTATCTTGTCTATATCACTTGTTGTTGTAGGCGACACCGGTCCAAGATATATACGATATGAAGGTGTGATAGTTGAGATACGACGTCTGATACATAGATCGCTAATTAGGGTGTGCCCATACTTGGCACTATCCTGTCTATATCACTCGTTGTTGCAAGCGATACCGGTCCAAGATTGGTACGCTACGAGGGCGTGATAGTTGAGATACGACGTATGATACAAATAGATGCTAATTCGGGTGTTCCATTCACTTTGCATTATCTCGTCTATATCACTCGTTGTTGCAGGCGATACCGGTCCTCGATTAGTACGATACGAGATATAGTTGAGATACGACGTCTTATAAGCACTCGAGGCATTAATATATTGGAATAAAAGAGATTTAATCTAGGCAATATTATCTTAACGAGACATTAATAACAAAATAAGAGAGCGAAATCGACATGTAATTAATCCTTATAAGTTGCTTATAATTATGGATTTGTATTTCCGAACCGACCTCGCGACATTGTTCCTATTCATATGTGTATATAATAAGAGACAACCACATCAATTCACATAATTGTTATAATAAAATAATAAGTTAGGCTGATTTACATAATTAATAGCATATTATAGTTAGGCCTACGAGATTACATAATATTATGTTAAAAATCATCACTAGCTAGTTCAACTTAGAAGCTCAAATATTATGTTTAACATTACACGCTCGTGTGATCTAATATTTAAAATTAGATATTTTTTCAATCTAGTTTCGAACATGTTTTTATGTGTAATTTTTGTGAATTCAACGCAAACTCTATTTCTTCTTTGTTTTATATATATATAGATATATTAATAATTAACTACCTTTGAAACTTTCCAAAAAACATAAGAAAACAATAATTAAATGTATATATTATATAATATGAGTAAAAGCTTCATCGTAAAATTAGCCATAATTTAGGACCTATAGCTAATCTAATAACACAGCTCATTTTCACCACGATAGAAAATCTATGGTACAAAAACTACACTTCTAGTTATGCTACAAGATCTTTTATAACTTTAATAAAGCCTAATCTTACCAAAAAGGAAAAAAAGTGACGCTAAAATCAATACCATTAAAACAAAAGCAAGGACAAGGTTAACCAATAATTTATCGATCGTACTTTATATTTTACAATATTTCAATACATTATATTAGGGATATTTGTCGTATAAGTACCCAATTCTTTACAAGACGTGCCAATATATTCTCAGTGTTTTTTCAAGTGGCAATAGTACCTAGAGGGTGGGAACTATGGCGATGTCCAATTCCGTCGATGTCGAGTTATGTGTATATGATAGAGACCCACATATTTCTCTAGTTTAATAAAGTGTTGAATAATTAATATTTACGGAGTTTAATCATAATCGTAATCGTCACATGTATTCTTCGTGTACAAACCTCAACATGACATAGGCAGAATTAGATATCGACATTGTTTTTTAGCCTTAAGGCATCATTGCCATTAAAAAGAGATCGCGAGAATATGTCGTCACACTTAGTATAAAATTGATACTTATGTCGCAAATATCTTTACTATTTAGGTTTAGATTCTTTGAGAGGTCCAGATGAAAGTCGGAGTTACTGAGTTAGAGCAATCACTTTTTACGTAGAAGGAAGGACAATTGCATGTATATGTACGAAACGAATACTTCAATAACATATTTTTATTATTTTTACTGAAGAACAAGACAAGATCTACTTCTCTTCTACATGCAATAATTTGCATGTTTTTCCAAGTAGAAACTGATCAGTAGAGTATGGAGATTTGCATATTCTTAGTGTTCGTAAAATTGTGTTATTTAGTGAGAAGTTATATGGGAAGTAACTTGTAACCATATACGGCGTTCATGGTGCATGTTGCTCGTACCTATTTGCCGTCAATTGGCTCCATTCTCCACGGCCTCGTTACGTGTTATTAGTTAAAAATTATATGTTGTAATTAGATATGGCTAGATAAGTAACCGTGAGTTGCCGTGCTCATTGCTCGTTTGGCCCGACATCGGACGGGACTACATTCTTTAACATAGTTTACTAAGCATTATTCCAAGATATGAAAGGAAAGAGAAGTGACGATTCTCTTCCACTCTACAAGACTACGAAAATCCTTACCTAAAAGTCTATGTTGAGTTTGTTTCATAGCTAGCGTACCCACAAAGAAAGTACCTAACTTTTTGTTTCATTGATTCATCCAAAAGAAAATCTTCTTCTTTAGATTTTGCTTGTTCGTCATGTGATGCTCTCCTTGAAATCTCCTAAGGGAAGTCAAAATTCTAACCAATATCAACACTCATGTCACTCAATTCCATTCCTAAATCTCCGAGTCAAATCTATCGCCATTCTTAATCTCGTTTGTCTCCGATTAGCGCCTTAGAGTTAGCGCCATTCTTAGCCTCTTTTGTGTCCGATTAGCGCCTTAGAGTTAGCGCCATTCTTAGCCTCTTTTGTGTCCGATTAGCGCCTTGTAATTTCGGGCTTGAAAATAAGATATTGAATAAAAATAATAAAAAAGAAACCCAGTTGACAAATCGACAAGAAATCTGAGATCATCAAGTGATACCCGCTTGCCGACGGTGAAAACTGGAGTTAATTTATGACATTAGTAATTTTCTATATAAAGCTTTTAATTACTTTGTATTTAGGCGATGTGGGATCAATTTAATACTAATGTTTACTAATTTGCATTCGCTTATATAGTACTAATTTATTGCCAATATATTGGGCTTTTATTCTGCTGGGCTAATGAATTTATGATCGACGACTAACTTATAGTAAAAAGGCCCAAGATACAAATAACAATACAATGCGCATGTTTATTATTAAAGATAATTGTGGTGAAAGTACTTAAACATTCTTCAACATAGCACAACATGTTCACAAACTTTTTTACATGTACTGATTAAGTATCTGAGGTCATAATTTTTTTTCCTTTTTGTTTACATCTCATATATATATTTATTGATGTTATTCTTACGTACTTACAACTCAAATTATCACTCTATTTAACATATATGTGTACAGACTTAATTTTAATGAATAAATATGAGAAAAAACCAACCGAAACTGCAATTTTCATGATTATTGATATTTGAGTAGTTTAATTTAAAATTTTGGAATATGTTCAGCTATACAACTTGAGATTTTTACCACAATAATTTTTTTTTCACGCATTTATAATAAATTATCACTGTTGGATTTTAATATAATTTACTATCACCAGTTAAAAAAAATCAGTTAGTGATACAATATAATCGGTTGGTTAACTCGATGTGAATGTAATTGGATCAGTCATTGTTTTGTAACTTTTGAAGACTGTATCGTTTGGTTGGTGAAAAAAGATCAGTCGGTGATAAAAATATAATCTGTCGGTTAACTCGATGCGAATGTTTGTAGCTTTTGTATACTATATCGGTTGGTTGGTGAAAAAAGATCGGTTGGTGATAAAAAAAAATATAAGCGGTCGGTTAACTAGGTGTGAATGTAATTGGATCAATTACTGTTTTGCAGCTTTTGAATACTATATCAGTATCTGCTAAAGAATAGATTATACTGACACATTGGTAGAAAATTAAATACTTATGCCGCATATATTTAATTTAGATATTTTTATAAACCAATAAATTTTGATAAAAAAGATCTTGGTGATAAAAATATAATCTGTCGGTTAACTCGAATGTTTGTAGCTTTTGTATACTACAGCTGAACCTCGAAACCCAGTTGACAAATTGACAAGGAATCTGAGATCATCGAGTGATACCCGCTTGCCGACGGTGAAAACTGGAAGTAATTTGTGATGTTAGTAATTCCTATATAAATCGTATAATTACTATGTATTTAGGCGATGTGGGATTATTTTAATACTAATAAATAATCATAGTAATTTTAATTAGTCGTTTTTACTCTTTTATTGCTTATTTATTTGGGCTTTATATACGGACAAGTAGTTTTATTGGGCCAATGGGTCATATTAGTATTAAAAAGCCCAGAAATGAGCATCATTCTGAACCCAGTACTACCAAGTAAGTACCAACAACTTCCTGGTAATCAAATACACGTGTTTAAAAATAAATAATTTTAATTCATTAAAACGTGGCAGTTAAATGGTTTGCCACGTTTTCGCTCACAAACACCAGTGTCATCTGACAAAGTTTAGTCAACGGTCAACCATAATAAAGTAATCACTTTAACCGTTATAAAGAACTTTGAACTTATGCCGCTTCACTGGTCTAGTGGCATTAATGTGTTCATGATATGAGTTAAAAACAAATGGGGTAATATTGGCAAAAGTAGCTAACTTATTGTGTTTGTTTCATTTATATGGCCAATGCGATTTAATCCTGGCAATAGTATTTAAAGTTTGCTAAATCATCTCAATTGTAAATTTCCGTCCACTTAATAGTATTTAAAGTCTGCTCGAGCATTGTGAGAATAATGAGGGACAAGGGGGTGGGTCCTACGCATTAAAGAAAAAAAATATATTAAGTAATAAATTAAGATATTTTAATAAAAAAAAGAGAAAAAAATAATTAAAAATAACGTGGTTGTCCACTTGGAACCCCACGTGGCAGTTAACGCAGCCACGTCACCATTTGACTAACAGAGTTAAAGTTAAGTGGATGAAATTTGTGATTGAAACAATTTAGCAAACTTTGAATACTATTGCCAGGATTAAATCGCATTGGCCATATAAATGATACAAACACAACAAGTTGGCTACTTTTGCCAATATTACCCCAAAACAAATTGATAATTTGAATATGTATGGCATGCTACTAAAATGTATATGTTTATAATATTTAAATATAATAATTTATGTCTATATATAGTGCTAATCTATGTATAAATATGTATAAAATGCCGGAATAGAGATTTGAGCCCATTTAGCGGTACGCTCCGACTACGTTAATTAATTGTTGGGCCCAAAAGGGCTTAGGCCTAATTACTGGGCCCATAAGGTCGTATAACTCTGAAGCTACGATCCGCATCACGAGATCCAATCACGGGCGCACCTTAAGGAGAAATTGACCAAGTTTTGGTATTATTGGCAAAAGTACCAAAAGTCTGATAATGTGTCGAGACTCGTATTCTCAATTTTTTCAATTTTAATCTGGGTCAATTGTTTCGATGATGTCCCGTGATTTCCGTCTCAAGAAAAAACGAACAATATATATACATATATAAATGTTGTGAACCTTTCAATTTATTCCAAGTGTTGAAGTACATTACAACCTTGATAAATTAATACTCGATAAATTAATAACCTCGATTAAATAATTATTTTGTTCGTTCCCGACTCGGGCCTAGCTAGCTAAAATTAATAATTTGCTAAATTTATAAGATAATCATTTTTTTAGAAGTATATAGGTCCTAATTTATATATATATTAATAATTCAATATATAAAATAATAATATTACATATATAATTATGTATTCACTATAAATAAAATATATCATTGCACAACTAGTTATGAAACTATCTTAAATAAAAATAAATTACACTAATTAACTAATCATGTAGTGATTTTAAAATATGATTACGAAATTATTTGTCTATTCTTGAAATTTATGTCTCCTTCAACTATAAGTTTTTGTATAACATGTAATAGGTTCGGTGTTGTATTTTCGTGATGTAAAAGAAATTTTTCAAAGTAATTGTATTTACAATTGCATCATTGCATGAAACTAGCTCCATTTTAGTATTATCATTTTTAAACTATATATTATGATTACAATAATATTTTTGACATGTTATAATGATATTTTTTTTTCTAATTATAATTATCATATAATTAATACTTTATAAATTGATAATTCGATAATACAATAATTTTTGACGGTCCCAACATTATTAATTATATAGAGGTTTTAATGTATATAATTTTTATGTGTTTACTTATAAGCCTTATATTCTACAATAAAAAAAAAAATCTAATGTAAAATAATAAACAGGATACCCAGTTGACAAATCGACAAGAAATCTGAGATCATCGAGTGATACCCGCTTGCCGACGGTGAAAACTGGAATTAATTTATGAGGTTAGTAATTTTCTATGTAAAGCGTATAATTATTTCATATTTAGGCGATGTGGGATTATTTTAATACTAATAATAATAGGGTACTATAGAGAAATAGCCAAATTTAAATGTGTCTTTAGCAAAATAGCCAAATTTTGGTTAATATTGCAAACTAGCCAATTAACCACTTAAACAAATCTCAAATTACTATGTTGCCCTTATTTTTTTAATAAAATAAAATTTAAAAAACGCAGCCTATTAATTAACATTATTTAGTCAAATAATTTTTGCATTAATTGTATATATTCACATTAATTAACACTGTTATTAATATGGTAACCACCTAACCTAATAACCTATAACAATCGATTACCCTTAATTTATGATATAATTCAAATTTTAAATAAAAACATTGACCAAAACTTTCTCTTTCATCATCGATGATTCTCATTTTTGCATTAATTGTATATATTCACATTAATTAACATTACTATTATATGTATTAACACCCATAAAGCGTAATTATACAATAATAACAAAATTATTATGTCATTCACTGATATCAACTAAAAAATCACATTGTAGACTAATTTAACATTAAAAAATGATTCTTAAATAACTAAAAATATCAACAAATTAACGTAAATCAACAACGAATTAACGTAAATTAACAACGAATTAACGTAAATAAACAACGAATTAACGTAAATACGCAAACAAATCAACGTAAATTAACAACGAATCAACGTAAATTAACAATAAAAAATATTATTCATATTAAAATTTAAATACAATAATCAAATATTTTAAATACAAAAATAATCTATCTCTCTCCCGTAAGCCGAAGCTTCGCCGTCGACCGATGTGGCCTCGGTGTTTCCGAGCGAGTGCTCCGATGGATTAGCTCCTTCGCGCACGACGGTGGCAGCGGAAACTCATGAGCTCACAAGCTCAGAATACGACAGTGAGGGGTGCAGCGAGCGCATCGACGGTGCCGAAGTTTGCCGGGGTGCACAACTGTGGCGGGATGCGTCATACCTTTAGATATGAAGCTTCAGAAACCGACAAAAATGGCGGCTTAGCGTCACGGCGGAAGAGTCCTCGTCGGAGATGACGCAGTCGACGCGGACGAGGACGTTGTCCACCTGCGGGACGAGCGGGTGGAAGCGACGGGAGAAGAAACAGCACCGGCCCAGGGCCTTGACGTCGGCGATCTGGTTGAAGACGATGAGCATCAGCGAGTCTGGGAGGCGATCGAAGTGGTCGACCTCCTCGGCGGCGTCGGCCGGCTCCGGGTAAATGATGGTCGTAGGAAAAAGAAAGAGGGGAGAGAGAGTGAGATGGAAATGATTCAAAATTTAGAATTAAATTCCAAAATTTGTGCACAATTATTTACACCTTGATTTGTGCGGAAAATTAAATTTCCTTTTTAATTAATTACGAAAACTATAATTAAAATGATTAATTAAAGGGTATTATAGGGATGGAAAATGTAATTAAAATGCCACCTCATGTTAATTGGCTAGTTTACAAAATTAATCAAAATTTAGCTATTTTGCTAAACCTATGTTTCAATTTAGCTATTTGGTGCAATTTCTCGTAATAATAATATTACTTAGTCGCTTTATCTACTGTTTTATTGCTTATTTCTTTGGGATTTATACATGGGACAGTAGTTTTATTGGGCCAATGGGTCATACTACTACTAAAAAGCCCAAACATGAACATCCCTCGAAACCGAGTGTAACAATTAACAACTCCCTCATAATAAACCCACTTGTTTTAATAAGAAATAATTATAATAAATTAAATGTTTAATTAAACGTGGCAGTTAAGTGGCTTGCCACGTTTTTACACACTAACAACGTCACTCATTGGACAGAGTTTTGGTCTACCTCAATAAAATAATTACTTTAGCCGCCATAAATTTACTTTAGACCTTTGCTGGTCTAAAGGTCTAGTGACATTTGACGACGGGTTTATGATACGAGTAAATAATAAATTGATAACTTAAGTATATATGCTAAAATTATGTATATAAATGTACAAATAATAATAATTGATGATACAAATAATATATGGTAAAAATATATGTGTATATATATATATTTCTTGTAAGCCTTTCAATCTATTCCAAGTATGGGATCTTTGTGTGGTTACTTACCCATAAGCCTTGAACTCTAGAAAATAAAGTTGGTTTTGTTAGTTTTGTTTATATGCAAGAAAGAGAATGATATAAATATATAATGAGATTGACCAAAAAAAAACTCTACTCAAAAGTAGTGTATTATTGGAAATATGGCTTTATATAGTAATAATAGGAGGGATTAATGCAAGATGTAGCAAATTGAATTTATGACCTAAAAATGTAGGCCCAAATGACTAGAAGGAGAGGTGTCATTATCAAATGAGTGGGCCCAAACACCCATATTTGTAAGTTTCTTGTGAATGTTTTCACTTTCTTTCTAAAGTGTGTAGATTTTCATCATTTTATATCCTAATGTCTTCTAAGTTCTAACCAATTGGGAGTTTTTGACCAATATCTAATCTTTGGTAAATTTGCACTTTTCTTTGGAATGTCTCACTTCAAAGTGAGACTCTTTTTTATTATACTCATAAAAATAAATAAATAAATAATTGATCACACAATATTAATAATTAAGCTATAACTAATGTGCTGTAAATTCAAATTGAAACGTTGAACTTTCATTTTGACGAAGACAGATAATCTTACTCTTTCTTTTACAAAATATATATTTATATGTATTTGAAAAAACCTGATAAAATACTCGTAATCTTAATATATATTTTTTACAAATTATTTTTCATCAACTTAAAATATTTTTTTCGCACAATTTTAAAATATAAAATTGTAGAGCGATCTGTTTTCTTCAAAATGAAAGTGAAAATAATTCAATTTAAATTTAAAACGAGTTATTATGAAGAAAGCAAAATGTGAGTGATAAGATTTATTGATGCCTTTCTGTCTTCGGCTCTCAAAAAATTTTAAAAAAAAAAATACATGTGTATAAAATAAAAAATTGCCTCGCTATAAAAAATAAAATTTTCCCCTTCTATTTGCCACATGAATCTAACCTCGAGAGAATTAAAATTGTGAAAAAAGATATGCCTCTTTCGTATCAATTTTCTCCTTTCTTAAAGTTTATTGTGTCTCCAAAGTCACCAACAATTGATCATTTCTATTTTCTTCAATAAAAACTCATCTAAAAATCTGAACTAGGTGGGGTGTCTTTTATCACTTTTTCATGTGAAAGCATCATAGCTTCATGTATTATTTTCTCCGAGTTTATTACTAACATAGGATCTTATTCCATAAATAATTTTAAAAAAAAAAGTTCGAAATTATGGTTGAAATTGCAATTTCATTTGTAAAGTTCCAAACTTTGAAAACTTCCAAACTCAACTTCAAAACAATCATTCATTCAACTAAAATGTCCACTAATAAGATTTATAGGTTTTGGTCTACAAATGCAATTCATATATATAGTATAATATGGTCATCCAATATATAATGACAAAAACATTTGAACAAATTTGTTTTTATTTTGATTTTGTGGATTTTGTTCTAGACCTCTTTTAAGTACACATTGAGAAAACTTACCTTACATTACACACACATTTGACCAGCTTCAAAATTAAGCTTAGAATAAGAAGCAAAGTAACTTCAAGAGTGTGACTCTTTGCCCACATTGACCTACAACAATATAGAAAATAGTAATATATATATATACATATATATATATATATGTATATATATATATATATATATAATTTAGATGAGAAACTTGAGTTAAGATAGGATTAATTAGTGAAAATCTAGAAAGTAATAGTAATATACTAAAATTTTGGAAAAGCAATAGGTTCTTTCAATTCAGTATGAAATACCGTTTTACCGCACTTTAGTCTTGTTGAGCGTGCCTTTCCTTGATAGTATATCATGCTGAGCGTTATTGTTATTGTTCGGTCATGAGACCGTCTTCGAATGATATATATATATACATCTCCTCGATCGTATAGCTTTCCTCCATCATAAAAGGGTCTTCACCTTTGTGACACATTTTTCGGACTAAAAGCATCTTCCTTCTCACGTTCATCCTCAATCAGAATCATTTTGGGACGTCAAATTATGATTATTTTATCGCTTTAGTAAAATAAATATTTTCGGTCCAAATTGAAAGGCAACATTTCTTTCAACAATACTCTTAAAGAGGATAGGTATAGAAGAAAACAAACTCTAATACACAAGGCTGCAATTAGCAAATCTATCATTCACGTCATTTACAAAAGTAAAAAGGGCAGTAGTAGAATAAATTGAGAATTCCAACTTAAAAGTGCACATAAAAGAAAAAGAAGGCGTTAGTTAGGCTGGTAAAAGGTGAGAGATATCATAGAAGAAGAAGTCACCAATTAGCAATCTGGCCTCTTTTTACTTTTTTGCCCCTTAGATGTTTTAGGGTACATTTCTATAGTTATATAGTGGTACAATCGTATCTTAATGTTCGGGTCACTATTGGTGGTCTTTCTACTATGATTTTGCCTCTTCTTTTTATTAACGATGACATTTGTATAAAGAACGGTCGGTTTTATTAGTTCTCTGTTATTTTTTCTTCTTCTTTTGTTTGTAAATTCTTAAATTTTTATTTATATGATCAAGAGTCTCATTTAAAAAAGACATAACGTAATAAAAAACACAATACAACAAAATAAAATTGAAATACATCGATCAACCATTTGTGGAAGGAATATTCTAACTCGGATGCATAATTGTATTGTATTTTATTTTATTTTACTTGAGTTGTTATGTCATTTTATTTTACTAAATATTAATATAAGTTTGTGTGTATTTATATATTGAATTATTATATGGAATGATATTTTGGTTAAATAATAAAGAAGTGATATAATTGAAAGATACTAAGTAATTATAAGTGCGAAGAAAACAAGAGAAAGTTGAATATAAAAGTAATGTATTAGTTTGGTGTAAGAATTAAAATAGAAACGGAGATGGGGTAGTGTTTGATGTGACATGTATTGAGTTACGGGATTGACTTGGTCTAAGAAGTTACGATTTAGCAATGTGGCCTCATTTGACGATTTTGCCCCGTAGATATTTCGGCACATATTTCTTCTTCCTATCTGGCTTAATATATTAGCTTAACCACCGAAAAAACAGACTGTTATTATTCTCTTTTTTATTTTATTTTTGGATTTAATTATTTATTAATTAAAAAGCAGTTACATTTATTATTATTATTATTACTGTATAAATCAACTTCCTTCGAATGTCTCCTTCGTCTCTTCCATTTCCTCCTTCTCTTCAAGGTATGTCTTCTCTTCTCTCTTCCTCAGATTTTGGATTTCTTCTTCCAACTGAATCTTCTCTTCAATCTCTGCTTCTTCTTTCGAATTCATTAATGGAGGTTTTAGCGCAAATCTGTTTGTTCGATAACGAAGAGTTCGGTCTTTGCAAATTCGTGTCTTTTCGTAGCCCATTGGCCTGAATTCATGTGTTTGATGTGATGGGTCTTTGATTTGATGTGTGTACGGGTTTTTTGGTACCGTTTTTGCAGTTTTGATCGTTTGATATTTTGGGGGTTTCTGGCGATTTGGGTGAAGAGACATGCCTGGAATAGTTGTGGATGAAATAGTTGAGCACGGGTTTGCGGGCGAGGCGAACGGGACTCGCTCGCCTCCGAAGGAGAATGATGGCGTGAACGGGGACTCGGTGAATGATCGGCCGGCCGGCAAAGAGGTTGTGATCGACACGTCGATTGAGCAGCTTTACGAGAACGTGTGCGATATGCAGAGCTCCGACCGGTCTCCGTCGAGGCAAAGCTTAGGGTCCGAGGGCGAGGAATCGAGGATTGACTCGGAGTTGTGCCACCTCGTCGGAGGAGAGATGAGGGAGGTGGAGATCATGGAAGAGGAGGTGATGGGAAAGCCGTTCGATGATTCTCGTAGCGATTCTGGTTCGAAGAGGGGGAATTCGAAGAAAGGTTCGGTTTCGGTCGCTGAAATGTCGCCGAAGTCTAGCCCTAAGGGAAAGGCGACTCCCGAGAGGCCTCCGATTGGTCAACGGAACCAGAAGAAACAGAGCCCGGGAGGCAGTGGCAGTAAGAAGGTGAGGAACTCGCCGTTGGCGAAGGTGCAAAATGGGAACGAGAATCTGGCGGAGTCGGCGGCTGATAATCCGGATCTGGGCCCGTTCCTGCTAAAGCAAGCGAGGCAGCTCGTCTCCTCCGGCGATCATCTCCACAAGGCGCTCGATTTCGCCCAACGAGCCGCCAAATCATTTGAGGCAAGCTCGAAAGGGAAACCGAGCTTGGAACTCGTCATGTGCCTCCACGTGACAGCGGCGATTCACTGCAACTTATCCCAGTATGGCGAGGCTATCCCTTCTCTCGAGCGTTCGATTGCGGTTGCTGCGGCCGAGGAAGGCCTAGAACAAGATCAAGATCACGCCCTTGCCGAATTCGCTGGGCAAATGCAGTTGGGCGACACCTATGCGATGCTGGGTATGCTTGAGAACTCGATCGCGTGTTACACGGCTGGATTTGATATCCAGAAGCGAGTTTTGGGGGAAAATGACCCAAGAGTCGGCGAGACATGCCGTTACTTGGCCGAAGCTCATGTCCAAGCGCTTCAGTTTGATGAGGCTGAGAAGTTCTGCAAGTTGGCTCTCGACATTCACAGAGAAAACAGAACTCCGGCTTCTCTCGAAGAAGCGGCGGACCGGAGGCTCATGGGACTCATTTACGAGACGAAGGGAGATCACGAAGCCGCCCTTGAGCACCTTGTTTTGGCTAGCATGGCGATGGCGGCAAACGGTCAAGACGCAGATGTGGCGAACGTTGACAGCAGCATTGGAGATGCGTATTTGTCGTTGTGTCGTTTCGACGAAGCCATTTTCGCTTACCAAAAAGCTCTCACTGTTTTTAAAACCACAAAAGGAGAGAACCACCCCTCTGTTGGCTCAGTCTTCGTCCGTCTAGCCGAGCTGTACAACAAAACTGGGAAGCTTCGGGAATCAAAATCGTACTGCGAGAATGCCCTGCGAATTTACGAAAAGCCCGCTCCTGGGATCCCCGCAGAGGAGATAGCGAGCGGCTTGACTGACGTTTCCGCCATATATGAATCGATGAACGAGATCGAGCAGGCGTTGAAGCTCTTGGAAAAGGCGTTGAAGATCTATGACAACGCGCCAGGTCAGCAGAGCATGATCGCCGGTATCGAAGCCCAGATGGGAGTGATGCATTATATGTTGGGAAGCTATTCCGAGTCTTATGAATCGTTTAAGAACGCCATTACGAAGCTCCGAGCGAGTGGAGAGAAGAAGTCAGCCTTCTTCGGGATCGCTCTTAATCAGATGGGGCTTGCTTGCGTGCAGCGCTACTCCATCAACGAGGCTGCTGAGCTCTTCGAGGAGGCAAGGTTGGTTTTGGAGCAAGAGTATGGGTCGTATCACCCCGATACTCTAGGCGTGTATAGCAATCTTGCCGGCACATACGATGCCATTGGCAGGTAATGCCATAGCTTTCAAATTAATGCGGAAACGATATGAAATCGTGATTCTGACAAGACTAAGAATTTGTTTTGGAGATTAGAAAAATGTGTTAACAAAAATAGGGGGAAATATTATCCGAACAAGTATCTCAGGATGCCGATTACATCGACGTTGTTTCGATCCTTGACGGGATTCTTATTTGTAATTTTGGTGCTCAGGTTGGATGATGCGATAGAGCTCTTGGAATACGTGGTGGGCATGAGAGAGGAGAAGCTCGGGACGGCGAATCCCGACGTCGACGACGAGAAGAGAAGGCTGGCCGAGCTGCTCAAAGAAGCGGGCCGAGTCCGGAACCGGAAAGCCCACTCGCTCGAGACCCTCCTCGACACAAACGCCCCCAAAAATAACAACGGAATTAAGGTGTGACACATTTTGCAACAATTTTTTTGGACACAAAATTGCTTGTACCATACAACATGTTTCAAAGTGACAAAGAAAGAAATGTTTTGTATTGCTTGTATAATTTTTGAATTTCTTCCACTATTTGTATCTATTAAATATTCACAAGATTTTTTTTTAAAAAAGATTTGTGATTTATTCTCTTGATAGCTTGGAGATTTGGTTAGAGGATTATGTTGAGCTTTGAATTTATTTCAACAACTGCATTTAATTTATTAGCATTTTAATTGGTGGTTGTTGCTGTTGATTTATTTTGCCAGCTATATATTATTAATATATAAATTTAATTTAATTTAATTTAATTTAATTATTTGTGAATTAATCATTGAGATCCATGAAAGTGCAAATTAGTGGTGACCCATTTAAACAAAATAAAAAATTATTAGACATTCTGGTTAGCAGTTTCTGTCTGTTTTTTTTTGGGGGACATTCTTGGTTGTAATGTTTATTATTTCCATGAAATTATTATTTATTAGCACTAGGAAGAGCCAAAATAATATTCTCTTTAGTCAGTGTATTGCTACATTATATAAATAATTTATGGAATCTGAAATGAACAAATGAGAAAATCTTAAAAGTTATGGCCATCTCATTTTGTCCTTAGCTTTTGTGACCTGGTATCCGATGTTAAGAACTTTTACAATGAAGAAGAAAAAAAATTATATCTACGTCACTTAGAAATTATTTAAATTAATGGTCTTATTTTACGGGTATGTTAATGAATAAATTAGAAAAATTTAATTGTTAATGTCAATTTCTTCAGTTAAGAATTTATGGACATACCGGCTATAATAAGTACCGTTTGAAGGCAGGTAATAACGATTTTATCGTAAACCAAGAACCCCGTGGCGAAGTGATGAGTTTTACTTTTTTTTTTTGTTCCCGCTCAGACTCTACCAATCATCAGTATTTTTTAGATATACCAATAATACTTAATAAAATTATGGATATGTTATCGGGAGTACTCCGTTAGTAAAATATAAAACGACTTAGTGTATAATTGAAAACCGGTCACCACTCTTGAAATTCCGGCATGCCCAGGGCAAACTATCAGTCACACCTATCATGGTTTAATCACAAGTATCGCGACAAACAGGAAAACGACAACAACTTCCCTCAAATGCCGTTTTGCAACTCTTGAAAACTTGACATATCGACGACATGTCGTTCGATTTTCGCTATTTTAGAACCATGGTTTAATGTATTCTAATTTCTAACTACTATAGATATATGTAGAAACACAAAAGTTTATAAAAATATGACGAGAAAGACTGCTATTTTTTTTTTCCCTAAAGACTCGATATTTATAAAAATCAAGCGAAAAGGACCCAATCATTGGTTTCCTTCAAAATTTATTATATTTTTAATTTATATATAATGAGATTCTAATCTCGTTTGCTACATGCATTTTAAGTTTTTAACTACGTCCTCTCGATTTTTTTGATAAAAATATTCTATTACCATATTATTATTAACGGCAAGGTTCAACTTACCGATGTTACCGATAAACCGATTACCGTTTTCGACGGATTAATCGATAGCTTACCGATTAACCGACGGAAAACCTATAACACTGTAGCTTACCGATTACCGATACTTTTCGATGATTATCGACGGATTATCGATAGTTTTCGATACTTTTTGACAGAAAACTTATAAAATATTTTGATAATATCATACCACAAAACATATGTTAAATTATTAAGTGTATAATTATAATATTAATATTAGTTGAAGTGTATAATATTAAATGAATATACATATTAAGTGTATATGTATGTTAGGTGAAGTTAATATGTATGTTAAGTGTATAATATTATTTGAAGTGTGTAATATTAAGTTAAATTATTAAGTGAAAGTGTATGTGTATGTTAAGTTGTGTAATATAAGTTGAATAGCAAAAAGTCCCACATTGATAGATGACAAGAGTTTGGTGATGTTTATATACCAAATATTAGGGACAAGGGCTTGGGCCCTTTGGGTCATAGGATTTTGTGGATGGGGGAGGACTCACACAAATGTTACACCACCACACGCGCGCGCCGCCGCCGTCCGGACGTGACGTGACGGGGTGGGGTACAACCAGTAACTACCGAAAAGCCGCGCGCCGCCGCCGCCGTCCGGACGCGACGTGACGGGGTGGGGTGGGGTGCATTACAACCGGTAACTACCGAAAAACCGAATTTAAAAAATTAGTTGTATATTTTAACAAAAAATAAAAATAAATTTCCCTATTTAATTTTCATTATCTTCGTATTAAACTTAAAAAAATATATTATTAGTTTATGAATGAAGGCAAGGTCTTCTTCTTCTTGAAATTCGCTCGATAATCTGCAAACCCAACCTTAAGCCGCAAGTAAGCTACTCTTCTTCGAACCTTTCTCGTTTCTTTTTCAGGTGATTTCCAGTTCATCGCCTGATTTTTCGAATCGATTTCGATCCATACAACAATGATGATCAACGAAAATGATCTTTAATTCAGTATTCACTTGTTTTGCAGACCGAAACTAGGGTTTTGTTGGGTTTTTGTTTGTGGAGATTGAATAGAGCTCAGAATCACGAAATCGCAAGCTATTTTGCCCTAGGGGAATTTTAGCTTAGCAGACTAAAAGGTGCAGATTTCTAGGTGGGGTGGGGACGTGACGTGACGTGACGTGGCGAGGCGAGGCGAGGCGGGGTGAGGCGGGGTGAGGTGGGGTGGGGTGCTCTTGTGCAAATATAATTATCGGTTGGAAAAGGTTTTATCGAAAACCTCGAAAATCGTCGAAAAGTGTATAAAAACGATAAGCATTACAACCGGTAACTACCGAAAAGCCGACAAATCGACGATTATCGTCGATTATCGTCGAAAATTCGAACCTTGATTAACGGTTTTAAAAAATTAGTTGTATATTTTAACAAAAAATAAAAATAAAAGGGTAAAAAAATAAATTTCCCTATTTAATTTTCATTATCTTCGTATTAAACTTAAAAAAATATATTATTAGTTTATGAATGAAGGCAAGGTCTTCTTCTTCTTGAAATTCGCTCGATAATCTGCAAACCCAACCTTAAGCCGCAAGTAAGCTACTCTTCTTCGAACCTTTCTCGTTTCTTTTTCAAGTGATTTCCAGTTCATCGCCTGATTTTTCGAATCGATTTCGATCCATACAACAATGATGATCAACGAAAATGATCTTTAATTCAGTATTCACTTGTTTTGCAGACCGAAACTAGGGTTTTGTTGGGTTTTTGTTTGTGGAGATTGAATAGAGCTTAGAATCACGAAATCGCAAGCTATTTTGCCCTAGGGGAATTTTAGCTTAGCAGACTAAAAGGTGCAGATTTCTAGGTGGGGTGGGGACGTGACGTGACGTGACGTGGCGTGACGTGGCGAGGCGAGGCGAGGCGGGGTGAGGCGGGGTGAGGTGGGGTGGGGTGGGGTGCTCTTGTGCAAATATAATTATCGGTTGGAAAAGGTTTTATCGAAAACCTCGAAAATCGTCGAAAAGTGTATAAAAACGATAAGCATTACAACCGGTAACTACCGAAAAGCCGAAAAATCGACGATTATCGTCAATTATCGTCGAAAATTCGAACCTTGATTAACGGTTTTAAAAAATTAGTTGTATATTTTAACAAAAAATAAAAATAAAAGGGTAAAAAAATAAATTTCCCTATTTAATTTTCATTATCTTCGTATTAAACTTAAAAAAATATATTATTAGTTTATGAATGAAGGCAAGGTCTTCTTCTTCTTGAAATTCGCTCGATAATCTGCAAACCCAACCTTAAGCCGCAAGTAAGCTACTCTTCTTCGAACCTTTCTCGTTTCTTTTTCAGGTGATTTCCAGTTCATCGCTTGATTTTTCGAATCGATTTCGATCCATACAACAATGATGATCAACGAAAATGATCTTTAATTCAGTATTCACTTGTTTTGCAGACCGAAACTAGGGTTTTGTTGGGTTTTTGTTTGTGGAGATTGAATAGAGCTCAGAATCACGAAATCGCAAGCTATTTTGCCCTAGGGGAATTTTAGCTTAGCAGACTAAAAGGTGCAGATTTCTAGGTGGGGTGGGGACGTGACGTGACGTGACGTGACGTGACGTGACGTGACGTGACGTGACGTGACGTGACGTGACGTGACGTGGCGAGGCGATGCGAGGCGGGGTGAGGTGGGGTGGGGTGGGGTTCTCTTGTGCAAATATAATTATCGGTTGGAAAAGGTTTTATCGAAAACCTCGAAAATCGTCGAAAAGTGTATAAAAACGATAAGCATTACAACCGGTAACTACCGAAAAGCCGAAAAATCGACGATTATCGTCGAAAATTCGAACCTTGATTAACGGTTTTAAAAAATTAGTTGTATATTTTAACAAAAAATAAAAATAAAAGGGTAAAAAAATAATTTTCCTATTTAATTTTCATTATCTTCGTATTAAACTTAAAAAAATATATTATTAGTTTATGAATGAAGACAAGGTCTTCTTCTTCTTGAAATTCGCTCGATAATCTGCAAACCCAACCTTAAGCCGCAAGAAAGCTACTCTTCTTCGAACCTTTCTCGTTTCTTTTACAGGTGATTTCCAGTTCATTGCCTGATTTTTCGAATCGATTTCGATCCATACAACAATGATGATCAACGAAAATGATCTTTAATTCAGTATTCACTTGTTTTGCAGACCGAAACTAGGGTTTTGTTGGGTTTTTGTTTGTGGAGATTGAATAGAGCTCAGAATCACGAAATCGCAAGCTATTTTGCCCTAGGGGAATTTTAGCTTAGCAGACTAAAAGGTGCAGATTTCTAGGTGGGGTGGGGACGTGACGTGACGTGACGTGGCGAGGCGAGGCGAGGCGGGGTGAGGTGGGGTGGGGTGGGGTGGGGTGCTCTTGTGCAAATATAATTATCGGTTGGAAAAGGTTTTATCGAAAACCTCGAAAATCGTCGAAAAGTGTATAAAAACGATAAGCATTACAACCGGTAACTACCGAAAAGCCGAAAAATCGACGATTATCGTCGATTATCGTCGAAAATTCGAACCTTGATTAACGGTTTTAAAAAATTAGTTGTATATTTTAACAAAAAATAAAAATAAAAGGGTAAAAAAATAAATTTTCCTATTTAATTTTCATTATCTTCGTATTAAACTTAAAAAAATATATTATTAGTTTATGAATGAAGGCAAGGTCTTCTTCTTCTTGAAATTCGCTCGATAATCTGCAAACCCAACCTTAAGCCGCAAGTAAGCTACGCTTCTTCGAACCTTTCTCGTTTCTTTTCAGGTGATTTCCAGTTCATCGCCTGATTTTTCGAATCGATTTCGATCCATACAACAAAGATGATCAACGAAAATGATCTTTAATTCAGTATTCACTTGTTTTGCAGAACGAAACTAGGGTTTTGTTGGGTTTTTGTTTGTGGAGATTGAATAGAGCTCAGAATCACGAAATCGCAAGCTATTTTGCCCTAGGGGAATTTTAGCTTAGCAGACTAAAAGGTGCAGATTTCTAGGTGGGGTGGGGACGTGACGTGACGTGACGTGACGTGACGTGACGTGACGTGACGTGACGTGGCGAGGCTAGGCGAGGCGGGGTGAGGCGGGGTGAGGTGGGGTGGGGTGGGGTGGGGTGCTCTTGTGCAAATATAATTATCGGTTGGAAAAGGTTTTATCGAAAACCTCGAAAATCGTCGAAAAGTGTATAAAAACGATAAGCATTACAACCGGTAACTATCGAAAAGCCGAAAAATCGACGATTATCGTCGATTATCGTCGAAAATTCGAACCTTGATTAACGGTTTTAAAAAATTAGTTGTATATTTTAACAAAAAATAAAAATAAAAGGGTAAAAAAATAAATTTCCCTATTTAATTTTCATTATCTTCGTATTAAACTTAAAAAAATATATTATTAGTTTATGAATGAAGGCAAGGTCTTCTTCTTCTTGAAATTCGCTCGATAATCTGCAAACCCAACCTTAAGCCGCAAGTAAGCTAATCTTCTTCGAACCTTTCTCGTTTCTTTTTCAGGTGATTTCCAGTTCATCGCCTGATTTTTCGAATCGATTTCGATCCATACAACAATGATGATCAACGAAAATGATCTTTAATTCAGTATTCACTTGTTTTGCAGACCGAAACTAGGGTTTTGTTGGGTTTTTGTTTGTGGAGATTGAATAGAGCTCAGAATCACGAAATCGCAAGCTATTTTGCCCTAGGGGAATTTTAGCTTAGCAGACTAAAAGGTGCAGATTTCTAGGTGGGGTGGGGACGTGACGTGACGTGACGTGGCGTGACGTGGCGAGGCGAGGCGAGGCGGGGTGAGGTGGGGTGGGGTGGGGTTCTCTTGTGCAAATATAATTATCGGTTGGAAAAGGTTTTATCGAAAACCTCGAAAATCGTCGAAAAGTGTATAAAAACGATAAGCATTACAACCGGTAACTACCGAAAAGCCGAAAAATCGACGATTATCGTCGATTATCGTCGAAAATTCGAACCTTGATTAACGGTTTTAAAAAATTAGTTGTATATTTTAACAAAAAATAAAAATAAAAGGGTAAAAAAATAAATTTTCCTATTTAATTTTCATTATCTTCGTATTAAACTTAAAAAAATATTTTATTAGTTTATGAATGAAGGCAAGGTCTTCTTCTTCTTGAAATTCGCTCGATAATCTGCAAACCCAACCTTAAGCCGCAAGTAAGCTACTCTTCTTCGAACCTTTCTCGTTTCTTTTTCAGGTGAGAGCTCACATCGACGGGAAGGTTTGGCACCTCGATGTCGGCTCTTCGCCACCTGGGGCTGTAGTATGTTCCAAGGGTTGGGCTGTTTCCAGTTCATCGCCTGATTTTTCGAATCGATTTCGATCCATACAACAATGATGATCAACGAAAATGATCTTTAATTCAGTATTCACTTGTTTTTCAGACCGAAACTAGGGTTTTGTTGGGTTTTTGTTTGTGGAGATTGAATAGAGCTCAGAATCACGAAATCGCAAGCTATTTTGCCCTAGGGGAATTTTAGCTTAGCAGACTAAAAGGTGCAGATTTCTAGGCGGGGTGGGGACGTGATGTGACGTGACGTGACGTGACGTGGCGAGACGAGGCGAGGCGGGGTGAGGTGGGGTGGGGTGGGGTGCTCTTGTGCAAATATAATTATCGGTTGGAAAAGGTTTTATCGAAAACCTCGAAAATCGTCGAAAAGTGTATAAAAACGATAAGCATTACAACCGGTAACTACCGAAAAGCCGAAAAATCGACGATTATCGTCGATTATCGTCGAAAATTCAAACCTTGATTAACGGTTTTAAAAAATTAGTTGTATATTTTAACAAAAAATAAAAATAAAAGGGTAAAAAAATAAATTTCCCTATTTAATTTTCATTATCTTCGTATTAAACTTAAAAAAATATATTATTAGTTTATGAATGAAGGCAAGGTCTTCTTCTTCTTGAAATTCGCTCGATAATCTGCAAACCCAACCTTAAGCCGCAAGTAAGCTAATCTTCTTCGAACCTTTCTCGTTTCTTTTTCAGGTGATTTCCAGTTCATCGCCTTATTTTTCGAATCGATTTCGATCCATACAACAATGATGATCAACGAAAATGATCTTTAATTCAGTATTCACTTGTTTTGCAGACCGAAACTAGGGTTTTGTTGGGTTTTTGTTTGTGGAGATTAAATAGAGCTTAGAATCACGAAATCGCAAGCTATTTTGCCCTAGGGGAATTTTAGCTTAGCAGACTAAAAGGTGCAGATTTCTTGGTGGGGTGGGGACGTGACGTGACGTGACGTGGCGTGACGTGGCGAGGCGAGGCGAGGCGGGGCGGGGTGAGGCGGGGTGAGGTGGGGTGGGGTGGGGTGCTCTTGTGCAAATATAATTATCGGTTGGAAAAGGTTTTATCGAAAACCTCGAAAATCGTCGAAAAGTGTATAAAAACGATAAGCATTACAACCGGTAACTACCGAAAAGCCGAAAAATCGACGATTATCGTCGAAAATTCGAACCTTGATTAACGGTTTTAAAAAATTAGTTGTATATTTTAACAAAAAATAAAAATAAAAGGGTAAAAAAATAAATTTCCCTATTTAATTTTCATTATCTTCGTATTAAACTTAAAAAAATATATTATTAGTTTATGAATGAAGGCAAGGTCTTCTTCTTCTTGAAATTCGCTCGATAATCTGCAAACCCAACCTTAAGCCGCAAGTAAGCTAATCTTCTTCGAACCTTTCTCGTTTCTTTTTCAGGTGATTTCCAGTTCATCGCCTGATTTTTCGAATCGATTTCGATCCATACAACAATGATGATCAACGAAAATGATCTTTAATTCAGTATTCACTTGTTTTGCAGACCGAAACTAGGGTTTTGTTGGGTTTTTGTTTGTGGAGATTGAATAGAGCTCAGAATCACGAAATCGCAAGCTATTTTGCCCTAGGGGAATTTTAGCTTAGCAGACTAAAAGGTGCAGATTTCTAGGTGGGGTGGGGACGTGACGTGACGTGACGTGGCGTGACGTGGCGAGGCGAGGCGAGGCGGGGTGAGGTGGGGTGGGGTGGGGTTCTCTTGTGCAAATATAATTATCGGTTGGAAAAGGTTTTATCGAAAACCTCGAAAATCGTCGAAAAGTGTATAAAAACGATAAGCATTACAACCGGTAACTACCGAAAAGCCAAAAAATCGACGATTATCGTCGATTATCGTCGAAAATTCGAACCTTGATTAACGGTTTTAAAAAATTAGTTGTATATTTTAACAAAAAATAAAAATAAAAGGGTAAAAAAATAAATTTTCCTATTTAATTTTCAGTATCTTCGTATTAAACTTAAAAAAATATATTATTAGTTTATGAATGAAGGCAAGGTCTTCTTCTTCTTGAAATTCGCTCGATAATCTGCAAACCCAACCTTAAGCCGCAAGTAAGCTACTCTTCTTCGAACCTTTCTCGTTTCTTTTTCAGGTGATTTCCAGTTCATCGCCTGATTTTTCGAATCGATTTCGATCCATACAAAAATGATGATCAACGAAAATGATCTTTAATTCAGTATTCACTTGTTTTGCAGACCGAAACTAGGGTTTTGTTGGGTTTTTGTTTGTGGATATTGAATAGAGCTCAGAATCACGAAATCGCAAGCTATTTTGCCCTAGGGGAATTTTAGCTTAGCAGACTAAAAGGTGCAGATTTCTAGGTGGGGTGGGGACGTGATGTGACGTGACGTGACGTGACGTGACGTGGCGAGGCGAGGCGAGGCGGGGTGAGGCGGGGTGAGGTGGGGTGGGGTGGGGTGCTCTTGTGCAAATATAATTATCGGTTGAAAAAGGTTTTATCGAAAACCTCGAAAATCGTCGAAAAGTGTATAAAAACGATAAGCATTACAACCGGTAACTACCGAAAAGCCGAAAAATCGACGATTATCGTCAAAAATTCGAACCTTGATTAACGGTTTTAAAAAATTAGTTGTATATTTTAACAAAAAATAAAAATAAAAGGGTAAAAAAATAAATTTCCCTATTTAATTTTCATTATCTTCGTATTAAACTTAAAAAAATATATTATTAGTTTATGAATGAAGGCAAGGTTTTCTTCTTCTTGAAATTCGCTCGATAATCTGCAAACCCAACCTTAAGCCGCAAGTAAGCTAATCTTCTTCGAACCTTTCTCGTTTCTTTTTCAGGTGATTTCCAGTTCATCGCCTTATTTTTCGAATCGATTTCGATCCATACAACAATGATGATCAACGAAAATGATCTTTAATTCAGTATTCACTTGTTTTGCAGACCGAAACTAGGGTTTTGTTGGGTTTTTGTTTGTGGAGATTGAATAGAGCTTAGAATCACGAAATCGCAAGCTATTTTGCCCTAGGGGAATTTTAGCTTAGCAGACTAAAAGGTGCAGATTTCTAGGTGGGGTGGGGACGTGACGTGACGTGACGTGACGTGGCGTGACGTGGCGAGGCGAGGCGAGGCGGGGTGAGGCGGGGTGAGGTGGGGTGGGGTGGGGTGCTCTTGTGCAAATATAATTATCGGTTGGAAAAGGTTTTATCGAAAACCTCGAAAATCGTCGAAAAGTGTATAAAAACGATAAGCATTACAACCGGTAACTACCGAAAACCCGAAAAATCGACGATTATCGTCGATTATCGTCGAAAATTCGAACCTTGATTAACGGTTTTAAAAAATTAGTTGTATATTTTAACAAAAAATAAAAATAAAAGGGTAAAAAAATAAATTTTCCTATTTAATTTTCATTAACTTCGTATTAAACTTAAAAAAATATATTATTAGTTTATGAATGAAGGCAAGGTCTTCTTCTTCTTGAAATTCGCTCGATAATCTGCAAACCCAACCTTAAGCCGCAAGTAAGTTACTCTTCTTCGAACCTTTCTCGTTTCTTTTTCAGGTGATTTCCAGTTCATCGCCTGATTTTTCGAATCGATTTCGATCCATACAACAATGATGATCAACGAAAATGATCTTTAATTCAGTATTCACTTGTTTTGCAGACCGAAACTAGGGTTTTGTTGGGTTTTTGTTTGTGGAGATTGAATAGAGCTCAGAATCACGAAATCGCAAGCTATTTTGCCCTAGGGGAATTTTAGCTTAGCAGACTAAAAGGTGCAGATTTCTAGGTGGGGTGGGGACGTGACGTGACGTGACGTGACGTGATGTGACGTGACGTGACGTGACGTGACGTGACGTGACGTGACGTGACGTAGCGAGGCGAGGCGAGACGGAGTGAGGCGGGGTGAGGTGGGGTGGGGTGGGGTGCTCTTGTGCAAATATAATTATCGGTTGGAAAAGGTTTTATCGAAAACCTCGAAAATCGTCGAAAAGTGTATAAAAACGATAAGCATTACAACCGGTAACTACCGAAAAGCCGAAAAATCGACGATTATCGTCGAAAATTCGAACCTTGATTAACGGTTTTAAAAAATTAGTTGTTTATTTTAACAAAAAATAAAAATAAAAGGGTAAAAAAATAAATTTTCCTATTTAATTTTCATTATCTTCGTATTAAACTTAAAAAAATATATTATTAGTTTATGAATGAAGGCAAGGTCTTCTTCTTCTTGAAATTCGCTCGATAATCTGCAAACCCAACCTTAAGCCGCAAGTAAGCTAATCTTATTCAAACCTTTCTCGTTTCTTTTTCATGTGATTTCCAGTTCATCGCCTGATTTTTAGAATCGATTTCGATCCATACAAAAATGATGATCAACGAAAATGATATTTAATTCAGTATTCACTTGTTTTGCAGACCGAAACTAGGGTTTTGTTGGGTTTTTGTTTGTGGAGATTGAATAGAGCTCAGAATCACGAAATCGCAAGCTATTTTGCCCTAGGGGAATTTTAGCTTAGCAGACTAAAAGGTGCAGATTTCTAGGTTGGGTGGGGACGTGACGTGACGTGACGTGACGTGACGTGACGTGACGTGACGTGACGTGACGTGACGTGACGTGACGTGACGTGACGTGACGTGACGTGACGTGGCGAGGCGGGGCGAGGCGGGGTGAGGCGGGGTGAGGTGGGGTGGGGTGGGGTGCTCTTGTGCAAATATAATTATCGGTTGGAAAATGTTTTATCGAAAACCTCGAAAATCGTCGAAAAGTGTATAAAAACGATAAACATTACAACCGGTAACTACCGAAAAGCCGAAAAATCGACGATTATCGTCGATTATCGTCGAAAATTCGAACCTTGATTAACGGTTTTAAAAAATTAGTTGTATATTTTAACAAAAAATAAAAATAAAAGGGTAAAAAAATAAATTTCCCTATTTAATTTTCATTATCTTCGTATTAAACTTAAAAAAATATATTATTAGTTTATGAATGAAGGCAAGGTCTTCTTCTTCTTGAAATTCGCTCGATAATCTGCAAACCCAACCTTAAGCCGCAAGTAAGCTAATCTTCTTCGAACCTTATTACTTCTGGGCAATGACTCGATGCCTATATGCAAGCTTTCTTTTGTTAGCATCGTCAAAAGGAGGACGAAAACCATCTTGGCTGAAATCATAGACGGAAAGGTCTCGCTCGTCATCGAACTCATGCAATGAACTAAGAAACGGTTCGTTGAAGTTTTCAATCTACAGAAGAAAAAGAAAACAAAAAACCTTTGTAAGCATATCGTAGATTCAGGAAAATGAAAGACCAAGCTTCGTACCATAAGGCATAAGCTTACTTCCTCGTAGAAGAACGAATCGTCGCACAAATCCAGAATGTACTTCTCCCACATCTTTCCAATTTCAACGCCTTCTCGTACGTTCTTCGAGCCACTGAAAGAGTCGGCGTATGTTCCGTTCAACAGCGACTTGAGGAGTATAAGTGTCTCGTCCATGTCCCATACGTAAACGTTTATTTTCGTGTCTGCGGATGTTTCAGCAAAGCCCTTTGTTCCCTGGTCCTTAATGCTTGAACTCTCACCCATAACTTGTCAACTGCATTACCGATCATGATCATAAGCTATCATTCATTCATTCTCTAGCCCATTCAAATAGACTGTTTTACACAAAGTATCTGATCGGGATGATCGTTTTTAAGCTTAATAACATGTACTTGGAGTGCTAATATCACATTGGCGTGTTTAAAAGTCTTTTAGTAGTATAGGGAAAATGGAGCGGCCGGCGTATACCAAAGCTTTCAACCACGCGAACTTCATACCCCAAGGCTACAATACATAATCAGGTTAAAATTGTGTTCTGTTCACCTTTTATAATTGGGGGCCCCAAAATCAGTCTTCGGCTAGGCCCCCGACGAACTTAGGGCCGGCCTTGATTTTATTTGTATTACTCGTTATTTTCTTAAATTAAAAATTCGTGTGAATTAGCACGTTGCATATGAAGGACTTTTTATTATTATTTCGTGACTTACATGCATTATTTGTTTTTTTTTAATTGTAATTTATATTTTAATTACTTCAAAATTTAACGGAAAAAAATATGCATCTAAATAAAAATAGGAGAGTAAGTATGAATATGCATCTTTTATAAGTTCCAAATTCGATTTAATCGAATTCTTTTGATTTGTTATGTGTACAAAAATTGACTTAGAGACTGAATATTGTACATCTCGATGTCTACGTCACATTATCATTTAAATGTTTAACACATTGATTTACGGAATTAATGAAACCCAATATTCTTGAAAAATATTCCCTTACCATTTTATTGTTTAGAAAACTCACAAAATGTCCAAAATATACCTAAAATTTAAGAGAAATGCCCACATTTCATAAAATCAATTTATGCCTACTAATAAACTGTTTTGGACCATATTAACCCTAATAATAATTCTAAGTTTTAATTTTCGTATAATATTATTAATTTTGAAATTATTTGATCCTATAATTATGATTGAAAATTTCAACTTATAAATTAGGATATGTACTTTAAACAATCTTCATTATCTGTGTATCAATTAATTATACATTCCCAAAATTGTTACTAATTACTAAGTTGTAAATATAGTTACAAATTTGTAAATAATAAATAAAATTATTGAAAATATAATATATGAGAAACCTATAAATAGATGAGAAAACTATAACAACGAAAGTGTAAATAAAATTACTAAATCGTAAATATAGTTACATTTCGTAAATCATAAATAAAATTACTCAAAACATAGTTACTGTAAATAAAAGTAATAAATCGTAAGTATAGTTACTAATTTGTAAATCGTAAATAAAATACAGAATCATAATATAATTTCGTAAATATAGATACGTAAACACAATAGGATCGATTTTTAATTGATTTTGAAAAGTTCGATTAACAAATAAAGACGATATTTAGCTATTTTAAGGAAATAAACGATATTATGTATTTACAAATTTTTAATGAAATAAATTTGTTTTAATAGTGATTAATACAATGAAAATATTGGAATATAATTAAGGGATTTTTAAAATCAATCAGTTATGTATTTACGTACTTTTAAGGAAAAAATATCGATCATAATTTTATTTTAAGTGTAATATAATTGGTAGAATTTTTTGAAATTTTGTTTTTAAAATTAAATCGTTTTAATACTGAATATATGTAAATTTTTGAATTTAATTATAGGATTTTTAAAAATCAATAAGTTACTTAAAATCAATCAATTTACTACATAAAAGGAAATTTATTGTTTTTTTATTTTAATCTAAATAACGAAATTAAGATTTAACATGGCTAAAAGTTAAACATAATATAAAAATTAAAAGTGTATAGTAGTCCATATATCAATTTGTTAGTAGTTATAATTACTATAATTAGAAATGATTTTTTTTTTTTTTTTTACCGCAATCTTACCTTAATCTTACAACAGACTGAATATTTTTTTTCTTAAGTTTCAAAGAATGCACGCTTTAAGACTTACTCAGAACTTAGTGCAATGCAATGTCCTGCTGTAATATTTAAATATATAAATAAATTTTCGAACTAGGATTATCTGTATTGCCATGAACATTATTATACAAATAATATAAAGACATTGATCTTTAAATTATTTTGGATTGTAATAAAGATTTTAGTTTATTTATTATTTATTTATTAATGTGATTATTTTATCAAACGAGATCTGACAGGTTGTGGCTAAAGAAAAGATGCTTCATATCTTGATTAAATTACAAGACCACATAAATTTATATAGATTTCCCCATATTTAAAATAAGTTTAAAACCCAATTTTGCATTTGGATGGAATATATTAGATACACACTTATTATTTTTGTATTATCTTAAAATAAGATTATACAGTCATACAATTTTACATTCATACGCTGTTTTCTTTGCTGTTTTTTTTTTGTGGCAATTGATAACTAATTGTCAAAGTAACCAAGTAAGCTTGGCCTAGTGATAATTTCACTACACCTTTATTCAAGAGGTCATGGGTTTAAACCCTTTCAAGGAACTCAAATGAGTGTCCTTTTTACATATTTGTAAACTTTATCAAAGTGTCACCTGTTCTGACACTGAATATATCTAGTATGCGAGATGCATTGTAACTTTGGCCGATTGCGCCACTCCATTAAAAAAGAATAATAAATAAATAAATAATTGTCAAAGTTAATAGTAAATAAATAAAGTGGTAGTAGGTTCTTTCTCCTTTTATGACCTTGATTTACCAAGTCTTATTTTGAAATTTAGCCTCTTTAGACTTGAAAGTCTTAGTTGGAAAGTGACACGACCTAATCTAAATCATATAATTATAAAATTCTTTTTATATTAAGGTTAGAGTAGTTTTGATATTGTTTACTTTAATTAACACGTTAAATTTTTTCACAATATCCTTTTGGGTCTCTCTTAGTTGACCTATACTTATTTTAGACATTTGCAAATAAGATTATCGAACTCATTCGTTTGTAGTAGATAAGTCCCTCATCGTGATTTTTGACGGCATAAGTCATTCATTAAATATTAAATTGAGGGATTTATCTACTACAAACATTCACTTATTTCGTTTAAAATTTGTGTTTGAGAAATTTGTCAGAAAATATTTTTATTTTGGATATTGGCGGCATAAATGCCAAAAATATTTGAAAAACCAACATTAAATACCCGTTTTTTGTTTTGGTCGGAAAAAATACTAAAACTTTTCTCTAACGTATAAACTAGTTACCAAAAAAAAAAAACCCCCCAAAAAAATACATATCTTATACATGGAGAAAAATATTAATATAATATCCGGATAAAACAAAGAATGAGTAAACATCGATTTTTAAACTTTTTTGATATTCGTGCAGCAAATCACTCTTCTTATCTCATTTATAAAAGACCCAGCTCTTAAAGACCCTGTTTGTCGTTTCTGGAAGGCCCATCTTCTAGTGTACCATGTTCAAGTTCAAAACGGCCAATCTATATCTTCCCTCGTAAATGGGCCCACTGAGCCCAAATACTCTTACCGAATAGGCCCATCAAAAGCCAAAGAGGCAATCGTACAAGCAGGCAGTGCAAAGCACAACAACCCAAAATCGTGTTGATAGGGACATAAATGCTAAAAGCTTTTGAAAAATCAACGTTAAATACCCTTTTTTCAATATTTTTCTCTTACATATAAGACAAGTATCTTTTACGGACATTTTCTTTTAAAATTAAACAAAAAGTAAGTATTCAGTGGTGTTTTTGCTAACGCTTTTAGTATTTATGCCGCGAATAACTCTTTTTATTTCATTTGTAAAGGCCCGTATTTGTTGTTTCTAATAAATGGGCCTAGTGACCCATGTTTAAAGGCCCATGAAAAGCCCAGAAGCATCATCGAGGGTATAAGACAGTGACAAATCAATGACGACGAACGAGCACAACTACCAAAAACTGAGCCATCATTATCAGCTTCTACACAGTGAAGAAAGAAAACCAATCTCCGACTCTTTCTCCACCACGAGCTGAGCCGCCGCGTCCATGGCCACAGAGTCGCCTCCTCCGCCGCCGGACGACAGTCAGCAGAAGCAAGGTGCGTTTCTTCTCTGAACTCAATTGCGATTCCTTTTTTGATCGGAGTATCCGCCGGAGACCGTAGGAGAGGTGGCTGCGGTTGATGACTCCGGCGAAGCAGTGATTGCGATGTTGTCGGTCGTGAATTCAGAGCGTTAAGGAATTCTCCCAATCTTCGATTCTAATTCGGTTCTTTGCTTGTTTGATATGTAATTAAAAAAACAAAACCCACTAATTCGTAAGATTATACATTAACCAACCCGATACTTTGTAAGATTAAGTCGTGTTTCTTAGCCTTTTGTTAGTGAAGCTACTTGATTTTACAACTATATATATATATGTATATAATAATCAAGGTTTGAACATTGATGTATACTGTAGGTATACATGTACCTTTCGTGTAGATGCGTGATAAGTAGAGTACTCTAGTGTTGAGCTAAGAATTCTTACTTAACAAGTATTTATCAAATCGCTATCACTCTCTTTATAATCTCGCTTTGTAATAATGATTTTAAAGTCTTGATTGAATATTAAGGCAGTAATCTCTTTATAATCTCGTAATGACTCGAAGGACCTGCTTAAGGATTAAAGTGGTTGACGTTTCGTTCCGAAATTACCTATTGCATGTGTTGCTATTGAAACTATAGTTGAAAACGTTCTGCTTATACGCCCACAGGTGTTGCACAACCCGCTACTGGAATCCAACAACATGTCCAGGCAGAGGTTCCGAACAAGATTTCCCCAACGTCTGTGTTTGTGAACTCGGAACCGATGAGAGAAGATCAGGTACAGAATGCAGTGAATTTCCTCTCTCACCCGAAAGTCAAGGGCTCGCCTGTGATGTATAGACGATCCTTCCTTGAGAAGAAGGGTCTCACGAGGGAAGAGATCGATGAAGCCTTTCGGCGCGTGCCAGTAAGCAAGAATTTCAAATAATTTATCATTCAATTTGTTAAGTTTCTTGTTGATCATCCTCAATTATCCTTTTTTTTTGTGGTGTAAAAATTGCAGGATCCACCTGAAGGTGTACAGACAACTAGTGTGAATCAAGGTAACTTATTCATAGAGTAATTGGCCAAATGCCCCCCTGAACTTTGCTCGTTGGTGCACTTTGCCCTTTGAATTTTAGTATTCGTAAATATCCCCTAAACTTTCAAGAAGTAGCAAATTGCCAGAGTCGTGTCCAAAAGTGAAAAAAAAATATATTAAATTGTGTTTGTACGTAACGCATGACTTGTTTGAGGGTATTTTTTTCAATTTTATGGGATCTTTATCATAACAGCTATTGAGTACCTAGACTCATTGAATGTGTCACAAAGTTTCATAATCTTGTATGAAGATATTGTTAGGTAATTAATTTACAAAAGTACATTCAAGTAAATCATGTGTGACGCACAAGAAAGCGTATTCCGTCATGTTTTAATATGTAAGAATTGCTGCGAAAAAACTAAAGCTCAAGAAGAAAAAGAATCAAGATAAAAAGTACAGGGGGTATTATTATTTCCAATTACGCGTATCGATATGGAATTTAGTGATAACAATTCGCATTTATTTATTAGTTTTAATTTACTCATGAGAACATTTTTATCTTGCTTTCTCACAGCAAATGGACAGACAACAATACAGCAACAATACCCTCAGCCTGTAGCTGCTCCTTCCAATGCCATTGTTCCTGTGGCTTCCATGTCACGTTATCGGTTTCACTGGTCTTATGCGATTTATGCTGTGGGATTGTTGGCGGCTTCAGGGATTGGCTCGGCATTACTCCTTAAGGTATCCGCAATCACACTCTTTCCTATAATCTCATGAGTAGTGACGTGTAATTGGACCGGGATATACATTCCTTCGTGTACTAGGGCTATATTACATTTCAATGCTTTATATTAACCTAACAGGGGTGCAACTGGTAAATACGATGTGGTATTTTTACTGCCGAAAGACAAATTACCCCATTTTAGGACTGATTATTCGGTATTTAGTAGTGGACGTATAGTTTTTTTTTTTTTTTTTGATATAACGCAGGTATATTTTACTCGACCATAACATCTTCATTTTAATTTTGATCGACTAATTCAAGACTTCTACTTTCTCTTTTGTAGAAAACTATTATTCCTAGATTGAAGTCGTGGATATGCAAGGTTGTCCGAGACGAAGAAGAAATCTCGGAGGACAAGAAAACAGATTCCAAACCGAGTTTGGCAGAGGAAGCGGCGGCTGCTGCAAAAGCAGCTGCAGCTGCAGCAACTGATGCGGCCCTGGCAACCAACGAAATAATGAAATCCAAGCAAGAAGGTGGACCAAATATACCATGAGATTCATAATAAATTTATTAATTTTTTACTTGTCCTTTTTACCCTCCTTATTTCCCGCTTGTTTTAGAGAGGATGTTCTATGGGGAGCTTATGAATGTGTTGAATGCTCAAGTCCGAGAAATCAAGTCGATGAGCTATGCTGTCCGGAAATTGGAAGGTAAACACCTTGATGTAATCAGTATTTTGCCCATGAAAAATGATATTTGTGTAGTGTTATTTTGATCTCTGGTTCTTGAATTTACCTTATATTTCGTAATGTTTCTTCAGTAGTAGAAGCTTATTACTACGTGGTTTTTGTTTATTTACTGAAGAGTTAAAAAAATTTGGTGTCATGAGAGCTTAAACATTCCACTTAAGATAAAACCAAAATTTTCTGAAGAAACTGGCATATTCGGTTGTTCCGAAATCTACCGACAATAAACATATCACGGTTCCATCACTAAGTCAACACCCAATCAATACCTTGTTGATTTTTTAACATGTTTTTATTTATATTTTTGTTATATAGATTTGACCTATTAATAAGAAGATTTCATCTAATTTTCAGGTGACGCAAATGCCCTAAGGGGAGGTTCACAGTATGATCTAGAGGATCAAATACTCAATGAAATGAATACAAAGGTATATTGGGCATAACCTAGAACTTCAATATATACAATGCAGTCACAACATTCCGAGACCGAAGCGAAACAGAAAATCTACCAAAACATTAGACTCCCAGACACTATATAGACTATACTAAATAACACAAAACCCCTTTTCTTTGATAGCAAGGCAACCACTCTCCACAATATGCCTTGATAGGTTCTTTACAAAAAAAACATAACATCACACATCCTAATGGGAGCTAACTACTTATACACGATTCCAGAATCCTGTCGTAATTCATAACCACAAAAATACCTAGAACACCCTTCATGTAACATAAAGGCGAATGAGGACATAAAAGATTGTTAATTCCCGATGTACCTTGCTTCTACATCTATACACGTGGGTAAGGGTCTAAAACCTTTCTTCCATGTTCAATTTTTGTCTTCTTACTGGATTGGCAATGTTTTACAGAGAACGCAAGTTAACGGAAAGGCATATTATGATTCACGCTCAGGTTATTTTTCTCATTATATATGCTTTCCTCTATATAGAATCAGGGTATTTTCTTCTCCTATAGCAACATGATATCGCGCTTACGATTTCAATTTCCTCGCAGTTAGATCGGCCTCACCTCCTGTAAATAATGAAGTAACCATGGCACCTCACCCGAAATCTTTTATGGATGTAAGTATTCTAGATCTTTTTATTACCTCAAATTATCTTGAAATTAGGGTTTATTTCAATTCTGAAATTAATTTAATTTCTCCGCTTTGGTGACGTAGATAATGGCCATGGTTCAGAGGGGTGAGAAACCTTCCAACGTCAGGGTTAGTGACTAACCTATTGATAATTCTGTAGAATTTAGGTTTTTCTAACTTAATGCTAAAGTGCGCTTAAGAAAAGTAATCCTAAGACTATGCTATATATATATATATAAGGAATTTTCTTCTTTATTTCTCCTATTTCTAGTATTTACGAAAAAGTACCCTCTATTTCAAGAAATAGTCAAAACATACACTCTATAAGTGTAGTTTGATGACAATACTACCATGTACTATCTATATAATTTTTAACTAACTTTATAAAATTTTAAAATCCTAAATTTGAAGATTGGTAATATTTTGGCTTTTTGAAATTAGATATGTTTTTGTCAAAAACGAATTATATGGTATATAAAGCAAAAAATGGGTTTTTGAAAATTCAAATGATGGGAGGGTATAAAAACGAAACTCAAGTACAGTTCGAGAGTATTTCTTAGCTTTTTTAAATAGAGGGTATATCTATATGTAAATGGTATATAAAAAGCACTATTTGAATTAACACGACTTGGAGTTTCTTGACTTAAACGCAAGAACTCAGTTTTCTCTTTAATGATTAAGTCGCGTATTTGGTATTTACAGCTCAATCATCTGAACTAATACATGATTACAGGCTATACATAGGACGTATCTAATATCAGTTAATCATACTAACCGGAGTTAACAACTTGCGCATAACCTAATCGCCACACCTAAATTGTAACGAACATAAACAAATCAGAATATCCCGGTATTAAATAGACAAATATTCTAGCATGAAGCTGTTTTTTTGAATTCTGGACTCATTCACAGGAGATTGATGATGCGCCTCCAAATCCTAATCAGCAATTTTCGAACCCTCGGTTAGCACCTAGAGCAAAGGTAGGGTTCTCGACTTCTTCCTTATTTTTTTTACTGAAGGAAAAACAAATCTCAATAATTTAGAATTGAATTGTTTAATCTCTTGTATAGCCTTGGGATATCAACCAGGCCCAAAATTACTCAAGCTCGGTACTTCAGTCCCAAACAAGGAACGAAAACTTCTACTCCAATGGGCAAGACAACCGGCGCAATTACTCCACTAGTGGAGATGATCTTGCGATCCCCGATACTCAATTACGATACGAGCGTAAGGTGGATACCCAAATCAACGAGCAGCCACTCAAAGACGAGCCTAAGGTGAGTGCCTGAACCAACGAGCAGCCATTCAAACCCGGGTTTCGGAAAATAAAAAACCGGAGTTGTTTTTCAAAATCTTAAAACCTGGAGTTCTGAATCCGGGTTTTATGATCAAAACTCAGTGATAAATCTCTGATCCAGTTTTCAATCTGGGTTTTCGGTTTAAGCCCGAATTTTTCCTGATAAAATAAAAATGTTTTCAACACTAAATTTTCATTGAACTTAAATCATCAAGTTGCAAAAACCTTAAAAAAATATGAAAAGCAAACCCTATATAACAAAGAAATATATCCTTGAAATATTTAAAAGTGTTGAAATATGAAGAAGCTAAGTTGGGTGGCCAAATGAACGAACGAGCAGGCATTAAAGCGAACGTGGGTGCCACCAGTCGCACCACCATTGGCGATGCCTGAGGCCGCAGAGGCGATTCGACGGCCGAAATCATCAGCGAGGGAGCCGGAAGATCTGGACCGGATCATAGCTGAGGGTGGGAGTCCCGCGAAGGAACCGGGATCCAATGGTGCAGTTGAGGTCACTCCTGAGAACCCAGTGTTCAGCTCGAGCGAGATTCAAGAAGCAAAGGACGAGATCTATGGCTGATCTAGCTAGTGACCCTGCGCTTGATCCGAGGTATACTCTATGCAAAAACAAATTTATCGTACGGCCCAAGCTCGATTCTCGAAACGGAACCGCCCCCGTTACTGACAGACACGTGGATTTTGATTTCCATGCCGATTAGGTTTATTTGAGTGTGCCGATTAGGTTTTCTATGTATTTGTATCCAAGTCCGAAGCACTGTTTTTTAATTTTTGGAGGACTTATATAGCAAATAATAAATAGAAAATAAGCTTTCTCAGGCATATACTGTCAAAATAGCACTACACTTTTCTTTATCAGTATAGATTTCTCTGAATTTTGTGGCTGCAAGAATGGTTTTTTTTTTTGTTGGGTGAACCGAATATTCGAAAATCGAAATCTCCAAATAATATGAATGGGATAGGCTACATACATAGTATATATATTTATTAGTATTAATCAATATAATATAATTTCAACACGTAATTATTATATACTATATAGTAGTAATTATTGAGTAGAAGCTTGTACGATTATTATTATATACTATAGATTAGAGATAAATTTATCGTTCAGTACAAAATTTGAAACTAAAGAGTAGACTAGCAAAAAGGGATCCGTTTTATTCTTAAAAAGTCGAATATCACAACCGAATGAAATGGCTATTCGGTATTTATTCCGTGATCTATTCAAGTTTTTATTTAAAATTAAGAACACTTTTTTTGTTTACACTTAAATTTTTTTGCAATAATAGTGTAATACACTAATACTACAGAACTTTATTAAAAAAAAAAAAAAAAAGCTCTTTATGTGACACCACTCAAATGGCCATAATTTCCAATACATTATACAAAACTAATATCTGTCTGTGCACTTTGACCTATTAATGATTTTTTCACCTCTTTTTGAAAATGTTTTTTTTTTTTTTTGGGTTTATAATACTATACTTTAATTGAATAATTCACTGACGCACAATCCATGGCTCATCTTACCTTCCTTCTTTTTTTTTTTTTTTATTATTATTATTATTATTATTATTATTATTATTTATAAAATAAGATTTTATTGGCAAGTTGTGACATGCATTTTCTTATTATTTTAACTATACTATTTTAGTGGTTTTTCATTGATAAGTGTCGATAATCCTCGATAATTATCGGTAACGATAAGCTACTGTTTCAGTAGTTTTCCATTGATAATCCTCAATAAGTGTCGATAGCGATAAACTACTGTTTAGTAGCTTTCCATCGATAATCTTTGAAAACGGCAACCGATTTATTGGAAAAAATGACATCTTGAACCTCGGTATTACATATGTTCTTTTGAAATATACATTTATCTAAATTTTTGGTCGTAAAAATGGATTTTCTTATGCCGTTTGTTGTTACATTGAATATATTTGGTAGTTTCGCGATCGTGCATTATATCCAAAAAAATAAAAAGTAAAATTAAAAATGAAGAATGGGTTTTCTTGGGTGAACCGAGTTCTTGAAAGCTTCGAATAGTATGAATGAAATAGGCTACATGTTATATATTTATTACCATTAATCAATATAATAAAATTTCATAATTATCAAAAAAATAATAAAAACTGACTTATTATATATTATATACGAAGAGACTAGAGATCAACTTATCGTTCAATACAAAATTTGAAACTAAAGAGAGACTGCCAAAATGGGATCGGTTTTATTCTTAAAAAGTCAAATATCAGAATCGTTATCGATATTTATTCTGCGTTCTATTAGACTTTTTATTTAAACTTTAGTATGCGTTTTTTTTCTTTTTCCCACTCTTAAATTTTTACTATAACAGTGCAATACTACACAACTTTATATATATATATATATGAATAATAGCGGCAAAAGTGGCCAAAGTTAAGCCAAGTGTGCAAATAAGTGGCCAAACTGATTTAATATCGGCATAAGTAGCCAAAGTTTACCAAACCGTGGACAGTACAAATTCCATCCATTTCAAGTCAACGCCGTTTGCCACGTCATTTCCACAAGTGTTGAGTTTTGGCCACTTATTTGCACACTCGGCCTAACTTTAGCCACTTTTGCCGCTATTATCCCTTATTTTTTTACGTTCCAAAGTATTTTTTAGGGTTTATCTAGATTTTTTTTCGTTATTTTTTTTAATTTTTCTTAAGATGTGACTAAAGCTTGATTCTCGAAATAACTGATTCCGTTTTTTATATTTAGAACGCTGAATATCACTCTCAATTTTGAAAACATTAATATGTGTTATCGGTTTCACATGTAATTTACGATCATAGGATTTTACATAAAACCTCTATATATTTAATTGTTAGGGACCATTAGATTTTTTAAAGGAATTGGTACGAAATACCCATTTAGCCACACGTTTTTTTTATTCAAATTACTCATTGTGTATTTTAAAATGTACTAAAATAGGTATGTTTTAAAAAGTTTGTACAAAATAAAAATTTTGTTAATAATGTTGGCCTAACATTGTTAGTTAGAGCCGAGACTAAAATCGAGACTTTTTTATATTATTTTTATTAAGATTATTAATTTTATGAAATTTTATTGTACCATGTTAGAAAATTTTATTGTATTTAACGAAATTTCATAAAATTAATAATCTTAGTAAAATAATGTAAAAAGGTCTCGATTTTAGTCTCCGCTCTAACTAAAAATGTTAGGCCAACATTATTAACGAAATTTTTATTTTGTACAAACTTATTAAAACATACATATTTTAGTACATTGTAATACACACAATGAGTAATTAAAAAAAAAAAACTTGTGGCTAAATGGGTATTTCGTACCAATTCCTTTAAAATAATCTAATGGTCCCTAACAATTAAGTATATAGAGGTTTTATGTCAAATCCTATGATCGTAAATTACATGTGAAATCGATAACACATTTTAATGTTTTCAAAATTGAGAATGATATTCAGCGTTCTAAATTTAAGAAACGGAATCAGTTCTTTCGGAAATCAAGTTTTAGTCAAATCTTAAGAAAAGGAAAAAAAAAAAAAAATCTAGATAAACGCTAAAAAATACTTTGGAACGTAAAAAAATAAGGGATAATAGCGGCAAAAGTGGCTAAAGTTAGGCCGCGTGTGCAAATAAGTGGCCAAAGCTCAACACTTGTGGAAATGACGTGGCAAACGGCGTTGACTTAAAATGGATGGAATTTGTACTGTCCACGATTTGGTAAACTTTCGCTACTTATGCCGATATTAAATCAGTTTGGCTATTTATTTGCACACTTGGCCTAATTTTGACCACTTTTGCCGCTATTATCCCTATATATATATAGGCTCTTATGTGACACCACTCAAATGGCCATAATTTCCAATACATTATACAAAACTAATATCTGTGTGCACTTTGACCCATTAATAATTTTTTCACCTCTTTTTGAATATACTTTTTTTTTGGGTTTATAATACTATACTTTAATTGAATAATTCACTGACGCACCATGGTCCAAGGGTCGTCTCACCTTTTTTTTTTTTTTTTTTTATATATATTATAAAATAAGATTTTAGTGGCAAGTTATGACATGCATTTTCTTATTATTATATTTATTACGGATAAGCATTTTCTTGGTATATTTTTATTCATATTCGTCCAACATAACGTAATGGGGGATCAAATTATGAGATACCTTAAATTAATAAAATCCAAAGTGACTGACGTTCTTGAGTAAAGCTTTAAAATTTATTTATTCTGAGTAGTGCTGTTGAGGCCCGGCTTTCGCCACGGCAGCCGCTAGCGCGGTGCAACGGTTTCAAGGAAGGACTATATTCTTAAGTAATGACCAGAGACCTTGTTTGCCGTTTTAACTGAATCATTCGGCTTTTCGAGTCTTCGCTAACAACGCCTTCGGTCTTTGTTATCGGTTTTTTTGAATTTTCTATAAATGTGTATCAATACTTTAAGAGTCACACCGGAATTTATGATCATGATTCATGTATTAATATGAAAAGATCTTGTACTCACATACATACCATGAATCGTAGTGGACAATAATCAATAAACGACAAGATATGTGAAGACACTATTATTTGTGGTGTGGCCCTCTCGCTTTAACGAAGAAATGCAATTCCCACGTCAAATCTGTAAAAGACTGTCATGGCGAAAATAATGCGCCATTGTGTTTCACGTGTTCATGAAAATCATGATTGAACAATGAGATAGATAATACAGAAAATATTGCATTATAGATGTATCATGTATGTGTGTAAAATGATTGAGGATATTCAAATAATAAGCTTGCTTTTGCTTAGGTTAAAATGAAAAAAAAAAAATCCCAGTATTAATTTCAACGTAAATTTGAATATTATGATATTTTTATAAAAAAAAATTCATATCCTAATTCGTTTAGATAATAGATAGGTGCAAATTGTTGACTGCTGCTCCTACTCAAAAAGAAGTTTTTTTTTTTTTAATTTAAAGATGGAGGCCCGAAATCTCGCAAAGTAAACTCGAATTCCAACTAAATTGGCACCCAAGAAACACTAAGAAAGAAGCGGGGCTCGAAATAAAATAAATGAAAATGTCAAGAATTACACCCAAAACAAAACAAGAGAACTATCTAAATCTAAAGTTCTCTCTCGAACAAATGTCATCGTTTACAAAAGACGAAGTAAAATCCGGGTGCGAATGCCACCAATGATTACTCAAATTTTGAGCTCCAAAACTAGCTAAAGCATTGACTACTCTATTTCCTTCCCGAAAGATATGAGACACTCTGAAGTTGATGACTTCCACAAAGCGGGTGCATTTGGACCAACGAGCACGTAACCTCCAAAGCTTTTCTATAAGAATAAGCATACCATAATACTATAATATAGTATTATGGTATGCTTTTATAGAAAAGCATTTTTTTGGACCAAACTCGATTTCTTCTGAAAAAGTTGAACTACATATGTAGAGTCGCACTCGAGCCATAGGTTCTTCCAATGAAATTCCATCACTTTTTCCACTGCAAATACTGCGGCCATCACTTCCGCTTCATAAGCAAAAGCAGAGTCAATGTGAAAAGAGAACGAGCCATGATGAAATCCACGACAAGTTCTAAAAATGCCTCCAGCTCCTGCCACTCCCGGAGTACCCATAGAAGAACTGTCAGTGTTGCATTTTAACACCGATGTGGGAGGAAAACGCCATATAACAGGAATGATTTTCGGAGCTTCTCCGGGCTGAATGTTAATGCCGAAAGTCTTCAGAATTCAGAGATCCTCCAAAGTGCTTCCAGTCCCCAGTTTGAAGAAACTTGCTTCCTTAATAAGTTAAGGGGGGTGGTTTGAACACCCCTGCCCACCCCTGCTTCCGCCACTGTAATTACATTTATGGAATATGAAACTTCTAATTTATCTTTATAAAAAAATAATCATCAAAGCCTCTTATGAACACTAATCGGAGATTAATAAATTTATTGTTTAATTAGTATAAAAACTCAATAATTTATTTAAGCTAAAACCTCTAATTGAAATTGTTACCAAAACACACATCAAGTTAAGTCTCTTAACCCAAATCCACAAAAACAATATTGAGATCTAATTTCGTCTCTTAACCCAAATCCACAAAATTGTCTATAACATAATGAAAGTGTGATAATCGATTTTTTTGAATTTAATTTTAGATGAACATCAATACATGTCCCCTCATGTAACACACTTAACGACACATGGGCACAATTGAACATCGGTATTATTGTTATGTAGCCTCTCGGTAATATAGACTGAGAATTTACCGAAGCACTCAATACAAAATCCGTGACTTACGCCCAAATATGCCTATTATAAAAATTAAAAAAACAATTAATTATAGAATCGACCGTGAGAGAATCAAATGGCATAAAACACATAAAATTCCCTTTAGCCACCATCCAATTATTCCAAACCACAAGAGGCCACAACTCAACAACACAAGAAACGACATGTCGTTTTCCTCTAAAGCACCGTTACATGCAAGTCCAAAGCCAGTCTTGTCTCGTGGACCCCACGTTCCCTCCATTGCTGCCAATAGCTCGTCGCTCATTGGACCTCTCCTTGTCACTCTTTAGCCACAATAATTCATTTCAAGATCGGATTTTTATTTTTATTTCAATTAAATCCTTTGCATTTCGATGATAAAGAGCTGATTTTGCTCAAATTTAAGAGCGACCCAGAAGAGGAAAACAGCCAAAGCTCGCGTCTTTCACTTCGTTTGGCTCTTTCGTTTCTGGGTTTTTCTGGGTTTGGGCTGTTTGGATTCCGAGAAAAAGGAGAAGGAAAATAACTGAGAGCTTGTATGGCTCTGAACATGTTATCCCCGGCGGAAATGAAGGCGATTTCCTTCACGGACTCCACCAAGTCCATTCGCCTTCCTAAGCTCGCAGGTGAGGCTTGATTTTCTCTTATCTGTTTGTTTCTCGAGAAAACGGCTCTGAGAAAACCGCGCAAAATCAGCTCATTTGGCTCAATTTCATATTTTTTCCCAGCTTAGCTATTTATTTTTTAACGTTCATGATAGGTGACCAACTACTTGATATATATATATATATGTATATGTATATATAAAGATATAGATTTAGATATATGTATTTTAAGCACATGTATTCGATAACAAAAGCTCATCTCTCTGTAAGATGGTAGAAAGTTTTTTTGTTTTTTTTTTTGTTTTTTTTTTGTTTGGCGTAATTAGGCAAAAAAAATAATAATAATTATGTTCATACTTGTTTGGCTAACTTCCGAGTTCTAATAGAGAAGTTAAATGTTCAATTAGTATAAAGATTTTGACTTTTTTTTTTAAAGAAAAAAGTAGATTATTATTATTTACATTATACTAGACTTGAAGTACAAAATTTCTTCTCTTTGTTAAGTGTGTGGAAATGGTTGTTTTTTCTCTTCAGGTGGGTGCTCTCTGCCGAGGAAGGACTGCAAGGCGGCATTCCGGAGAAGAGTCCAGTGTTCGATGCAGTCTCCGCAGCCGGCTTGGCCCGGACGAGCCGTTCCGGAGTTAGCCAGACATACCTGGGACGGTCCGAAGCCTATCTCCATTGTTGGTTCCACCGGCTCTATAGGAACTCAGGTATAAATATAACATGTATGTGTATATACACAGCGGCGGAACAAGAGTACCGATCTTAGAGAGGTTAGGTAATGCAAGCATAGTTCAAGGACAAAAAGTAGAAAAATATAAATTTTAAGTGTAAAAAATGATAGAAAAATAATGTGGGGTAAATTTTGAAATGTGGAAGAAAATTTGAGTGGCTCTAGTTCCGCCCCTATGTAAATATATTTACAAATAGCGGGTCATAATTCAGGTATTGTGCAAAAGAAAACAACAATAAATATTATCTCCGAGACTGAGCTCAATTTTATTCTCGAACTGTGTTCAAAGTAAAATATTTGGACATTATAAGGCTATGAAAGAACATTATAATTCGAATAGGGATTCCAAAATTAGGCTATGACGTTCTTTTTCGTCTTCAGACATTGGACATTGTGGCCGAGAATCCGGATAAGTTCAGAGTCGTGGGACTTGCAGCCGGTTCGAACATAACTCTTCTTGCCGATCAGGTATTGCGCACTTGGTCTTCTCACTATACACCGATTGTAATATATGATTAATGAACTAATCAATATTCTTGTATAACAGGTTAAAAGGTTCAAGCCGCAAATTGTTGCGGTTAGAAACGAGTCTTTGATCGGCGAACTAAGAGAGGCTCTATCTGGTCTTGACGAAAAGCCCGAGATTATTCCCGGGGAGCAAGGAGTGATCGAGGTGACTAAAATTATTGTTTTTACAAAAAACATTTTATCAAGCGGGTTTTAATCATCGTTTCGTTTCTTAGGTGGCTCGGCACCCCGATGCGGTCACCGTTGTTACGGGAATCGTAGGCTGTGCAGGTCTTAAGGTGAGTTTAATGAGTTCATAAGTTTATATGTGTATGTTTATATATGTTAATCTATATGGACCCCGAGAGAAAATGCAGTGAAAATTCTAAAATATATAATCAAGAGCTCGAGAAAAAAATCCTTGTTTTTTCTAATTCATACATCAGTTTCTGTAAATCTATTGACAGGGCTAAAATTGTCTTTTACCCCGCCTTTTGACAGCCTACAGTTGCTGCAATCGAGGCCGGAAAAGACATTGCGTTAGCCAATAAGGAGACTCTGATTGCCGGAGGCCCTTTCATCTTACCTCTCGCTCACAAGCACAACATCAAGATTCTTCCCGCTGATTCCGAGCATTCGGCGATCTTTCAGGTAGACTAATATGATTGTGATTTATAATAGTCTTTTCAATTCATAAATCTATGGTTTATAGTAATTAAAACGTTTGAGTTATACTTACTAACGTTATCATCGGTTTAAATTTTGCGTCTTTTTTCTGCAGTGCATTCAGGGATTGCCGGAGGGTGCACTGAGGCGTATCATTTTGACCGCTTCTGGCGGGGCTTTCAGGTGTGAAATTGTTAAAATTGTGTCTCTAATTTACAAGTTTGTAAACATAAAATTGCCAAGCGAATCTCTATCTTCACATAAAAATGTAAAAAAACTCGGTTTTTACTTGGATTCAGTACTTGTTTGGAGTAAGTTTAAAGCGTGATGATTGGTGACGGTGTAATTCAACGATGTATTATGGACTAGAATAAACTCTTCTTTCCTGAAAAAAATCATCTATAAAATTCAAATCTCTTATGGGTTACATTTCAGTTTTCTCTAACTTCTTGAAACTCTGGGGTTCATATTCTGACACCGTTTTTATGATCAGGGATTGGCCCGTTGAGAAGTTGAAAGAAGTCAAGGTTGCCGATGCGCTGAAACATCCGAACTGGAGCATGGGAAAGAAAATCACCGTTGACTCCGCTACCCTCTTCAACAAGGTTTGACTTTCCCGTTGCTCACTTTAAGAAGAGGACTGTTTGATAGAAATCAATAACGGAAATTCACCGAAGAGATGAATTCCTGATAATTTATTGAATGAATGGAAGGGAAAAACAAACGTAGCGGTCATTTCTTCGAGAACACAACCCAAGCTCTCCCTATTTTTTAAATACTACTGGAACCGCCCTTCAACACCAATTTTTATTTTTTATTTTTATATAAGGACAATAATTTAATTCATAAAAAATAAACCTGGCAGGGTTTGGAGGTGATCGAAGCCCATTATCTGTTTGGAGCGGAATACGACAACATCGATATTGTGATTCATCCGCAATCAATCATACATTCGATGATTGAAACCCAGGTTTTACTTCAGCTCTCAAATTTACCGAAGAAACGGAAATTAACAATTCTCTGATCCATTTTTCATATAAATTTTCCGTTCCCAGGATTCTTCTGTGCTTGCTCAGTTGGGATGGCCCGATATGCGGTTGCCGATTCTGTACACGATGTCGTGGCCTGACCGAGTCCCTTGCTCGGAAATAACTTGGCCTCGGCTCGATCTTTGCAAGTAATTGCTCTTTCCCTGCTTCAGTATTATGCAGCATTTTTCAATTTTTTCTCTAGGAAAGTTATAGAACTCAAATTAATAATCCCAAAAAACGTTGATTTCTATTCTTAACGAAAGAATTACAAGATTTTTTTTTTTAACTTGTTTGACATGTGAAGAAATGTGGATCAAATGCAGGCTCGGTTCGCTAACTTTCAAAGCCCCGGATAACGAAAAATACCCATCCATGACTTTAGCCTATGCTGCTGGACGAGCCGGGGGAACAATGACCGGAGTTCTTAGTGCAGCCAATGAGAAAGCCGTGGAGATGTTCATCGACGAAAAGTGAGTCTTCATCATCTCCAATTTCCATCCAGAACTCATTGAACTATTTATTCGCTTTTTATTTGAATTCAGACGATTCTTTCTGGGATTAGACTCCGTTATTTGATTCAGTTATTCGCTTTTGAATTAGCCTCTAAAATTCCCTTTCACATCAAATTCTTCACTCATATTTTTAAAATCTGGTTTCGTGTGATCAGGATCAACTATCTGGACATTTTCAAAGTTGTCGAGCTAACATGCGAGAAACACCAGTCAGAAATGGTGGTTTCGCCGTCGCTGGAGGAAATCGTGCACTACGACTCGTGGGCGAGAGACTATGCGTCTAATCTGCAGGGTTCGTACAGTTACAGTCCCGTCTTTGCGTGAGAGACGCTTCACTTCGTCGCGAGCCAAGGAATAAGATTGTTCTTTCCCTCTAAATAATTGTTAGGAAGGAGGGTTTTAGTTTGAGAGGTAGTTGCGTAAATATGCATAGAAAAGACTTTTTTTCCATCAAGAAATAGGAGAGGAAAAGAAAAAGAGACATTCCTATGCATTTAATCTTGTCATGTTCCTTCTTAGCCAAGCAATTTGATGGAAATCCAATTTTGTGTTGAATATTCATTGGATATTTTCCCCTTTTTTCTAGCCACCAAGTCTAATTTGCTAAAAAAAAAATTATTATTACAAAATCATATTTGTTCTGTTATTTTTTTTTCTTTTTTTTTTATTATTTATTTTGTTTATGACCAACACTATTTAACTATCTATTGTTTTTGAAAATTTTCCATCCATTTTAAACTTGATTTTTACGAAATTGGGTTATTTTCGTTATTTCTCTTCCGAAAATCTTAATTGCCGAAAATTTAACAAAAGGCCGGTACCACTATTTTTTTAACGGAAGTCATTTCCGCACATCCCTCGTGCCAATAATTCTTATCCTTTTTTTTTTCTTGTCATCCAAGGTTACAGTTGCTGATTTAAGTGTATTATTGTCTCATTAGGTTTGACTTTGATTGAGGTTATGAACTTGTTTCATGGTTTGACTTTGACTTTGGTGTATTGGTAGTAAAGATCAAAAGCTATAGACTATTGATATTGTGTACACAACCTTGGGCTGCAAAAAGTTGACCATAGTCTATCTACATTTCAGACTTTGATTTCCACTCCCACTTGGGCTTCATAATAATTCATTTGAGTCCGGCTCGGAAAATAATGAACCGGAAATTTGAATTCCGTATTTCGCAAATTTTTAATTCTAAAATTGTATAATGAAGGAACCTACTTGAAACCTTCAAAAATAAAAAATAAAAAATTGGTATTAATATGATATGATATGATATGATTTTATTTTTAACGTAAATTTATATAAAGTTTTAATTAATCCTGTAATTTTCAGTAAAAATTAAAAATTTCTCGATATTCTTTAGCTAAAGAAACTAACTTCTCGGCTTTCGCAATGTTTAGATTTTTAAGGGTTTTTCGGCATATATCTCATCAAATTTAAGGGAGAAAATTGAATAAGAACTACGGTGACTAGTGACTAGTATTAATATCAACCTAGATGATAATGATATGACAAACTATGCATCAAGTTGTATTGTATTGTATGTATATTATATATATATATTATTAATCATTGACCTTATATAGAGACGATGTTTGATATGATATATGGTATTGGCATTTTGTTGTGTTGTCAACAAATACTATGGACCCTTAGAAAAATTAAAAAAAAAACTATTTTATGGGCCATACACAAATAGTTGATTTTGGTCTAATCACATTACATTGCTGATAGAAAATTAATTTCTTTCGGTAACCAATTATCTGTAGAAGAAAAATATATACGAGATGATCGATTTCGTCCACTTCCGATACGTTTATGTTTATGATTAAACTCTGAAAATATTAATTATCCAACATTTCTATTAAACTAGAGACATGAACATGTTTCAAGCTTAACAAGACACTAACTTTATATGGAGATAATTTGACTCACATTATTTTGTGGTTTTTAAGTACTATTGCCGCTAAAAAAAGATTGAGAATATTTTAGCAGGCTTGTACGGAATCGAGTACTTATGCCTCAAATAGTTTGTAATTTATTAAGTTTGTGGGTTCCCACTTTAAAGAAGTATACTAAAACAGAGAAATCAAGGTAGGCCTCACAAATGTATCTCATCAATCAATGTAATTATTTTCATAATGTGTGTATATATATATATTTCCATGGAAACTAATGTATTTGGACACATGAAAAAAAGTTGGGTCTGGTATTTATTTCCTGGTTTCTTCTTTGCATGCAAGTAATGTAAGATTTACATGTGCATGGTTTTTAAGTTCTTCTTATTTGGACCATCATTGGATCTTTTGCATCTGAGTAGTGAGGTTGGTCTGCCAATTTCATATATTGGGACATATAGATATGCTATATATATGTATATATATATTACTGTTATTAGTGAACATGGCCAGCTAATATATTGAATTTGAAGATTGTCACCCACTTTGCCTAGCACATATTTACAAGAGATCTAATTACATACACAATGTACACCTAAAATCATAATAGTGTTATATATATATATATATTATTAGAAAATTTATATACAAGGATATGAACTTTCTGTAATACATTTTTAGCGTCTTAGGTAATAATGTATTTTTTTTTAAACCGGTATGTATTAATGCGGAGACAAATTCGCATTATTTCAGAAGTTACAATTGTTTGAGTGTTCGGCGTTTCGAATCACTTTGATTTAGAGCCTTTTAAGTTGAAATAATATAAAATATAGATAATTATTGAATTAGCTCGATGCATTTTGGGAGATATTATCTATAAAAAAAAAGGGGCATATTAAAATATACTAAGTTATCATTAATCATTTTAACAAAAATCCACAATTTTTAATTTATTAGGTGATCAATTAAACAAATCAATTTTGATTAGTTGGATGATGGAAATTGAATACGATGTAATTTTTTATTAGTCATATCTTGCAGAAGAAGTTCCTAGATTTAAATTAGGACACGTTTTAGAATCTTCCTTTTTATGATTAATTTTTGGAATAAAGTGGTGAAAATTGTAGTACATATTCCAATCATTATATATTGACAAAGTACAGTTGAAGATAATCATCATGAAGTAGGAATATCAACTTCTACTTATACAATAAACAAGATTAAGCATTGCAAATCTTGATTTTTATATGATATATGACATAACTAATAGAAACTTTTTATTCTATAAAATAATATGTATATAAAGTTATAAACTATGTATCATATCTTTCGAAAGGATCTTAATCTTACTGATATCTAAATAATATATATGTCCATAATAAAAGTTGAAGAAATTGTAAAGTTATAATTATCTCAAGAAAATATGCATAAAAAGATAATTATCTCAATTCTCAACTAAAAAAGTAGTAGGAGTCCAAGGACAACGAGATATGGTTAGGCACCCAAGAAATATAGGGTACCCTAAAGATGAGTACTTGGTGATTAATTTACAGCCTTTGGTATGGGCCTATCTTGCACCAAAAGAATTATATATACACACGGCATAAGTACTTAATTTTGTATAATTGCTCGGAGATGTTCTCAGTCTCTTTTTTAGCAACTAGTAAGTACTCCAAAGGCTACAATAGAGTACCATGGTCCAATTCCGTCTATATATCGTTAAGGTCTGTTGGATGAGATATATGATTAAACCTTGAAAACATCAATCATTCAATACTTTGTTTAAATTAGAGTATCGTATGTATATCTCTAGCTCAACAGGCGCTAAATTGACATAAACAGAATTGGACCACAACACTGTTTGTTTCGTAAATTTATTTTTTTAAAATATACCAACATACTTAGTACAATATTGAATACTTATGCCAAAAATATCCTCATTAATATTTACTTTTCTACTTTTCATATAACCCTACCTCTTTATTTCTCTCACTTTATTGCTTTTGGTGTGTGAGTAGATTGTGGAAGAAGGAAATTAGTTAATTAACTAGCAATTTAGCATATAAAGCTATCCAACTCAACCATTTCTGAATTATTACTATTTGCTAAAATATCCCTCTTATTATCATCTTTATCACTTTTGGCGTCTTTATTGATAAAGTGAAGGATAAGAGAATGTTTTCTATATTTCTATTTATACCAAATATTACACATTATACAAGTGATTGGCATTATTAAACCATCGATATATATATATATATATATATATATATATATATATATATATATTCTCACTCGGCGTTATGAATTTGGATCATTATGTATGTTTTTATACTATGTAAATCATAGATCATAATGTATGTATCCCATGATGATTTTTATATTATGTAAATCATAGCAAAGTTTATTTTTCTTCTATTTTTTTTTTTTTATCTTTCTTAGGTAATTCTTATGCAACGGAAGCTTCCAAGAATAAACAAATTATGATTGTTGATTCGCGTATGAATCCTTATCTAATGTGTTGATTCACCTGAATTTTAGATTTAAGACATCGAGAATTGGAGTCTCTCAAGAACATGAATTTGAGAAGTATAAGGTGCTGTTTGGTAGACAACTTAAACTGTTTTTGTTTTCTTTATTCAGAATTTTATAGTTGTAGCGTAAAAGACTTTTGCAGTTGTTTTGAAATAACTGTTTGGTACACATTTCTGTTTTTTATTTTTTAAAAATAAAACAACAGAATAATTGTTTGGAATTCGATTTGATTTTTTCTTGAAAAATTAATTATTTAATACATTAATAAAATATAAAAATACTATTACATTAATAATATAATAACATAAATATCATGTTTAACATATCAAAGCTATATACTATATAGTCTAAATAATCAGGTTTAACATGCATCAAAAGTAAAATATCTCATGCATTTTATTCTATTATTTTTCACCAACATTATATTAAACATAGTATTCGCGTGAATTGTATATTCACCACAATAGGTCGTCCGCATTCATTTTTCTAGAGTCATCACACAAGTAATTTATGTCCCAACATCACATAGGTCAAGTCAGATTCGGCATCGGCATCGGCACCGGCACCGGTGTCGCAGTTAGCTTTGGTGACTCAGTTGACATCGAGATTTTGAAGGTTCAATGGTGAAGTTTAAAGGTGAAAATTTGGTATCCGTTTTCCGGTTTTGTCTCTGTTCCGGTACCAATCCCAGATCGATTTAAAAAAAATCCAAGAAATTTAATTTAAACCCAAGAACTGGTACTTCTCGGTTCCCATTTTTAGAACTGAGAACCATAAACGATGCCCTAAACAAATATTCCCCGATTTTTGGTACCGGTTTTGATTTTAAACTACATGTCATTTTTTTAGTTTTTAGTATGTCATTTTAGTTAATTTTAAACTTTTATTGTCGTTTTTATACTATTTGTAATTTTTAATTTTGAAAAATACATGTGGTTTTTAAGACAAGCACTTTTAAAACCGAAATCGGTACAAAAATAAAATTCTTAATTTTTTCTTCGGAACATGAACGAAAAAAAGAGTTATTTCCCGGTTCCCAGTTCTAATTTTACTCCTAATGAAGTCGATAGAAATAAGGAGTGATGAAAGAAAAAACTGAGTGAAAAAAACAGAAAACAACAAAAATTTGTATTTGAAAATCCTTAAGAAAAACAGAATAAAACTTGAAATGTTTTGGAGTTCAGTTTGATGAGTTACATACCAAACAGTCATTTATTTTTCTCAGTGTAACTGTACAAGTTAGAAAACTAAAAAACTGTTTTCAAGTTATGTACCAAACACAGCCTAAAACATTTGACTTATATAGTTTAGGTATAAAACCTTAAACAAAAACAAGAAATTAATAGAAAGGAAAATAAAAACGACAAAATAAAAACGTTATATTTTTTAAATAAAGTTCAATTTATTTTTTTCTAAACATGTCTAGATTTTGTTTTAAGGCTTTAAAGTCCGTTTTACCATAGGTACTTTCGAGAGTACTTTCGATTTGATATCGCAAACCCAATTCTAATGTTCGAGTTAAAAGGTCCTGCCCGTCAAAATCAGGGCAGGCACGAGCACTTGTTTTTTTTTTTTTGAAAACACATATATAGGCATGTTCGTACGTGGATCGAGCATCGTCGCTTTCATTTTTTTTTTCCTTGGTTACAAAGACTGAAAAGTACTAATATAATTTGTGCTGTGCTTTCGGCATCAACAAAAAGATCAACCTCGTCTCAATCTCCGAAATTTTATATACATTGTGATTAAAAAAAAATAGCTGTATATATTATTTCTTGGTTTAATCTCCACATTTCCAAAGTTTTAATTGAAGCTTTTCGCAATGGGATTGAAAATCTTGAAAGAAGAGCACACACATCCGAGTAACTAGCACCAATCACGATAAAACACAGGACTTCTAGCTCTAAGTTCTAACTCATCAAAGGATTTCAAAAACAAAAACAAAAAAATCATCAAAGAGAAAATTAGAAAAAAAAGATTCATATATATATATATATAATTAAAATGTTAGAACCGAAATTGATAATTACCCAATTTTACGGATAAACTATACAAAATATTCATATTTAACAATATATATATATATATATATATATATATATATATATATTTATATGATATAAGAACTCGGCAGATCTTGATATATTTTTATTTGCTTCTATCAACAAAATATTTGTAATAATTTACAACTTATCAATTATTTGAAGTACTTTTTAGTTATAACCTAATCTAAATAAAAATCATTAAAAAAAACATCATTAAAAAATGGAAACAAAATAAGAATTTACACAGACAAAACTTTATCCGTCAATGAAAGTTTTTGCATATACCGAGATTTTTACTAGGGTTGGATTTCGGACTTCGGATTTTTTTATTATTAAAAATTAAAAAATAATTGTTGACAAACGGAGAAATCATGTCACCAAACCACGAACATAAAAGTAAGAAAAAAGTCATTGGAAACATTTCTTGTAGCTAACTTGTAATGAAATTTTGAACCAAAAAAGAAAAATAATTAAAGTTAATTGCAAGCTAACAAATGTCAATGAATTCCAAACAATATCAATTACGTAGCATATAAAATAATATCACCGATCAATTAGGTGTATATGAATTTAAATATACAATTTTCAATCGCCCACAAACTACTCAGCCGAATTCTTGTAAATATAAACTTCTAATACTATATTTCATATATAATATTAGAGTCCAAAATACCAGCATATAGTTAAACAAAATAATTAAAAAGCCGTTCGGTTTGAGCAACTTTTTGCCAACTATACGTGACAATAAAATATACGTTAAGTACATTATATATACATGTATGCCAAATTGCCAACGTATGTTACACTACATATTATTGCATGTATATATATATATATTTTCTTTCTGGCGAACGTTGCCAAACTTTTTTTTTTGTCTTCCGTCATGTTTCCGGTCCGAATTGCATCACGTGTCACGTTTTTAAACCTATTAAGTATACTATTTTTAATTATAAATAACTAACTGATTTATCAATAAACATTGGCATATTCAATGGGTTTTAAAACGTGACACGTGGGACGTGGCGCCGTTCTGGACGAAAATATGACGAAGTACGTAAAATAAGAGTTTGACAACTTTCGTCAAAAAAGAGAAAATAAAAAGAAAAAGAGAACTGAATGTCAACTTTTCAAAGACTTTGGATACTTATTCCGCCATTCCCTTTTAAAAACTAAAGATTAACATATTTATTTATTAATTAACAATGTTTAATTTCCAATTATACGTGTCAATAAAATACACGTATAGTATATAATACATACTTGTATGTCAAATTGCCAATGTATGTTACACTACATGTTCTTGCATATAAATATTTATATATATGTTTAGTTGGTGATTTATTTATTAGCTAACAATGATTAATTTCCAAACTAAACGCATATACCTACGAAGCCTTATTTTATCTTCTTTAGCTATGTGGATATATAAAATTATAAATAAAAAAACATTCTCCAACTCATATATAGATATAGATATATAGAAATGGATTTCCATCACCAAAGACCTAAAAAGATACGTTGCAACAAGTCTATCACCGTGTGAGGCCCACACAATTTTTAAACAAAAAATTTAAATAATCTGAAAAAAAAATTAAAGAAAAAGAGAATATGTGGACCAATATTTTCCGAATTTCACCGTGGATTACAATTCAAAAAAAAAAAAGAAAAAAAAAAGAAACACGTCGATGGAAAATTCAAACACTTGAAACTATTGTAGACGTGTATTCACTATTTACATATATGAAAAAACCCTATCTATAACAATGTTAAACCCTATAATACACATAAGATAAGATAGGTTTAAAATGCTAACGATTAATCATTATAAATTAAAAAAAAAGCATTACGGACTCTTAGATTAAAGGAGTAATTTTTTTGGATTTTATAGAATATTTTTTTTGGTCGGGTTACTCCGGCCGTTTCCGCCGGTGATCTGACTTTTCCGGTACTCGAACAATGAATAAGAAGAATTACGAGACATATAATGAGAGTTTATAAAAATAAAACCATATTAAGAAATATAAAATTTAACTATATGATCAAGAAAAAATTACACATTAATATACATATTATATTAGTACGATACATAACATTCAAATTTTAGCAATATCGTACGACAAAATCCTACGTAAATAAAAATAAATTCTCACCGTTCTCTGAGGGCCAATTATAAAATATTACAAAATAATTACATAAACTAAACCTATTATCTTTACTTTTTGGTTAATTTAGACTCAAAACGGATGCAAATTTCTGCTCAGACCGTTGACATTTGCGAGAAACCCTACCAAGTCCTGTTTGTACGGCAAAAACGACGTCGGCTTCTTCTTTTCGTCCTCTTCTTTTCCCGTCTCCAGCCCTTTTCCGGCCGACATTTTTCCGTCCGACACTCTCTTACTATCGCCACTGGATGACTACGTTGAATACCAAAATGGCGCCAATTAGTTCCGTTAGTATAACGGTTCGGAACTTAAAAAAAAAAATTATCTTCCGTCTTATAAAAAATATATTTAAAAAAAAACAAGAACCGGAAAAAATCTGTAAACGGAGTTTTAGAAATAATTTTTTTTATAACAATTAATGGAACTTCCGTTTCCGTTATATATATACACACCTTTCTTGTAGCGACCAAAAATGTTGCCGGAGCACCGGTGTCACTGGCGCCCTTTCCGTCTTCGCTATTGCTCCGGTGGAGAAGTAGCCCCCGGAACTTCCACCGCCTCGAAACCGTCCCCGTCGACTTGCTCTTCTTCTTCTCTTCTCCACCGGTGCCGTTCCCCGGTCTCCAAACACAATATGTCCCCTCCTTCAAACCATCGAGCTCGTCCGTCTCCGAAGAAGAGCAAGACGATGTCGCGAAACCCTCCTCTACCATGAGCTTCCTCAGCGGCTGCCTCCGGCGAACCGCCGGAGGAGGGGGGAGGGCAGTCTCGTCGTTTCCGTCCCGGCCTGCTTTGACATCAACGTCTTCATTTCGCTGTCTTCCGAAGAGAGGATACACCGCCCTGATTCGGCCGTTGTCGAAGATCTCGTCGGCGGAGATCGGGGAAGAAGCGGATTCTCGGCCAACGAACGCGAACTCAAACTCGCTCTCATTACCATCATCATCGTGATCATCAACCGACGGCTCTGATGTGTCCACGTGATACGCATCGTATTGATCGTCGTCGTAGAGGTAAATGGCGTCGTCTTGGGCATCGCGGCGGAACTCGTTGACGACGCGCGCGGCGATGTCGGCGAGGTTTTGGCCTGAGGAAGAGTAGCTGCTGAAGCTGGGTGAGAGAGAGATCAAGGGACCTGCTTGCAACATTTAGAAGTTTTGGGGCAGAAGTGCACAAACTAAATAAACACTGCTTATAGTTATATAGGCTTAGAGAGACAATTCCAATATGTGTATCATGTGAGTGGGTTTGTGTTTATATATATCTATGCTTTTGGTTTGAAAAGAAAAAATGTTTTTTTTTTTTTTTTTTTAAATGGGATTTTTGAAGAGAGAGAAAGTTAGGTGGAAATGACCAAAAGTGTGGGGCTTGATATATGTTTTGTATAAAGTATATAAACTATAAATAAAGTGGGTGTTTTAATTTAATTTAATTTCAGGTTCTTTGGATTTATTTCTTTTTGTGGTCCTTATTGTGGAAAATTGAAAGCCAAAAGTATTAGATAAAATCCTAGTTTAAGAGGGGACAATTTTTGAAATAGAATGCGCTTTAGGCTTATATAATATTTATATTAAGAGACTTTAACTTGATCAACGAAATGGGACTTTGAACATGTTTTTTAATATATTTAAATAACTTTTGCCGCTAATAAAAAAGATCGTGAATATACTAATTCATTTGATACAGATTGGATACTTATATCGTAAATATTCATTTATACCTCGTTGTTATCATATATCTTGTTTCCTTAATCTCTTAATTTCCATCCTTAAGATATGTCTTAATCTCAAGAATTCAAAACCGAAAGTTCTCAAACAAAATATTTAATTTCAATTGAACACGTATCATATGCATTTTCAATGTAATTTACTATTGAAATTATGTAAGGAAACTTCTTAGGAATATGGATATATAATCATGACATGTACCGAATATCAGAAGGATATATATATATATATATATATATATATATATATATATATATTGATGACAATTTGCAAGTGGTTGAGGCTTAGTTGCTCCAAAACTACGTTAAAAGTCACATATGTTCACATGTATTATTTATTTAAAATTTTGAGCTAAAAGGGAAAAATCACATGTGTATCTTGCTTAATCATGATAAATGTTATTAGGATTGGTTCCTATTTTTTTAAAATATTATTTATCAGATATCGTTGGATGAATGTGAGCCTTGTTATTCATATGATTCGAAAAAAATTGCGTACCGAAAGTAAGAAGAGATAGAGACAAAGAGAAGTATGATTTTTTGTGTCTTTTTTGCATTAATGTACGTTGCTACAAGCTCTCAGGTGTCACGCATATACGACGGTCTATTTTTGTGAGAGTTTATTATTCCGTGGTCCAAGTTCACTGAGTAAAATATTGAGCTCTTTCATCGAAAGCCATCTCGGTTTCTTCAACCGTCGTCCGACTCAGACGGCTTTCGATTGTTAGAGTATATTCTGTATAGCTGTAGTTTAGGCTTTATGTTTAGCTGTTGTTATTAACAGCTGTAGTTGTCTGGGTATAAATACCAGATTGTAATAGTATGTTCATTAAGTCAATACAAACAGAATTCTTTCATCCAAATCTGTTTGGCTAGCTCTCTCTCTTTCTCTTCTATTGTTCACCATGGTATCAGAGCAACGATCTGCATCTGAAGAAGCTTCCATGGCGGATTCCAGAAGCAACAATGGCGGATCAGTGAATCTTGTCTCCTTCAGCCACTCGCTGTCGATCAAGTTGCATGAAACGAACTTCCTCGTCTGGAAACAGCAAATTCTTTCAGCTGTTCTTGGATATGGCCTTGAGGAGTATCTTTTCAACAAGGATCTTGCACCTTCAAGATTTGAAGAATCTGGTTCTCCAAACAGAGCCTTCAATCTCTTTTGTAAGCAAGATCATATCCTCATGCTATGGATCTTGACCTCAATCTCAGATCTGCTTCTTCCTCACCTGGTTGGATGTGATTCAAGCTACGGTTTGTGGAATCGATTGAATGAATACTTTACCTCGCAAACAAGATCCAGAGCTCGTCAGCTGAAGCTCGAATTACAGAGCATCAAGAAAGAAGGACTTTCTTTGCTCGAATATCTCGCAAAGATCAAGTCGATCGTGGATTCTTTGAATTCTGTTGGAACTTTCTTGACGACTGAAGATCACATTGATGCAATTCTCAATGGATTGCCACCGGAGTATGAATCCTTCGTCACGTCATTCGAGTTCAGCACGGCGCAATATTCGGTCGCGGCAATCGAATCAATGCTTCTGTCACGAGAAGCTCGCCGTGAAAAGACGTCCATAGGATCGGAGATCAACATTTCTGCAAATTACACGGCGAACCAGAACCTCTTGCAAAGAGGTAACTCTCCTCATCATGTCTCTCGTGTTCATTCCTCGGCGAATAATCCTCGGTTTGGAACGAGTTCTGGAATGCGTGGGCGAGGCAATTTCCGTGGGTATGGCAGAGGTGGACGAGGAAAGCCTGCGTGGATGGAAAATCGACCTCAATGCCAACTTTGTGGAAAGTTAGGGAACATTGTTGCTGAGTGTTACTATCGGTTTGATCAGTCATTCCAAATCCCGGCGAATCTGGTTGGGCGTGGCAGGCTGCAGTCCTCACCTCAACTGCAGTCATCTCCTCATATTCATGCTGCCTTCTCCACTCCCGAGGTCAGTGATGACTACGACTGGTATGCAGACTCGGGAGCGACTCATCATGTCACTCCAGACCCTCAAAACGTCCAACATAGCCACGAATTTGGAGGAACAAGCCAAGTTCAAGTCGGTAATGGAGCAGGTTTGTCTATTTCTCGTATTGGCTATTCAAAAATGAAATCCTCTCTTTCACACAAAACTTTCCACCTTCACAAACTCCTTGTTTCCAAAATTAGTAAAAATTTACTCTCTGTGCGTCAATTCTGCAAAGATAATGGGGTATTCTTTGAGTTTCATGATGACTTTTGCCTTGTGAAAAACAGCAAAACACGTGAAGTTGTCATAAGAGGGACGCTCAAAGATGATCTCTATTGCTTTGACTCATCAAGTGTCAAACTCCCGTCAAAGTTCAAGCTCTCCAGTCATCACTCTTTGTCTACAAATTTCTTTCCCGTGTCTGTCAATTCCATTTCTGCTTGTAATGTCTTCGATGTATGGCATAACAGACTAGCTCATCCTTCAACTGCAGTTGTTCGTGATGTATTAGTCAAATGTAATGTGCCTTATTCCAATAAACAAGCAGCTTCTTTTTGTGATTCTTGTTGTCATGGAAAAATACATCGACTGCCCTTTGCCAAGTCTAACTCTGTCTATACTAAACCGCTTGAACTTGTTCACTCAGACTTATGGGGCCCTTCCCCTATCTTGTCTAATAGCGGATACAAGTATTATGTGACCTTTGTAGATGCCTTCTCACGTTTCACTTGGATTTTTCTGCTCAAACTCAAAAGTGATGTTCACACTGTGTTTGAGCAATTCAAAACTCAGGTTGAGAAGCAGCTGCAGTCCTCTATTATTACTCTCCAATCCGACTGGGGAGGTGAGTATGAGGCTCTAAAAGGATTTCTTGCCAAGAATGGGATTTTACACAAGGTGTCGTGTCCCCACACTCAACAACAAAATGGCGTGGCCGAGAGGAAGCACCGTACAATCATTGAGCATGGCTTGACTCTGCTTCACAAAGCTTCTTTGCCTATGAAATTCTAGGATGAGGCCTTCAGAACCTCTGTGTTTGTCTCAAATAGGTTGCCAACAGCTGCTCTTCACAGAAAGTCACCCATTGAGGTCTTATTCAATAGGCAACCAGATTACAGCTTTCTCAGAGTCTTTGGTTGTGCGTGCTATCCAAATCTCAGACCGTATAACAAGAATAAGCTGCAGTACAGGAGCACGAGATGTACATTCCTAGGTTATTCTATTAATCACAAGGGCTACAAGTGCATGAGCTCAACTGGGAGAATCTACATAAGCAGGGATGTTATTTTTGATGAGGTATCATTCCCCTTTTCCACCATAAACACTAGTCCTACAAGTGTTCCTAGTACTGGTGTTCTACCATCAGCTATACCTCCTATAGTAACCAAAGAGTCCTTCAGCCCGACGTTTGAAGCTATAGTTCGTGAGTGTGAAGTTGTAAATGGAACTGCAGCTTCTGAGCAGTCACATGAGCTGTTCCTCGACAGCTCTCTCTCCTCCAACTCCAACTCAACTCCAGCTCAGTCTCCAACTCCAGCTCAAACTCCAACTTCAACTCCAACTCCAACTCCAACTCCAACTCCAGGTCCAGCTCCAGGTACTCCGAACCCTCTTAACACTCATCACATGGTCACGAGGAGTAAAAATGGCATCCAAATGCCTCGTGTATTTGTTTCCTCTGCCCTTGAGCCTTCCAATGTTCGCGAAGCACTTACTCATCAGCCTTGGAGACTTGCCATGCAAGCTGAGATGACCGCTTTGTCCAAGAACTGCACTTGGACTCTCGTGTCTCTTCCTCCAAACAGGCGTGCTATTGGGTGTAAATGGGTCTTTAAGGTCAAAGAAAATCCTGATGGATCTATCCAGAAGTACAAGGCTCGCCTTGTGGCTCAAGGCTTTCATCAACAGCCCGGTTTTGACTTCAATGAGACGTTTAGTCCTGTGGTCAAACCAGCCACCATTCGTGTTGTCCTTACGCTTGCCCTTTCTCAAAATTGGCCAGTGCGACAGCTTGACGTGAACAATGCCTTTCTAAATGGCATTCTCGAAGAAGAAGTTTTCATGCGACAACCTCCTGGCTTTGAATCTTCGGACAATCCACAGCTTGTTTGCAAGCTGCATAAAGCCTTATATGGGCTCAAGCAAGCTCCTAGAGCCTGGTTTGATCGGCTAAATCAAGCCCTTCTCTCTCTTGGATTTATGCATGCCAAGTCTGATCATTCTCTTTTTATCCATCATGGTAATGATCATGTCACCTACATTCTTGTATATGTAGATGATATCTTGATTACTGGGAACAATGCCTTGGCCATTGACCGTCTTATCTCCAAGCTCAATGATGCATTCTCTCTCAAGGACATGGGATTGTTAAGTTACTTCCTTGGCATTCAAGTCACACGCACTGCAGATGGATTTCATCTCAACCAGGCCAAGTATGTCCGTGACCTTATGCTTAAGGCCAAGATGATCAACTGCAGCTCAGCGCCAACGCCCATGCTGTCCAGTCTTAAGCTGCGTGCTTCTGATGGAGATCCCCTTGAAGATGTACATAACTATAGGAGCTTGGTGGGCGCTCTTCAATATGTTACCATTACACGCCCTGACATCGCCTTTAGCGTGAATCGTGTATGTCAGTTCATGCAGAAACCTACAGATGTTCATCTCAAGGCTGTCAAGCGTATCTTGCGCTATCTGCAGGGGTCCCATGATTATGGTTTACATCTTCGGCGTGGTCACTCGCTGAACCTTGTTGGGTTTTGTGATGCTGATTGGGCCTCGGACCTTGACGATCGCCGGTCCACTTCGGGACACTGTGTGTATCTTGGTCCCAATCTCATCTCCTGGCTCTCAAAGAAACAACCCACGGTTTCGCGTTCCAGCACTGAAGCAGAATATAGGAGCTTGGCTGGTCTTGTTTGTGAGGTGACTTGGCTCACTTCTCTCGTTCGGGAATTACGTGTGCCTTTGCCTTCACCTCCAGTGCTTTGGTGTGATAACCTTAGCACTGTTCTTCTCTCAGCCAACCCAGTGCTTCACGCTAGGACCAAGCACATTGAACTCGATTTGTATTTTGTTCGGGAAAAAGTGTCTCGTCGAGAAAATATTATTCAACACGTGCCGTCAGTTGATCAAATAGCTGACACTCTCACAAAGCCTCTCTCCGAACCACGGTTCAAGCATCTTCGGTTCAAGCTCAAGATCGAAAGTCTTACCAATCTTCAGCTTGAGGAGGGATGTTAGAGTATATTCTGTATAGCTGTAGTTTAGGCTTTATGTTTAGCTGTTGTTATTAACAGCTGTAGTTGTCTGGGTATAAATACCAGATTGTAATAGTATGTTCATTAAGTCAATACAAACAGAATTCTTTCATCCAAATCTGTTTGGCTAGCTCTCTCTCTTTCTCTTCTATTGTTCATCATCGATCACTATCAAATCTTTATTTCGATTGTGATTATAGAGAATTCTCATTGTGTCTGAAAGGAGGCAAAGTAGGCATGCCCTTACGGTAAAAAAAAAAAAAATTAAATCTATATTTAAAGACTCCAAATAACGTAAAATCTAAAAGCCTCAAAATTATTTTAAATTATATTTGACTTATACTTTTTCTTCTAAAAAGCTAGATGCTTCGTATTAGAATGAGTTGTTATTCATTATACAAATATCCTTAAATACTTTTACATTGAAATATAATTTTGTAATTTTAGTTGGGGCCACAAAGTTATTCCTCGACTCAGACCCTAAAAATCTCAGACACGGCCTTACTTTAACTGTCGAGATTTTATCGTCTGGTCGAATTTGACTCCCAAATAATTAGTAATGAATTGCACAAAGATTATAAATTAATAAAGGGAAAATCTTCCAATTCTTCAATGCAATCTCATCAGAAAAGTCAGAGTAAAGATGGATCAAAGTTAGCATGATAAAAGAAAATCACAACTCTACATTATTTGTACGATAGATCACAGATAAAATGCATGTGTTGGACTAAATTGTAGAGCATATAATATAACACAATATTTGCATAATAGTCAGAAAATTTTGTAATAATGAAATCCGCGCCAACCTACAAATGTTCATAGCTTGTGAGATTGGTGCAGTACGTGATGAGCTAATTGGAAATGAAATGATCCATTAATTCATGTACATGAATCTCATTCTCGCTCATTAATGATATTATCTTCGTTTAGTTTCATTGATTTATTTTGATTTAATTATAATTTTATTAGGTACATTAGATCGAGTTTTTTATGACAATTATTATGTTCCTTTTATTCAATAAAAGCAAGCGCAAAACTGCGTAAGGATTACTTGATGATGATATAAAAAAAATCGAGTTTTTGCTTGTGAAATCGAGTTCTATCCCACAAAGACTCATTTTACGTGTTATTCATAATCCGCTCTACCTCGTGTCCGAAACTCTTATTCATGTTCTTGTTTGATTTTGTACATCAAACGAGAGATCTTCAATATTTGTAGGATAATGATATTGCAATCTTGTGTGACACATAATTACAATAGAATATATCTCATGAGTGCTCTTACAATATAATATATTTACTTTGGAATAACATGGGATAATATTCGAATTGAAAAATAACATCATCCATATTAAGAATATAATTAACCACTCTTTTCATTTGTTATGTATTTATTTTGGAATATGCTTGCTATTACTTAACAAATCAATTTGCTTAATACATATCTAAGTATCCCTCTCAAGGGAATATTTATATATTCTTCGTTATTTATTAATGAACATTTATTACATCTTTTCGAATTTTATAATGCTATGAAATTGTTCTTGATTTAAGTGGTCTTTGCGTCCTATATGGAGATAAATTTCAATAAAAAAATAAACTTTATTTTTAAATATTCCAACTGAAAGTGGTGTGTAATCAATCAGCAATTGTATACATGGTATAATATATCGTGAATTTAAATATTATCATTATGAACTGATATATAAGAGCATGTACAGGATAATTGATCATATTCTTGCATAGCGATATGAAGCTTCGAATATAAGATTGTTGCAAACAATATCCTTGGTGAATATAAAAATATTTATGGTTAAATAAAAACTAATAATAATGCAACAACTATATATTTAATGAATAGTATTTATAGAGAACTAGACTTACTGGCTTACTGCATGTATACGTATTTCAAATACAAATATGCTATTCGTGAATCGTGAAGAGAAGATATTAAAAAAAAAATTATTTTTTTTAATATTAATTTTATGACCACACTTTTGCATGTTAGTTAATTAAGATTAAGAAGATAAATTATTTAACGCAAAAGACGGTGTGCAGTTATACCTAATACTTTGGCGAAATATAAAAAAATATAATGTATGTGTATGTCTATATGTAATATATATATATATATATATATATATATATATATATATATATATTATGTAAGATTGCATCACTCTCAATATGTTGTTCTTTGACACGAGTCTTAAAAACTCACTATTAAATATATGTTGAACCTCCCGCCAACTATTGAACCTCTTGTTGCGCGTGACTCAGTTTGTAACGAGGGAGTCCCGACCCTTTCGGGATGTTTGTTTGGTTGTTGCCGTTGGTAATTTGATGTGGAGTACTCTTCCCTCTAGAATCACATCCGTTTTGGGAGACTCGAGGGTTTAATGAGACTCATTTTTCTTTTAATATATATATATATATATATATATATATATATATATATATAAAAACTGATCACAGTCATCACTAAATCATGATTAATGAACCCTTGCAGGTTTTGATGATAAATAATAATAAAACCTTCCAAATATATTATGTTTAGGTCAAGTTTCAAGCTTTAGTTTACAGGAATATTTGAGGAAATTTTTCATATATATATTATTAGAAAACATAAATTTTATATTTTTAATAATTTTATGGCACAAAATTTTAACAATATACATTTTTGATAGAAAGAATGAAGATTTTCTAATTAACTACGTATCATTAAGATTTATCTGATGACACATGATTTTTATTTTATTTTATTAAGAATTTGTGTCACGGAAAAAGATTAAAAAATTTAAATAATATTTTATGAAGTATTTTTGTCAATTTAAGAACTCATTTTTTATTGATAGATGAATAGTTTATGTGTCAAGTTCAATTAACGTATTAAATAATTTGTCTGTGATTATCTAATATATAAAACCAAAGTTAAGAAGAAACGGAAAAAATGTGTTATTTCTAGAAGAATTTGCCAATAAAGAAATACTTGTCCTCCAAGAAAAATAAAAAGGTTTGACCATAGATTATTCATTAATCTTTCCTCAATTATGATAGACATGGAAATCAATAAAACCATGAGTAAAATGTAACAAGTGACGTTGATGTAGTAACCCTATGAGTTTTGTAATTATAGAAAAAGAATGTGAATTTCTAAATAATTGATCAATATTATACGTGAAACACGAGTAAATCAATTTATTATTAAATGTTACACAAAGAGACGAATTTATTTTAAAAGACCGAGGAAAAATACAAAAATTACACCAATAGATGTCACTAAATTTGAAAATTGATTGGAGTACTAGTTTAATAATTACATAAAGAATTACTTAACGGCCCTTTCGACGAAAATATTCTTCACCGATGACGTGTATTGGATGTTTAATTTGTTAATATAAGGTCTTTAGAGACAAAAATATCGAGTTAAACATGTTTATGAAAAAATTATATTGAAATGACTACGTAGTACATACTAAGTGTGAGACAGTGAGAGGCAAATAAATCGAATAAAATGCCTCAAAGCTCAAACCATAGATGTGCTTAAAGTAGCTTTAATATAGTAAATAAATAAAAAAATGGATCATTAATTCCAGTTCTGACTGCTCAAATCCGGAACTAAAAAATTCTAGTTCCAATTTTTTTTTAAACTAACATTAGACCATCAAATTTACTTAATCACGGTCTAATTCTAAAATATTAAGATAGATCGTAAACTTTTTAAATCCAATACCAGAAATTTTAGTTTTGAAAAAATCTGGATTTATTTGCTATAAAATATAGTATGCGGTATCTATAGAAATAGAATTAGCTTAAAGTTACTTTTGATTCTTCTAAGTCTTAGATATCTCTTTATGATAAATATTTACAAACCCAATTAACTATCAATGATTTTAAAATATTTGGTAATTAATTAAATATGTGGACCGCAAAATAAGGATTGTATATTTAAATAATAAACTATATTATACACTTATCTTATGTATGAAACCAAATAGCTAAAGCTTATGAAGTAAAAAAAGTTATTTTTTCCTATAATTATATAGAACATATATTATAGAATGCTGCTAAGCAAAGACTACATACCTTTTTGCAAATCAAACTTATTTTGTGAAAGAATACACAAAATGGCAAAATTAAAATGACCCTTTTCTTATAAGATTTGCATAAATGTGTTAGGGTTATTATGTCACATTGAGCACGTCTACATGATATTTGATCATTTGAGGCATTTCTTGCTCACAACAATCATATCATTGACACAACTACACGTAAGTGTAAAACATGTGTAGATGTGGATTTTCATGTTTGTTTACTTATTACTAATCATTTTCTTTTTTATTTATTTAAAATGCATTTATTAATTTTTATTTTTACAATAGACAGTCTTTGCTAGCAAGTAAGGAGAATCTATATATAGCAAAATAAAATGAGGGTGTCTATGAGTCATCATCCTTTGCCACTTTTAAGTTGATTTTCTAACACCATTTGTAAACGTATTTGTTAAAAGTATTGTACAAATATTTATGAGCAGATGAATCGGATCAAATGCGGAAAAATTAACACCAAAGCAGATATCGTTTGTGTTCTTGGATTTGACGAGGATCGTTTTGATCTGGAAGCCAATAAATAATGATTTGAATGGATTTTTTTTTTAAATTTCTTGCAAAATAGTGGAATGTTAGAAATTCTCGAGATAATATGAGTTGTTTTCCTGAAGCTTGATTTGCTGCCTCTATAAAGTTCAAAATTCGTCGGTTTTTGCCTCTTAAGGTATAAAAGAATGAGCGCAGACTCGGTAGCACTCGAAGCCCTAAACGCATCCACGAAATCAGAAGACTCGACTACGAAAAACAATGGAACATCAAAACAAATAAATTGAAATGTCTAACAGAAATAATAAACATTGAGTTCAACTATTTCATAGATGCGCCGTGCGAGATATAAGTTGTGATTCACAATTAATTTTATACCGTTCGATAAAAGTGATGGCCTTGAAGATGTCTCTATAGTACATGGGACAAGTTTATCAATAAATATTACATATATAGATACACATATTTATATAATGATAATGGATGCTATCATGGACCTCCCTATATAGATGTAGAATTTTCTTCTCTATCCTTTAAGCCTAGCTAGCAATATCCTAGAATATAGTGGATTTTACAAGTATTCCCATTTTATAATTGGATCCTTGGTGTAAGCATTATTAATAATATCCTAGAATATAGTGGATTTTACAAGTATTCCCATTTTATAATAATATTATGTATAATATGACTATAATGAGAAAATTTACCCAAGAACTTATTATTTTACCTCATTATTGTAGTCATCATTTGAATCGTGTTTGTTACGTCGATTTATGGAGTTTTTTTTTTTTTTTTTTTTCACAAGGGGGGAATTAATTATAATGGCAAATCATGCACTTCTTAAAATAATTTTTTATAACTGTGATTAGAATAAAAACAATAACGACAGCCAAAAAATTAAATATAGCGAAATTCCAGTGATAGCTAAAATGGTTGAATATTGGAACTTATGCTTTGAACAAATGCAAAGGAGGTTCATATAAGTGAATAAAAGAAACCGTTAATCGATAACCGATTAAACCGCAAATTAAAGTAAAACGATTAAAACCAAATATACCAGATTAAAATTGAATACCCGGATTAGATTTTATACAGGTTTTTCGGTTTTGATATGAGCCGCATACGTGTTTACACCGCTTTATAAATATATATCATCATATTTATACTTTCTTTTGGTAATAACCTTGATGTGAAAAATATTTTTTCATCCTCTCATCTGTTAAATGATTTACTTATTTAATGAAGAAATCTCTTCGGCACGAACACTTTCTAATAGTGGGCTTAGCTCGATAACCAACTATTATTATGCATTTGTTGAGCTTTATTCCCTAATTAATTAGTACATAACGCATAAATATAGTAGTTTATATATATTTATACTTTATTGGAATGTCAAAGAGAGACAAATTGGTATATTATACATAAAATTTGATTATACGATTATTTCGCTTCACCAGATTCCGCATAATTCATTAATTCAACACTCAAGAATCAGAATATTTGTAGTGTTCTGGATCTCGCGTATGGTTGCCGGATCACGAGACAAGGCGTGGATAAGCTAATCACCGGTCACAATTCACGATACCGTGAAGAAAAATCTGTTGGAATAAATAAACTTATTCGGTCCGGAGGACAAAAAGAGTGACGCTCGTCTGAATCTCAATACTTAAGACATATCCCGATCACCTGACTTGATCTACCGGTCGATTTTGTGTTCCTTCTTCCTCGTTATATTTTTGGTTTCGTATTCCGATTTGTTCATAACCGAGTTCCAATGTTCGTGCAAGAATCGGTAGCAGCGGAGAGTATAGTCGACAAGTGAAAGAGAATCAACCAATTTACAACAAATTTTCATTTCCATTTTTGCTGTGAAAATTACAAAAAGAACACAGAAAAAACGACATAAAAGAAGACTAGTAAATTCCTCATCACTGCTTGTTAGAATATTTGTCAAACTTGCCAAAATTACCCCTGAAGCTTTCTCCACCAACCCTTTCTTCTTCACCGAATCACTGCAAATACAGAGCATATACGTTTATTAATCTTATATGAATAATATCTGAAAGTAATACAAATACATTGTGCACAATATCCTTTATCTTCTCATATATCTAAATCCCAAAGGGCATAACATATAATGGAGGATAAATAAAATGACCAAAATGACCCTGAAGCATTATTCCTCATCAATAATGGACTTCATAGCTAAGCAAAGACCTGTGCCTTTCTGACTAAGAACCCATGTTTTGAAAAAAAGCTTTGAATCTCATCAAAAGAAAAAATGAACTCTATACATATACATACATATATATATATATATGTGTGTAGATATAGGTATGTAAGGATTCATGAAGATCTCAAAAGCAGAAGTTGGTCTAACTAGTTACCTTGGCCCTAAAGCGTTTAATGGCCGATATCAATAACTCGTCCCCGGCTATTTGCCTCACCCGCGATATCAGCTCAGCCCGCGATATCTTCCTTTCCTGAAAAATAAAACGAAAACGAGCACTGCAGTATTAAAACCGACGGAAATATACAGTGTTCGCCTTTAAAAATGAGAGAAACAAGGTGTTCTTCACGATACACAAGTGAAGAAACTTACTCTGTGATCTCTATGGTACTTGGAAATCGAAGCGATTTTGTGCGAAGGTAGGAACTTGGCAAGCGCTGCAATCAGCATCGGGAACGGCATCCACGGCGAAGTCGGTCTCTTAAGTGGTTCTTGCATCCTCACAATCGCTACAAAAACCGAGAAAATGAATATAAAACCGGGAACTCAATAAACGACATAAGTACTTAGAAGTAATATTTTGAGACAGCATAATCCCGGATTATTTGTTTATCACGGGTTAACTTATTGTTACGTACGATAAATGCGTCTATGCGATACCACTTTGAACACTAACGGAAACTTACGAAGCTACATAAATCAAAACATTAAGTAACTATAAACGTGATAAGCAAACCTTACCTCCCCAAAACACGACATTATGAGTACTAATACCGCAAATATCCCAAATATACTTATTATATCCCACGTATTTGCATGTAACTACCGTTTTTCTCCGTCGTAAATGCGAGACTTCTTAATAAAAAGATAACGCACCTCGCAAGCAAGGAGCGCTGAAGCTAACGACGAACTCGGGCAAGACGCAAGTGTTCATATTCGCGGTCCAAACGACATACTTTCTGGGCTTCGAGAGATCGTCGACGCCCGAGTCAAACTCGTCGCGACTCGGGTGGTACTGCTCGGAGCCTTGTCGTACGACCTCCTGCTTCCCCAGGATCACACGACACAGAATCAAGTGTCGTATCCCGCCATAGCCGGAACCTTCTTCCAAGCTGCTCAAAAAACCGTTGAATTAGTCAACGCAAATCGTTGACCAGAAAAATAATAAAATAATGGAAAAGTAGTACTATATGATTCTCGAAAGTCAGAGAAAACTGCGCCGATTTTTTCTTTTCGAATTTTTGGTGATTTTTTTTTCGAATTTTTGGGGGCTAGGGTTAGGGTTTGGAAGTACCAGTGAATCGGAGTCTCGTCAGGCGCGAGGTAGAGGCCGTGACCGTACAATCCGCCATTGTTGACGCTCGAGCTCCGAGGGGTCTTCACCTGAGCGAAGCCGTGGCAGACGATCTGCGAAACCTCCTCCTCCGACGCAGGCTCGTACCAGGCGTACCTGACGTTGGCGTCTCCGCCGCACTTCTCCGCCACGGCTCTCGCGAAGATCTGGAACGAGCTCAGGCGAGCTCTCGCGACGGCGCCGGCGTGCGAGTTCCGGTGGATCGCCGTCACCGTCGCCGCGGCTCCGAACTCCGGGCCCAGGCTCGCCAGGAAGCGGTGCCGGATCAGGTCGTGGACCCTGTCGCCGTCGGCGAGGCGGACGAGATTCTCCGCCGGGAACGAGGTTCCTCCCTCGCCGGAGATTCCGCTCTCGCAGTCGGAGACCTCCGACGATCCGTTGCCGCGGAAACCGGTCTCCGAGGACGAGGAAGAGTCGACGAGTTCGCACGGTTCTGAGTCCGAATCGAACCGGCTCCGATCACAGTTCTCGAATTTCTCCATTACAGAACTCAATTCTATAACGATCTATACAAAATTAGCAAATCAATTCTCCATGAAGAAGAATAAGAAGAATGCAAAGAATTCCTGTATATATATGTATATATATATATATATATATATATATGTGTGTGTGTGTGTGTGTGTGTGTGTATGAATCGAAATTCAGAGAGAAACCCAGGTATTCATCGCTTCTGGGTATTGCGAGAATCAGAAGAAGAGGGAAGAAAGGGACATTTGCAGAGTCTGAAAGACGAACTGACTACAGAAGAAGAAGAAGACGAAGAATGATGAAGATGGTGTATGATATATATGTGTATAGATGTATGTATGTGTGTACGTATATGTGTAATGATTTGCTTGGAGAGAAAGTGAGAGAACCGCCTCTAGAAATGGCGTGAAGATGGAAACTGGAATATCGAATTCGCATCTTGTTTTCCAACAGCACTTCGTTTATGAATATATATATTTATATTTATATATATTTATTATTATTATTTATATATCTTTTATAACTTTTAGGAGTAATTTTGTTATGTGAGTCCCTGAACTTCATATGATGATGTATTTTGCCTTTGATTTGCAATTTTATGGTAGAAATACCATTTATTCTTTTGAGAAACAATTCATTACCACTACACCTTTGAAAGGGACAGAGGGATACTTTCTATTGGCGGTTACCCTAATCCCAAGCCACTTAATATTTATTAATTACCATTAGTAGGTGCTATTTTGACGTCATTTAATATGTTTTATTGCATTTAACTATCAATATTATCATAATTTAGTAAATTAAAAAAAATATGGAAATGGAAATAATATTTTTATACCCCCATAATGTACGTTTTTTTTTTTGGGTTGTTTGGCTTTTGCCTCAAGTCTCAACTCTTAGGTAACTTATATATGAATATATATTGAATTATTTGATATGTCCAATTGAGCAATGAGAAAATTAGATAATTTATTTATAATTAGTCAAAAATAATAATAATGATGATGTTAAGTGTTAAAGGTCTTCATTTTAATGAGTTAAGTTATCAAATATAAAATTACTTATTTGCCCTTTAAAATTTGTTTCATTAATATAAGTATTTCAAATATATAGCTCAAAACTACGCATGACACACCTTATCCTTTATATGATAAAAATAACACATTGTTTTGCGTACCCCATATTACTAAATTATTTTTTTCTTTCTTCTATATAATACTACACCCTAAAAACTATTAAAAAAATTATTAAAGTTTGTGAATTTTTTTTCTTTTAAATTTAGGGGTCGGATTTTGTTTCACATGGATTAAAAGAATACATCTACTTTTGGTCGGTGAATATGTGTCATAGCATAAGCAGTAATCTATATTTAAGAAAACAATGGGGGTATTTTTTTAATATACATTTCTTAGTTTTAATTATTAGTTTATTTGAGTGATTTTACTTTTTCATGATCGTGGCATGTTTTGTAGAAACCGCTTTGATTACAGAGAAAATGTGTAATTAAATTTCTAGACTGGCTAATGGATAGATAAGAATGGTTCTCACTTAGTCATAGATAAGCATATCTTTTTTTTTTTTCTTGGTCATTTATTTTTCCTAATTATAATTTATTACTCGATGAGTTGTCACGTAGATTTGGTAGCTGCATATATAATATAAATATTACATATTTAAAATTGTTGAGATTTGGTTTATTGTTGTTAAATTGAATGCCGTAAGTGTGAAAAAAGTCTCGAAGAAACATGAGAGTTTTGAGCAATGTAAATAGTAAAATATAAATGAATCACTTGAAACTAATAATATGACTTGAAAGTGTGCCTCTTAAAAGACTAGGTGGTTTTAATGTGCCACGTGAAACTTTTATTGCTTTCACATGCCGGAATGCATTGAGGTGAACAGTGTATTCTCGGGTTTTCTTACGGCGATTCTCTCCTAACATGTTTCGTTTAATTAGTCCGGTTGGTTTTGACAAATAATTACGCCGTTTCATTTGGGTGCGTGTTTTGTGCATAATTGTCGATTTCTTAGCGAGTGTGTTTGTTGGTATAAATTACAGCGGGTAGCACAATGTACTTAATCTTTGAACAAGAACTAAACTCTTTTAATTTCGAGGTTTGTCTTATCGTGTGGTGTTCTTATGTAAAAAGAAAAATTAGAAATGTTCAAAATTTTTTCTTTGTGATATTTCTAATCGTAAAATGATTGACTACTTCGACAATTACTAAAGCAAATTGGCAAAATCGGCACTAAAAGCACAAAAAGATATATTTTTTAAATATATATATAAAAAAGAGTCAATAATAATAAAGGAGCTTAAACTAAATATGCAACTTGATAGTTTAAAATTGACAAAAATAACCCATGCTTAATTAATATTTATAAAATACCCAATTAACAATTATAAAAATAATTATATTGATCATTATAACCATATTAATCATTGACAAAATAGTAGTATTTAGCTATTATGTAAATAAAAATTTTAAATTTGATATTCATTATAACTTCTCTAATAAATAATAATTTGAAATAAATAAATGTGATGATTATGTTTCCATTTTTAAGCTCATACTTATGATAATAATATAAGTTAACGTTATCGTAGATATCATACTCTTATATAATTCATTATTCATATATGTATATATATATATTGTTGTATCTAGTAGACTATAGAAGAAAATATATGTCGACGGTGAAGAGAGTTGATGGATTCATAAAAGACTTGCGCGTAAAGATAAGAGACACGTTCACTCCAATAATTTATTTATGATACAAAATATCATTTTGACCACTTTCTCTGTCACGTTCTCACTATTTATATCTTATTTAATGTGAATATCAAACTATGCTATATTCTAGGAGAAGCTTGCAAATTGGTTATTTCCATGAATGAAACTTTTATTTTATTTTTATTTTATTATCACATAACTTATTTGAGTCGGCAAAGAAAGTCTTTGATTTCGCTACTTTGGGTTTTGACAAAATATACCATTGCAGGTAAGAACGTGTAAAAAATGGCAGTCAAGAGTTCAAAACACCGTGTATCTAATGTATTTATTTTAAATTAATTACATTAAAATTATTATTTTATATTTATATTAGAGTTCAAATTAATTAATCATTTTAAAATGATAAAGGATTTTTAGGGGCAAAAACTATGGAATTGGGAATTCTCGGATCCCTATATTTAGAGTGTGAGGATTATATAAAATGTGAATTAGGAAAGATCCATTATTTCAAATTAATAAATTATCTAAAAGTTATTAACAATTTTATAATTGTTTAGAAAGATATTACATTCTGTAATTTAAAGTTTGTTTTCTTGATGCCTAAGTTTTGATGATATAATAAAGCGTCAACATTAGGTTCGTTTTGCGTTGTAAATGAGTTAGTTAGGTATTGCATAAGTCATACTATTTTCATGAGCCACTTGCTTATACCTATTTGAGAAAAGTTATGATCAAGAACTATTTAATTTTGACTTTTGTACTAAAATAGAGCAAATTTTTTTTTTATTTCTTCACGAGGTGGTACTATTGGCTCAAGTTACAATTCACTTTCGTATTACTAGATATATTCAATATAAAAACATATGACATTGTTGACCATATTTACATGTAAAAGAGCATGCATTTACGTCTGAGAGTTTGAACCCGATACTTCTTGGAAATGTATATAGTGAAATGACCATTAGGCCAAGTAAACTTAGTTAAGATCTAATTATCTAATCTTATATTTCTTACAAAAATTAATCCTTTTTCTTCATTAATTCATCGTAATTTTACACGTCATTAACAAAACTCCCCTTCTAAAAATATTAAACGTGTTATCAGATCAACAAAATTTACATTAAATTAAATAAATTAATAAACTGTAAAAAATTCGCCTAATCAGATTTTATAATCTTTTGAACCTTTAGTGTGTTAGGATATGGTTTTAAGAAACTTAATTTTGTTTCTATTTTCGATAAGTTAGAGAACGGGGTAGGAAAATCCGTCCTGTTAGCCGTTTTTAAAATTCGCTTGTAAACATTATGAGGGAACATGAAAACAAAACACCAAACACATACAACAAATAAAGAATTAAAAAAAAAAAACTATATACAAAAGAAAAATGTCATCTTCTGGGGTAGAAGATGATCACATGAACTACAAATTCATCACAATTTCAGAGCCAGGCACCCCATCCCGGAAACATCTGACAAAGGCGCTCGGGATCGATCGCGTCTTGAATCAATTGTTGAACCTGCAACGCTAGCATTTCACAGTAAATTGCCGTCCAACCAATCGAACAAAACCGTCGATTAAGTGATCACAATACGGTTACAAAGAGAAATTTTAGGAGTGTACTAATGATGAATCGTGTCATTAAGTAATTGTTAATATTATTTGAGTTTTGAAAACCCGAACATAACGGACCTGGCCGTTGATGCTTCGCATTTCGCCTTCTTCGTAGCCGTCAAGCTTCTGTTTGACTCGCATTAGGGCACGCGCTGCGTCCTTGTTCCCTTCATCTTCTTGCGACCCTTCCATGCTCATCTCCACATCGTCGTCCATTTCCTTTACACATGGTCGAAAACACCCTTTTAATCACGGTAATAGGACAAAGTCACTAACTAAATATTATCTTTTGAATTAAGATTAATTAGTCTTTATAATTTGTCAATATTTTATTTAGATGTATACTTTTTAAAAAAATTAACAAGTTTTGAAATAATTGTAGCATTTGCGGTTTTAAGAAATAATCCAGAATTGGTCCTGGCCCGGGTTTGAAAAGACCAAGCTCTTGGCCAACCCGTCCCGATTAAAATAAAGACGGGTTTCTTTCAGACTGGGACAGGATCGGTTTTTAAAGGCCTGAATAAACCGGGACTGAGCAGAAAACCAGAAAAAATTACCAACTACACCAATTGCTGTACTAATCAGCTATATCGGTGAAATTTTATATATACAGGTTTATAAAACCCAGAATTTTCTGCAAAATACCGAGAATCGGGGACGAAAGATACCTTTTGACGCTGCAAAGCTTTTAGAGGAGATAACGCCCACTTGTACAGAGGATCGTGTATGAAAACCTGCACACAATTCGCATTACTAGAGAAAAATGGAAGGAAATTTCTGAATATTATCAAAGTCTATTGCTCGAGCGAATATTGTATTTAGCTGACGTGTAATTCCTAACAGAATGTGCTGACGTGTACCGTCACGTGTATTTGTGTTCCGATAAATCAATTTCAAGCCTTTATCAGTGGTCAAATAATTTTACTTGGACAATTGTGAGAAGAGCTTCTTTGTTAGTCCTCATCACGGAGAGCGTCTTCTCGCAGCATCGTCTGAAAACGCCTTCCACTCCGCTCACGCCCATCCCGTTGATGATATCTCTTGTAAGCCTGAACGGAACCTGAACACACAGGAAAATAATATAACATTTGAAAGTATTGATGAAAAGTAATTGACGGCAGTCACCCTCGAATTTTGATCAATGGTTCATTTTGTCCCCTCAAATTTTTTAATTGTGCCCTTTGCAGAGCGCAAAAGAGTAAATTCAGGGCGCACATTCTGCATATTACTCTATTAATATTACCCTTTCTGGTGTCTTAAGCATCAAGCCTTGTTCAAAGGCGACACCGAGATCAATGTGGATGACTTCTGCCGTGGCTTGATCGATTAAGATGTTCATCGAGTGTCGATCCCCAAGTCCCACGACATAACCGACCTACACAAGTATAGAATTGGTTAAATAAACAACGTGATAGGAATAAATTTCGATGAAATGTGAAAATCTTACCATTGAACTAGCAGCCACGCTGCGTGTATATGCCAGTCTCTTTTCGAACCAATCCGTTGGTTGTAAAAATCTCTCCAAGAAAAAGTAATGCATCACAGGCCTGTATTAAAAATTAAAATCACCTATTATATATTTGCATTCTAGACGATAAACGAGACTAGAATTTGACACCCTGACAATGAAAATAACCTGAATCTGTCAGTAACTTCCCGGAAAGCCTTACGCTTGTCTTTCGCCTGTCACAACATCAAACAAAATTATCGAAAATATGCTCTTTACGTATTAACAAGATCCCAACTAATGAAAATAGAATTGGCTAAATCAAGATAAGTTATAATTGTGCATATATTTATTTAAAAAAAAAACATTAAAAATTATAGAATCAGCTGTTTATAATGAAGAGTAAGAGACTTGCATTTGCCATGTGTTCACGGCATTTGAGGAACGACCAGTCCCCTATACCGTATCGACCATGGGCACCTCCATTCCTTGAGCTGGAAATATCAGAATAAAACAGTCACATTATTTAATTGTTTTGGTAATATAGAAACATTATTAATTTACTGAATGATATTCAGGTCAATGTATAGATAATTCAATACCAGGAAAAAATGTATTAATAACTTCATAGTTGAAGTCCTACCTTCCTAAAAGGTATTCACCGAGGGGAAGAGTACCGTTGACCCATTCAAGAACACCGGCACTCGGAGTAAACGGAACGACCTATATTATAAATGAACAATTTGAAATATTACATAGTCAATTCCTCTCTTATTATAAACCTAGTATTAAGCGTGAAGAGCATCAAGATACCTTGTATGTGCGCACACCCAATCGTCTTTTCCATGTATCTCGGTGGTTTTGTAAGAAAGTGTTAACCAACCCAAAACACTGTTCCATAACCTGTATATCATTCAAATTTCAAAGGATTTCTCTCAATACAGCTCATGCAGATCTTTCGAGATAATGGGCTGGCTCTCTTTAACGAGCCATTTCTTTTTTTGTTTAACGAGCAACTTTCTTGTTTTTCCCTTTTTCTTTTGGATGAGTTTGGTTTGTGTACTTAATGAAATGGAAGAGCTTTGATCTTTCATTTTAGTAAACAACTTAAAACTCATCTCTTAAAAAAATATTACCGCATCTTGTCTTAAATCATCATTTCCGGATTTTGCGAGCTGTTTATATATTTGTCCATCAGATCCCATGCATTCAACCACCTTTGGAGCATTTATACCGTTCATTATCCTGTAAGATTTTCACCAACAGTTAGCTTAAATAAAAAATGGTAAATAAAAATAAAAAATATGATCATTTATAGTTTTAAAAGTTGGAGACCTACAAAACTGAATCTCCCAGTCCTTTGAAGCAAGGGAAAGAGCCTTCCCTGTATTGGCAACTGCGATCTACCGGAAAAGAAGCCGTCACAACGGGAACCTGAACTCGTCGTTTATAGGCAGAGAGAAAAGTTAGAGCACAATAAAGTACTTGCACTAATACTTGGTTGATTTTGGAACGTATATTATGTATTGATATGAAGTCATTTTCAGATACTTTGAGTAATATTCAATAGACTTACAAGTTCTAGCTGTTTAAGATTGCGTAGATCTCGCGGTAGTGTAATCCGTTTATTCGTATCCTGTTGAAAGTTTTCGTTATAAATTGAAATCAGGTATCAATTATTGAACTAAGCAATCGTAAACAGAGAAAAGTCTTCCGTTGTTGTGTATCGCCGACCTCTCTTTTAGTTTCTAGTTCTGCAAGTTTGATATAGATTTCCACCATCTGTTTCATCTGCATGCACCAAATTCGCCATATACACGTATGTATGTATAAGCATCATAAATTTAAACATAAATATGCAACATTTTGAAACTTTATGGGGAAAAATGCACCAGCATACAAAGTTCAGGAGGGCATCACTGTCATTTACTCAATATAAACGACATTCTATTTCTAGAAATATAAATTCACCATAAATAAGAAATCTCCTAATTAACTGAATACAAAAACTATGAGAAATAGAAATACTTGTCTGATAGTGGATCCATGATAGGCTGAAAGCTCTTCTAAGAGGTTTTCCGCTGCAAGCTTTTTATCCAAATCCACCACAAATGAGTTTCTACTTCTTTGTTTGTCTTTGATACGATCACCATTCGCGAGCGCTAAAAGCTATCATACCCACAAAAGTAAATAAAAAATTGAGCCTCATCTTCCACTGCAAAAATCCAAGAAGAAATATGCATACTAAGAAGAAAAATGTGGGTATCTCCTAATTATTTTTTGATAAATATACAATAACATATGTAATTAACAATGCTATCTTATGAAATAAAAAGAATTAAATAATTATTGTTTACACCCAATTAATCGATAAATGATTTAGGTAACTACAAAATCTACAAAATCAGTAATACCTGAAAGAATGTGTGGTAAGGATGGTCAATGGCCATTTTTTTCAAGAGAGAAACCAAAGCAAACTGCAAAATTCTGGAAGTTAGTAGTTAAAAGTCAATAGTAGAGAAAGATTACTAAAGAAATTAAAAAGTTTCAACTAACCTGGAAACTCTGAGGCCCCGTATTTTCCTTTGAACTTCCCATTCGTGAAGCAATTTGGTAAACTAGAGGTATAAATTTGTATGACTGAACCTGTTTTAGTATCGTAAAGTATATATAAGAACAGATTTATATATGATTTTAGAAGTTATATATGTAGACCAACCAATTCTGAGATTTAATGATGTACCTCCTTACTTGTGGTAAGCATACTATTTACAATATCCTTTCTATAAGACAGACTGAACCAAAGTGATACGAGACGAAACATCTGAAAAACGGAGTAAGTTAGTTTCTCAAAACAAATCTAAACGAACAGTTTTGTGTATTTATGAAAAAAAAATCATACACCATTTGAAGAACTTACCACTTTAACATCGTATTTGTCACCGATCACCAAACAACGTTTATAACCCTCCAACGCAAGGCTAAGAAAATTGTCTCTGTCATCCTGAATAACAGTTATGATTAAAATTTTGTTTCTATTGAACTTAATTCACTTCGGTGTGTAGAAAAAGAAAAAAAAAGACGGATATCAATGTGGAAAGAATTTTTTTTGTCATTAGTATATACACAAAGGAAAATATACCTGCAGTTTTTCAGCCTCCTCTTTGTCAATTGCAAGTTGCTTTTGTAATTCTTGTATTTTCATGGAACAATCAGTCTTGTCTCCCTAAAACTCAACCCCCGGGAAATAAATAAATTATTTAGGATAATAAAAGGAATGATTTAAAAAAAAAAAAGTACCTTTGCTGAACTTCTTAGCCGTTTAATAAGTGCTTCCAACTCCCTTGTCTGCAGTTAACATTTACGGTTCATTGTATAAGTTCTAATCATATTAACATAATTTATATCAGTTATAATTCTTGATGATTTTCAAGAGAATATAATAAATTTATTCTAATTGAATTACTAATAGTCTTAGGAAATAGAATATAATCAAACAACATTCTAATTCTAGAAACCTATATATTTCCTATGACGTACATGAAATACATACACTAAATCAAATAATAATTGACATACATAATTACCTTATGTTTGCGTAGACGTATTGCAGCCTGCCATTCACTGGAACCGAGTCTCTCCTCGTGACTCCTGAAAAGAGCATCTGTGTAGTGTGCAAGGTGAAAGTGACTTTGGCCTTGTCTTTCGATCGTCGTTTTATTAATCCTTTCATTATCAGCAAATGAAACTGAAGGCTTTAAGTACTTCTCTAGAATTGTTCTTGAGCTGAATTTACGAAGAAGAAAAAAAAGGTTAAAATAATTTTGGCATAAACAAACCCCAAAAATTAATGAGCGTATCCTAATCTTGAAATAATGAGGTTGAAAAGATACATAACTTGCTAGATCTAGTTTCTGCGAGCCACTTTCCGACAAGGCGATACACGTCTGAAGACTCTTCGTTTGATTTGTAGTTCTCAGAGATATATTTTGCTAAGCTGATGGCCATCTCATGTTGCCCTTGCGAGCGCAAAAGCTTGGCTTCTTCAAGCTGAACAAAAAAATAAAAATAAAATATCAACACATGGTAAGAGAAGCTATGTAATTTATTCAGTTCACAACACTAATACGCACACGAATTTTAGTATAAAATATCTAGAAAAGTCAACATAAACTAATGATTCATGAGACATTTCATTAAAATTTTGTACCCTTCCGAGCCAATACAAGGTTGAATCTTGCGTTCCTGATTCCACAACAAGGAGCTTATGCTCATGCAAGAAAGCAGCCGAGTGAGAAAATCTCGAGCCCTGTTAGATTAAAACGAGCGTAAGTGTAGAATATCACTTCCATCTTATTTATCGAATGCTTTTTACCTAATGGAAAAATAAAATAAAAAATAATTCCCAAACCTTGCGTAGAGTAGATGCAGATTGCAAGAGATGTTGCATTAAGCAGTCTTTAGAACTTAATATGTGCAGAAGAACTCGCCTAAAGGCAATAAAGGGTTCCATCAAGTCCATATGCAGGTGTGCTCGTTTCAAAATGGAATTCCAATCTCGGTTCAGCCAAGATAACTATAAATTGCAAGAAAAATAATATTAGTTAGTGTAGAACCATGGAAAAAAATCCCGACTCTAACTAATATTACTAAATTATTCCTCGATAATATAATAAAATTCTCTGGTCGGGACCGTATAATTTACGGAGGTTCTATTGTATTATGAGAGTAAAACTTATTTTAAAAGCCATAGCTGGTTGGAGCTTAGAGTGAACTGTTACTGAAAAAAATTCGGTAAGAACTCATTACCTGATCCAGAGTCGGAATGACCGGTCCAGAAACCGCCTCTTGCGTATTTGTGTAGAATTTTATCCCATCGCGAGGAGACGTGCTCCATCGTAGATCCCAAGCAATACCGAGATGATAAAGAATCTGAAAAGGTACACAAAAGTCTTTCGAATATTCATTTCACTTTTCATCATATTAGGAGACTCTTCAGTAAAATTTGGTTTTCTCGGCTCCACTCCCGTGAAAAGACCAACGGCTAGGGAACCTAACAGTACAGCATAGCTAAGAAACATAAGTACCTGGAGGTTGATAACTGATGAGAAAATGTCTTCGGTGCTCTCTTCACTTGCCCGGGAAACCGATGATACAAGTTCCTGATTGTAACAACGAAATAAATAACCCTAAATTGAATCCTATATTGTTATGCAAGAAATAGAAGGAGTACCTGCTTCGATTCTCTGAGCTTCAGATGAAACTCATTGACATCTCCTTCTTGCAACGCCCTCAAGCAGCTAAAAGTACAAGCAAATATTTGCCGTAGTTATAAATCTAGATTTACTTACGTTACACGTAATTGATTGATTCAAACTATAGAGCTTCCCCTCACATAAATAAGTAAAATATAGAAGTACCTCTACATATCCTACTTAGTGGTCATACAAAATTTAAATAAATTAGAAAAAAAAAATTAACTATCATAAGAAAAAAATAATAACAACAGACAATACAATTTGAACTTCACCATTTACCTGTGTAGATTTTCATTAAAATGTCCACCCTTAGGTTGCAAACTTGTAGAGTTTCCTCGCACATAGAGCGAGGAAAAATCCCAATTTCCCGCACGCCACGCAGCCTCATACTGCAAACAATTGATGGTTCAAGGAACAAAAATATTGTTGGTAATTTTTTTACAAGACTGACAGCAAAAACTAATTTATATATATAGATATATAAGGAACCTGCAATTCAGTGAACTCGTGATCATGTTCAAAGTGATCCTTTGTTGAAGTGAGACCTTGACAGTACAAATCGAGCACGTGCATACAACCAATCTGTTGCAAGGATCTTATGAGACCTTTATATGGCTTCCTTGATCGATCTTGTAGTGCGGAAACCACTGAGCTGTCTGGTCGGTTCTTGAAACCGTCATCCAAAGCAGCGGAACGAACTTGCAAGTCATAAGATTCCAGAGCCTTGCCCCAATTTCCCTCATGCTCGTACTTAATTATTTGTGAGGTCAGCTAATTATCCCATCACCACGACCAAAAATAAAATATCAGTACTAGTGGATTATTTTTGGTAAGAACAATATCTGAAAGAATAGGAAACCCTAATCTTTTCTATTTAGTGGAAACCTAGGGCTCTGCTGTTTATTGATGTTTTGTTTGGTCAATCGACTCGAGAAATATTTGGTAGAAGTTTCTGATAATGATTGTCTTGATGAGTACCGATCAGCTTACATGTTTGTGACTTGCGCTTTACGTTTCATTTTGGTACCGAATCCTAACACAAAACCTATGAGGACATATTAAAGACCAATGCTATCTCAGTTGGTATGAGCATTTGACTGAACAAATCAGCTCAAATAATTAAAAAAGGAAACAATAAAGAAAGATTCAGACGCATACCTTGTGTGACTGAACAATTCCGTACAAGCTGTCAGGCTCATTGATATGAGTGACTGCTGAGACGAGTATTTCAATGTGATGTGGCAGCTGAAAGGAAAACAAACATAAATTATTTCATGTTTCAGCGAAGAAAAATAAACTGGAATAGTATGTCGTTGCTTCTAACCATTTCAATGTCAGAAAAATCGGGGCCTCCCAGTGTGAGACTCTTGTAACGTTCTTCACACCAATGCTCCACGTACATTACGGCAGTAAAGTATGAGCCACAAATCTAATGTCATTGTCAAAGAAAGTACATCAGGACATTGACAAGTAATGTTATGTCACAGAAGGAAAAATTTAAAGTGAGAGCACAAAATCATAGAGAACTCACAACTGCTGATTTGGCAACAACAAGATAATCGATTGAAAGCCAGTAAACCTGAAAACATATACTTTGTCAGAAAGAGTAGGAGAGCACACCCAGAGAACCCTTTAATTTGTTTGTTTGAACAAAAAAAATCGAGTAGATGAATATATGTAGGCTCGTTAATCATGCTCAGATTACCTAAATCATTTTTTTAAATAACTTTAAAGAGCAAAACTGCTATAATCTGTACTTTATGAGGGGAAACTACAACGACGCAAATAGTTCATGGGGCATAGCTGCAGATTATGCAATTCAGAATTATGTATAGAGTACAAAGTGCACAAAAATATGAAGCAAGCAACAATCAACGAGTTAAAAATGAAAATCTGTTGCTTTGGAGTTTACAGAAGACCTACTCAAAACTAAGAACATTGTTTTCAACCAAAAGATCTCTATTTTTTTTTAAAATGGCAAGGATTAACATAGTAACAAATTCTATGAATTTTACAAGTGTTCAAACCCCATTTAAAGATTAGAAGGAAATCAAGAACCAAAACTCTATGAAAATGTGCATTACGAAACTACCTTGTTCCATAGAGAAGTTGACGTTGATACAGCCTTCAATGGATTCGCTGATTCCCTAGCCCTTCCAGAGATTGAACGGGATTTAGAGCCATAACTAGAAGGCTTAGCACATTAAAACAAGAACAACATATGTATTAAGAATATGAAAAAGGGTAAAACTCGAGTTAATAAACGAAATAAATATTGAATAGGATGATAATTTAAAATGCTTTTGAACCTTAGAAGTTTCTTGTTTTGCTACTACAGTTGACGATCTCTCCATGACGTAACACAATCGAAGTTCATTGAGGGCACTCAGAAACACTTGAATTGATTTGTTTAATTTATTAGACTCTGCAAAGATATGTTCTTGCACCTGCACACAAAGCAATCACCAGATTTTATTTTTCTTTTCTTCGAAACAATATGCATGAAATCTAGAAATAGATGAAAAGGTTTTCTTATGTTTCCACTGTAATGAATAATATTTTTAAGTAAACGGCAGTAATGTTTGTACTTTCAAAAAGTAACACACGGGCACCTCGCGTAAAAAATGACAAGGATATTTCAATTGGTCCGTAACTGAACTTTAATTTTTGACAGCAATAAAAGTTATTCAAGAGTCTAGCTATTCAAGAGCTCTTAAGATCAAAATCCCAGAACATTGGAGACGAATATTAATACTGCTACTGCACTGCCCTTTAAGAACTAAAAAAATTCCCCTTTTTAATGTGTAGGAGGCAATGTGATACTTTTTATAAGTATAGGGGGCAATTTCGCTAAAACTTAAAGTTCAGAGGGCAAACAGCACAAATATGTAAAGTTAGGGGACAATACCACCATTTGCTTAACATTTTTCGCAGTCGTTGTGACTAGGCTGAATATGGACAGTCAAATCAGTTATGTATATTTTATATTCGATTCAGACATATAAACCAATATTATATGAACTGCATGGAACAGAGGAATGGCAAAGGAAAAGACTAGTTTTAATAAAGCTAAAAATAAACCTGCAATGAGATCAATTGTTGAAGATCAATATCTACATCTCTTCTCCCAGCCAAATTCACAAAAATACTTGGCAATAAAAGCTCTGCAACTTCAGCTTTTAAAATTACAATCTCCTGGCATAATCTGAATACAGCAGATTAATTTGCTAAATAATAAAGGGGTGAAACCGCGACCGACATTTGCGGAGCATAAACTGAGACCTTACCTATTTTTATTTAAAAAAAAAGTTATTAGTATACTAAAAAAAATCAAAAGCAGTTTTTCATTGGTTCACATAATTGTTGGAACAAACAATATGATACCTTAGAATCACATCATTGCAATAGCCGCAAAGAGTGTAAGCAAGAGGACAAATCCAAGTCTCAAAAGATTTTCCACATGTCACCCACAGAGTTGAATCTTCCAAAGACACCGCTTCAGCTAATAGAAAAATAATAACATTGTCAAAATATAGTCAGGGATTAATTTTTAATCATTAATTAATCATTATATTTTAACAATTACGTTTTGTACAGGGATCATTTCTGTTTTTAGCTTCTGATTATGTAAGAAATCCTGATTATTAAATAGTCATTTATATCCCTAACTACCGAAAATGGATGCACATCTATTACTATTGCTTTCAAGAAAGATAGGCTCTCAAGAATGAAGATCATACCTCTAAACTTTATTTCCATATCTGAAAGAAACTTCTCTACTAGCTCAAGATTTATACCCTTAGAGTGAACCTGGATAGATTTAAATAAACATGAAGAATAATTCAATCGTCGGGTTAAAAATTCATTTAACTGAAATGAAAAAAAAAAATAGCAGCAGAAATAGGTTTCTTCAGTATCTTTATGCATTGACCCATATGGTATAATTCACCAAACATAAGTTCGGGTTGAAATTAGAAATTTACCGCAGTAAGAGATCTCTCGTAAGAATCGAGTGACTGCAGAGATCTTTGACCCCTTTCAGTAGAAAGAATTCCCTAATTGAAGAAAATAAAATGCATAAGAATTAGAGCACAGAAAGCTAGACATATTCAGAATAAAGAGGCATGATTTTGTAAAGTACGACATTTGTGTGATAAATACATGAAATCATTCGCAAGCTACGAACTCGTGTTCTAAATACAAGAATCACAAGAGTGCACAAAATCAATAGCAAATCATTAACTTAAAAACTGTTGGACTCAAGTTCATCAACAATATAAGAATAGCTTACCCTGAGTACTTGAGATGTTATGTCTACTGTTCTAACAGAGTCATCCATTTGGTACTTCTTTAAAATACGTAAAAGCGCAACGAGAAGTTCGTCAGATATACTGGAATCCAAGTGATGGTTAACTTCCGAGCCAATATTATTCCCATAGCTTCCAGGAAGATGAAAAACAACAGAATAAGGATCACCGATGCCAACCTATTAATCAAATTAAGTTTACAGAAAGAAAGAAAAATATTAAAAGAAAGATCTCAGAACTAAATTTAGAGAAACTCAGGAATGAAAACTATTTTAAAAACAATACCCTTGATATAAAATCAGACACTAATGCTCCAGCAGTATTTCCATCATCTGAATCGCACATGCGAACCAAAGTCCATACAGCATTCACAATTTCATTGTCATAATTCCAACCGCTGCCCTCCTCGGGATCATTGTTTTTCTCCCTAGGAAAAGTTTCCCCCAAAAATAACTTCTTGTGCGTTGCCTGAAGACTGCACTAACATATAAAGAATTATAGCCACGAGACATTTCATAATTCACCGGTGTATTAATGTCGCTTTACTAACAAAATAGATTTCTTTTCACCCAAAAAGTAAAAATGGAAGGGGTACAGATGAAGAAAAAATACCTCACGAGAAGTAACCTCGGTGGAATGGAGCGAGATGTCTTGACCAACTAATTAGGGACGTGATAAAATACATAAATTAATGAAGAAAAACATTAATGAAAGTACATTGGGATGACTTTATCATCAAAATATACCTTCAATAAATGTTGCTTTGGGGAATACTTATGATACAAATCCTCACAGAACCTTCTGCAATCATTAAAACAATTTGCCTCTGGGAAAGGTTCCAATGTCTGTCAAAAGAAAGCAGATAAATCAAAGAGTGGCATTCCATAGGGTGGGAATTCTGAATCATCGATCGTGCAAAACATTCCTGTGCAAACTAGTGATTTCAACAACTGAAGAGCAAAACAAATTTTCCGATCAAGGAACTAAATCCTGTGCAAACTAGCAATTTTCAGTAATTAAGTAAGCATTGAATTCAGAAAATTTACGCTGATGTATTCATAAAGAGATGGATCAGAATCCACAATAAGCTTGTGAAGCAGAGCAAGAACTTGTGACGACTCCGTTTTCCCATTATGTTTAGGCGGAACACAAGCCACCAACTTTGAAACCAAAAACTGCATGACATGTTAATTAGATAAGGACGTGGAGTCAGAACAACGCATTTAAACAAACAAAAAATAAGATCCATACCTGAAGATGTTCCCCTAACACACTGATTAGTTCTTCGGTTGGATTACTTTTGAAATTTCTTACCAACTCAGAAATGATACGGCAACATTGATCTTGTAAAGCACCCGAACTGATTAATTGCCCAATCAGATTCAAAAGATAGCTGCAATTTAAAATAGAAAACATTAATTGCTTGTTAAAGAATACGAAATCATAACATAAATACAGTAAGAAAAATTATAAACTTACATAACAGTCTAACACGGAATTTTTTATAAAGAAGGAAAACTACAAAAAATTATTAATTTCGTTCAGTAATTAATTTACAAAATTATTTCGAGTAAGTCATATGTTGCGCACAAACTAAAATATTTTTATCATTTTTTAAAGCTTAGAGGGAAGTGTACTACTTTTAAATTATAGAGGCCATTGTTGCCAAAAAGAATTAAAACTTAAGAGAGCAAACTCACTTGGAAGTACTAGGAACAGAAACTCTGTGTCCAAGTATTTTTATAAGCACTTCGATTCCACCTAACCGATGACACTTGTGCCTATTATGAACTGCTGCAGAAACTTTATAGTGCACTTCTACTATAAGCTGCAAAATGAAGAAAAAAAACATGTTCCTTCACGAACCCAACACCTATTTAATTGAACAAGAGCCATATAAAATTTCCATAAACAATCTTGAGAAGTAAATTCTCACCAAGAAAACCCTGTCGGGACGAAATATTTTAATCTTATCAACAACGCCATCTGTTGTATGATAATTACCCCTGCGTTGCATCCAGAGTCAAGAAAATGTATTTTAGTAGAATCCCCAAAAGGAACTAAAACAGAAAGAAGAAAAATATGATATATATATATATATAATCAACGAACGCACGTCTCCAAAAAGCCATCCACGACTGTTCGAATTGCTTGTTCAATTGTATCTAGCGAAAAGAACGGGACTGCAGGTTCAGATGCGCATGAGACAAGAGACAAGATCTGGCTGACAATAGATACCTGTAACCGAAGGGATCGTATTAGATAATTATTTTATTGGTCGGGAATATAACTAAGTTCAGAACACAGCAGAGTGAAGTAAACTTGGAAATATGAGGCTTTCTATACAATAACTAACGTACAAGACGTTTTTCAAGCTTATAATTTTGTGATTTAATTCTGAATTAGACTAGACAGAGCATCAAAAAATCATCAAGATTGAAGCATACTACTATTTTGTAATAAAACCATGTCAGAATTCTACGGACACAGGTAAAATCAATTGTTTACGATGCAAAGTCATAATTGAATTGAAAAGGAAAAACAGGAGACAAGAAGCGGACCATATGTTTTTTTATGAGCATATCCCGTTCACTCTCGGATATCTTAGCAAGTTGCAAAATTAAATTCTGCAGCAAATCCGCTCCCTTTTCACCCTCAGATGTCTTAGTGCAGTGCAAACCAATGCAAATAGAGAAGATCTGCACAAAATGATCTTTGACCAGTGTCGCCAACGGTTGCCCAGCTATCTAAGAAAGAAACAGAAGTTGATTTAAATATTAAAATAACTAGAAACACAATCAGCAAGCAAATGGACAACAAGGAACTAAGTTCGTATAGTAATTCCTATTTTTGCTTTATGTTTAAAGGAATCGGCCAATTTTTATGCACCCATAAGAAATTCGAAGAGATGAGAAAGAGCCACTAGGAAGATGATAAAATTTTGATAATCCAAATCAGATATTACAATCATGTTCCAATAGAGAATACTAACCACTAACTTCCTAGAACAAGAAAAAGAAAAGACCAACTTCTTTGATTGTTAAACACGATAATTTTGGAATTAATTCAAATCTAACACCACTAATTAATGGTTCAAATATGTTTAGTATTCACAAGTTGGAGGTACCTTAGCAAGCCAGGTGAGGTTGGAATTGTCAGCACGGAGACCGAGACTTGGTAGAAGCCAATTGCAGCAGTATAGCATGAAATAACTAGGCTCGCCGTCTGACACAAAGAGATGGCGTATCTGAAAAAAAAAAATGGACTTAAAGAACATTTCCTAATCAAAGAAAATTCCCATTGATACTGAATAAATAAAATGACAGCATATTTAATGTATATATAAAAGAGATAAATAAGATGTAAGAAAAATGAGCACTTCGTAAGAATGACTAGACTCGAGTCATAAATTGGACTAGTTTTTTAATAGAAATAGACTCGAGAATTTGTTATCCTCATTTTATGGCATTCGATTTTCACCATCAATAGCCTAATACATCATCTCTTTAATATAAATAGTTATAAAAGCAAGCATCGAATAAATAAACTATGTTAATATTGATGATAGAAAATTAAAACTTTACCTCCACTAGGGCAGCTAAGCTTACACCACAAGCAACCCAAGAAAATAGGATTGAACCCATGAGTTCTTCCAAATACTGCAAAAAAATTTGGACATTATAATCCAAATTGAACCAATAAATGCCAAAATCCACTTCACATGCAGTTACGTTCTAAGATAGCCATAAATTTACTTCCTAGTTATTGGAATTAAATTCCTTCTATCATTACTTACAAAACATGTCAAAATAGAAATAAGAAAATGATATTGTTTACCTTAAACCTATTTGTATACTGAAGCTTTCTTGAAAGATTATCAATAGCTACAAAGACCAATTCCCTGCAATTAGGTGGGTCAGAGAGATAATAACAAGTTGAACAGGTTAAATAAATCTTGCAGAACAAAAAAGGGCACAGTACCTTTCACAAGGATCAATGGCTGAAATTACACATATCATAAATACAGCCTGCACATACCAATAACACCATAACTTTATTGCAAATTCACAAATATCTTCCGTGAAAAAGTAAATCAAAATGGGAGAAGAAATTATCACAAAGAAGAAGCATGCAACGGAAAAATAAAAATAAAATCTCAAAAGCTTAAAACATTTTCTCCAATTAAAATTAGAACGACTTTTACACAATGTCTACTCTCTTCAGCATCACAATTCAAAGGATTCTAACAAGAAAGATTCAGGAGACTCAAAATTGATAGAGGCTAGGATATCAAACTTTTTCTTTGTAGCTTGCAATGAAAGTTATTAACAATTCTTCCTTCTATTAACAAGCAATGGCCAAAAGAAGTTAATTATTATTAAGTAAGTTCATTCAAAATTTGGCTTAGTTTCTCTTTAGGATTCACCGATTCCTGACTCATAACAACTATCTTCACAGCGTCAGCTTCAAATTTTGTTTTGTGTGACTATTTAAATTGTAAAAAATAATGAAACCAAAAAGGATAAACAAACATACCTGCAATTCTATTTTCTCACTGTGCAATGCAAGGTACATTAGAGTAATAATAACAGTTTCCATAATGGGACGAGGATTCGGACCGGAAGCTAAGGCCTCATTAGCAGTAACAAGTTTTCCTTTCACTGGAATTACCAATGGGACTCCAAAATTTGAACTAGGAAAGTCACGTCAAAAAAAAATAGAAGGTTGAGAGTTACACACAAAGTAAAGGAAACGGAAGAAAATAATGCAAATATAAATAGCATCGAGGGCATCATTACACTGAAGCAACACAAATTCAGGGAAAATTAGAGTTGAAAAAGAGTCACATTCATAATTTATATGTATGTATATATATATATATATATATATATATATATATAACATTGTAAGAAGATATTATTGTCACTGGACTTCAATAAAATGACAATAGAAGGTTGAGAACCCCAAGCTTAGAAATTATTGAAATATGACATTTTTTTACTTTATTCAGTTATTCTTATGTTTTATGCTCAACTAGTCCTAGGTAATATATGTTCATTTAGTCTTATATTAGGCCAAAATATTTAGGCCTTATTACTCTGGAATAACATAATCGGAAAATAGTTCCAGAAAACTCCAACACAAATTCTTGGAAAACCCACCAGACATCTTGGAATAACTCCTCATGACCATCCCATGTTTGGAAAAGAACGCCGATCCGTTTCGCCATCGAGAATCTGACGCGATAATCAGTATCTCGGAGCATTGTCAACAACCTTTCAATCATTGTCTGTAAAGTTATGATGATAACAATCAACAAACAGAAAATAAGAAAGGTTCAATAAAAAATTCAAAAAAAATGTCTCAATTGTATATTTTGATGATATCATTAATAAATAATAGTGTCTGACTTTATAATATGAACGGCAGTTAACAACAAAAACAATAATGATTAAATCTACCTGTCTACTTAGCTATAATTGCAATAACTAACCATATATAATTAATATTTACAAAATATTCCTTATTGTGACTGTTTGTGCGTTTGGAGATTGTGTTCGCACCTCGGAGAAGCTATATATCGTTAATCAGTTTTAATAAGTAGTCTTATAAATAATTTTTTTACTGTTTTATACATCGATACTTCACCAAACTTACCTGGCCAATTTGTGGGCTAAGCAAAACAAAATCACATAGGCAATCAATCAGCTTAACGCGCCCAGACCACTCGAGATAATCAGATTCGGCAATTTTATTTATCAGATTTCCTAATCTGATTAAACTCTGGAAAAAAAAAAAAAAGTTAGTCAACTAAAAAAGACAAGTCTTATAATACTCAAGTCGAGTTTTTTACTATGAAGATGTAAGATAAAATTAACCCGAAAAATAAATGTGAACACTCTGAGACTAATTGAAGTCATGAAAACTATCTACACAAATGAGAACTAGGACGATCATAGAGTACCTCTTCCGTTATCATATCTTTCACGGTAAAGGAGACCGTTGTGTTGTTCTGATTATCTTTTAAGGATAGTAAATTCCCTATAAAAGCGCTGATAACAGATAACATGCTTCCAAAATCAAGCTTCAGGTTTAAGATAATCTCAACCCTGTCATCCATAAATGTGATCTGCAAGTAAAAAAAATATATAAACACGTCATTTATAAACATTTGTAACCCAAATATTTTAACTGAAGATAAGTTTTAGGATTGCAGTTTCCTAATACCGTTTCTGTAACATTTGACCCAGATGACCAGTGAGGATGTTGGCAAAGTTTATACAAAATTGCTTCGTGGACCTATTTGACAATAATGATATAAACAATTATATAACCACATGAAAACATAACAACAGTTATGAATTTTTACTAGCAGAATAAGTATTGGAATACCTTTGAATCCTTTTCTTTATCTAGGAGATCAAACAGAACTTCCCATGTGACAACGTGAAGAACAGGAAAAAATCCTGTAATTAACGATATCATGCCCAACTTCCATTTCTCCAAGAAAGGAGAAACGTCACTGGAAATATCTACCTCTCCAGAATCGTCATTCACATCCAAATCCATGTCTACAATCTTGCTTCTATTGTTCTTGGAAAACAGAGTACTAGATACGGAAGTCCCTGATATAGATAAGTCTTGTACACGCTTTCCATACTGAGGACTTGACAATCTCTTGCAATTTTCTTCGTACCCTTGAGCAAGTGTTCTTAGAAGCCTCTCCATAGAGAGCATAATAGCATCATAGAGGGCAAAACCGTAATCTCCCTGCCCAGAAAACAGAGGAGAAGAGAAAAAACTCCTGAAGGAGTTAACGAGAGCATGATCACTAACATTAAATGAAAGATCATCTAGGTTTCCCTGAATTGTATCTACAGCACGGTCGAGCATTTTCAACAAGCGATGACCGAGTTTCGAGGGGAACGACGAAGCTCTCTCTTCTTGCCTGTGAAGAATCAGAGAAGCAATGTTTAGGGGTTATGCCAATTACTTAAGAAGAAAATAGATATATATACATATATCGGTAGATCGTGAACGTACCTCCAACTAAATGAAATGAAAATGAAGTTTGATAGTAGAGTACACATAAATATTAGGTCAGATAGAGGCCTGGCCTCAATATCATTGTCTGCTAAAGCTCCATGAACAATACTTTCCACTTCAAGCAACAGCGGATCTCTCAACTGCCTGGGAAGACTTACGGTTGGATGGCTTGGGGATGAAGAAACCTAGACAAAATTCCAAAAATGTGCTACATAAGAAAAATACATATTGGGCTTCAAGATTTAAGCCCTTAAGCTTGCAAAAGTATTGTTGATTTTGGGGAATAATTTTCTGGTATTTCATAAATCATAAAAAATGCTTTAAAATCAATGACAAATTGCGGGCCTAATATTAGACTAAGCCCACACTCCATAAGACTCTTACTAAGCATAAACATAACAACAAAAATTCGGAAATGACAGACAGAATAAACTAAAGTGATTTCGATAGTTACCTTTACAGAAGAATCCAGGTCAATCTTTGCAAGCACTTCAACAGAGCATTCAAACAGTGCACGCATATGGTCCTGCTCAAGTTCTTCGGTCTACAATCCAAACAATTTTGCTTCAGTTTTAATGGAAAATGTATTGGTCAAACCAGGACCGGTTAGGCGACCACTGTTTTCTTTTCTTTTCGTAGCCTCGATCAATACCGGTCCCAGTATCTTGAAAATAATTTTCTAGTAGCCGGTAAAAAAATCGATAAACTTTGGTCAAACACCGGTAACCAGAACAAGTGTACAGGACCTGGAAATAACCGGATACATGGTTTTGCCCTTCAAAAAAAACGAGTTGCTCCGGTAACCGGTTTTTGGCATAAATGTTAAAGCCTTGACAATGTATCTATTTCAACGTTTAGTACCATAACAACGAAAGAACGAAATACCTTGACCCAGTCACTCATAGCCATATTACCATTTGGAGAAGAGCAGAAAAATCCATGGCATTGCTTTAAAGGAGCAGAACCAGCAGAAAGAGCATAAACAGCTGAAGGAACCAACAGCGTCATCCGCTCATTAAAAACAGAAGACTCCTACATTCAAAGAACCAATAAGTAGGTTGATAAAATTCTTAAATTATTTAACAAAACATAATCAATAAGTTTGAATATCAATTTCATATTAGACTACAGCAAATGGATAGTTCAGATTCAAATAAATAAGAGTGGTTTGTCAGTCTCTTGGTTAAGAAGGTTGTGCGGAAATGGCCACTCCGTTCAAGAAATAATGGCAATTACCCTTCCATTACAGAATTGGTGGGGGAATAGCAGAATTCGATAAAACAGTGTAAAAAATGGACCTAAAGTTTAAAAATTAATAAATCTAAAGTTAAAATAAGGCTATTTATGAGTTCAATAATATTTAATATCTAAAATTCCTATATTATCACTTTAACCCTAACATAATATCATATCAATTTTCTAGGAACAGAACTCACCTGCCGGTTAAGATGTCCAAGAACTACCTTGATCAGGCTTTTCCTAAGACGTAAAACGTCATGAAAATCACCCTGCACAAACAGAGATGGTATACTGTACACTTTGATTTCATTTCCTTAGGTACATTAATATACAAGTACCACAAGAATAAACCAGCATTGATTTCAAGTTCCCAAGAAAAAGGGCTATTAAGAAGAGAGAGGAATCAAAATCTGCTACTTACTTGAGAACCTCTTGTTGAAAAGTAGCATGAAATGAAGTACAAAACTGATCTGCATATCAACAAATTTTTTAACCAGTTTCAGATTTGAAGCTTTAATATAAAACAGAGAAAGCTAATGAACTCTCCAAAATCCTATAAACTCGGGTCCCATAACTTATTTTTCAAAATATAATTATTCTGACGGTGAAACAAATAACTTCTCTTACGCTGATGGTGATTGCTTAAATAAACTCAGGTCCCATATATCCTGAGGTATAACCAATGTATTCAATGTGTCCTGAAGAAAGAAATTCAAAAGAAGATTCATAAAACGAAATAGTTCAAATTAACGCCGATCAATCACATGCTGCTTAATTGCGTATGAAACACTGAGAGGTGGATTCTAAAACTCACACTTGAAATCATGTTACCAAGAAGTATAAGGGCAGCATCAACCTGCATACATTAATTAATTATGAATGAAAAGCCAGATTTTACCATAATTTTGACAGATTAAGGATATAAAAGATGAGAGGAAACTGCTTCCGAAAAATATAGACCATCAACAAGAAAATAAAGTGGCAATCAAATTCAGTTGTGCTAGTGAGAGAACTTACAACTGAGGTTACATTACTGAATATCGGTAAACCATGCATCAAACTGCTCCATAATAGCCGCCAAAAACGGTTGTACTGCATATTTTAATGTAATTAAAAATCTACCATAACAAGAGGATAAAACTTAAAAGTATGCTAAAACAGGGGAAAGTATATATACCTCATTCGAGGCAGAAGATCTTGATGACGTTTCAAACTTTGAATCTTGTAGCAGTAACACAGAGGAGAGTTCTTGCAGAGTTCTTCCGGTTTAATAGCATAAAAGCATGTAAGATTATGGCAAGTCGAAAATTTACAAAAATAATACATAGTTTATTTTATATTTTGCATACCTTAGAGTCCATAATAAACCATCATAAGTGTGCCCCATATTCGCGTCGTTCATTATTCTGCAACAATATACTTATCATTTAGATGACTTATATTGTAATTTTCAAGAAAAAATTGTAAATATGTGACTATGAAGCTTTTAGAATTTAGAGAAAAAACAGTCAACAAAAGAAGAATGTAGCCCGTTCAGCACTGGATAGCAAATACTTTGTCCAGGAAAAGAATAAATTTCAGATATTCACTAACTATTTCCTTGGATTTAAATGTACTCCGGTCGAATAAATTTCAGAAACAAAACAGAAGGATTTAACTGTACTCCGGTAGAATAAAGTAAATATATGATAAACATTATACATCGATTCACCTTTCAAAGCTTGCAGATATGCCTTCAAACCAGTAGATGAAAAGGTCCTTACTAATGCAGGAACGGTAGCTACGAGTGAGACAGCAGAATACAGCATGCCTGTGTAACGGTCAAAAAGTATCTTGTCGTCATTAGGGGCAAACTCAGTACTTCACTAAATTACCGACAATAATCAAAGAATTAGTCTCTTTTATAATTAAGGAAATTAGTTTGTGATTTACCAGAGCCACTTCCCTTTCATGAGTGCTTCCTTTAAGCGTGCAGCAGCATGCTCTCTCTTTACCCGCTTTTCGGATAATGGTGGTTTGGCCTTGTTAACACAAGCCTTAAAAGAGAAATTATGTTAGAAAGATATCTCTATTCACGATAGCTGACACAAGTAAAAGCATTCTTGATCTGCTCCATTCTCGAGACTAAACTAAAGTACAGCAATGGTAAATTAAATACAGGGTAATTAATTACCCGATAAAGTACAGCAGCTGCAAGGTCAACCAGAGGATATTGTGAACCATTCAAGGTTCCGCATTTATCATCTTTAGTACCATCACCCCTGCATAAGCAAATATTTAAAATATAATTAAGCTTCTCGGAATTTAATTTAGTTATAACTTTTATTTATTTATTTAATGTTCTTGGTTTATTGTACTAATATTAAGACCCATATTTAGTAGTCATTTTTTGTATATAAGCATTACTATGGACTAAATAACCATATATTGAGCGTTAATATGGAATAAATAACCACATGTTTAAGTACTATTATGGAATAAAACACCTACCAGAGCATGCTACCACCAGATTCAGAGCTTTGATCCAGTTCCTTAAACACAATGTCTAGAAGTTGCTCTACCAAAAGGTTCCCCTCGGTGGCACCTCTAATCAGATTTAGTTGAAGCCTTGCATACAAGATCAGTGCATTCTACCGGGGAAAAAAATAAACGGATGTAAATACAGACACACTAAGAGAAGTAAATCAAAAAGATAACGAAAACTAAAAAGAAAATTACTAGTTAAAGGCGTGACAAAAAAAACCTTAAGAGCTCGATCATGTGTAGTCAGCCAAAAACGGAACACGAATTTCTGTGCCGCATTATGGATTTCCATGGAAAGACATCCTAAATTAGGACCATCTTTCAGTAAGTACTTGTTTATACACTCGATAAGTTTACGCGAAAGCTTGTTCTCATCCCTGAAAACGCAAACAAGAATGTCGTATATTATTTACTACAAAATGTTGGAAGAATAGAAAAAATCACCGATATATCCTACAACCAAGAAAAGCAATAGAAACGCGTTCACAAGTACCTAATGTATGAGAAAATCCCCACAAATCCCTTAACAATGTCTTCCCTGAGAGTATTCGGTAAATCCCCCGGGGAATTTTCCAAGAGTGACTGGAGTGTCAATATGCAGCGAAATACCTCCTCATTGGGATTATATAGATTATCATTTCTCTCAGCCAAGCTTGACTCCACTTTTTCCATGTATAGATTAACAAGACCTGGAAAAGGAGAATTAGCATATGATTAAGATTAATAAGAATAATTACAGGAAAAGATATTGCAGAGTATTAGTTAACCTAGAATAAATATAGATGTGTAGGTACTTTTCCTGTATTTATGCTATTTTAAATCAAACGTTATTAAAATACAACTACATTTTTCGAAGTCCAGTGAGCAAAATATTTACCTGCATATATACGCTTCCTCATGTGGAAACGATAGTCTTTAACAGCCAAAAGATGCCGAAGAATAACCCCATACTCTGATTGGAAGGTCGGAACATTGCCCAAGACTTCTAATATGTGATTTAAAAGAAGTCTAACCACAGATATTAAAGGCGATATCTTACCTGAAACAAAATTTAAAAATAACAAATATAAATTTTAAAAAAATACAATGATTAACATGTATTCTAGTTGAACATGCACAAAAGCACACATGAACTAAGAGGACAGACAAAATCATGGAAATTGTACAATATTTCATATTATTTGCGCCATTTTTTTTGGCTTGCACGCCGGAGAAATAATTAAGCTTTAAGAAGATTGTTTAGTTTTTAAATAATAATTATAAAACAACCCTCTTGGATCTTCTCTTATTGTAGTGGTCAATTGAACATAACTCAATTTCCACTAGAGCCTAATATATCAATATTGATCCTTACTCCTACTCAAGAAACAAGGAATAATTCAACAATACCAGAGTACTTAAGATCGTGTGCTCGTTGCACCGCAATCCTAAGAGTCTTTGCATACATCAACTTAGGCAACCGCCGCTTGCTCGAGGATACTTCCAGCGAGGCACATTGCATAAGTAGAGTAATAAGAAAAGGCCATGTTTCAGCTGCAATTAGACAAACTTCCGTGATCAATTACTTGAACAATATTATGAAATATGAATCTCAATTATCCTAAAACAATCAATCTTACAATGAGGAATTTCATTCGGTTGAAGCTTCGCAGTGTGTTCGCCAAGAAATTTTCCAAACGCGTTCGATCGGTCTCCTTCCAACCAGGAATTCAGTAACTTGATTCCTTCCTGCATAAGAGAAAAGTAAGAATTCCATAGAAATGAACAAGTTCTGTTAGTTTCAGATATCACAGAACCGAATCAAAGACAAAGCGATCATTTCGCGTGATTGAAAACGAAGCAACACTACTCTACTGCTACAAAAACTTCTTCTACGATTCATATACTGAAACAGAAACCGCCATGGCGATTGACTAAACAGTAAGAACTCCACAGAAATGAACAAGTTCTGTGAGTTAAGAAATCACGGAACCGAATCAAAGACGAAGCGACCATTTCGTTTTCGCTTGAACGAAAACAAGCGAAAACGAAGTAACACTACACTGCTACTACAGAAGTTTCTTCTATCGATTCTTGTACTCAAACAGAAACAGCCATGGCGATTAACTAAACAGTAAGAACTCCATCGCAATGAACAATTTCTTTGAGTTCAGAAATCACAGAACCGAATCAAAGACGAACGATCATTTCGCGTGATTGAAAACGAAGTAACACTACTCAACTGCTACAAAAAAGTTTCCTCTACGATTCCTATACACAAACAGAAACCGCCATTGCTCAATTCATTTCTATTCATGAAGCTCTTATCAGTCCAGACTCAAAGAAAAACGCAGCAAGTTCATCTTCCATTTCCGATTTCTCCCTCGGCCATTAAACACAGCAAGCTCAAGGGATTACTTCACTCGACTGCTACAAAATTTCTTCTACGGCTCCTATACTCAGTCCAGTCCACATTCAAAGAAGAACACAGCGAGTTCATTTTCCATGTCCTGCAACTCGCTCTCCGCCATTAAACACAGCAAGTTCAAGGGATTACTTCTCGAGCTTTGGCTTTGTCGGAGGAGAGCTTGGAGACGATCTCGTGAACGTCTCTGGAGGGAGCGATTGCCGCCATGGAGCTCCGATTGCATGCCAGAATCGCCCTGTTTGGATGCCGAGAAAATGTCGCGGGAAAGTGAGAGAGCTCTGAACCTAGTCACGCCAAATTTTTATTTTATTTTTATTTTTTATTTTTGTCTGCGAATTCTTTGGAAAATAGCTTCGTTGAAGGGACGAGTAAAGTGAAATGACGTTACTGACCTTGGTTCGGGTCGGATTATGTAGGCCCATTGTATGGCCCATGGGTTCAAACATTTAACTAGGTCTATTAAAGTTTTAAAATGTTACAAAATGTATTAGTAGTGCCTCCTTTTACCTTTAAAAATTGTGCACAAGTATTTGACTGCGACAACCGGACAAAATCCGTTACTTCTGCCGCTATTTTTCCTTTTTAAGTAATCCAAAACTAACAAGATAAACGGGTGAAAACTTCGTCCCGATTTGATCACTGTAAAGAGTTTTGACCCTATCTTTTTACTCTTTCACAAAGTATTTAATTTATTGCGATTTTGAAATTAGTTTCGCTGATACACAACCGGAGTGATTTTTATGCTTTGCTTTCGGATTGTTCGAAACCAAAGCCAAGAGAAGCTATTCTCGGGACGGAAGCTAAACGGTGTCTTGGTGTTGGTTCAAAATATAAACGGAGCTTAACCGAACATTAATAACTTTGATTAGGCGTAAAGGAGCAATCTTCAAACTAAGCAACTAGATGAAGAAAAAGAACAAAACTTGAGGCAAATCAATCATCATCGGCCACATTTACAAGTGACTCGAGATGTCGAGAAAACTAATCGTCGGAAGATTCCGAGTTCATTTCATCGTCAGACGATTTAGCCTCCTTAAACTCCGCAACGGCCTTGTCGAAAGTGCTCCGAACATGCTGACACATCGACATCAGATCTTGGCACGCATCTTTCAACACGTCCTTCGCCGGATCACCTGGCAATTTCAATTGAGATTCAGAAAATATTCAAGAAACAAAAGATAATTTTCTAAAGTTAAAGTGTGTAACTAACTAGATGTAAGTTCTTAGTTTGATATTTATGATTCCGGTGATTAACCAAGATAATAGAGGCGCTAAATCACAGTTCCGCGAATTAGGTCAAAATTAGTGTAAAATTTACTAGAAACGCAGCCTAAGATTCAGGAAGGAGGCTAACGATAGACATATTTTTCGCTTTAACATAGTAAACCAGTTTACACATGAACATAGTAAACTTAGCATAAAACCAATTTCTGCATTGTCAATAATCAATTTCCGTTCAAGACACGAGATATACCTAAGAATTGTATGTGCATTTAAATGTGTAACTTAATTTTTTTGTCCAAGAACGAGCGGTACGGCGAAATTGTTTCTTAATCGAGAAAAACAATTACAAACAAGACAATCAAACCACAATTTTTAAGTGCGTACGTACCTGTAGTCTGAATTCTAATGTTAACCCGGTTTTCCGAAGGATGAGGAATGCTGTATCCACAGAACGAAACCCTCGGACTGCAACAAACAACAAAATCGTTAACCCGAATATTCTCCTCCTAGATATCCATTTTCAAAAGATACGTCGGCCGAATCAATCCGACTCATTTTTCTTTGATTAAAAGAAAACATAGATACGCATTTTCGAAACCGAAAATTATGCTTCATCGATTTCGAAAGCGACCCTTATGCTTTACCGATTTCACGAGTACATAACAGCGAAAGTCAAAGACCGATTGCGCATAGTTCGATCCAAAACAAGCTAACCAGCATCGACGAGAGAGAGGCTTACTCTTGGTTCAAGGTGAACCTGACGGCATTCGCGAGCGTGTGATCTTCGTCCGTCAACGAGAACGTCGACTTCGTGTGATCCGAGAACGACCCGTGCTCCATTACACCACAAAAAACCTCTAATCCATCCACGGACACTGGAACGAAATCAAACCAATAGAAATTGAAACAATACGAGAGTGAATCGGAATCGAATGCGAATCCATAAGAGAGAGAGAGAGAGAGAGGTACCTTTGTGAGATTGGAATCTCTAGGGTTTGCTCAGAGATGAGCTCTCTCCCTCTCAGGGTTTAACAGGCAATGAAGACACGAGACGAGGTTTTTGGTTAACAACGACATGTCGTTTATAGCTATATTTCCTTTCGAATGACATGCCGTTTTATACCAAACGATACAGGAGAATGAGATCTAGAGATATTCTGCGGGAAAAAACTATGTCGGTTTTCTTCAATGACGACATGTCGTTTTTTGGAATAATAATATTTTGCAAGAAATTGTTACTTGATAATTCAATTTATGGACAGAGCCAGGCCCGGCCCTCGTGAGAGGCCTACGAGGCAAGGGCCTTGGGCCCCTAATTTTGGGGGCCCCGAAAAAGAAATTTCATCAGTAAAATAAAATATGTACAATAATACCTTTGTTTTATTTTTTAGTAAATACATATAAAATTTTAATCCTATGAGCATGCTATACAACTTACATATTTTCCCTGTTCTTTTACACTCTTAGAGACAAACGACAAACCAAATGACAGAAAATGAAAACGACAACTAAATGACCAGGCTATAAAACGACAAGAAAATGCAAAGAAATGAAAACGATAACTAAAAGACAGGTTATGGAACATGAGATCCGAAACACCTAAGCATGTTTCTTGTGTATCACTATTCACTGTTATGATTTATGAAGAGGAACTTCATAAAACATCCCTCAAAACATTATATATTATTTTCTTACATCTCAAAACATCATAATTGGAAATACATCCTTTATAAATTTGGTGGTACAAAAATATCATTTGACATAACTCAAGCTTTTAACTATGGTTACTCAATTTCCCATTTTATTTCCCCCCCTTTTTCAGCACCATCAGCCCAACATCCACCCTCATCGATCAAATCCTCCCGACCGCCGAACCCACCTTCGCCGAACCCACCCTCGCCGAACCCTAACTCGTCGAACTCACCCTTCGCCGAACCCTTCTTTTTTAGGGTTAAGATTGTGAGGTAAATAATGATTTATTAACGAAATAAATTTATATTTTTGCTCTAACAATTTGTAAGGTTCATTTCTATGGTTTTTAAAGTAAGATTTTGAAGAAAAAAAACGCAGAAAATCGACAGTTTTTTTTTCTCAGATGAACAGTAAAAATGTTTGCGAAGACGGAGTCCAAAATATTGGACATCGTATGTCTTTAATATTGGACAATTAGGTGTCTTGAATTTTTGGTCAAATGTATGTTGGATATTGGACACATATTGTCTTTAAATTTGGACACAAAATGTCTCGAATACTAGACTATATTTTCGAAAAATTTGGACAATTAATTAACATATTTTTTCCATTTTTTTCCAGAAAATGCGGGAGATGCTGAGTTCTTGGACATAACCGAATTACATGCAAGTCTAGAAGATGAATATATAAAAGTAAGCCTCACGCTTTTGCTTGTCACTAATTGTAAAGTATAGTTTTCTAACCAATTTTATTTACGTAGGTCGAGTCTTTTATGGAGAAGAATTTTTTTGAGAAGGTCTAGTATGGATTGGAAATTCAATATTTTTTGTTATCGGAATACGATGTTATATTATTTGCACAAAATTATGACGGGCGATGTCTTGTAATTTGATCGCAAAGTAGATCCCAATATATTGTCCTGTAATATTGTCAATCACCGTCTTCTATTTTGGACATTATTTTGGGTTTCTAGAATTAATTTAATGCTAGTAAAAAAATTATCGATTAAATTTTAACATTAAGTATTAAAGTGCTACAAAAACACAGATTTTTTTTTTATCCTTATTAAATTAATATCAAATTTACCTGATAGATCGAAGTTGATTTGATTGTTGCCGTTGTTATAAAATTATAGTATAAAATATCTATTGTTTAAAAATCTAAAAAATATAGATGAAATTCTAAATTTACAGTTTAATCATATAATTTAAAAATTTAAGAAAACATAAGTCAATTTATATAAGAGCGCCAAATTTATTGCTATAGAGCTTTTATGATTCTAAAAACAATATTTATACACTTCTTTTCTAAATCTACACGATTTTAAGTTGTTATCATTACTTTCTTATATGATAAGAAAAGCTTACGCTTATTGGTTGCTGCTGTGTGATATATAATACATGTATAATTGGTTGATAGGTTTAAGAGTCAACATGTGTCACAATATCACATAATAAAATATAAAACTATATATATATTTAATTTTGCGAAAAATTAAAAATAAAAACAGAAAACGTAAATCTGTCAAAGAAAGAGTTATACTTATTCTACGATGATCTTAGACACGACCACTTGACGTATGGCCGAGCGACAGACCGGACACGACCGGCTCTTGCGAGTCCAGGGGACGATGCACCGGTAATGAAACTTGTGGTTGCAGTTGCGGAGCACCGCCACGTTCCGCTTCCTGGACTTGTTAAAGGCGACGAGACAGATCGAGCACTGGTCTTTGGCCTGCGCCTCGGTCATCTTCAGGCCGTCCTTTTTCGTGCTGATCGGCAAAACGGAAGGGCCGTCGGCCTCTTCGTCATCGTCGGAATCCCCGTAGCAGCAGCAGCAGCAGCAGCGGCAGCAGCAGATGCAGCAGCAGCAAACGGTGTGGAATAAACACCCGATAGCGAGTGCCAGTAAGCCAACAAATAACAGCGCGCCAAAAGGGAAGATGAACAGAAGAATGATCATCCAATGATCCATGGCGTGGAATCACTGACCTCTTTGAGTCTCTAGGGCTTCTAGTTTCTCTTTAAAGACGAGTTATATTTGACTTTTGTTTCTTGGGCGCTTCTTGGTTTATAACTTAATATATGTATATATATATATATATATGAAGAGCTTTTTTCTGTATATATATATATATATAGTGTATCTTTTATTGGATTTTGATTAGTAATTTGATTATATATATCAGATAATATATATATTATCTTTAATTTTTTTATATAAAATAATTGATTTTTGATTTCTGTTCTATTGCTTTTGAATTTATATATGTATATATTTATTATATACTGTTCTCTTTTAAAAAAAAAAAAAAAAAATTGGCTTTTCCTGGTACGTTTCTAATATTATTGATATACTGATTTTATATTTGATATATATATATATATATGATAATATGTATTAATAAATAAAAAAATAGATACGTGGCTTTATTAATATTAATCAAGTCTTAATTTTCCTATATATAAAACCCGATTTGAGAGCAATATCTTAATTATTATTTATAGTTAATCGATTAATTTTCTTGTTTTTTTAGTACGAAATTATCTTACTTTTAAGTATATTTTCTCATGCCCCTATTAATGCAATATTTAAATTAAAATTTTAAATAACGATATCGATAGAAAACCACAACTTATATTTTATCGGTATGCCGACTGGTAATGAGTTTCTCGATGAATTTTTTGAGAAAAAAAAAGGAGTGTGCCAACGACTAAAATTACGGATCAAATTTTAAAAGGTAAACCGCAAACCGACAGGTTCTTTAATAATATATGTTGCAATTATAATTGTATTATATAAAGTAGTAATTATATTTTTATCACAAAATAAGAAAATTAAGTGCAGTTAGATATAATTATATCTAATAATTAATGTGACTCGCATATAATATTTTCTCTCTTCTTTTTTTTTTTTTTTCTTCCGATTATCCCTTATTTCTTTTTGTTTTTAAAAGGTAAACCACTATTGCAAGAAAGTTACTAACAAGTCAAAAATTTAAAAATATTAAAGACATGCGGATGCAGATCGAGATATTTATAATATTCAAACTAGTAATATTATAGAAAATAAAGTTTTGACCTAGCTAATGATACTAATATATAAGTTTAGAAGTTTCTTAAAACAATATATTCTTCCACTTCTTTCTAATGAGTAACCGAAAAGAAGATGCATTAGTATAATCATCGAAAACTTGCATATATTTTATTATAATCTCCTTTAACAGCATATATATATATATATATATATATATATATGATTTTTGCAAAAAAAAAAAAAATACTCTAAATGTCTGAAGTGAAAAAGTTACACTGATTCTATGATCTTAATCTTAGACACGTCGACTTGACGTATGGCCGATCGACATATCGGACACGACCGCTTCTGGCAAGTCCAGTCGACGATGCACGGGTAATGCAACGTGTGGTTGCAGTTACGGAGCACCGCCACCTTCAGCTCCCCGGCCTGCAAGGTGTCGAGACAGATCGAGCACGGCGCTTCGGCCTCCTCTTTGGTCATCTTCACGCTGTTCTTGTTCGTGATGGGCAAAACGCCGCCACCGTTCTCTTCGTCGTGATTCCGGTCGTTGTTGCAGCAGCAGCAGAACCAGAAGCAAGTGAAAACTAAGCACCCTAACAGGACAGCGAGTGCGAAACCTAAGAAAAACACTATACCTAAGGCGAAGATGTCATAAACGACAGTGCCGAAATCCATGGCGTGGATCTAGGGATCTCTTTGAGTCTGTGAGGGCTTCTTTGTTGTATATATATCTATATATATATATATATATATATATATAGTAGACTAGAGCAACTAGGAATCGGTTTTCTCTTTGAAGGCGAGTTATGTTTGACGTCTTTTGTTTCTTGGGCTTCTAGGTTTACAATTTATATATGTATATATATATATATATATATATATATATATATTGTTATCTTTTATTGGATTTTGATTCGTAAATTGATTATATATATCTTTATTTTTATAATAATAAAACATATATATATTAGGGTTAATTGCGGCAAAAATACCCAACCTTTGGTCAAATTCTCTGCTGTGTATACAACCTCCGTAAATGGCGGCAAAAGTACCCAAACTTTTCATTTGGGAGTTGACCGAAAAAATTCACCTATGTGGCAATCACCCTTTGCCACGTGGCATGCCACATGGCACTTGGCCGCCACGTGGCATGCCACGTATTTTTTTTAAAAATAATTTTTTTAAAAAAATATTTTAACAATTTTTTTTTAAAAAAAATATTTTTAAGATAATAACAAATAATGAATATTTAAATATAAATATTCATTATTGGTTATAATTATTTATTTTTAAAAAAGTGGGTAGAACGAAATAAAAACCACCGCTCACGGTTCACTTGAACTCCGTTTTCGATCCGGTTCACGCGTCGAATAAAATTGTTTAATAATAATAATAATAACTAATAAACACATCAAAATTGTTTAAAAAGTCAAGACATAATTAAATACACACTGAAAAACAAAAAATAGTAGTCATATTTATATTTAACAAAAAATTATGTTTATTTGTTTGCATGATATTTTTTGTGTGTTTGTATTTTATATAAATAATCATTGTTTAATATGTTTTTTTATTTATATATTATTCTTGTTTTGAAAATTGTCGTTAGATAATCATATGATTATTATTGATTATTTTTACTAAACATATTAAGCGATTTTATTTCACCCGTGAACTGGATCGAAGGCGGAGCTTGAGTGAACCGTGAACGGTGATTTTTTTCTTTATTTATTTTGTTTGATCCACTTTTCTAAAATGAATAATTATATTTAATAACAAAACTAATAATGAATATTTAAATTTAAATACTCATAATTGGTTATTATGGAAAAATAATTTTATTTTAAAAAAAAATGAAAAAGTTTTTTTAAAAAAATATTTTTTTAAAAAAATATTTTTTTAAAAAAATTATTTAAAAAAAATAATTACGTGGCATGCCACGTGGTGGCCAAGTGCCATGTGGCATGCCACGTGTCAAAGGGTGATTGCCACATAGGTGAATTTTTTCGGTCAACTCCCAAATGCAAAGTTTGGGTACTTTTGCCGCCATTTACGGAGGTTGTATACACAACAGAGAATTTGACCAAAAATTGGGTATTCTTACCGCAATTAACCCTATATATTATTATCTTTTGTTGCATTTTGATTCGTAATTAATTATATATATATATATATATTGATTTTTATAATTACAAAATACTTTTATTTTTTCTATTGTTGCTTTATTTATACGTGTATATATTTATATATTCGTTGTTATTTATTTTTATTTTTTCATTTGGTTTTTCCTGTTACGTTTTGGATATTATTGATATATTGACTATATATATATAAACAAGGGAGCTTAAACTAATTAATCAAATTGATAGTATAAAATTAATGAAATATCGAATGTTTAGTCAGGGCCGGCCCAGAGTTTGTCGGGACCCTAAGCGAAGACTGATTTTGGGGCCCTTATCGTTATAAAAATAAATATCAGGCCCATTAATACTACATTACACATCATGAGCCACTTTTATATAAGCCAACTTTTAATATGAAATTTTTTTAATATGAATTGTGTATATTATATATCCTCACAACAGTAAAACGTGAGCACAATACACTCAATATTTTTCTTCCATCGTGGGGCCCCTAATTTACAAATCTATTATAGTCATGGGCCAACCATGTATACCTTCGGGGCCGGTACTGTGTTTAGTTAATAATTAACTATTTAATCATTATTAAAACAGTTATATTAATTATTATAACTTTATTAACTATTGATAAAATAATCAATATTTGACTATTTTTCATAGGGGTGAAAGCGGAACCGGGAATCGGTAAATTAGTTGTTTTTGGTACCTATTCCAAAAATTCGGGATTTTTATTTTCGGTACCGGTTCCCGGTTCCGGTTGTAAATTTCCCTATTTTTTTAAAACCGGTACCGGGAAAAAGTAAGAAAAGATTCGTGAAAAAATTTGGTACTTAACACGAGACAAAAATTAATGGCCGAAACAAAAATTAACACAAGACAAAAATTAATGGCCGAAACTTAACACGAGACATAGATTTTGCTTGCGATTGAAATATTCTAGTTGGAAGACGAAGACATGTAATCGACGGTGGAGGGTTCTCGGCGAAGAGAAGAATATGACGTCACGATGGATGAAAGAGGGAGAAAAAGAGATTAAAAGGGTTGAGAAAGGAAAATGGTAAATATTAAACCCTAAAACGAAAAAATACGTGTAGTTTAAGTCATAAAAAACAACATATAACCCAAAAACTACAATAAGTATACAAAATATTTAAAAACGTCATACTATGAAAACATCTAAAACTACATGTAGTTTAAAACCGGAACCGGTACTAAAAATCGAGAAATTTTACTTATGGTTCCGGTTCCAGTTCCCGATTCCATAAACCGTGAACCGGGAGGTACCGGTTCCCAGGTTAGAACTAAATTTCCCTTATTTTTTTTAAAACCGTTCCGGGACCGGTACCGGAACCGGGACAAAACCGGGAAACGGTTGCAAAATTTTCACCCCTAATTTTTCAAATAAAAACTTTAAATATATTAAAATGCAATGTAAATATATGAATGTGTTACTTATTATAATTAAGTACGGGGCTTTATGAATTAAGTTATTTTGTATTGTCGTACATATTAAACCCAAATTGTGAGCAATGTCTAAATTATTTATAATTACCCATTATATATAATTTGATTTAAGGACAATATCAGTGTTGCAATTATACCGTAAGCGTCAATACCATAAAATCAAATTTCGACATAGTATGATAAATATATAGTAGAATCGTAACTATATATGGTCGCATTCAAAACTAATTTCAACTAATTAATGAGACGAGTCGACCAAATTGCACAATTGATTCATATTTGAACTTGTAAACAAAATAAAATAAAATAAAATAAACTCCGACTTCCCAAAAAAGATTAATACTATTCTACGATGACATCATCATCATTACAAAAGCCGGCCCAAAAAAGGATATAGGCGGGCCAGCGATCACTGCGGGCCTTATCGTGTCCAGATTCCCGCGCATCGTGCTCTCCTCTTCGGCCTGCTCTTCGGTATCCTTTACGCCGTTATTGTTCGTGCTGATCGGTAACACGTCTTCGTCGCGATTCTTGGTGCGACACATAAAGCAGATTACCATGATTATGACGATGATCATCACGAAGAAGCCGGCGACGGCATCGGCCTTAGCGTAATTGACGTTGAAGTTGTTGAAAAAGTTTTCGAAGAACCCCATGGCGTGTAGTGGATCGTAGTCTCTTCGAATCTTGATTCTCTTTGAAGTTTGAAGACGAGTGATATGCTAATTAACTCTCTTTTTTTTAGAGTTATATATATATATATATATATATTATTTAATTAGATATATAGTTTCGTATTCGGCTTTGTTTTGGATTAAAGATTGATATAATATATACGAAACGTTTTTTAATGATATTATATGTATATATAAATTATTAAAGATATATATATATGTATATTAAATATATTTATATATATTTCAGAGATATTTATATGTTTTTAAACCTTTATATGTATAAAAGATTTAAAAAATTCCCGGAAAAAGTATTTAAATTTTATTCGAAGCGACATATGTGGGCGTAAAATAGAAAATAATGTCGAAAACATACAGTTATGTGTTCATCCCATGTCTAGTGAAAGTACTTTTTCGACGATATGACCTTTATAAAAAAAATAGCATGACTAACTTAACAACATGAGTAACAGAAAATAATTTATCTGGTACTAATGACGGTCTTTTTAGGTTTATTTTTTGAAGTTGTTACTACAATAATAAATTTTAATATTTACTTTTCTTGCTACGTACGTTTTGGATTATTGATATATTGATTATTGATATTTACTCAAGATCAGGACCAAGGAGAATCCCGCGGATATGATCACGAAGGTTATATCTGTCTACAAATTCGATGAGAGCTTGGAGTTGCTCGGGGTGGGGAAGACAAACCCCGAGCAGGATGATAAAGAAGACCGAGCAGGTGAGCTCGGGCAGAAGGGCTGCAAGGAGGAAATTAAAGCGAAAATGACTCAAGGTGGAGATTGTTAGTCACCCGTCGGTGACGAGCAAGGGTGATTCACAGTCACTTAACCGTTTCTCCAGCCATCCAGAGCTTGACTTTCATTCAACGCTCGGGAACTTATTCAACGTGGCGTTATTGAGGAAACTATATAAATACTCAGTCGAGTATCAGAGAAAGTGATCCAGAACATTCACAAGAAAACACTAGAAATCTTCTGAGAGAAACCAGAGAGAGAAGAGGGAAGCTTTCTTGAGAGACAGAAAGTTCCGGTGATTCCTACGGTGGAGACGACGGCAAACAACGGCTGGAGGTGACGAGGAGAGCTCAGTAACGACGGAGAGAAGCGGAGCGCATTCTCGGGAATCCGATCGGTGTCTCGGCACAGCGTCAGAGAAGGTTCATATCTCCACGAGGTTGGGAATCAGCATTGTCTGGTTGATCGGAGTGGCTCAAGCGAACCGGTGTGGAAGTCTACACGGCGGAGGTGATTCCGTGGATTCGGGTAGCTCATCGGAGGGTGTAGCGAGCAGGGGTGTTTGGCTATAATAGTCGGGAAGATTGTATCTAGGTTTGTATACGAATCTTTTGTAACCGATTATATTTGTGAATATTAATAAAGTCGCGTTGGTCGGGTTAATCAATCTTGTCGTGCTTCTGCAAGTGTGTTCGTTTGTCTGTCTTGGTACTTGGGTTGCTGGGTGCAAATCCTAAACAATATATAATTATATGTATTAATATCTTTTTCTAAATAGATACATGGCTTTATTAATTAAGTCTTTACTATTGTCCTATATATTAAATAAGCCTGTAAATGCCGACTAAAACTAATGTCTGTGGTTAGAATTGTCCGGGTCTGGATTTTTTTTTCTTCGAAATAAACAGAGTATTTCTATAAAAAAAAATCCCAAACCCGTATCAGTCTGGGTTCATTTTTTTCCGGACCCAGACTGATCCGGGTCCAGATATTTAATAAATAAAAAAAGAGGTTCAGGTTGTCTAACCCTTAGTTAATATTAAACCCGATTTGTGAGAAATATCTTTATTATTTATAATTTTAACCCATAAAAAATTTAATTTATGGATAATATCAGTGTTGTAATTAGATCATAAGCGTCAATACCATAAAATCAAATTTTGACGGAATGCGAAATATATAGTAGAATCGTAATTATGATCGCAATAAAACGGATCAAAACTATTTTTAACAAATTAGACGAGTCATTAAACTTGCCGCAAACTAATAATGTATTAATTATGATTGTGAATAAATCATATATATGAACTTTTAAACGACATAAATATTAAAAACAGGAAAACTCCGACTTCCTAAAAAACGGTAAATACTATTCTACAATGATCTTAGACGACTACACTAGCCGCTATTATAGCCGCCCCAATGACACATACGTTCGTTGTCGTGTCGGGATTCCTGCGCATCGCGCACTCCTCTCTAGCCGGCTCTTTGGTAACCTTTACGCCGTTATTGTTCGTGCTGATCGGTAACACGTCTTCGTCGCGCTTCTTGTTGCGAAACAGATAGCAGATTCCGAGGATCATGAAGATGACGATCAGACAGAAGATTACGATGCCGATGATGGCATCGACACCCATGGCGTGGAGTACTTGAGTAGTCTCTTCGATCGAGTCTTGATTCTCTTTGAAGTTTGAACACGAGTGATTATATGTTTAACTTGTTTATACTTTATAGTATATATATATATATATTATAGATAATCTTTAATAAGATTTTCTTTCGTATTGGGCTTTGTTTTGGATTGATATAATATGTAGGAAACGTTTTCTTAATGATATTAAATATATATATATATATATATATTTAAAGATAATGTATAATACATTTTTCTGAGATATTTATATATTTTATAAAAGGATAATCACGACAAAATACTTAAATTTCATTCAAAGCGACAAGAGCTTATAAAAATAAATAAATAAATAAAAAATCACAAAAAAAATCACACTGAAAGTTCACAAAGATTGCCACAAACTACATTGAGTATTTGAACTTGTAATTAATTAACTAACATAATATATATATATATATATATATATATATATATATATATATATATATATATATATATATATATAGGGAAACTTCAGTTTGTATGCCCGGACAGCATGTGTTTTTAGAAAAGTACCCGAATTTGTTAAATTACAAAACTATGCCCCAAAAGTGTTTATGTAAAGACAAAAAGTGTTTATGTATACATTAACAGTTTTTGGAGCATATTTTAAAGTGTTCAAAAGTGTTTAAAACTGTTTATGTAAAGACAAAAAGTGTGTTGGGGGCATAGTTTTGTAATTTAACAAACTCGGGTACTTTTTTGAAAACACATGCTCTACCGGGCATACAAACTTGAATTCTGGAACCGGGTGTCGGTTTGGGCAGAAAAAATCTGGGTATCCATCCCGCTTACACCCGTACTAAACATGTTTCGTAATAAAATATTATTTTAATGTCGAATATTATATATTTTTTAATGAGAGTGACATTAAACTAATGTAACAATATTATACTCTCGTATTACTAGATATATTGAATGTAAGAATATGTGGAACTGAGTTTAGGGGTACGCATTTGCGTCCCGTTATTAGGTTTGAGCGCTAAGTCTTTTTAAGAGGCATATACTAAAGTTACAACTAGCCTAACAAAGTTATGTACCGAATATTAATCTAAAATGCCTCGTATAGTATTAATATTAAAGAATTGTAATAAGGTTGTAAGCAATAGTACTATTAAGTGTCAGGTTATTATTAGTAGCCGAAAAATTGCTCAATAAATTATTTTATTTTTTTCGCGACAATAGAGCTCTTATTTTATTATTTACGAAAAAAGTTCATAATTTTTTCATATAACAAGCATAAAAGTGTAACAAATGTAAAATATATAATAATATCATAACTAATATCACAATAAACAAGGTTATTTAAACTAGTTTTAGTCAATAAAACTCAACTAAGATTGCCACAAACAAATAATGTACATGCGTATCGAGTTTTGCACTTGTAAACAACATATAAATCAATAAGAAAACCCCAACTTCCCAAATAACGGTAATTAAATACTATTTGATGGATTCACGTTTCTCACATAAACCGTGAGAAATCTGACTTTACGCTATTCTGTGATGATCTCGGACACAACGGCAGAGCGGACAAGACTTGTTCTCGAGAGTCCACTCGGCCACGCATGGATAGTGAAGAACAGGAAAAAAATCCTGTAATTAAGGATATCATGCGTAACTTCCATTTCTCCAGGAAAGAAGAAACGTCACTGGAAATATCTACCTCTCCAGAATCGTCATTCACATCCAAATCCATGTCTACAATCCTGCTTCTATTGGTCTCGGAAAGCAAAGTATTATTAACGCAAGTCCCTGATATAGATAAGTCTTGTACACGCTTTCCATATATATTGCAATTTTCTTGGTACCCTTAGTAAGTTGCATACATGAGTGACTGATTAAATACAAAATCGTCATGAATAATATTACTTAAACCTAAACTGAGGATAGAAAAATACACATTTTATCGTTAACAGTCATGTTAATAATTTTTTTTGATCAATTTTAGAACAGAGAAGCAATGTTTAGGGGGCATTTATGTCAATTACTCTTGAAGAAAAGAAAATAAAATAAAATATATATATATATAGGGAAACTTCAGTTTGTATGCCCGGACAGCATGTGTTCTTAGAAAAGTACCCGAATTTGTTAAATTACAAAATTATGCCCCAAAAGTGTTTATTTATACATTAACAATTTTTGGAGCATATTTTAAAGTGTTTAAAACTGTTTATGTAAAGACAAAAAGTGTGTTGGGGGCATAGTTTTGTAATTTAACAAACTCAGGTACTTTTACGAAAACACATGCTCTACGGGCATACAAACTGAAGTTTCCCTATATATATATATATATATATATATATATATATATATACACACATGAATATTACATACTTTCCACTTCAAGCAACAACGGATCTCTCAACTGCCTGGGAAGACTTACGGTTGGATGGCTTGGGGATGAAGAAACCTAACCAAAATTACAACAAAAAAATGTGCTACATAAGAAAAATATTACATATTGGCTTCAAGATTTAAGTCCTTAACCTTGCAAAAGTAGTGTTGATATTGGGTAATTTTTTTTATATTTCATCAATCGTAAAAAAGAAATGCTTTAAAATCAATGACAAATTGTGGGCCTGATGTAACCCGAGCATAAATAGGTCTTGTCTTTTAGTTGTTAAGCGTTATTTAGGAGTTAGTCGAGTCGAGTCAATGTCGTTAATTGAGTCCATTAGGTTGTAAGCTCTTTCCCTATATAAAGGGAGTTCATGTAATGAGAAAGGTAGCCAATAAACCAATCACAAACTTGAGTCTCTCAAAGAGGGGATTCGGGTTTGTGAAGGTTGGCCTTGTGTGTTCAATCGTGTTCTTGATTCCGAGAGTGTCGATCTTGGCACATAACAGGGCCTAATATAGACTAAGCCCACATTCCATAAAACTCTTACTAAGCATAAACATAACAATAATACTCGGAAGTGACAGACAGAATAAACTCAAGAACTACAAAAGAATCCGGGTCAATCTTCGCAAGCACTTCTACAGAGCATTCAAACAGTGCATGCATATCATCCTGCTCAAGTTCTTCAGTCTACAATCCAGACCATTTTGCTTCAGTTTCAATGGAAAATGTATTGGTCAAACCAGGACCGGTAAGGTGACCACTGTTTTCTTTTCTTAGCCCCGATCAATACCGGTCCTGGTATCTTGAAGATTGATTTTCTGGTAACCGGTAAAAAAATCGATAAAATTTGGTCAAATACCGGTAACCAGAACCGGTGTGCAGGACCTGGAAATAACCGGATACGTGGTTTTTCCCTTACGAAAAAACGAGTTGCTCTGGCATAAATTTTTAAAGCCTTGAAAATGTATCTATGTGAGCGTTTAGTACTATAACAACGAAAGAACCAAATACCTTGACATTGCTCTGGTTATTTATGTAGTTCAATAATATTTAGTATCATCAAATCAACCCTAACATAATATAATATTAATTTTATAGGAATATAATATAATATAATATTTAGTATTCAATGTGTCCTGAAGAAAGAAATTTAAAACAAGATTCATTAAACGAAATAGTTCAAATTAACACCGATCAATCACATGCTGCTTAATTGCGTATGAAAAGCTGAGAGATGGATTCTAAAACTCACACTTGAAATCATGTTACCAAGAAGCATAAGGGTAGCATCAACCTGCATACATTAATTAATTATGAACAAAAAGCTGGATTAACGGTAAAAATCAAAATTTAACGGAGTGAACTTTAGCCGCTAACAGAATAAAATTTGGGTACATTAGCCACAAAAAAAAAAACTTTAGGTACATAATCACAAAAAATGTAAATATTAGGCACTTTAGCCGCATTATACCTTTTTTTTTTGGTCTTCGAATTATTTGACAAATTGCTTCCTTTAAGAGACGACTACGTTGAAATGACGTTACTGACCTTGGTTTCAGCCCAAAAGAATTCGGGTCGGATTGTGTAGGCCCATTATCCAAACTTTTTTTTTTCTCTGGTCATGAGTCCAAATATTTAACTAGTCTGGTAAATTTTAAAATGTTAGAAAATGTAACAGCTGTGACTTTTACCTTAAAAAATTCTGTTACTTCTGCCGCTATTTTTTCTTTTTAAGTAAATAAAACTAAAAGTCAAAACAAACAAGATAAACGTCAATCGTTGACTCCGGTCAAAATTCTGTCCCGATCTCACCCCAAATCTGATCATTGTAAAGAATTTTGACCGATTTTTTATTCTTTCACAACATATTTAATATGAATTGCCTTTTTAAATCAGTTTCGAGAATACACAACCGAGCTTGATTTTTTTACTTTGCTTTCAGATTGTTCGAAACTAAAACGAAGAGAAACTATTCTGGGAATGGAAGCTAAATGGTATCTCGGTGTTTGCATAGTAGTTGGCGTTCGAACAGCGAAAATCAAAATTCAAACGGGCTTAACCGAACATTAATAACTTTGATTACGCGTAAACGAGAAATCTTCATACTAAGCAACTAGATGAAGAAAAAGAACAAAATTTGTGACAAAGCAACCATGATCAGCCACATTTACAGGTGACTCGAGATGTCGAGAAAACTAATCATCGGAAGATTCCGAGCTCATTTCTTCATCAGACGATTTAGCCTCCTAAAACTCCGCGACGGCCTTGTCGAAAGTGCTCCGAACATGCTGACACATCGACATCAGATCTTGGCACGCATCTTTCAGTACGTCCTTCGCCGGACCACCTGCCAAGTTTTAAGCAAGGACTGGATCAATTGAGATTCAGAATTTATATATATATATATATATATATATATATATATATATATATATTCTTACAAAATTACACGTGTTTCATAATTCATTAGTTACTTATAACTAATACTTACAAAAAGGTTTAGTAATTTCTTAGTTAAAAGTTTCTGTTTTTGGAATAGGACTAATTAACCAAGATAATAGACGCGCTAAATCACGGTTCCGCGAATTAGATCACAATTAGGGTAGATTTTACAACAAACGCAGCCTGAGATTCAAGAAGTAGGCTAATGATAGATAGACGCATATTTTTCGGTTTAACATAGTAAACTTAGCACGTATTTCTGCATTGTCAGTAATCAATTTTTCCGTTCAACTAATACCACGGATTCAAGACACGTGATATATCTAAGAATTATATGTGTTTTTTTACGCGTAACTTCATTTTTTATCCAATAACGAGCAATGCGGCGAAATTGTTTCTTAACCAAGAAAAAACAAACAAGACAATCAAACCACAATTTTTAAGTGCGTACGTACCTGTAGTCTGAATTCTAATGTTAACCCGGTTTTCCGAAGGATGAGGAATGCTGTATCCACAGAAAGAAACCCTCGGACTGCGACAAACAACAAAATTGTTAAATCGAGGTATTCTCCTAGATATGCATATTCAAAAGAGACGTTTATGCTTCATCGATTTCACGAGTATAACTAGACAACGGCCGAGCCAATCTGACTCGTTTTTGTTCGATTAAAAGAAAATATAGATATGCACTTCGAAGGTGACACTTATGCTTTATCGATTTCACGAGTAAAACTAGACTATAACCGAGTCAATCGGGCTCATTTTCGAAAGCGACCCTTACGATCAACCGGTTTCACGAGTACATTACTAGACTACGAATAAAAAACAAAGACCGATTCCGCAGAGCTCAATCCAAAACGAGGTAACTAACATCGAAGATAACGACGAGAGGCTTACTCTTGATTCAAGGTGAACCTGACGGCATTTGCGAGCGTGTGATCTTCGTCCGTCAACGAGAACGTCGACTTCGTGTGATCCGAGAACGACCCGTGCTCCATTACACCACAAAAAACCTCTAATCCAAGAAGAAACAATACAGTAAGAACAAACAATTTCCATCAGAAACAAGCATTAGCGCCAAAACAAACTGGTTCAACATCAAACAGATACCATAATCTCAAACTATCGATCAATACCAACGATGAACGAACCATAATCTCTGCAACAACCAAGTAACAATCTCAAACTATCGATACTCTATGTAGAATGAATCAGAGGCAATACCGAAGAGCATAGAGTTCTTGAGCGAGAGAGAAGCAGAGCTCTTGTCAGAGGTGCTGTGTGTCCGAGAGAGGCCTTCGTCTTCGTCGGCGCGAGATGACCTTAGATTGGGCTGAATAAAATTTTGGAGCTTTTTCTATTATAGCCCCTGAACTTTTTATACTTGTCCAACTCGCTCTCTGAATTTTAGATTTGGCATATACGCCCGTTGTGATTTCGAAGAGTAGCTGGAAATAGTGCCTAAAACAAGATCGAAAATATTAACTTGTGTGCATTTTTTTCTCGAGGACTAGTCTTTTTATTGCATCATCTCGTAGTTTAGGTTATTGATATTGTTGATAGATAAATATAGTACCGGGGGAGTCACGTGTTGCGCACAAGTAAACATTATTCCTTCACGTTTTGTTTTATTTTTACTCTTGGCGGAATTACATAAAAGAGGTCAACAAAAACGTTGTGATTATGTTTCTTGGGTATTACATAAATGGTATATTATTAAATTGTTATAAATTTGCTTTTATTGTAAATTTAAATATTCAATTTTTATTATTCTTAAAAGTTGCTTCTTCTTTTTTCCACAAGAATTGCTTAGATGTAATTAGAAATGTAGTTTTTTAATTGAGAAATATCTTACTGCGGTAATAATATAATATAATTGTACCTTACAACATCAAAGTTGTATATCTATCTCTTGGCTTTCCAACGGTAGTTTATTCATGAAATTTGGATAAAAAAAAGGGAGTGAATTGTGTCAAAAATACGAAAGTTGTGCAATTTATCTCTGAATTCGATATTGCTAACTCCAACCAAGATTTGCACAATATCATATTTATTCACGACTTACTCATATGTCGTCCAAATTCTACTATGTAAATCTTATTTTGAAGCCAGAAGATGGATCTACAACTTTGTAGTTTAAGTTTTAGCAAAAAACCTTTCGAAAGACAGATCCACAAAAGAAACGGAGATGATTTTGGAGAGAGTAAAATGAGGACGAAATGAAATGAAATGCAATGGGGGAAGAAGCTGAAACGAAATTAAGGGTATATGCAAATAAAAAAGAGGGCAGCGGTTTTTTGGTGAAGAAACGGTGAACATCACTAGTTTTAAAATTTCAAAACATTCACATTACTTTTTCCGAATTTAAGCCAAACGCATGGGTAACTAATGAATTTTCCCCATATATATAATATATATCATGGTATTTTAAAAATCCAGCATTAAAAATTTCGTTAAGCTTTTAAAATTTTTCTTTGGAATTCGATTCAGGGTTCTTTTCAATAATTTTACCGTTCAATCCGTTTCGCATGGAATACCGTCGTTTTTTCTTTTCTTTTCTTCTCCGTGGTAATTTGTGTCGTTTCAGCTTGTAAGGATATCTCACTGTTTTGTTTCAATCTAAATGTCGTTTTTTCAACATAGAAATGTTGTTTTCCTATCATCATTTGATGGCTTTCTAAATCCAATGTTTTTTCTTTTTTATAACGAAAACGTTGTCGTTTGAAAGCGTATCATTGGGTACAACAGAAATTTTTAAGTGTACACAATACATTTCGACATTATGTCGAGGAAAAATTTATACCTATTGCCTATTGGGCAAAATAATCTTAGATACAAGTTCTTTTATAGGTCGGTGTTATTGGGACCCAATGATAGCTTCTTGTTGAACATCAAGAGACACCGATAATAACCGAGCATTTCTCTGTATCTTAACTAATTAGTTATACGGAATAATCGTGGTAAAAGTTTTAGACTTTGGATAACAGAAGCGGTTTAAAATGAGAAAATAGTGACAAAAGTACTCTGAGTTTATAGATGTGAGGCAAAATATTATTCTCGTTTAATTTTTTACAAGTAGGTAAAAAAAATTAGCATAGTATTATTAAAAATTAAGATACATATTTATGTGCTAATCCAACTATTTTTTTTACTATCATTATTTGAATTCGGAAAAAAATTAAACAGAAAATATATCATTTCATATATGTTGACTTTGAGTACAATTATGGCTATTATTATTTTATTTTGAACTCTTGTCGTTTTAATTGGTTAAAATTTGAATGCTTATACTGTAATTATCCATTTAAAATGATGATTAATCACCATTTGATTCTTCCCCTGAACTCGGATATATGCGAAAATACCTCTGAACTATTTTCTTAGAGCATAAACACCCATTTCCATCTATTCTTTCATCTTCTCAATGGAAGGGGTATTTATAACGTTATAAATTTTGAGTTAAGCCGGTGATTTTACCGAAATACGAGTTTATAGAAGAACCGGCACGGCTGTACGAGTTCGGGGATGTAAACACATAAATTACTAAAAAAAAAAACATTGGTGGGGCTTAAGATCTTATGAACCGACCCTTTAGCTAGATTCGTCCTATCTGATATATTAATTATTTTATTTAAATCGTAAGTAAATGTTGATAATTATATATTATATACTCTAAGAGAGAGAGAGAGTATTTTGCTGATTTTGTCTCATCGTCGCAGTCATCGTTGTCACTGTCGCGCATGCAAATCTGTATGCATTATATATATTTATATATATATATATATATATATAAATATAAATAAAATCACTGGTTGGTGAAGTTGAGAGACTAGAGCTTTAATTTGTACACGTTGGAAAGCGAAGATATCAAGCCTGTTTGTGCATGGCCCAATATTAATAATACGTGATCTTTCACATGCAAATAAAAATGTTTTTACTTAATAAAATATATCGTATAAATATATAGGCGCTTTGGAGAAATAGCCACACTTGAAAGTGTATTTAGCAAAATAGTCAAACTTTGATTAATTTTGTAAACTAGCCAATTAACCATTTAAATGAAATTCCAATTACATTATTGCCCTCATGTTTTAATAAAAATTAAAAAATTCATTTATTTTCATTAATTGAAAATATTGCTATTAATTGAAATAGGTATTAATATGGTAACAACCAAAACCAAACCCTCTTTTTTTGTATAATTCAAATTTTAAATTCAAAACATTCATATAATTTTCGGATTTTTTTTTTCTTCAAAAAATATCGATCTATTAAAGACCCGAACTAACGTAAATCAACAACGAATTAACGTAAATCAACAGTGAATCAAAGTAAATCAACAACGAATCAACATAAATCAACAATGAATCAACGCAAATTAACAACGAATCAACGTAAATTAATAATAAAAAATATTATTCATATTAAAATTTAAATACAATAATCAAATTTTTAAATACAAAAAATAATCTCTCTCTTTCCCCTAAGACCGCCGAAGTTTCGCCGTCGATCGTCGTGGCCTCGGTGTTTCCGAGCGAGTGCTCCGATGGAGAAGCTTCTTCGCGCGACGGGGGGCAGCGAAATCTCATCGTTGTTGGAGGCGCCGGAGCCACGACTTCCTGCCCTCGTCGATGGCTGTGAGAATCAATAAATTAAAACGAACACGTATTAACAAACAATAACATGAATCTACAATGAATTTACCAAAACAAATCAAAAAGTAAAGGATAATTGTAAAGATCGAAGCGAAAACAAACTCAAAATAAATGTGAATTAGCACGAATTAACATAAGATTAATACGAATAAACAAAAAATTATCACGAATAAAAAAAACACAAAATAAACGTGAAATAACACAAATCAGTTAAGCAAAAACAGACCAAAATCAAACGTGAGAACTTGATTTTGATGGCAAATCTGCAAAAGAGCGTGTTTTGCAGACCTTCTTTGGTCGCCTTGGCGTTCTCAACGCGCTTGAAGAAGACGAAGACGTAGCTTCGCCGGAACACATTCATGAGCTCGGCATCGGTCACATCGGTGGCGAGGTTTTTGACCCAGAGGTTGTTCGACGGCATAACCATGTCATCCTGGTCGAAGAATAAAATTGGATTCCAAATCAGTATCACATTGAACAAAGGCTCAACTGAATCACGCAATAAGCAACAAACAATTCTTCGATTTTGTTAAACCAAAATTCATAATCGGAGCACCTGAGCATCCGAATATCTTCGAGTGGACGAGGAAAGCTTCAGGAAGCTGTAATCGGAGGCCGGCACGGTGAGGATCTGGAGCTCAGAGAGATAAGAAAGAGACAGAGAATAAGGGAGAGAGATAGAGAACGATCAAAAGTGGGAGAGAGAAAAAAAAATGGGAGATTTGAATTAGCCAGCCAATAAATTAGTCATTTAACACCAAGATTTTGCATAATTAATAATATTAAAAAAACGTTATTTAATTAAAATACAATTAATTATAAGATCTGATTTTAAAATGGCTAAAAGAGGGTAATATAGGAATGAAATTTGATATTGATATGTCATCTCATGTTAATTGGCTAGTTTACAAAATTAACCAAAGTTTGGCTATATACACGTTTACACATACACAGAAGTATTAGATACGATGATTGCTAATGGTTTTGATTATTATAATCGATCAAAGTTCTCGTTAGAAAACCTTTTTTTCACATGCATTCTCTCTTTAAACTTAGGAGCAATTTTAATTAATTTAATATCAACCACAGCCCAATATATGGACTTCATAGCTATGTGCCTCAGTTCCGATGATCGTAGCGATTTCAGTGAATTCAACTTCATATAACTTAACACAGTTATGCTTGCGCGACCAGCTTTGCCGGATAATGAGGCACTGTTTTATTTTTTTTATTTATATCTAAATTCTGGGATCAAAAAGAACCTATACCCTTGTATTTTTAATATATTTTTGTTACTATGTATAATACATTGACTGCACATATATCAAGGAGGGTATACCACTGTATCTATAATCAACTTATGATCATGAACAGGACCACCATATCAGAAATCTACATGATTATTAGTTAGAATCATATGATTTTTAAATATATATATATATATGTATAATCGATGTAGTAACATATTTGGAGTGTGAGATTTGACCTAGTTCATTAATATTCTTTCACGGTTTTATATCGACGTAAGTATTCAGTATTTTATTTTTTTAAGTGACAAAAACTTAAAAAATATTACAGGAATAAAAGTTTTCAATATTCATTATACTACTTCTCTTATAATCTTATTTCTTGTTGTTAAGGTCTTGTTAGTATTAAAAAAATTGTATAAGTAACATGTAGTCAAGACTTGATGATACATTAAAAAATAAAATAAACATTAAAAAGGTAGGCGAGGAGCAAAATAGTTAAAATTGAAAACTTCAATCGATAATTTTTTAATTTGCCACATCAAACACAAAAAAATTAAGTACTTATGCCGTTGTTATTTTAATTATTTGTGAGTGTGACACTTGCTTTTCTTTTCAAAAGTGCATGTGGACCAACCAACTATATACAGATGATATAAATTTTACTAACTAAAACAGACAAAATTTTAACCATTTTTTTTTACAAATTTTGAAGTTTGAATCAATCTTTGTAAAGGGTGTAACAAAAAATTGACCTTATATTATATTTCTTTAAAGAAGAAAATATCACTGTTGTGAAAAAGATTTCAAAGAAGTTTGTATAAAAGAATCAACCGCCTGTCAAATATATAGATAAGGGTTTCAATTTCATAAAGCTTTTGATTCGAGTTAGGGAAAGAGAAATCAAATAATCACATAAAACAAAAGCATGAGAAAGGAAACTAAAGGAAGATCAAAGTGAAGGGTAATAAAGAAACCCTAGAGAGATCATCATCATGACATGAAGGAAGCTTGTGCCTCAAGGTTCCTAACAACATATATTCTTTACCATTATGATCACCACTTTATCAAGCAAGAGAAGGGTTCATTACAATTAAAAGTATTAGTAGTCCTGTCTGAGAATCAATTATTTGAATATATACATAAAATTTGAAATTTGAGTATTGTTCATTACATTATGATTGTTTGGCGGTTGGTAGAGTCTTTGGCAACTCAAACCCGCCGAACCATGATGCAAGACGGTAAGTTGTGCAGTCTCACATTAGAAGTCAATGTCATGTTTTTAGGGTACGTAGAAGCAAGATCGAAAGCGTGCAATGTCATAAGCCTATATTCTCCTCGGTATAGATAAATAATTATCCAGAAAATGACTAAAAATATTATCTTCACTCCAGACCTATAGGTATGAGGCAACAGCAACGACCGTTTTAGAGACGATATGTCATCATCGCTATATAGCTTATGGAAACGACTAGCTATATCACTTAGCTCTGTGGCGCGACGACATTTCAACCTAATTTTTTTTATATAAGTATATACGGTCAAAAGAGAACCCGTTTAAGCTCGCTAAGATCGGACAGTATCATATCAAGTTAGAGTGGAACCCTAATTAGTAGTAGTAGTCAATATATAGTCGTCATGTTTGTATTGTTCCCAACAAACGTGTTGCATGACATCAGTGCACTTGAAACTTCCATTAGGGATAATTAAAGTTGACGATACAAGTACATATATTGTAAGAAAAGCTAAGAATTATCACGTAATTAAGTGATCATAATCTTTACTCTTCGATCGGTAAAGGAAAAAAAAATTGGATGGTTTCTTTCTCTTCTAGATGAAGCCCTTTTCGTTGATCGCTTGCTTTTATTTTTATTTCAACTTTTTTTTAATCTAAGGATATCTTGATTTACACTCAACCCTATAATTCTTATAAAACAAGTTCGATTTTTAGTTATTTTACAACGTGATATATACATATATATATTATATTTTTATTTATGTATCACCTAGAAGGACTATACGTTTCAGATATGAGCTTTTGTTGATTCACCACTACAAATTTACAAAGGGCTTATTAGCAAAATACTCAATGATAATCAAACTATTTTAAAAAACACTCAAGGTTTAATTAATCCAAATCATACTCATTTTAAATGTTATTTTCCAAAAATACCCCTTCACGTTCAGTCTCTGCAATCGCCCCTTCACGTCGAATCCTCCTTCAGTCTCTGCAATCGTTTTTCTCCTTCACGTTCAGTATCGTCTCTCAATCTCGAGTCCTTCTCCTTCAATCCCGAGCTCCTTCTCCCTCGAATCCTCTCGCTCTTTCAATCCCGAGTATCTGCAATCGCATCTCGTGCAATCGTGAGCTCCTTCTTGTGTCTGCAATCCCGAGCTCCTTCGTCTCTGCAATTCTCTCTCTCTCTCGCTCAGTCTCTGCAATCGCATATCGCTCAGTCTCTGCAATCGCATCAACCTTAATCGCCGCTGAACCCTAATCTCCTATTTGGGGTCGCCCTAGATTGACAACTTCATCGCTGCAATTCAGAGGTAATCACCATCTTGATTTGAGTGGAAAAGACTAGTGATATATAGTAGAAAAGTTTAGTCATCACATGCATTTTAGGTTATACATCAATGTTTCAAACATTCATTTTATGAATTTACCGGTGCTTCGATTTTACATGACTACCGATGGGTTCACTGACTTCTAATTATTATACAGACTAACCGGTAAGTGACGAGTTTATCAACGGAATTTATATGAACTAATAATGTTCAGGTGCTGTAAATATTATTGTTGTATGTTTGTGGCTGATCTTTCATTGCTTCGTTTTTGAGTGATTATGCTGTTCTTTGTTGAGTATTAACTGCAGAGAGGTAAATTTGCCGAGTTATCTCGAGAGGGATGATCGAATCCAATTTTTTCTGCTTTGTATGTGTGGGAATGTTGTGTTTGAAACAATAGATGGGGCATATCGGGTTTGTGATTGTTCGTTTTGGAACTCGGGCGTCTGCGATTTAGGGTTTTCTGCAGATAAAAATTAAAAACTGCTATATGTAGATGTCTATTTATAAGTAATTATGTCATAGTTGATTGTTCAAAGTGAAATGTCCAACCCCGTTGCGTCTGTTTGTGTGTGTATATACATGATTAATACCATTTGGAATCTCTTGGACCTGAATACCAGGTTGGTTTTTGAGAAAAAAACTAAGCTGTTTGTAGGCGAGAAACTGTAGAATTGAGGACTCTGACTAGGTCAGTGTGTGTTTGATGTGTCGAATCCAACGTAGTGTGAAGGAAGTTGGATTGTTTGGGTACATGGTGGATTAGTGTTTCTAGGGTTCAAATTATCTTGCTTTATTATCTTGCTTATTATGTTTTCTTTAAATTATTGTTGGTATGAGATCGAAAAGACGTGGCGATTTAGCAAAGGCGACGTCCTCTAGCCCGAAATTGAAGTCGAAAAACCCATCAGAGAAAAAAGATAAAACACCCATCAAAGACATGGAATCAGGGTCAACACACATCAACGGTCAAGACTTTTTTTGTAACTGCAGTTACCATTAGGTAACTGCAATTAATTTTATGTAACTGGAGTTACATAAAGGTTATATAACTCAGATTACAATTGTGTAATTATGTTTACATTTATGATGTTTAATCATACTAAAAATATAGTAAGTAATTTTAATCACTTGTAAACACATATTATTCCTAACTACCGAATTACTATGTAACAATTGTAATTTTCTAAGTTATTATATAAATATCAATTTTGAAATAATGTAACTCCAGTTACACAAGTGTAACTACAATTACACTTGTGCTGTAGTTACACTTGTGTAACTAGAGTTTTCACAATTGTGTAAAAAAATGAATTCATAATAAATTTATACATATTTGTCAAGGAAATTTTTGGATTTTTGGATTTTTCGTATAAAATGTTCACGACAAGCTACATAAAATCCGTAAAATTGGCCCAACTTTTTCATTTTCAGTTCCACCAAACCTAGTAGTAGAAACTGATAACATCATGTTCAAACGACACCAATTTATAGATTGAAAGCACTTAATTAAAATGAACAAACGACGTCAATAGAAAAGACGTGGTGATTCCGCAAAGGCGACATCCTCTAGCCCAAATTGTAACTATGATTACAAAAATGTAATTATATATAACTAGAATTACGAAATTGTAACTGTGATTACAAAAGTGTAACTCCAGTTACCAAAGTGTAACTCCTGTTACCAAAGTGTAACTCCTCTCCTGTTACGTTGTGTAACTCCTGTTACCAAAGTGTAACTCTTATTTCAAGTATAATTACAAGTGTAATTACAAATGTGAAATTACGGTTATGTAATTAAAATTATATAAATATAATTGTAGTTACGTAGTTTGTTTGTATGTCACTATTTTCCAAAAGTGTAACTCTAATGACATAAGTTTAACTCCAGTTACAATGTGTAACTCTAATGACATAAGTTATAAATACACTTTTAATATCGTTTTGTTTTATCGCTAAAAGAGCGAAAACACACCGTTTCTCCTACTTACAAACTTGCACCATTTCTTATGTAGAATCTCTTAATATGTAACATAATTGTAATTATATATGACTAGAATTACGAAATTGTAACTCCAGTTACATAAGTGTAACTTTAGTTACATTAGTGTAACTTCAGTTACCCAAGTGTAACTGTAGTTACCCAAATGTTTACATAAGTGTAACTCTTGTTACCCAAGTGTAACTATAGTTACCCAAATGTGACTTTAGTTACATAAGTTTAACTGAAGTTACCCAAGTGTATCTGTAGTTACCCAAATGTAATTTTAGTAACTTTAGTTACAGAAGTGTATCTGTAGTTACCCAAGTGTAACTATAGTTACCTAAATGTAACTTTAGTTACATAAGTGTAACTCTTGTTACCCAAGTGTAACTGTAGTTACTCAAATGTAACTTTAGTTACATAAGTTTAACTGCAGTTACCCAAGTGTATTTGTAGTTAACCAAATGTAATTTTAGTATCTTTAGTTACATACGTGTAACTGTAGTTACCCAAATGTAACTTTAGTTACATAAGTGTAACTATTGTTACCCAAGTGTAACTGTAGTTACCCAAATGTAATTTTAGTTACATAAGTGTAACTCCAGTTACCCAAGTGTAACTGTAGTTACCCAAATGTAATTTTAGTAACTTTAGTTACATAAGTTTAACTGCAGTTACCCAAGTGTAACTGTAGTTACCCAAATGTAAGTTTAGTTACATAAGTGTAACTCCAGTTACCCAAGTGTAACTGTAGTTACCCAAATGTAATTTTAGTAACTTTAGTTACATAAGTGTAACTACAGTTACACTACACTCCAGTCACCTAAGTGTAACTGTAGTTACCCAAATGTAACTTTAGTTACATAAGTGTAACTCCAGTCACCAAAGTGTAACTGTAGTTACCCAAATGTAACTTTAGTTACATAAGTTTAACTGCAGTTACCCAAGTGTATCTGTAGTTACCTAAATGTAATTTTAGTAACTTTAGTTACAGAAGTGTAACTGCAGTTACCCAAGTGTAACTGTAGTTACCTAAATGTAACTTTAGTTACATAAGTGTAACTCTTGTTACCCAAGTGTAATTGTAGTTACCCAAATGTAACTTTAGTTACATAAGTTTAAATGCAGTTACCCAAGTGTATTTGTAGTTACCCAAATGTAATTTTAGTATCTTATGTTACATAAGTGTAATTGTAGTTACCCAGATGTAACTTTAGTTACATAAGTGTAACTATTGTTACCCAAGTATAATTGTAGTTACCCAAATGTAACTTTAGTTACATAAGTGTAACTCTAGTTACCCAAGTGTTACTGTAGTTACCCAAATGTAATTTTAGTAACTTTAGTTACATAAGTGTAACTGTAGTTACCCAAATGTAACTTTAGTTACATAAGTGTAACTCCAGTTACACAAGTGTAACTGTAGTTACCCAAATGTAATTTTAGTAACTTTAGTTACATAAGTGTAACTCCAGTCACCCAAGTGTAACTGTAGTTACCCAAATGTAACTTCGTGTTACTTCGTGTTGATGTTTGATTTAATACACTTTAGATTCGTGTTAATTCGTGTTTATAGTCGAAGGATGCGGAGATGAAGCTCCGATAAGGAGCAACTATTCCCGGTAGCTAGAGACGAAGAAGAAGGCTCGTGAGAGAGCCATGGCTGCTGGAGAGAAAGAATATTAATTTTATAGTTTTTTAAATTTTGTTACCTATTTTGTAGCTTAATTATTTTGAATTGTTATTGTTGTTAATTCAAATAAAGAATTTGTGTTAATGTTTTGTTAATATGATTTTATTCTAGTATATTTTACTTAGCAATGTATATTTTTGCTTCAGTAAAAAGAACTCGTGTATATCAACATATATTAATCATGTTGACAGATAATGACCATGTTTATTAACACATAATAACATATGTTAACCACCCATATTAACATATATCAACATACATTTTAACGGAATTCTTTACTCTTAAAATAAACAAAAATGATGGAATATGATCAACATTATAATTAAAATATAATTTTATCAATTAAAGAGTTCACAAGTCTCACTAATTTTCCTTTTTTTTTCAAAATACTTGAATTTAAACGTGTATTTTGATATTCATTTCAGCAATTATTAGCAAAATACAGAGTCAAACTATTTTAAAAAATACTCAAGGTTTAATTAATCCAAATCATACTCATTTTAAAGATTATTTTTCAAAAATACCCCTACACCCTCGAGTCTCTGCAGTTACATAAGTGTAACTGCAGTTACAATATTGTAACTACAATTACATTAGTGTAACTGTAGATACAATACTGTAACTGCAATTACATAAGTGTAACTAACTTTAGTACACTATTGTAACTGTAGTTACAAGTTACACTCAATTTCTTCGTCTTCAACCCTGAGTCCAGACCTGCTCCATCTTCAACCATAGATCCAAAGCTTCTTCATCCCCGACCTTCGCCAACCTCTTCAAAACCAATTTCCCCCCGAAACGACGCCGTTCCAGCAACCCCTCTTCCTCCTTCTCCGTCGCCACGATCCTCACCAAGCAGAAAACCCTAACCGAATCGGAATCAGAATCCTCTCCGGCGCCGGCGAGCTTCGACTTCAAGTCGTACAAAATCGTCATTAATATTTATAAATCTTCACATTTCGGAAAGCCATTTACACACTCCAAAAGCAATCCTGACACTGATCATACAAAAATGCCATTGATATTTTTAAACTCCAATTTCGCTCACATTGCATGTGAAAAAAAAACAGTAACAAGACGGCGAAACGCCATTGAAGCATAAGCTCGGAGAAAATCGAAGAAATCAAAACAGCTCGAGTTTCGAAAGGCACTTACATACTCGAAAACCGATCCTGTAAATTCTAACTGTTCATCTCCAGGGTATTATGTCCGTACAGTATCGAAAGAAAGGAAGCTCTTCAGCTACCCTCTCTGAGAATGATGATGTTATGTGACAAACCGCTGAGATGTACAGCAACCCGGCTTCCTCTTTCTCCGTCGCCGCGATCCTCACCAAGCAGGAAACCCTAACCGAATCGGAATCAGAGTCCTCTGCGGCGCCGGCGAGCTTCGACTTCAAGTCGTGCATGGCGGAGAAGGCTTGGTCCGTCAACCGGGCCCTCGCCGACGCCGTCCCGCTCCGCGAGCCGTTCTCGATCCACGAGGCGATGCGCTACTCGCTCCTCGCCGGCGGCAAGCGCGTGCGCCCCATGCTCTGCCTCAGCGCGTGCGCGCTCGTCGGCGGCGACAACTCTATTGCCATGCCCACGGCCTGCGCCGTGGAGATGATCCATCGAAGGTGATCGCAGGTGAAGATCGAAGAAGATTCGCAGTGAAGATGGAAGAGGAAGACGATCGATCGCAAGGAAGGAAACTAGGGCAAATTTGTCCAGAAAATAACAAATGAGGATTTATTTAATTACTCTAAACTTTAGAGTATATTTTATAAAAGTATAGGAGTAGATGAGTATTTGGCTAATAAGCCCATGTACAAAATGACCATTCACTTTAATTTGAAGAGTGACATGCACATAGTTGAAGTTACAAATTTTAGGAGGGTGAATATTTGAAATTATCAATATATCTAAAGGTTAAAGTACAAATTTATGATAATATTTTTGACATTTTTATATAAAAAAAAAAAAAAAAAATTGGGAGGGCGATTTCTCCTGGGTACATATTGTAGACGCGTGGCGTGGCGTGCGTCGATTTGTTTTAATTTGTTTTAATGTCGTCGGTTTTTTGCTGAGAAATAAGTGACGTGTATGGTGAACATCATCATGCAATGTAGAAAATAATAGAATTACAGTACTTAATTACACACATATGATTGAAATGAATTGACATGTTAAGTATACATGTAATGAGTTTAAATAACAGTGCAGAGAAAAAGAGAGCAATGATGTTGATTATTATAGACTTATAGTGATAACTTAGGAGATATATGTATATATATATATATAGTTATCCACTTTATTCACAATCACTGACATATGATATACGTACGTCAAATTTATGTAAATATATGGGGACCATTACGTGTTTATATTAGAATCTGTGTTTTTAATATTTATTATTATTTACTTGACATATCCCTCCTGTCCTGCTTCAAAAGTGAGAGCTGCGAGCAAATTAACAGAACACCTTTAAGAAGTATCAATACCGCTACATGAATTGGTGTGATCGAAAACTCGATGAAAACAACAAATCTTAAAAAAATTGATTTAAGTATCGGAATTGTAAGCCTTAATGGTAGCGGAATCTAAAAGAGTTCATGTCATTTTGGAAACTAAAGAGCTTGATCTGAATTCTAAAAATAATATTTCGCTCACTGCTGTGTAAGTAGTAAATGCGAAATGCCTTAGTTGCTCGTCGCGCTTCCTTAAGCAAAAAGTACAAATATATATATATATATATATATATATATATATATATATTTTCTTTCTTTCTTTTTTTCTGAATTTACCTAGAGCTTCTACTTTTAAAAGCATACTCAATCCTTGTTTTGTTTGAGGTTTTTGTTTCCTCCGTATTTCTGTCTGTGGATATAAATATATAATCTCATTGAACATGGTTATACTTGTATAGTACTCACATTTTGGGGAAAAAAAAAAAGTCTTTCTATTAAAATATGCTTTAGGGAAAAAAATATATGCTTTATATGTAGTGTAATAAATTATTATTGATATCTTTTCTAATCAACACTGTTTACTATGAACTAGTAGCTGTCAAGGTTCCATGTACATGAATTAGCGTTATAACTTATTATATTTAATGATACATTATAAATGTAGTACCTATTTATATATATTATTTGCCGAAGTTAATTCTTTGAACATGATTTTTAGTAGCAAAAACCACCAATATTACACCTTTGTGTGTACATTGTCTAAATTTCTCTTTTAATAAAATAATATTCAAATATATATATATTAATAATTTACAAAAACAATATACAAACATGTCACTATATTTATCGATTATCGATATACTCGTAACATTTTATCGAAAAAATTAATTATCGATTTTCAAAAAACTTACATAATCTTCTCTCTTTCGTAAAATTAATGTGGGGGTACAAATACAATACAACCGTATAGAACTTAGAATTTAGCATATAATATTATTACCCAATCATGCAACTTCCAACTTTAAACACAAAATAAAAAGAGAGAATTAAATTGAATAAATAAATAGAATTGTTATTATGTATGAGTGGGCAGCAAAATCATGAGAGGCACGTGGTGGAAGAAGAATCTGTGCTTTGCTTGTGGAATGAGACCTCCTCAATTCTCTCCTGGGACCCACTCATTAGAGCATGTTTCTTTTCCTACTACCCAAATATTCCCTCTAAACGACACGTCACTCCCTCCTAATGGGCCCCGCTCCGCCGACCGGCATACGTCATCCACCGTACCGGCCCCGCCGCATCAGTACTCAACGTATATTATGCCTGAGGTGGAGCTTTCGTCACTTTTGCCACACTAGTCCTACCGCATCGGCACTTAACTCTATTTATTAATCGTATTTGGAAAATAGACTATTTATAAATCATGTTATTGGTGTTTGAATTAATCATTTAACTTATCGTATTATTAAGATATTACATAAGTATGAGAATTAAAATAACCCCACACACAATTTTCTTATAAAGTATTAACATAAATAATAAATAGAGATAAATATTTTACTAATTAAGCGGGTCTTTTCATATGTTCATCCTCGCGTCACGTTTTTTTTTATTTTCATTATTTACTCATGTTAATATTGCTTGTTTCGACAATCTCGGATGCATTTAATTTGAATTAAACTCATGCCCGAGCTTGAATCTAACACAAGATTGTCGAAACGATATCACTTGACCGAAGAGAGCCCCGATGTACTACGTCGACTGAGACCAAGCAGCACTGCATCGCTCACCACCGCACACCGGTGTGTGATGTCGGTGTACTATACGTGTGATATCATGGTCGTCGGGCGTGTCGGGCCGGGCCCATCGCTGTTGGCAGTGTACTATATGTGGAGTGGACAATGCGGACCCACTTTGTGTTTCTGCTTCGCATTCTCCCAGCCGACGGTCTTTGAATTTGTTTTTCTCTCATTTGTCTTTATATTTATTATTATAATAATTTGTTTATATTTAATTAACGTTCACACACACCGCGTATAAAATGATGTTTGTTTAATATATATATATATATATAATTTGTATACGCATTAGTAAAAGATAATGTGTATGGAGATTTGTAATTAATTAGTTAACGTTCACACTCGCCATATTGTGTATCTTTCAGTGCATAGTATCTTTGTATACGCGATCAAATCATTGTGTTGTGTTGTGCGTATCTTTTGAATTGTAGTGTGAGAAATTTATTGATTAAATACTATAATTTAAGTCGATCGAGAGATTTGTGGGAATGATTATTTGACTAATGGATCAGTGTATTTTTTTTTTTTTTGGATAAAAAATTATCATGTTTTGAACAACAGAGTATTTGACTATCTTCAACATAATTAAACTTGGCATTAATAAATTTTGTTAAAAATGATGCAATAATGATATTAATAACGAGTAATGGATATAGATTATTTTAGAGGACTAAGTATCATTAATTAAATATGATATAAAAATTTATATATAAAAAAAGATTAGAATTTTAAGGCTCCACAGCACATATATAATGAAATTTTGTAAGATCCTAAAAAATGTAAGGAAAAAAATATCTAGTTATAAGATATAATATAAGAGCCTAATATGTATCATTAACTAATATAGACAATTAATACATACTACAATATATATATATACAATGGTCATTGTATATTACATAGTATGATAGTACAACAAATATCGTAATGAGTATAGTGGATGATGAGCCCACTCAACCCTTTCCAGTTTCCATATAGAGAGTATAAAACTCACGTCTTGAAATATTTGAACTGCATATCATTGTGCTTGAAAGTTAATATATTCTTTCATATATTATATATTATATCGTATATACAATTTGACAGAGACCGTCAGTAAATTATTAGTATATATATATATTATGTAGGACTAGAGACTAGTACTTACTCTGAAGCTGAACACACTCACCGTTCACTCGCAGTGCTTCTATATAGCTCTCACACTTCTCACCAAAACCAATCTCTCTCTCTCTCTCTCTCTCTCTCTCTCTCTCTCTCTCTCTCATGGAATAATAGTAGGAAGCCAGTGAAATAGTGAAGAGTAGTACTACTCAGAAGAAGAGTAAAGCGATAGCGATATACACACATACATAATTGAGTGCTAGGTTATCTGGGCATTATACTTGTTTATGGGGCTTACTTCTCTGCAAGTTTGCATGGACTCATCTGATCATTGGCTTCAGGTATGTACATATATATATATATATATATTGCTTCGGTACATAACTTACTATCAAAGAGAAATAACTCCATATCATGATCAATTAGATTACAATTCATTAACACAGTTTTTACCGAGTTTAGTTTATTTGTTTTTGGGTGAGAATTGAAGCTTACTGTAAGAAATTGATATGTATTAATCACTATACATGTATAAATATTGATATTATAATATATCTATATATATATAAATTGAACACGTATATATATAACTTACAAAAAAATGTATGAAAATGTAATAATTTTTTAAAGTTAATTATTTAGCATGTTTTTAATAGATCGTTAATTAATTAATTAATTAATTTGATGTTATTACTATGATGCATGCATTATCATCATGTGCTTCTCGAACACGTACCTGTGCTGTGAGGCTATCTTGTCAGACAGCTTAGCTATGAAGAAACTGACAAAAACTTGTTGATTGATTTACGTGTCTGACAAACGACAAGAATATGTAGCTATCCTTAAGCCACCATTATTTCAGCCTGATTGACGCATATAAATTCATCATAGTCATAATAAACCTCCAAAACCAAAAGAATATGTCTTCTTCTTCAATAATATTATTGCAAAACTATGCTATAAGTATAACTATATATGCTTTCAAAAAACAAGTATAACTATATATATCTCTGTATTATGATCACATTATTAGGGTTCGTATAAAAAATATCTTATACTTATTTTCTAATTTTATCCATTTCATGAGTAGTGCTCTTTAATTTATTCCGTCGGGGTATCGATGTCGGCTTCCATATTTTATTGAATGATCAGAACACGGAAATGGAAAACCATCTTAAAAAAAGAAATAAATTAAATTTTTTATTTAAAAAAATAATGTTAACATAAATAGTTAAAAAAGCTAGTAGAATTATCGTTTCTAATTCGACGTGGAAAGTGGAAACGGTAGAAATTTCCGATTCCGTTTTAAACAAAAACAAGGAATTGAATGCATATATATATATATATATATATATATATATATATATATATATATATATATATATATTCTGATTTCCTATTCCAATATTATTCATGCATGAAGATGATAGTGTTTTTTAGATAATTTTAAACCCACTTTTGTGATCTTTATATAGTCAAAATCAAATGCTTGACCAAATATGCTTTATGAGCATTTTCTTTCATAATTCTGACCGCCGCGCTGTTAATTTTAGGTCACGGCCCACGAGGACTCGGCCGGAATGGACTCGTCGCCTTCCCCACTCTCCCCGAACGACATCTTGACGTGCTCGCAGCCGCTGAGCATGGAGCGCCGGCTCCGGCCACCGCACGACCAGGTGATGAAGTGCCCGAGGTGCGAGTCAACGCACACCAAGTTCTGCTACTACAACAACTACAGCCTCTCGCAGCCGCGCTACTTCTGCAAGACATGCCGCCGCTACTGGACCAAGGGCGGGACCCTCCGCAATATCCCCGTGGGCGGCGGCTGCCGCAAGAACAAGAAGACTTCGTCCAAGAAGCAAAACGACAACAATTCCCCGATCGCCAACGCCTCGTCCTCCTCGAACACGACGGACCTCCACATGTCGTTCCCCGAACACGTCCACCTCAGCAGCCTCATGGGCCCACATCACCAACTCCAAGGCAACAACTTCATGCCCATAGAATTCATGGAGAGCAAGCTCGAGGGCATAGTCGGAAATTCCCACCGGATCAATAGTAGCTTTGACTTTTTGGGCACGGTCAACATGGCTAATGTCGCCAATAACGGGCATAATTTATTGATGGAACATAATTTTCATCCCAATGTTTGCACACCCTTTGGGATGACGTCGCTGCTAGACGGGAACCAAGGCAGTGAGAACGGCACGTTCGGTCAGTACGAGGCCGCGGGCCATGAGGTGAAGCCGAGCGCTAGGGCGCTTCTTTCGCTCGATTGGCCGTCGGAGCAAGTCTGCTCCGGGGACCAACACGTCGGGCGGGACTCGTTCGGTTACATCAACGGGTTAGGCAATTGGACCGGGGCGATCAATAATTATGGACCGTCTAACACAAACCCTCTAGTTTGATGAGCTAGCTAGTGATTAAATAATTGATCTTTGATTAGTACTTTTGGATGGTGTGATTAGTGATCACTTAAGGGTTTTAATTATATCAATCTGCTTTGTTAATTAGACTAGATAGAGTTATATATTAGTGTGTAACAAATGTCTTTTGACATTTTGTAATTTCCTTGGATTTTGGGGCTCTTTTGATGTTTCTGAGGCTGGCTTGTTATTATATATATGCATATATATGTTATGAGTTATATGATCGCTTGATGATTTTCATGGTGTGATGAAGTTTTATTACCGGTTCCCGATAACGATTTAAAAACGAGGACTACGAATTTCCCATATGGGTTTATAGAATCAGGACCCAGACCGGGATTGTGTTCATAAATTGAGACTTAGGGACATTCTAGATTTAATTATCGTTTATTTTTAATGATATAAAATATATTGTACTTATAATTTTCTTATAAAAAAAAAAGAAGTAAAATCCTATTTATATTCCTGTTTTTTTTCGGATTGAAACTGGGATACACGGTTTGAGTTGGGATTTCTTCGATTAACCGGATTTTATAGGTTTTGATATTGGTTACAAAAAATCGGATTTCACAAACAATTCACGTTGAGCTGGTATGAATTTACTTTTAAAATTACAACTGAAAAACCGGGAACTAGAAATGAAGACCATCAAAACACCGGTTCTTTGCTCTGATTTCGCCTATTATCATTATTATATATGCTGTATTAGTGTGTAATGAATGTCTATGGCATTTTTTCTATTGCCTTTTTAGGGTTCTTTTGAGGCATATATATATATATATATATGACTGAATTGAAGAGTGTGAATGAAGGCTTGGAGAGTCAAAAAACGAGTGCTTTTTTTAATTTATTATTTTCTTCCTTTATGAAGAAACATATTAACTTGTGTGTCTTCTTCTTTTTGTCTCACTTGCAACACATTCAACGCACTACGATTCTGTTGTGATACCAAGGAAGATTTTGGAGCAGTCTTTTTTATTAATTTACTATTTTTTCCTATGAATCTTTAACTTAAGTTAATGAATATAAAATTAGTTGGTCTTGTATACTATGGTCTATAATTTTACATGCACTTTGTCTACTAGGTGGTTGTTGAATTTAATTGTGAAAATAAAGACATGAAAAGGGACTGGTTGTAGAGTTTTCAGGGATGAAAAAGCAAAAGTGTCGCTCTCTTTGTTGAGTTTTGTGTCGTTTTTTGTTTATTACTTTGGCTTGATTGCATTGTACTTCCATGTGGACCCCTCTTAATGATTGTTGCTAATTATATATTTGGAAGAAAGAAGTTGAGCTTAAAAAAAAAAATTGCTCATTCCTCGGGTAAAAGCTCAGGACGGGAAATATTGTGGTTGTTCTCGATACGAAATTTATCGTCTCAGCGTGAATGGACGAGAGTTTTCGCCCAGACCGGAGGTTATTGAGCAATTTCGTTTTTATCTTCAAGTTTACATGAATTCTTGAAAACATAATTTGTTAGCTCAGAGCGAATGCAAGTGCTACGTGAATGTGAAATGTTTGGGTCTTCACTCGACGGGAGACTTACCTCCAACGAGTGTAGTTCGTGTTAAAGATTAATGGAATCATTTTATTTTTGCAAAAAAAAAAAAAAAAAAAACAAAGCTAAAAAAATAAGAGGCGTTTAAAATTGCTTGATGAAATCATGAAAAGTTTGTCATTTTCTAATGGAAAATGTTAGTTGTTAGGTAGTCCAGGAAATTTTAAGTTGGTGATCTAATGATGTTATTTGTTGACGTTATTGTCGTTTCATGGTTGCAATCTTCGAAGATGTCGTTCGAATGTTTCACAATCATAGCTTATTATTGTCGTTAATTAGTAATTGAGAATCCAGATATTACCTGTTTCAAAATCATGTCGTTTTCTAATACTGTTTCTGTCGTTTATCGAAATTATTTGCTTAATTGTCGTTTTATTCTGTTAACTTTAAATATACATAAGGATACTAGTGCCATAAATATCAAAAGTATTTAAAAAACTAAAAATAAATACCTATTTTTTGTTTTAATCGAACAACATATGATTACTTTCATGTATACTGTAACGCACCTATATAACACACATATTACGCAAATTAATTAATTTATTTTTTCATTTTTCTTTCAAATATATTGGGCAATAATCTGCACTAAATGGTAATGTCAAGGACAAATTCTCTCAAAAATTAAAATTAGAGGACATTATTAATCAAATTGTAAAATTCAAGGGTCATTTTTATCAATTCCTCTATTTTATCCTGGGTTTGACGTAGCTTCAAGCCATCGACGTCTCTCTCTCGAAAGGAGCTCTCTTTCTCGCCGTCGCCGTCGCCGTTGTCGTCGTAAGCTCACCGGTATCTCCCTAACCATTTTCTCATCTCTTCCATCGCTTCGCATTCGCTCATCGATGCTTCCTTAAACTGTTCTTCAATTTCTCTCTGTTTGATTTCGGATTTTTCCTATTTCCGATGCGCTGTTCTGATTATGTATTGGCCGTTGATTTCGCTTTTGAATTTCTTGATCCATTCGAACCGGAATGGTTCTTTAGCTGGTAGCTTTGCTTCAAAATCCAGCTCGAGTATCAACTGTTTGTGGAAATGGCTAAATGAATGAATGGAGAATTTTTCATTTGCAGCATAAGTACCTAAGCTTATATTAATTACGACGACATATTCTTAATCCCTTTTTCAGCTGGAAAGTAGTGTCGAGGTTTTACTCCGTCCATGGCCCGTGAAGGTCTTTTACGCGGGGGACACGTGTACGTCTGCGATTAAGCTCCGGAAACATGAATTAAAGACGCTTTTATTAAATTAGAGACATATGCAAGTCTAGTTTAACAGATTAAATTTTGAAAGGAATACGTGTGATTCAGTGATTGTAACTAAATTTTGGAGTGTTTTGTTATGTATGTGTGTATATGTATGGCATATCTTACAGTTTTTTGTTCATTGATTAACAGATTAAATCATTTCGTAGCTGCCGATTGTCCATGAGATCTTGAGCTTAGCGAATTCAGATACGCAATGAGGATCACCACGCTCTCCCGATCCTTACGGGCTGCTCCGCCCGTGCTCCGGGAGATCATCGGACCCTTGCAGCACCGATCATTCCAGCACGACTTTGCACCTAGGGACCCGAACGCCGTTCCGAAGAAATTCAAGTACCCGGACTCCTACAATCCATACGGGCCACGCCCGGCACCCTCGGACAAAATCATCCAGCTGGCGGAGCGGATCGCCTCCTTATCCTCCGAGGAGCGTGGCCAGATTGGGCCGGCCTTGACCCACAAGCTCACTCTTCCAAAGTTGCAGCAGGTCTCCACGGAGGGCTTAGGCCCAGGCCCGCAGGCCGGACCCGCAAAGGCCGAGGAGAAGAAGGCGGAGAAGACTGCGTTTGACGTGAAGCTCGAGAAGTTCGACGCGGCTGCGAAGATCAAGGTGATCAAGGAGGTCAGGGCTTTCACTAGCCTTGGGCTGAAGGAGGCCAAGGAGCTCGTCGAGAAGGCTCCTGCCGTTCTGAAGCAGGGCATCACGAAGGAGGAGGCGGCCGAGATCATCGAGAAGATCAAGGCTGCCGGAGGAGTGGCGGTTATGGAGTAGGGTTTGCGGTTTGTTTGAGTTTGTTTGTATGGAATCTTTGTAATTTGAATGGTTTTTGGTGAGATCATTGATGAAATATGAACATTACAAAGGAATAATTATTCGGAATAATTGAATAATTATGTTTAAATCTTTTTTTTTTTTTTTTTTGAAAGATGTTTAAATCTTGAGTAGGTGTGTCAAATTTCATACTTACTATTGAACATTTAAAAAAATTTATCAATTCAAAAATTTTCTTGTATTTGAACACTAAATTTTTACACGGGTTAAAGTGCCAAGTCAAGTAAAAAACATCGTTGCGTTATTTTTTTTTTACCGTTCTTAAGACTGAATCAAATCGGGTTAAAAACACATAAATAATAAACACGTCACAAGATTACACATTATGTTTTTTTTTATAATTATTATTCATTTCATTTTAGTTTTGAAATTTTGATACACCTTCTTTGAGCTTTTAGGTGTGACATGTGTATGTTATGTTATGACTCGCACTAAAATTCATTACTTATTTTTTATAATTGCATATCTTATTTAATGTTGATTAAGAAAGACGTTTGAATTCGTTATAAGAAACCCAAAGTTAAAAGTTATAGAAAATTGATATTTATATTAACGCACATATGACATATGTGGATAAATTAATAAATGAAATTTACCTTCAACAATAAATTGACTACAATCAAATTGCTAAATTAAAAACCAAGTTTAGTAAGAGCTCATAGGTTTAAACTCCATGAGACTCAAAAGAGTGTCCTTCGTTAGGGGTGAACAAAATAAACCGTAAACTGAATATTAAACCGAAAACCGGATATACCGGTACCGTAAATTAAAACAGTAAAAACCGAATGTACCGAATAAAAATCGAAAACCGATATGCCATTCGGTTACAGTATTCGGTTATTATAAAATAAACCGAACGAAAAACCAAATTTATCGCATATGAAAAAAGTTACTATATAATTTTATATTTTATGTTAATGTATTAACATCTACATATATATAATAATCATCATATTTAATAGTTTCACGTCTATATTTCACATCATTTTCTTACTTAATGACTACGTTATTGGAGTTGTGAATATATATTGATTAATATTTTTATTCGATTTTTGTCATTCTCTTCGAAATGGTAAATGCGGTTGAAATACCGATTTTACCGCAACCGATATCGAATACCGAATATGCCATAATGTGATTTTTATTTTTTAAAAAGGATATTTGGTTTTCCTGATAAAAATACTGAAATATTATTCGGTCTATTATTTCGAAAAACCGCACCGAATACCCGGTTATTCACCCCTATCCCTCGTGTTGAACAATAGCACAACCCCATTAAAAAAATGATAAATTAAATTTAATATTCGAATATCTAAATGGGATTTTAGGTTAGTTAAGGTGTTAGGCTTAAAAGCCGACACCACCTATCTATCATACATGTCTATCGCTTTGAAGTCTATTTATATACATTAATAAATATATATATATAATAATAATTATACGTGATATAAAGTTACAGTAAATGCAAACGGGAAATTTTACTATTTTTTTGCTAGTATTTTTTTTTTATATTTGAAGAAATAAATGATATATTTTTGCTAAAAATAGAAAGAAAATTCAGAATGTCTGAAAATTTAATTTAAATGAATGAAATTATTATAATTAGAGCATAATTCGAAATTACATTACATTCTAGTCTTTTAAATAGAAAATAATTTTAACAAAATTAAAAATAAAGTATACATTACTAAACGACAACACTTTAGTTTCGAATATATTTTTTTCTTCTAAAAAATATAGAAAAATAGAAAATATATTCTTACAATAAAATTATAATATTACATGGCACTATAATATATATATATATATAAAGCAAATTATTTTTTTATATATAATTATTTATTTTATTTGTTTTTTATTTGCCTTATTTTCACTCTCACTCACTCTCTCTCTCTTTCGAGCATATATTCTCTCCATTTCCTTCTGCGATTTCTCTCGTCTTCTTCTTCTCCGATCTTCGATTTTCCAGCTTCTTGATCCGCCTCATACCCTTTACGCATCAGCATTTCTGCTACCACCTTCTTCAATCGATTTCCAGGTTTTTTTTAATTTTTTTTTTTCGTTTTTGTTTGATAAACGTACGACCATGTCGAAAAAGTTCGTCTTTCGTTTGTTTCTCTCTCGTTAATGTCGCCCTTTAGCCAAGGTTTGATTTTTATGTAGTGTTTGAATGCTCTCTATCCATGGCGAAGCTGACTTTTTATTTTTATTTTTTGGTACTGAAAATGGTTGTTTTTCGTGTTCGATTGTCAGCTTTGGACTGTGCTGTGCGAGTATGGCGTGAGTTTTTTGATGCTGTAACTGAAACTTTGGGGAGATTTTTTGAGAAATGGATAAACCCGCCGAAACCCTAGATTCTGGGGTAGCTTCTGTTTCTGATGATGCCGGGTGTAGAATCGATGAAGTTGCGAATGAAAATAACGCGAAAGACGAGGGGTTAGGTGGGGTTTGTGAAGCGGGCGATTTGGCGGGAGTCGGAGGCGAAGAGAGTGGCGGGGACGGGGTGGAGGCTGGGAAGGATTGTCTGGTTGGTGACGGTACGGTTGAGGAGAAGGATAATGAGGCGGAGATTCATTCGGTCGGGGTTTCGATTGCAGGGGAGGAGAACGGGGCTGAGACGGTTGCAACTGAGGATGTTGTTAAGGAGACGAGTGGCGAGGATTCTTTGAGCAAGGGGATATCGTTGTACGTGGATTTTACCGGTTCTCCAAGAGGGGTTGTAGAGGGGGAGAACGGCGATGGAGAGCTAGGTGAGGGTATTGACGGTCAAGAGTTTAGTTTTGTGGTCGGTGATGTTGTTTGGGTTCAATCTAAGAACCAGTCTTGGTGGCCCGTGAAGATTTGTGACCCTGCTGATGCACCGGCATCCACGACAAAGAGCGGTGGCGGGGACGACGTACTAGTGTGGCATTTTGGTATCGACCACTTCGCTTGGTGCCTTCCGAATCAGGTGAAGCCCTTTTGGAAGGGCTTTGAGGAGATGTCGGGAAAAAACAAGGCTAGGGTTTTCCGTCGGGCAGTGGAGAAAGCTGTGGACGAGTTTGGCAAGCGTGTGAAGTTGGGCATGACTTGCTCGTGCAATTCCAAGGGTAATCGGGGACGAGAACGCGAGATCTCCTTGTGCAAATCTGCGAAGCTCGGTGGGTCTTCGGTGACCAGCTTTGAATCTGTACCATTCCTGGAACGTCTGAAATATGCTGCTCGTGTCGTTTCCATGCCTCATGCGCTTGATTTGACCGTCACTCAGAATCGTCTCTCGGCATTCTATTCTTCCATTGGTCATAGGCAATTGCCTATGCATCTTCTAGAAAAAGATCACATCGAAGAGGATACATTGCCCGGTCCCGAGAAAATCGAAGATCAGGTTGTAGATGAGGATATTGGCGAGCACGTTGAAGGTGAGAAAACCGGCGAGCACGTTGAAGATGAGAAAACCGGCGAGCACGTCGAAGATAAGAATGTCAGTGATCACGTCGAAGATGAAATTGCTACCAAAGAAGGCCTTTTATCTAGTGGATCGAGGAAGAGAAAAACGAGGATACCTGCTAAATTTAGAACTGATTACTATTTTGATGAAGCTAAAGTACGGGCCCATGGCAAAGACGAGATGTTGGAGATAGGACTCGACTCGAGAGGGCGGAAGAAAAGCAGGTACTTGTCTTATCCGTACATAAACTTTGAGCCGAAAGCCACAGCTAAAGAAAGCGTCGGTTTTGGCCAAGATATTATGTCACCATCGAGCTGTAAAAGCAAGGGAGAGAAATTCTGGAAGAAATGGTACAAGGGATTTGATGGCGAGATTCAGAACCCTAGTGCCTCGGAATTAACCGATGCGAATACGACCTCGCTTCTTCATGAACTTCTGTCTATTGCTGTGAACGGTCTGGATTCAGATCAGGATAATGGTTTCACTTCTGTTGGTTGGTTTATTTCCCGTTTCCGGATTTCAGCGTATCATGATGAATCTGTTGATGAACTTCGCCTAAAGGATACTACCAGTCCGACCAAGGCCGACGAACCCGAGGCTTGCTTGTCTGGAAATAGTGCGCCAGAAAATAAATCTAAGCGGAAAAGACCGAAGAAAAAGGAAGACGCAGTGAAGGATTTGCCAGCTGCTGAAAAAGACGAGAATGAAACAGTTAATCCATCTGCAGAAAAGGACTTGCAAACGCCAGTGAACAGACGGAGAAAGAGTAATTCTGGGAGATTGAAGACCAAATCCCTTTCGGGGCTCTCGGATGTGAAAATTACTGTTGCTGCCAGTGGAGAGTCGGTCAAAGATGCTTTAAAGACAAGAAGAAGGAAGAAAGTCAAAGGCGAAGGATTGAGTGTAGATCCTCTCCGGACCGAGCAACCTGCTAATATCCCGGATTTGAACGGAAGCAGTCAGAACGAGTCCCATGTTGATAAAGAGGGCAAATATGACTCTCTGCCTGTTCCACAGCCTAACGCAAATGCCATTAACATATCTTCGGAAGTGTTAGTTCCATGTGGGGCTAAATCCGGAAACCTAGTGGTCGATCTTCGTGTTCATCAGGTGATGGATTCTGTTGGCACTAATGTAATGCTCGGTTTGCTAGAGAAAGATGGACAGTCGCAAGGTAAAAAACCGGCACCGAAAAAGAGAAAGAGAAAGGAAAAACAGGTTCCAGCAGCAGAGAACATTCCGGATTTGAACGGAGCTAACGGTGCGCCTAACTCGGTAGGGAAGGAATCCCAGGAAACCAACGGTGTGGATATTCCGGAAAAACCCCAGAAAAAGAAGAGGAAGAAGAAAAATACGGAAGTTGTGTTGAACTATCCGAGGAGTCCGTCTCACTTAGCGACCACTTTAGTCCTAACCTTTTGCCCCGGAACCGAAATGCCCAAAAAAGAAGACTTGATCTCGAGATTTGGCACATTTGGGGAGCTGCGAGAATCCGAGACGAAGGTTTCGGAAGCCTCTGGCACCGCCACATTCACGTTCATGAGGAGTGCCAATGCCAGCGAGGCATTCAAGAGCATAGAGAAAGTCAATCCATTCGGCTCAACCCTAGTCAACTTTCGGCTTCTTGAACCCCGAGCCCCCATGACAACCCTTACCGAGGTGCCAGCTCAGCCAACGTCCCTCGACGATCTCAGACAGAATCTACAGAGGATGATGGCGATGCTCGAGAAGTCGGGGGAGAATCTTTCGGGCGAGATGAGAACGAAGCTGGAAGCCGAGATCAAAGGGCTTATGGGTAAGGTGAGCTCCATGACTGGTTCTTCCTCTTGAACTCTTGATTGTATTAGTTAGTTTTTACTATTTAATGTGAAGGGCCTATATTTATATATTTGTTCTCATTTGGACTCTTTATGGTGCTCTTTTGTTGAGAACATTTTTTAGCTTTTGTTTAAGATTATGAATGGAATATTTTCAGCTTATTCCATTGGGAATTAATCAGTGGCTCAATAGATTATGAGGTTGTTATGTTGATTTCCTTTTATTTTTTCCAATCTTTATCTCATGATTTTATTGTTTTCGATTTCGCTTTATGTTTCAAGTACGTAAACTACGGGTGAACAAAAACAATCGCTGACTGAATTTTAAGCCGACAAAACCGAATATACTGAATACCGACGTCATTCAGTTGGCGGTATTCGACTTTTATTAATAAATAAATAAATTTAAATTGCAAACCGAACCGAATACTACTTATGTAATAATTTTTTTACTATTATATTCTAGCTTATATTTATCATTATTTTCTATTCTTAATGATTGACTGGTAGTGCTCTAATAATTTTTGTTTATTCCGGTTACGTTCATTGAAGCGGTAATGTAGTAAAAAAATCCAATTTTATTGTTCCGATTACCGAATATTACGTCAAATTGCGGTATCTGATCCGTCCCATGTAAAATATTATGGTCCCTAATTTAAGAGATTAATCCTTCGTTTCGAGATTACTTATTTCTCGTTCGACACTCGTTTAACAGATTATTGCATGCTAAATCTTTATTACATGTGTAAGTATATATTTTTAAGAAATACCCATAAAACTTGTATTTATACATATCGAACTATACGCCTTCATTTTTTATTTCCGATCCTAATTTCGTATTATGCCTAGTTTTTTTTTTTTAAATTAATTTATATAAGTCTAATTTTTAAATTTTATATTTTGTTACTTGATCTGATTTTTTTCTTGTTTTTTTTCTTGTTTTTTTTTTTTTTTAACTTTTTAAACATTCACGAAATAATGGATGACATAACTTTTTTTTTTTCTTTCTGAAAAATAACTTATTAAAATAGTTTTTAATAAACCACACCGTTCCAACTTTCAGTTTATTTCAGCCGGGTTTCTTTTCAACTTCGAAGCGTTTTTCTCTTTCTTTCCGAAATCCGGAGCTAAAAGACGACAAGTCAGGTGCTCGATTCTGGTTTCAGCCATCTAATACCGAAAAGTATTTTAATAATATTTTCTTTCTTGTTATAAAAACTCAACAATATATTTTCTTTCTTGTCGTTTCCTTTAAAGCATTGAACCAAATCAGGATCATGTAAAAGTTTCAACCATTTTCTTAATCTCGACAAAAATATTTATTATTGACACAAGTCCCTCTCTAGTTTCCGAAGGCCTAACTCGCCGGCTCGTACCGGCACACACAGTCGTATATGTTTCCCTTGATCAGCTTCGCTGCCAGCCTCTGGTTCTTCACCATCGCGAGCTGCAAAATAAGTAGTGATGTTCCGGTTAAGTACCGAAGATTAATTTATATAAAACTATGGCTTTTCTTAAACCGAAAACCGATTAAACCGAGTGGCAAGAGAAATCTCACCTTCAAGGCGTCGCACTTAAACTTAGCGTTGAAGTTGGTATGCAACGATCTGCCCATTCCTTCCAACACAACCTGCAACGGGTTCAACGTGTTTTTTTAATTTTATTTTATTTACATCAACACCTTTTTATATAAAGCTATAAACACAGGATAAAAAGAGAACTTGAAAGAACGAAGCCCGAGGATCATACCAGATCAGCGTCTTTAGCAGCATCAGCCAGCTCGGAGCTGACCTGCCTCAAGTCAATGCAAGGGCTGCCACAACCGTTTTCGACGACCATCAATGGGACACTCGGTGTGTTTTCTTTGGAGCCGTCTGAGCCGCTGACCATTGCATCAACGAGCAATCCTCCGGCTTCCGCAGCTCGCCGGAGTATGTCACAGTGCTGTCGCCCAAATATACATAGCATTAGAATACTGTATCATGCTCAAGATATGGAAGCAAACCGTGCAGTAGGAAAACGAGCACCGGCTGCCAAACCCCTTTTTTTGGCGGGAAAATGGCAATTTGTTAATTCGGGCTGCGGCCAGGTTGTATTGCCACGTATAACGATATTTGAGTTCTTCCGCCACAAAGATACAACTTAGTGACTTATCAGTTTCTTTTTTTCTCGTTTTTTCTTTTCTTTTTCATTTAGTGATATTTGAATTCTTCGGCTCAATAGGAAGAAGAAAGAGCATTTGATTAGCCTAAAGATCTACCTTTGCAGCTTCAGCTACAATCTCCGGAATCTCCATAGCAGTAACGTCGTTTAGAGCGGGGAGAGAGTTAGCGACTAGAACAACCTGCAAAACAATGGTCAAAGTCAACACACTTCTCATCGGCACAATAAATTTCAAACCGGAGATAAAGCCGATGCAGGCAAAACCAGAGTCCATTTTCAAAGTCAACACACTTCTCTTTGAATATTCTGGAAAAAGTCGCAAGAATGATTTTCCCCGTATTTTAGTTAAGCATTACATAATATTTTACTATGATCAGCTAATCTAAAAGGTGAAAATCATCTTCACTGTAGTACTATAATGAAGACCGACCTCAGTTCCACGCCGAAGGAGTTCCCGTGCCAGAGGAAGCATCCCAAGGACGATATCGGCACCGGAGTTATCAACACAAAGTAAGGCTCTCTTGTGCGGCGGAGGTTTCGTGTCTCCGGATCCCAACATTCTTTCTTTGAACATGTCAAAATTGTCCACCTGATTGAAACAACAAAGAATACAAGTGACGATTTAAAACGAAAAATCCGTAGTGGAATCCAAATAATTTTTCGATGCCCAACTTACCCTCCAAGGCCTTTGCATCTTGTTGCGGCTCATTCGGTATATCTCAATAATTGTCCCTTTGTGGTAGAGATCCACACAAGCACGTGATCCCCAGTCAAAAATATTTGCCGCAAGAACGCCTTCGATTAGAGTTAGCAGTCTAACTTCCTGCAAGTTAATTCAGTTTCAGAGCTAAAGGGTGTCTCAGTCTATAATTAGCATAGAACTCACCCTCATGTTCGACTAACGGATTTCCTACTAAAATATTATTGATAAGAGATTTCCCGGTCTAACTTTTGAATTACATGCCAAGGTTAAGTTTATTAATATAGGTCTCATTTCGCTTTCTTTAACAACCGGGTACTATTTTTTTATTTTTTTTAAAGAAACATCGATTATACTAATAAAATAAATTACAAAGCAAGACTGGATAATGGTTTACGAATAATCAGGGTCCTATTAGAAATATACTATTAGATTTATTCAACTCCTCTACACTGTTATAATATAAAGTGACATTTCACGATTCCGCAAAATGCGAAAAATGGTAAGCGGATTTGGTATGTACCTCACTCATACTATCAAGCTCCATCAACAGATCCGGTAAAACAGCAAGCGATGCTTCATTTTCCCTGACACAACATTAATCATTTTAGGAGAAAATACATTACAAAGAGGTAGTAAAATTGCTTTCTCGGAATATCCGACTCAGAAATTGTGTAGAGCTCGATCGGCATAAGAGTTGTTTTACAGGTGTACATGGGACGGGTTTAGCCGTCTAAATTTTTTCAATTCCAGAACATAAAAGTTACAGCAATCGTCCCCATTTTTCGAGATTGCGGCATAAGTTACCCAAATGCACTATTGAATAAATATAATTTAAGTCTAAACCGGATTTTCTTTTACCTTTGTTTTATACTTCTATAAACATCAACAAACTGGAATTCCCTCAGGCATTCTTCCCTCAATTCCAATAGATTGGCCAATCCCAACTTTCCGTACGCAGCGGGCTCCTCCATCAGCCTATGACCATTCGTTAAAGGGGCAATTAAACAATAATCTCATCGGCCCTAATGCAAGAAATCACGAGTTTGCAGATTTAAAAATGACAAATACCGAGCCAAGTGGGCAGAGAATGCACGAGCAAAAGCATCACCCCTTCGTTTAGCATCGTCCGTTCCACCTTCGCTCGCCACTGCCTGCAACGGTTTGCATCGTGTAGGAAAGTAAGAATACTACGTGAACATTGACAAACTCGAATCATGCAAGATCAAATAATTCTCCCGTTCTATTTTATCAACCATTAAGATTCTTGGTTAAGACCTGAGATTCGATCTCAAAAAACGAGCTTCAACAACCCTAACAAAACTCAATCTCCCCTCTTTTGAGAGAGAATAGAATAATAGACGGTAGTGTATTGTGTTGTGAAATTACACTTAAGAGGGTTATTTGGTTGTTTTTGCAAATAGGAAGTATTTTTTGTAAGTACTGGAAATAAAGGGTGTATTAAAAAAAAAAATTCATTCTAAATAACCCAAGAGTAATTTACATCAATTTGCTCAAGAACAGTTGTATTCTCACCTTATCAACAAGGTCTGGCAAATTCTCCGACAAAATAGTGAACCAATACCTATACATAATCACCGGGGAACCGATCAAACTCGATAAAAACATCGAGGGCTTAATATTAAGCATCTATCTTTTTATTGTCTACTTACTCTAATTCGCCTGGATCAGAGAGATCAATGGTATTAGGCTCATACCTGTAAGCACCAAAGTCATATATTTCAGAAATAATAAGAGAAGAAAAAATAACATAGTAATCGGCAACAATTACCCCGTCGTCTTTACTCGTTAGTATAATATTTCCCCCTTAACTATATTTTGCAACCTTTTTTTTAATTTTCCTTTCGGTGCATGTTTCCCCGTCTATTATACAGCTGACATCAACTGCTTCGTGCAAGTATGAAATGAAATCATTTTAATAATACTTATTAGTCTAAAGTGGGAAAGTTGCGCCGATGAGCAAAGTTCAGGGGGGTATTTGTGCCAATAACTAAAAAATAACGTCAGGTGGTTCCGCAAATAGTGTGAAAGGTGAGTCACTCTAATGAAAGAGAAATTGAACTCTCTCCTATACTTTCTTTTATCAGCAGAAAATTTCGCCTACGTTTTTGGGTCTGCCAAAAGAGGAAACACGTCCAAAGTTGGCACGAGATGAAGAACTCCAACATTCAAAGCACTAGCATCGGATCTGAGAGTGGCTCCTTTGGAGGAAGGAGCTTCGAAGCCGCCAAGTCCGGTGGTGCCAGGTGGCGCCATCGGCACCGGAGCGATGATCTCTGTCCCCTTCTGCACAAACTTCTCCATCCACGAAATCTGCAGACAAAATTTCAACACACATGAGAGCAGGCTTCATTCGCTTCTATTTTTCATTATTAATTCACAGAAATAGCATACATAGGTAAAACGGGCAAAAAAAATTGTTCGGAAAATCTACACGAAGATATGTTTCTTGTGCCGATCGTTGGTACCTGAATCAGGAACTTCGCATAGCAATCCTAAACCCTAACTCTCCTAGACATCAGGTATGATTACTTGAGCCATAAGTTAAGTAAATTTGATTGCCATGTCGTTTCTGATATTTTTCTTCAGCAAGTGCAATGTGCAAAAGCAGGTCTCTCCTTATAAATGTGATATATAATTATATATATATATACATATATATATTTAAAACTCCATAAGAATATATTCCTAAAATAATGGCTCCAAGAATCTAACCCTACCAGATTCCTGACATCTGTGCTTTGGAATAAAAAAAAAAGGTTTAGTTTTCCTCCAACATAGTAAATTTTATGGCAAGAATCTACACAATAGACTTAATCCTTTCATTATATAATATAAGTGGGTGTGATGACCAAAAACCCGATCCCGTAATAGGACCCGTCTAGTTTCCGAGCCTCATACCTAATTAATAAAGTTAACAAGTATAATAACATGAAAATTATAAAATCTAATAGTGGGACCCACTTGCCTTCTCATTCAAATCCGCCATTGGGGGGCCATGGATATTTCCTCCAGTATACGGTGCACCCATTGGGAAACGCTCTACTAACTGATGAACCATCAGATCGTCAAGCCCGTGCTTTTCATAGCTCATGAACGCGCCTAAAGCTCCCAGAAATCCTTCATGACGCAAGAACATTGCTTGTGCATCTCCTTTTGACCTAATAATTTATAGATTCTGAAAAGGGTGAAACCAAACCAGAAACTGACAATTTTTCCTCCCGGTCTCCGTATCGGTTTTGTAAAAACTGGATATTTTTCGGGAACTATGATTGGTGGTAAAAATACCAATTTAAAAAATTCTCATTTTTAGACCCATATCGGGAACATAAAATAAAATTTCTATCCTAGATTCTGGAACAGAACGAGTAGTTTAACAAGAAACAAATCTTTTGACGAAAGTTTGGCACAAATCTTCATGATATTTACCAGAACTGAACTGCAAAGGAGATGGTGTCCATTGTATAGGCATGACCCCTTATGAAAAATCCTCCGAAAAATATACGCTTCAGACCAAATCTCAGGGCATTTAAGTAAGCTATCTGTGTAATATGAAACAGATTTAGCATGTGTTGATTAAATATCACAAAAGACGACACTGCTAACTCCCTTATCTTTTTCCGTATGGGATTCTTAACAATTATATGTTATGTGAATTACATAAAAAGATAAATTGCACAAATTACCTGCCCAATATTATACGAGATCATTCGTAAAAGAGATAGGGAGATATCCTCGGGTCTGTAGTCTTCAATCTCTTTATTTTCAGATATAGCCTTGCCAAAACTAGAAGCTATTGTTGACGCCGAGAGACCAATCTGTTATTTTAGAATATGATTAAGTTCATTGATGCGGAAAAGAAACATGAACAAACTAAGCCACGGTCCCTAATTCGATGAGATATTCATTAATGCCTACTTTCTTAATTAAGCAAAGATCTGACAGATAAAATAAATTTCAGACGTCTTCTAACAATACGTTCATGTACATCTTAGATGCATAAGTAAGATAGAAAAAATACGACAAGACCCGAAAGAGAAACAAGAACACTCTATTGATAAACCAAATCACGGTTTCTAATCTGAGAGTTAGGAAAATATTCATTAATTTATTTCTTAGGTACTTATATATAAAAGACTAAAGAGCACAACTAAAAGTGAAGAAAATACCTTGGAGTAATCCATTCCTCCATAAATGTCTCCAACAAGCATGTCTAAAGTACTATTATCTCCTCCTTGACTCAGCTCTAACAACTCATCGAAGCTGAAATGAAAGAGAGAACAAATTTTAAAAATAATACTCGAGCTCTAGAAGTCGAGACGATTACACAGATGGTAATATTGGCGGTTATGTCCGCTGAACTTTGTTTGTTGGTGCTTTGTTCGCCATCTGAACTGCCAACTAGTCTTAAAAGATTTGGAATAACCTTTTGCACTTTGTTAATAGCCTTCCCAATCCCCAATAAGTGCCTCCACCGACGTTTGTCCCGCTAACTCGCTGAAACTTCCCCTCGCCGTCGACCTGTGACAGACTTCACTTCATCAGAACACTAATCTTCACTTCAAATTATTATTTAGTAAGATAAAGAAGGGAGAGAAAATGGTAAATCTACCTTGATCATACTAACACCGGATCCGATGTTAACGAGAAGATATGGAAACAATTCATTCTGGTCGATTTGCACAAACTCTTTGCGACCCTCCATGTGTGTGAAAGCTTCGTGACGAATCGCCTATTAAAAGTACATGGAGAAATGTTCATTATTTGGGCAACAATACACAGCAAAGTACCAATTATACCACCAAAATCCCTAATGCTAAAATGATAAAGAGTGGATAAAGAACGAAAGTAACATTAATGCTGAAAACTACCACCTTTAACAAAAAATTCGCTCCTGCCACGAGACAATTCATTTCGTCTTCTTTGTCGAGAGTAACTCCGAGCCTTTGTTTGAAAAGGTCAGCGAACTTGTAAGCCCCGCCACCTGTGGCCTTATCAGCGAAAAGAGAAAACAGAGCCTCAACTTGTTACTTTGGTGTAAGAGAACTAAAGCAGAGTATATTTAAACTAATTTCTGAATTATATTTTCTTTTTCTTTTCTCATTGTTTAGACTCTTTAGATAGCTAAACATTACAGCTTAAGGACCGGGACGTTTTGTCCACACTACGATCGGAAGGAGAGTCGTAAATATAAATACCTTGATTGTAGTATTCTCATCGTCGCTCGACAGATTTGGCGAGCCGGGAAGCCAAGATTGTGAATCAATCCCTACGAACGAGAGTAAAATATTAGCATAAACATACAAAATGAAAATACAGTAAGATTGATTAAGGATATGTCGTAATCATAAAAGTACCGCCACGGTGAAGCTGCTTTGAGTAGATAAAGTCCAAGCACTCGTTAATTTTGTGCGTTTCAAACTTCACAAAATGAAGTCGTCCACCAAGAACAGGGAAGCTTCTCCGGTTTCCGGTAGGAATTCCCGATCTTGCAATCGTATTCTTTTTCCTTTTTTCATTGATAGACAGATCCGCGTGTCTAGAAAAGTAAATCAACTTGATCAGAGACCCTGCAAGTAGTTTACACGAGTTAGCTATATATCTTACGAGACGAATAGCCCCTGAGACGAATTAGTATCATAAAATTTCGCTCAATTATGAACTACTAGAAAGGAACAAATTTGTCATAATATGTTATAAATCAAACACCATAAGCAGTGGTAATAAACAGATTTGCGCACAAAAAATTAACGTGGATTCCCATTATGATCGGTAAGATATAAATGACAGCCAAGTTATTTAACCCCTAACACGCTCATTACAAAAATTTATAACCCGGAAGTCCGGCCCCTAAACAAACTTGGTTAAACCAAAAGAGAGCTGTAGTCCCCAAACTTCTGGAAAACGTTCAAACGACATACATGAATTTGCGTCATCCATACGCCCCTGGCCATGGGCACCGGTTTAAACACATAAAAGAAAGGGAACGAAACCCCGGGTAGTTAACGGGAATCGAATGGATCTCCAAAAGCTATATATGTACATGCATATCAAACTAAGGCAAGAGTGTATAGAATCTGAATGATCCGAAACGAGCACAGACACACCAAAAATGCTAATCATGGAAGATTAAGAAACGCTTATCCGATGATCGTCCCTCGTATCATCAAACAAAATATATATATATATATACACATGAATATCAAACTAAGGCAAGACTATGTAGCATCTGAATGATCCGAAACGAGCACAGACACACCAAAAATGCTAATCATGGAAGATTAAGAAACGCTTATCCGATGATCGTCCCTCGTATCATCAAACAAAATATATATATATATATATATATATATATATATATATATATATATATATATACACATGAATATCAAACTAAGGCAAGACTATGTAGCATCTGAATGATCCGAAACGAGCACAGACACACCAAAAATGTTAATCATGGAAGATTAAGAAACGCTTATCCGATGATCGTCCCTCGTATCATCAAACAAAATATATATATATATATATATATATATATATATACACATGAATATCAAACTAAGGCAAGACTATGTAGCATCTGAATGATCCGAAACGAGCACAGACACACCAAAAATGCTAATCATGGAAGATTAAGAAACGCCTATCAAATGATCATCATCACTCGTATCAGACAATCGTATATCAAAGTAAGCCAAGACTGTAACGATCGAGAATGGAAGAGGGTGACCTCCGATGTCGAGGGAGAGATGAGAGGAGATGTCGTCGGACTGGTTGGGCAAGAGGATGGTGGGGTCTCGCTCCTCGGAGCTCCCTTGAATGGCGGCTTTGCTCAGATCCAGCTGAGGCCGCGACCCCGATCGGTGGATCGAATTCCCGGTCACGCTTCTGGTGCTGCTCTTGGTGGGTTCTTCGTTGATTCCGAGATCTGGGTCTTCGCTCGGACTGGCCATCGTTGACTACCCAACTGGCCGCACTCACTCTCGGCATCAATGGAAGCAGAATGAAGAGGCTTCATGTATTTATAGAAATATGATTTACGCATAAAGATAATTTCAATTTGTTAACTGTATCCGTGTATAGAATTTATTATATATTTAATAATTGGATTTTGCATCACAAACGACATGCTAGTGTACTTATGACCAAAATTTTATTTAGAAACGGTTAATGCCGAAAAATAGATCAACACTTAAGGCGGTCCAAGTCTTGATTTTTGGGCCGGGTCCAATAATCTCTTGACGGTCAAAGGGGGTCTTGAAGCTTGATTCGTATTTTTTGATAAGCCGGAAATATCTTCTAGAACTCCGTCTTTGTGTATTTCGCTGAAATAATGGGGGTGCCTCCGTATCCACCTCCGACACTCAACATTAGTCGGGTATTTAAGTAAGGATATTTAAGACAATGGAAAACGGAGGTTTTATCGCTTTAGAACGTTTTTTGTGAGTTGTTCCGAGTTGATTTTTAGTTACTGTTTTGATTGAAATGAGCTTATATTTATAGAAGGGTTCAGGGACCTCTTAGTAATTAATAATTATTTTGATGGGCCCCTGAGCAATTATGATATTGCTTGCGTGGTGCGCGGTGCTCGGTGTGCGGTGCTTTTAATTAATTTAAAGCCCCTCTTATGGTAAAAGTAACTATACGTTTACTTACTTTATTCGGCCCGAGTCCTGTTGACTTTTTAGGTTGACTTTCTTGACCGCGTCCCTTTGACTTTTTGCGCCGAGTCCCGCTGACTTTTTGTGGCGGGCCCGGGTCGTCTTTGTGGACTTTATTAGTCTTTTAAGCCTTTTGGTTAGGTTTTTTGGGCTGGACCTTAATTTTTATCGGTTCTGAAAATACCCATAACAGATACTACATAATTTAATAATACACATAATTAGTTATTTGACTTTGTGGAGAAGTCATAGAGCAAGTAGAAATGATTGAAAACTATACATTTGTTCGGATTTGGAAAGTCCCACATAAAGCAAATACAAAGAAAACAATAACATTGCTAGTCTATAAATAACAATCTCCATTTCTTTTCTAAATCCAAGCAACTCGCCCTATGTATCTTGATACTTGGCAATAGGCTTTGCGAAGTAAATATTTTCTTGAAAAATACTTTTTATTTTTTATTTTTCGCATTGAATTACTTTTGCCAAAAATTGTTGAAAAGTGCAAAATAAATAAATAAATTAAAAGTACCAAATCTTTGGTTATTTTTACACTGATTTTTACAAATAATCGATTGGCATAGAATATTTACCGATGACTACTGGCAAGATGGATACGATTATCGAAGAAAATTTAAACTTTGGTTTTCATTAAGAAATGAATGTTCTTACGATTTTTAAAATAAAATGAAAAACTTAATGCATAGAGATACGTTTTTTTTTTACTATGTTCAGTTACAAACATTATTTCATATTGAAAGACTGGAACTTCAACACTCTATTCTGGAACCTCAACTGTTGGACAACATCAACACCATGGTCGGGGAAGTCGACAATCCGCAGCAGAACTTCCCGAGGTGGCTTATGTGGGCGGTGATATTCACATGTGTCGCCTACTTGGTTCCGCTGATTGCTGTCACCGGAACGGTCTCTGTCGATCAAAGCGAGTGGGTAAAGATATGGCTCGACATTGATGCAGTGATGTCCGTCAGCGTCTGAATTGGTGTATGAATTAGAACGACAACGATTAGACATACCTTATACGCTTGAACGATAAGCGACGCGGAGACGGCGAGAGCAAGGAGCTTCTGAGAAGGTTGAGAAGACCTAAAGGCGCAAGACTGGGTGGGCATCGGCGACGAGTGGGGCTCCACGGACGGGATCGACCCGCGGAGCGAAGGGGGGGCCGATGAGGCGGAAGCTGCAGCGAGAGGATTTTTCAAAAAAAAAAAAAAAATTGAACACATAGAGATGCAGTATGAAAACATAAAGTGTCTACAAAATTGGTAAAAAAAATGGCCTATAGGATGCATACAAAATTATTACCGACATTTATAAGGAAAAGAATAGCATTAAAATTTCAATATTGGCGAACTCTAGTGGATATATTTAATCACGAGACGTTAACCCGTGAACAATCCATATCGGCATAAATCCATCAATTGGTCTCTTAAAGTTCAAAATGCCGCTTTGTTTAAATACGCAAACATCATTACGCACAAAATAAGGTTCCATGGCAGATGCCGTTGACGCAGAGCAAGTGGCCGAGGCCGTTGCCGTGGATCGAGCCGTGTAGAAGGTTCGACTGAGCATCGAAGACGGCCTCGTCCACTGGTTTGTTCAATGAACTAACACAAATCGATTCGACATTTCTATCAACTTCTCGGTGTGAATCGGAAACAAGAAAACCAATACGAAACCCGAACACTCAAGAACAATTGAAACTAATGCCTGAAATCCGCAATTAGAAAAGGCAAATGCGAGCACCTGTGCATCAGCAGTGGTCGCAAGAGGTCTTGGAGGAGCTCTTGACGTTCTCTTCAATGGTGTAGAGCGGGACGACGAGGTTGCGATTCTCGTAGAGGAGGAGCGTGCACCAGATCATTACACACAGACACACGAAGAGCTTGGGCTCGCGCTTCCTCTTGCAAGCCTCGGTGTTCGGGATCGACATGGCCGTGCTCGGAGCTCCTCCCTCACCGTCGTCAGCCTCGTCTTCTTCGGGTTCTTGAAACACTAGTCTTTCAACTAGAGAGAGAAAGAGAGAGGAGAGAGAGAGATTCAGTTGATCGACTGATTCTTGGAGTTCCGATCAAGTTTGTTACGACTGGGCTGGCTTCACTCTTTTCCCGCCCTGGCCGCCGCCCAATTCCTTTGTCTAAAACATAATAGGAAAGATTTGACATAGTTTTTTAAATTTAAAAAGGATTATAATCAAAACATATATTCTTCCTTAATTGTAGCAACAATACATTTATTCGATCTTAACCTCTAAAATAAATAAACAACAATAAATGCATTAAAAATTGAATATAAATCGTTCGTTTTATTAATAGCTAATATTCTTAGAAGCAGTTTTTACAAATACGAAACTGAAAGAATATTTACTAATGTAATTTCGTAACTATAAATACCCTAGCTCTTGAATTCTCGCAACCAACACTATTCAAGAAATACTATTCACGGGCTACTATTCCAAGAGTGAGAATTCGAGTTCTAGAGCATTCCGAGGTTCTTGTTCGTGCTATAATCATCATCTAAGAATTAGTTTTCGAAGAGGGTGATTTCCGGTCTTTAAAGGCGTTCCGTTAGTTGACGTGGTGAACTACGTAGAGGCCGAACATTTGAGAGGCTTGTGATCGAAAGCGTGAAGATTCGTTCGTGGTAGAATCTATATATTTTTTGTGAACATTAGCCAGGTCCGGCCCTGACTTACGGGGCCCCTAGGCGGGATAAATTTTAAGGCCCTTAGGAAAAAAAAAATTATATCTATATTTTCAATAATAATGTTCTATATTTATCTCAGTTTAAGATTTCAAATTTGAGAATGTGGAATTTAGTAATATAAAAAAATGACAAATAAAAAAATTATGTGCTAACTAATAACCGACAACTTTATTATAAGAACGTCCGTTCTTTTTTATGTCAATTAGTGAGTGAACGAATAAACCGTACACTGATATTATACTAACACAATTTTAATAACATAGTATGTAAAAGGTGAATGTTAACTGGGAAAAAAATTGCAAAGAAAGTCTCATCACAATTTTATTTCATTTTTTTAAGAGAACTCATCCCAAATCTCTTTATATATGATATTAGCCATCACAAATAATTTTAATAATCATAAATATATGCCATCACAAATAATTTTAATAGTTTTAATCGATGATTTGAATGCCGTTTTTGCCGATAAATCGTTTGTCATTATCGACGGAGTAATTGTTTGCCGATGGATTTATCGATGGAAAACCTATAAAATTTATCGTTTGCCGTTACCGAAACTTATCGAACTTATTGATGGATTAATCGCTTATTGATAGATTTATCGATGGAAAACTTATAAAATATTTTCATATATATTTTCATACATAAAATATTTTTTTATAACATAAAATACTAAATGTATATTTTCCTTAATAATTGAAAAACGTCATATTACAAAACAAATTTTGTCAAAATCACAGTATCAGATTTATATACAATGTTACAAAATGAAGTTACATAAAAAAACGAAGAAATAACTAAATTTGACCAATTTCAAAAAAAATATTTACTTATCCCGCAATAAGGTTGCAATTCGGGAAAACGTTGAATTAGAAATAATTATGTCAACCTCACATTTTTTATATAGCTATTTGTGCAAGTATTTTACGGTTAAGGAGCAACTGCTCCGTGTACAGATTGTGTATTAATCTACTACAACTATAGTATAGTTTATTGGGTCAGATTACTGCATTTATCCGCGTGATCCACAAACGACGAAAATCTCTCTTTTGCCTACCTCTATCTTGATGAGCCGAAACCAAAGCTCTTATTTTCTGTTGAGTAATGGTTCGAGAAAGTCTTGAACGAGCCCCTCGAAAACTTGATGCAAAATGAAAAGTCTCATGCACGGTTTTGAATGAGAGAAAGAAGTGAGGAATCCTCTTTTCGACTCTGATTCTCCCACTCCAGTTGTTGCTTTTCTTTCTGTTACTTCGAACGTAGCTGCTTCAGCTTCAGCCACTCGAATTTTCGATATTCCTTTTTATTTCTCATCAAACGATTCTATAAATTAGGGTTTAAGAAAAGCTTAGAGTCATGAAAAATAACTGGTAACTTGTTATATGATAGCTCATTTCAGTTATTCTCAAAATATCTCAATCCAGATCGATGAGAAAGAGCATAGATCTATCTATGGGTGTTCATGCTGGTTGACATGGGGATATAGGCCCTGCGTGCGCTACGTCTGGAGGATTTGCGAATCCCTCCTGCTTACACTAAAACTTTCCAAGGCCCGCCTCCTGGCATCCAAGTTGAGACCTTATACAATAATTGGCCTAGCTCTACCGTATCTTTTGTTTCATTTCTTCTGGAACAATACCGAGAAGGTCTACGGTTCGAGTCCGTATAGCCCTAATATCTACTATAATATATATTAAAGAATAGCCTTAATAAAATAAATAAATATAAAGGACACATCTGAGATCGCTAAATGTTCGGGAGTTCCTCTTCAATCCTTTTCCTTTTTCTTGTTGCTGGATATCTCGTTCGTACACATCTTCACTCATGCTCGGTAATGCAAGAGAAGCTAGTGATAATATACTGAAAGTCGTAAATATTTTTGGAAGTGTGATAGCCATGCCGCCCAATGATATGAAATGATTTTACATAAAAAAAATAGATTAACTAGCTTAACTTAACTAATTTCCAAAATATGTACTTTGCCGCAATAAGGTCATAATTCAGAAAGACATAAATTACAAAAATAATTATGTCAAACTAACAGTTTCCTAATTATATACAATGTTACAAAGTGAAATTACAGAAAAAATTAAAATATATCTCAAATTCACTATTTTTAGGAAAATTGGTACTTTTGTCGCAATTAAAAATAATTTGCATAAACCCTTAAATTTAACCCAAATCTGCAAAAATTCAATAAAAATCACACAAACCATCTTGATTCATCTATATTCCATCATATACTTAAAAAAAAAAACAATTTCAACAACAACATTTGATTCAAAACGTAAAATGTACAATTAAACTAATATGAAACTCAAAGTTTAACTTTCATTCAACCTAATAGCTTTCTAAGTAACTACTACAAATATAGAATAAAAATGTGAAAAACTGACATGATTCATACATATACAACATTTAAACATCAAAACACTAAATATCTACTAAAAAAAACCCTAAAAATACATTTAAATTTTGAAATTAAAAGAAGTTGGAACTTTTGCCGCAAAAAACAAAAAAATTATACCAGGGTTGACTTATCATTTTTGACCGAAAGTAGCTTGCTTTTCGAGAAAATACACTTGATAAGTTTGAGAGATAAGTGACTTGCTTTTCGAATCGAAAAATCGCGATAAGTATAAAAAGATAACGATTAAAGGAGATAAATTATCGAGAAGTGATTTTCAGCGATAAAAAGATAACGATTAAAGAAGATAAGGGCCTTCACGCTCGACTTCCCTCAGTCGCCCAAACGCAGCCAGCTTGTTTCGGATTTAGTTCAGGTTCTAATTTTTATTATATAAATTTGAATTGTTTACTCTAATCTAGCCTAAATTTCAATTCCCGATTCTGCACAGAAACGTTGAATTGGTGTTTTTTTTTTTATGATTAATTTATTGATTCATAGGTTAACTTAGTTTATTTGGATAAAATTTATTTGTTAGAGTTTGATGCGATTGGAATCAGTTTTTAGGATTAAGTTGTTATTTTGTCACATCTCTTTTGATTCAAATTTTTTGATTAAGTGTTTGTGTGTTGCTTTCTGTTTACATATGATCGACTGTTGCGTTCGATTTATCAATTGGGTTTCTTATTTTATTACTCTTAATTTCTTAGCTACGCTGAGATTCTTCCCTTCCCTTTCCACCGATCGATCGAGAATGACAACAACCGAGTGGAGCTTCACGGTCGCGGCGGGCAAGGGCATGGCACCTTTGCGGCAACAGCCGAATCGCTCTGTCACCCTCAACATCAAGTGCCGGTTTGAGTACTTCCTGACAACGGATACCGAAAGGAAACCCGAATACTTCGTTGTCGAACTCAACATCAAGTGCCGGTTTGAGTACTTCCTGACAACGGATACCGAAAGGAAACCCGAATACTTCGTTTTCTTCGACAAGGAAGTGGTGATGCCGCTACGAAAGCTCAACGAGGGCTTCTTCAGGCTCGAATTATCCCATATACCCTTCAAAGTGCATCCCGAGAACGTGGACCCCACGACCTCGCTAGGCGCGTGCTCAGCCTCGCCACAACGATGGCGGTGCCTCTGCAAGTGAGCCTCAAGGCGGTGACGGTGATGTCGTCGGCCGATATCGAGCGCGAGGCCCACCTAGCGCTTGACTTAGGGCATACTCACGAGGGTGAGAATTGAGACTCAAAGACGTTGGTGAAGAAAAGCATTGCGCCCAGGGGCGGACCCAGCCACGTTCGGGGGTGGCTGATGTCACCCCCGGGTTGTCCGGCGAAAAATTTTATGTATTAGTTTTATTATTAAAATTTTAAATTCAGTACCTAACAGAAATCGAAAATATCCCAAGACTAACATGAATTAAATTAAAATTTTGTAAGTCAAAATCAAATAATTTCATGAAATACAAAATCGGAAGCCCGGGGACTGACCAGGATGACGTCGAAGAGCGTGGCTTAATAAAAATCGAGGAAGTTGGCGTCCCAGCTCTTGATATTGGTTGTGAGGAAGACACGACAAGCGAGGTAAAAATAAAAGAGAAAAAAGAATGAGGTGAAAATTGGTGTTATTTAAGGCATAGATGCAAAGCAAATCCGCGCCTCTCGTGTACAGATGTGTATTAGCACACGGTTTGAAAATTAATAATGAGTGTTATTTTCTCCGATCAGATATCAGTTTTGTTAGACAGATTCCCGACCATGGTTCCCGTCATGGCCGTTTCCGGTTTCTTTACTGAGCTTGGACTTGGCAGCAACGAGGCTTGCCTTTGCGAAGCTTTGGCGTTGGTCTGCTTCAGATTGAGGTAAGTGTATACAGTCATGCCTCCAATGGCCGAGGAGAATGATGCACGTTTTGAACTGGCCGAGAACGACGTGGGAGACCGCTGACGTGGCACTGCAGATTTCAATCGAATGGTTGAGAAAACTATAGTACTAGCAGCAGAAGACTCTTGCATTTAACTCGTATTAAATGTAATACACTGTAACGTATATTATAATGTTAGTCGAGAACTTTAAATAAAAAATAACCATATCAACTAAATTAGGACCAAAATACCCTCAATCTGCCAATGTTATGTCTGAAATTCTGACATTAGATGTACTGAATTCGGAAAAAGAATACGTACGCATGTAACCATGATGGAAGATGTTATGCTAGTTTCAATGTCGAATATACATGCCCGAGAGCTAAACCACCAGACCACTGAAGCAATAAACCGAGCAACGCTGACATCAGAATCGCCCACGAAGTCCCAATTGAACGAAAGCACGTCGGGTGGGTCCAACCAAGGAATCTTCGTCGCCAGGAAGAACAACGTGATCGGTGTCGTCTTCCACATCAACCTGTTTCATTCATTCATCCATCTTATAACAAAAACATTTATGGAGAAAAGAGAGAGAGACTACGAAAACAAATATTAACCTTAAAATGCTTATCACAAAAAATAGAAGCTACGAGCCAAGCAAATGGCAGACGTGCCGCTGAACTTCATATAATATAAGAGTATATGCCAGAAATGCTCCATAAATTGGTTCTTTTTGCCATCATAGCATTGTGTCATATGTAAGGTAAACGGTGCAAAGTGCACCAATGAGCAAACTTTGGGGGCATTTGTGTCAACTACTCTATATATATGAAGCTGGAGAGAATTATACTGCATGACGGTACGTATGCTAAAGCCGTCCAATTTTCATGCTGTTGGAGACTGGACCGGAGGATCTTGTTGATCGCCTGGGAACGATCCACGCGGGATTGCAGATAGGTCACTGTTGCAATAGCTATACCTATAGATACGACTGAGAGTGCAAGAACCTGAAAGATATGATCACAACTCAGAATAAGGAATAGTGAAAAAGTAGTTCCACGGTTCCAGGCCGTAACGAGATTGATAGTCCGGGAACATAACAGACTAGAAAGTAACCGTTTCTACGCCCTCAAAATATAAATGTCTACATTGTAATTAACGTAAGAACAATCGACCGCAATCTTGGCCATCTGATAGAAACCAACGCTCAAGACATTCTAATTAACGCAAGAATTTAAACCAACAACAGTTTCTCAATGGAAAAAATTAATTAAACGACCGCGTAGCATATGAACAAATCGGCCCCTTCGGGTTGGCGTGCATGAACAAGAAACACGAGTTGATTAGATGAAGAGCTTTCACGGATCATTTTACGATACTTAAAATCGTTTTATTTTTTGAGCTATATTAACTAATTTTTCCCACATTCTCAGCTGAAAAATGTGGCAGGAGTTACACATTAGACTTTGCACATATTTAATTATCAATCTGCCATTAGACTTTGCACTGCGTTAATTACAGAAATGCCCCTCGAGTCGGGATTTTTTTTTTTTTTTGACGAAATACAACCTTGTATTAATGAACGGGATTTAAGTCCCTAAGGATAGTCCTTACAAGCCAATCTGGGCATACACACGACCACATGTCGGAGATACGGCCCGTAATCCGAGATCGAGCTACAAAGTTCGCCGCCTCGTTGCATGAACGAGGAGCCCAACGACACTTAACCACTAGCCAAGTTTCTAATGTTCGCTAAAATTGGGCCTTGGACACAATTAAAACTTCCCCTGTTGACAAGTCGGGTTGCACGTAAACTATCGGTTTCCACCTCCGACACTCTCCAACCCTTTTCAAGGATGAAATGGAGGCCATGACGTGCCCCGTTGACAAGTCGGGGATTTAATTATGTGTTTTTAATTACTTTTATTTTGAGAAATCAAGGAGAAATGCCCCTCAGTTTCTTGACCAATTCATCTATGCCTGGATTAAGCCTGCATTAAAATATCTTCAGTTTTACTATTAAACTTAAGTTTGACAACTGACTAATTTTTCAACGAAATGTCCCCTATAATTTCAAATTTTATTATTTCTTCCTACACATTAAAATGACAATTTTTTTCATAAAATATATAAAATATTTCACCCACATCCAAAAGCTCTCAATATACAAAACAAAATCTATAATAATTCAACATAATAATCCTCAAGGTCTGTAATCCCTGAGCAGAAATTTCAAAATAATCCCAAAAGAAAAAATAAAAGTGGGAAACACAGCAACCAAAATGGCCAAAACTTCTCCAAGTACAGCAAGAATATACAATATGATTCAAAAGCTTCCAATTGCATCCTCTTTTCACCATCATCTCTTTATTGCTTGCAAGTACTAGATAATATTACATATGAGACCAAACCAGGACTTTCTCGTCATTTTGTACACGCCAACTAAATTACGAGCTGATTGTGTCTCCCGCAGTCACGGTCACTGTCTCGGGACTCGCCGTGGATTTCGCACGCTTGGTCTCGTAATCTTTGACAGCTGCTTTGATGGCATCCTCGGCGAGCATGCTGCAGTGGAGCTTCACCGGAGGGAGTGACAGATGCTTGGCGATTTCACTGCATAATATTAGGATAATGTAGTTCAGAAATCCATAACTTCCACTCCATGGAAATGATATTAAAAAAAAAAAAAACCGAACTGTCAGAAATGTTATACCTTAATCAGATTGAAAACATTTGATCTACAGAGTTGATTGGGTAATCTTTTCAGCGATTTTCAACATAGAACATTAGTGCTTCTTCATCTATCGATGGACATAAACCCTTATATTTATCGATGTATTACCGCACAAGAACATTTAACTTATATAACGGAGTTAAAACGAATGAGCTAGATTTTTCAAACGGCTAGATACATTGATAAACAAGCACTAGATCCGTATAATACGACAACTATGCAAGTCTAAAGCTGCTAAGGCAGCAAATATGCATGAAATAGAGGTCACGAAAGACGAGCACGAGGAAGAAAATGAAAAGAGAAAAAAAAAAATGAAGAGAAAATAAAACTTACGTATTTTTAATGGTGACGACTTCCTCCATCTGTTTGCCCTTCACCCATTCAGTAGCTAAAGAAAAAGAGAAAAATGTCAAACACCAGATCACAATTCTGAAGCTTATACTCACAAGCAACCTAGTGAATAAAATTAAAATGGTTCTCCATGAATCGTGTCTCTCTGTCTGTGATTGAGCATGCAATCAAGAAACCACGAGCAGCAAGATATATATGTATATATGTAGGTGAAATACAAATCTGAAGCCTCGTCGCAGTCAACAAGTGATAAAGCAGCAGTCCTTTAAAAAAAAAAAAGGCAACCAAAATGCAGTAGATTTATTCAATATAGTATTGTCGTCTCATTATAACCGAACCGAGTGAGAAAAATACAACATCAACAAACCTGAAGCAGTTTATACATCAATCCAAATATCCAATTATCAACAAAATAGATTACCGAATTGTGAATTCAATAACATGTACTAAAATTTTCCGCTCCAATCAGCTCCAACTTCACACAATATAGTATATATTATATACCACATAACTGATAAGGGTGTAACTGGGACCGGGAACCGGAAATTTTCCTCTCTTTTTTTGTCCCCAGTTTTTTCGGATACCAAAACCATGTCCCCGTCCCGGTTTTGAAGATTCCCAATCTCTATCACACAACAAAGAATGCTGTAACGAAACAGCTATTCGCAAAATCGCTTGAGCAACCACGAAAACAAACCGCGAGAGTTTGCCCAAAATCATCCGAAGTCTAGATTTTCGACAGAACCTATCACTAGTGGAACAATCGCCTGAATTCAATCCAATTCTTCACGTGATGAAAGAGGGAAATCCCAATTTTTTCTAACCTAATTTATCTCCCCCAATTCAATTTCAATCAATTTCCATATACCTCGTTGATTCTACACCAATCAAGCTCAACAAGCTATAAGATGAGACGAATCGAATACCAACCTACAGACGACGAGGCGATGGCCGATCCGCACCCGAAGGTCTTGAAGCACGCGTCGACGATCTTCCCGGTGCTGTCGTCGACCTTTATCTGGAGCTTCATCACGTCGCCGCACGCCGGAGCTCCGACGAGGCCCGTCCCGACCGTGGGGTCGTTCTTGTCGAACGAGCCGACGTTCCTGGGGTTGTTGTAGTGGTCGACGACGCGCTCGTGGTACGCACGCGCAGCCGCCTGGGCCGCCGGCGACCGCGGAGCGAGCCTCTCGGCGATTCTCTTCGCACCGATTCTCAGCATGGCTTCGAGCTCGACGATTCTCTTCCGTTTATTTGGTGAGGAGATTTCTAGGGTTTATCGCTTGATTCTGCTCCAATGGCGGTTTTGATTTGGGGATTTTTGTGATGGGGATGGGATTCAGGAGGGAAGACACGTGGACGGCGGAGATTGATTACGTGTCTCTCTCTTTCGATACGGAAAGAAGTTAATGTCGTTTTCCGACGTTAATGATGAATTGGTCTATCTTTAGAAAAACGACATTATTATTACGCTTTCAAAACAACGCCGTGAATAGGTATATGAACTAAAACGACAGCAATACGGAAAACCCATGAATTTGTATTTACATTGAAAACGACAGAAATTCAATATTTCTGAAAACGACAGTATCGTACTTAGCCGGTGAATATTCCTTCCGTTTGTGTTCTTCGCCGGAAATGTAGAAACGCACAAACCGCTACTTCGGTAATTTATTAAGCCAATACGATCACTTCGTAATTCAACTATGTCCTACTGTACTAATTTAGATGCTTTTTTTTTTTCTTTATTGAATTACATAACATAATTAATATTTGTGGCGCTATCTTTTCTAATTGTAGCCAGTAGGTATACAAAAAAAAGACCCTAAACCGAATTTAAAACCGATAACATTAATTTACTGATTTTTTCACTACCGAAAATTTATGTTTTTTTTGAAGTATCAAAAGTTGCGGTTTAAACCGCTACCGCTTTTTGCTAAATGGTAGCGGTTACAGGTTTCACGGTAAAAATCGCTATCGATTACCGATTAACCCGATAATAAATTTGTATATTTTTATACATTTAAAAATAGATAAATGTAAGACTTTTAGCATTCAATATCTATATAACAACGTTTTAGCATGGATTTTCTCATTCATTGATTCATTTAATCTTATTTTATTTTGAACAATTTTTGTTGCTAGTGTAATTATTTCTTCCCGTTTGAATAAGAATGAGTACATGGAGAATTGACTCTATTAGAATTATTTCATCAATTAGTTCTTTTTTTCTACTCTATATTGTGTAGTAGTACTAATTTGATTTTTCAAAAATATGATGATTATATTGCGTTTCATAAAAATGCGGTTAAAACCAAATATAAAACTGATATATTTGTAATTGGTAAAATTGATTATAAAACTTCAATAACGCGGCTTTCAGTTCTAAAATTGGAAAAACAAAAAATTCGATAATCTATATAAATAAGTATGAAAACCGAACCGAAAACTCGTTTGTTCACCCTTAATTATAGGATACCTAACTAAATAGAAATGTTTCTTATTTTACTATACGCGATATAATCTGTATTTTTTTTGTATTTTTTACTTGCATATATATTTATATATTTACCTAGCAATACAATAAAATTCGCATTGCTTTTGTAATGACTTGATCATACAACACGAACATATCTTTCAAAACCCACTTACCAAATTTGATGAAACAATGATAAAGATTGATAGAGCTAAGAAAACAAACCTATATACATATTCATATATATACAAAGACCATTGAATTTAGAGTTGAATTTAGCTTTCCATTGAAAGCATGTAGTATTGGATAATGCTATACTCGACAAGCACAAGCCTTTGTTTATCCATCTTAAGCTCTCATCGTCTTTGCTTTCTATCATCTATGCATTATTGCTTCCAAGTGCGATGAGATTCAATCGAACCACTATTATATATGTTGTCGGCTTCTAATATAATAAGTAAAAAATAGTGGTAATTGACCCTGGTTAGTTATATACGATCCTAATTAGCTAGTTTTTAATGTTTAATTTCCTATAAGTGAATAGGTACCGTACGTTGCTTTGATATGACCGATCAAGTTGGGAGAGTATGAATCAATTACGCAAGGAATAATAGAAAGAGGAATTAATGCCACTATGACTGCCAAAAAAACAAAAAAAAAAATCCTCAACATTTCTTCGTGCCCTACTAAGTATTATAAATAAATTAGACTACAGTTTCCTATTTTTAGTGAAAGTGTCTATAGTTTCCTATTATATTGGTTTTTCCTTGAGCTCCGAAGTGCATCGCAATTGCTCATGCATGGTTCATGCACGAGTGTTCTATTATATATTTTTCTGTTTAAATTTACATGCAAAATAAATGAAAGTGATGAAACGATCAAGCAATCATATATATAATATATAATATAGGCTGAAAATGAACTGTGCTTTCATTATGAAACTTGACATTCAAATAGTATCAAGTGATGATATGCGCTGTCTGAACTATATATATATATATATATAGTCAAACAAAAGGTCATGTAAATTAAGCTTATCTTTAAGATTCTATTTGTGGATAGGACTTTTTAGCAAAATACCCAATTTAGGTGAATTTTTTTTAAAAAACCCTCAAAAGTTTATCATAATTAAATAAACCCTCATTTGGTGTTATTTGGACAATTATGCCCTTAATATATCGAATCCTTCATCGTCGAACAGCCTTCATTATCGAACAACCTTCATCGTCGTCGAACAGCCTTCATCATCGAATCCTTCATCGTCGAACAGCCTTCATCGCCGAACAGTGAAGAAGCTTGCTTCTTCGTCGTCGAACAGTGAGCTCGATTCTTCTTCACCAAACTTCGATCATCTTCCTTCTTCGACAGAGCTCGGGATCGCGTGATTACTTGCGGCTGCAAGCTTCGATCAAGTCTGGAAAATTTGGCTCCTCTTTTTGCTCCTCGAAATTCGACGAAGGTACAATGAATCAATTTGCTCCTCTGTTTCTTTGATAGTTCAGTTATTGAATTTGAAATAATGTGATTAATAGCAATATGCCAAGTTTGGTATCGATTTTTGTTCAAATTTGAGTAGAAGGATTGATGAACTTGTTTGGATGAAGCCGTAATCCCAAATCGAAAAAGAAACCAAAACCAGAGTGTGAAAAAGAAATTGGGATGTGGGCAATAGTGTGACCAGAAATTAGATGGTGGGTCTGATTATAACTTTCTTGTTCAATGTAACTCCGGACAGACGGCTGGAATTTCGCTTGTCTGACCGGGGCGGCCTTCTGGCTTTACCTGCCTTGTTAACACACCCATTTCTTCCGGATAAGGCTTACTAAAAACTTTTGTTAATGAGGCATAACTCGGGCGGTTGAACATCTGAATCCCTCACCAAAAAAACCCGTCTTCACTGTAATCGGTTCACGGTGCTACACCGAATGCGTGTTAAATACCTAAAATACCCTCGCTAAACGTGTCTTCAATATAGGTTTGAAACCTGAATACTTGTATGTGAGAAAGTTGTTGCAAATTTCTCAACATTAAGGTTTTTGGTGCATGAATTCCATATGCGTTACTGGCATTTTTTTGTATCGTGTGACGATGTTGCAGTATACATTGTGAAATCCGGTGCCGGTTTTAGTTGGTGATTGGTTGCAATATAGTCAGTGAAACACCTAATTATTTCCGGGTTCTAGAATTAAGTGGTTACCTTATTGCATTGACTATTAATTAGTATCAACTAAAGTTGTGCCATGTTGCACCATTTTTAGGCTATTCACATAAATGTAACTTTGATTACACGTTTGTAATTGAAGTTACACTAATTTAATTGGAATTAAATTTTTGTAACTAAAGTTACATTATCGTAACCAAAGTTACATTATCGTAACCAAAGTTACATTATCGTAACTGAAGTAACACCTTTATAACTTCGGTGTTACACGTTATATTGTGTAGGTTCATTAATGTCGGCCTCCGAAGGATCATCAAGATCGTCGCACACTAAAAATTTGGCCAACCATGGTATATTAAGAACTCTCATTGTCTACACAATTTAAATTCTACTTGTTACATAAGTGTTACTTGTAACTACAGTTACAAACGTGTTACCAAGGTTACATTTTTGTAACTTCACATAAATGTAACTTTGGTTACACGTTTGTAACTGAAGTTACACTAATTTAATTGAAATTAAATTTTTGTAACCAAAGTTACATTATCGTAACCGAAGTTACATTATCGTAACTGAAGTTACACCTTTGTAACTTCGGTGTTACACTTTGTAACTGGTGTTACACTGTTGTAACTTTTGTAACTCAAGTTACATAAGTGTAACCGGTGTTACACTTTTGTAATTCTAGTAATATATAGTTACACTTATGTTACACTTCAGTTACCAACGTGCAACTGAAGTTACACGTTTGTATCTGAAGTTACATTATTTCAAATATTGCAGTTATATAATAAATTTTAAAATTACTATTGTTACAGGGCAATTCACCAGTGAAGATCTAATAGCAGTTCATCCAACGTATTTATAGATGACGTAACTGTCAAGCATTTTCCAAAGTTGTTTGACGTGGAAAAGGGCAACATGTTCAAATCGAAGAAGCATCTGCAGAACATTATGTGCATGATTGCAATCAGAAGAAACTTCTCATTTACAACTACGAATTCTGGTACATGTCGGTTTGAAATCAAATGTTCGAGTGCCGGTTGTACATGGAAAATGCATTCTTCAACGGACTACAATGGCTCAACGACATGGAGGATAAAATCATACAATAAAACACACTCATGCGTGAGGACGGTAACCAGTACCAAGCACCCACATGCAAACGCTTCCGTTGAAAGCTGCTCGGGGTGTATGTAAACAACACTTATCCAGAAATCTTCTAAGCCATTTCAAGAACTCTTCTATTGATTTTTTCTTCTCCAAGTGCGCATTGGCATGTACGAAAAGAGAATTTGATCATTATACGAAGGAGTTGTCAACGATCGATGCACGAATTGAACCGTATTTGCAAGACGTCGATCCAACAAAGTGGGCAAAATTATATAGCACTCAAAGACGCTACGGCATAATGACAACAAAAATCTCAGAATGTCTTAATTCAGTCTTGAGAGAAGCAAGAGACCGACCTATTATTTCATTGGTCGAGTCTTACAGAAAGCTCTGTCAAAATTGGTATAATAAACATAGACTAGAGGGAGCGTTGATGTGTATGAGGCTGACCCCACAAGCAGAGCTGAAGATGGATATCCAAGAAGAATTGGCACGAACATTAATCGTAAGTGTTTTCTTTACTTTTTTTATTCATTAATTATATATACCTGCAGTTACTTTAGCGTAACTTCAGTTACGATTATGTAGCTTCAGTTACGGTTACGTAACTCCTGTTACGCTAATAGCTAGTAGTATATTCAGTTATGTAATTATAGTTACACCTAGCCAAATGACTGTATAATCATTTTAAATGTGAAAATATATTTGTAATTTTTTCAATATGCAGGTTGATTCTATAAATGAAAGCGAATATGAAGTCACTGATAAAGGCTCACAGTATGTTGTTAACTTGAGCTGCGAGACGTGCACGTGTAATGTTTGGCAAATAGACGATTTTCCGTGTGCTCATGCTATGGCTTCATTTTGGAGGATTGGGTGTGATCCTAAAGCCTATGTGTCAATATTTTACACTAGGGAGGCTTATTTAGCCACTTATGCAGGAGGTAATCCACATTTAGATTAAAATATTCTTCATAGGATTTATTTAACACTTTATGTATTATTATGCAGGAGGTATATATCCAAGTGGTTACGAAGCTTTTTCGGATAGCTTATGTAGCACTTCAGGTGTTCAGGACCCATTCTTTCCAGACACTTTACCCCCCAAAGTAAGGAGGCAAGCAGGAAGACCGAAAAAAAAAGAATTCCTTCAAACGGTGAAGAATTCAAGAAGTCACTTCATTGTGGAGCATGTGGTAAATTAGGCCATAACAAACGCTCTTGCCTTAAGTTTCCGAAATGATTTAATCGTTGTAACATTTTCGAAGGCCATTACTGTGATTATATCTTTACACTATAACACAAGTTACATAATTGTAACTGACTTTACATTTATGAGATATTTACATTTATGATATATATGCTAATTAGAATTTCACTAATGTAAATGTGGTTACTCTGTTGTAATTGGAATTATTTTTATGTAACCGAAGTTACATTATGGTAACCAAAGTTACATAATCGTAACCAAAGTTACATTATCGTAACTGAAGTTACACTAATTTAATATATTTTAATTTTTTGTAACCTAAGTTACATTATCCTAACCAAAGTTACATTATCGTAACCAAAGTTACATTAGCGTAACCGAAGTTACACTAATTTAATTGGAATTAAATTAGTGTAACCGAAGTTACACTAATTTAATTGGAATTAAATTAGTGTAACCGAAGTTACATTAATGTAACCAAAGTTACATTATGGTAACCAAAGTTACATTATCGTAACTGAAGTTACATTAATTTAATTTGAATTAAATTTTTGTACCCGAAGTTACATTATCGTAACCAAAGTTACATTATGGTAACTGTAGTTACATTGTTGTAACTGAAGGTACACTAATTTAATTTATTTTAAATTTTTGTAACCGAAGTTACATTATCGTAACCAAAGTTACAATATGGTAACCAAAGTTACAGTATCGTAACTGAAGTTACAATAATTTAATTTGAATTAAATTTTTGTAACCGAAGTTACATTATCGTAACCAAAGTTATATTATGGTAACCAAAGTTACATTATCGTAACTGAAGGTACACTAATTAAATTGGAATTAAATTTTTGTAACCGAAGTTACGTTATCGTAACCAAAGTTACACCATGGTAACCAAAGTTACATTATCGTAACTGAAGTTACATTATCGTAACTGAAGTTACACTAATTTAATTTATTTTAAATTTTTGTAACCGGAGTTACATTATCCTAACCAAAGTTACATGTTTAAACCAAAGTTACATTAACGTAACCGAAGTTACACTAATTTAATTGGAATTAAATTTTTGTAACCGAAGTTACATTATCGTAACCAAAGTTACATTATGGTAACCAAAGTTACATTATCGTAACTGAAGTTACATTAATTTAATTGGAATTAAATTTTCGTAACCAAAGTTACATTATGGTAACCAAAGTTACATTATCGTAACTGAAGTTACACTTATGTAACTTCGGTTACACTTTGTAATTGGAGTTACATTGTTGTAACTGTAGTTACACTTTTGTAACCGGAGTTACAATTTCAATATATTTGTTCATATAATAATTTAGTGCTTTTCGAGTTAATTTGGAAGTATTAAAATAATTTTTGTAACCGGTGTTACGCTTTTGTAACAGGTGTTACACTTTCGTAATTCTAGTAATATATGGTTACACTTATGTTACATAATTATATTAATCCAGTTTCCATCTAATGGTACGTAGCAATAAGTTCACATAATTTGAGTTACAAAAAAGAATTTAAATTGAAATATTGTGAAAAAATAGTGACATACAATTATGTAATACTATGACCACAATTAGGTAATACTATGACCACAATCATTATAGTTACACTAATGTACATGTGGTTACACTAATTTAATTGGAATTAAATTTTTGTAACCGAATTTACATTATCGTAAACAAAGTTACATTATCGTAACCAAAGTTACATTATCGTAACTGAAGTTACACTAATTTAATTTATTTTAAATTTTTGTAACCGAAGTTACATTATCGTAACCAAAGTTACATTATGGTAACCAAAGTTACATTATCGTAACTGAAGTTACTCTAATTTAATTGGAATTAAATTTTTGTAACCAAAGTTACATTATCGTAACCAAAGTTAAATTATGGTAACCAAAGTTACATTATCGTAACTGAAGGTACACTAATTTAATTTATTTTAAATTTTTGTAACCGGAGTTACATTATCGTAACCAAAGTTACAATATGGTAACCAAAGTTACAGTATCGTAACTGAAGTTACATAAGTTACAAAAGTGTAACTTATGTAACTACACAATTTAAATTCTAGTTGTTACACGTTTGTAACTGAAGTTATACTTATGTTTAAAAGTTACAAAAAACGTTATAATAATTGTAACCTCAAAGTTACAAAAGTTTAAACTTCAGTTACAAACATGTAACTAATAGTGTATCTAAAGTTACAGTTTTGTAATTGAACTTACATAATTGTAACTTCAGTTACAAATGTGTAACTTAAGTTACAGTTACAATTGTTCGAGTTACAATTTCGTAATTCTAGAAATTCAAGAAACATTTCTCTTCAATTAGATAACTTTATTGTTTTAACTATGTAACATTAATTCTGATTAAACACATGTAATCCGATAAGTAAAGGTAATAGTCATAAGAGTTTAAAAGGAAGAAAAAATAAAGCAGACAAATTGGTCACATACCATATGTTCGAAAATGATAATGACTAAAACTAAATCACACATTTGCTTTCTTTGAAGCCCTTGTAACTTTTCTTTTAAATGTCTTCAAAGATGTTGTTTCAACCTTCTCAGCTTCTTCCTACAAATATAGAGGTATGTAAGTTACTTAATTGACATAAAGTAAATGGAATTAAATATACGTAATTCAAGTTACACTTGTGTAACAAAAATTACAACCAGAAATTAAAATTGATCACAAATGTTACCTTTTCAAGCATCTGGGTAATGCCTAAGCTGAAACTAGGACGCTCAATGGCTTTGTCAACACGATTTTTATCCACCTAAAAATGTAATTACAAAGAAAATATTAAACTAAATATGATTAAACTAAATATGATTACAATATAAGATGACAAGTACCTTCGTAGCCCTTGTTATAACAGCTTCAAGGAATTTGGAATCACTATCCATTTGAAGCAGTGTCTCGTCATCCAGATACGCAGATGTAACTTTCTTTGCGTCTTCTGTGGTGTCCTCAACAGGTGCCTTCTCGGCAATCTTCTTCTTTTTCGGTAGGGGAAGAATCTCACCATCCTACAAATATAAATGGTAATAACTTAATAGCTATAACTGAATTGTTTATTTGTATTTGGAGTTACAATTAAGTAACTTACCGGCTTGGTGCATAGCCATAGTTGCATTAAGTTTAAATTACATAAGTGGAGCTATATAACGAATATAGTGAATAAATGGATTACAAATAGTACCTCTCCCAAATCCGGTGTAGTTAGAGGTTCAGAGGGAACTCTCGTAGTCTTTGTACGAGCACTCTTTGATCTCTTAATTGGATTCTTCTTTGGCTGCCTGGCTACATGCTCGGTAACCTTTTCTCCCTCGGCCTACAAAATACAAATGGTGGTAGTTACATGAACATATTTACAATAAGTTTTATCGGAGTTACAATAATGTAACTGGACCAGAGGTACGGTATTGTAACTTGAGTTACAGTAATGTAACTGGGGTTACAGTAATGTAACTGGGTTTACAGTATTGTAACTGGGGTTACAGTATTGTAACTGGGGTTACAATAATGTAATTGGGGTTACAATTACTTAAGTGATGCTAAATTACAATTACATAAATATGTTGTAAATTACATTACAATCAGTACCTTGTTCAAACCAATGTGAGACATTAGCATCTCCACTTGGTTTTTCAAGAAAACAACTTCATTCTTCAAGCTAACTTGCTCAGCCTTCATCCCTTTGTTATCTTGTTTAAGCTCTGCTACTTCTTGGCGTAGCTGATCGATCATTAAAGATGAGTCTTGTTGAGGAGCTTGTGGTGAAGAACTAGGTTTATGAGGAAGTTGTCTCTCATAACAATATTCCGACATAACACGTAGCTGTAATATTAGAAAAACAATAATAACATTATTAAGATTCCAAAAACAGTGCCATGGTTATTATAACAAAATTAAATTGTAAAAGAAGTAAAGCAATTCGAAAATACCTCAATGTCATCAAAATTATTGGTGGACAGATAGTAGAATTCACCTTCGTAGCAATTTTGGCCTTGGACCACAATGGTATAGCCTGAGCTAAGTACACTAAAATTGCAGTTGGCATACCATGAAGGTGATAGCCAGTTATGGGACTGTCGGTATTTAAACTTGCAGCAGCCTTTAACATGAACTCCTTAGTGGTTTCGTAGACAATTCTTCCCCACGGATAGGACTGAAAAGCACTAGAAGAACTGGCTAATTCGATGTGCGCATTCTCGATTGGTTTATCCTTTGGCTTGCCGTCGATGAATGCCTCGAAGAAGTAAATGTTCACCATTTTGAGCAGCTCGTCATCATCGATATCATCTGAAGCAGAAAAAAGATCCTCAAAGTCACTACACGTAACTCTTGATGAACTACCAAACCACTTCTCTCTTATGTCTCCTCTCCTTGGGATGACGTGGGATGGAAAAGCTGAACAGTTCAAGAAGGTCGTTGCCTGAAACTCTTTAATGCCAAACTCAACGACTTGGTCATTGAACATGAAAGTCAGCAACTCATCTTTACCCTCCACCATATGAAACACGAGGTTGTGTAGCAAACGAGATGGAGATGTTTGTTGCGTGAAGTTGACTAGGTAACCAAAAAGTCCATTCTTGAACTTATCTAAACAAGCTGGCCGCGGAGCCAACAACTGCTCGATGTATTTGATGGTATTGATCCGTTGATGCGTATTGATTCTAATACCGTGTCTTCTCCTTGTCAAATCTACAAGAAACTGCAATAAGATAGTGGTAAGTACAATTACATTGTAATTTACAATCATATAACTATAGTTAAAGTTACAATCATGTAACTATACAGTAACATATGAAACACTAACAGTATGTAACTGAAGTAACTATACAGTAACTATACAGTTACAATCATGTAACTGTAGTTACAGTTACAATTATGTAACAATTACAATCATGTAACTGTTACATGTTTGTAACTACAGTTACATGATTGTAACTGTAACTATAGTTACATGATTGTAACTGTAACTATAGTTACATGATTGTAACTGTAAATATATTGTTACTGTACTGTTATTGTAATTACAGTTATGTAACTAGAATTACATAAAGGCAGTTGTAGTTACAATCATGTAACAGTAAGTTACATTTATATAATTCTATTTACGTAACTGTAATAACATTTATAATTATATCTGAGTTATACAATGTAATTGGTCTTACTTTTATTTCAGCTTTCTCGTTTGATGCATCTTTGGATTTAGACATCGGTTTACAGGAGGAAGCCTTCTCGGAATCGCCACATGTTGATTTCCTACCTAAAAGAAATTAAATGAAACATAATAAGTAAGATAATGAACCGAATTATATTGACAAACATACATTGAATAATGTGAACAGTTTACCAAATAAGAAACAAATTATAAAGGGATATAATTACCTGCCGATTTGCGCTCGCGCTCCACAATTTTGCATGAATCTGTGGCCGCTCCCTGCGACTTAGCCGCACTTGTTGCCCCGGTTTCTAGCGCCGCACTTGTTGCCTTGATTTCTACCATCCTTACACTGTACTTTGCACACGAATTGATCAAGTCTTAGGTTAGGGCACAATTTGCAAACAAAAATCCTTAATCTATAGAGCGTATTCACATAAAATTTGGCTTTGAAACTGTAGTAACTTTTTACAGATTGTTCACAAGATAATTTGGTTCATAATGATCATATAAAAAATTAAGAGCATTTAGGTAAACTACATAAACTTCATGTAGATACAATGAATCAATTAATCCTCTGTTTCTTTGATAGTTCAGTTATTGAATTTGAAATAATGTGATTAATAGCAATATGCCAGTTACATTCATGTAAAAGGGAACATGAATTCCAAACCTAACAGTACTCTCTCATCAAGTATGGAGAATATGCCATATTAATTTAGGTGATTAGTAATGGTAAAATCAAAAATCTGAAATACAGCTTGAAATGAGCTCAAAAATGGAGATTTGATTATATATATGAGCTGAGTGGGACAAGTACACTTGCTTTCTAAACTAACGTGATGAAGTATGGAAGAAGGAGATGATATTATATCAATCACAATATATTGTACATTATGTAATGAAAGATGTTGATTACCTTTGAGATTCAACGGAGATGAGAATGTCGGAGCGTCGATTGGCGATTCAAGGACGATGAGAGAAGCTCGGAATCAGAGGAGAGGAGAGCTCGTGGGTTAGGGCTCGAACCGTTTCTAGTGAAGGAGGTCGCGATTTGCAGAGTTAGGGCTCGAGGAGAAAACGCAGAGAGGAGAGCTCAGGATAGAAGGAATAGTTAGGGCAGAGAGGAGAGCTCGAGGAAGAAGAAGCTCGCGATTTGGAGACAAGGCAGAAGGAGGAATCGCGAGACAGGAAACGCAGAGCTCGAGGAATCGCGAGAGAGAGAAGGAAAGCTAGGGCAAAGCTCGAGGGAGGAGAAGAGGGAGAAAAGTGATTTGAGGGTAATTAGGGAAAACAAAGTTTAAAATGAGTATAATTTGGATTATTGAAACTTTGAGTACTTTTTTAAATAGTTTGAATTTTATTGAGGCTTTTGCTAATAAGCCCTCGAGGATATATACATATATTTATGTATAATATAATTCTTGAGATAATTATTTCATTTGATTTCGGAACTTATAAGAGTTACCATTAATCTCACTAGCACGTGTTGTTCTCTTATATGATTCGTTTATTCTTATTAGGGTAATTTGCGGCGAAAATCATCCAAGTCACTAAATTCTTGCAAATAAATCACTAACGTCTATTTTTTGAGGCAAAAGTCATTAACATCATCAATTGTTTGCAGATAAGTCACTAACATTTATTTTTTGCAGCGAGGATCATCGAAGTCACTAAATTCTTGCATATAAATCAGTAACGTCTATTTTTTGCGTCAAAAGTCATTAACGTTAATAGGGGCAAAACCAAGAATTGTCGGAAGAGGGGGCAAAAATTATCATACTAAAATTTGAAAATAAAATGATATTAAAATGCGGAACATAAATTACATTATAATTGTATTCTACGAGTTTTCATGCTCTGAAAATAATTCATAATGGGCTCGTCAAGATTTCATTGAAAACATCTTTCTCATTAATGTATGTAAATAAAAGATCATTTAGCCAGTCGTGACCCATTTTGTTGCGTAGATCAATCTTCATAAACTCCATAGAAGAAAACGATTTCTCAAATGAAGCCGTAGCAATAGGTAAAGTGAAAGCCAACGTCAAAACCCGATAAACTAACCCCCCCCCCCCCCCCCCCCTCCGACAATTCCTGGCTTCGCTCATGCTGACGTTAATGACTCTTGGATTGAAAAATTGACGTTAATGATTTAACTGCAATGATTTAGTGACTTTGATGATTTTTGCCGCAAAAAATAAATGTTAGTGACTTATCTGCAAACAATTGATGACGTTAATGACTTTTGCCGCAAATAATAGACGTTAGTGATTTATTTACAAAAATATAGTGTCTTTGATGATTTTTCGTCACAAATTTCCTTTCTTAATAATTTTTCCTTTTATGTAGCATATAATATATATAGATGAAAATAAATATCTTGTTATCATAATCATTGTATGCAGTCTGGTTCATGGATTCGATTTTCGCGATAATCGCGCGATTAATCGCTGAAAACCACTTCTCGGTAACTTATCTCCTGTAATCGTTATCTTTTTATACTTATCGCGATTTTTCGATTCGAAAAGCAAGTCACTTATCTCTCAAACTTATCAAGTGTATTTTCTCGAAAAGCAAGCTACTTTTCGGTCAAAAACGATAAGTCAACCCTGGTATAAATTTTTCTTTTTTTGCGGCAAAAATTCCAACTTCTTTTAATTTTGAAATTTAAATGTATTTTTAGGGTTTTTTTTTAGTAGATCTTGAGTGTTTTGATGTTTAAATGTTGTATATGTATGAATCATGTCAATTTTTCACATTTTTAATCTATATTTGTAGTAATTACTTAGAAAGCTATTAGGTTGAATGAAAGTTAAACTTTGAGTTTCATATTAGTTTAATTGTACATTTTACGTTTTGAATCAAATGTTGTTGTTGAAATTGATTTTTTTAAGTATATGATGGAATATAGATGAATCAAGATGGTTTGTGTGATTTTTATTGAATTTTTGCAGATTTGGGTTAAATTTAAGGGTTTATGAAAATGATTTCTAATTGCGAAATTTGTTAAGTTAAGCTAGTTAGTCTATTTTTTTTTATGTAAAATCATTTTATAACATTGTATATAAGTTATAAAATGTGAGGTTGACATAATTATTTTTAGTAAATATTTTTTTTAAAATTGATTAAATTGAGCTATTTCTTTGTTTTTTTTTGTTTTTTTTTTTTCATGTAACTTCATTTTCTAACATTGTGATTCTGACATAATTTGTTTTGTAATTTGACGTTTTTTAATTATTAAGGAAAATATACATTTAGTATTTTATGTTATGAAAATATTTTATAAGTTTTCCATCGATAAATCTATCGATAACCGATTAATCCATCGATAAGTTTGATAAGTTTCGGTAACGGTAAACGATAAATTTTATAGGTTTTCCATCGATAAATCCATCGGCAAATGATTACTCCGTCGATAACGGCAAACGATTTATCGACAAAAATGACATTCAAATCCTTGGTCTGGTTTATATGTTTGACCTAACTTCTTAAATTCACTATACAATAATAATGCAAAGCATGCTTATCAAACATTACACTATTAATATATGTTACTGTTATGTACCTTCGTATACACATATTTTATATTTTAATTGGAAGCACTAAAAAATTAAATTCTTAAGAAATGGATTTGATAAAATCCAAACAACTTTCTCCAAAAAGCCAAGGCAATATACAATTCAGCTTTATGTTGGCTTATCTTATAGTATTGTTGTTGAAGAACCTTAACACGATATATGTAATAGTAATACCCATCATCATGATAAGACTTGTCTCATGATCAAGACTTTTTGAGCTTACATTATTATGGTGGCTTACGTATGCATATATATATATATATATATATATATATATATATATATATATATATATATATATATATATATATATATATATATATGTGTGTGTGAGAATTGAATCAGTGGACTGAAAGCTTTGTTATTCGAGATCGTAAAACCCGAAACTAGAATTCGTGATTTATATATAATTTTAAATTATTCTTATTTTTAAGAAAAAAAGAAGTTCTTTTAATATAATTATTCAATATAGACAGCCGTGTGAGTTTAAGCCTAACTTGGCTGAAGTGAGACTACCAGAATCTCATACTAGCATAAGGGAGCCTTACAATATCGAGACTAACAGAATGGAGACAGACAGAAAGGAGACGAGCAGAAAAGAAGACAAAATAGAAAAGAAGACGAGCAGTGTTGCTCAATCACAGCCTAGCAGTTTTGTTCGAATAAAACCCTATAGTAGCTCTGCTAATACACGCAAGAAGTCAACTGGCTATTCTTGAAAGGTGTCAAACTTGAGGAGCAAGTTTGTGGATTTGATTTAGCTTCCTGATTTGTTAAGATTCGCTTGTAATTGGAGAATATTTAATTGGATGTATTTTAGGAAGTCTTAATTGTCTTTTTGTCCCATATAAATAAACTTTAGTCAATTTTATTATGTAACTAATTTTATTGGGTTACTCTTGTAGTTCTCTTTCGATATTAATTAGTGAACTTATTGTCCCAAATATCTTTTTCTCCTTTGTTGTTCTTTGTGTGTTTTTGGCTAAGATCTTTTACGGGAACCAACAAGCCGCGCATATCAATCTAAAGAGGAAGATGAAGAACGGATTCCAATTCCTCCTGCGTTTACTCAATTTCTACGACGACTTTTGTAACCCAGACGAAATGAGGACATTTAGGCGTTAGACATATCATAATGTGACACGCTTCAAACAGGTAAATATTTTTTAATTGGTTTGAAATGTAAGAAAATTGGTATTGGAGTGTAGTGGTATACATATAAACAAAATTATTCTCCATACAATATAACTTAGTTTTAATATCTTATTGCTACACCAACCCGCACAAACATCAACTCTTTGTTTTTGTTTCGTAAGGAACTCTTTCTTATATATTGTTTATTGGTTCATCTTGAAACTACTTTTTTTGTTCATGAACTTTATGGTAAAAAAACAGCCGATATATGGTGGTAATAGATAGATCTTAATAAATAATAATATGAATTTTCTAACATATACATATAGATACTTTTTTGTCTCCATGCATGGCCAATAGATATCTAGCTCCACCAATATAACTCAGCTAATCCAGTAAAAGTTATCGCTAAGCATATATTAGGTATTACAATTCAATAATATATATATATATATATAATATGGAGATATTTTCGGCATATTATAAGTTATAACCTTAAGCTACGGCTACTGGCACATGTATAGCAGCTACCCTCGGGTACTTATATTTGTTATTCGGATATACTTTTGGAGACATTCACATGACCGAGTTAACATCTTCATCATTATCCCATCATCGTTGATTGCACGACATAGATGAAGACGTTAACTCAATCATAAATAATAATACCTCTAAGGGTATATTGTATAAACGTATCTATAATAGGAAAATAGAAAAATAACTTGACTTTGACTGAAGTTGCAATTCGATAATTAAATTCAAATATGACCGTAAAAATATCTCAGAGTACCAAGATATAGCAAAACACTTCTTCACACCATATGACATACAATGTATCACGTCTCATAATTAGCGTAATATTTTTTTAGGTTAATTGTGGCAAATATACTTGAGAGAGAGGAATAACAATTGTGTGACATGACTTAATTGCAAGATTAAAACTAACAGAGAAAAAGAGACGTAGCAATAAAAAAAATTCTTGTTAAATATATTTGCTGTTAAAGTTCTAAATATCATCGAGGTTAAGTATTTTTGGCGTGAATGTGATGACACGTCATTATGTCATGTGAAATTTAAAACTGTTATTTATTTATTTATTTAATTATTTTCAAATTATTGGAGTGGAATATGACCGCTTTTGTTCTACCGACCATGCTTCTAAATTTAGTAGTGATAATATTGTTTATTAGTCTGAGAGTCACAACCATTATTCACAGATTGCTATTTTGGACATCAATATGTATTTATTATTTATGCATGGTATGAAAATAACATAAATTATATAAATAATACCGAAAGAAATTGCACAAAGACAAATTGTTCAATGCCAATCATTAATATTATATCTGAGTACATCTTAACATTTATTAGTAACAACTATATATATATTTATATATTTATTTATCAAAGCACGTTCTTTAAAATCGACCATAATTTTCACTGAAAGTTATATGAAGGAGGCCGAAACAAATAGAGAAAGTGAGAAACGACCAATAGATCGATTTTATTGAGGTTATTACAGTGTTACACGACTACACGACCACGAGCTATATTTATATGGATCAGTTATTGGTCTTTGTCATATAAATATGAAAGTGACAAGAAATATATATATATATATATATATATATATATATAATTATATATGCATGCATGTATTCCGTTGTAAAGTTCAATTTCATTGTAACCGCTGTGAAGACTTGTTGCAGAGTAATCAAACTGATCGACTTGATTGTTCAGGTCTGCATGGGGATAGAAGGAAGCCCCATCCCCGAGATCAGAGAAAAAGATTTCTTTTAGTCAAAGATGAAGACCCAAAATCTCGCTAAGCGAACTCGAATCCGAGAAAGAAGGTTGTAACATTAAAATTTTGATCAATTGTGATGAGGATAATTACAATCATGGAATTCTTAATGAGAATAACCACTGTATACAATATATTTAATTTTCGTTGATTAATTTTCTTTAGCGATTTACGTGTTAAAGCTTAATTATCATTTTGGTGCATGCATGTGATTTATAATTAGCCAATCCTTCGAAAGAGTTATCTTAATCGTTAATAGCACTTTGTATATATAAATAATTTAATATTTTTTATATTATCTTTTTAGTCCTGATTTTACAATTGTTTTCTTCCAAATTCAAAGTACTTGGAATTATTAGTTTTAAATTTTTAAGATCACAAAACGTTTGCTAACCATATATCAACATTTTAGAATCAATTTGGTGATCATAATCAATAAAAATTAAACTAATGCTATATATATATATAGAGAGAGACGGCCCTAGGCATAGGCGGACTAGGCCCGTGCCTAGGGCCCCACAAAAACGATTAAAATAAGGTTAGTTAAAAGGGCCTCAGAATTTTGATAAATATTATTTAACAGACACATACTTATATTATATTATTTAACATACACATACTTATATTATATCATGTGTTCGAGTCATGCTATACTTTCTTTTAATCTATCAATTAAAAGTGACAACTAGAGAGATCGATACTTCTTTCCACCAATACAAAATATATAAATTGTTCTTTTTTTCTCTTTCTTAATGAATTTTTTTTTTTTATAAAACACTGATAATTTGACATGCTTTTTCTTTCTATCTAAAACAAGATACATCCCTATAATAATTGATTAATTATTCATAACAATATGATTAAAAAATAAATTTTATTATTGTTAATATTTTTTAAAATATTCTATTATAATTTTTTTCTTATACTGTATATTTTTTTCCCAATTCGCTAACATATAATTTTTGAATTTTTTTACTTTACTAAGAATTGAATATTTTAGTACCACATTGTTACTTCACTAAGAATTGAATATTTTAGTACCACATTGTTTGTGTGTAAATGCGATGTCAATTGTGATTCTATAACTAAGTGAAGTAAATGATCAATATTCACTAATTAAAGGCCTCATGAAAATAAATCGCCTAGAGCCCCCGAATACTCAGGGCCGGCCCCTATATATATATATATATATATATATATATATATATATATATATATAAAAGTGTTGACAAGTTTGTTAAGAAATAGTATTAGGTTAAAAACGTTATTTAATACACACTCATATTAATTTGTTCTTATAATTAAAATTAATGCAACAATACGAGTCGTTGTTGGGTTGCTGTACGGAGTTTAAATTCATGATCATAAAAGTTTGTTTTATAAAACTATTATAGCATGTTCGAATTAGTGTATTATTTATTTATTAAAAATAGAGAAAACCAATAAGATTTGATATTTCAAAAAGAAAAAAGCGTCGAACTCAAGTTGTACTAAAAATTTCAAAACTTATTACCTCTCGTATTTAAGTGGAAGTCACAACATATATATTGTGATATTTTATTAAATAAATGAGAGACGAAGTTTATATAATATAAACGTGAATAATAAACTTCGAATAATAATCCCATATAAAGGCAAAAGATATGCCTGCATTTACCTCCTTAGATTTTAATTGATTGTTTATTTATTTCCTTGCATGTATGTATTTTGACATTACACCTAAATAACTGATATACAAATATAGTGGTGAAGCATAATAGAGTTATGATTGGTTTTGGAGGGGTGATTCGGGAAGCAACGGATCAGTGGATGCTGCTTTCTCCAGCAAGGTAAACCATGTGTACGAGTCACTTCTTGCAGGATTTCTTGCTATTCGCGAGGGCCTCTGCTTCTCATGGATTGACTCTTGAAGTGGTCGAAAGTGAGTGTCGTATGGCTGTCCAAGCCATTGAAAGTCGCTCTCCACCACGTAAAGCTGCTACGATCGTTTGGGATATCCACAGGTTGCTTGCTTATTGTGGGGGCGCTCGTTGATGCTTTGGCCACCGCGAGAATAATAGAGCTGCTCGTATCCTCGCCCGCGAATCCTTTAGTTTACGCAACGATGTTTGTTGACTTTTAGAGTGCCCGCCTTGTATTGGACTTGTTATAGTGACCGATTTGATCGATTTTGTTTAATTGAAATGGCTCACTCTTTACTAAAAAAATTAAAAAAATAGTGGTGGAGTGTATATATACCTGTATATATATATATCATTGACAAGCTCGATCACCATCTTCTCACTAATAATGAAGAGTACGTGATGCATGTTAACCTAATTGTTATCTTATTGGCCAAAAGTTGCTTAACCCTTTTTAATACGAAACCGATAAAGAATAGAAATAATTAAAAAGAGGATAATATATATATATATATATATATATTACATAATCAATATAGAGAAAGAAAAAAAGGTTGTTACGATTACATACTTTATGCACGTAAAATGGGTGAGTGCATGCATGGTGGCACACGCATTATCTACTTGATGTCGATTACTACTTTGACCCTCATATATATTCATATATATATATATATATATATATATATATATATATATATATATGTATATAAGAATGATGTGAAGTAACGCCCTCGAAACTTTATACATTGGTGCATTTGGTCGTATAAACTTTAATTTTTTGGCAAGTATTATTTTATACTTCTAATAAAAAGAAGCACATTACATTCTAAGAATTTAAAAATGACAATAAATGTTAACTTGTAATATTTACTTGAAGGTATTTTTGTTAATTAATGTACAATATTGATATAAAATGGACTATTGGGATGAGCCCCATCTATTTTTGAGCAATTAAAATAAAAGTCCCAAAAAAACACTATAGATAAATAATAAAATTGATAAATACTTTCAAACAATTCATCCGGTCAGCCATTTCTAACGTGTAAGGGATAATGTGTTATTTCTTAAAAATATAAAAGAATTATGGTAAAAAACTAATATTTATAAAGTAAACTGGACCACCATACAAAAATACTATTTCTTAATAATAAAATACAAACGCTTTGGTACGACAAAAGCATGAAAATGAAAGTAAAATATATTGTGCTTGCTTTTCAAGAGTTATCTTGTTATATAATTTTTATTAGCTTGTGAAAATAAATAAGAGGGTAAAATATGTCCAATTGCAATTGGTCTATGAGAAATAACAAATTAAAGTGATATTTTATGGAGACGAGTTTGTGACATGCTTTCTTAACTAAATCTAGTGGAGTCTTGTCATTCCTTAGAGCACTAAGACCTAAATTTGCCATTTTAATTCATCAAGTTGTTCTTTAGTTTTGTTAGTATATAGCTCTTTTCTTTATGTAGGTTTTGACCCTTCAATTTTTTATCATCTTATGAAGCGACCTTTCAATTGTTTCATTTTAGTATTTTGACTGCCCTTTCTTATTTATTTATTTATTTATTATCATATGCACCTAATCAATGTGTATAATATACGTTGTCATAGAATACTTTAATAGATACGGTTTATCACAACTTTAATGAAGTCACTATGCCTATAATATATATAGATATATAGTATAGTTGTCAAGGGTAAACATAATTATTTTTTTATAATGCTTGTAATCTAATATATAATGATACATCAACTTTTGGTTATAAAGTTTTGCCTAACAATAATATTAGTGTTATTGAATGTGTGGAAAAGTGTGTCCAACATGTAAAGGATAGTAGAATAAAAGGCTAGTTATTAAACAAGGTACACATTAACAAACTCTAATTAGTTTGTGGTTTAGAAAATATCATTTGACATTCCCTCGCGAATTTCTCGTGCTATTGAGCGTGGACGTAAAGACGCTACTCGCATCTTGTGGGTGCACTTCACTTAAGCTATTTGCGCACGTAATCTCAAGGAAAATTAGTGGCGACGATGGGGTTCAACGGCTCTCTTGCGATGTATCTAAGATTTTAAATTTTATGATAAAATAATTTTTTTTTTCGTGGCCAAAATTTTTAATGCCCATTATTTCGTTTCATTCCGAATTTCATTTATTTGTTGTTAAAGTCATGTCAATATCATAACAGAAAATTAGAAATATGTACAATGTTTTAGAGAAAACCAAAATAATACATATTTTGTGAAAAAGATAAGACTTATACAAAAAAAAATGAAATAAAATATAATTAAGTACTTTCACCCATAGTATATAATATATACTCAATAAAATTATAAGGGTTATAAGTACATAAGTACCCAAGTTGTTTAGACACAAGAGGCTCAATGCCATTAGTAGCAAAAAAAGATCTCGCCGAACAGTGGAACCATGAAAGAAAGAAAGTAGAGCTGAAATCTCGTGCCAAAGTGGCACACATGTGCTTCCAAGTGCGATTTCATGTCCGGGCTGCTTACCGGCGGAGTGCATGGTATAGGTATGATTAGGTGCTTTGACGTCGAGGAAAGATCTATCGGGCCAGTCCATACGCCAAAGCCTAAGATAAAAAAATTGCTATGTCAGTAAACCACATTGTCCACGTGGCCATAGCTAAGGGGTTAATTAATTACGTTACGAGAACAAAATGGTCAACGCCTCAAATGTAGTTTTGGGTATATTTGCCACTACTTTTAGACTTTAGGTACACTAAGAGTTCTTTGATCAAACTTTGAGTATTTTTGCCGTCATTAACTTTTTATTTTTTTATTAATTTATTTGATTTTGGTTTTTAGCGCGGAGGCGAGGAGACACTTTATTATTAATAAAGCTTCGTCACCGCACACTCATTCACTCTCTCTCACGCCATAATCCTTCTCACATACATTCTCGTTCCTCACACCTCTCTCTCTGCTAATGTAACATCTCAGCCTTCTTCATTTCCCAGCTCTCCAACACTCGCAGTTCCAGTTCCGAATCTCTCTCCGAGTAATGTAAGGTCTTTCTCATACTCCATTAACGATTTCTCGAATGCCCATCTGCCCAAAACTGCTCTGAGCCATCTCCACGGAGCTCCCAATCATGGGTCCTCGCTAGTTCGTCTGCTCAAGCACTGCGCACTTCTTCGCAATGGGTTCTCGTTAAATCGGTTGGTCTTGCCTTTTAGCCATGTAACTGAGTTTGATGAGAGCAGAAATCTGTATGATACTGTGTATAGATTGATATATAGTTCATGGAGACCGGTTTGGTTCGTTAGTGTTTGAGCTTTTCGCAATGGATTCCATTCGCTAGTGATTTCGGTATATATATTGACAAGATTCACTGCAAATGTAAATTCCTTACTCTAGATTGACTCTATTCTTTGACCGATCTCTTGAAAGGGGTCTGCTATACACTTAAATTTCGATTGATGATGAATCCGACATTCTTATTTCCCGCTAATTCTGCGCGTTTTCGTCTTGCTTCGATGAATTAGTACTTGTTTCTCTGCCCACAGTTTGCGTAGGATCTTCCCTGTGCAAATTTGTGCTCTTTTGTTGTCCTCTCGAGTCTTTTCGAATAGCTTAGTGTCGATTTCCATTTCGATCGCCTTTGGTATCTCACTCGGTCATGGAGGAAACGTTCGTGCCCTTTCGTGGGATCAAGAATGATCTTAGGGGAAGACTTCTGTGCTACAAGCAGGACTGGACTGGTGGCCTGAGAGCCGGAATCAGGTTCGAAGAAATTTATAAATAGTTATCATCTTAATTTCGAGATCGTGATTTGAGCTAATACATGTTGCAGGATCTTAGCTCCGACGACGTATATATTCTTTGCTTCGGCGATTCCGGTCATATCTTTTGGGGAGCAATTGGAGAGAGACACAAGTACAACATGTTACTTTTAGCTTAAACTTGTGATTAGTTCACTAAGAACACTTCATTTAATTATGTAATTTAAATTAATCATACAGATGGAAGTCTCACGGCGGTTCAAACGCTTGCATCGACTGCGCTTTGTGGTGTAATCCACTCTGTTCTCGGAGGACAGCCTTTGCTCATTCTCGGTGTGGCGGAGCCCACGGTTTTGATGTATACTTTTATGTTTAACTTTGTCAAAGACAGGAAGGATTTGGGGCAAGAATTGTTCTTGGCATGGGCCGGATGGTATGTCTTTGAATGCTAAATAAAATTATAGTACTACTACTTACAATATGTAGCTAGTAATTTCATAGACATACTCTTACTTGTAGGAGGGCAAAACGGTAATTTCGTCTTGATATTTATGTTATGTTTTGTTAACTTGGTAATTTATTTTTCTTTCCTTTGAACTTAGTTGGTTATAAAGAGTGTTCGGGAATCTCCGTTTGGTGAAAAATTAAATTATGTTTCCTTAAGTAGTCTCCGCTAATGATCAATGAAGAAATTAATCAGAGAAATTCCAACACAAATTGAAACTTAGGAACTATTTTATTTCTGAACTTGCATTTTTTTATTTTTATTTTACAGGGTATGTGTGTGGACAGCCCTTTTGCTGTTTTTGCTAGCCGTTCTTGGCGCTTGCTCGATAATCAACCGGTTTACGCGCATTGCCGGCGAGCTATTTGGTCTGCTAATTGCAATGCTTTTTATGCAGCAAGCGATAAGGGTGAGTTTATACAACTTTATGATCTCTCATTTTTTCCAAAATCTTTTTAAATTTAGGATTAAATTTTTTGTTCATTTTTCATTAATGACAAAAAAACTTGAATTACCCTTAATAAGACTCTAACCAAGTATAAGCGTAACGATAATTAAGTCCGATATAACGAGAAATTGAAGCTAGATTTAGGCATGTTATATCTGTTTAAAATTTCTACAGGGAGTTGTTGAAGAGTTCCGCATTCCCGGAGTAGAAAACCCAAACCGAAGTGTTCTTGAACCCGCTTGGCGGTTCGGGAACGGAATGTTTGCCCTGGTGTTATCTTTTGGCCTTCTTCTCACTGCACTAAAAAGCCGTAAAGCTAGATCTTGGCGCTATGGTGCCGGTAAGTGAATTGACGTTTTGTACTTGTCATACTGCATTGAAGCAACCCTATTCTTAAAGTAAAATATATATATATATATATATATATATAAATAAAAACTGAAAAACTTTGTTTTTACTGATAACTGGATCGGGTTTTTAATGAAATAGAAATATAAAAGGCCCAAAAAATTTAACAAGGTAATGGAGTTGGTAACTGAGTTTCCAGTGTGGACAAAAAGCCGGTACCATAACCGGCTTGAAAACCAGTTTCACTAAAAACTAATTACCTGTCCTTGAAAATTGGATCTTCCAGTGATCTGGTTTCCGACATAAAACTTTCATCTTTAGCTTTATATATCGAATAATTATGAGTTTAACATGATTTACTGTTTCCAGATAGGCTAAGGGGGTTTATTGCGGATTATGGAGTTCCTCTTATGGTGCTTGTATGGACCGGTGTTTCATACATTCCCGTCAATAATGTGCCTAAAGGACTTCCTCGACGGCTTTTTAGTCCAAATCCATGGTCTCCCGGGGCATACTCAAATTGGACCGTGATCCATGTGAGTCTTATAAGTTCATGTATGAATTATTGTAATTCATAATAATGTTCGCGTTGAAATATATTTAGTTAGGTGTAAATTAGCAGATAAATAATTAAATTTAGTATTTATTAAAATTCCGAATTCGGGACAGGAACTCATTCTTTACAAACTGTGCAGGATATGGTAAACGTCCCTCCTATCTACATAATCGGAGCGTTCATACCGGCCACCATGATTGCCGTGCTTTATTACTTTGATCACAGTGTCGCTTCGCAACTTGCTCAACAGAAGGAGTTTAATCTGAAAAAACCGACTTCGTACCATTACGATCTTCTTGTTTTGGGGTTCTTGGTACGTCTCTACTCGCGTCAACTAAGAACATTTATTGGGAAAAACATTATTTTATTTCCGAATTGTTTGACGTTTCAGGTCATTCTATGCGGCCTTATTGGCATTCCTCCTTCAAATGGTGTAATACCACAATCTCCAATGCACACCAAAAGCTTAGCTACACTTAAACATCAGGTGCGTGTTAGACCCGATAAATTAGGGAATCGTTTTTAATTGTTGTCTTAAGTCATTGGTTGTATTAGAGTATGTTACAATAAATATGGGATTAGAATAGATCTAGAGTTTCTACCTCTATATAGATGCCCAGTCTAGTTTGAACGTTATGTTTGATTAGCGGAATTTCCTTTTGAAAATCATCGGGGGAAACTGCGGAATTTCCATTTGAAAATCATCGGCAGAGTTTCCCCGGTCTAACTTTTCCCGGGTTCTATTAATATATTTCACTCAATTGTACATTTTTTCATGCTTCTTGGAGTCTAAATAGATATATTTTTTTCTTTACGGGAAAGCTATTGCGGAACAAACTAGTATCAACAGCTCGGAAGAGTATCAGCAAAAATTCAAATCTAAGTCAACTGTACCGGAACTTGCAAGAGGCGTATGACGAAATGCAGACACCATTGGCCTACCAAATCCCACCTACTCTCGTAAACTCATCGACACATGAACTTCGCTTTCCAATTGGCCTATTTTTATTTTTTTATTTTTATAATTAACACTTTAAGATTTTGCAGGGATTAAGAGAACTCAAAGAATCCACTGTCCAATTGGCCTCGAGCGCTGGCTTTATTGATGCCCCGGTAGATGAGACAGTTTTTGATGTCGACAACGACGTTGACGATCTTTTGCCGGTGGAAGTGAAAGAGCAACGACTCAGCAATTTGCTTCAGGCGTTAATGGTCGGCTGTTGCATCGCTGCTATGCCTCTTCTGAAGAAGATTCCGACGGCTGTTCTTTGGGGTTACTTCGCTTTTATGGCGATCGAGAGTTTGCCCGGGAATCAATTCTGGGAGCGGATCTTGTTGCTTTTCACCACCCCCAGCCGAAGATACAAGTAAGCTAGATCGTTGCTATGTAAATACAAATATAACTTCGATAAATTAATAATGTGGGTACCGCAAGTTTATTATATTCACGAGGTTATTAATTTAGAGCTTTGGTTCTGAGTCAGGACCGGAGAAAAAGAATAATTTAATCAAGCTCTTACTATAACTTTTCATCGATCTTGTGGGTGATAATTTGGATCCATTATTGGTTTGAGTGATTGTAAATTGGTGTGTTAGGGTTCTCGAGGACTACCACGCGACATTTGTCGAAACCGTACCGTTCAAAACAATCGCCACTTTCACGGTGTTCCAGACGGTCTACTTGCTCGTTTGTTTTGGGTTAACATGGATTCCGATTGCCGGAGTGCTTTTCCCGTTGCTGATCATGCTTCTCGTTCCGGTAAGGCAATATTTCCTCCCGAAGTTTTTCAAAGCAGTTCACCTTCAAGACTTGGATGCTTCGGAATACGAGGAAGCCCCGGCCATTGCTTTCAACATGTCGTTTGAGGTATTTTGAATGCTTCCGTTTTTTTTTTAATAATTATCAAACTAAGGCGGTAAAAAATATTTGAACCTACCCGGTTTCACCCGTATTCAAACTATATAACATAACAAAACTGGATTTTCTTTTTCTTTAGAGCTAAATTGATTCAATTGTTATATTCTCACTTCCCCACAGAATCAGGATCTTCAAGCTAGGCCCCCTAACGTCGACGGTGCTGAAGTACTCGACGACGTCATCACGAGAAGCCGTGGGGAAATCCGCCGAACTCAGAGCCCCAAAATCACGAGCTCAACGCCTTCCATAGACGACATAAAACCCGTTCATAGTCCACGGATATCACACCAAGTTCACAGCCCTCGTCGGAACGAACTCCGAGGAGAGAGAAGCCCTAGATCAACCGGGAACGAAACCGCGGTAAAGCAGAGTCCGAGTCTCGGGCCGTCTTCCCTTGGTAGTAAAAGCGCTCACGGGTCATCCCCTTCCCCGAGTCAACTTCCTTGAGTCCGCAATGCCAGGGAGTTCGATTCGTCAACGGCTCCCGAGAGGTCAAGCATTATACGTAGCTAGGTCTTTTTGTCCAATGAAGCTACTCTTAAGAATAGTATTAGTTGATTTGTGTGTTTTTTTTTACCTAGTTTCTCTTGTGGGCAGAGAACATGTTTTCTATGATGAAGGGAAAAGATGTATTTTTGTTACTGCTGTAAAAAAAAACTTTGGTATATCTATATAAGGTTGTATCTAACTATCTATATCCCTTAGTCTCGCAAAGAAAGCTTTTCCAAGGCGTTCTCGAAACCGGGACAAAGTTCAAATCTCGATCGACTAAGTCAAACTTTGTGAAATGCTTAGAAAGATGTAGTACAAGTGGGATCCGTTTCGTTAAAATGAAAAATGAATACTTTTACAGTTATTTTACTTTTTTGTGAATCGAAAATTGGGCTATGCGCCTAATTTTTTTACCCAAGACGTGCCTCGGTGCATTGCTCTGGACGGAGAACATTGTTAGGTAGGGAGTTAGGCACGATCTTAGTTTTGAAAAAGAAAAATCAAGTTCACTCCACTAGTCTTAAGGATAGTTACATCAAAAGTACTTAAAATTAATCGAAACTGCGTAATAAAATCTTAAACTTTCAATTGCGCTTATTAAATACCTAAAGTCGTGAAGTTACTTTTTCAATTGATTCCGTTAGCTTTTTTTTTTTTCATATACATGTACAACTTAAATTAACAATTTTCTTTCTCACGTTAAATACTTGAATCTTAGATTACTTAATTATAACGAGCACATCGGACAAAACCAATAGACGATGCAATTTTCTAACTTACAAGTGAAAATTTAGAGATATACCGCGTTATTTCGAGTAGCTTTAGATACTTTTACCGTAGTTATCCCTTCATTTATTGCATTGCCTTCTCAGAGTAACTTCATGACTTGTGGCACGAGTGTAAGTTATGATAATGTCTCTTTTATCTTTCAGAGTCAGATTCCATACAATACAATACAAGTCAATCATATCATATGATTTTAGTTAGTTGAGTTGAGAGAGGAAAGTCTTGATCCCAATTTTTTTATTTTTTTGAATTAAAATCACATGAGTATTTTCCCCAAAATTATGAAGAATATTAATAAAAAAAACACTTGGTACAATATTAGATACTTATGCCGTAAATATCTAATTAAATCGAAGCCAAAAAAACGACATCAAAAGAGAAAAAGAAACAGCGAAACAAAACGACAAGACATACATGGAAACGACAAACAGCCTTGATAGGCAAGTAAACGAACAAAGCCACGCGCCTGCACCTAACGGCGCGTGATGGACTCGACAAGAATCCTAGAAATACACTCGCATCCAACACCAGTCAGTTCAGTCAGAGCGAGCAGATTCCCTTGAAAATGATGAGATTCATGAGACCGAAGATCGTACTGTTTGGGGATTCGATCACCGAGCAGTCCTTCAGGCCCCATGGCTGGGGAGCTTCGCTCGCCAACACCTACTCTCGCAAGGTTCTTCTTCTTCTTCTTCTTCTTCTTCTGGGTACTCGAAAGTTTCAAGCTTTGATGAGAATCTGAGGATATTTCTTCACTGGTTTCAGGCTGATGTGGAGGTGCGTGGATATGGAGGCTACAACACGAGATGGGCATTGTTCTTGTTGCATCACATCTTCCCATTGGTCAGTAACAGTATACTGTGATGATGATGATGATGAATGATGATCTCGACTTACATTATGTTTTGAGTTCATCAGTGTCTTGATTGAACTGTTGCTTGTGCTTTGTGAGCTGAAATGGAAGAGAATTATGCAGGGGCTGACCCGGGGTAGTAAAAAAAGAAAAAAAAAAGGATAAAGTTTGAAGAAATAAAACATTTGAGTAATTTTTGAACATTTTTCACAGGTTTGGGAGATTACAGCCGGTTAATAGTTTTTTTTTTTTTTTTTAAATGAAATTATGCAGGGGCTGACCCGGGATATGAATTCCCGGGCCGGGACTAAGTATTGTGGGTGGGGCCGAGTTTGTAAATTTTGAATCTTTTCTAAATGTTTGGGGGGACCTCAGCCAGTAACGTCCACCCTTGAACTACTGGTTTTGTGGGTCTTACTGTTACTGGTGAAAAAACAAATAAATTGCTGAAGTGAAATTAGGCAGGGGTTGTACCCTGATTCAGTTTCCCGGGGGGCTAAGTATCGTACGAGTGGCCGAGTTTGTATAGTAAAAAATTGGATAATTTTAAGGGTAAAGTTTAAAAAAAATAAAAAATTTGAGTACATTTTGAATATTTTTTAGAATTTTGGGGGGAGTACAGCCCGTTTGGGGTGGCTGTTCGTCCGTCCGTGAACTTTGGGTCTTAGTGTAAATAATATAAATTTTGCTTGTTGAGTTTTTTGGGAAGGGGTGAGTAAGTATAAACATAATTTTATTTAAATTAAGGGCAAAATTTGAAAGAAAAAGAAATTGATTAAATTTTGAACATTTTTTAAAAGTTTGGGGGGATTATATCCCCGATTGGTATAGCTGGATGGCCGGCCCTGACGCGGGTATTAGTTGTAGATAACAAAAACCCTAGCTTGTTTTAGTTGATTTTGGACAAATTCTCATGACTTTGAAAGTTGACCTTTTAAACTAGAACTAGTTGATGGACTTTTTGTCAAGGAGTGTAAAAGATTATATTTAGTGATTTACAACTAATTTCGTGTCGATATCGTAAGTAACACGCTACTTTCCGTGGTTTCAGAACGCTGCAGATCATCCTGGTGCAGCGACTATCTTTTTTGGGGCCAACGACGCCGCCGTGTTAGGAAGAGCTAGCGAACGACAACATGTTCCAATCGAAGAGTACAAGGAGAATCTCAGAAAAATTGTCCGCCATTTGCAGGTTCAGATTCCAATCCTTTAAATCCTTGAACACCATTTTTAGTCTTCTCTATTCTCTAATATTGATTTCCAGGAACAAAAACTTGCTAGATGATATGATCTGATTAGTAATGAATATATTATATGACTTGGGATTTTGATCTCGATCTCGTTATGGGAGCCATGTTTCCGTTTCCTTGTTTCGGAACTGAAATTACGTGATCCTAGTCTTGAGCATATTAACAAACGCACGTAAGTACAACTAAAGAGACTGTACTTCGTATTGGTAAAGAATATGATTCTAAGTAAGTTCACTAAAAAACAACATAACGAACATACTAATTTTTAATACTTAAAAGTTCTAGTTTGAAACCGGTCCAGGCCCGTCACTTGGCTGGGTCTTACCATTCCTCTTTGGACAGTCTTATCAAAGAAGGTATCCATAATAGAATAACTAGTAAATTCTTTGAGCTTTTAGTACCTATTGTTTTTCTTTTTTCACCGATGGCAAGTTTTGTCTTATTGTTAGTTTTTTGACGTTAATTTAGTTTCATGAATCTGGGTTATCGCTAAATAATATGATTTTTTATCGCAGAAATGCTCTCCGAACATGTTGATTTTGCTTATTACTCCGCCTCCTATTGACGAGGAAGGGCGTAACGCTTTCGCAAGGTATGTCCTTTGTATTTTCCTTTATATTATTCACTCCAAAAGATTTATTTTGGTGTTTCGCAGTTACCAACTCCTTGTTATGTTTAAAATTTAATCATTTTTATAATCCATTAATCTAGCTTCTTTTCGGGAATTTTTTCTTATTCACCTTCTTTTTTATTATATTCTATGCAATTTTTTCTTATTCGCGTTCTTGTGCTAATTACGTAGATAACCCGACCTAATACTTATAATTTAATTAAAAGGACATGAACACTTAAACTAAACGACTTCCTTGCCCTGCCTTCGTTTGTATGCAAGTACGAAAAGACTTACCACATTGTTTGGCATTTCTTTGATGATCATGAATATGTTCGTCACTTTTCTAAGATAGGTTTTGGAAATTTAATGGAATCTGTCCACGTAACGATGTATTTACTGCATAACAGTGCCTATATTTTTATTTTTGTTGCAATCAAGTGCTCATCGTTGCGTCCAAATGACAGATCCTTATACGGCGACAATGCCAGGGAATTGCCAGAGAGGACAAACAAAGTGACGGGAACTTATGCAAAGCAGTGCCTCGAGCTAGCTAAGGAAATGAACCTGCGTTCCGTCGATCTGTGGTCCAAGATGCAGGAAACAGATGGGTGGCAGAAGAAATTCCTGAGGTTCTTTTCATATAATTCGTTTCTGCTTATATTTTTTAAAGCTACATAGAATTTAATCTTCCTATATAGATTAAATATATTTCCTCACGTGTTTTTTTTTTTTTCCGAGGGTGAAACAAGAATGGGCCAAATAAGGCCAAAATACGGGTGCTCAATCCTAGAAAAAATCGCGAGATTCATATTTTTCAGTGTTTTTCCCTCTAAACAGAGAAAAAAGAAAACATATATTTTTGGAGAAATTTATGAGGAAGATGTAGAATTTTAAATTAAAAAATTATTTCTCAGTGCCTTAGTCTTTTAAAGTATCTTTTCTTGTTAGCTTCTTAGCCTAATTGTTTTATATTTTATTACAGTGACGGTCTGCATTTGACACCGGACGGGAATGATGTGGTTCACGGAGAAGTCCGGCGAGTTCTCATGGAAGCCTGGCATTCCCCTGAAGCAATGCCGTTCGATTTCCCTCATCACTCGCTGATCGACGGGAACGATCCGGAGAAAGCTTTCTTGGTGGGATGTTCATGAAGTCTTTCATAAATTTGAACTTCAAAGTGATCATTGGCTTTTCTTCCATAAGGGTATTTGTTGTCATTGGAACACTCTCGATTGAGGGTTTTTCTATTTTTATCCATTTGTGACTCTAATTCAAAACATGGTTAATAATTTTGGACCAAATTACCCTTTGAAAGCAAAAAAATAGAAACTGAGTTTTCAATTTTAAATTACAAGATAGCGGGACGGGCACGACACGGTAGGGTGGGCTTACTTGTCCCGCCTTTTTTGTAGGAGCTGGCAACCCACGCCCGTGATATACTCGAGCACCCATGTCCAGAAAGGATGGTCAAAACCCGTCTACCTTGACAAAATGAATGCACGACCGGACTATCCTTCTTACAAAAACACTTGACTCAGGTTTTGATCACTTGTAGATTGATATTCTCACCAAAACAATATTTTATTATGAAACATTTTATCACGCCCGAGATGTACCCGAGCACCCATGTCCCGAAGGGACGATCGAAATCCGTCCGCCTTGACGGTTGGAACACACGACCGTCTAGCCTTACACACAAGCACACATATACACCTTGACCTACCCTTTGCTCACTTGTAGACTGATATATAATACACATTGATAGCATATTTTTGAGGCCTTTCTAGCTCTTTCCTTCTTAATATAATAAATCACAACTCTAATGTTTGGCGTTACTAGGAAATGTCCTAAGATTAAAGTTAAAAAAAAATAATAAAAAAATAATCTCTTTCGTTACAAAAAACCAATTTCCTATTAATATGAAACTAATAGCTCATTAATTACATTTTTTTAACGACCGAGTAACTAAATCTGCGTTAGTGGTAATGAAGAAAGAAACCATTAATTGTATTTATTATTAAAATATTTGTGAAGCACCCTTCACAAAAGAACAATTAATATTTTTTTTGACCAAATTTAAGGACTTGAAAAAACAATATAACAACGTCTTGTAATAATCTCTTGGACTTCAATGATCATATTAATTCTATATCCAATTTATTAATTACTAAAACCAGCACATATCAAAGGAGACCAAGAGAAGTTTATACTGTTGTTTCAAGTTATCTTGACCATCACAATATTAATTGGCATTAATGGTGATGATCTCTCTCTCTCTCTCTCTCTCTCTCTCTCTCTCTCTCTCTCTCTCTCTCTCTCAGCTTATAAATATCCATCACCTTTGTCTGATCAAAACCATCAAACACCCTCCATGGAAGATCATCAAAACTCACCGTTACTAAACAGTTATTATTACCTTCAAGATCTTCACCACTTTGACCAACATGATCATCACTTCCACGCCCATCATCAAGGGTCTTCGTCAAGCTCTAACGATCTCGATATGATCAATGCGATCAACGGTTCTGATTGGAGCTATCTTCCGTTGAACGGCTACGATGTCACGCCGAATCCTACGAGCGTCGCAGCTCCTACCTATCGGGAAGCAGTCCCATGCATAACTGCAGGGAATGGATTCTACAAAAGTATTTGGGTTATGAACAAGAGTACTAGTAGTACAACTACTAGGGTTTCTTTGACCAAAAGGAGGACATGTAAAGGTCAAAAGAGCAAGACAAGGCCAGTCAAAGGGCAGTGGAAAGGAGAGGAAGATAGGTAATTTCATGAAACTATACATATATATATATATATATACTGTATATATATATATATGTTATTGGTGAAAATACGCTATATTTTGAGTGCGTAGCTCTGACTTTAACAGTTTAACTTTGATTGTAAAAATACTAAATTTATGTTGATAAATTTAATCAGATAATTTCTTTTACCAGCAGTTTATTACCTAACATTAAAAATTCTACAAACTCAAAATATGAGGTATTATTTTAATATTTGTATGTATATTATTTGTAGTATATTCCGTATTTCTTTGTGTGTATGTGGGAATATATGTATGTCTAAAATCTCTACTAATTGTTCTACGCAAAGATAGTACAGTATGTGTATGTATATATATATATATTAAGGGTGTCTTTTTGGTTAAGGGTGTATTGTATTTCATTTTTTTTATCGGAGATTTTTTCTTCTCTCTTTTTATTATATTATATAGTTCATAAAAATCCTTGCTATGGTATTCTTAATTATGTAATTCAAATTCTTTTTCAATTAATGTTATATGTATAAAAGCAGGCTTTTGATTGAGCTGGTTAATGAGCATGGATTGAGAAAATGGTCACACATCGCTCAGAAGTTGCCTGGCAGGATCGGAAAGCAGTGCAGAGAACGATGGCATAATCACCTTAGGCCTGATATCAAGGTATATACATACATATATATATATATATACATCTTCATAATTAAAATTTTAAGCTATAGTTTTTCAGCCTATGTACTAAGACAATAAATTAATATAATATAAGACCACTTTTATTGAGATATAATATAAAATATGGCCTTCTATTGAAAAAAAATAAAATAAAAAATTGTATGTAGAACGTTTAATATTTTGTGGAGCTTTGGGCGATCGCTTATTTTTTTGGGTTATTTTAAAAATGCCAATTTTGTGTAAAAGGTTTAAGAAAAATGCCCACCGTGTGTATTTTTTACTCTCACAGATGGGCATTTTTCTTAAAGCTTTTACACAAAATGAGCATTTATTACAATTTCTATATTTTTTTTATGAATTCGGGCGACCCTTATTTACGGCCGCAAAGCCAAGGCTACAATTTTATGTGCTATATATATATATATATATATATATATATATATATATATATATATATATATATATATATATATATATATATGTATTTGAAACTTTTTTTTTCCGGCCTCCCCAAAATTTTCCGGTCCTTCTAAATATATTCATAGCTCCGCTAAATGCATATTAATTATCATTGATGCCATTTGCAGAAGGATACATGGAGCGAAGAGGAAGACCGGGTTTTGATCTCCGCACACGTAGAGATCGGAAACAAATGGGCCGAGATCGCGAAGAGACTGCCCGGGAGAACCGATAACTCGATCAAGAACCACTGGAACGCGACGAAGAGACGGGAACAAAACCACTCCAACGCAAGATCAAGATCATCATCATCATCATGTCGTTCCACCAAGTGCCCTAAGAAGCCCTCTCTCCTCCAAGACTACATCAAGAGCCTCTCCTTGAACCCTACCACCAACACGACACCGTTTCATGATCATGATCATCATGGTTTTGTTGATGGTGAATTTTTGGACTTTTGTTTTGGGAAGAACAGTTCGATGTTCCATGAGGGTTTTGGTGCCATTGATTATTCCCTCTTTGGAGATGATCATCATGAGAAAGAGGTGCATACGGTGGACATGCATGCAGAGGATCGTCATCAAATGGTGACGATGAAGAAAGAGTTGGATTTGGTGGAGATGATCAATCTTATAAATTATGTTGGTTAATTTCGGAGATAATATGTTTTTTTTTTCATTTTTAATAAATATTAAGGGACAAAAAGATGCGAGAAATTATAAGAGGAACATTTACTAATACTATGGGTGCTTAGATATTATTAGGGGAATTTACGGTAAAAATACCACATAGTACTTCAAAATTGATAGCATATTACAAGTCCTATTTTGTGGCCGTAAAATTTTAATATACCAAAAGTCGCGCGATTAGTACCAATAAGTTTTTTATATTAGTTATGCTATTAAATTCACGAGTCGTGCTATTTTTAAATAGGGATGACCGCGCACTAGCAGAAATCGAAAGTGAAATTTGATAGCAAAAGATACACATTTGTCAATAAATGTGACGCAATAAACTGTTCATTCAATTTTTTTTTCCGTCGAATTATAATAAGAGAAGATGCTAAATAGATGGATGAGCACATAAATAATTATTTAAGTATTTTTTTTATTTTATTTTAAATCCTTGAACGTTTTGGTTGGTTAAAATTTGAGTATTTTGTCGCAATTTCTTTTAATATAAAGGTTATATATATATATATATTATATCTTAGAAAGAAAAAAATATAAAAGCATATCTTCAAAAAAAATCCGTAGATATTATATCAATAAAATCAAAGCCGTATACTATTCAAAATCTAATTAAAGATAATATATATATATATATATATATATATATATATATATATATAACCAGGTTAAACATATCATTATCGTCTTCAAATTAGAGAATCAAGACTTGAAGAGACTAGTCCACATACGCCATGGGTTCCTCCAATCACGGCCAACTAATCGCCGTTGGCATCATGTTATTGCTCGTGATCGTCCTGCTATTCATAACCTTCCTACTGTGCTTTGTGCATTACATCAGAGGTGTCGGGGGCGTGTTACCGATCAGCACGAACAAGAACGGCGTAAATAATACCGAAGAAGAGCAGGTCAAAGAGGAGTGCACGATCTGCCTCCAGCCCTTGGAGGCCGGGGAGCTGAAGGCGGCGGAGCTCGGCAACTGCAAGCACAAGTTTCACTATCCGTGTGTCGTCAAGTGGACTCTCGGGAGCCTTTCGTGTCCGGTTTGTCGCGCCAATGTGTCCGAGATCAGCATAAAATAGTATTTATTTAGGAAGTCGGGGTTTTCTTTTCTTAATTACACGTAGTTTAAGTTTAAATACTCAATTTAGTTTGTGACAATCTTGGTCGGAGTTTTACTGAATCATCATATAATTAAGTTATAATTAGTTTAGATCGAGTTTATCTTGTGATCGTATTTACGATTTAACTATATATTTCACATTAGTTGAAATTGATAACTTTTTTACAGTGGAAAAAAAAAATTAAGAAGTTTTGTCGCTAGCTTTTATATGAAAGCTTTGAGAATTTTTACCATAGAAAAGAGTTTTAAGAACTTTTACCGCAAAAACTAAACCATTATCCCCCTTTCGCTTTTTATAAAACCCATCTTTAATATCACTGCTTCAAAGCTTATAGTTTTTTTTCTTTCTTATTATTATTAATACTATACAAGACTTTTAGTTAAATATTATTAGAAAAACAATAGAATATTAAGGAAAAAATTTAGTCAATTAACAATTTTTTTTTTCATATCCTGAAACTTGTTTCCTTCCAAATCAGTATTTTATTTACAAATATTCATTTTTTTATAAAAAAAAAGACCTCTAAAAATGATGACCACAATAGTAAAATATATGGGTTTTTAAAGATATTAAAAGATGCTACGATAGTAAAAGCCTTGATTTTGGATCCTCTATCACTCCAAAGGCATGAGTTCGACTGTTCGAGTCGCAAATGCAATATCTTTTACTTAAGTTTTCTTAAATTAAAAAAAAAAAAAACTATTTATATTACTTAAAAGTGATTTTTTTTTCATCTTAATATTCAAAAGTGATTTTTTTTACATAACTTTATTTATGTTATTTTTTCTAAAATAAATAAATAGATTATTATAACTTTTTTTTTCATGTTTCTTTTTTTTTTTTATCACCCAAAAGTGATTTAATTTTTTTTTACTATCTTGTTTTTTTTTTCTTTCTTTTCTTTCTTCCTTTTATATGTGAATAGTCTAACTTTTTTTTTTCATTAGGCTTTACTTGAAAATTGAAATTATATATATGTGATGTAATCATGTAAATGACATGACTAATTATTAAGCCATTGATCTAATTCTTATAATATATTAATTTATATATATATATATATATATATATATATGTATATCAAATATTAAATATAAAAATCAATATCAGTAATATCCTAAACGTAGCAGGAAAGACTAAACCAAATACGAATCAAAATCCAATTAAAGATAACAAAATCCAATTAAAGATAACAGTAACATATATATATATATATATATATATATATATATATACATAGTTGTATACGAACAAAAGAGTTAAACATATCATTCTTCTTCAAGAATCAAGACTCTAAGAGAGAGACTACTCAACTCCGCGCCATGTCTTTCTACTCTCTCGACGCCATTGTCGCCGTCGGCATCTTCTCGCTTGTAATACCCTCTAAATATATATATATATATATATATATATATATATATTATATAAAAAAAAGATGTTGTCAGGTAAGCTTCGAGTGAACAAATGCCCCACCTTTTCCCCATCTCCTCGTCGTTTTCTTTCTCTCTCTCTAAAAAAAAAAAAAATATCTCTCATCAAAGAAACTTCAAAGCTTAATATCTCCTTCCCCGGAGCTCCGATCGGAGCGTGGTTGGTGGCGTCGGAAAGCTCTCAAGAAGGCGAGTCTACTGCTAGGCGGAAGTCGACCGGAGGTGGCGGCGTTTAGCCGGAATAGTCGCCCAAAGGTTTGGTTTCTTAGCTCGAGATCTATTCCGTTTCGGTTTGAATTTGAGAAAACTAACACCGGAACCCGGTTCACGAAGGTCAGTAGAGTTTGTTGGAGTTGCCGCCTCACCGCCGCTCTCGTCGGTCGCCGCCGTCGGCCTCCGCGTCATTTTCCAAACCCGGAATTTATTGAGGGGTTTTGAAGCCCTCGCCGATGAGATCGAAAGCCCTCAATCGGAATTGTCATCGGACTCTCGGTGAGCTCGAATTTTCTTGCCCTAGTTTCTGATTTTGAGATGATAAAATTAGGTATATTCTGGGCCTTGATTGATGAAATTGACCTCGCCATTGCGTTTAGAACAGTTGAATTAAGCTAGGAGAAGTATAAATTTATCGAATTGATGCTCGTTTTGCTGCCTCGTTTTGCGTGCCCGACGGGAATTCGGCCCGGGTTAAATTTCAGTGTATCGGGTTTTCAATTGACAGTTTAAATTCCAATCTTAGTAGTATTTGACTTATGGATGGTATCGGTGTTATAGCTGGCACGGATAGTCGTCCCGTGGTCGCCTCGATAACCGTGTTGCCCGAACCACCCGTCTTGAATAGTTCAACAGATCCCGAAGTCTCTAATCATCAATCTCAAGGCCAAGACGAACCCGTATCTTCGACTAGCTAGTCAATCGATCAAGTTTCCACAAATCGAGGTAGGGGCTATTACCTTTTCTCGCAATTTAAAATGAACGTAGAAACCAACTAATTAACTAAGATTGAACCGGATAGGTTAATATTGGAATTTAATAAAATTAATGTCGTGATTGTCGTCGCTTGAGAGCGAGGCAGAGAACCAGGTATGGTTTAATATTCGTTACTATATTTTATGTTTATGATTACGTCGGGATGACGTATGTTGATACCCGCTTCGGGCGGATGATGATTATTATTATTATTATTATTATTATTATATGGTACCCGCTTCGGGCGGATGATGATTATTATGGTATGGTACCCGCTTCGGGCGGATGAGCTGCTGACGAGCAGCTGGCTACTGCGCAGTAGGCCGGATATGGATATGGATATGGATTATGGATATGATTGGTGGCCCAAAAGTCAACATCTCGGCCCATGGCGAACTGGCCGCCTTTGGGGTGATTAGGATCCCGAGTCGAGGACGAGTTACGGTTAGGGACTTCGAGTCCACCTGTTCTCGTTGCCTTGAGATTTAATGGGATATAGTGGAGTAAAGGCGCGAGCTGACTCGGCATGGATCACCGAAATGATTTGACTTTTGTGGGGTATATTTATTTATTTATATTATTATTGGAAATGATGATTAAATGGTTTTCGATGACGTTTAATTTATTTAATTGAATTTTGACTAATAATGGTTCGGTAAAGAGAATTGGTAATAGATTCCCTACTGAGCGTGTGGTGCTCACCCCTTCCATATACATTTTTTTCTTTCCAGCTTCAGGTGGTGTTCAATATCAGACTCCGGAAGAGGAGTAGTTTGATTCAGGAATTCTATATGTTCGTCGTGGTTAATTTCGTATTTTTAGTTGATCTTTAAATTTGAAAATGTAAAGGATTAAATTAAGGATATTTGTGATGGTGGTACTTTGTAATTGTCGTTTTATGGTGTTGTATAAACTGTGGTCGTTTATGTTGTATTGTCATTTTAAGTCCCATGGGCAAAAGTTATGTTCTTGTTGACGTGGACGTTGAATATTCAACGGTATTGTTTAAATGATGATGTGTCATTGACCGGTCCAAGTTTGAAAAGTCGTTGTTTTTGACTTATTCTACTAACCCCCATCTAGGGGCGTTACAGTTTGGTATCAGAGCCTAGGTTACGACACCTAGGGTACAACACCATAAAATTATTTCTTTTCTTTAAATATTTTGGGTCGTGTTTTATTCTGTATCACCATCCATAATCCTGACATTTAATCTTTCTACAGTTGATCAACATGGTTCGGAATTCCCAAAGTACCCTAAATCTGCGTTTCCCGTTAGATCTTTAAGAATCTGCATTGTATTCGATGTTACATAATACGTGATACAATCTCTTAGTTCTGCAGTTGAAATAATGAAATCTTTTAAGGAGATCCTGTTCCAAAATCCTTTATAGTTTGATGAATTTCCTGATGCTGCTGCAATTGAGATGCGAATGGCATTAATGAAGAAAAATTTGAGGTGCTTGATAATTCTGATTTCGTAGTTAGCCCTGAAGCTAGAATGGTAAATTTTGGGTAATAATTTCATGCGCAATGGGTTTGCGAGAACGTTACGCCAAAGCGTTACTCTAATTTCTCAGAACTGATTGTTTCAGCCAAAAACTTCTAGACATGTATTATTCCTTCATCGTTGTGCGCTCATATAGGAAATTGCCAAAAACTTTAATGATATGCAAGTCTTGTAAGCTTGTCATTGAGGGGTGTAAATTATCATTTGACGTAATCGTTCTCCGTATGATAGAGTTTGATGTAATATTAGAATTGAATTTATTAGAGAAGTACATTGTTATAGTAGACTGCTACAAAATACATGGCACCCTTAGAAGAAAAGAAAATGAGCATGTTAATATGACCTCATAATTTTATCTTGAAGTCTCTCCTTGGAGGAAAGATAAATTTTGAAGGGTCGGAAGTTAATTGTGCCATCGAAGGTGTGAGGCAAAGTGCAATTGACCCGCACATCCCCATATTACAAGATCTTGAAGATGTGTTTTGCCAAGGATTTTAGGATTTTCTCCAAATTGTGGATTGGGTTTGACATTGACCTAGTTCCTAGGAGTTTTCCGATTTATATGGCTCATTACCGTATGGCTCCAGCAGAATTGGCAGAATTGAAGAAGCAATTAGACGACTTGTTGAGTAAAAGGTTTATCTGGCAGAGTAAACTACCGTGGGGAGCGTCGGTGTTATTCGCTAAGAAAAGTGATGGTAGTTTACGCTTTTGTGTGGACTACAGACAGCTCAACAAGATGACGATTAAGAATAAATGCCCTTTATCGCGCATTGATGATTTGTTCGACCAATTGGGAGGATGCAAATACTTCTCAAAAATAGATTTGTGGTCGGGTTACCACCAATTGAAGATTCGAGATGCCGACATTCCGAAGACAGCGTTTCGTACACGATATGGTCACTTTGAGTTCACGGTTATGCATTTTGGTTTAACGATCGCTCCAACGGCGTTTATGGACTTGATGAATAGGATTTTCCGACCATACTTAAATCGATTTGTTGTTGTCTTCATTGACGACATACTTATTTGTTCAAGAAGCATAGAAGAACACGTAGAACATTTTTGGATAGTTTGCAGACTTTGCGGGACCATCATCTCTATGCAAAGAAAGAAAAATATGAATTTGGGATGACAGAAGCGAAATTCTCAGGCCACGTGATCTCACAAGAAGGTATTGCCGTAGACCCGTCAAAAGGTCGAAGCTATCTTAAACTGGAGGCAACTAAGAAAAGTGGCAGAAGTCCGAAGCTTTCTAGGACTTGCGGGTTAGTACAGAAAGTTCGTGAAGGAATTTTCAAAGACTACCGCGCCTCTAAACACGTTCACCAGAAAAGATGTTCAGTTGAGTTCAGTTGGGATGATAGATGTGAAGAGTCTTTTTCAGAATTGAAATTCTGATTGACGAGTGCTTCTGTTCTTATTGTCCCTAATGTAGATGGAGTATTTACAGTGTATACGGATGCATCTCGAAGTGGACTATGCTGTGTGCTTATGCAACAAGGGAGAGTGGTGACATATGGTTCTAGGCAGTAGTCTCACGAACTAAATTATCTCACCCTTGACCTGGAGCTAGCAACAGTGTTGCACTTAAAATTTGGCGTTGTCGTCTTTACGGCTCAAGATTTAAGATATTCATTAATCATCAAAGTCTCAAGTATTTGTTCACTCAAAAGAGATTTGAGTCTATGAAAACAAAGATGAGTGGAGTATATGAAAGATTATGATTTTAGTCTACAGTATTGCCCAAGAAAAGCAAAGGTGGTGGCCGATGATTTAAGTCGGAAGAACCATGGTTTGGTTGCTTCTCTGGCCTTGGAAGCATGGAAAAGATCGGTTACCGTTGGTGATTACAATTTAGAATTTCATACCGACGGATTCAAATCATGTGCATACAACGTCATAGTTGTTCCATCAATGGTACTTCAAGTCAGACAAAGTTTGTCGAGTAAAGAGATATTATAAGAGATATGAATCGGTTACGAGTTGGAGAACAACTTGAATGATGGAGTGTGGGCGTCGATGGGTTTTTATCGTACAAAGGAAGGCTTGCGGTGCCCGATGAAGCTACAAAAAAAAAAGTGTGCCATCCTACAAGAATCTCATCGTTTCAAGTTTCTATTCACCATGAAGTATGAAAATGTACCAAAAACCTAAAGATGCAATATTATTGGTACGAAATGAAATTTGATGTGGCAATGTTCGTGAAGAGATGTCCAGTTTGCCGAATGGTCAAAGCAGAGCATCAGAAACTCGGCGGGGAGCTCAAGCCACTGGAAATACCCGAGTGGAAATGGGACTGCATCACCATGGACTTCGTTTTGGGGTTTCCCCGGACTCGAGGTGGACATGATGCAGTGTGGGTGATCGTTGATAGATTGTTAAAATCAGCCCAGTTTTTAACCATTTGGACATGTTACAAGGTTCCGAAACTCTGTAAACTATATATGGAAAAGATAGTAAAGCTTTATGGAGTCCCTGTTTTAATAGTTTCTGACCGAGATGCTCGTTTCGCCTCAAAGTTTTGGAGAAGATTACAAAAATAAATGGGAACTGATTTGAGTTTGAGCACAGCTTTTCACCCGCAGACTGACGGGAAATCAGAGCGAGTAATTCAAATCTTTGAAGACATGCTTCGAATGTACGTCTTGGAATTCATAGGAAAATGGAAAGAGCACCTTTCATTCGTAGAATTTGCATACAATAATAGTTTTCAGGCTAGTACCGGTACGGTGAGGCCTTGTATAGTCGACCTTGCCGTTCGCCTCTTCGTTGGGTCGAGTATGAAGATCGTATTACTCTCAGTCATTCCTATCTCAGAGAGACAACCCAAGCGATTAAGCCTATTTGTGAGAGACTCAAGGCTGCTCAAAGTCACCAGAAGAGATATGCGGATCGAAGACAAAGGCCACTGAAATTCATGGTTGGCGACTATGTGTTTCTGAAGGTTACACCCATGTGTGGTGTTTCTCGTTTCGGAATAAAAAGAAATTTGGCTCTGCGATACACCGGTCCATTCGAGATAGTAGAAAGAGTTGGACCACTTGCATACAAGCTTGACTTACCTCCACAATTGTCTCATGTTCACAACGTATTTAACGTGTCGATATTGAGAAGGTATGAACTCGATTCCCAGCAAATCATTCTGTAGACAGAGGTACCCGTTCAATAAAATGTGACGTATAAGGAATACCCGATTCAGATTAACGCCCGTGAAGTTAAAGTTCTTCGTCGATGAAAGATCCCTCAATACAAAGTGGTGTGGAGCAATCCCGACATAAAAAAAAGGAAACATGGGAGTTAGAGTCGGAGATGATGGAGAACTACCCCTTTCTGTTCGGGGGTAGTTTCGTTTAAATTTCGAGGACGAAATTTTTAAAGGGGTGGAGTATTGTAATACCCTCTAAATATATATATATATATATATATATATATATATTATAAAAAAAAAGATGTTGTCAGGTAAGCTTCGAGTGAACAAATGCCCCACCTTTTCCCCATCTCCTCGTCGTTTTCTTTCTCTCTCTAAAAAAAAAAAAAAATCTCTCTCATCAAAGAAACTTCAAAGCTTAATATCTCCTTCCCCGGAGCTCCGATCGGAGCGTGGTTGGTGGCGTCGGAAAGCTCTCAAGAAGGCGAGTCTACTGCTAGGCGGAAATCGACCGGAGGTGGCGGCGTTTAGCCGGAATAGTCGCCCAAAGGTTCGGTTTCTTAGCTCGAGATCTATTCCGTTTCGGTTTGAATTTGAGAAAACTAACACCGGAACCCGGTTCACGAAGGTCAGTAGAGTTTGTTGGAGTTGCCGCCTCACCGCCGCTCTCGTCGGTCGCCGCCGTCGGCCTCCGCGTCATTTTCCAAACCCGGAATTTATTGAGGGGTTTTGAAGCCCTCGCCGATGAGATCGAAAGCCCTCAATCGGAATTGTCATCGGACTCTCGGTGAGCTCGAATTTTCTTGCCCTAGTTTCTGATTTTGAGATGATAAAATTAGGTATATTCTGGGCCTTGATTGATGAAATTGACCTCGCCATTGCGTTTAGAACAGTTGAATTAAGCTAGGAGAAGTATAAATTTATCGAATTGATGCTCGTTTTGCTGCCTCGTTTTGCGTGCCCGACGGGAATTCGGCCCGGGTTAAATTTCAGTGTATCGGGTTTTCAATTGACAGTTTAAATTCCAATCTTAGTAGTATTTGACTTATGGATGGTATCGGTGTTATAGCTGGCACGGATAGTCGTCCTGTGGTCGCCTCGATAACCGTGTTGCCCGAACCACCCGTCTTGAATAGTTCAACAGATCCCGAAGTCTCTAATCATCAATCTCAAGGCCAAGACGAACCCGTATCTTCGACTAGCTAGTCAATCGATCAAGTTTCCACAAATCGAGGTAGGGGCTATTACCTTTTCTCGCAATTTAAAATGAACGTAGAAACCAACTAATTAACTAAGATTGAACCGGATAGGTTAATATTGGAATTTAATAAAATTAATGTCGTGATTGTCGTCGCTTGAGAGCGAGGCAGAGAACCAGGTATGGTTTAATATTCGTTACTATATTTTATGTTTATGATTACGTCGGGATGACGTATGTTGATACCCGCTTCGGGCGGATGATTATTATTATTATTATTATTATTATATGGTACCCGCTTCGGGCGGATGATGATTATTATGGTATGGTACCCGCTTCGGGCGGATGAGCTGCTGACGAGCAGCTGGCTACTGCGCAGTAGGCCGGATATGGATATGGATATGGATTATGGATATGATTGGTGGCCCAAAAGTCAACATCTCGGCCCATGGCGAACTGGCCGCCTTTGGGGTGATTAGGATCCCGAGTCGAGGACGAGTTACGGTTAGGGACTTCGAGTCCACCTGTTCTCGTTGCCTTGAGATTTAATGGGATATAGTGGAGTAAAGGCGCGAGCTGACTCGGCATGGATCACCGAAATGATTTGACTTTTGTGGGGTATATTTATTTATTTATATTATTATTGGAAATGATGATTAAATGGTTTTCGATGACGTTTAATTTATTTAATTGAATTTTGACTAATAATGGTTCGGTAAAGAGAATTGGTAATAGATTCCCTACTGAGCGTGTGGTGCTCACCCCTTCCATATACATTTTTTTCTTTCCAGCTTCAGGTGGTGTTCAATATCAGACTCCGGAAGAGGAGTAGTTTGATTCAGGAAGTCTATATGTTCGTCGTGGTTAATTTCGTATTTTTAGTTGATCTTTAAATTTGAAAATGTAAAGGATTAAATTAAGGATATTTGTGATGGTGGTACTTTGTAATTGTCGTTTTATGGTGTTGTATAAACTGTGGTCGTTTATGTTGTATTGTCATTTTAAGTCCCATGGGCAAAAGTTATGTTCTTGTTGACGTGGACGTTGAATATTCAACGGTATTGTTTAAATGATGATGTGTCATTGACCGGTCCAAGTTTGAAAAGTCGTTGTTTTTGACTTATTCTACTAACCCCCATCTAGGGGCGTTACATCGCTGATCATCATTCTATTCATAGCCCTCGTACTCTACTCTCTGTGTCGCACCGAGAATCCCGACGAAGACGTGTTACCGGTCAGCAAGAGCAAGAACGGCATGCAGCTTACCAAAAAACAGGCCAAAGAGGAGTGCACGATCTGCCTCCAGGCCTTTGAGGCGGAGAGCCTGAAGGTGGCGGTGCTCGGTAACTGCAAGCACATGTTTCACTATCAATGCGTCGCCGAGTGGACTCTCGAAAACAAGTCCTGTCCGCTCTGTCGTTCGGTCGTCGACAGCGCCGTCGTGTCTGAGATCAAGATCATCATAGAAAGAGAATAGTATTTACCGTTTTTTGAGAAGTCCGGGTTTTCTTATTGATTATGTTGTTTACAAGTGCAAAACTCGATACGTATAATTATTATATTATTTGTTTGTGGCAATCTTAGTTGAGTAATTTGTTGACTCGTCACACTAGTTAAAACTAGTTTGAATCTTGTTTATTGTGATCATAGTTATTATATTAATTACTACAGATTTTACATTAGTTAGAAATAAGAACTGTCGTTGTGAAAAAAAATTTAAAAAAATTGAACACCTTTAGGCTTGTTATATGAAAACTTTGTGAACTTTTTTCGAAAAAAATAAAATAAAAAATCTATTGTCGCGAAAAAATAAAACATTCAGCAATTTTTCGGCTACTAAATAAATACTTAATATCATTGCTTCAAACCTTAGAGTTATTTGATATTAATACTAGCCTCTTAGAATTAATATTCAGTAATAACCGAAAGCTTGTTTGGCTTATTAGTAACTTTAGTACATACCTCTCCAAGAGGTCCCGTGTTAGAAATCCATGAGATGAAAATACGTACATCTAAACTTGGTGCCACATGTAAGAACAATCAATATATCTAGTAATTCGAGAGTGCATTGTAACATTATTAGCCTAGTGCCACCCTATTAAAAAGATCCTCATTAAAATAATATTTTATAACGGAAGACTTTTTAGTAGGGGTGCAAGGGGGCTGGGAACCCTTTTTTTGTTGTTGCCAAAACCTAAACCTTGATCCGGAATCCAAGTTTTCCGAAATTCGAGTACCCATATATGAATTTAAATATTTTAAACATGGATTTAAAATCAAAACCCGTATTTAAAACTGAGATTCGGATTAATGAATAAGAAGTGAAAATAAACTAGGAAAATCTCATTTTTAATAGAAAAATAGTTTTTAATATTAAATTACAAAAATATAAAAAAAATGCATTATAATATTAAATGGTATAAAGAAGAGAAGTGTTCATTAAAAAGAGAGAGAGAAAAATACTAAATCTCTAAAAATTAATTAAAAAATGGGTCTGATAAGTAACCTATAATCTGGGTTCTTATATGTTCTGATTTTTCTTTTACTTAATATTCAAAAGTGATTTTTATTTTTTGCAAAAAATTATGTGTTGTTTTTTCACACAAATAAATTGTTATCACTTTTTTCATGTTAAAAAAAAAATTCTTGCTTTTTTTTTTTCCTTCTTTTTACACGTGAATAGTCTAACTTTTTTTTTCATTAGGAAATTATTATTCCGCCACTAATATATATATATATACATATACATATAGATATTCACATGATATAATCATGTAAGAATGAAGACATCCATTTGATCTACTTTTTATAAAATATTCATGTATATATATATATACATGAATATAAGAATAGTAATCCAAAACGTAGCAGGAAAGACCATACCTGCAGATAGGAATCAAAATCCAATTAAAGATAACGTGGTTTTTTGTTATATATATATATATATATATATATATATATATATATATATATGTATGTATGTATAACAAAAAGCCCTACGAACAAAAGAATTAAACGTATCAGTCGTCTTCAAAGAGAATCAAGACTCAAAGTGACTATACTCCACTCCACGCCATGGGTTCCTACTCCGTCGACACCGTCGGCGTGGCCATGTTCTCGCTGATCCTCCTTATACTCATAGCCCTTGTAATGTTCGCTATGTGTTGCACTGGAAATCGCGTGTCATCGGTGGAGCGCGAGAAGCTGGATGCGGCGGCGCACGTATCTGTCCTTCAGTCCAGTGGCGGAACCAGGATTCTGAGACAGGGGGGGTTCAAATTTTTTTGATTAAATTTACGTGATAAATACAACGTCAAAATACAACATTAAATATTTCTAAAATGAACATGATTCAAGTTATATTGTTAATTTGGAGAAAATTAGACTAGAGTTTTATTTTGGGGGGGGTTTATGTACATAAATTTAAAATATTTTAGTACTATTAGTGCAATTTTTAAAATGTTGGGGGTGGTTTCAACCACCCCACCTCATCACATGGATCCGCCCATGCTTCAGTCGGTTATAGTGTCTAGTGTATGAGATCATCGTAGAATAGTATTTACCGTTTTTTGGAAAATCTGGCTTTTCTTTTTATTTATATATATATATGTTGTTTAAAAGTTCAAGTACTCATTACTCACAAATATTGTTATATTATTATTAATTTGTGGCAATCTTAGCCGAGTTTTATTAATTCATCATATTAGTTAAGAGAGTTACGATTTCACTATATATTTATTATTCCGTCGAAAATCAATTTTATGATACAGATGCTTACGATCTAAACTATTCTAATTATATTGTTCATAAATCAAATTATTTTGTTAATTGGATTACATCTGCCTGCCTTCGGATATATATATATATATATATATATATATATATATATATATATATATATATATAACCAAGTTAAACATATCACTCATGTTCAAACTTCAGAGAGAATCAAGACTCGATCGAAGAGACTACTCAAGTACTCCACGCCATGGGTTTCTACTCTCTCGACGCCATTGTCGTTGACTCGCCGTCGGCATCTTCTCGCTGATCATCATTATATTCATGGTCCTCGTTACTCTACTCTCTGTGTCTCAGCGACGAAGATGTGTTACCGATAAGCACGAGCAAGAACGACGTAAAGGTTACCGAAGAGCAGGCCAAAGAGGAGTGCACGATCTGCCGCGAGGCCTTGGCGGCTGAGAGCCTGAAGATGGCGTTGCTCGGTAACTGCAAGCACACGTTTCACGATCCATGTGCCGTCGAGTGGACTCTCCCGGAGGCTGTCTTTTCCGCTCTGTCGTTCAGTTGTTGATAGCGCAGTAGTGTTTGAGATCATCGTAGAATAGATAGTATTTACCGTTTTTGTAGAAGTCGTTGTTTTCTATTTTAATTTATATGTAGTTTACAAGTTCAATACTCAATGCTTACTGTAGAGGGCGATTCGTACCGCCTTACAGTCACAAAAATACACAATGCAAACACACGAATTATACGAATGAAGGGGTATCTTTGATTGATTATGATTACAAAGGGGATCGGTTTCTTCCGTTTATAGCTTGGAACCTCGAAGGAGAATACGACTAAGATGAACAATATCTAACACGTTACAAAGAGGCTCTCTACACACTATGCGATAGCACTGTTCTCTCTCTTTTCTCTCGATCTCGACTAACCACCTCAAATGGGAGCCTCCTCTCTATTTATATTGATGCTTGGGCCTCTTCGGCTCGAATCCCTTGAATGATCATCTGGTGGTCCCCCCTTAAAATATTCTGTGGTCCTCCTCTCTGACATTCTCGACGGCTGCCAAGAGAGCTCGTTTCCACTAACGTTGTCCCCCATGCCACATCCTGAGCGCACTACCCTGCAGTGGTCCCCTCAGGCCGTACTTCCTTGTCGCATCCTGGGTAGAAACCCTAGACCTTAGTGGGCTTGAGGCCCCTCCTTGGTCATCGCTTCTCCCGATGGGCCGGGGGCCCGTTGCAATCTGACTAGCCTCGAGGAACACGGGCTCCCCTCTCGGTCACTAATCTCTATCGATGGGCCGAGGGCCCATCGCCATTTTTCCCACCCCGACCTTCGTCGTTTTATGGGAAAACGACAAGTGTAAAGTTGAGAGTGGATTTGCCCAAATCCGACCTTAACACTTACTACTATTACAATATTAGTTTGTGGCAATCTTAGTCAATACTACTAAAAAATTTATTGACTCATCAGTCATCATGTAGTTACGACGATTTTACTATATATTTCAATTTCATATTAGTTAAAATTTAAATTTTCAATGCAAAATAAAGAGAATGATTAGAAACTTTTACTGCAGTTATATGAAAACTTTGCAACTTTTGTCAAAAAATTAATGATTAGAAACTTTTACTGCAATTATATAAAAACTTTAAAGCTTTTGCCAAAAAAAATTAAAAAAAATTACTATAAAAATAAAAATATCGAGCACTTTCACTGCAATTAAAGTTAATTGTATATTTCAAATCTTATTTTATTGTGGTAAGAGTTTCAAAAATATATATACCCAAAAAGTCCGGTCGTTAGTAGCAGATAATTTGTTTTTTTGTTATTCATGTTGTTAAATTCACGAGTCATGCTATTTTTTTTAATAGAGATAATCGTGAGGAGTACTTATGTGCTAGATACGTGGATGAGCATATAAATATTTTACGTGTAATTTTTTATTTTATCACTTTGAACAAAATTTAAGTAATTTTGCCGTGATTATTCCTTTTAAAAATATCAATGTTTAAAATATATATACATATCTCGGAAATATATATATATATATATATATGTATCTTTAAATATATATAGATGTTATGTGCATTTTTCGGAACATATAAAATTGACCCCCTTTGGCAAAAGTCAAAGCCCATTAGTGGAGGTCAAGGCCCATTAGTGAAAGTCAATGTGACAGTCATCAATCTCGTGAGTCGAGAGGGCAAGAACGGGTAAGTTGTGCTGTCCCACATCGTCTGGGCAAGGGGATGTGCTGATGGGACGTTCCCGAGACTGCACGGTTATCGGAGATCACACAGGTACGGGACCGTATGGTCGAAGAGGCTTAAAAGAATTGATTGGTACTACCTATGTCAATAAGACACATCTTCTTTTCGGTAGCCCTTAGGAACTTCAAAGTCAAGCGTGCTTGGATTGGAATAGTCCTGAGATGGGTGACCCCCTAGGAAGTTTCTCGGGAAACGTGATTGTGAGGACAAAGCACGTTAAAAAGACTCGTGTTGACCTGTGGGGATAGTCGTCGATTCAATTGAGCAGCCAGGGCGTTACAGTCAAAGCCCATTAGTGAAAGTCAAAACCTATTAGTGAAAGTCAAATCCCATTAGTGGAAGTCAAAGCTTATTACTGAAATTCAAAAGTACCTCGCTCTGGCGAGCCCCTGACGAAGTACCTCACCCTGGCGAGCCCCTTGCCATGGCAAGGAATCATGGCGAAGTCCCTCCAACAAGGCCAAAATTCACAGCCCCCCTATGTGCAATCCACACTCACTCATATTTGCTTCCAGAGATTCTCTCTATACTTTCTCTCTCTAAAATTCGTCTTCTCCAGCAGTAGGAAAGGTCTGAATAAGAGCTGAGATTGGTAAAGGGGTTGACTTTTGTGTGAGAGGGGTTGTTCGACGAGTCGACGAAAGGCGTCCCTCGCCAGGTCAAGGCCGTCGTCGCTGACACCTAAAAGTTTGATAAGGAGCATCCCTCGCCAGGTCAAGGCCCTCGTCGCCAACACCTACGAGGTCGACAAGGAGCATCCTCGCCATACCAAGGCCCTCCCCGCTAACACCTACAAGGTCAACAAGGAGCATCCCTCGCCAAGTCAAGGCCCTTTCCACAACGAGCTCACCAACACCTACGAGGTTGACAAAGAATATCATTCGTCGTTAATACCCTCACCATTCGGCCAAGGTTCACCCCCACGCCGCCAACATCGACATTTCCGACGAGTCAAACCACATCGTCATTCACCCGCCATTTCTCACTAACCCTGGACTACGTGGGACCTGATTCTCTTAAACTAAGATACGCATGCAGCCTCACCCAAACATAAGCGACGGGGCACGGACCCGATCTACCATTTTTTTTGCAGGTATTCCCTCCCCATAAGAGCTCGCCAAGGAAGGGAAATCACGAAGAATCATCAAGAACATCTCGGAGCTTCATGACAGGAGTTCGCCTAGACGAAGACTTCGCCAAGACAAGGACTTCGCCAAGAATCGCCAAGAACAACCTAGAGACTCATCCAAGACGAAGGATTCGCCTCCAGCTTTGACGATCACCACTCAACCCACATTGACTCGGCACCTAATTATCCACGGTGTTCAGTGGGTCCAGCTCGAGACCCAAACCTTGGATCCAACTCTAAGTTAAAGTCATTTTTACGCATTAACAATAGATATATATAATGGGTGTGTTTGACACAACTTATTTAGCCCTGTTTTTGTTTACATAAATAAACTTAACCGCTTTTCAGGTGTTTTGGCAAAATTGTTTTTCCGAAATATACAAAATCGATTTTGGATTTTTGTACATGAATCGCAAAAGCTAGAATTCGTAGCTTTTGGTTTTTCCTAAAAACAAAAATACAGTTTTAGTCTATTTTAGTCTTTTTAGCCTAAATATATTTTATTTTTGTACCAAACGCTAAATTAGTTTTTGTTACCAGCGACAACTGTTTTATTAATAATTTAAACGAAAAAAAACTACCGGTTCTTTTCAAAAACAGTTTGTTTTATAAACTAAAACTAAAAATAATTTTTGTAATTAAGATATGCCAAACTGGCCCAATATCAATAAAAAAAGGTTTCCTATATATTAATTAATATATCAATCCAAAACTTCCGAATAGGAAACAGAATCTAATTAAATATCAATACATATATATAACCAAGTTAAACATACATATCACTCGTCTTCAAACTTCAAAGAGAATGAAGAGTCGAAGAGACTACTCCACACCACGCCATGGGTTTCTACTCTCTTCGTCATCTTCTGTCTGACATTCATCATCTGCATAATCCTCGCACTCTACTATCTGTATCGCACCAAGAATCACGACGAAGACGTGTTACCGATCAGCACGAACAATATAACGGCGTACAGGTTACCGCTAGAGACTAGAGAGGAGTGCGCGATGCGCGGGAATCTGCACACGACAAGCCAACTATGGCCGGCTGTGGTAGCGGTTTGTGCAGCGTCATTGATATCTCGATGATCTCATCTTAGAATAGTATTTACCGCTTTTTACGAAGTTAAGTTTTCTTTTTTAATTTATATGTCGTTTACAAGTTCAAATTACATTATTAGTTTTCTTTTTTAATTTTGTTGACTCGTCTAATTAGTTAAAACTTTTTTGATCCATTTTATTGCGACCATAATGACAATTCTATTATATATTTCTCATATTCTGTCAAAAATTAACTTATGATCTAATCTAATTACGACCCTAGTACTGATATAATAAAAAATTAACTGCAACCACACGTTTCATTACCGGTGCATCGTCGCCTGGACTCGCGAGAGCCGGTCGTGTCCGCTCTGTCGCTCAGCCATTGCCGGACGTACGTTATGGTGTGGGGTGGTTGAAACCACCCCCAAAATTTTGAAAATTGCACTAAAAGGACCAAAATACTATAAACTTATTTACATAAACCACCCCCAAAAAAATAAATTTAATGGAAAAGAAAAATTAAACCCCCCGGTCTCTGAATCCTGGTTCCGCCACTGCTCAGCCATACGTCAAGTTGACGTGTCTAATTAGTATAACTTTTTCTTTGACAGGTTTTTTTTTTTCAATTTTTGCGCAAAATAATGTGTATTTATTGACTATGTGTACTTACGAGTAAGTTATACGATGACTATTGACTATGTTAATGTATATCTAGTCATTACTCATTATCTTAATCGAATACGGAGACTTCGATCGAGTTATACTATATCATTTTTTTCGTTATCCATTCGAAAGAAAAATAAAAATTAATTTGTTATATTGTTATCAGAAACTTCTAAACTTAATACATTATTTGTATCACTATATGGGAACTTAATTTCCGTTAATATTTTCACTAGTTTGATTGAATATTCCATTAACAGGGGTTGGGTATGAGAAAATATGAAAGAAATATAAAATTATTTCATATTAAAAAAACAAGATATTAATGGATAATTATAAATAATTAAGATGTTGGTCACAATCATTCTTAAAGTTAAAACTTTTCTAGAATACTAATTAAATAAAAAAAATCCTTATATTGAGTTTTAAAAATAAGAGATTATGACGTAATTAATAAAGCCAACCATGTATCTATTTTTTATATATTATTACGCTCAAATATATGTATATATATATATCAATTATAAAAATCAAATATCCATAATATTCAGGAAAATCCAATTACGAATCAAATCCAATAAAAGATAACAATGTCTATTATAAAAGATAACATAACTCACCTTTCAAAGAGAAAAAGGATTCCTAATTCCTCTGGTCTATTATATATATATATATACATATATATCGATATATACCAAGAAGCCCTTAGAGACTGTTCAAAGAGATCACTAGCTCCACGCCATGGATTTGAACACTCAAAATCTTCTGTCGGCCGTGTTCACTTTGATCGCGCTGATTCTCGTAATTGTTGCAGTCACTCGCGTGTGCAGGTATCTCGACAAAGAGAACGGCGGCTGTGTTTTGCCGATCAGCACGAATAATAAGGACGGCCGCCTGAAGATGACCGCAGAGCAGGGCAAAGAGCAGTGCTCGATCTGTCTCGACGCCTTGAATACCAAGAAGGAGGTGGCCGTGCTCCGCAACTGCAACCACAAGTTCCATTACCAGTGCATCGTCGACTGGACTTGCACCAGCGCGTCGTGTCCGCTCTGTCGCTCGGCCATATGTCAAGTCAACGTGTTTAAGATCATAAGTCAGGTCAAATAGTATAGCTTTTTCATTGAAGGAAATAAATCAATAATTGTGAATATGCAACTTTTATACAATGATTATTGACGTTTAGATTTTAGAATGTGTGACTGTCTATGTATATCTAATCTTTATTACATGTGACAAATATATATGGAAATTTTCATCCGAGTTCTCTTGCATCTTGTTTTCGATTACTTATTTAAAATAATTTCAAAGTAGGCATGATTGAGTGATGCAGACTCATAATATTATAGGGAAAACGGAAACACACTCCTGATCAAAAGATCAATTTATTTTCATTCATTCTCAAAACTGAAAAACTTACAATGTTCGAGGCGATATTATAACATCGTGTTCGACACACACAGAGAAAGAAAATAATAGAAAAGGAAAGAAAGCGCCACACTATCGGCAAGTAAATAATGCGTAAAAGGTAAGTAAATATTCAAAAATAAAGGTTGAGATAATCAAAATTAAAGGCTGGAAATAAATGAAGATTGCACAAGATCTCGGTTATTTGTTGCCTTTTCAATCCGCATCATTGAATGAGGACAAAGCACGTATGTAAAGACTCACGAGCCTCTAAAATGAGTTGTTGGTTCGAGAAAGCAGATAAGAGCGGCCCAATAATTCTAGAATCTTTGAGCTAAAAAGAATATATTGAGTTTGTTTAAATTATTAAGATACTTTTTCTTATCAAGATATAATAATGTGTTTTTTCTTGAAATAAAAAATTGCAAATAAAAATTTTATTTTTATCTTGCGGACTTTTGGCTATTGGCCAATTTTTTTGCGAACAAGGCTGGTATGATTATCAAAAATTGGAAGGAACGATGGCGATTTTGAGGGTTTGTATTAAAACAATAAGTTTAATGTAAATTTTCAATCTGTAACTTTAAATAAAGTATTCAGCTTATTAATTCTTCAATAGATAGAATTTAGTTTTACCAATCATTATTAACCCTAGTGATTTGAACTTGAAGGCCAATTAAAAAGGTGGCCCTCGGGAATCAGAATTAGAAAACGTCTTAATCAGTCTATAAGATTAGGATCGGAAATCTATTAATATCGTGTATAATTATGTTAATAATAATGAATGTAGATGATATCAAATGCAACATTCACGAGGTCGTACTCACTTGTAATTTGTAAAGAACGACATTGTTTTTCAACACATATAAACAAGTGTAGTGTAATCAGACAAACGACATTGTTCTCCAACATATATGAAAATTAGAACGAAGAAAACTTTACGAGGCTCACGTCTCACTTGGAAAGTTTATTTATTTTCTATATTTGTTTAGTAAAAGTGGAGTTTGCAATCACTTGAAGAATGTTCCTACGACTTTTAATTTACGAGCAAAACTTGTGACAGTCATCAATATTCCTTGATCTGAGAGGGCGAGAAAGAGTAAGTTGTGCAATCCTCGTTTCGGTCGCTTAAGAAAGGAGATATGTGAATGACTCCATCACGCATGTCTGAGACTACATGCATGGTTGTCTACAATCAGGCATGAATGAGATTGTACAGTCAAATAAACTTATTAAGAGAATTGGTTGGTGTTATGGGTATGTTATTGTTAACAATATGCATCGTTCCTTTCGGTAACTCCTTCAAAGGAATTTCAAAGTTAAACGTTCCAAAGTTAAGTTGGCGTGCTTGACTTGTAGCAATCCTAGATGCGTGACCTTCTGAGAAGTTTTCCGGAAAACATGCGACTGAGGACAAAGCACTCACAAAAGACTCACATTATCAAGTAGAGAGAGCTGTCAATTCGATAAAGTAGATAAAACCTTACAAATACTATTAGAGTCAAGCCTAGCCGGAAGTGTGGCCGACAAAGACGTCGGACCCCATTAGATGAGGTGATGATTACAATCATCAATCACTTGATTAGCCAAGTGGAGGAAGCTGTCAATTCGATAAAGTAGATAAAACCTTACAAATATTATTAGAGTCAAGCCTAGCCGGAAGTGTGGCCGACAAAGACGTCCGACCCCATTAGATGAGGTGATGATTACAATCATCAATCACTTGATTAGCCAAGAGGGCAAGAAATGGCAAGTTGTACAATCCTACATCGTCGGGCAAAGAAATGTGTAGATAGGACGGCCCGGAATTGTCCCAATATATTAGATGGCAGGGCTGTCTAAAATCGTATGTGTAGAACCAATCTACTATTTTTTTAGTACAATCAAGTTCTATAACCCAAGAGCAAATTAACGACACCGAATATCAGCATGCAAAACCCTCAAACCGAGAATAAAAAACCACAACCAGTGCTCTTTTAGTAAATTAAAGGATAAAATATGATAGAGAGGAGTATTATATATCACTATTTAAAAACTCAATTTTCCATAAAACAATAGTATTAAATATTGCATTAGGGGTAAGAGAAAATATAAAAGAAAAATAATATAGTTTCATGTTAAGAAAAGCAAGATAAAAATAATGGATAATAATTATATAAAAGAAAAAAGACATTAGTCGCTATCATTTTTAAAGTTATATGTTTTCTAGAATTAAAATAAAATATATCTGTAGTCCGTAGCATGGATTCGATTATCGCGATAATCGAGCGATTAATCACTGAAAACCACTTCTCGATAACTTATCTCCTCTAATCGTTATCTTTTTATACTTATCGCGATTTTTCGATTCGAAAAGCAAGTCACGTATCTCTCAAACTTATCAAGTGTATTTTCTCGAAAAGCAAGCTACTTTTCGGTCAAAAACGATAAGTCAACCCTAGGATAAATTTTTCTTTCTTTTGCGACAGAAGTTCCAACTTCTTTTAATTTCGAAATTTAAATGTATTTTTAGGGCTTTTTTAGTAGATCTTGAGTGTTTTGATGTTTAAATGTTGTATATGTATGAATCATGTCAATTTTTTACATTTTTATTCTATATTTGTAGTAGTTACTTAGAAAGCTATTAGGTTGAATGAAAGTTAAACTTTGAGTTTCACATTAGTTTGATTTTACATTTTACGTTTTGAATCAAATGTTGTTGTTGAAATTGATTTAAAAAAAAAAAAGTATATGATGGAGAATATAGATGAATCAAGATGGTTTGTGTGTTTTTTTGGAGTTTTCGCAGATTTTGCTTAAATTTATGGTTTTATGCAAATTATTTCTAGTTGCGACAATAGTACCAATTTTAATAAAAATAGTGAATTTGAGATATATTTTAAATTTTTTTCTGTAATTACATTTTGTAACATTGTATATAATTAGGAAAATGTTAGTTTGACTTAATTATTTTTGTAATTGATGTCTTTCTGACTTATGACCTTATTGCGGCAAAAGTACATATTTTTTAAAATTAGTTAAGTTAGTTAGTCTATTTTTTTTATGTAAAATCATTTTATAACATTGTATATAACTTATAAAATGTGAGGTTGACATAATTATTTTTAATTCGACGTTTTCCCGAATTGCAGCCTTATTGCGGCAAAAGTAATTTTTTTTTAATTGGTTAAATTGAGCTATTTCTTCGTTTTATTTATGTAACTTCATTTTGTAACATTGTATATAATTTTGATACTGTGATTTTGACATAGTTTGTTTTGTAATTTGACGTTTTTCAATTATTAAGGAAAATATACATTTCGTATTTCATGTTATAAAAATATTTTATATATGAAATTTTATAAGTTTTCCATCGATAAATCTATCGATAACCGATTAATCCATCGATAACTTCGATAAGTTTCGGTAACGGCAAATGATAAATGTTATAGGTTTTCCATTGATAAATCCATCGGCAAACGATTACTCCGTCGATAACGGCAAACGATTTATCGGCAAAAACGGCATTCAATTCCTTGGTCCGTAGACTTATTTAATAAAGCCACATAATTAATAATATCTAAATATACTTATTCACACTTTATAAATATATATAATATATATATAAATATATCAAATATAAAAATATCAATAATCCCAAAACAAACCCGTAAACGTCGAAATCGAATCACGAATCAAAATCCAATAATATATATATATATATATATATATATATATATATATAATATAGCTTTCCATGGGTACATCTAAACAAAAAGTCAAACCCTAGTCGATCGCTCCACGCCATGGATCCCGCGACGGTCCTCATGCTCGAATACGGAGCGATACTCGTCGTACTGATAATAGCTACAGTGCTGCGCTACTATGGCCCCGAGAATCACGAGGACGAAGAAGGCGACGACTTCGACGACATACTGCCAATTTGCAGGAGCAAGAAGCGCGTGAAGCTCACCGGAGATCAGGCCAAGGAGCAGTGCGCCATATGCTTGGACGCCTTCGGGGATCGGAAGGTCGTTCTGCTCAGTCACTGCAAACACATGTTTCACCCGCCGTGTATCGTTGAGTGGACTCGCAGGAGGCCGTCGTGTCCGCTTTGCCGGTCGGCCATCGGTAGAGTCGTGGAAACTAGGATCGTGATCGTCGTAGAATAGAATAGCTTTAAGGATTATATTTTGATTAATGAGGATAGTTTGATCGTTATTATTTAGTTTTTTCTTTTTTAATTTGTAGTTAGATTTCTTGTAAATTAATATTTTCGGGACTATGAAATCTTATTGATTTAGAGAGTTATTAATTTATGGGTAAACTTTGATAAGTACTAAAGTTTAGAAAATTTTGAATTACATAACCTAAGTTTTTTTTTTCTAATTAATGTATTCAAACTTTATTCCGTTATACAATTTTGTTCCCTCAGCCTACTAGGGCGCCACGTATTACATTAAAAATCAATTTTAATTACATGAATTTAAGAAACTATATTGAATTATTAAGCAATAATGATCATTATATACTCTACGTCTCTACTGTTTGTTAATAATAATAATATATAATTCTTAATACTTTATTGATATCGATAGCTCGTTGTTTTTATTTTAATAAATATAATTGGATTTACTTGCAATATATAAAGTAACAATTTAAACCCTAAAACATAGTATTGAATCGTAATTGTGGTCATCGCGGTGTTGGTAAGTAAGTACACACAGAGTTGACTACCAAGTACTAATCCAACATTATTAATAAATTGTAACGTCCCGGCTGCCCAATCGAATTGACGACTGTCTCCACAGGCCAACACGAGTCTTTTCAGCGTGTTTTGTAACTTGCAACCGAAAAGAAGATGCATCTTGTTGACATAGGTAGTACCAATCAATTCATTTAAGCCTCTTCGATCATACAGTCCCATACCTGTATGATCTCCGATAACCGTGCAGTCCCATACCTGCACAGTCTCGGGAACGTCCCATCAGCACATCCCCTTGCCCAAGCGATGTGGGATTGCACAGCTTACCCGATCTTGCCCTCGTGGCTCACGGGATTAGTGACTATCACATAAATACTATGTTTTAGAGTTAAATTGGAACTTTATAGTTTTCAAATGTAAATTTGATAAAAATATCTTTCCTTGGGACTCATAACACTATTATAAATATTTATTGGGTTTTTGGGTAAAATTGTCATTATCTTATTATTTAGGTTTTAAAATATTAGAATAAAATTTTAAAGGTTAAATTGATCATATATATATATGATCGGTTACCGTTGGTGATTACAATTTAGAATTTCATACCGACGGATTCAAATCATGTGCATACAACGTCATAGTTGTTCCATCAATGGTACTTCAAGTCAGACAAAGTTTGTCGAGTAAAGAGATATTATAAGAGATATGAATCGGTTACGAGTTGGAGAACAACTTGAATGATGGAGTGTGGGCGTCGATGGGTTTTTATCGTACAAAGGAAGGCTTGCGGTGCCCGATGAAGCTACAAAAAAAAAAGTGTGCCATCCTACAAGAATCTCATCGTTTCAAGTTTCTATTCACCATGAAGTATGAAAATGTACCAAAAACCTAAAGATGCAATATTATTGGTACGAAATGAAATTTGATGTGGCAATGTTCGTGAAGAGATGTCCAGTTTGCCGAATGGTCAAAGCAGAGCATCAGAAACTCGGCGGGGAGCTCAAGCCACTGGAAATACCCGAGTGGAAATGGGACTGCATCACCATGGACTTCGTTTTGGGGTTTCCCCGGACTCGAGGTGGACATGATGCAGTGTGGGTGATCGTTGATAGATTGTTAAAATCAGCCCAGTTTTTAACCATTTGGACATGTTACAAGGTTCCGAAACTCTGTAAACTATATATGGAAAAGATAGTAAAGCTTTATGGAGTCCCTGTTTTAATAGTTTCTGACCGAGATGCTCGTTTCGCCTCAAAGTTTTGGAGAAGATTACAAAAATAAATGGGAACTGATTTGAGTTTGAGCACAGCTTTTCACCCGCAGACTGACGGGAAATCAGAGCGAGTAATTCAAATCTTTGAAGACATGCTTCGAATGTACGTCTTGGAATTCATAGGAAAATGGAAAGAGCACCTTTCATTCGTAGAATTTGCATACAATAATAGTTTTCAGGCTAGTACCGGTACGGTGAGGCCTTGTATAGTCGACCTTGCCGTTCGCCTCTTCGTTGGGTCGAGTATGAAGATCGTATTACTCTCAGTCATTCCTATCTCAGAGAGACAACCCAAGCGATTAAGCCTATTTGTGAGAGACTCAAGGCTGCTCAAAGTCACCAGAAGAGATATGCGGATCGAAGACAAAGGCCACTGAAATTCATGGTTGGCGACTATGTGTTTCTGAAGGTTACACCCATGTGTGGTGTTTCTCGTTTCGGAATAAAAAGAAATTTGGCTCTGCGATACACCGGTCCATTCGAGATAGTAGAAAGAGTTGGACCACTTGCATACAAGCTTGACTTACCTCCACAATTGTCTCATGTTCACAACGTATTTAACGTGTCGATATTGAGAAGGTATGAACTCGATTCCCAGCAAATCATTCTGTAGACAGAGGTACCCGTTCAATAAAATGTGACGTATAAGGAATACCCGATTCAGATTAACGCCCGTGAAGTTAAAGTTCTTCGTCGATGAAAGATCCCTCAATACAAAGTGGTGTGGAGCAATCCCGACATAAAAAAAAGGAAACATGGGAGTTAGAGTCGGAGATGATGGAGAACTACCCCTTTCTGTTCGGGGGTAGTTTCGTTTAAATTTCGAGGACGAAATTTTTAAAGGGGTGGAGTATTGTAATACCCTCTAAATATATATATATATATATATATATATATATATATATATATATATATATATATATATTATAAAAAAAAAGATGTTGTCAGGTAAGCTTCGAGTGAACAAATGCCCCACCTTTTCCCCATCTCCTCGTCGTTTTCTTTCTCTCTCTAAAAAAAAAAAAAAATCTCTCTCATCAAAGAAACTTCAAAGCTTAATATCTCCTTCCCCGGAGCTCCGATCGGAGCGTGGTTGGTGGCGTCGGAAAGCTCTCAAGAAGGCGAGTCTACTGCTAGGCGAAAATCGACCGGAGGTGGCGGCGTTTAGCCGGAATAGTCGCCCAAAGGTTCGGTTTCTTAGCTCGAGATCTATTCCGTTTCGGTTTGAATTTGAGAAAACTAACACCGGAACCCGGTTCACGAAGGTCAGTAGAGTTTGTTGGAGTTGCCGCCTCACCGCCGCTCTCGTCGGTCGCCGCCGTCGGCCTCTGCGTCATTTTCCAAACCCGGAATTTATTGAGGGGTTTTGAAGCCCTCGCCGATGAGATCGAAAGCCCTCAATCGGAATTGTCATCGGACTCTCGGTGAGCTCGAATTTTCTTGCCCTAGTTTCTGATTTTGAGATGATAAAATTAGGTATATTCTGGGCCTTGATTGATGAAATTGACCTCGCCATTGCGTTTAGAACAGTTGAATTAAGCTAGGAGAAGTATAAATTTATCGAATTGATGCTCGTTTTGCTGCCTCGTTTTGCGTGCCCGACGGGAATTCGGCCCGGGTTAAATTTCAGTGTATCGGGTTTTCAATTGACAGTTTAAATTCCAATCTTAGTAGTATTTGACTTATGGATGGTATCGGTGTTATAGCTGGCACGGATAGTCGTCCCGTGGTCGCCTCGATAACCGTGTTGCCCGAACCACCCGTCTTGAATAGTTCAACAGATCCCGAAGTCTCTAATCATCAATCTCAAGGCCAAGACGAACCCGTATCTTCGACTAGCTAGTCAATCGATCAAGTTTCCACAAATCGAGGTAAGGGCTATTACCTTTTCTCGCAATTTAAAATGAACGTAGAAACCAACTAATTAACTAAGATTGAACCGGATAGGTTAATATTGGAATTTAATAAAATTAATGTCGTGATTGTCGTCGCTTGAGAGCGAGGCAGAGAACCAGGTATGGTTTAATATTCGTTACTATATTTTATGTTTATGATTACGTCGGGATGACGTATGTTGATACCCGCTTCGGGCGGATGATTATTATTATTATTATTATTATTATATGGTACCCGCTTCGGGCGGATGATGATTATTATGGTATGGTACCCGCTTCGGGTGGATGAGCTGCTGACGAGCAGCTGGCTACTGCGCAGTAGGCCGGATATGGATATGGATATGGATTATGGATATGATTGGTGGCCCAAAAGTCAACATCTCGGCCCATGGCGAACTGGCCGCCTTTGGGGTGATTAGGATCCCGAGTCGAGGACGAGTTACGGTTAGGGACTTCGAGTCCACCTGTTCTCGTTGCCTTGAGATTTAATGGGATATAGTGGAGTAAAGGCGCGAGCTGACTCGGCATGGATCACCGAAATGATTTGACTTTTGTGGGGTATATTTATTTATTTATATTATTATTGGAAATGATGATTAAATGGTTTTCGATGACGTTTAATTTATTTAATTGAATTTTGACTAATAATGGTTCGGTAAAGAGAATTGGTAATAGATTCCCTACTGAGCGTGTGGTGCTCACCCCTTCCATATACATTTTTTTCTTTCCAGCTTCAGGTGGTGTTCAATATCAGACTCCGGAAGAGGAGTAGTTTGATTCAGGAAGTCTATATGTTCGTCGTGGTTAATTTCGTATTTTTAGTTGATCTTTAAATTTGAAAATGTAAAGGATTAAATTAAGGATATTTGTGATGGTGGTACTTTGTAATTGTCGTTTTATGGTGTTGTATAAACTGTGGTCGTTTATGTTGTATTGTCATTTTAAGTCCCATGGGCAAAAGTTATGTTCTTGTTGACGTGGACGTTGAATATTCAACGGTATTGTTTAAATGATGATGTGTCATTGACCGGTCCAAGTTTGAAAAGTCGTTGTTTTTGACTTATTCTACTAACCCCCATCTAGGGGCGTTACATCGCTGATCATCATTCTATTCATAGCCCTCGTACTCTACTCTCTGTGTCGCACCGAGAATCCCGACGAAGACGTGTTACCGGTCAGCAAGAGCAAGAACGGCATGCAGCTTACCAAAAAACAGGCCAAAGAGGAGTGCACGATCTGCCTCCAGGCCTTTGAGGCGGAGAGCCTGAAGGTGGCGGTGCTCGGTAACTGCAAGCACATGTTTCACTATCAATGCGTCGCCGAGTGGACTCTCGAAAACAAGTCCTGTCCGCTCTGTCGTTCGGTCGTCGACAGCGCCGTCGTGTCTGAGATCAAGATCATCATAGAAAGAGAATAGTATTTACCGTTTTTTGAGAAGTCCGGGTTTTCTTATTGATTATGTTGTTTACAAGTGCAAAACTCGATACGTATAATTATTATATTATTTGTTTGTGGCAATCTTAGTTGAGTAATTTGTTGACTCGTCACACTAGTTAAAACTAGTTTGAATCTTGTTTATTGTGATCATAGTTATTATATTAATTACTACAGATTTTACATTAGTTAGAAATAAGAACTGTCGTTGTGAAAAAAAATTTAAAAAAATTGAACACCTTTAGGCTTGTTATATGAAAACTTTGTGAACTTTTTTCGAAAAAAATAAAATAAAAAATCTATTGTCGCGAAAAAATAAAACATTCAGCAATTTTTCGGCTACTAAATAAATACTTAATATCATTGCTTCAAACCTTAGAGTTATTTGATATTAATACTAGCCTCTTAGAATTAATATTCAGTAATAACCGAAAGCTTGTTTGGCTTATTAGTAACTTTAGTACATACCTCTCCAAGAGGTCCCGTGTTAGAAATCCATGAGATGAAAATACGTACATCTAAACTTGGTGCCACATGTAAGAACAATCAATATATCTAGTAATTCGAGAGTGCATTGTAACATTATTAGCCTAGTGCCACCCTATTAAAAAGATCCTCATTAAAATAATATTTTATAACGGAAGACTTTTTAGTAGGGGTGCAAGGGGGCTGGGAACCCTTTTTTTGTTGTTGCCAAAACCTAAACCTTGATCCGGAATCCAAGTTTTCCGAAATTCGAGTACCCATATATGAATTTAAATATTTTAAACATGGATTTAAAATCAAAACCCGTATTTAAAACTGAGATTCGGATTAATGAATAAGAAGTGAAAATAAACTAGGAAAATCTCATTTTTAATAGAAAAATAGTTTTTAATATTAAATTACAAAAATATAAAAAAAAATGCATTATAATATTAAATGGTATAAAGAAGAGAAGTGTTCATTAAAAAGAGAGAGAGAAAAATACTAAATCTCTAAAAATTAATTAAAAAATGGGTCTGATAAGTAACCTATAATCTGGGTTCTTATATGTTCTGATTTTTCTTTTACTTAATATTCAAAAGTGATTTTTATTTTTTGCAAAAAATTATGTGTTGTTTTTTCACACAAATAAATTGTTATCACTTTTTTCATGTTAAAAAAAAAATTCTTGCTTTTTTTTTTTCCTTCTTTTTACACGTGAATAGTCTAACTTTTTTTTTCATTAGGAAATTATTATTCCGCCACTAATATATATATATATACATATACATATAGATATTCACATGATATAATCATGTAAAAATGAAGACATCCATTTGATCTACTTTTTATAAAATATTCATGTATATATATATATACATGAATATAAGAATAGTAATCCAAAACGTAGCAGGAAAGACCATACCTGCAGATAGGAATCAAAATCCAATTAAAGATAACGTGGTTTTTTGTTATATATATATATATATATATATATATATGTATGTATGTATAACAAAAAGCCCTACGAACAAAAGAATTAAACGTATCAGTCGTCTTCAAAGAGAATCAAGACTCAAAGTGACTATACTCCACTCCACGCCATGGGTTCCTACTCCGTCGACACCGTCGGCGTGGCCATGTTCTCGCTGATCCTCCTTATACTCATAGCCCTTGTAATGTTCGCTATGTGTTGCACTGGAAATCGCGTGTCATCGGTGGAGCGCGAGAAGCTGGATGCGGCGGCGCACGTATCTGTCCTTCAGTCGGTTATAGTGTCTAGTGTATGAGATCATCGTAGAATAGTATTTACCGTTTTTTGGAAAATCTGGCTTTTCTTTTTATTTATATATATATATGTTGTTTAAAAGTTCAAGTACTCATTACTCACAAATATTGTTATATTATTATTAATTTGTGGCAATCTTAGCCGAGTTTTATTAATTCATCATATTAGTTAAGAGAGTTACGATTTCACTATATATTTATTATTCCGTCGAAAATCAATTTTATGATACAGATGCTTACGATCTAAACTATTCTAATTATATTGTTCATAAATCAAATTATTTTGTTAATTGGATTACATCTGCCTGCCTTCGGATATATATATATATATATATATATATATATATATATATATATATATATATATATATAACCAAGTTAAACATATCACTCATGTTCAAACTTCAGAGAGAATCAAGACTCGATCGAAGAGACTACTCAAGTACTCCACGCCATGGGTTTCTACTCTCTCGACGCCATTGTCGTTGACTCGCCGTCGGCATCTTCTCGCTGATCATCATTATATTCATGGTCCTCGTTACTCTACTCTCTGTGTCTCAGCGACGAAGATGTGTTACCGATAAGCACGAGCAAGAACGACGTAAAGGTTACCGAAGAGCAGGCCAAAGAGGAGTGCACGATCTGCCGCGAGGCCTTGGCGGCTGAGAGCCTGAAGATGGCGTTGCTCGGTAACTGCAAGCACACGTTTCACGATCCATGTGCCGTCGAGTGGACTCTCCCGGAGGCTGTCTTTTCCGCTCTGTCGTTCAGTTGTTGATAGCGCAGTAGTGTTTGAGATCATCGTAGAATAGATAGTATTTACCGTTTTTGTAGAAGTCGTTGTTTTCTATTTTAATTTATATGTAGTTTACAAGTTCAATACTCAATGCTTACTGTAGAGGGCGATTCGTACCGCCTTACAGTCACAAAAATACACAATGCAAACACACGAATTATACGAATGAAGGGGTATCTTTGATTGATTATGATTACAAAGGGGATCGGTTTCTTCCGTTTATAGCTTGGAACCTCGAAGGAGAATACGACTAAGATGAACAATATCTAACACGTTACAAAGAGGCTCTCTACACACTATGCGATAGCACTGTTCTCTCTCTTTTCTCTCGATCTCGACTAACCACCTCAAATGGGAGCCTCCTCTCTATTTATATTGATGCTTGGGCCTCTTCGGCTCGAATCCCTTGAATGATCATCTGGTGGTCCCCCCTTAAAATATTCTGTGGTCCTCCTCTCTGACATTCTCGACGGCTGCCAAGAGAGCTCGTTTCCACTAACGTTGTCCCCCATGCCACATCCTGAGCGCACTACCCTGCAGTGGTCCCCTCAGGCCGTACTTCCTTGTCGCATCCTGGGTAGAAACCCTAGACCTTAGTGGGCTTGAGGCCCCTCCTTGGTCATCGCTTCTCCCGATGGGCCGGGGGCCCGTTGCAATCTGACTAGCCTCGAGGAACACGGGCTCCCCTCTCGGTCACTAATCTCTATCGATGGGCCGAGGGCCCATCGCCATTTTTCCCACCCCGACCTTCGTCGTTTTATGGGAAAACGACAAGTGTAAAGTTGAGAGTGGATTTGCCCAAATCCGACCTTAACACTTACTACTATTACAATATTAGTTTGTGGCAATCTTAGTCAATACTACTAAAAAATTTATTGACTCATCAGTCATCATGTAGTTACGACGATTTTACTATATATTTCAATTTCATATTAGTTAAAATTTAAATTTTCAATGCAAAATAAAGAGAATGATTAGAAACTTTTACTGCAGTTATATGAAAACTTTGCAACTTTTGTCAAAAAATTAATGATTAGAAACTTTTACTGCAATTATATAAAAACTTTAAAGCTTTTGCCAAAAAAAATTAAAAAAAATTACTATAAAAATAAAAATATCGAGCACTTTCACTGCAATTAAAGTTAATTGTATATTTCAAATCTTATTTTATTGTGGTAAGAGTTTCAAAAATATATATACCCAAAAAGTCCGGTCGTTAGTAGCAGATAATTTGTTTTTTTGTTATTCATGTTGTTAAATTCACGAGTCATGCTATTTTTTTTAATAGAGATAATCGTGAGGAGTACTTATGTGCTAGATACGTGGATGAGCATATAAATATTTTACGTGTAATTTTTTATTTTATCACTTTGAACAAAATTTAAGTAATTTTGCCGTGATTATTCCTTTTAAAAATATCAATGTTTAAAATATATATACATATCTCGGAAATATATATATATATATATATGTATCTTTAAATATATATAGATGTTATGTGCATTTTTCGGAACATATAAAATTGACCCCCTTTGGCAAAAGTCAAAGCCCATTAGTGGAGGTCAAGGCCCATTAGTGAAAGTCAATGTGACAGTCATCAATCTCGTGAGTCGAGAGGGCAAGAACGGGTAAGTTGTGCTGTCCCACATCGTCTGGGCAAGGGGATGTGCTGATGGGACGTTCCCGAGACTGCACGGTTATCGGAGATCACACAGGTACGGGACCGTATGGTCGAAGAGGCTTAAAAGAATTGATTGGTACTACCTATGTCAATAAGACACATCTTCTTTTCGGTAGCCCTTAGGAACTTCAAAGTCAAGCGTGCTTGGATTGGAATAGTCCTGAGATGGGTGACCCCCTAGGAAGTTTCTCGGGAAACGTGATTGTGAGGACAAAGCACGTTAAAAAGACTCGTGTTGACCTGTGGGGATAGTCGTCGATTCAATTGAGCAGCCAGGGCGTTACAGTCAAAGCCCATTAGTGAAAGTCAAAACCTATTAGTGAAAGTCAAATCCCATTAGTGGAAGTCAAAGCTTATTACTGAAATTCAAAAGTACCTCGCTCTGGCGAGCCCCTGACGAAGTACCTCACCCTGGCGAGCCCCTTGCCATGGCAAGGAATCATGGCGAAGTCCCTCCAACAAGGCCAAAATTCACAGCCCCCCTATGTGCAATCCACACTCACTCATATTTGCTTCCAGAGATTCTCTCTATACTTTCTCTCTCTAAAATTCGTCTTCTCCAGCAGTAGGAAAGGTCTGAATAAGAGCTGAGATTGGTAAAGGGGTTGACTTTTGTGTGAGAGGGGTTGTTCGACGAGTCGACGAAAGGCGTCCCTCGCCAGGTCAAGGCCGTCGTCGCTGACACCTAAAAGTTTGATAAGGAGCATCCCTCGCCAGGTCAAGGCCCTCGTCGCCAACACCTACGAGGTCGACAAGGAGCATCCTCGCCATACCAAGGCCCTCCCCGCTAACACCTACAAGGTCAACAAGGAGCATCCCTCGCCAAGTCAAGGCCCTTTCCACAACGAGCTCACCAACACCTACGAGGTTGACAAAGAATATCATTCGTCGTTAATACCCTCACCATTCGGCCAAGGTTCACCCCCACGCCGCCAACATCGACATTTCCGACGAGTCAAACCACATCGTCATTCACCCGCCATTTCTCACTAACCCTGGACTACGTGGGACCTGATTCTCTTAAACTAAGATACGCATGCAGCCTCACCCAAACATAAGCGACGGGGCACGGACCCGATCTACCATTTTTTTTGCAGGTATTCCCTCCCCATAAGAGCTCGCCAAGGAAGGGAAATCACGAAGAATCATCAAGAACATCTCGGAGCTTCATGACAGGAGTTCGCCTAGACGAAGACTTCGCCAAGACAAGGACTTCGCCAAGAATCGCCAAGAACAACCTAGAGACTCATCCAAGACGAAGGATTCGCCTCCAGCTTTGACGATCACCACTCAACCCACATTGACTCGGCACCTAATTATCCACGGTGTTCAGTGGGTCCAGCTCGAGACCCAAACCTTGGATCCAACTCTAAGTTAAAGTCATTTTTACGCATTAACAATAGATATATATAATGGGTGTGTTTGACACAACTTATTTAGCCCTGTTTTTGTTTACATAAATAAACTTAACCGCTTTTCAGGTGTTTTGGCAAAATTGTTTTTCCGAAATATACAAAATCGATTTTGGATTTTTGTACATGAATCGCAAAAGCTAGAATTCGTAGCTTTTGGTTTTTCCTAAAAACAAAAATACAGTTTTAGTCTATTTTAGTCTTTTTAGCCTAAATATATTTTATTTTTGTACCAAACGCTAAATTAGTTTTTGTTACCAGCGACAACTGTTTTATTAATAATTTAAACGAAAAAAAACTACCGGTTCTTTTCAAAAACAGTTTGTTTTATAAACTAAAACTAAAAATAATTTTTGTAATTAAGATATGCCAAACTGGCCCAATATCAATAAAAAAAGGTTTCCTATATATTAATTAATATATCAATCCAAAACTTCCGAATAGGAAACAGAATCTAATTAAATATCAATACATATATATAACCAAGTTAAACATACATATCACTCGTCTTCAAACTTCAAAGAGAATGAAGAGTCGAAGAGACTACTCCACACCACGCCATGGGTTTCTACTCTCTTCGTCATCTTCTGTCTGACATTCATCATCTGCATAATCCTCGCACTCTACTATCTGTATCGCACCAAGAATCACGACGAAGACGTGTTACCGATCAGCACGAACAATATAACGGCGTACAGGTTACCGCTAGAGACTAGAGAGGAGTGCGCGATGCGCGGGAATCTGCACACGACAAGCCAACTATGGCCGGCTGTGGTAGCGGTTTGTGCAGCGTCATTGATATCTCGATGATCTCATCTTAGAATAGTATTTACCGCTTTTTACGAAGTTAAGTTTTCTTTTTTAATTTATATGTCGTTTACAAGTTCAAATTACATTATTAGTTTTCTTTTTTAATTTTGTTGACTCGTCTAATTAGTTAAAACTTTTTTGATCCATTTTATTGCGACCATAATGACAATTCTATTATATATTTCTCATATTCTGTCAAAAATTAACTTATGATCTAATCTAATTACGACCCTAGTACTGATATAATAAAAAATTAACTGCAACCACACGTTTCATTACCGGTGCATCGTCGCCTGGACTCGCGAGAGCCGGTCGTGTCCGCTCTGTCGCTCAGCCATTGCCGGACGTACGTTATGGTGTGGGGTGGTTGAAACCACCCCCAAAATTTTGAAAATTGCACTAAAAGGACCAAAATACTATAAACTTATTTACATAAACCACCCCCAAAAAAATAAATTTAATGGAAAAGAAAAATTAAACCCCCCGGTCTCTGAATCCTGGTTCCGCCACTGCTCAGCCATACGTCAAGTTGACGTGTCTAATTAGTATAACTTTTTCTTTGACAGGTTTTTTTTTTTCAATTTTTGCGCAAAATAATGTGTATTTATTGACTATGTGTACTTACGAGTAAGTTATACGATGACTATTGACTATGTTAATGTATATCTAGTCATTACTCATTATCTTAATCGAATACGGAGACTTCGATCGAGTTATACTATATCATTTTTTTCGTTATCCATTCGAAAGAAAAATAAAAATTAATTTGTTATATTGTTATCAGAAACTTCTAAACTTAATACATTATTTGTATCACTATATGGGAACTTAATTTCCGTTAATATTTTCACTAGTTTGATTGAATATTCCATTAACAGGGGTTGGGTATGAGAAAATATGAAAGAAATATAAAATTATTTCATATTAAAAAAACAAGATATTAATGGATAATTATAAATAATTAAGATGTTGGTCACAATCATTCTTAAAGTTAAAACTTTTCTAGAATACTAATTAAATAAAAAAAATCCTTATATTGAGTTTTAAAAATAAGAGATTATGACGTAATTAATAAAGCCAACCATGTATCTATTTTTTATATATTATTACGCTCAAATATATGTATATATATATATCAATTATAAAAATCAAATATCCATAATATTCAGGAAAATCCAATTACGAATCAAATCCAATAAAAGATAACAATGTCTATTATAAAAGATAACATAACTCACCTTTCAAAGAGAAAAAGGATTCCTAATTCCTCTGGTCTATTATATATATATATATACATATATATCGATATATACCAAGAAGCCCTTAGAGACTGTTCAAAGAGATCACTAGCTCCACGCCATGGATTTGAACACTCAAAATCTTCTGTCGGCCGTGTTCACTTTGATCGCGCTGATTCTCGTAATTGTTGCAGTCACTCGCGTGTGCAGGTATCTCGACAAAGAGAACGGCGGCTGTGTTTTGCCGATCAGCACGAATAATAAGGACGGCCGCCTGAAGATGACCGCAGAGCAGGGCAAAGAGCAGTGCTCGATCTGTCTCGACGCCTTGAATACCAAGAAGGAGGTGGCCGTGCTCCGCAACTGCAACCACAAGTTCCATTACCAGTGCATCGTCGACTGGACTTGCACCAGCGCGTCGTGTCCGCTCTGTCGCTCGGCCATATGTCAAGTCAACGTGTTTAAGATCATAAGTCAGGTCAAATAGTATAGCTTTTTCATTGAAGGAAATAAATCAATAATTGTGAATATGCAACTTTTATACAATGATTATTGACGTTTAGATTTTAGAATGTGTGACTGTCTATGTATATCTAATCTTTATTACATGTGACAAATATATATGGAAATTTTCATCCGAGTTCTCTTGCATCTTGTTTTCGATTACTTATTTAAAATAATTTCAAAGTAGGCATGATTGAGTGATGCAGACTCATAATATTATAGGGAAAACGGAAACACACTCCTGATCAAAAGATCAATTTATTTTCATTCATTCTCAAAACTGAAAAACTTACAATGTTCGAGGCGATATTATAACATCGTGTTCGACACACACAGAGAAAGAAAATAATAGAAAAGGAAAGAAAGCGCCACACTATCGGCAAGTAAATAATGCGTAAAAGGTAAGTAAATATTCAAAAATAAAGGTTGAGATAATCAAAATTAAAGGCTGGAAATAAATGAAGATTGCACAAGATCTCGGTTATTTGTTGCCTTTTCAATCCGCATCATTGAATGAGGACAAAGCACGTATGTAAAGACTCACGAGCCTCTAAAATGAGTTGTTGGTTCGAGAAAGCAGATAAGAGCGGCCCAATAATTCTAGAATCTTTGAGCTAAAAAGAATATATTGAGTTTGTTTAAATTATTAAGATACTTTTTCTTATCAAGATATAATAATGTGTTTTTTCTTGAAATAAAAAATTGCAAATAAAAATTTTATTTTTATCTTGCGGACTTTTGGCTATTGGCCAATTTTTTTGCGAACAAGGCTGGTATGATTATCAAAAATTGGAAGGAACGATGGCGATTTTGAGGGTTTGTATTAAAACAATAAGTTTAATGTAAATTTTCAATCTGTAACTTTAAATAAAGTATTCAGCTTATTAATTCTTCAATAGATAGAATTTAGTTTTACCAATCATTATTAACCCTAGTGATTTGAACTTGAAGGCCAATTAAAAAGGTGGCCCTCGGGAATCAGAATTAGAAAACGTCTTAATCAGTCTATAAGATTAGGATCGGAAATCTATTAATATCGTGTATAATTATGTTAATAATAATGAATGTAGATGATATCAAATGCAACATTCACGAGGTCGTACTCACTTGTAATTTGTAAAGAACGACATTGTTTTTCAACACATATAAACAAGTGTAGTGTAATCAGACAAACGACATTGTTCTCCAACATATATGAAAATTAGAACGAAGAAAACTTTACGAGGCTCACGTCTCACTTGGAAAGTTTATTTATTTTCTATATTTGTTTAGTAAAAGTGGAGTTTGCAATCACTTGAAGAATGTTCCTACGACTTTTAATTTACGAGCAAAACTTGTGACAGTCATCAATATTCCTTGATCTGAGAGGGCGAGAAAGAGTAAGTTGTGCAATCCTCGTTTCGGTCGCTTAAGAAAGGAGATATGTGAATGACTCCATCACGCATGTCTGAGACTACATGCATGGTTGTCTACAATCAGGCATGAATGAGATTGTACAGTCAAATAAACTTATTAAGAGAATTGGTTGGTGTTATGGGTATGTTATTGTTAACAATATGCATCGTTCCTTTCGGTAACTCCTTCAAAGGAATTTCAAAGTTAAACGTTCCAAAGTTAAGTTGGCGTGCTTGACTTGTAGCAATCCTAGATGCGTGACCTTCTGAGAAGTTTTCCGGAAAACATGCGACTGAGGACAAAGCACTCACAAAAGACTCACATTATCAAGTAGAGAGAGCTGTCAATTCGATAAAGTAGATAAAACCTTACAAATACTATTAGAGTCAAGCCTAGCCGGAAGTGTGGCCGACAAAGACGTCGGACCCCATTAGATGAGGTGATGATTACAATCATCAATCACTTGATTAGCCAAGTGGAGGAAGCTGTCAATTCGATAAAGTAGATAAAACCTTACAAATATTATTAGAGTCAAGCCTAGCCGGAAGTGTGGCCGACAAAGACGTCCGACCCCATTAGATGAGGTGATGATTACAATCATCAATCACTTGATTAGCCAAGAGGGCAAGAAATGGCAAGTTGTACAATCCTACATCGTCGGGCAAAGAAATGTGTAGATAGGACGGCCCGGAATTGTCCCAATATATTAGATGGCAGGGCTGTCTAAAATCGTATGTGTAGAACCAATCTACTATTTTTTTAGTACAATCAAGTTCTATAACCCAAGAGCAAATTAACGACACCGAATATCAGCATGCAAAACCCTCAAACCGAGAATAAAAAACCACAACCAGTGCTCTTTTAGTAAATTAAAGGATAAAATATGATAGAGAGGAGTATTATATATCACTATTTAAAAACTCAATTTTCCATAAAACAATAGTATTAAATATTGCATTAGGGGTAAGAGAAAATATAAAAGAAAAATAATATAGTTTCATGTTAAGAAAAGCAAGATAAAAATAATGGATAATAATTATATAAAAGAAAAAAGACATTAGTCGCTATCATTTTTAAAGTTATATGTTTTCTAGAATTAAAATAAAATATATCTGTAGTCCGTAGCATGGATTCGATTATCGCGATAATCGAGCGATTAATCACTGAAAACCACTTCTCGATAACTTATCTCCTCTAATCGTTATCTTTTTATACTTATCGCGATTTTTCGATTCGAAAAGCAAGTCACGTATCTCTCAAACTTATCAAGTGTATTTTCTCGAAAAGCAAGCTACTTTTCGGTCAAAAACGATAAGTCAACCCTAGGATAAATTTTTCTTTCTTTTGCGACAGAAGTTCCAACTTCTTTTAATTTCGAAATTTAAATGTATTTTTAGGGCTTTTTTAGTAGATCTTGAGTGTTTTGATGTTTAAATGTTGTATATGTATGAATCATGTCAATTTTTTACATTTTTATTCTATATTTGTAGTAGTTACTTAGAAAGCTATTAGGTTGAATGAAAGTTAAACTTTGAGTTTCACATTAGTTTGATTTTACATTTTACGTTTTGAATCAAATGTTGTTGTTGAAATTGATTTAAAAAAAAAAAAGTATATGATGGAGAATATAGATGAATCAAGATGGTTTGTGTGTTTTTTTGGAGTTTTCGCAGATTTTGCTTAAATTTATGGTTTTATGCAAATTATTTCTAGTTGCGACAATAGTACCAATTTTAATAAAAATAGTGAATTTGAGATATATTTTAAATTTTTTTCTGTAATTACATTTTGTAACATTGTATATAATTAGGAAAATGTTAGTTTGACTTAATTATTTTTGTAATTGATGTCTTTCTGACTTATGACCTTATTGCGGCAAAAGTACATATTTTTTAAAATTAGTTAAGTTAGTTAGTCTATTTTTTTTATGTAAAATCATTTTATAACATTGTATATAACTTATAAAATGTGAGGTTGACATAATTATTTTTAATTCGACGTTTTCCCGAATTGCAGCCTTATTGCGGCAAAAGTAATTTTTTTTTAATTGGTTAAATTGAGCTATTTCTTCGTTTTATTTATGTAACTTCATTTTGTAACATTGTATATAATTTTGATACTGTGATTTTGACATAGTTTTTTTTGTAATTTGACGTTTTTCAATTATTAAGGAAAATATACATTTCGTATTTCATGTTATAAAAATATTTTATATATGAAATTTTATAAGTTTTCCATCGATAAATCTATCGATAACCGATTAATCCATCGATAACTTCGATAAGTTTCGGTAACGGCAAATGATAAATGTTATAGGTTTTCCATTGATAAATCCATCGGCAAACGATTACTCCGTCGATAACGGCAAACGATTTATCGGCAAAAACGGCATTCAATTCCTTGGTCCGTAGACTTATTTAATAAAGCCACATAATTAATAATATCTAAATATACTTATTCACACTTTATAAATATATATAATATATATATAAATATATCAAATATAAAAATATCAATAATCCCAAAACAAACCCGTAAACGTCGAAATCGAATCACGAATCAAAATCCAATAATATATATATATATATATATAATATAGCTTTCCATGGGTACATCTAAACAAAAAGTCAAACCCTAGTCGATCGCTCCACGCCATGGATCCCGCGACGGTCCTCATGCTCGAATACGGAGCGATACTCGTCGTACTGATAATAGCTACAGTGCTGCGCTACTATGGCCCCGAGAATCACGAGGACGAAGAAGGCGACGACTTCGACGACATACTGCCAATTTGCAGGAGCAAGAAGCGCGTGAAGCTCACCGGAGATCAGGCCAAGGAGCAGTGCGCCATATGCTTGGACGCCTTCGGGGATCGGAAGGTCGTTCTGCTCAGTCACTGCAAACACATGTTTCACCCGCCGTGTATCGTTGAGTGGACTCGCAGGAGGCCGTCGTGTCCGCTTTGCCGGTCGGCCATCGGTAGAGTCGTGGAAACTAGGATCGTGATCGTCGTAGAATAGAATAGCTTTAAGGATTATATTTTGATTAATGAGGATAGTTTGATCGTTATTATTTAGTTTTTTCTTTTTTAATTTGTAGTTAGATTTCTTGTAAATTAATATTTTCGGGACTATGAAATCTTATTGATTTAGAGAGTTATTAATTTATGGGTAAACTTTGATAAGTACTAAAGTTTAGAAAATTTTGAATTACATAACCTAAGTTTTTTTTTTCTAATTAATGTATTCAAACTTTATTCCGTTATACAATTTTGTTCCCTCAGCCTACTAGGGCGCCACGTATTACATTAAAAATCAATTTTAATTACATGAATTTAAGAAACTATATTGAATTATTAAGCAATAATGATCATTATATACTCTACGTCTCTACTGTTTGTTAATAATAATAATATATAATTCTTAATACTTTATTGATATCGATAGCTCGTTGTTTTTATTTTAATAAATATAATTGGATTTACTTGCAATATATAAAGTAACAATTTAAACCCTAAAACATAGTATTGAATCGTAATTGTGGTCATCGCGGTGTTGGTAAGTAAGTACACACAGAGTTGACTACCAAGTACTAATCCAACATTATTAATAAATTGTAACGTCCCGGCTGCCCAATCGAATTGACGACTGTCTCCACAGGCCAACACGAGTCTTTTCAGCGTGTTTTGTAACTTGCAACCGAAAAGAAGATGCATCTTGTTGACATAGGTAGTACCAATCAATTCATTTAAGCCTCTTCGATCATACAGTCCCATACCTGTATGATCTCCGATAACCGTGCAGTCCCATACCTGCACAGTCTCGGGAACGTCCCATCAGCACATCCCCTTGCCCAAGCGATGTGGGATTGCACAGCTTACCCGATCTTGCCCTCGTGGCTCACGGGATTAGTGACTATCACATAAATACTATGTTTTAGAGTTAAATTGGAACTTTATAGTTTTCAAATGTAAATTTGATAAAAATATCTTTCCTTGGGACTCATAACACTATTATAAATATTTATTGGGTTTTTGGGTAAAATTGTCATTATCTTATTATTTAGGTTTTAAAATATTAGAATAAAATTTTAAAGGTTAAATTGATCATATATATATATATATATATATATATATATATATATATATATATATATATATATATATATATATATATAATGGTTTTTTGTCAAAACGAGCGTCTGACCATAAAAATTCCTATAAAAGGGGTTATTAGTGTCAAATTTATTTTTGATGGACCATTAACGCACGACACTTTTATCGGAAGGATTGTTGAAGTAAATACTCTCTCTCTCTCTCTCTCTCTCTCTCTATCTATATATATATATATATATATATATATATATATATATATATAAACTTCAGTTTTTTAACTTCCAAACACAAGTTTGAACAAAATTGTCCATCGTTTTAATAACTCTCAATAATTATTTCTCAAAATGTTTAAGTAAAAACCAAATATGTCGAAAAGTGTCTAAACAAATCAAAAGATTTATCTCAATAACTCTCAATAATTAATTCCGTTGTAGATCAATATTTTATCTTTCCAACGGTAGTTTATTTATAAATTTTGGACAAAAAATGACTGAGTTATGCCAAAAATATGAAAGAGTGCTGTGCAAAAATCTCTCGTATTTTTTGCGTAACTCACTCTTTTTTTTCCAAAATTTATAAATAAACTACTGATGAAAAGATAAAAGATTTACTTTGTAGTTTTACGTTTCATCGAGAAAAGTCATTAAGTATATTAAAATTTCCTTGAAACAAATATATTGCATTACACTAATGTCCAGTTTTACGTTGTAATTGAAATTTCATATTCTTTTAAACTTTTTTTGCAAAACTTAAAACACCAAATTTGTAGATCTGTCTCTTATCTTTCCAACCACAGGTCGTGCATAAAATTTGGACAAAAGATGAGTGAATTATGCCAAAAATACGAAAACAATACATATAGAGGAGGAACCACTCGTTGACGGTCAGGTGACGAAAAAGCAAAAAAAAAATCAAACAGAATCAAGTTTGGGTAAATTAGCCGTCGAAAATAAACATTGCGTACATAATTCACAACCGATCAAACATTAGGTACATTAGCCACAGTTTACCCTAATTATTAATGTATATATATATATCTTTAATGCTAATTGCGCCTTTTATGTTTTATATTTAAGGGTTAATTGCGGCAAAAGTACCCAATCTTTGTCAATATTCTCCGATAGGTACCCAACCTCAATAAACGTAGGCAAAAATATCCAACGTCACATTTTTGTCGCCGACCAACTAACGTCGTTAGACGATGCCTACGTGGCCGTTAGGCTGTCTCATGTGGAATGCCACGTGGCCAAAGGTTGGGTACTTTTTCCACCGCGTGGCCAAAGGTTGGGTACTTTTGTCGCCACATGGCATTAAAAAAAACAATTTTTTTATAATTTTTTCTTTCCCGTTAGCCAATACGTTTTTTTTTTAACATATATCAAACATGATCAAATAATTTTATAAAAGATGTACTTATAAAAAAATATGTTAAAGAAAAACTAAAAAATGTTATTTTTATTATTTTCACTTTAACACAAAAAATAATAAGGTTAAACATAATTTTGACCAATCACCAAACTTTCGGTTTAAATTAAACTTGAGCCAGATTTGAATTATTTGTTTTAATCATGCCTTAGTTTCATATATGTTATATGTCTTCAAAAATCATATCATGCCTTAATTTTAATATTAAAATGCCCGTGTTATTATATACAATAATGTTTTAGTTTCAAAATTTTAATATAATCTATTCAAAAATTATAAATTATTCCTGTAAGAAAAAATATTTTTTTATAAAAACATATTTTATAAAATTATTTTATTATATTAAACATATGTAAAAAAATAAAAATATGTGCCACGGGAAAGATTTTCTTTTTAAATAAATTAAAACTAATAAATTTAAGTAGTTATTTGATTATTTAAAAAAAAATAACATAATTTTTTTATAAGTACATTATTTTATGAAATTACTTGATCATGTTTGATATACGTAAAAGAATAAAAATATATTGGCTAACGATAGAAAAAAAAAAAAAAATATTTTTTTAAATGCCACGTGTCGCAAAAGTACCTAACTTTTGGTCATGTGGCGGCAAAAGTACCCAACCTTTGGCCATGTGGCGACAAAAGTACCCAACCTTTGGCCACGCGGTGGAAAAAGTACCCAACCTTTGGCCACGTGGCATTCCACATGAGACAGCCTAACGGCCACGTAGGCATCGTCTAACGACGTTAGTTGGTCGGCGACAAAAATGTGACGTTGGGTATTTTTGCCTACGTTTATTGAGGTTGGGTACCTATCGGAGAATATTGACAAAGGTTGGGTATTTTTGCCGCAATTAACCCTGTATTTAAATATAGCAAAACAATTGTGATAAAGATCATCAACATATAGTGAAAATAAAATACTCCAATTATATTTAGTTAAGAAAGTTAAACATTAATTCCTTGTATAATTCAAAGTTTAAAGGTTGACAAAATTGAGTCATTGATATTTGACAGTACTGCCAAAAAATAATTTAACTTGGTTTTATTCTATACTATTGCATACTAACCCTTTAAAGTGCATTATGTCTCTCATTGTTTAGTCACAACTAATACTTAAGTTAATATAGGATACTCTTTTATTAATCAAAATGAAAAGAAGAAGAAAAAAAAGGGTTAAATAACTTTATAAAGAAAAAAAGAATCACAATAAATTAATTAGAAGAAGAAAAAAGGACCCCAAATATGTAAACCAAAAATGACATATATTAAGACTTTAGATAAAGTATTAATAGTGCAAATGTATCCCAATTGTATTTTATCGGGCAACATAACCCAAGTCTTTTTTTTTTCTTTTTTCAGTAGCATATGTATTTAAATTCCACTTTATTGACGAGTCGATGGTTCTTTTAGACAATACATTACGTACATTCAAGCCGTACAGTAAATTTTGAGTATATTTGCCGCACCCAAAAAAAAAAACTAAGAACCATATTGCCTGTTGAGAATAATTTGAGTAAATTTACCATTATGTTTTAAGGTATATCTCTAATAAATAAAAATATTGGAAAAATCAATATTCAAAACAAACCCGGCCGGAAAAGGATACAAGCTACGAATCATTATCCAATAAAAGATAACTATAAAAATAATAGATAAAAAACCCTAATATATATTGTTGATGCCGTTTTTTGGATTAAAACATTAAAGCGGCCCAGATGCATGGATTGGGCACGGCCCAGTGTCGTATTGTTGACTTTGGCGGGCTTGGGTTGACTTTGTCGTTCGGATGACGGGTTTATGGAGATTCCGTCGTTTTGGCGAGCTTCAACTGGTGCAGCGAGGAAGCCCGTACGCTCGAGGCTCGGATCCTCATCGTGGTTTTGATGGAATCTCGTCAAGTCTGCGGGGAGCTCTCGTCGAGGAGACTTTGGGTGGATGGTCTCGGAGAACTCTCGTCCGGTGGCGAGGAGCCTTCTTGTGCGTCGAGGTTGGGAACCTCGTCGGGTGGCGAGGAGCCTTCGGGTGTGGTCTCGGTGAAATCTTGTCGGGTGGCGAGGAGCCTTCGGGTGTGGTCTCGATGAGCTCTCGGTGTGGCCTCGATGAACTCTCGTCGGTTAGCGAGAATCTCTAGTTTGGGCGTCGCCAACCCTTCGTGGTCGTAAGCCTCATCGTCGTCCGAGGGCTGGTCGAGCCGGGCCACTCGTCACTTGCTACCGCATGGCCTAAGAAAGGACTAGGCCGGGTTGATAAGTGGGTACTCACGGTGCTCGAGGGTCGCTGCGAACGACAGAATGCTCCTCGACGAGGAAGGGGACCCGAGAAGGTTGGATTCTTCGACCCGCAAAGATGGCGGTCGTGATCGCTCACCTTCTCGAGGTTTTTCCCGGACGTTCCTTACCGAGTTACCCTTCACTTCCCGAGCCTGAGAAAAGAGAAACAACCGAGGTTAAGGGAAACAGGGGGGGTACCCTCTGATTCACCTCCAACACCCAAAATTAGTGTTTTGGTCCGGAGAGGATAAATTTAAGGGAGTTTTAGGGAGAGAGAGATTTGAGAGTTTTTCTCTGTGATGGAGCTGGTGGCCCCTTTGTCGGAGATGATGAAGCTTTCTTGGAGATAGTTCAGATCCTGGAGATCGTTCCCTTGAGATGGTTCCGGTCCCCTGGTTGTGGGGTTGAGCTCCCTATTTATAGGAGGAACTAGGGGCAAAATGGGCGCGTCGATGTGGCGATGAGCACGCTCCTCGACCGTCCGATGGGAGTAGGTGGAGGGGCTCGATCGTATTTAACCACGTCAACGCGGTGCCAGACGACCTCGAAGGCAGCGTCGTCATTTCGCTCGACGAGGGAGCCTCCTGACCGTGCGATGAGCATCCTCGAGGGCACGATCGTCTTTTCCCTCGTCAACGCGGTGCCAGACGACCTCGAGGGCAGCGTCGTCATTTCGCTCGACGAGGAGGCTTCTCGACCGTGCGATGAGCATCCTTGAGGGCCCGATTGTCTTTTTGCCTCGCTGACGTGGCTTCATCTGGTGGCTGCCATGTGTGTGGGCCCCATGAAAGGTGTTCCGGGGTGTTTTTTGCCCCCGATCGCGTCCCGTATCCGATTTCCGCAAACTTTATGTCGTTTTTGGGTGTTTTCATATTTTTGGAAACACCGGGATGCTTTTTTTTGCGAAAACGGGTCTCCGGAAGACATTTTGGTATAAAAAAGGATTTAATTAATAAAGAATATAATATTTCTTTTTTGTTGCGAAAATACCCCAACATAATATATATATATATATATATATATATATACACATACATACACACGCATAGAAATATATTAGTATATAGATGCCAAGAAGCCTTCTGATTATTACTCGAAGCCTTGGGTTTGATCTATCTCACTGTTGTGATGCGCGTGTTCGTTGGCTTCTCGTTGTTCATATTTTTTATTGTCAGTGTAATGGCCGTAGTGCACAATATGTGTCGCACTCGCTCCGAGGTTGATCCCGACGAAAAAAACCGCGTCGTTTTTCCGATCAGCGTGAACAAGAAGGGCGTGAAGATTACGGAAGAGCAGGCCAACAACCAGTGCGCGATATGTCTCGAGGCCTTCGAGACCGATAATCTGAAGGCTGTTGTGCTCGACAACTGCACGCACATGTTTCATACTATCCGTGTATCACCAAGTCGACTAGCAAGAATCCGTCGTTTCTGGTTTGCCGTTTGGTCGTCGATAGAATCGTCGTGTCTGAAATAATCATAGAATAATTTTTATTTTATTTATCTAGAGATTATAATTTTTTTATACTTCAACAAATTGTATCGGAAGTATTGTCTTATTTACTCATTCATTAGACTGGTATTTGTTGTCCGGCTGCCGGTTGCAGCCGGAAAAAACGCGGGTTTCGCACTTTTGTAACCATTCGACTAAGTGGTATTACCGTCGATGTTGAAAGTTTGACAAAATTTAGTAATGAAAAAAATTAATTGTACTTGGTTTATTCTATACTATTTCTGCTAAATATTGTAGGTATTGCCGTTCGGATTAATTAAAACCCTTTAATTATGTCTCTCACTATTTAGTCATACGAGTGTGAATCTCATACTTAAGTTTATATAGAATACTCTTTAATTAAATCAAATTTGAAAGAAAAAAAGGCTTAGATATAACGTTATTAAAGAAACAAATAACTTAAGTAATTAAAAGAAGAACAAAAAAAGACTTTACATTCCTATGTATAGAAGCAGAGCCGGCCCTATAGGTGGGCGAGTTGGGCGACCGCCCAAGGCCCCCATTATTTAAAGGCCCTGTATATTATAAAACTTAACCATTAAAAAAAATGGCATTAGTAGAACGCTTATAAGATAAGATGAAATAGCCCTCCTCGTTGGTGTTGTAAGTGATGCAACTTGAAAAATAAAACAACAACGTACTTACAAGAAAAAAAATATATAACATGCTTACTAGAAAAATCAAGAAAAAATATATTTCGTAGAACAACCATAAATATTGTATTTTAAGCATGATATGTTTTATCAAATATATTATTATTTAGAAATTAAATAAGGGCCTCGTTTTAATTTTTCGCCCAAGGCCCCCAAAAATGTTGGGTCGGCTCTGTATAGAAGTAGTCCCCAAAATCCGATACAAAAATCCATCCGGGTTAAAAAAAAATTTTTTAAAACCCGGATACGGATCAGTCCGGGTCCGGGAAAAAAAAATCCGTGACTTATCCTTATCCGGGTTAGTTTTTTATTTTTATTAAATCTATTTTTTAAGTTGTTGATCTTGATGATCCAACGGCCAGATCAAAAGCTTTTTTTTTTAAATACTCGGATATTTTGATATCCGGGTTAATTAATATTCAGATCCAGATATATCCACATTCGGGCTTTAAAAAAAATTGCCATCCGGGTATTAACCCGGGTAAGGCATTTTGGGACTATATAGAAGTAACAAAAGTATACGGTATAATCTTTATGTTTGGTTTCTTTGGCAAAAACACCAAATGTTTGATTAAGTGTAAGCGGCCTATTCCTAATGTTTATTTTTATCGAAATAATGCCAAATGTTTAGCTATGTATGTGGCGTATTATTTAATGTTTATTTGTATCAACAAAAGTATCCAATGTTTGGCCCATTAAAAAAATACCTAATATTTGATACTCTAGCCTATTAAAAATATTCTGTTCACACAGTTACACTTAGCTAATTATCTGGTATATTTTTCAATAAAAATAAACATTAAAGATATGCCGCTTACACAGCCGGCCTTGACCTAAGGCGAAAAAGGCGGTCGCCTTAGGCCCAATTTTTTTTACGTTTTTTAACACTACATTAAAGGGCCCAAAATATGATTTTAAGGGCCCAAATATTAACCCAAACAAGGTTTACGGTTTACTTTTCCTCAGGCCCTTCGGTCCACAGGGCCGGCACTGGCCGCTTACATTGGCTAGACATTAAGTATTTTTGCAAAGAATAAAAAGAAAAAAAAACATAAGGCATAAATTGTTACATGCCAAACTTTTGATATTTTTGCCGTAAAAAAGGAATATATCGGCCAATAAAATTCGATGGACCAGAATATAACCGGAAAAGGATACAATCTACGAATCATATATTATCCAAATAAAAAATAACTACATAAATAATCAATTAAAACCCTAATATATAACCAAGAAATCCTTATACATGCGCATATGCCTAGAAGCTCTCTGATTACTCGACGCCATGGATTCGTATACTCTCGCTGCTCTGATATTCCTCTGCATCGTTTGCTCGTTGTTGATCTGTTTACTTATCCTCGTAATTGTAGCGTGCATAGTCTACCATATTATGAGTCTTTACCCCGAGAGTAATCCCGACGTAGAGAACGGCATCGTCTTGCCGATCATCGTGAATGAGAACAGCGTTAGGTTTACAGAAGATCGGGTCAAAGAGCCGTGCCCGATATGTCTCGACGAGATTCGAAGTTCGGAGGTCGTTGTGCTCGATAACTGCAACCACACGTTTCATTATATGTGCATCGCCGCATGGACTATCAACAACAATTCGTGTCCGGTTTGTCGTTTGGTCGTCGATAGAATTGTCGTGTCTAAGAAGATCACTATAGAGGCATAGAATAGTATTATTTTTTATTTGAAGATCAGATTTTTTTAGGGTTAATGGTAGTAAATATGTACTTAAACAAAGCGGTATATACTCAGTTTTTTTTTTTATTATGACAAATATACTCAAGTTGTATCTTATTGTAGATTTTTAAAATTCGTCTACTTTCTCTTAACAGTGTAAGTGCCTCCGAGGCACCAGCCTTGCTCGCCTAAAGCAAGAACCGGCCGTGTTCCGAAGTTTGCACTCATTAAAAGGGTATTTCGCTACAATCCTAGATCATATCAATTAGCTTAGTTTTCTTTTAATACATTACTAGTTTGAATAATGCATTATGAGGATGATAGTAAGAAAAAAATATGATATAACTATTAAATATAGAAAGAGATATTACTTAAATAAGAAAACCATGATTTTTTTCTGCTACCCGTTGTGCTTTACCAAGTGTTGTAGTGTACCGTCTGCCATAAACCGAGAATCGCGACGAAGAGAACGGCATTCCGATTAAGATTAAGAGGAACAAGAAAGGCGCGAAGATCACTGAAGAAGGGCCAAAGAGCAGTGTCCGATCTGCCTCGAGGACTTCGCGGCTCCTAAGGTGAAGGTGGCGGTGCTCGACAACTGCGAGCACATGTTTCACTCGACGTGCATTGTCCAGTGGACTCGCAAGAGGCGGTCCTGTCCGCTTTGCCGTAGAGAGACTCGTCATGTCTAAGATCATTGTAGAATAAAATATTTGAGAGGTTAAGAAAAAAAATCATTTTTTATACGGGTTCGAATGAATATGGCAAGAATATGAATACTCAAATATTAATAGAAATTATGATTATTTGTAGAAATCGAACTCAGTACTGCTTATAAAAATTGCCAAAAGTGTTTGACTCTAGAGAAAGAAAAAAAAATGTGCCTATTTTCTTGATGTTTTAGCTTTCTTTTAGCAATTTCTGTTCAACGATTTTATGTAGAACGGAGCTACATAGAGTCTGGAAATCGATAACCGCAAATCGATAACCGCCTGATGGTCTAATTTTACGTGTATATCGATAATTATCATGGGCATACATATTAATTGCATTTGTACTTTAACATAAAAAAAACTTTCTAGAATGAAAAACAAAACCCTATCCCGGATTCTGTAACTCAATTAATAAAGCCAATACTTAATTTCAATTATTATTATTTTATAAAAATGCATGCTTCACAATATATATAATTACATATACATACATTTTCACTAAGGGTGATTAACCGGGTCTTCGGTTCAGCTTTTATAACCAATAGCACCAAAACCGCATTTCAGTCTTTCATTTTTAAAACTGAAAGTCACATCATAGAGATAAAAAAAAAATTATCAACCTCAACAACAAAAATAAAATTTAATCCTTTTAATTCCTCAGAATCTCATGGTTACTAAAAAAATCAATATAATTACCAAAAGTCAAAATTACAAAATTGAAAAGTAAAAACAATATATATACACAAAAGTTAATAACCAATTGCCAAAACATATATCATTTAGGAAATAAAATATATATTTATAAAAAAAAAAAAAAAAAAAAACATTCTCTAAACGGTAGAATTACTTACAGTGACAGTATCTTAGATAAAAAAATCGCAAGCCCGTTTAGTAAAAACCCAATAACAGTTTTAACCGCGTTTATAGTTTTTTTTTATAGTAAAACCTTAAGACACGATAGTGAATACTCAATAAATATAACCTCCAAATATCGTATTACGGTATTAGATACACAATATCAAATCTACACATATATAGCTCTCGATAAATATATATACATATATATAAAAACCCTAAAAGCAAAGTATTGAAACAGATCAGTCGCGTTGAAGAAGAAGAAAAAGAATGAACCCTAATCAAGTAGTGACGTAGCTCCTCCACGCCATGGATTCCTACTTATTCGGCGTGATCAACTTGGTCAATTACCCGGAACTCTTGATTCTACTCTTGTTCATCGTAGTGTGGGCATGCCTCGACCTCTGCCACGCCCCAAAGCGCGACCAAGAGGACGACGTCGTCTTGCCCCTCAGCACGAACGAGAAGGGGGTGAAGATCACCGAGGAGCAGGCCAGAGAGAAGTGCGTGATATGCCTCGATCCCTTTCAGGAACCAAAGCAACAGGTCGTCGTGCTCGATAACTGCAAGCACATGTTTCACCACGAGTGTATCGCTGCTTGGACTGGCAAGAAACAGTCGTGTCCGGTCTGCCGTTCGGTCATCAATAGAGTCGTCGTGTCCGAGGTTGAGATTATCATAGAACAATAGTTTTTTTTTTAAGTTTTTTTTTTTTTTTTTTTTTACCATGAGACTCGATCCTTGTATAATAGAGAGTTTGAATACTCGAGAATGATTTTTAAATACTATTGCTGCTAAAGATATGGTACTTATGTCGCAAATATCCCAAACGTAATGAGTAGAATGAATTTATCTTGAATTAAAATCACGTAAGTAACCATTCTTCACACAAGATTAGGCGGTTTCCGATCAACATTTACTTGCCGGTGGTTCAAAAGAATTATATTAACTATTAATCCCGAGATGCTCTTGCGAAGAGCGAAAAATAAAAGGCAAAACACAACAAAGCTCAGTTCACCGACTGACCTACAAAAGAGTTACATTATGCCCGAACATCTACCGACCCATTCCGACAAAATTTCTTCCGAGGCTTCAAGCCGTCTTTGGCTTCGCTTTGATCCGCTTCACTCTCGAGTATAGGAAAACTCCAGCAAGAGCCACTCCCGTTCCTGTGAAGAGATTCAACTCGTAAGAACAATCACATTTTACTTTTCTTTTTGATATTTTCAAATTATTAAGCTACAGTTACCGCCAAAACGAGCAGTCGGGTGAATTCCCCACCGCTCTGTTTTTTATATTTTTATTTAAGCGAAAGGGCATGTTTCCACATGAGCGGAATACTAGTTTCCGCAAATGCCCGAAGATTGATTATGTGTTCCTAGGAAAGTAAGTAAAAAGAGAGTGGTAATTTACCGAGCGAGTTGATGAGCGAGACAGGAGATTTGAAGAAAATAACCGAGCTCACGATGACCACCACACGCTTCACGCAGTTACCAACGGAGTGGGTAACGGGAGACACCCTTGCCAATATCATGTAAGAAACCTGTACGGTACGATCGAGGGCGTTTTGGTCAGAATCATAGAAATATAATTGGGATACAGTTTTATGAAGGCTACAAAAAAAAATTAAGGGTAAAAAATTACAAATAATCGTACTTTTATGCATTTTACTATCGAGAAAGACGCAAAGAGAAATAAAGACACTACAAAAGCCTCACCTGCTGATAAGCATGGAAGCAGAGAGCAGCGATAAGCGATCTTGTGTACAATTGACTGACATTTACTCCCTGAATTCGAAAAACGATAAAAAAATATGAGAATTGAATTCGAGAAATGACGAGAAGCGAATCTACCGTTGTTATCTACTCACCGTAGTCTGCAGATATGCCGGGGTAAACTTGACACCCTCCATGAATAAAGTCACAGGGGCTAACAAGAAAAACGACATAACGGTGATTATCGAGAAAAGGGTAATGTTGTCCATCGAGTCCTGGTAATCACAGATCACTGGTTTGAGACAAAGTTCAAGAAATGGACGAGAGCAAAGAAATTTCTCATTCAATGTTTTGAAAATCAAAAAACTTACATCGCTCTTAACCATAAGTTTCTTGCTGAGGACGTTACGAGATTGGTTTGTCACGTTGGAAGCCATTGCGCTCCAAAATCCAGCCCTGTTTCCAGAAATTTGGCATAAGAAACAAAAATTCAGTTAAGTAATTCACGATTTGAAAGGTTCGTGAATCAAAGCTACATGATATAGCACGTTAACCGGTCCTGTCTCTGTAAAGTTTAGAATATAAACCTATATACGATTCCTTACCAGTTAAAAGAGGCCTCGGTAACTGATGCCAACGCCACTCCTCCAACAATCGGTACCAAGGAAGAAACCACCCAAAGAGTAGGGAACTGGTGCGAAAATGAAACAAAATCAATCATTAAAACAGTTCGATCGCCAGTATCCTTTTTAATGTCCTGATACTTAAGATTAAGTAACGCAGCTAGATTATCGAACACATATAAGTTGATAAGAACTCACCTCGCCCAGAAACATAGCTGAGAGGACAACCGAAAAGAACGGTTCCATGGCTTTGATGGTGTGAGTGAACGACACAGCCACTTTACCAAGACTCATGTTCGTGAAAAGGTTTCCCAAAGTGTGAACCGCAGCCAGCGGCAATATCGCTGCAAGCTGGTTAACAGGGTGCTCGTTTTATGTGTCACTTCAAAGAAAACAATTCTTCAAAAATGGTACATAGCCTTAGCAACAATAAGTACCTGTGCGCCAGTAACTTTCGGTTTCTTATATAGATTCAAACCCCACATGGATAGAACAAGCACCGTCCCGACAGCAAATTGAATCAAGGTGACAGTCACGGGGTAATGGAACGCCTTCAAGACCTGCAACAAGAAGTAAAATTAGTCTGTATTTGTTTTCACTTGCATAGCAAGTTCTTCACACTTATCTAAATCTCAGTAATAGCATGTCCTGATTCGGTAATAAAAGCATTAAAAAATAAATGTTTCAGTTTTTTACATTTTCTTTTTTCAACTTCACTTTTAAATTAGGAATGGCAATTTTGGGTCCGGAAACAAGACACGATTAGGTGAACACAACACGAACACGAGAGCATAATGGGACCTAATTAGACACGATTAGGGAATAAAAATACATTATTCATTTTTTTTAATTAATTTTGCGCCATTTTTTTATTATAAATTATGTTAATTAGTTTCTAATTCCTACATTAACGAAAATAAATGAGTCTAAACCGATTTAGTTGATTCTTTAATTAGACAACGATATGATTAATAGATAGGGTGGGTCTATCTAAACACGATTAATAATTGGGGCGGCTCTACGATCTATATAAATTAGTAAAAGTACGAGTTAGACACAACACGAAAAACGAACAACCATTCCTAATAAAAACTTGTGATGTCAATCACTACGGCCCATAAACCCGAACCAAGGTGTTCTCCTCTCTAATACCTCTCTGGTTAGAAACAACAACGTTTGATTGCTAAAGCTCTGTTATATATATATGTGTGTGTGTGTAATCCTATATGAAATCTATCCGATCTACCATTTCCATGACTGTTTCTCACAATTCCATTCACAAACATACCAAACTCGAAACACGAAACGAAATTACGCAACACGGACATAGAAACGGAATCCATAAACAACGAACAAGCTCACTCGAAAAGCGGCGATCACCGTACCTGTTTGTTGTATATGTTGAAGTAGATGTTGAAGAGGTACCACAGGCCGAACAGCGCCCCGAGCTCGATCGTCTTCCTCATGCCCCCGCCCTCCGCGGCCTCGCCGGCGCTCTCCGGCACGGCGCTCGCCCTGGCCTCGAACCGGCCCGCCTCGCGCTCGCGCTCGCGCTCGCCGGCGCTCACGGCAATCCACGGCCTGAGCTTAAACGACGAAGACGACAGGGACCAGGATCGCCGCGGCAGGACGACATTGGCGAGATCGCGCGGCGGCGTCGCGGCGGAGAAGCGAACGGCGGCGCGGCGGGAAGGGCGGGCGAGGGGGAGGGAGGCCGGGGAGGAGAGGGCGAAGGCGGAGCTCTGCATGGCTGAGAATGGCGGAGATCTGGGGATCGAGAGCTAGGGTTTGGGATGGGTATTTGAGGAGAGAGAAACGGCCTCGGAGAGTCCGTCGAGAGAGAAGAGCAAGGCAAGCTTCGTTGGTTGGTGAGAGAGAGTGTAACGATGGCTCCAAAATGAGAAATGCGTTATTTTCGTAATTAATTTAATAAATTAATTTTATAATAATAAATTGAAAAAGGTTAAGGAGTAAAGTGGAATCTCTAACATTCATTTATTGGGATATTCTTCGTATGTTTTTATTTAGAGTGATTGCACGAATGCCCCCTGAATTATTTTTTTTGTGCAATTTGTCCTTCCTGAATTTTTTTGTGACATAAATGCCCCCATCCATTTAACATGGAGTATTGCATGAATGTCGAGTGAACTTTTTTCTTCAGTGCAATTTTTCCTTTCCGCATCGGTTTATGACGGTAATGCCCCCCGTCCCATTAGCACATCCCCTTGCCCAGGCGATGTGGGACTGCACAGGTTACCCGGTCTTGCCCTTGTGGCTCACGGGACTAGTGACTGTCACATAATATTTGCTTAAATAAGTAATATGTTCGCAATATAACTAAAGAGGATGTATCATTGATTCAATACATTGAAATTTTAAGGGACAATTTTGAACGAACGGAAAAAGTTTAGGGAGACGGTATCAATCACTAAACAAGCACAAGAATCATGACCTTGATTGTAGAGAAATCGTATATTATTATGTTACAAAATCAGTCTAATGTCTACACTCTTAGAGTAATACTAATAAGGGTAAACTGCGGTTAATGTACCTAATGTTTGATTTTCTGCGGATTATGTACCTAATGTTTATTTTCGGCGGCTAATGTACCCGATGTTTGATTCGTTAGATATTTTTAGGTTTTCCGTCAGTTGACCGTTAGAGAGTTATCCTCCTCTATATGTACACTTTTCATATTTTTGACATAACTCACTCATTTTTTGTCCAAATTTTATGAACGGCCTATGGTTGGAAAGATAAGAGATAGATATACAACTTTAGTGTTTTAAGTTTTGTAAAATAAGTTTTTAAAAAATACGAAATTTCAAGTACAACGTAAAACTGGACATTAGTTTAATGCAAAATATTTGTTTCGAGCAAATTTTAATATACTTAATGACTTTTTATGATGAAACGTAAAAGCATAAAGTTGTAGATAAATGTTTTATCTTTCCAACAAGTGTTTATTTATAAATTTTGGATAAAAAACGAGTGAGTTATGCAAAAAATATGAAATATTATTTCACATCACATCTTTCATATTTTTGGCATAACTCACTCATTTTTTGTCAAAAATTTATAAATAAATACCTGTTGGAAAGATAAAACATTTATCTACAACTTTTTTCTTTTATGTTTAATCATAAGAAGTCATTAAGTATATTAAAATTTGCTCGAAAAAAATATTTTGCATTAAACTAATGTCTAGTTTTACGTTGTAGTTGAAATTTTGTATTTTTTTAAAACTTATTTTACAAAACTTAAAACATAAAAGTTGTATATCTATCTCTTATATTTCCAACCATAGGTTGTGCATAAAATTTGGAAAACAAATGAGTGAGTTATGTCAAAATTACGAAAATGGTACATATAGAGGAGGATAACTCTCTAACGGTCAACTGACGGAAAACCCAAAAATATATGACGGATCAAACATTGGGTACATTAGCCACCGAAAATAAACATTGGGTACATAATCCGCAGAAAATCAAACATTGGGTACATTAGCCACAGTTTACCCTACTAATAAATATAATTTATTGGAAATAAAGAATGAATAAATAACCCCACTAAGAATGAATAAATAAAAATAAAAACTCCCAGTGTCGCCGCAGCTTCTCGTATCGCTCGGGAAACCTCGTGTTACTAAGAAGGAAACGATTTTGAAGAAACGAATGTTGAATTGAATGGAGGATTATGTCGCTCTCTATAAGACATTTTGTAGATTTGTCTCGGTTGTACAATTAGTTTGAAATTGCTTCATCGTCCGATTAAAAACAAGAAGGAAAAAAAACCCATCTTTAAGTCGCTTGTGCACTCAAAGAAGACAAAAAAAAAAGTGAAAATGAACAAGACCATCCATGAAATATATTGTTCAAAACCAATAAATTAGAGAGGAAAAAAGAAGAGGCATGAGAATAGAAATAATAGTGCCGCTAAAGTAACGCGCATGAAAAATATACATATGCGAATTCAAATATTTGGGAAAACGTGTGAAAAACGCGTGCGCACATGCTCGCGACGTTTGACCGCTCGCGTGGTACTTAATTAATTTAACCTAGTCCCCCTTCTCGCAATAAATATAGAAAGAATAAAAAACGACTATGGAAACAAACAAAAAATAACAGGCATATCTTTCATATTTCCTCTTTTTCCATTACTTTGACAAATAAAATGAGATTTTTTTCCTCAAAAGTTCATGATTTTTATCAAAATCCGTAGGTTGCTCAAGATTGAAGATTAAATTGCAAAAATAAAATTTAAATGGATTGCTTTTTTTATTAAAATAATGAAAATTATGATAGGGCTATAGTATAACTTTATTGTTAAGATACTCATTTTGTAATTATTTGTTTTCTTTAAATATGTTTTTGAGGTGGGACCAATTGTAGGCAATTTGGTGGGGGGTTGGAGGGTGAAGGAGTTCAACTTGGATTTGGACTGTGAATTTGGCTTGAATTATAGACCAAATGTATCAAAGACAATGAGTAAAATGGCCTATTAGTGATCGAACCATTTGATTATTGTGACATGTACATGTTATTGAAGATTCATATAGATGAAACCAGAGTCATAAATTGGGATTTTGATCATTTTTCTTCTTTCACCTAGTTTTGAAATGAGTAACCAATACCACATACCGCAAAAATAAGGATATAATTATAAATCAATAGAAATTGGTTCTAATCAAATTTCGTTTAAAAATACTAATTTAATAAAAACAATATTTATATCTTATATATTTAACACAAAACACATGATACTGGGGATTTTTAGGTCCCTATGAATCCTTATCTTGATTTTTTTTTAAATGAGGAAGCGCTATTGGTCAAAATTATAATGCACTATCGCATTACTAAAAATGTTCAATGTAAAAAATGTGGCAACTATTAGTATTTACCAAGTTTACATTATATAAAAAAAAAGTATACATGTTTATGTCTCATGAGATTTGAACTTGTGACCACTTAAAAAGTATCTCACTTCAACCAAGCAAGCTTGACATAGTGGTAACTCCACTACACTTATATTCAAGAGGTCATTGGTTGAAACCCTGCCATGAGACTCAAATGAGTGCCCCCACTACATATTTGTAAACTTGGTCAATAGTGTCACCTGTAAGAACAAAGAATATATCTTGTAATGCAAGATGCACTGTAACATTGGCCGATAACGCTACCCCATTTATAAAAAAAAGTATCTTAGTTCTCAATGCTAAGACTCGAAGGTAATTGTGTATCTAATTAATTCACAATACATACTTTGTTTCTAATTAGTACAAAGTCAAAGCCCAAAGCAATCCTTTCAAGCCCAATATTAACCAAATCTCAAGCCCAATTTTTACACAGCCCAATTTTTAGTTCAACCACTTATGATAGTTATTTCTACTTGTTTTTTTTTTTTTTACTCAAGTAACTTATATATAATAACATCATAATTTGTTAAAAATTACATAATAACTCTTGTGGAATTATTGTGTGCAAAACTTTCGAAACTATTACCAAATAGAATAAATAGTAGCTGTTTTCTTATGAAAAAAAAAAAAAAAAACTCACTGTAAGATGTCAATCTGGTCAGTTCGTCCATAAATTGACACGTGTCATTTTATGCACCGTAATAACCCGCCAAAAGCCCAGTACCTTTATACGGATGAGATTCGGATAAAATATTAGAATATTACAATAAATAAAACATAGATACTAATCTCAAATCCCCAAAATACCCTCAAAGCGGGAATACGTTCGCCTTATCCTTGAGGGTAATTCGGTAACTTTGTCTCCCAATCAGATAAAAATATCCAAAACAATATAAATAACCATACAAATCGAATTTTTCCGAGAAAATGGAAGAATTTCTCTGAATTTACATGTCCGATTCGTCCGTACGACGATGAATTCGCTGCGAGTGGGAGCTTTCGGTGCCAATTTCAATGGCGGCTCGACGATCGCGAGGCCCTGGAGCCGAGGTTCGGCCGCGACGGTGGTGGCGTGCGCTCCGGAGAACGTCGGAAACGGCGGCGGCGGCGGAGGAGAGAGGAGACGGAGCTCGAGGTCGGGTTCGGGCTCGAGCTCGAAGCCGATTTCGGCGGCGAGTTCGTTCCTGTCGCGGAGCCAGTCCTACGCTCTGCTGAAGCAGCAGATGGAGGTCGCAGCCAAAGCCGAGGTCTGTGGTGTTTGATTTGATTTGGTTTGGTTTGGTTTGGTTTGGTTTGGTTTGGTTTGATTTGATTTTCTTGTTTGGTGTGTGAAATCGGTATTGATTTGGGTTCTGATTCGTTTGTTAGGATTACGAAGAGGCGGCGAGAATTCGGGATTCCTTGAAGGTTCTTGAGGAGGAAGAGCCGGTTTTGCGGCTGCGGAGGCTGATCAAAGAGGCGGTTGCCGAAGAGAAATTCGAGGTGATGAATCGCGTGATTCGGCTTTTCTAATGTTTATCCCATTTCAAGATTGTTCTTGAGTTCTTGGTATTAAAATAGGGGATTTTGTTGTTTAAGCTAAAATAAGACACTTTATCTCATCCGATTGTAGTATGTAAATTAGGAATTCATGTCAAAGAACATTGATCTTCATTGAATGACGAGCGAGGACTTTTTGACACCAGCTGAACACGCGTCATAGTCTTTCCCCTCCTTACTTATGCTCCGGGGAGAGAGTAATATGAATGTAGACGAAAATGGTGTTGAGTTTATGTGCATAGCTAAGCTTTTCATCTAAACTTACATATACACTGCAATCAATCTTGAGATTTCTCCATTAAAACTGCACAGCCATCTGATTTCCTGAATATCCTTACAGGACGCAGCTAAGTATCGCAATGAGTTACAGGAAATCGCGCCTCACGCTCTCTTGAAGTGTTCGAGTGACGCAACAACCTTGGTATGGCCGATTCCGAAAACTGGTTTTGTTAGATTAGGTTCTTCATTCTTGTAGGTGATCATGGTCAAATACGTGAAGGATAATTTGTGATTGAATAAAGATGGTTATTTTTTTTCCAGGGGGTTAGAGTTCAAGTGAGGAGTGTGTACATAGAAGGGCGTAGTCAGCCGTCGAAAGGGCACTATTTCTTTGCGTATAAGATCAGAATAACGAATAATTCGGATCGCACTGTTCAACTTCTTAGAAGGCATTGGATTATATCTGATTCCAATGGAAAGACTGAGAATGTCTGGTCAGTGACATCTATCCTATATTTCATTACATTATTTCAAGGAAAAGAGTAATGAATTGTGGTATTGCTTCATACAAAGTTTAGTGTTGAAATAAGTAGCTTCTACTTGTTCAATATTCTTCAAGTATCGGAGACGATGTACGTCATGCTAATTGTTTTTCTTCTTCTACCTGTATTTTAATTCGGCATTTTCGTTAAGCCGTTCTTCTACTGACAGATATCTATTGACATTGTTTCCTTTTTTATTTGTCTAAAAGTCATTATAAATTGTTTTTAATGGCAGGGGCACCGGTGTAATTGGTGAACAACCGGTGATACTTCCCGGGAATAGCTTTGAATACTCATCTGCATGCCCGATAACCACTCCCAGCGGCAGAATGGTAAGGAATCATTTACCTTTTTGTAAAAGTGGACGAAATTTTTGAGAGAAGTAAGAAATAGTCAGCATTGATGGAAGGTTGTGTGATAACGATATAATTTTGGTCGAGGCGGGTGTCTTTAGCACTTTGTCAAAACGCAAGGGGTGTAAATATAATTCTGTTAAACTTAACAGGAAGGTGATTTTGAGATGAAACACATCGATGAGGTGGACTTGCAGTCTTTCAATGTGGCTATTGCTCCGTTTTCGCTTGCTATACTCGGAGTCCAAAACGACCACTTCTGAATAAGGCCGCCACGTGGCATCAAAATGTTTGTACTGTGAAGGGTATGTGTAGGTCATTTTGTTTCATCGATCGGTAAAATTGTCGAAATTGTATAAACTCTACTTGTATAAATTGTACATACCGGTCTTTTTGCCCTTTTGATTTGAAAGAAATTGTCAAGGACCGTCCCCGGCTGAGTCCGATTCCGTAAAAAGAAATCGTAAATGCAATACGGAATGAAAGTTACATTGTAATATTTTGTGTCTTTGCGCACGTAATGCGATAAAACTTAACTGGTAAAAAGTGAGAATGATTGTTCATCTTTTTATTAACGATGACCTCTATATAAATACGGCGGTCAATTGTTAGCATAAATAAATCGTAACAACCTTATTTCAAGGTTAAGATGAAAATAAAAACGGAATATCGTTGACCTAATTGTCCTACTATACCGACGGCATTGTTTTATAGCCCGGATTTTTTATTCTTTTTTTAAAGTCTTTGCTAATGAATCCGTCGTCTTATTACGTCTTTCGGGTCATTCATGGGCTTTATATTAATATAGACATTATTTAAAAGGGCTCAAAATTAATTTGAAGATAATTAATCTTTGTGCTGATTTAGGATAATATGTTAGTGTCGGCAAAATCAAAGGAAAAAAAAAGTCTCAATTGATATCTGATTTAATACTTAATGCATCGACACTATTGTGTGAAGTAATGAAATCTATGTTCATGGCTAATTGCATAGGAGATATTCTGTAATGATACAAATAAATATCACCATTTTTGCATGATTTTGAACTTGTTTTCGTCTTAAATAATATCATCTAATAAGATTGGTTATTACTTACACTTAAAAACACTTGAAATATCCTCTTATGTTTACGTTTTGTAATAAGAGTTATCCCTTGTTATGCTCCCGTGTAAAGAATCATCATTTAAAATATATATATATATATATATATATATTTTTAGAAAGAAAAAAAATTGTACAAATATACATTCTCGTTAATATAACGAATTAATATTAATATAAAGAATTAATATAAAGAATTATCATTTTTAATCATAATATGGAATTAATATAACGAATTAATATTAATTCTTTATAACGAATTAAGATAAAGAATCATCATTTTTTTTAAATAATTCAGTTTAGAAAAAACTTTGTACAAATATACATTCTCGTTAATATAACAAATTAATAATTTTTCAAAATAAAAAATATAGCTAACAAAATTAAAGGAAATATACTTCTTATATAGTATATTTTTTTTTCTTCAAGCTTAGATTTAGTTAAAAACTAATTTCTAACTTTTTCTTTTTCTTCATTGGATCCAAATGATTGTGTATCTTCTTCATAAATAATGTTGTCAAATTCATTTAAATAAATCAAATTTGGTATGCCCCCAAAGTACACTTTAAATTATTAATAAATATTATTTACTAGTCTATTAATATGATAATATCCTTATGAACTAAATATTATATTTCTCGGCTTCAAACAATATTGAGAACAATGCAGTGACTTGTTTCGTTAAATTATTTCACATTTTGTTATGAACTTTGCACGAAATTGTCATTGCCAATACGCGTTCGCTAACTTATCATTTTTTTCTAAAAATGATACTTCTTTTTTGGGGTTGAGACTTGTTGATATATAGAATAGAATAACATATTATTATTATTAGTAGTAGTAGTATTCACATTTTGTTATGAACTTTGCACGAAATTATCCCCCATGCTCTGCGCGTTCCATTGCCTAATTCATGTAAATGTAATGCATGCCTAATTCATGTCAATCAATATATATATATATATATAGTTGTTTTATATATTAATATAACCTTCGTTCCAACTAGTTTCTCTTCTAAGTTTCGTTTTGGCTATATATCTTCAAAATCAAGCTTGGAATATAAGCTCACTGTTAACCAGATTACTTGTCATTAATTCAAGCTTCATCAACAAAGACTCATCTCTCTCTCTCTCTCTCTCTACAGCCAAATCAACATGAAATTAGGTAAACATCTCTTAATCTCTCTCTCTCTGTATATATACATATTCATAATTGATGATCATGCACATATCATAAAAGCATGATATTTGCATAGATGGCATGAATTCTTACGTCGTGGGTTCGTTGTTTTTCATGCAATGATTAATTACATGCATGTTAACGTAATTGATCACTAAATGGATGTGTTTATTATATATATATATATATATATATATATATATATATATATACACACATTCTATATATAGACTCAAGCTCATATATATTGATGTATCATGCACATGATCATTCATGCAGTACTTTAAAGCTCTATTTTGTTTTTATTTTGAAGGAAAAATTACAAGTAAATCAATTTTCAGCCCTTCTAAATTAATAAGCCCCGTTTTGAAGAACTAAGCGACGGATTTTAACGGAAAAAAAAAAAAAAAAAAAACACACGCAATGATCGGCATGTCTTGCTCATATTTTTGTTTTCACAAAAAATCCGTTCACTATTGGAATTTTTGGTTTAATTACCACCAGTATTTTATTAAAACTTGTGGAGGTTTCGTCTGTTTTTTATAAGATTTGTCATAGTTTATCGTGGATTACCCTGATTTATTGTCGATATATATCCAGCTAAAACCCGTGAAATATCCACGGTTATTCACGGTATTCCGAAAAACTGCTTCTAAAAAAGTGTGATATATTTCCCAAGAATTAGTTAGGAGATTCTATGAGGTATCCATATATAATTTGCTAGTTAGTTAGCTCATGCTTTTCTTGCTCTCCAACTACTCTCAAGCAGACAAATATTGCTTTTATCATCTCTAATTTAATTCTAATCATGATTTCTCCTTTTTTCCTCTATAATTCAAAAGCTGTGATCCTTCCATTAATTATTATTTATTATATCTGATCATTGTTGTTATGATTTTTTTTTCATATTTTAAATTAATAATGAAAATGAGTCATGAGGACTTGACACGTCCTTGTAGATATTTCAATAATTAGTTTGATTGTAACTTTCTGAATCTAGAGTTTTTAAATAATCAATTAGGCTAAAATTCAATAGCTAGGTTCGGTCAATAGTATAGGTTATATAAGTGTACAGATATTCTAGCTAAATTTATAAAAAATACTAGGAGATTATTTTAAACAAAAATAGCATATAATAATATAAAGGATAAAATTGGCGTTAATGTCTTCAAACTTTAAGTACATTAACATATTTTTTTAGTTATTAAAATGTTAGATTTTAGTTATTAACATATTTTTTTAAAAAAAATATTACAATTTAATTTTAAGTTTCATTAATAACTACAACAACCGCAATTTAACCAACTCGCAACGCCGATAAAGACCACACTTTAATCTATATAGCAACAATAATTAGCGTCTCAAAGAACATATTATCTTATAGTAGTGCTTTCAAATTTATAACCGATTAATAAATATTGACCGTCAACTCCGTCCGACACGAGAACTCCGATCCTACACTTACATAATCGGAAATTCGGTATTCGAGATTGACATGAGTCCTATATTTAGTTACATATTTATAGGAGTACTAGGTCTAGTTTTTTCTTGGTCATTCATCTTAGCAAAGCACCTAGTACTAGTAGATTATGAGCTTTAGTCTTTTAGCGTAGTTAAAAAGCTTGTGAGATAGCTTGGTCCTCAAGTTTCTATATTAAATGTGACACCCAATAATTGTTACATATTATGACTTAAGATGATATTATTATTATTATTATTATTATTATTTTTTCTTTAGTTGATGACTCTACATTAAATCTTGGTCGACACGGCCAAATTACTCGTTGAAAACACTTTGCTTCACACTGAATCTGAAATCATATAAAGAAAGATTGTGTATTTATCTTTCTAATCTTATTAGGAAATATGGATAATTAATTATTTAATTAACTATAACACAAAAGCAGTCGGTGATCACCTCTAAAATCTAATGTCGAGCTTTCTTGGCACAAAGTATTTCCAAATATAATTATTTTAATTAAATTAAGACAAAAGTGACCTCTTGTTGTTCTAATAATATATATTCTTAAACTTTATCAAACCTTCTTGTGTTTTATAGATATTTATAGATACTTAATTGTTAATCCATAGAGTTCGGTTTAATAATAAAAGCTATTCTTATTATCTGCCTTTATTTTAAATACCGGTTGTCGATAATACCTTAAAACAAACCGGTATTTTACAAGTGGTTTCAACAAATCGAAAACCGATAATATGGTTTGAAATTAATGAAAAAAAGATTTTTATTAGAAAAAAAATATATGTTTCAAAATTAGTTAATATCGATATTTTTTTTTCACCACACGGATTATCAATTCAATATTGAAAAATACCAATTATTTAACCGATAACAACACCGACTACAGCTTACCGAAATATAAAACATGTCGACCGGACCTAAAATTACTATAAAAAAATGGACTTATAAAAAAATGTTCAATTTAGAGTTAGACAAAACACATTGCTTAATCAGTAATCACCCTTAAGGAATATAGCATAATTAAGACTTAAAGAGCGCTTTTGTATTGTATCGTGTACGGGAGCGCGTAGGTGAAGCCAGCTGTGACACAGAGCCGCGGGTCGCCAGCTCAGCAAAGCTGCGGTGATCGCGTGTGGGTCCCACCTCATCATGCTTTTAAGTGAAAGCTGAGTAAACGTGATTGCTTTTTACGTATAATGAAGAAGAACTGGACAGTAGTTGACCATGCAGAAGAATAAGCACCATTTTTCATGGGTCCCACATAATTTCACATAATAATAATAATTATTATTTTTATTTAAAACAGTGTTGTGTTTTGGGTGTACCAGCCTTTTTTATAATCGATTACGAAATAATTGCATGCTTTTTTAGGGTTTATCCTAAAGATAGTTGAGCAACTTCACTAGTTAGTTATATATATAAATAAGAAGTTTCTAATTATAAGGATATATACAATAAAGTGACAAATTGAAATGTTTTGTGTAATGGGTAGTTTTCACTGTCGTTATCTGGATCTCAGAAAAATTCAATGGCGGATTTAGTATATAATTTTTTGGATAATTAAATTAAAAATTAATCGCCACTCAATATAATAGTGGGATTCTTTTTATCTTTTGATTAAACATGGCCCGAAAATCGTAAAATTTTGATTCCGAACAAATTCGATTACAGCATAAGATTTTGAATCCGTAAAAATTAAGAGCTAGAGTATTTAAGTTTTGATTTTTTTATTCACTTTTACGTATCTAACTTATCTGACTTCTAAATCTAAATTTTTATTGTGAAAATACGAGGGTTTAGTATACAGATTCTCGTATCTACAACATTATTCCAGTTCGTTTTGATTTTGTTTTGAAATATGCGAATACTATTATTAATCCCGATTGCATGAAAGTTTGTTTTTGATGGATGTCTAATATTACTCGTTAATTTAAAAGACGTAAATTAAATATAGAGTCAAGTTGAGTAAGGATGTCGGAAAGAGACGTTCGACACCAACTAATAACTAACTTTAGAATTTAATTTCCATTTATAGCAAATAAAGGCCATACATGCATTGTCATGTTTTTGGGAGTCATTTTTAGAGAAAAATATTGTATGATAGCTTTTCATAGGTAGACTATTTATTTACAGACTTTGCTTATATAACACTGTCTAAAAACAGCTCATTGTCCCTCAAATTTAGTCAATGAAAATTGACTATATACACACCCTACTCATAATAGCATTTATATATAACGAATGAATAGTGATGTGCACTAAACTGAACATGAGGAAAAAAAAACACACACACATTAAGAGCAAATAGTGGGACCGGCAGCCCGTCCGGTAGCCTCTGCCCGGGTCGCTCAACCCGTAACGATTTCTGGTCTAGTGGAACCTACTTGCCTAATTCGAGACAGGCAAACCATCTTAATATACATCTTTATATAGAAAATATTAAAGGTATGGGCAAAACCCGCCTATCTTTAGATGCGGGTGCAGCCAGCCCAACCCGTAGAAGCAATGTCCAAACGGGTTATGGGCACGGGCGACCCGTGCACACCCGACTCGACATCTATGAGTGGGACTAATGTGCCACTTATAATTTATTTATTTTCCTAAATGTTTTAAAAAGATTTAACCTTGATTGGTGAATCATTAAGGGTGAGAGACAGTGATTAATGGGTTCGTGAGATTTGATAAAATAGAATTAGTGAAAAGTGGTGGGTCCCACCATTAAGGTAATGAAGCAGAGATTTTGATTACTTTTGTGGCTTGGCAGTTGCTTTATTCCCTTTCAATTTTAATTTCAATGGCATGAGATTTGAAGCACTTCACGCCACCCCAAAACTATTCTTGCACTCTTATAGAATCTTTCTTCTAAATTCACATTTACCAAAATATTAACTTAAATTGAGTAATTGGCTATATTGATCCCTCAACTTTCAATGCTTGTCTAGTTTGCCCTGTGGATTATAGCTTTTTTTGCAGCAATACCCTCATTTTTTTTCTCTCTCTAAAAACTCAAAATGAGATTTTCATTTTAATTATTTTAATTGTATTGATTTTGCATGGTAATTTATTTTTAAAAATATGTTTGAATTAATCATTGCACATTAAAAAAAAAGTTATTTGCTACTCGGGGCATAAAAAAGATTGTCAAAAACTAAAGTTCAGTGGCCGAGTAACACAAACATGCAAAGTTCGAGGGTATTAATTATAAATACTAAATTATTTTTAATAGAAAACAAACCAAGACATTTGTTCTTGTTCTTCTTCTCAAATATCCATGAAAAAATATGGTCCCACTAATCTCTCAAGTCTCAATGTATCTCTTCTCTTCGTTAAGTGTGTGCGTGACCGTGTGTCGTGTTTCTTTCAGTTTTGGAATACCCAAAAAGCAAGGACAAGCTAAGCACCAAAAACCTTATAATAAAATAAAATTGAAAATAAAAAAAAATTGAAAAAAATAATAATAATAAGCTTGTTTGCCAAGAAAAAGGTGACAAAGTTGTGACCTTTAATATTATTCACATGGCAATGTGGAGAGACTGTGACTGTGCTCACCCATGAATGAAACTTGAAAGCTTCAACATATAAGCTTATAGTCTCTCTCTCTCTCTCTCCAAAGAAAGAGAAAGAAGCAAAGCATAACCAACCCATTCAAACTCCTTTGGTTTACCTTGTAAGATTCATCAACCTCTCTCATTTCCTTAGATTTAGCTTCTTCTTCTTCTTCTTCTTCCAAAACATAAATATTTGTCAATGCTTTTCATTTATTATTGTGTGAACAAAAAAGTCCACCAAAGTTAGGAATCATTTCCCTCTTCTTAGTCTCTTAACCCATTAAATGGAATGAAGCAAGACATCCCATTTTCCCACATGACCCAAAAAATCCCTTAATTTCGAAAAATAAAAAATATCTATACAAACATACATATATATATATATTACAACTCATGCCTCTTAAATGGCATTTTATTTTTTCATTAATTTTTGAATTAATGTCATTGAGCCAAGTTTGGTCATTGCTTTAAACTCCTTAGCTAATTCCATATATAAATATATATATAAAAAAATTGTTCATACATTCAATTCATTAGAGTTTTTGAATTCTTTTCATTCTTTTAGGCCACCAAATTCATTTCTTAGCGTAAAGATCTCATCTTTTTGGCTCTCAAGCGAGCCCCATTCGAAAATTTTCTCGGGAAAAAACCGGAGTTTTGACGGGACATCAATGAGCTTTCTCACAGGATCGTCGTCCGGGGCTTCGTGGCGGCCGATCATGACCGGCGACACGACGCTGCCGAGCTACTGGCTGAACTGGCGCGTCTCGATATGCGCCGTTTGGGTGGTGTTCTCCACCGCCCTCGCGCTGCTGCTGATCCTCAAGTTCGAAGGCTCGAAGACGCGTCGAAGGAGCGCCAATGGCGTCGACGAGCCGTCGTCGGGGTCGGAACCGGGGGCTCTGTACGACGACGAGACGTGGAAGCCGTGCTTGAAGCACGTTCACCCGGCTTGGCTCTTGGCGTTCAGATTGACAGCTTTCGTTGTGCTCTTGGTCTTGCTGATCATCACTGCCTCGGTCGATGGTGGAGCCATATTTTACTACTATACTCAGTGAGTTTGTCTGAGAAATACCCTTTTTCCAAATTCTCTTTAACTTATAATTTTAAGTATAAATAGCGGTCAAAGTTTTAATTTTTTGTTTTCCCGTAGCAAAAGTTTCAAATAGCAGTGGAAGTTTTAAAAAAACTTCCCGAAGAAAATTTGAATACTTTCACCGCTAATATATGATGATATTGAGAACTTTCGTCGTTATTATATGATGTCATTATGAGTTTTGCTGTGATAAAAAAAGATTAGGAATATTTGCCGCTATAATGGAATATATTTGGTATTTAACAATAAAGACCACAACATTACATATTACGTAAGTAGAAGAAAATCCGTTTTTAAGAAAAATAAAATAAAATTCGAGTTATAATGTTAATTAATCTAGGATTATTGTGCGGGTTAAAATTATCAAGAACACAACTAGTTCAAAATTTTGTTTAAGTTATTTACTCCAATTAATTTAGGATTCTCATGCATGTTTAAATTATTTAAACCATTTTTCAAAATTTGTTTAAGGTAGTCTAAATTAATTTATAATTTTTTTTTTGGCATTTGTGAATTAATAAGAATTTTCAATAAATTTTCTTAATGCGATCTTCTTGATTTTGTTCTTGATCAGGTGGACTTTTACATTGGTCACAATTTATTTTGGGGTAAATTATTAAACCTCTCTGCTTACTCATATTCATATACAATTTCTTTGCTTATTAAGTTATTTTTTTTAAATATAATTATTTATAATATATCTCCTTGATTAGCTCGGATCGCTTCTTTCGATCCGCGGATGCTACAAACACCATAAGAAAGCGAGCGGCGAGAAGGTTGATAGCGTGGAAGTAGACACTGAGCAAGGCCTCTACAAAAGCCCCAGCCCCGTGTCGTTGAATCCGCTCGGTGGCGCTAAAATCAAAGGCCCGTCAAGCGGAGAAAATCCCCCTCGCCAACGTGCTGGATTGTTCAGTTATGCCTTCCAAATAATTTTCCAAGTAAGTTTAATGTTTTGGATGTCAATAAAAATAAGAACCTTTTTGTGACGCCGTTTCAAATTTATTGATATATAATTTTCGCTTACATACATAGGAGTCAGGACCATTGAGATTTATTATGTATATAGTACTAAATAAATAAATTATTTTACATAAGCAGTACTTAATTTATTAGATCTATTTTTTTGTTACATAAACGAGATATTTTACACGGAAATAACGTCAGTTGATGAATTTTACTCACTTTCATTGCTTGAACAGATGAATGCAGGCGCGGTTGTACTAACGGATTGCGTCTTTTGGTTCATCATCGTCCCGTTTCTTACGATCAAAGATTACAATTTAAACTTCGTAAGCACATGATCTGATCACAATATTTGAAGAAAAAAAACATGGAATTAGAATTCCTCATGACATGATCAAGCCTTTGTAAATTTTTGCAGCTGATTATAAATATGCACACAATCAATGCCGTTTTTCTTCTCGGCGAAACCGCTTTGAACAGCTTGGTGAGTTGTGAAAAATATTTTGACCAACTCAAGTTTTACCGGTTGCGATATTTTTTTTTTCTTTCTCTTGCAAACAAAATTTGAACTTATTTCGTTTTGTTTTGGCTGTTTCAGCGATTCCCGTGGTTCCGAATCGGATATTTCTTCCTATGGACGGTCGTTTACGTCGTCTTCCAATGGATTGTACATGCTTGTGTGAAATTATGGTAAAATACATATAACAATTGGTAATTTATTGATGAAATTAGGCATTTTGGTTCATAGAACTGAATTTCTTTGTTTTTTTGTTGTTGAAAAATCAGGTGGCCATATCCGTTTCTTGACTTGGCATCTTCTTATTGTCCACTCTGGTAAGTGCTAATTACTAGCGGTGTAATTATATAATCAGATTCCGTTTTATAAATCGGTTTTTGAAGCACCTCGGAAACCGGTTTTTGGAGGAAAAATCGTCAAAATCCGGTTACTGGTCCCGATTTCAGCCCTACTAATTACTGATTAATCTTCACTGAAAAAAAAAAAACATTTTCAATCTTTTTCTTTCAAAGCAATTTACAGATTTGATATGACCTGAAACATTGCAGGTACTTATCAGTGGCCCTTATGCACATCCCTTGCTATGGAATTTTTGCCCTTGTAGTGAAGCTTAAACACCATATCTACTCAACAAGGTATTCAGATTCTTTCCAATGTGAAAAATAAATTCAAGCCACAAGATGAACTCATCAAGAAAGCATCAAGACAACGACTTTTTCGCGGGGAATTTTTCGGAAATATTCTTTGTGAGAAAAAAAAACAAAAAAAAAAACCTATTAGAGACCTTAGTTGGAGAATTATAGATTAATCCATGGCTTAAACAAGTCTATTATAGATACACATTTTTAGAGTTTAAGTTTTGGATGACACACAATATATATGTACAAGGAAAAAGCATAGAAGATAATGCTTCTTTTTAGTGTAGTTTGTAAGTACACAAAAAATTGGAAGCATACTTAATATTGTCCTCTTCTTCTTTTTCATGTTTATATTTCATTATACAACACAAAAGATGTATTTTTTCATTATTTAATTATTTATACAAAATACCTCATAAACTTTCGTTTTTTGTTTTGTTAATTTCTGTTTCTTTCTGTTATTTATTCTTTGTGAATTATTTAATTATTCATAAGAATATCTATTGAAAATTTTGTAATTTTATTTTGGTGAGTAAAAAAGTTGGAAAAAGCCAAAGGTTCCAACCCTTGCCATCCATAGATATAGAATCCCAATTCAAAGGAATATAACTAATTTGTACCTTAACATAATGTACTTAATTTATGGGATCTATAAAGAAGCAAATAACTATAATATAATAACATTATGCCAAAATTTAAAGCTTATAAATAGGGATGGGTATTTTATTTTATTATATTTTTATAATTAAATGTTTTGCTATGTCAAACTTTATTTTCCATCTTTGATGTGCCATGTGATTTAATAAAAGCCAAAGAGCTTTATCTTATTGGCATATCAACGTTACTAAGCTAAGTTGTGACTTGTGACAACAATTTGTTACCATTCAATGTTCTCAAAAAATAAAAAAAAATAAAAAAGAGAAAAAGAAAAAGCAAAGAATGTCTGCATGGTGGGAAATTGATTTACATTAACAAGATATGTTCTTTACAGATTTATCAAATTAAAGCATTAAAAAAAGAAAGGAATATAAAAAGTTCACTGAATAGATAGGAAAAAGAGGTCATGTCCAAATCATAAAGAAGTAATCTTGAAAAAGTTACAATATTATCCATTAATTAATAAATATATAAATTCCAATCATATTAAAGGGGACAGGTCAAACATGGCGTGATATGTGGAATAAGACAATTTTTTTTTTAACTTTAAAAATAATAGTTGTAAGAAAAATTAACAGCTTATGAAAAAATTATGTTAACTTTGCATGTTGGTGCACTTTGTATTAGGAGTGTGCCCTACACGTTAAAATGACGTAATATGTTAATTTTTCTACTATACCTTATCGACGAGTTACCAAATAAACACACACAGAACTATGTGTTCGGCTATGTTTGTTTGCACTTATTGAGGCTCTTAATCTTGATCATTCAGATTTAGTACAGTGTGGTTAGAACCCCTTTTTTAAATTATTTATTTTTGCATTTTTTAGTGTTAATTTTAAAAAATTAACAAATTAATCCTCTTTGTTTACACTAAGATATCAAACGAGCCCCCCTAAAGATTAAATTCCCGTTCTGCCTATGCAAATAAAATTAATATACTCGACTAGGAGAATATTGTAGAGCAATCAAGTGATTGAATTCTCATTGTAAATTCTTAAAAATAAAAAAGCTCAATTCAAATAAATTTACAAAGAAAATAGCGCAAAAGGACCATGTCTTACCTTTCAAAAAAATAATTGGAGACATTTCGATGGGCAAAGTGCACTAAACAACAAAATTAAGCTATATTATTATGTCGTTTATTCAGCTGCCTTGCTTTGCCAACTATATAATTAATAAAAATTAATCCAATATTCAGCTTTAATGTCGTTTTATCTTTTCCCCATACAACTTTATTTTGTTTGTCGTTTCCCCTATTTTTTATTTATTTTTGTTTTGTATTGTTTACTGTCGTTTCTCTGTGATTGTCAATCTCAATGCCATAATTCACAAAAATGACCAAATCATAAAAAACTTGACCCGGTTTTTCTTTTTCTTTTTTTCAGCAAGATCATTCCGATTTTTCTTTTTCTTTTCAAACGGACCGTTCTCACACATTACCGTTCCATATGCAAAAGTTAGATGTAAAGGGCTTGCCTTGCCCCGGCGCCTAATTATTTGGCTAATAATATCCCGAATCGGACAACACAATATTCATTTATTCTCACAGATTAAGCCATTAAAATCACAAAGAATTGCTTGGCAAAGAACCCATCAATATCACATTCTCATCGTCTCTACTATGGTCACTCTCTGGCTTTACCTTTGTGGTGAACAGTCCCGAGAGAAACCCGGTCGAAGTCAAACCCTTCCCGAGAAAGTCAAAAGGTCCGCTACTTATCCTGCGGACCAACCCCGCCGCCTCGCCGGCCCTAAGACGGGTCCCACAATGGCAGTCCGTGAGCTTTCCGAAGCAAGCTTTGTGGAAAACGGATTTGCAAGAGGGACATTCTTCGCCAACGTCTTCCTAATAAACCTTTTCCCGTCAGATAATCAATGCAATACTCCATCTATTAAACTCTAAATCCTAAACCTTAATGACAGAGAATGACATTTTGATCTTCTATACCCACTTCGGAACGGAGAATTAGAGATCATCGATCAAATTGACTAACCTATGTAAAAATTATCATAAAATAAACAGATATACCTAGGTTAAGCCATACAAATACCTAGACCCTAAATCCGGACCCAAAATCAGAATGACGGTTTGATCTTATATACCTATCGGTGACGGGTAAAACCCCTTTGATATACCTAATCCTTAAACCCTAAATCAGAATTGACATTTCGATATTCTACATTTACCTGGAAAGGGAAAATAAGAGATGATGGATCGTTGCAAGCTTGCCGGGCACTGCAGGGAATTCCCACGTCACAACACACCAGACATTGCTCGGTTATGTGCTCCACCATCTTCTTCAAGACGGTTTCCACCATCGTGGGTAGAACTGGAAAAAAAAAGTATCAAGTTATGGATTTTTTTCTTTCTTTCAAGTCTGCCGATAAAAAGGTACAATATAGGTTAAAAAGGTTGCTCGGAATACGAACACATTTAGATCCGCGAAATCTCAATAATGGCTGATAAAAAGCTATCTAAGGAGCGGTAAAGGTGAAATCCAACCTGCAAAAGCCCCCTTAGAAAGATCAATGAGGTCTCTAAGGGCGAAAAAGTCATTGCTCTCGAGAAGATATCTGCGAGACCCGAGTCCTCTGTTGATAGATCCACGGAATGGGCACCTAATGTATGAAAGAATGCTTCCGATTTTTCTTCGGACACCCATAACATGAAGCAAAGTTGGCACTTTTGAGAAGAGAAATGGATTAACCGCACTAACACAAAGCATGGGCTGCAAGAAAAATATCACGAGTAAAAAACAAGAAATTTCATTGGCTTTACCGAAATGACGTTATTTAAAAATTTCAAGTAGCTTCACCTGGTCATGTATAGAATCCAAATACGATTTAGCCATCTGAGAAACAGGATACTGATTAAAATCCCAATTCTGCAATACTCTTGCGGGTAAAACCGAGGTTTCATTTGTATGGCAAGAAGAGCAGAATAATTGACTCGTGTATTCACAAAGTCGAGGTTTTCCCCAACCAAATGTCTGTGCAAAGTCTCGTATCAGCGTTTTCCCATCATCGAAATGTTTGTAACAACCGGCGCAAGAATAGTGTTGTGCCTCTAGCATCTGCTTCACTGATTTGTTAGGTTGGATTTCAACGATAAGCGATATTGTCTTACCTAATGTGGATAAACTCTCTCTATTTCCGAAAGACATAGACCGAGGAACGGAAGAGCTTGAAGGAGGTGAATTGGGCAACGATTCTTGTGGGGACAAAAACCACGTCAATGCACTAGGTGGAGTGGTGAAGTACCTTAATTCCAGAATGGAACGCAATGATTCTTGAATGAGGGCACTTCTCTTAGAAACGACATCCGGAGATGCGCTTCCGAAAATCTTTCTCGATTCCTTTTCTACCGTGATCCATGGAGCAGGCAAAACCCAATTCTGTGCAGCAAATAAAGTTTTCAGGCGGCGGAAGAGGGTGGAGAAATCCCGATACCTGCGTTCGATTTCCCATTGATCATTGCCACTATATACTCTTATTTTGTATACTGTGTATTCCTTTACTCCGACCAGTCTTTCACTAAACGAGGCGTCTCCTTTAATTTGCCTTGCACCGATTACTTCGACCCCGTCGATTCTCAGCGGTTGATGAGCAAATGGGTAAGCGACATCTGTACCCGAAGTAGAAGCAGATGGTCCACCATCTCTCAAGGGTATGGATTGCTGCGACTGCAAATGCAATACCCTGTTTTTCTGGGGAAACCTAGCTCCCGGGGATTCGTTCGAGGTCAATAAAATTTCCTCCATGTCAAGGACGACTTCGTTGTAGAATTCGTTAAGCTCATGAACCTCTGTCTGCATTGATTCAATGTAACATAAAATAATCGAAAATTTAAATCACCATGGAATATGTAAAACCCCTATAGTTCTTACATTCTCAGATTTAAAAAACATTACAAATTTGTGAAGTGATACCTTAAGACGGGTAGTGTGGTCGGCGTCGCTTCTGTCACGTCCGGAAACAGGCGGGTTCCTCGTTGCACCATTGTTAAGAGTAACCGCCGGCTCCGTCAGCTTAGATTCTTCAAGCAAATTCAACTTCCTATTTGATGACGAAGCAGTCGAACGAGAGCTTAGTTGGTCAATTGATGAGTTGTAAGTACTTTCTGGTTTCATTTTGGAGTCCCTCAAGGCTAGACCAGGATATTCAGAAACTGCAAAATCAGTACCATTATCGAATTCCTTAGAGTTTGGATTTTGGTTCGGCCGGGGCAAGTCTTCATTACCATCGTCGTAACCACATTTGTCCGCAAATTCTTCGTCTAGGGGTTCCAACCCGACATCGCATTCATTGTCCGAACAGAAATTCTTAGAATAGTCTATCAATTCGTCATCACCTCGAACTCGAACCCGAAAACTCTCCACTGGAATGTCCTTCACATCATCTTGGCCCTCCGGTTCATCTACATCGGAAAAACCCGGTTTGGCCACCGAGCTTTGGACAAAACTGTCAAACTCGTCATCACCTTCAACTAGATTGAAATCTACAGGCTTATCGGCTGCAACTTTAGCTTCCTCCGTCTGAGAAGTACTAGGATGCTCGAGTGAAATTCTCAAAGGAGCGGAATCCGGAACAATTTGAACTTCGACGCCTTTCTCTTCGCGATTCTTTGAATCATGCAGCGGGAAGAGTAGCGATGGTTGTCCGACTCCTCCGCTTTCTTGAACAAAATCATCCCAATCATCCAAACCAAATGCGTCTGAAGAATTCATGAGCAAAGGATTCTCATCCCTGGGTTTGGCTTCCATTTGAAAAACTACCCTCTTGTAGTAATTAAACTCAGAATTTCGATCCTCACCGTATATCGAATCCTCGCCCTCCGAGTGATCGCCTCTAGATGACGCCCCGTCCCCAAGCTCCTCCGTCTTCTCTGAGCTCCCATCCAAACCACATTCTTCAACCTCTTCTGCAACTCGAGAACCATTAGCAAAACCTCGATCCAACTCCGGGACTTCCTCATTTCCGCTCTCTCCATCTTTATCCGACTCGCCATCTTCGACTTCCGACATATCACGCGAACGCAAAGACTCACTCCTAGCCTTCCAATGCATCACTCCGTCGTCGACACCCTCGCTCGGAAACCCCGCAGCTTCATCACCGCCGTACAATTCGAAACCCGATTCAGCGCCCAAACGCCTCGTCTCCTCGCCACCCCTCTCGACCCTCCCTCCCAAGCTGAAACTCTCCAATCCACCACCATCGTCCTCAAACCCTAACCCCAGCGCCGAACTCCTCGCGGAGCCGCCGAATTCCGCTTCCGAGAGGTCGTTGAAGACGGTGAACGTGCTGCTGCAGACGCTCGGCGTCCCCATGGCCGAGTTTGCGCTGCAGTACCGCTCGAGCTCGGACTCGCCGCACGATGAGTACCGAGACGACGCCGCGTCCCCGTCGTCGTTCTCCGATTTCCGATCGGAAATGGTCGTCGGAGAGGCGACTTCCGGCGAGCAAGCCTTTACCAGCCCCCTCTCCATGGATCATCAGAAGGAAAACCTACGAATTCATCGAAAGAGAAACCATTTTCGCACTTTTGCCTCCAGAAACCTAGAATCGACGGCTTTGAACCAGTGGATCGCGACAGCGAAGTTGAAGATCGTCGAGAGAAGCAGAGATCTTTGGGATGATGGATTGGAATTCTGGAGGAGAATCGGAGAAGAGAAGATGAAGAATTTGGAGATTTGGTTTTGGATTTTTGCGATTTGGGTTTTGTTGTCTGAATGAACTGAACTGGGTTTTGTGTTGATCTTCAGATCGTCAAAGCTCACAGTTTGACGCTCAAATATTTTTAGATATTTGTGGAATAAGTACCTAACTTTATACAAGTGTGTCATACTTCTGTTTCTTCGCTCTCTGTTTTTTTTTTTAAGTGATTAGAGTACTCGAAGGTCACTAGATAATGTCGAAGCTAATTTCATTCACGTCGAGTTAATATATATTAAATTTTATTTTTAGGAAACTTTTGTTAAGTTAGATAGAATAAAACCTCTATAAGTTAATATTGTCGAGTCAAAAGGATTTTATTATATTATCAAGGTTATTAATTTATCGAGGTAAAATTTAATCCTATTTTTAGATTCGGGACTATATAAAAATATTATCTTATAGAAGTTATTATTTATTGAGTGTTCATTTAACGAGGTTCGACTGTACCAATACACGTAGTTTAATAAAAAAAATATTAATTATTTTCAAAGTTCAATCGAAGACTTAAATGTGTCTTTTGTGTTACATATTTTAACGGGATATGAATGGAATTGGACTTTAATATTATTTTAAAGCTTTTAAGTACTATCGCCACTAAAACTGAAAACATACCAAGGCACTAAGCATAAAATTTGATACTTATACCACAAACATATATCATCCAAAACCTTTGTTTGGTATCGTTTAAAAAGTTAAACGACATTCATTAGTCGTTTCCATAAAACGACAATACTCATGAGGTTGTATTTTGATGTCATTTCTTACATTTTATAAAACGACAATATACGTAATATGAAACGACACCGTTGCTTCATACACAGGTGTCGTTTCTTTCGTAGTTTTGTTGGAGTAGACACATGGTGACGTCACTCTCCTTCTTCCTTCTTCACTGTTCGCTAAAACCCTATAAACCCAACTTCTTCTTCTTCAGAAGAAGAAGAACCTGTAAAAAGCTTCAAACCCTAGCCATGGCGACGATCCCCCCAGCCTCAGACGCGGAGGCCCTGCGCCGCCTCACGGCAGCGGACCCTCCGCAGTGGCTCACGCCCAACGCCGAGCTCTCCACCGCCGCTCGCGCCGCGGGGCGCCACCTCTTCTCCTCGCTCCGGCCGTACGCTTCTTCGAAGTCGTCCTTCGAGAGGCTGCTGACGGAGAACTTCGACCACGAGCAGATATGGCAGCAGATCGACCTCCAGTCTCAGCCGCTCGTCTCGAGCCTCCGCCGGGAGGTGAAGCGCTTCCAGAAGGATCAGGAGGAGATCCGGAAGATTAGGGCTTCGGAGGCGGAGAAGGAAGAGAAGATGGAAGCGGGAGATTTCGGCGAGGAGTTAAAGAAGCTCGACGAAGACATGGACGAGTTCGACGAGGAATCGGACGAGGAAGAAATGGAAGAGAGCGAGGACGAACCAGAAGCCCTAGCCGAAGAAGGCGATAACAATGGCGGTCCGATCGAAGATAAGTTTCTGAAAATCAAGGATTTGGAGGACTTTCTGGAGGACGAGGATGCGAGGGAATATGGAGATGAGAAGGAAGCTGAAGAAGACGAAGATGACGACGATGATGATGAAGACGAAGAAGACGAGGTATTCTCTGAACATGAGTCCATTGTCTGGTTTGTTCAATTATCTTCGATTCTCTGATCGAGCTTAATTCTCTGCAATTTAGCTCGGAGAGTTCGGATTCGACGATGACGAAGACGGAGAAGATGACACACTGGGAAACGCAAGGTACAAAGACTGGTTTGTATGTTACGGTTCAGCTGAATCGAATTTCGGAATCGCTTAGGCATTGTATTGAGTCGATTCCAGGTATGACGATTTCTTCGGCGCTAAAGCTAAAGCGAAGCCATCGAAGAAGAAACCGAAGTTGCTCGAGGATTCCGGAGATTCTGCCTCGGACGAGGAGAAGGAAGAGGAAGACGACGAGGTATGCGATCTATAGTAAGAATTATCCTTTCCTTGATCGAAACAAGTCTTGTTAAGTGCGATATCTGCGTCTGCAGATCCCGAAAACGCTCTCTACCTACGAGAAGGAGCAGATGAAAAATAGATCGAAGATAGAGCAGATGGAGAGAGAGAATATGGAACCGAAATCTTGGACAATGCAGGGAGAGGTAAGCTAAAACACGGGTGTTACATTAAAGCATTTCTAACTGTTATATATAATTATAATTTACCGACGTGTTTGTATATTTGGATTAACAGGTAACTGCTGCAAAAAGACCGAAGAATAGTGCGTTGGAGGTTGAGTTAGATTTTCAGCACAACGTGGGACCCCCGCCTGTAATGACCGAAGAAGTTACGGCTTCGCTTGAAGAAATGATCAAGAACAGGATTGTCGAGGTAGGCTTCACTTAGCAATACATTTTGTGTTCCTCTTAATATATTCAAACTTGGATTACGTATAGTTTTTCGGTCAGAGATTCTTGTCTTTCCGAATAGTTTTAGTGTATAATTATCGTTATTATTGAATAAAATAATAGAGCATTTTTTATCCGAGGCTGCAAAAGGGCGAGCTTTATTGTAATTTCCCCTCGAGTGGTTTATGAATTATAAGCTTACCGTTTGTGAGAACATTTGTTTGTATGCCTTCTCGTACAATTTATTTTCCTCGTTCTCAAGACTGCTTTTCATTTAGTTGCTTAAACTTTTTCTATATGCTGAAAAAAAAAATATTCCAGGGAATTTTCGACGATGTTCGGAAGGCAGCTTCTCAACCCACTAAAGCACGAAGAGAAGTCAAAGAGTTGGTATGTGTTTTTATCTATCACCTGTTTTCGGTTTCTTAACATTCTTCTTCGTGCGATTTACGGATTAAGTCTTCAACTTGTTTCTACAGGATGAGAATAAGAGCAAGAAGGGTTTGGGCGAAGTCATGGAGGTCTGTTATCTGGCTTGTAAACATAATTTAATTTTGTAGCTCCTCTTTTTAATCTTTCTGACTCGGAATTTGTTTATCTTTTCTTTTTTGCAGGAGGAGTTTGTTACGACAAGTACAGGTTTTGCCCCGATAACGTTTGCAGAAGAGCAGAAGAAAGAGGTAAACCATTGTGTTTGATATCAGAACACACCTATCTGAATTTTAGTTTTCCACTTCAAACCCGCTCCCAGTTCCTGGTTCTTAAAGCTGGGAACTGGAATTTGTGGCTTAAGAAAGAAAAAAAAAACGGGTTTTTAAGCTAGTATTGGGAATCAGTAATAAAATTTTACATCTAGTAGAAAATGTAAGTATAATTTGTAGGATTAGATTCTTACACTCTTTAGTTCATTATTATGCAAGAAATATTATTGCGACTTTTACAAATTGTATTTCTTACTCTTGTTTATATCTTTGATCAGGCGAGCCTTCTGTTCAAGAAACTATGCTTGAAGTTAGATGCGCTCTCTCATTTTCACTTCACTCCGAAACCCGTATGCTTTTCCATAAAATTATCAAGTTTCAGGCATCTATTACATTATATTATTTATGAGTTATTACCATTTATTATATGTTCTGTCTTAATTTCTGTAGGTTATTGAGGATATGGCTATACCTACCAATGTCCCGGCTCTTGCCATAGAAGAGGTAAAGGGCAGTCTTTATTTATTTCCGATCCAATGTTCCGAGATTACAAGAATGTGTTTTGCTTATAATTCGCCGAAAATGAATACCCGGTTGTGTATTGAATAAATAGAACCAAATTAACAAACAAAACGGTCGTTCCTTCAGCATTTGCACCTAATTCATTGTCAGCAAAAACATAACCTGTATTTGTAAAAATTATTGAAAACGCCCCTAATAACCTAGAGCATAAATAAAATTAATAATTTGATTGATATACATTAAATATTAAACCATACACATTTGTCTTGTGTGTGTAGATTGCTCCTTTGGCTGTCTCGGACGCAGCTATGTTAGCTCCGGAAGAAGTGTTTGCGGGCAAAGGCGACATTAAAGAAGACGTAGAACTCTCACAAGCCGAGAGAAAAAGGAGACGCGCTAGCAAGAAGAGGAAATTCAAAGGTAATATTAAATTTAAGATGGTACTGCAATTCTGTTCAAAGCTGTTCATACAAGCCACGGGTAGGCAAGTCCATCCCGGACTTTTCTTGGGCGCTGGCAACCCGCACCATTCCACCAACCTCTTTTTATTACTAAAATTAAGATTTTTTTTTAACAGCTTAGCTTTCTATAAAAATAAACAATAATGAAATGTTTTCAGAGTGTATTGAAATTAAAATGTATTCTTCTTTTCTTTAAGTGTTCTGTAAATAGGAAAATAATATCAACCCTTTAATCAAATTTGGAGTTAATAGTAATACGAGTATAGCGAGAATAGAAAAATACGTCTTCGCTCATTATCGAGGTCGCGTGGATAACAAATCTATCAATTTCTTCACCAAAACGGAAGTTAAATGAGCAGAAAAATGCGCTAATAATAAGCAAAGTTCGAAGTGTGTTTTTGCCGATTACTTTTGCTTGCGTAACAAGTTTGATACAAACATATCAGCACAACTAACAGTATCCCGTAAAATTACAGCTGAGACGGAAAAGAAAATGGCGAACAAGCCCCGGGATAGTACGCTGCCCAATAACAAAGGTGGGTGATATTCAATTTCATTAACCAAACAAATCATCTTCTTTGTATATCCTGTTTTTGAGCATTATTAGTACTTAATGGACTAATTATTTGCGAATCCATCACAGAAGAGGCGGAAAAAATCACGACAACAAAATCTCGAGATAGCTCGTAGTCCAATCAAGTCCCGACCGCCATTTTTGACATAGAAGCTGATGAAGCTGTCGCAAGGTTATGTAAATCTAGAGAGAAAAATGTATTGCTTGTGATGGAAGGCATAGCCAATTTGTAATGTTTTATAATCTTCGGTTTTTCTGCTCACGTATTTACTCAAGATATTTTATAGCATTTTTTGCTAAATTCATTTACAATTTTAGTTATGTATTAAATTTATATGAGGTCAAATATACTATTCTCAAAATTTTCAAAATAATTGTCCATATTTTCAAAATTTTATACTGCCTAGTAGGGGAGGATTTATATATTTTGTAATTCGAAAAAAAAATTCTGAAATGTTTCGAAACTCATTAGAGGCGAGTTTATATATTCATGAAATGGGACCGTTGTACACCCTAAATTTGTAAAAAATGTAGAATTAGAAAAAGAAAAAAAAAATCTCTTGAAGTTTTCTTCTAAATTTCAGTTTTCTACTCTTAATTATGCTTAATTAGTCTTCACAAAATTTGTATTGTATATCCGACCGTCACTGATACCCGTAACGAGTAAAGACGGTATTCCCGAGCCCTATATTTATAGACTAATCCGGAGTCCTAAAACTTTCTTTTACTTTAGGGTTAGCAATTTGCCCCATTAATCTTTAATATTTAAAGTTTACACACTAACAATTTGGCACCCAAAGAAACAAAAAGAAAATTAAAGAAGAGAAAAGATAGAAACTAACCTCCTTAATTAACTCAAAAACTCTCAAGATTCTTAAACAACTACATGTGAATAAAGTCTCTCACAATCAATCTTCTCTCTCCACCAATTTAAGCAAGGTATCTCTCTCTCTATATATATATGTATATATATGTATATATATATAATTTTGATCTCTTTACCAATCTAAGCAAGGTATCATCTTCACTACCAATATCTTCTTCTAACTCTCACTCTTCCTAATCACTATCCCAATCTTCCCCATCAACAAATCTCTCTCTCTCTCTCTCTATATATATATATATATACATATATATATATATGTACACACACATAGATATAATAACAACCATGATCAACAACATTGCAATTTCGCCATTGACCACCCTCTTGGTCTTACTTGCACAATTGCCACACAGTCTCGCCAATATCCACTCCAACCCATGCAGATCCTACTGCGGCAACCTAACCTTAGATTATCCTTTTGCCCTCCAGCCCGGCTGCGGGCACCCGGGTTTCCGGGACCTCCTCTTCTGCATAAACGAGGTGCTCATGCTCCACATAGCCTCCGGGTCGTACCGGGTCACTGACATCGACTACGCCTACGAAACCATAACGCTCCACGACCCGCACATGTCAACGTGCGACTCGCTCGTGCTCGCGCGCCAGGGCAACGGCTTCGCCCTCGACACGTGGCGCAACCCGTTTCTCAAGCCCGACCCGGACAACATCTTCATGCTGATCGGGTGCTCGGCCCGGTCGCCCCTCTTCCAGGGCTTCCCGGGCCAGCACGTGCCATGTCGGAACGTGTCCGGCATGGGCTGCGAGGAGTTCTACGCGTGCCCGGCATGGGACATGGTTGGCCACAGGCGGGCTGGGTCGGTTTCTGAGTCGGGCTCGGGCCCGCCCGAGTGCTGTGCGGTGTCGTTTGAGGCCATTAGGGCAGTGAATTTGAGCAGGCTTGAGTGTGAAGGGTATAGCAGTGCTTATAGCTTAGCTCCCTTGAGAGTTGGCGGGCCAGGTGAGTGGTCGTACGGCATACGTGTGAAGTACTCGGTGCAAGGCAATAACGGGTTTTGTGGCACGTGCGAGGCTACCGGCGGCACGTGCGGGTACGATACCGACGGGATTAGACAGTTGTGCATGTGCGAGGCCTTCAATTCGACCACAAATTGCGACTCAGCCGGGCTAAGCCTCAAATGTAAGTGAACTTTTTATTATTTTAGTATATAGTATACTACTATAATCTATATTGTTAATATATAAAGATTATTTCTCTATATATACTCTAGTTATGTATTTAAGGATCATTATTTCTCTGCTATAACAAAGAAGAGAAAGCATGTATAAAGGATTAAGAGAATACTATTTTGAGAAAGTGACTAAATGAATTTGTAGAAATTCTAGAGTTATATATTTTATACAAAACCAAAATGAACAAAAAAATAACAATAACAATATTGTTTTCTTCAGTATTTTTCAAAATAATTCCTAAATTTTCATAATTAGAAAAAGCAATTTTTAGGACATTTTAAACGTGTTTTAGGACAATTGAAACAGTCAATTTTTCAATTATATGAAGGTTATTTTGTCGAGTTTCTTTTATTTAAATAAGCAATTATAAATGACAAACTAGTTGATTATTTTGTTAGCAGGATATATATTTGACATTATCATATTATATTAATCCTATATTATATTGCAGCCATCTCCGTATCAAGCGCAAGGAGGGCTTATGTTGCAGACACATATACAGGTAACACATATTTATACATTTTTTTTTATTATTGAACTATTATGATATATAAGTCTAATTCTTGAAAATGATAGATTAGAGTGAATTTTAAGAAAATACTGTTTTTTTTAACTAATAAATTTTGAAGAGTTTTTGCAGTATTTGATTTAATTTTAACTTTTTTTATTGCAGGAATTTTAATGTTCTTATTGGCATGGATGATATGATAATCAACCAAAACCAATCTTGCAATGAAAAAAGAAAAAGAAAAAAAGGAGATTGAGCATGCAAGCGTCATATGCGATAACATGTGCATTCGGTTTTTACCGTTTAAAATCGGTATATGTTGGCTCTCTATTTTCAGTTTAAAGCCCGGTACGCGGTAATTTTTGTTCACTATGTACGAAACTGCAAGCTATTTTAATTTTTATATATATCTATATATACATATATACTTTCATACATTCCAATTAATTAAATATACAAGTTTTATAATGTTTTACTCATATTTTATTGCAAACCTCCAAGGATCATCACGATCAAGGACTACCAAGTCATTGTCAATTAATTTAGTGCAATTTTGTTATTGAAAATTGGTAATGAAAAGGAAAAAAAATCACTAAAACCCCATTGTAATAATTTATTTCAAGCACAACAAAATCCATGAATAAAAAAAATTAGTCTCTCAAATATTATGTATATTTTTTTTACTCTTCTAACAAATGGGATTTTAGGATTATTTCTTGCCTATCTACTTGTCTTGTTTTTGTTCTTTCATGGAAGCTCACGCTATGTACTCTTCACATTTCACCTTCTGCGACAACAAACAAGACAAGACATTTCGTCAAACAGACTGTTCTTATCACCGGTTTTCGACTCGGGCACGTCCAGTTTCTGGCTTTAAAAAGATGGGCTATTCTAAAACTGGGTTGGTCCCGGTTTTGGAAGGCCCAAAAAACTGGGACGGACTGGAAAAAGGCCGAAAGCCCGTACTTGGTACCGGGTTTGCCCCTAAATTTTGGTACTCACATTGGATATCTCTATCCACCGATCGAGCGTCTTGATAGCTTTGCCAGAAGTCTGTGTCTTTTGAGCTAAAGCGACACCATCATCCAAGGAATCCACCCGGCGGCTAACGAATAGGGCCGCCGCCGCGTTTAAGATCTGAATCATCGTTTTTTGGTCATGAGTTCAACCCGTTTTGAAGTAAATCGGCCATGTTTGGAGCGCAAAACTTTTTAAGGAAAATAAGAATGAGAATAAAATCGGGAAAATTGAGTTATAGTTTCTTCTGCACTATGTTCAGAGCCTTACAAAAACGCAGTGAAAATCCTAAATGTTTTCAAATATATTTACGTCAGAAAATGAACGCTGCAAATTTTTTTGTTTCTTTTATTTTTTTTCTTGGTTCGAAACAGAGCCTTAGCGAATTGGTGCTCTTACGGCACAAGGCAGAGAGAAAAACTTACAAATGCATCTGCCGCGGCACTTTTCTCCCCGGAAAGGACGCGTTTTAGTGCTTCGGAGTTGTACTCCGGGCCGCCACCTCGTAAGTCCTCGAGAGTACATCGGGGAATTCCAAAGTCCACTGCAGAGTAAGTAATTAGATTCTATATAATTTCTTGATCATGGTAAATGAATTCAATAGTTCAGGCTGAAAATACCGACATGGGTCGAAGGAAAACCTCTCGATCTTGTCAGGAGTGACATCAAGGATTAGCCCGGGCCCTGCGATGAAGCCGTTAGCGACTCAAAGGAACTATATGTTAAAACTAGAATTGACCGAGCGTTTATAACTTTATATCGTGTTATTGATAAGCTTAAGATAAAAAATAAAAAAATGTAAAGAGTAGATTTACCGAGAGGGCTCATTTCATCAAGGCCTTCTGAGTGAACAACTAAAGCTCTTTTCAAGCCAAACAGCTGCAATGCCTTAGCCATTTTCAAGACCTATTTAACGGCACAATTCGATTAGATTTAAAGAAGCGGAGAACAATTTCAATTACTTGAAGATAAAGCTACCCTAACGATCGTACGATTATTATCAAAGTTATAATGGAGCGGATAGAATCCGGAATAGAAATCCAAGAGAAACGAGAGTACTTGATTGATAAACAAAACCCTGATCTCCATTTCGAGATTTAGACCGCGAAAACTCTCCTAATGATATTCACCGGGAAATTTTACTAATCAAACATGACGGCTAAATATAGATTAGGCATCTATTTATAGGATTGAAACCCTGACGTGTTTTTTGTAAAATCCCCAAATGCCCTTAATAACATAAGACGTTAGTAAATATAAATAAAAACTCGACGTATTTCTGATGTTATATTCTAAACATCAAAGTAATGAAGGTTCTTTTACAGCACTCAGACATTTCTATTCAGCTAACCGAGATAAGCTAAAACGGGACAATATAATTTTGAAACTAACAGTTTCCGTCTGATCTCATCTGTTTAATCATAGATCGAAATCTATTAAATAATTTTCTCTCGCCTATTTTTTTATGCACCGAATATACCAGATCTTCAACATGAATGCATGCATACATTTGACCATAGAGTTTAGTTTTAGTTGCAAATTTTCATTTGTTTCTATCATATACAGAAGAGGGTAAAGTTTCTATGCTACAAATATACGAGTACAAACTTACCAAGTCCTCCGTATAGACACCGACAACTGCATAAGGTACTCTTGCCGGGTTCAACATAGGGCCAAGAATGTTGAACACGGTTTTTACTTTTAACTTTTTTCTAATTGGCCGGACGATCTTCATGGCTGGATGATATCTCGGAGCCATCATGAAACCGATTCCAGCTTCATTCACACACCTCGCAACATCCTGACATACATTTATAGAAAAGAGTTTTCAAGTGTACCAAGGTGATCTTTAGGAAAAGAGTAACTGACGGTAATGCCCTTTGAATTTGGTTTAGGGGGGCATTTTTTCTTCTCAACTTTGTTTTGGTGCAGTTTTCAACTTAAACATTCATTTGTTGTATGAGGTAAATGTTACCGACGTTAAATTCCCGAACAGTAAAGTGCACCAGAAATGAAAGTCGGGGAAAACTGCATCAAAAATAAAGTTCAGAGGCTAAACTACACTTATGAGTAGAAATAAACGAGGATTATTGTCAATAACTCTTTAAGAAAAGGAGAATGTTCAGTTATTCAGGGAAAAAGACCTCGGGATCCAGATCGATCTTTACTCCGAGTTCTTCCAAAACATCGGCGCTTCCACACGCAGATGAACTCGAACGATTTCCTTGCTTCACATTAAAAAAATTAAAATAAGGAGAACACATTATCAATCTACAACTCGAATTTTTCGAATACAAGAAAAAATTTGAACGGAATCAATGATGATATGTAACACCTTTGCAACTTTGGCACCACAAGCGGCAGCAAGAATCGAAGCCCCTGTGGATATATTCACAGTGTTGGCTCCATCACCGCCAGTTCCAACGATATCGACAGCATCAATTAAGCCTTCGACCTTCACACTCTTCTTCATCATCGCCTTTGCCAACCCCACAGTCTGCTTAACCAAGATCGATAAGCATCTCTTTTAATCAAGATCAATGTTAAAAAAATCTACTGCTTTTCAATGTTTCTTCGAATGACACAAAATATGGGCAAGAGTTCAATAACGCAGCGTCCGTTCGAGTGGTCTGAAACCTCAGACATTCGATCAGTCAAAAGCTCTCTGCAAGCGTCGGAATTTGTCTCTTTCATTTCTAAGTACAACATCGGCTTTACAATGTATCTAACAAGACTACAACTTCGCAATATTTCTCTGAAAACAAAACAGAGCTCGATGGGCAAGAGCTCCTTTGCCTATATGAGAATAAGACAGCATCGAATCACCATAAAACCCGAGGTTCCGTTAAAAACCCAGTTGGAAAAATTGCTAATGAATGAAAACCGAGCTTCCGTCGAGTGGTTTGAAATGTCGGAATTTGTCTCTTTCATTTTTAAGTACAACATCAGCTTTACAACGTATCTAACAAGACTACAACTTCACAATATTTCTCTGAAAACAAAACAGAACTCGATGGGCAAGAGCTCCTTTGCCTATACGAGAATAAGACAGCATCGAACCACCATAAAAACCGAGCTTCCGTTATGAACCCAGTTGGAAAAAAATCCAGTTGAATGAAAACCGAGCTTCCGTCGAGTGGTTTGAAACGTCAAACACTCGAGCAATCAACCACTCTCTGCAACTATCGGGATTCGTCCCATTTTGTTCATCAATATAATATCATCTCTACAACAGAAACTGCAGATGAATGCAAACCGAGCTTCCGTTGAGTGGTTTGAAACGTCAAACACTCGAGCAATCGAGCACTCTCTGCAACTATCGGGATTCGTCCCATTTCGTTCCTTAATATAATATCATTTCTACAACATACCTAACAGAACCTAATACTAGGAATAAAACAGAGCATCCGAAGAAATAAAAAAATACATAAAAATCGAGCTTCCGTTAAAAACCCAGTTGGAAAAACTGCAGTTGAATGCAAAACCGAGCTTCCGTCGAGCGGTTTGAAACGTCAAACACTCGAGCAATCAACCGCTCTCTGCAACTATCGGGATTCGTCCCATTTCGTTCATCTCTACAACATATCTAACAGAACCTACTTCTAGCAAACCAAGAGGGCATCAGAATCAGCAAAAAACACAATGCAGCAAAAATGGTGGAAGAGAGAAAGACCGACCTCCTCGTAAGTCTCTCCCTTGGCCCTCATCAGCACCAGAAACGCGCTGATCAGAGCTTCATCGGCGCCTTCCAGCAAGAACTCCAGCGACGCCTCCGCCTCCGACTCCGTCAGGTCCACTCTATTCACCAACGACTCGATCAGCTTCAAAACCCCACAACAATCGCAACCCAAAATCAGCAAACCGTCACAACCACCGATCGAGCTCAAGAGCACCGGGATCGAACCTCGTTGATGGGCCGCTTCGAGCCTCCTCCGGAATTCGGCAAAGCTCCGACCAGAACGCCCGACCCTCTCCGGCTCGCCGGGAGGAGATTCAACGGAGCGTTGGGTCGCCGACGGAGGTCGAGCCGAGACAGCGGCGAGGAGGAGAGACCCACGAGAGCTCGCTGCGAGCACAACGCCATGGTCGAGAGGGTTTGTGGGTATTGGGGGAGAGTGCAAAAGAAGCTTGCTTGGGCATTAATGGCGGAGTTTTAGGTGGGAATGATTGGGATTGGAGATACTATATATATAGGAGTAGTAGATGACATGAGATGATGTGTATGGAATTTTTGTCTGAGATGTTTGGGATTTGGATAAAGGAGGAGGAGGAGGCTTGAAAAGGAACAAGAACAGAGTATATCATGATGAGTAACAACCACCGTCCATAAATGCCACAACTATTTTTCAACCATAATTTAATGCCAATATAATCATGTTCGGGATAGTCGCCATAAAAATATTTAAATTTTGATTTAATAAAATATTGAAAGTTTTTTTAAGTAAAAAATAATGATGAAAGTACTCAAAGTTAATAAATGAGAGGTGCTACGTGTATTTTTCGGAACCTAAAAATATTAAGGTTCAGTCCAACAAAAACACATTGAAAAAGACTCAAACGTCAGAGGCCCAGGAAGACGTTTCGGGAGTGCCCTGAAAAAGTCAACACTTACCTGACTCGAAAAAGTCAATGAGACTCGCCCCGATAAATTCAACTCAAACCCGACTCGAGAATACTAATGCGGGGTCTATTCTGAAAAACATGCTCTTAGGGGTCGTTACGACCCCTAATTAGGGGTCGCTGCAACCCCTAATAAATAGAGCATGCCATTAGAGGTCGTAGCGAACCCTAACCCCTTAAGATAAGAACATGCCTTTAGGGGTCGCTGCGACCCCTAAAAAATAAATTGTGTCTTTAGGGGTTGCGATGCGACCCCTGAAACGAAAAACGTTTCGCTCTCTATAAATAAGAGAACCATCCACCACATTTTGATAAGCTTTCTAAAGCCAAAAAAACTCTGCTTGCCAATCTTACTTTCTAACTTCTAAAGTAATCGACTAACGTTAAGCGTCGGAACGATTGAAAGAGCCCCCCCCCCCCCCCCCCCCCCCCCCCCCCCCTTCAAGAGTTCACGTTTTTTACTGTCTTTTCATAAGCGGAAACAAAAACGGATTATAACGAAGCAACTTCCAGCGTATCAAAGGCGAAGAAAGGAGCTTCAAGCCTTTTGTGACCATCGTACGGCCATTGGAGCCGGCCCAAAACAGAGTTATGGGTCGCTTTTCAAGTTGATCCGAAAAGCGTCATTAACAAGAAGCGACAGTATTTTTGTCTAGATTTTTTTTTTATCGAATACAAAGGAGAGAAGATGTTGAATAGATGGATGAGCACACAAATCTGTATTTAAAGTATGATTTAATAACACCATGCTAAAAAGAATTGGCCGGTGTTCGTGAAGAAAAAAAAAGACATAAAATGTGTCGCCTCACATCTTTTTACTTCAAGTGCCTTTTTTGTTATTTTTCGTTTTATATCGTTGCCGTTTTATTTAATCAAGATTTAATTAGTTTTATCGCGATTATCTGTAGTACACGTGTAAACTACTACCCCATGTTATAGAGCTCAGAAACCGATGGAAATATATTGATGAGTTATGGGCATTGACGTAATAAGGATTTAGATGTAAAACGGAAGTTGGTTCGTGTCTTTCGTAAAAATAGAGGAATTCACTTGTAATTTCCTTTATATATGTAAGTTGTTTCGTCTATAGTTACACGTTGATGGAGTTCTGGTAAGAGTTTAAGAATAAATAACCGATTGAATCAATTGAATTTATGAGTATATATTGCTCATCAACGACGATTTTTGTTGCACGATAAGATTAAAATATTTTGAATGTTTGTATTAAGAACTCGCATTTTAAGAAAACTGGTGATGTAGAGCGGACTACGGAAGAACACAAAAACGCGTCTCAACGATAGTAAACACGGTTTTCAAAGCAAAAACTTCAATTTTCTATTCATTCCAATCTGAGAAATACAATGATATCCACCACTCTTATATAGAGCTAGGGTTTAAACCGAAAAGCAAGAAAATATGAACTAATTCCCTAATTCTCTCTAACTAAAATTGAAACAAATAAATAATAAACTAAAATAAAACAAATCTTGAAGATATCCCCATATCCGCATCAACCGGGTAACCGGCAAGGCCAGCCGGTTCTTAAATAATGGTAGTACTTACTAAGTTACTAGTAGTCTAGTACTACTACTTATCGTCCCAAATAATTAAATCATATATTAATAGTGAGTCATGACTAAAATTTAAAGATGTCAACTTCAAGCCCAACTTGACGGCCCAAATCAACTTGATTTGACCCGGCACCAACTGAATCCGAATTGTCCAAACTTGAGTTGTATTTGGATTTATACATCTCTTATTAGTTATTACCTATTTCTTCTCTTGTAAAAACACAAAGCGGTAGATAATCTAAAAATCTTTATAAAAAAAAATTAATGATCAATTTTTTGATGATTAGTCCTCTTGAAATGAGGAGATCCACTATTTATTGACAATTCTTATTTTTTTGGCTATTTAATATAATATATTTTTAAGAAGGTATCCAAAATTTTGTAATGCTTGACTATTTTATATATTTTTAAAATGATCAATTGTCCGTATACTTATGGGATGAAAAATAATGGGATTGGAAAACCAATCTCAATATTTGGATTAATGGTGACGCTTAAAAATTAATTTTCACAAACTATCAAATACAATTGTGTTTAATTAGGCTCATCGTGATAAACGTATTCAACACGGTTCGACTCAACAAAAATCGATCCAACCCAATTTACATCACTTTCGTAGCCATGTCATGTACTCCTGTCTCTTTTCATTTTTTTTTTCTTTCTATATTTTCTAGTGAAAACTATTTTCACTAAAAGTTCAAACCGACTATCCTATTTCTATATATATATATTTTTTTTTTAACTCCCATAATTATATATTCTAGTTCGGCCATGAAAGTGACCATTTCATCCCTAAAAAAATGAAAGTGACCATTTCCTTTTTAACATTAAAAAAAAAAAAAAAAAAAAAACAAACAGAAGATGCATATTCACATAGATCAGGATTGAGGAACAAAAGCCCAATGGTCAACACTTATTTGTACTTGCAAGTTTCAAGCCTTACTAAACATGGAAACACCAAACTTTTTGTGCACTTTCCAATCAAAATAGCCAATCAGAAAAAAGAAACATAATTCATTAAGAAAAATATTATTCAATATTTAAATATATGTGTGCTAAAATCTGAAGAGGTTTCGCATAAAAATTGCTCAAAACCCACTTCAGAAAAGAAGCCAAATAAAAAGATCGAAGCTTTATATTTGTTTGACTCGCTTTGTGCAAAAGATGGCCGCTCTATCAACACGGTGCAACATGCGGATGGAAGTATTTTGCACATAAAATAAAATGCAGTGCCAAAAGAACAAAATGAATTTCTACGAGGGTACCAAAACAAATTAGAAGAAGAGCGAACCAAGCATATATATGTTTCTTGATGAAGATGAAGAAGAAGGTTTTGGAGAAAAGAGTTTTTGAGTGGTTTTATAGGGAGAGAGGCTCAACTTGCATGCTAGGGTTTCGGGCAGCGGTCAGGGCAGTGTCCATGCCAGCATGTGTGAACTGTCGGCTGCCCTAAACCCTAATTGATATTCATGAATTACCATATAAAAGTCATTCACTCAATATGATCATTCATATTTAAATATTTCATATCTTTTAATTGTGCATGGTAACCATTCCGTTAATACGATTAATATAGGTTAATGAACGAAATGTTCATTTAATGTCAGACCTTTTTAAAAACTACACATTGCGTTTATTTTTTACTCTCACAAATGCGCATTTCTTAAAAAGTTATTTTCATAAAATTTATATGTATCAAATTGTATATATTTAAGAGCGAAAATTCGAGAATCGAGCAAAATATTATGAAAATATATACCGAATGATTATTATGGATATAATGTTGAAGTTTCTGCAAGACTTAGAAAATCGGTCAAATATTGTGCCGATTCACTTTATAAGTGTACCGACGACAACTAATTAAAATATAAAAGTATATTTTAGTGATTTAATAGCAAATTTAATTTTAAACTTTTCTATATATATAAAAGTTGAAAAATTCGCCAAAAATTCAAATTTACCAATTTCCTGTAAATTCTATTAAAATTCAAATAATAAGCTTTCCAAGAAAATTGTCAGCCATTTTATTTTTTTGCCATTACGAAGCCTCGTCATGCATGCTTCGTGTCATGCATGCTTCGTGTATCATTTATCTTGTGTAACGAGAGTGAAACTAATCACCAAGATTACAATGCACTCTCGTATTATTAGATATATTCAGTGTAATAACAGATAACACTACCAAATTAACATAAGTAAAAAAAAACACGCTTTGACGTCTCATGAGTTTGAATATTGAACTCATAACTTCTTACAGAAATATACAGCGGAGTTACCACTTGATCAAGCAAACTCGTTTATGTTCTGGCTTTGGTTTTCATCATAATAATAACACATATAAGAAGAAAAAAGAGCAAAAGTAAGGGTTTGAGACTTGCTGAATGGAATTTTCTTCTCACTAAATAATATGAAGCTCAGAAAGAGAAGCGTTCTACATATTTACACTGAAAATTTGCACATTAAAGCATCGCATGCTTCTCTAAGGGTTACATGTAAGACCTAATTGGCTTGAATTAGCCCTAACCAAAACCTAAACATTATCAACTTTTAGGCTAAATATGTTGGCATGTGTAAGAGCATGTTGGAATAATTCTATACACCCTTTTCGACTTTAGCTATTTCGATCTTGCGCAGTTCGCCAAACATACGGTTATACTCACTCTCGACCTGCTTTATCTCGTTTTCAAGTCGCTTTACCTGATGAGCAAGTGAACAACAACCAAACCTATGAGCAGAAACAACAAGAACTAGGAATCTAGATATTTTTTTCTTTGATCGGGGTGAAACCGAGAATGGGGACCAGGGACTTTGGCCTTTTATCGAACTGGTCCCGATCCTGTTCTTAAGATTATTTTATGACATTATTCATTTATTCATTAGTAAAAAGTACCTTTAAATCAAATAAATAAACAGTCAAATAATATGATCCTACATACACTAAAATAAAAAACATTCAAAGATACTAAAACCCTCGCCCTAATTACCGTCTAGTACATTAATAAATAGATAAAATACAAAAAACTCTCGCCTGATTCCATCTCCTTTTTTTATAAAAAAAATTAACAACCTGTTTTTCGGACTGAGACGGGACAGAGAACTGGCCAAAACCAGAATTCTGGGTAAAAAAGTTCACCCGCAAGTTTTATTTTTATTTTTTATTTATTTTAAGTAAATATTTTTCCATTGATTCTACATACAACACATGCAATGAATTTCAAGCCAGTACCTTAAGATTGAGTTCTTCTTCCTCCTCCTCGTACTCCAAGCATCTAGAAAGACGGGAAAAAAGTAACTTCAATAATCGACCCTCTCCGTAAAATCGATCGCACATAAATATTTAAAGTTTAAAACTATGAAGGTGAAGAAAAAAAGTGATGTCAGTTGTACTTACTTTGCACGAAGCTTCTGGTTTTGTTCCATCAAGGTTATGGCTTCTTTCTCTTTCACCGTATTTGCCATATTTCTTGTGCTATTCGCAGGCTATATACATAAAAAATGCAAAAAGAGAAAAACATTACTCTATTAATGTGATTAACAGCACAAGTAAAGGAAAACAAATTCAGAAGTTTCCTATACAGACCTCACTTGACGTTCGCTGCCCCGAACCGCCTGCGCTTTTTCCTCCACTAGCGCGCCTTTTCACATTTTCAATGTCTTCTGAATTCCGATACTCCTTCCTCTTCAAAGGTAGCCCTGTACAGAAACAAGTAGGAGTGTAAATACCCACCAAATAAAAAATTAAAAAGACCGAATTTCGACAAAAGACTAAGGATAGTTTTTTTTTTGTATAAAAATAGATAACTATATAGTGATTGTTTAGTGTTTTGTTATATTTTCAAGACATGACAGTTCTTATACTAAGAAATACGTTATCAAAACAAGTTATTGCCCGGTCTAATCAGCTTCAAACCGGACTAAACTGGATTTCACGAACAAAAAAAATGACCATTCCATGGTAAAATAACCAAAACTATAACACACACTAAGCAAGGTTGATAATAATTATGATCTTAATTGAGAGACTAGCCTTGTTGATCGCTGCTTAGGTCGTGTGAGAGTTGTTTTTCGAATCCTTTGGCCACTTTCGTAGGACCAAAAGGTGTAGAAACAGAATCAAGTGGTACGGGCACTTTAGGGTTCATTTGAAATTTAGGTTTAGCCTTTCTTTTTGCTTGATACCCAACTAACTCGCAATGATGATCCCTGTCAATTTCAGAGAATGATAATCAGACTCATGGAGTTAAATTAAATCTAAATTCCAACATAACAAAGAGAAAGAAACAATGGCACCTAGGCAAACTGATTTAGACGCTTATATTCCTTTTGAAGTGTTCGTATCAAAGCCGAGTCCCACACTCCACCCATGATATGGGAGGAGCAACCTCCAAAGAGCAATTTTGGAAAAGGCTAGAATGAGTGGGTAGACATGGACGTTGGCGTCGGCAATGTTGTAAAAATCATTTACCGCAAACCGCCCACAAGTCCACTTTACGGGTATAGAGAAGACGGTATGGCTATGGTGAGATTTTCGTAAGATTTAAAAAACCGATACCGATTGTGTCGATCTGATTTTAAGGGTATATCGAAAAAACCGATGAGTAAACCTATGGGTTTTCATTACAAAAAATATTACCCAAAATTTAAAAATAATATCGTAGGTTTTAAGAAAAAATTTGAACTTCGTACCAAGATAAAGTGGTTGAGGGGTTTTGAGAGATTATTCAGAGTTGATGTGAAAACGTTGAAGAACATATGGGGTTTTCTTGATACAAAGATCGAATTTGAAGGCTAAAAGGAAATTATAGAAAAAAAACAAATACAGTAAAACCTCTATAAATTAATACTGTTGGGACCGGTGAAAAATATTATCTTATCGGATTATTAATTAACATATAAATTACTAATTTATCAAATTATACATTAATGAAGAAAAAAATATAATAAGCTATAATTATATAAACATTTGTACTAACAAAAAATTATTTCTAGCTTATTATATTGAGAATATTAAAGTATCAATATTAAGGATATCAAGAGAGACTAATATGTTTTAAAGATATTTTATTTGAGTACCAATGTCAGAAATATTAAACAGCCCAATGATATTAAAGATGAAGTTCAAGTAAACATCAATTTTAAGAAGACACAAATTACTAAAGAATCATATTTTAAGAAGACTACATGATTAGTAATGTAATGTCATCTTATTATTTAATATGATTTCATAGTTACTTATGTTATATTTTATTTATAGTGATTTTATAACTATTTATGTTTTTTCTATATTGGACAAGATGTGCATAGTCTAGTGGTAACAAGTACATCACTTAAGACATTAGAGGTCTCGAGTTCGAATCACTATGGGGGTGGGAGTGAAATCCAAGGATCTTCATATATATAAGAAAAAAAAATGTGTTTTATATTGAATTATTAATTTATATATCACTTGGTACATATATACTTTCTAAAAAAATTATTATCTTATAAATTAGCGAATTATTAATTTAACTAGTTAGGCCCGAGTCGGGACCAGACAAAAATATTATTTAATCGCGACTATTAATTTATCGAATATTAATTTATAGAGATCCTACTGTATACCAAAAGAGGGTTGCCCCATACCGCATGCACTCATGCTAAAAGAGGGTCACTATGGGTATATCGTGGGTATACCGGGGGTTTTCAAGTATCGGGTGTCGAAAATGTGGTGGTATTACGATTGCACACCGAGTAAGAATGAGACTAGGGATGGGTAACTTGTCAAGGGTGATTTTTTTCTCATCAACTTATATTCCATAGTGGGTGCATTTGGCATATCTTATTTAGCCATGTTTTTGTTTTTAAAATAAACTAAACCGCTTTTCAAGTATTTGGTAAAATTATTTTTTTTTAGGAATTGTTTTTTTTTTAAATTGTATTTGGTAAAATTGTTTTTACAAAAAACACAAAAGGATTTTAGATTTTTGAACATGAATCGTAAAAGCTAGGATTCGTAGCTTTTGATTTTTCTAAAAATAAAAATACGGTTTTAGTATATTTTAATCTTTTTAGCCTAAATAATTTTTTTTACAAACGCTAAATCAGTTTTTGTTACCAGCAACAACTGTTTTATAAATAATTTACCAAACACTTGTCAGTTTAAAAAAAAAAAACAATTTGTCTTTTAAACTAAAACTAAAAACATTTTTTGTAAAAATTAACTTGTGCCAAACGGGCCCAGTATGGACCCATTAAAGGATGTGATTATATCCGAGCCGAGCTGATAGAAAGCCAGCCTAACCCGGGTTTATATCAAGAGATATAAGCCCATGAGTAGAGCTCACTCTCTAAGTTCACAACTATATCCATTCTCAAACAATATGAGATCAAACATACCAACATGCTTCCGACATTGACATCCGCATCGACCCATTCTAGTTGCCAGCTCTGGTTAGCCCACTCGAGCATTTTGCAAGTTGCCTCTTCTACAACGTAAATAGGGTGTGGAGTTGACTCTGACACCAATTGATGAAATCCTAGCCCATAGTGGACTCATACTTAAGGAAACAAGCCCGTGAGTAAAACTTACCCCTAAAACCTAACTTGTAGGGTATGGATTCATGGTTTACAAACCGTCAACTTCGCACATACTTAGTCAATGATATCTTATCACAAACCCCGTGCTCCATCCATAATATAGAATAGGCGACCCAAAAAAGAACGGCCTAGGAAAAGGCAAACTCAAAAACAGAAGTGGGCACCTTAAGTATGTTGACGTGGACGTAATTATTAGAAGTGTGATGATAAGACGATCGCACATTAATTAAGAATAAGACAAGTTGAAGGAGAAAATATTTATATGTGTGGCCTCACTCGATGGTATCATAGTCAAATTGGGCGCTCACTCGATGTTATGGAGAAACAATCCAGAAATGAGCACCCTAGAAACGCTAGAGTGGGCATGTTTAGTGGTCGACGTGGACGTCAATGTCAACGTCGATATTGGAAGCTTGGTGGTGTTACAATTGCACAATAATTGAGAATATGTCTAATTGGTAGTTTATAACCCTTTAAGATCCTAACCGTACAAGCCAGTTTTTATGGGTGGGTTATTTTCACTTGCTTATATTCCTTGATACGGGCCAATATGAAATAGTTTCATATTAGAACCTTATCCAATTGAAATGAAAATACTATAAAGGCGATAACCCGCTAGCATTGTCTTTGCCACCATAAAGAGCATAACCAAACAAGCTATTAGATTTTACTCAAAAGAACAAGATAGCTCACCAGTAGTCCCAAGTCATGTCCTTCAAGCGGGCTACAAGTTTTTGAAACAACGACGTTTTCTCAAAATCTTGTTTGTTATGCGTTGGTTGCACGAAATTTGCTTCCAGAATACCTGAAATTTAAAATTCAAACACAATGGTACACAATTCTGCAATCTAACAAAAAAAAAAATAGTTAGAGACATAGTTACTTACCAACGACTCCTCTCCCTCTATTATCCAAATAGCTGACAACCTGCCAAAATGGCTGTACAAAGACAACAAGTCAAATATCTCTCAAAACACTAACATACTCTGTAGAACTTGTTGTTTGACGCATTGCCAAAGGAAGGGCAAGTCGATCATTTCATTATCTAGGCTATGTTTGTTCAAGTCTTTTACTATGTTTAGAAGGGGTTATTCACGAAAAAATAGGCAACTACTCGTGCCGTTTTACGGTTTGTTTGTCCAATTGACTCGTTCGATTTTTGTTTGGTTTTGATATATAGGTTCCTGTCATAATAGAGAAGAAACGGGCAAAGATAGAGACGATATCTTCAAAACTGATCAATAATAACATAAAATAAAAAGCTTTCTGGCTAAAACTTACTAACCAGTATCAGCCGATTCTTGTGGTACACATTGAAACCATGTATGTTGACACGTGGAGCTTCTTTGAGAAATCCAATGGTTGTAGCGAGGTTAATCTGCATGGTCAAACAGTTTATCGTTAGAACAACTCGTTTAATAACTACCGATTTTGGATAAGAATGTGTACAATGCCAATGTAAATCTAGGAACTTGGTGGAAAAAGAAAAAAAGAAAAAACATTTCCTCCTGGTCCAGGCATCGGATTTGCAAAAACCATTTTTTTGGAAACTGATGAGGTTTTACACCGGGACCGAGATCAGTACTATGTTGTTTAAACTGGGGACGGGGAGTTTCTTGGTTCCCGGAATTAAAAAAGAAAATCTAGCATTTAATAGTAACGGGGACCGCTGTCTGGGAGCATAAATAAACCGACCATAGCACTGACCATTGGATTTCCAAATTAAAAAGTGTGTCACCCAAAGTTAATGAATCTTAATAAAAAAAATTAAATTATAGAAAACTCAATTAACAATACAGAAGATGACTAACCTCGACACCACCACCGGCTTGAGGTCTGTACAAAATAAATTCTATATGTTTGAGATCATCAGCAATATTATGATGTTCAACTACTTCCCCGCGCAGAAAGATTCTGAAATTTTCCGGCATTTTCAAGTACAAGATGGACAAATAAACCTGAGAACAACAAGAACTATGATTGAGAATTTTGATTGATCAATTATTTCTCTGACTCGCTTTGATGATCTTCTGTGTTAAATGATAAAAATTTACAGAATGAGATAATGATTCCATCCCTAAAAACAATTGAATTACTTAATTCAAATAAACTAGTAAATTGAAATAACTAAATAAAAGATGGAAGAGATAATTCTACAAATTTGCTTACACGGAGCGAATGATGGAATGTGTTACCGATATGCTCCTCGTGCATTGTCCTATCAGCCGGCCGTGCCTCAATCTTTTTGGTATCCCCACTAATATGAATATCCTGCAATATAGAAAAATCATACAATTGAAGAGCCTATAACGGGTTGTAGAAAATCTAAATATCATAAATAGGATTAAATTGTACTAAATGGTTTGTTAATCCACACACGTATTGGTAATTATTAAAAAAAATATTTTCCCTAAATTTGAGATCTCATAACGGGAACCGGAACCGGAAACCAAAACGCTACTTGTTCACAAACCCTTATCTCCCTTCACTTTGAGAGAGGTTAGGATAATTGGTTGAAAGATACTCTATTAACGAGAAAGACCCCTTTTATAGATAAGTTGTCAATACAACCAGGCTGTTCGTGAATATTTTCCGTCTTGATAAGTCTTATCAAAGACTAGATACATATCGGAATTATTCAGAAATTCCACGTGTCATAATAAATTTGGAAAGTAACAACCGGAATCACTGACCTTTGGATCTGTGTCATAATCAAGCTCCTCAGTACCATCATCACAGAGCCATAAGTTGTAGATGATTACTTTGGTCCCATGAGGCCCAATCTCATCAAACTGTAATTTAAAAAAAAAATTATCTTAAAGCAATTCTTATGCACTGTGTTAAGAAATAATAAACAAGAAAGTCCCATAAAATTTTAGAGTTCAGATAAACAGATAAGAGATACATAAATCGGAAAAGGGTGTCGAATGTTTTAGATAATATACAACTTACTTGCTTCAGAAGCTCTGATTCTGTGGAATAAGGAGACCAGTCTAATATCTTGGAGAGGTTAGACATTACATGTTCTTTGCCATGCAAGAATTTCAATTCACCGGTGAATACATTAACCTCGTAATGAACCTGACAAGGATTCCGAAATCAGAAACTGCTCGAAACCATGATTTATAAGAATTGACCGTAATGCCCCTTGAACTTTCTTGCTGGCACACTTTGTCCCCAGAATTTTAATTTAAGGCAGAAACAGACCTTAAACTTTCAAAATGTAGACTTACTTTCAGGTATTTTCATCAATTATCCGGAGACTTTCATAGTAATTTATATTCGAGGACAAGACTTCATGATTGCTTCACAATAGTCTCAAAATATAGTATAATGATCTTGTTCAGTAACTAACTATATATAAACTTTCAAGTTAACATTTCTGTAGTTTTGCACAAGTTAATATTTATGTCGTTTTTAATGTGTAGTGGGGAATGTCCTAATTTTGTTAGTTTAGGGGGCATTGGTGCCAAAAGTTGTAGTTCAGGGGGGAAGTAATGCCCTCTTCATTAAACAACTAACGACGAAATCATATTTACTAAAATTAGGGGAAAGGCCGTTAAAATGACTAAGACTTCATAAAAGTATAAGAACTTTAATTAGCTCACCATAGGTACAACTATTCTGTCGTAGCCACCTTTTCTCAAGAACGTATAAGAAAGAAGACCGATACTTTGAGTCGATACCCTGCTTATTGGAATTAATTAAAAAAAATGTTTTTAAATACTTCTTTACTCGAGCAGAAGGTAATTAAAATATTCTCTGAAATTTCAAATTTACTTGAAGCCGTAAAGCACAATAAAACAAACCTCTCATTGCAGTGGCGGCTGAAAACAATAACATCTGCACCAAGTCTCATTGTACTGGTTTTAAAACCATTTCCATCTGAAAAAGTTCTAAATTGTTATCATAAAATAAACGAGTGATTACACCATATACGGAGCTAGAATCCATACATCGTCCAATGGCTGATTTCGCACTCTTGTGCGTAAATCCAAAACTCATACACTGTCGCATAGCTTCCGGGCTCATTCCACCACCGTCATCTATCAATGGACGGTTTGTGAGAAAGGGTTAATTAACTTAAGGCCATAGAGATATGTGTGTGTCACCATATCGGTACACTTGAACAATACCTTGAATTAACAATGCGGAACTTCCATCCCTCGGGTTGGTAATTTTATCGATAACAACAAAAGTGGCCCCATTTTGAATCTGCTTCAAATTAAAATATATATATATATAATTATATATAAAATGATATGTACACATATAACTAAAAATTGTAACAACATAATGATCAGTCGATGAAGCAATTTTGATCGATAAGTTGATGTTAAAAAGTATGTTATTTCTAGTAAAATGGTTTAAGATTCTAGAAACTAAGATATTTGATGTATATTAGTAGCATTGGGTATTATCTTAATTAGAATATTAAAATCAACTATATAATTAAAAGCAGGGTACTGTAGAAAATGATAAATTCATTCTATAAGAACAACAAAGAAAACGAAGAACATAATTAAACTAACTTATTTACGTCGATGAAATGTATACCTCATTGTTTTAAAAGGCGTTTCCAAGGCGCGCCTTGAGGCGCGCCTCGGCGAGGCAAAGAGGCCAATCGCCTTTTTTAAGACGCCTTTCCACCGCAGCTCAAGGCGGACGCTTTGTCTCACGCATCACGCATTGAGGCGTGAGATTTCGAGGCGTGATATTGATGCGTTAACATTTTTAAATTGGGCTAATTAATTTTTTAAAATATTTAAAAAGCCCATATTCGTGTAACCTAATAAAAAACCCTAAAAGCCTCTTCGTATGTCTCATTAGTATTATTAATTACTATATATATAATATTATATGTGCTATGTCGATTTTTATTTTATGGTTATTATGAGTTTTTGAGACATTTTATGCTTATGAGACTTTTATGTTGTTTTGTTTTGGACTGATTGAGTTTTAGATTTATGTTATTTGAGGATTTTATTATACCTTATGTTATATATATTTTTATAATTATTTATATATTATAATATCGAGGCTTACGCCTCGATCGCCTTGAGGCTTACGCCTTGAGGCACGGAAGGAAAAACGCCTCGAGGCTAAAAACCGTTATTTAAAACCTTGGTATACCTCATCTACGGCATTATCAAGCAACTCGGCAATAGCTGAAAACCACAAGTAAAATTCCAAAGAAGATAGTCAATAAACCCTGCAAGAAAATACATTTTGAGAAAAAAAAAATATTAAGGAAAACAACATACCACCAAATGCCCATTTATGTGAAGTGGCATTGGAATGCAAGAACATAGGGTGGACTTGCAGGTAGTTTTTGCCATCTGATATTCATAGAAACAAAAGCAAAAATGTAAACTAGTCAAACATGTCAAAAGAATAAAAATATGCGAGAATATATTTCCTAACTAAAAGCATTTAGATTTATAGCTTTGCTATAACAAGGTGTAACTTTGGCCAAAATCTAAATAAAGGTTGCTAATTACGGGTCCTACTTATTATAAAAAGAAAATTAGATGGTGACTTTAAGATAGTGATTTACGTTGAGGTTTAACTTGAGCGTCACGTGTATCTTCATAGTCCCCGGCTTTCCAAAACTGACGACAAATCGGCGGTGGAGCTATAGTAGATGACGGAACACTCGTCTCGTCCGAAGGAGAAAGTCCTTGATCCAACATACTCGAGCTACTATGCCCGTGGCTTGAAGCATTTAAGATCCCATTTGTCTTGTGTCCTTGCTTCGTGGATGCTTTGCTCTTGGTTAGGTGGGTGTTGCTTCCAACCAAATTTGACTCTAACTTTACACTCAACTCCTCATGTTCATCATCACTAGCCAAATCCACAACATCCATGGTCATCTTGGCCTATATGAGAAAACATGATCTTGATCTAGTAAAGGATTTGAATGTGGAAATGTTTTGAGTAAAAACTTGCAAAAAGCAACTTGAGGTAACAAAATATTAGCAAAGTTAATTAGGCACGGAACCACTTATAAGCCGAATGGAGTTGTCGTCCCCCGAATCTTTTTATAAATGTTCAATATTTACCCTTTTTTTTCAATTTTATACATGAATTGTTTTTAAAAGATTATTCGTATTCAACACATCCTGTATCAAATCAAGAGCATGGTTTTATGATGTAGACTCGAATTATAGGAAAAACATTCTAAACTTACAATGGTCAATTTTTATCATTCCTCAAAACTGAAAATCACATGCAAATAAGCTAATACTTATAAAGTTACACCTAAAGGAAAAGAGAACGAAACAAACATGGAAACAAATAACGATAAAACGAGAAAGCAAATAGCGAGGAAGTAGAATCGACATCAATGCTGAAAATTGCAGGAATAGGTTGCATATCTCCAAAATCGGACACATAAGAGCGAAATTCACAAGCCAAAAAGTAGTTAGACATGCATTCGATTGAGCGAATTTAAAAGCAACAATCTACAAGTGATGCACTCGCCTTTCGATAAGGAGCTCTCTCAAGTAAAGCCCGAGAACAAAATGCAAACCGAAACCGTGATCGAAAAAGTCGAGTTATGCAGGTACGTGATCGAAAAATGATAAAGTTGTGCAATCTCGCATCACTTAGAAACCAAATCTCAAAACCAGATCTAGCAAATCTAGAGAAGATATAACCAAAGAAGCTAGTATCGTAAAGTGGTTGAGCATTTGAACTTGGAACTTTAAGTAGTACAATTTCAAGCCCTAGACTATTTTTATTTTTAAGAATCAATTAAATAAAAAACTTTTTGAAAAAGTCAAATAAAACCCTTGCACTTTCCAATAATTCACTTTGTGCCCTTTTCCATGAAAAAAAAATATGAAAGATACATACACTAATACTGTGTATGTAATAGAGAATCAAATAAATAAGAATTAATATTATGGAGAATCGCACCTTGCAGAGTCGAGGATCACCCGAGAGGCAATGCCGGTGACTGCCAAGGGCAGAAACGAACCAGAAATCACTGGTTCAACGCCATTTTCGTTCCTCGAACTAGCTCGTTATTCGAGCTTTTTGATTCAATAGATTCAGAATCTACAGCCTGGTTTTGATCACAGATGGAAGTGCAAGGGTTTTGGTAACTGCTCAAGGTTTTTGAACGAGGAAGATGAAGGGGGTCATGGTACTTTTCCATGAAATCCGGACGTGACAGCTATGCATTCAATTTAGTTTTTTTCAACTGTCACATCCGCCAGCTGTCATGCTAAATTTTAGGAGCAAAATAACTACCTAATCAAAGCTCTTTATTCAAAAACTTTTATTTGAATTTTAAAACACTAATTTAATTTAGGTTAAATGAACGAAATGTTCATTTTGTGTCAAATTTTTAAAAAAAATACTTATTGTGTGTATTTTTTACTCTCACAAATAGGCATTTGTTAAAAAATTTGACACTAAAATGGACATTTCGTACAATTTTCTTTTAATTTAAAACACTATTGAGAAAGGATTTCCCACTTTTAAAAATGAAAAATGTTTGAAATAAAAAGAAACAGAAAAAGTAGTTGAATATTTAGTAAATTATTGATGATTAATTTGAAAAAATAAAATAATAATTATGACATTAAGTGCACAAATTCAAGGGGTTTGTGGCGTTCTTAGATGATCTATTTTATTTTTATTGTATGTGACTTGCAATATAATCTATTATTATGTACACTTATTAATATATTGAGTACTGACTAGTATTTTAATGTTTTATGTATGTAATTATATATTTATATTATTGATGTTTAAAAATATATTTTTATCAAAGAATAAAAAAAGTATCAAACATATTTTTTATTTTTCAAATTTTCAAATTAAAAAAAATATATGTATCAAACTATTGTTTGAAAACAAGTGTTACACTACAATTATAAAGACGTGAAAATTAAGAAATAGAAATTTTTTAATTTGTTGCCAAATAGATCCAAAGTCTTCAAAATATGAAAGACTTAAAATATTAGCGGTATAATACTATAACTACTTTTCAGTCTGATTTTCAACAAACTTTTGAAAATAATCAAAATAATTTTTTTTTTGTATAAAGACGTGCGGTGCAACCTTTTAAGAATATTTTAATCAGGATTAGAGTCACATACTAATAGTCCTTATTACCACATCCGATTGTACATAAAACAAAAATTAGTTTGCTTGATCGTGATAAAAAAGTTCTCTTCATTTTCTTAACAGATTATTATTTTTGAGGTCAGATCTTGCCAGAGAGGATTCGATGAGGTGAACTTGCGAAGACATGTCCCATTCCGAAGGGATGGGCGGGGCTGCTCGAAGGAGAGGCTTGATAAGGTTACCCGAGGAAGCTGCTCAAGGAGGGTGATCAGCGAGGAAGATGCTCGAGGAGTTCGAGCAGCGAGGGAACCATTCAAAGAGGATGATCGAGGATCCGAAGAAGGAGACAACGAGGATGTATCGAAAGTGTACGAACCCTCTGCATTAAATGAGGCCGAAGCGTTGTCGACAAACCTAGAGAAAGGACCGCATGCGCATTAGTTGTCTGTGATGATTCCCAAAGCACTAGCAAGCGTTAGAGGTGTCAGGGGATATCAACAGTTATGACTGCATGAGGACTGCCTTGAGATAGGCGGTGAGACGAGGGGAGGAAGGGGGGGCTATAAATAGGTGAGAACCCTGTATGAGAATAGGAGGGCTCAGAGAGAGAAAGACAAGTGTAATCGAAAACTGTAACCGGAGTTCATAAATAAAAACAGCTCTTATCCATTCTTCGCCGTCCTTTCATCTTCTGATCTGAGTGTTGGGCCATTAAAACTTGAAAAACCTGAACCCTGTTCTGTAAACTCTAGGAGGTATCCTCTTGCGATTTTATGTGAGAAGATAACTCCCAGCTGTACTCTGATGTATTCTCCGGAACTAAGTCGCTAAGATGTGTGGCTTTTCTTTAATAACCTCTAAACCCTAAAAGCAAACACCTCGGGAAAGAATTTTCCTAGAGAAATTCGTAGGAACTGAGAGAAGGGGCGACAAAACGACTTTCTGGTATTTTTTGGAGTGTGTTGAGTGGTTTCTGGGCTCCTTTATTTATAGGAAATAGGCCCGACCACTTTGAGAAATTCTCTCAACCAATTTGAGAGATTATCTCAACCATTATTTCAAAGGTTTGAAATCGCCTATATTTTTAAAAACAAATTTAAAAATTAATCTCAATGAATATTATTAATATATATCTATTTAATTACTGATTAGTTGTTAATAACAAATATTAATAACCAAATCTAATATTTAATTTAATTTATTATTCTCTTTAAATATTCCAGAAATAAATTCCAATATTTAATTTCCCACGATTTTCGATTTACAGAATAATGACAATTTTGGCTTTTGCCAAAAAATTATTTTGATCATAAATCTCAAACTGTGTATCAGATTGATACGACTCAAAAAGATAAATTCATAATAATTTAATTTCCCACAACCCAAAGGGTGTACGAAAGAAATTCAATTATCTTTTTTCATTTTTATGCATTCGACCAAAACTTTGGTACTTTTGCTACTATTATGGTAATCAATGAATTCAGGACAACAATCAGGAATCAATCTTGATTTGATCCATTATATTTTAAAAAAGTATATTAAACATAATAATTGTGATACCTTCCTTGAAGAACTACAAAATGGGACAAATGGACAACATACCCGAGTTTTAGTGAAAGTGTAGATCTTTCACCAACTTCGGTAACATTTCACTATAGCGCGAAGCTGAACTCTTAAGTGTGCTTAGATTATATCTTCCTGACCGCAGGTGTCCATTGATACAATTTGATTTCACGAATCTTGATTTCGTATTATTATGATTCTCATCAAAAGGGTAAAATTATTGATATCCCCTTTTGACCATGGTTTTAAATATCGATATCGATATCGTTTCGCACTCTCCATTTGATGGATATATCGCTTGCCGATGGGAATGCCAATTGATAAATCCGAAGAAATGGATATATCGCTTGCCGATAATATCACATAAATTTCACGGATATATCGCTTGCCGATCGAAATATCGACAGATATCTCGAAAAATATTTTTGATTATTTTATATAGGTTCTATTTCAAAATTTTATTTGAAAGTCCAATCATTTGGGCTCATAAATATCTAATAACGCTTTAAATAATATTTGGAGGGTTTAATAATATATTTTTATTTGAAGAGAGGAAAAAAAATATATATATATATATGTAATAAAAATAAATTTACAATTAGAGGGTTAAAATTTTAAAAAATGTAAATAAAAATGGATGAGTGGTTTAATATTGAATATATATAAGATATAAAGTGAATAGAAAGAAATATGAAAATAAGTATTTATGCCTCAATTAAAGTTATTAATCATTCCAAAGTCCAAAAACCTGCGCATGTCCTAGCTTTTAGGTACAAGAGTAGTGTGTAGATCAACTTTATTTAATATTAATATTAGATTATTAATGCTCTAAAAAAATGTGCACTTCTTCTCCCTTATTTTTTTTCTTCCACTTTGTGCGAGCTTTCTTTTGCAGTTCAACAATGGTCACGAGCAGTCGAAGCTTCTGAACTTTGGGATTTTTGCGAAATTCGACGCGAAATTCATTGTTTTTGGCCTGCGACGAAAAACGACATTAACGCTGAAGGTCGAACGATATATCGCGATATATTCGAAAGCGACAACAATTTTTTTTTTCAAATATCGTATCGCATATCTTCATTTAGAGGTATGTCGTTGATATATCGTCGACTTTCTCGATATTTAAAACCATGCTTTTGACGACACTACCTTAATCTATGATTATTGCAAACTGCCCACTCAAATGAGTTATGATTCCATGGAGCTAGGCATGCATGAGTACTTATTTGTTTATCTCAAATCATAATAAGAAAATCATAAAGTTACTATCATATGTGTAATCATGCATTTTGTCACGGTTAACCTTTCGATCCCAAAATAAAAGTGTTTGGAGTAATTAATTGTAAACTGTAATCGTCTAAGTTGAACTGCAGAAACTCATATTACCTCAGAACATCAATCGACTTCATCTGATCATTAATTAATTAAATCAAATAAAGAATAAATCCACTTTTAGAGATATTCATTCAAAGATTTGATTAAATTAATTAAATCAAATGAATAATAAATCTAAATAAAATCTTTCAGAAAATATCACAAGACATTTAAAACTAAACTCCATATTATTTCCAAGATGTGCTATTAATTGAAAATCGCCATTAATTAATTTAAAATAATTCAAAATTGATTTTAATAGATAATATTAATATAAATCTATTTAATTATTAATAACAAATATTAATAACCAAAGTAAATAATTAAAATTATAAATGATTTTATTTATAATAATTAAAATTATAAATGATTCTATTTAATTGTTAATGACTTTTTATGATGAAACGTAAAACTAAAAAGTTGTAGATAACTTTTTATCTTTCCAATGGGTGTTTATTTATAAATTTTGGACGAAATATAAGTATCAAAATTAGGAAAGACTATTTCACATCACATCTTTCATATTTTTGGCACAACTCACTCATTTTTTGTCCAAAATTTATAAAAAAACACTCAATAGAAAGATAAAAAATTTATCTATAACTTTTTACTTTTACGTTTCATTATAACATGTTATTAAAGTATATTAAAAATTTGCTCGAAACAAATATTTTGCATTAAACTAATGTCCAGTTTTACGTTGTATTTAAAATTTCATATTTTTCTAAAACTGATTTTACAAAACTTAAAACACTAAAGTTGTAGATCTATCTCTCATCTTTCTAACTATAGGTTGTGCATAAAATTTTGACAAAAAATGAGCGAGTTATGACAAAAATACGAAAAGTGTACATATAGAGAAACACTCTCTAACGGTCAAGTGACGGAAAACACGAAAAATATCTAACAGGTCAAACATTGAGTACATTAGTCGCCAAAAGTAAACATTGAGTATATAATCCGCAGAAGATCAAACATTAGGTACATTAACCGCAGTTTACCCAATTTTTTTACTCTACACAAAAATCATGATTGTGGTTGCCATGTTAAATTCACAAATACTGTGTACCATTAGGTTTATATTTTGGGATTGAATATATAATATGTTACCCTAGGAATCTAAACGACTGATAAGTTATGGAACGAGCAATCGAGAATTAGTTTAAGATATGTTTCTGATGTAGAGCAGACTATGGATTAACACAAGAACGCGTCTCAAGGAGTATGAAACTTGGGAATTCAAAGCAAAAGCTTCAACTTTTTATTCATTCAAATCTGAGAAATACAATAACATCCACCACTCTTATATACAGTTAGGGTTTAAACCGAAAAGCAAGAAAATATGAAACAAATTCGTTAAATCATTCTAACTAAACTGGAAATAATATAATAATAATTAAATAGAGGATATCTTGAAGATATCTGCATCATCCTCCCGATGTTGAGAAAATTCGTCCTCGAATTTATTGGGGCAGGCAGGCAGAACTCAAGAGGGCGTCGGGGCGAGAGATCGCGATTATATGATGGGAGGTTTGTCGGGAGGTTTCTTCGCACGCCCGATTATTGGCTTTAAGTGGATCTCGTCAAGCAGTGAGTTGGCGTGCTCCGTCTTAGCGAAAACGAAATCGTCGCACCAGAAAACTCCTAGTCGGCGGCATTGGCGAGGAGGCTGGTGCGAGGTAGTTACCGCGATGATTAAAGACGTGTTTATGTAGCTGGCTAACTTTAGGATTGTTCGACGAAGAAAGGTCCTCGGGGTATGTTCGTCGAGGTAGGTTCGGCGAGGTCGGTTCCACAAGGAAATGTTCGCGAGGAGGTTTTCTCGAGGCAAGGTTGGCGGGGGAGGTTCCTCGAGAATGGTGTGGCGAAGGACAATAATATGTTCGACGTCACCGGCTAGAGCGAGAGCGTCGTCGGCAGTGGTGGGTTCCTCGCCATTGGTGCACGTGTGACGGCGCCAGAGTCGTCTTCGTAAAAAGACATTCATGCTCGCGATCGTCATGACCGTCACTACAGCAAGCACGCTTGGTGCAGCGTCATCAATGGCCTTGCTCGAGACGAAAGTATGCTCGTCGGAGAAAAACTCGTCGTCTGTGGCCTGGGGTTTGTCGAGGAAAGTTCCTCGAGGCGGGTTCATCGAAGAAGGTTCGTCGAGGGGATATCTGCGAGGAAGGTTCCTCGAGTAGTTTTCGTCGCTCTCTAAAAGTACCTCGTCGGCGCCAGTTTTGTTGCCCGTTGTAATTTCCTCTTCGGCGAAAGTGTCTATGCGAACAACTTTCTCACACACGGTCTCGGCGTACTCCGCCTCGTCGTCAAGGGAATCGTTGTACTCATCGTACACTGGTTCGGCATACTCCGTCTCGCCGTAGATCGACTCGTCGTACACGGCCTCACCGTGTTCCGCCTCATCGTACGTCGGTTCGTCGTACTCCGGGATAGCCACCTCGAACGCCGCTAACCTTCGCGCATCTTCCAGGACCGCCGCACGTCCAAAATTCTGCCCGACCATGTTGGCTTGGTCGTCCTTGGTGTCGGACTTGCCTCGGTGTCGTTGCTCCGATTGATTCTGCAGCAGTGCAGCCATCTGTCGGGTCAGCAAGTCCACCTGAGCGCGCAATCCGTCGACCTCTTCTCGTCTCACCATATCATCTACGAAAGCTTCGTGAACGGCTCGCTTCTACGGTGCCTCTGCACATAAACGAGTGGCTCTGATACCAACTGATGTAGAGCGGACTATGGATTAACACAAGAACGCGTCTCAACGAGTATAAAACTCGGGAATTCAAAGCAAAAGCTTCAATTTTCTATTCATTCAAATCTGAGAAATACAATAACATCCACCACTCTTATATAGAGTTAGGTTTAAACCAAAAAACAAGAAAAGATGAAACAAATTCCTTAAATCACTCTAATTAAACTGGAAATAATATAATAATAATTAAATAGAGGATATCTTGAAGATATCTGCATCATCCTCCCGATGTTGAGAAAATTCGTCCTCGAATTTATTGGGGCAGGCAGGCAGAACTCAAGAGGGCGTCGGGGCGAGAGATCGCGATTATATGATGGGAGGTTTGTCGGGAGGTTTCTTCGCACGCCCGATTATTGGCTTTAAGTGGATCTCGTCAAGCAGTGAGTTGGCGTGCTCCGTCTTAGCGAAAACGAAATCGTCGCACCAGAAAACTCCTAGTCGGCGGCATTGGCGAGGAGGCTGGTGCGAGGTAGTTACCGCGATGATTAAAGACGTGTTTATGTAGCTGGCTAACTTTAGGATTGTTCGACGAAGAAAGGTCCTCGGGGTATGTTCGTCGAGGTAGGTTCGGCGAGGTCGGTTCCACAAGGAAATGTTCGCGAGGAGGTTTTCTCGAGGCAAGGTTGGCGGGGGAGGTTCCTCGAGAATGGTGTGGCGAAGGACAATAATATGTTCGACGTCACCGGCTAGAGCGAGAGCGTCGTCGGCAGTGGTGGGTTCCTCGCCATTGGTGCACGTGTGACGGCGCCAGAGTCGTCTTCGTAAAAAGACATTCATGCTCGCGATCGTCATGACCGTCACTACAGCAAGCACGCTTGGTGCAGCGTCATCAATGGCCTTGCTCGAGACGAAAGTATGCTCGTCGGAGAAAAACTCGTCGTCTGTGGCCTGGGGTTTGTCGAGGAAAGTTCCTCGAGGCGGGTTCATCGAAGAAGGTTCGTCGAGGGGATATCTGCGAGGAAGGTTCCTCGAGTAGTTTTCGTCGCTCTCTAAAAGTACCTCGTCGGCGCCAGTTTTGTTGCCCGTTGTAATTTCCTCTTCGGCGAAAGTGTCTATGCGAACAACTTTCTCACACACGGTCTCGGCGTACTCCGCCTCGTCGTCAAGGGAATCGTTGTACTCATCGTACACTGGTTCGGCATACTCCGTCTCGCCGTAGATCGACTCGTCGTACACGGCCTCACCGTGTTCCGCCTCATCGTACGTCGGTTCGTCGTACTCCGGGATAGCCACCTCGAACGCCGCTAACCTTCGCGCATCTTCCAGGACCGCCGCACGTCCAAAATTCTGCCCGACCATGTTGGCTTGGTCGTCCTTGGTGTCGGACTTGCCTCGGTGTCGTTGCTCCGATTGATTCTGCAGCAGTGCAGCCATCTGTCGGGTCAGCAAGTCCACCTGAGCGCGCAATCCGTCGACCTCTTCTCGTCTCACCATATCATCTACGAAAGCTTCGTGAACGGCTCGCTTCTACGGTGCCTCTGCACATAAACGAGTGGCTCTGATACCAACTGATGTAGAGCGGACTATGGATTAACACAAGAACGCGTCTCAACGAGTATAAAACTCGGGAATTCAAAGCAAAAGCTTCAATTTTCTATTCATTCAAATCTGAGAAATACAATAACATCCACCACTCTTATATAGAGTTAGGTTTAAACCAAAAAACAAGAAAAGATGAAACAAATTCCTTAAATCACTCTAATTAAACTGGAAATAATATAATAATAATTAAATAGAGGATATCTTGAAGATATCTGCATCATTAGATATCAGAGCCACTATTAGTTAATTAAATGTATCTAGATACAATTACAATTAGAGAGGAACCTATAGATAATATTAGAGAGGCAAAACGGTAAATCGTATGCCCGAATGCTTGATCATGAATTGTCATCGGATAATTTAAAACAAGAATTTATTACATCCATGGATATTCTACACCAAATCATTCAACTAACCAAAAAATAAAATAAAATAAATCATAATGCATTCTAATTAATTGATCTATAAAAGTTGGTGTAGTAGGTTGGAAGTTTATTATCATTTCATTCTTTTCTTAGCAAGCAATTTCCTTGGAAATTTCACATATATTTATTTTCGAATTGATTTCCTTTCGAATAATCAATAAAAACATTTCTAAACTAGGCATAGTTTCAGCTCGGTTTGGACCCGAGTCCCAGCGAAAAACAATTTATTCAATACCGAAACCATAGCCATATTTTTCCAAACCAAAATCGGGTTTGGTTTTAGATAACACAAAAATCAGAATCCGGCCCCAAAACAGGACGAAAAGCCCGGTCCTTAGTCCCCGTATCACCTCAATGTGAAAGTTGGTACCGTCGAACCGTATCATCATTCTTTTACAAACGAGCAATACTTGCATTGGCAATATTTTTACAAATAAATTATTTTCAAAATCATCTCCTAAAAGTGATGTTACGATTTACAAAACACTTTCTAGCTTTTCTAAGAAGCAACATTTTCTTAAGAGTCATCTTTACAAATTTTGAAATTATGCACAGTACATGTACAAGCTATTCCCTGCAGCGCAAGCGATCAAGTTATTTTCCGGATGCCACGCAAGATGTAGTAACTTGGAGCTTAAGTTACACGACGAATCGTTACTTGCCGAACTTGGATTCTCGTTTCCTGGAAGATCCAATATACACGAATAAGCTCGGGTAATGAGAAGAGGAGATTGCCAATTATAGTTTTGCCTTAATGAAAATGGAAAAGGATCAGAGTTTGAGGGCTCGAACCGGGACGGTATAATCCGCGGGTTAGATTACTCAAGGAAGACCTTCTTGCCCTTGGAGCGTCGTGAAGAACCAGCTTCCTGTTATATAGAGTGGAAAATAAAGAAGAGACTGCAAATTAGAAATGAGATGTATGGTTATTAAAATTTAAATTTAAAGCATTTAAATTTATGGTTATAAACATTTAAGTCAGAGAATTTATGGTTATAAAATATAATTTATAAACAACATCTCAATACTTAATCAATACAGGATATTTGTGAGAAACTATGCGAAATTAAGATTTATTTATTGTCTTCTCATTGACTAAAGGTTTCTTAAAAAGAACAAGGATTAGAGCCTAACGAACCGAGTCCGCCCGAACCTTGATTCCCAAATACCCAACCCCTTGAAACTAATATAATTACATAACTTACAACACATAGTTTAACAACATAACATAGTTAAATGACCCAATAAACATATTTGAACGTTGAATAATTTAACTGTTTGTAACGGAAGCCACATAATACTACCTGATGGGATGTTTGCTAGCTTCTAATGTGATTCCCTCTTCGCTTCCGACTCCGCGAGAGAATATACGTAAATTATTGCTGATAAAAAATCAGGAATAACTATGTCAAAAAAGGCGCAAAACTTTTCTAATTGAAGATGTAAGTTCATTAATTGGGTAAAAAATAATAGACCTATAAGACCCGGTCGCAAAATGAAGTCCATCTCCGCTAAGGCAGCAAGAGAACTTATCGAATATACAGTCGTTATCATACAGCTCATACAACTGCCAAAATAATTGAAAAGATGTCAGATCTGTGTATGCAAGTTCAGTTTTCTGCCGTGAAGACCGATAACTGTAGCTCTTCAAGAGAGAAGGTTTGAGGATTTGAAAGACCCGTGATCACTTATCATGGAGAAAGGGCAAGACGGCCCAAGTCAGGGTTTTTATGTTATAAGGCTCTTCGGTCAATTTTTTCACTGGGTATTTTGGTCATGTCCTTGTTTGGGTGTTGGATTTTCGTCATCTCCTATAGGCACCCATAAACGTAGCCGCCTTGGAGTTTATGATATGTTTTGACTTGTCTTTATTAGCATCATTTGGAGAGCGTTTGACCTTGCTCTCGAAAGAAAGGTTGGGATTGTTTCAAAATCTACCAAGTAGGAAAAGAAGACATAGACTATGCAATACATAAGTAATACGACATTAGTTAAAAAAAGCACACTTAGGATTTACTTATGGTATTTTAAGACAAGAAATGGAACTTACTTTAGGGTGTAGGTGTTCGTGAATTTTATACCGAGCAACCGGCGAAGAATCCATTCGCATGTCCCACAGCTAGATTAAAAAGTGAAAGTGAGAATTTAAGTATGAAGAGGAGCAAATTCACGAAAAATCACCTTAAGATTCATGTAATCACGAGTTAAGATGTTCCATCCATCATTCGAGAACTTCATATCCGAGATCGATACTACAAGCTCGGAAAAAAACAATTTTGCCCCACCCAAGTCTCCGTCTTGCAATCTGTAGTTATGGCAACGAACATCAGTGCACGTAAATGAAACTCCATCATACACTGTTGAAAAGATTGGTCCCTCATTACCGAATAATACAGTCATTACATAATATTTCAGTACTCATGGGATACATCTGTAATTATTAGGTTTATACTAATTAGTCAGCCGATTACGTTAGGATAGGTATAATTTGAATCATACACACATCAATATGTTCAGGAGAAAACTGACATTAGCGCACTGTGATCACATAAAGCCGATTGTCGCATGTCAACTAGACGAATAAACCCTCTTGAGCTTCCATATGCAAACAAATTACATCGCATTGGATGAAACTCTGCCGTTGTTATGACCTCTGTACAGACACAAACCAGCTATTAAAAGATGTAGGAGAACCGGGAAATGAGTTAGAACAAGAGAATGGGAAAATGAGTTGAGGAGATTTGCCAAAATTTCACCCTTGTGATCTTACTATAAATTAGGATATTGTTTAGTTATCCTTTATATGGATATAATATCTTTTCTTATTAGTATATATGATACAAATTTTAACCTATAAAAAGAGAAAAACAAAAATCTTTTAGAGTACATTAGATATATGTATTATGTAAGACTATTTATTTAGTTAACTAACAAGTTTTTTTTTTCTTTTTTCGACAGGAGTTAACTAACAAGTTAAGTAGGGATATTTTGGTTATTTTACGCTGGCTATCTGAGTTTATCCTATAGAACAACATTGGGAGAGTTTTGGTCTCACTCTTGAAGAAAGGACCGTTTATTATTATTTATCAATACAGTTTCGAGAATCTCACCAGCTTGGTGAGTTTCTCTTTGATTTTAGCTCCGGTCCCTATCAAAATACAATTCCTAATTCTCTTTGAATATTGTCTTAAAAGATGATATAAACAAAGAGAAGCAGACAAAACCCTGATAATTTAAACTTGAATGGAGAATCACCTGTAAGATCCTCCATGTTTGCCGGTTTCATGTCAATGATGTTAAAGCACTGCTCGCTTATATCAAGATTCCACAGATTTATTCTAAGGTCATCTGCAGAAATAAACGTCTCACCATCGCTGGACAGAAAATATAGAACCACCAAAAAAAACATATATTAAGTAGTTTCAAGGGAAGAATGAAGCGAATACATTGTTCCACAATCTCCGAACAAAAAATAAAAAAAACAACATATATTACCAATTAGTTGAGATGGAATTAATGTTGAAATCATGAGCATGAGCATACGTTTTCCGACATCTTTTATGTGACGACTCGTCCATATCCGCAGACTAATTATACAAAACACAATATTAACCCTGGACATAAAATACCCCTAATAATAACGCGGGTCTAGCACGAAACTTCTCTTTATCAACCTGGTCATGTGATAGTGACATGCTCTTGGTCATCTTATCCATTAACTCTGGATGATGGCCATTAGATGGCTTGTTTTGCTCCGTCATGTAGCTACTTTCGGACAAAAGCGCATTCTCCGAGCTCACAAATGGAAACGGATCCATTTCTTTTACTTTCTTCACCTTGTGTTCCTTAACCTGCTCAATCAAGGTTACACAAAATTACTTGCCAGACAATACCAAAACGTAACATGAAAAGCATGTATGCCGATAATAACCAAGGGATGATTATCGGGCATTTTTATTGCAATCAACAAACCAAACAAAGGGCCATTCCTTCGAGAAAAGGATCAAAGCTTTCTCAAAAGATGTCTCGTAAATGAACTAAAACAAAACATGAAACGGCACAAAGGCCTAGGCGCCTCTAAACACGAGAGATCAGGGTCCCCTATTGTCACTTACTAAAAATAACCCACTAATATCGTAGACATTCAATAGCATAATAATTTATTACTATTAAATCACGGGTCTAACGGATTCACACACCTTCCATAGTTTAATCGTCTTGTTGTTGGTAGAGAGTATAAAGCGAGACCCGTTTGGCGTAGCACACCATTCCACTTTGTTGATCTTTTCTTCTATTTCCAGACTCTTTAAGTAGTCGAACTGTGGAATTTCAGGATCCAACCGATAACGTAAGAACACGGAATTAACGCAGTAAAACCACACTCATAACCACACAGTGTAAACAAAGTAACAAACCTCAGGCTCGTGACTCTGAAACTCTGTCTTGTACTGAAATTCAGGGTTCCACAGGGTTTTCAAATCACGTTTCTCCAACTCAGTTCTTCGGGTAAGGGGTTGACTTGACGTCTATAGTCAACAGCCAATTGAAGAGAAGAACCCATATTGTCAAATGAAGTAAGTTCTTACTCACAAACATACACGAATGACACGAACGGAAAATTTCACTATCAAATTCTCACATGTTTGGCGTCTTTCCTCTCGAATATTACGATCCGACCGCCTTGATCTCCGACGGCGAGGCAATCACCACTGGCGTCGAATCCCATTGCAGAGATGATGTCAACTAGAGGAATGAAGCACGAACAGCATCAGCATCTACGACAAGTCAAAGTACGCGCTTCAAGCAAAGGGAATTCTATTTTACGTCCATTGTTGATGTACCGTTGCAAACATTTGCGGTAAAAATACCCGAGAAAAAGGTACCGTGGCAGCATATCGCCGTATTCCACTTCTTTCCTCAAAAAGTGCAAATTCTAGGTACCAAAAACATACACTTTTGATAACATCGAGTATATTCACCCACGACAAGAAAAAAAGGGAATATACTGCCGCTTTCACCTATCTTTTGGGTATTTTTGCCGCAACTCGACACTAGAAAAACTAGAAAAACATTGATCATCGTCAAAATTCTCCAGAAATCGACACAAAATGCAAATTCAAAGCAAGAACCAGAGGAGCAGAGCGACCTGTGAACTCGCTCAAGCACAATCAAGCCACTCAAAATTCACTCTCCGAATCAAACTTTCTGAGCAAGAAAACAAACAAACAAACAAACAAAACAAAACAAACAACGAAAACTCAAAATCGCTGACCGTCCTGGACTTCCTCTCCCGGAACTCCCTCGCCGAAGACCTGCGAGAACCTCCAGTTCGGCGGCGAAGTGGCGGCGCGTGAGTCGGAGCTCAGAGTCATCCTCGAGCTTCAGCTACAGGTCGCTCGTCTTGGCTGGTCCGACTCTCACGAGCTCACAAGAGCCATTGGAGGAGTTGTCTTTCAGCTTCTCTCTCTCTCTCTCTCTCTCTCTCTCTATATATATATATATATAAATAAATATATATTTTTAATTTTCGTTTCTTCGACCACTCGATTATATTAATATATATATATTTTTCCGGGAAAAATAACTACCATTTTGGGATTGAAGGATAGTTTTGGGCCCACATTGGGCCCAAATGGTTGGTTGGTTTATGGGCTTCTCTTTAAATGTGATTAAGGGCGCGGGCTGCCCGTCCCGGGTTGATAAAGACGGGAAGGGCAGTTCATTAAAATTAACTTTTAGAGTGGACGGAAAAATTAGCCCGTATCTTTTTCCGAACGGACAATGTCTAAGCCTATCGGGCTAGACTCTGCTCCGACAATTTCCCGCCTTATTTTATGACATTGTTTAATTGTGAAAAAAAAAAGAGTGTAATTATTGACTTAGAAACTTATTTTATTGCCAATTTGGATAGTATGTTAGAAAAATTCACCCAATTTCGCTTATTGTAATTATGAGTTAATTTGTTTATTTAGTGTCTATTATAGGCTTTGAATTTTAAAGTTTATTTAATAAAGATGAAAAATTCTCTTTACTTAATTGACCGAAATGTACTTCTCTTCTATTTTTTTTTAAAGCAATTTAATTTCATTCAATCAAACAAGTTGGGGAGAAAAATCCCTCAATACCGTTGCTACAAGACACTCCGGGCAATAAGGACACATAAGGTCCGGTACAAAGGAATAGAGATGTCTCTTAGCCAAAGCATTGGCCACCTCGTTACATTCCCGTGGAACCCATGTCCACTCTCCGGTCCCGCCTAGTTCGCAGCCGAGCTCTCGCACCTCCACAATAATCGGGCCTTGCAAACCCAACGAGTCTCGTGCCTTGGTGAGGTGGGAGGCCCGCAAGCAATCCGTCTCGGCATACTCGATTTTCCACCCCCGTTCGCGGGCAAAGAGAAGCCCTCGTCGCATCGCAATGCACTCTCCGGTAAGTGCCGAATCAACATGGTCTACCAAGGAAGCCAAGACTCCCATGACCCGACCGAGGTGGTCTCGGACAACCGCGCCAACCGCTGCCCGTCCCGTCTCCCTGTCCCATGCCGCATCTACGTTGAGCTTGAAGCTCCCCGCAGCCGGCCCGGACCAAGCCCTCGGTACCTCCTCCCTCGGCGAGCGGTGGTTCTCCGTCGTGTGTGCACATCGCTTGTAACTTGTGAACCATCCATCGACTTCTTCCACTCAAGTCTCTGAGGCCCGTACGTGGTTCTCGAAGAGGCGAAGGTTGTGGTCGGACCACGCCGCCCAAATAAGCACGCAAAAGAGCTCGAAGTTCAGTTTGGAAAGACTCTCGAGCGTCCGGTAGCACAACTCCTGAAACGGGATCTCCCCCGTCTTTTCCACCACCCACCGGTGGATCGTAGATGATGCCCAAATGGCCTTGGCCCTCTCACACCCCCAAACGGCATGTAAGACGCCCTCTGGGAGCGCCCCGCAAAAGTTGCAAAATGGTAGAATGTCTACCCCTCGGATCCGAAGTGCCCCGTTGGTTAGAAGAGCTTCCGACCACGCGCGCCACACTATGTGCTTCACTTTTGTGGGGATCGTCGTGCCCCACAAAGCTTTCCACCAATTTGGCTCCCCTTTTCCCGAGTCCGAAGATCCGCTCCGTGCTTCCGACCTAGCTAGTCGGTAACCGGACCGCACCGAGTAGACCCCGTTGTCTTCGTGGTGCCGGACAAGCCGATCTAAACCCTTCCCCACCGGGATCCTCAAGACAGCCTCTGCATCGTAGGTTTAAAAGGCCTCAACCCGAGAGAGGTCTCAATGGTCGTGGGAGACTAGATCGGCTACCCACCACGGATACCCATCGTTTGGAGCCCCCGAAGTGGCAAAGAAAGCCCCAGGCCGTGGGATCCAAGGTTGGCCGTGAACCCGTACGTTGCCGTTCCCGATTTGCCATCTCGTACCGCGTCTAAGCAAGTCACGTCCCCAACACAGACTCTTGCAAAGGAACGAGGGGCGTCCCCTGCATTTGAAGTTGAGGATCGAGGAGTCGGGATAGTACTTAGCTTTTAGGATCTGCGCTAAAAGACAACCGGGGTTTTGGATGATCCGCCACGAAAGCCGTGCTACAAGGGCCCGGTTGAAATCACCCATGTCCTTGAAGCCCAAACCACCTTCCCCTTTCGGCTTTGCGAGAACGTCCCATCTTCGCCAATGGATCTTTCTCGACTCCTCCGATCCGCCCCACCAAAACCGAGCAGTAGTAGCGTGAAGATCTTTGATGGTGCGGACGGGGAGCCGGAAAAGACTCATGAGATAGGTAGGGATGGCTTGCACCACTGATTTGATAAAGACTTCCCGTCCCCCGGCCGAGAAGAGCTTCGCTTTCCACGTCCCAAGATGCTTCTTGACCCGGCTCGTGATCTTGCTAAAGACTGCACACTTGTTTTGGCCGACGTGTACCGGAAGCCCGAGATAAGACTCGAGGTCCGGAACGGCCCGCATACCAAGCACCCGTGAGATGGAACAACCATGTGCCTCGGCCACATTACGTGAAAAGCTCACCATGGACTTCTCCGCGTTTATAGTTTGAACCGTCCCCTTCTCGTAGACTTTGAGAACCCTGCTAATCGCTTGGCCGCACCTGACACTCGCTTCCCCAAAGATGATGCAATCATCCGCAAAGAGAAGATGTGTCACCGCCGGGGCTTCCTGCCGGTACGCAAAACCGCGTAAGAGTCCACGTTTCTCTTGCCCCCGGATAAGCGCCGAAAGGCCTTCCGCGCAAACTAGGAAGAGGTACGGCGACAAAGGGCAACCTTGCCGGAGTCCGCGGGTCGGCGAGAAGTAGTTTCCGGTTCTTCCATTTAGGACAATGGAGAAGACCGGTGTCGAAATGCAATCCCGTACAACGGCTAGGATTCGCGGCCCGAACCCCATCCGATGCAACATTGCTTCCACGAACCCCCATTCTACCCGGTCGTAAGCTTTGCTCATATCGAGCTTTAAGGTCATCGCCCCTTTCTTTTGATGACGCATTTGCCGGATAGAATGAAGCAGTTCGTACGCAATGGCAGCGTTGTCCGTAATCAAGCGTCCGGGAACAAAGGCGCTTTGAGCTTCCGAGATGACGGAGGCGAGGGCGTCTTTTATCCGATTAACGACTACTTTGGAAACGAGTTTGAGAAGCACGTTGCACAGACTTATCGGTCGGAAGTCTTGTACTCTCCTTGGGTTCTTCACCTTAGGCAAGAGCACGATGTTGGTGGCATTCCATGCTCTCACACTCTTCCGCCCGTTAAGAACATCCAAACACTCTTCCCGAATCAACGGCCCCACGGTCCCCCAAAGTTTTTGGAAGAAAACGGCGTGGAAGCCATCTGGGCCCGGCGCCTTCCGAGGACCCATCGAGGAGAGAGCAACATTGATCTCGTCCGCGGTGAACCTCTCCTCGGTGATCTTCCGTTGCCCCGCCGAGATAGAAGCAACGTCTTTTGTCGTGATCAAGCCAAAATCTCTTTCCGAGGCACCGTTCGAAGAGTAAATGTTCGAGAAGTATTTGTCAAGCACTTCTCGAACATCATTCTCCGATGTCACCCAATCCCCGGTCTCGTTCAAGATACCTCAGATTTGGTTTTGCGTCCTCCGACGCGTGGCACGATCGTGGAAGTAGGCCGTGTTCCTATCCCCGCCGCGTAACCAATTGGCCCTCGCCCGTTGCTTCCAACGATACTCTTCCACTACGAGGAGCAAATATCGTTCTTCGTTCAAGGACCTCAAATCGGCTCTAATTTCCGGAATAAAATCCGATTTGTGAAGACGCTCAATCCGCTCCGAGAGCGCTTTGATTCTCTTTTCCCGATTGCCAATGGTCGTGCTCGCCCATACGCGAAGGGCCTTTTGACACTTCCCGAGGCTTGCCGCACACCCTCTAGAGACCTGGTCGGTCCCACCTGGCCCCACACATCACGGACCACATCGGCGCAACCGCCGTTTAAAAGCCAACTCGGCTCAAAGGCCCATCTCCTCCCCACGGACGAGTTGGGATTGTGCACCAGCGAGTCCGAGCCCGTATTGATAAGAATCGATCTATGATCCGAGCCCCAAAAGCCCAACATCTTCATATTGCCCGACGGGTACACCGACTTCCATGCCGGGTTTGCGCACGCTCGACCGAGTCGACTTTGGACGTTCCGTTCGCCCACTTGTATATTGCTCCAAGTGCACGGTTCACCTACAAAGCCGAAGTCGAGAAGATCACATACCTCGAGCGCGTTGGCGAAGCGATCCATGCAAGCCGTCTTCCTCCGCACCCGGCTCACGTGCTCAAACTCGTAAAGCACCTCGTTGAAATCTCCCGCGCACACCCACGGGCTTTCGTCGCCGTTATGAAGCCGTCGTAGAAGCTCCCACGAAAGGTGCCGAGAAGCTTCAATCGGGTCCCCATAGAAACCCGTGAACCTTGATGTGACCCCGAGCTCGTCTTTAACTCCCACGTCGATATACCGTTCGCCAGAGCTACGGATAACGACCTCCACCGCGTCATTCCAAAGAATGTGAATTCCACCACTACGGCCCTCGGCATGAACCCCGAACCCGTTGGCCATATTACTTTGACGCTTCAATCTCTCCACCCTGGCACCGCTCAACTTCGTCTCCGAAAGAAAAACGATGTCCGGCTTTCGCTCACAAATAAGTCTTCGTAGGCGGGTCCTCGCCCCGGGATTGCATAATCCCCGGACGTTCCAACAAAGGATCTTCATTGCTCCCGGCCGGCCCGCCCTTGGCGTGCCGCCGATATCACTGGACATAAGCCCAAAAAACCAACCCTACCACTAGAAATGATTCCGGAGTAGCACAAAGACAAAGAATCATAAGGATTCACACCGATGAACCAGTAGAGACCAAGTCGGAGCAAGGTCTCAATAAAGTGAATCATTCTCACTTGGAGCTTCATGAGCACCCATGATGCAATACTGCGGGACTTAAAACACTAACAATCTGATTTGGGCGCAGAGGCGAGCCGAAAGACAGATTTGGATTTCGAACTTTAAGTCCGGCATTTTATCGAACACTTGGTCCACACAGAATTTTCCCACAAGCCTTGAATCAATGCTTGAGCCAATTCAGCACAGAGCCAAATCAAGAGAGACAAAGATGGATCACAAGAGAGAGACAGCTCCATTTTTTGCCATGGCAGCCGTGGAATTCATATCGGTCTGAATACTCTCTTCAAAGCCGTCAACGAGAAAGGCTTGAGCAACTTCGTGACAGTGAGCTTTAGTTGATACTTGAGAAAACAAAAGCTTCCTCGCTATTATTCCCTTCATCTAAACCAGTTTCCATGACGGAAATTCGCAGTTTAAGAGAGCGAAATGTACTTGAATATTGTCCATTAAATTTTTATGTATACTATTTTATTATATTTCTTTTTGTATTATAAGATTACCCTTTACTTACAATTTTGATTTAAATAGCATTTTCATTGTAATTTATTCCCAAACTAAAATGACAACACAATTTTGACAATTTCAAAAAAAAAAAAAAATAGACGATAAACAATAGAACTTTCAAAAATTAATATCGTTGGGATTATATAATATATTATATTATTAAAATTATTAATTTATTAATTATTAATTAAAAAGAACTCTTAAAATTGAGATTTTGAGTAGTATAAATTACTTATTTTAAGTAAAAGATGGAGGCCCGACATCTCGCAATGTGATCTTGAATCCCAATTAAGTTGGCACCCAAAAACACAAAGTAAGAAACGGGGCTCTAGATAAGATAAATAAAAAGCATCACAGTTTAGTTTACAAAGATATAGAAAGAGACGAGAACTAACAAAACCTAAAATCTCTCTCTAACAAAGCACAACTAAAAAATAAAACTAGCAAAATCTAAAATTCTCTTTCATACAAATATCATTATTAACGAAAGAAGAAATGAACTACAGGTACGAATGCCACCAACTAATTTAACGAAATTCGAATATATTTTCTAAAGAATCTAAAAAATGGTATATAAAAGTAAAAAAGCTCTATAAAATCAAAGAAAAAGACTACATATTACATTTTGCATAAGAGTCACTTATGCTATAATTTACAGCAAAACTAACACCCCAAATCTCAGCCACCCAGCTGCGCCGTCGAAAATTCACGATCCGTGATGGTATTCGAGCCGAAGGTGTACGGGCACGTTATTAGGGTTGAGCTCTCGTTGTCCGACCCGTCCCGCAAGAGCCCGTCGCCAGGGCTGAGCAGGCTGGCGTTGAGGAACGGAGGCTGCTTGGGCGAGGGGATGCCCTCGGCGTCGCTCAGCATCCGCACCACGTCGCCCATCGACGGCCTCAGCGGCACTGACGCCTGCGTGCACACCAGCCCAATCCGCAGCACGGTTGATGCTTCTTCCACCGGGAAGTCGCCCTTCAACGCCGGGTCCACGGCGGATACGATTTCGTTTTCCTTGTGGAGCTTCCAAACCTGTGATTAGATGCTTGGTGATGGCCATATGTATATGCATATACATATAAAATGAGAGAGAGAGTACACTGTGCAAGACGGAGCTCGAGCCCGTAGTGAAGGCGCTGTTTCTCCGACCACTAGCGATCTCGAGGACGGTCACGCCAAAGGCGTACACGTCGGCCTTCTCGGAAAGCTGCCCTCGGACTAAATATTCCGGCGCCATATATCCCCTACAAAGTTAATTAATCAGTAAATTTTTCGATAGAAAAATATGCCGTCGCACATAATACAAAATTGGATACTTATACCGATTTACCGCAAATATCCGATATTTTTGTAATTAAATTAGGAGAGTTTTGGTGTTTACAGAGTTCCGGCGATACCAGTGCTGACGTGGGTTCTGTCGGAAGCGACGGAGCGAGCAAGGCCGAAGTCGGCGATCTTGGGGTTGAGGTCTTGGCCGAGGAGGATGTTGCTGGTTTTGATGTCTCGGTGGATGATCTTCGCGGCCGCGCCACCGTGGAGGTGCGCGAGCCCGTCCGCAATCCCGCAAATGATGCTGAATCTCTGCTTCCAGCTCAAGATCATGGCTGTGTTGCTCTTGTCTGCGCAGTGTACAAAGCATCTTATAAGAGAGCTCAATTTTATTTTTTATTAAGCTCTATCGTATTTATTATTTAATTTACTTATGAAATTTCGTGATTATAATTACATTGGTAGATAAAAAAAAAATAAAAAAAAAAATTGAATATCACTCGAAAATAATGTAATAAAAGAGAGTATTATATGAAATTGAATTTATTAATTGATGAAAGTTTTATTAATTTATTACCAAAGAGGACCTGATCAAGGCTTCGGTTGGGCACGAACTCGTAGACGAGGAGGCTCTCGGGCCCCTCGATGCTGCAGCCGAGAAGCTTGACGACGTTGCCGTGGTCGATCCCTCTGATGAGGTTGACCTCGTTGAAGAACTCGTCGGCCCACTGCCGCGTGTTGAAGAACAGCCTCTTCACCGCCACAGTGCTCCCGTCGGCCATCACCCCCTTGAACACCGACCCCGCCCCGCCCTGCCCCAGTTTCCTCGCCACGTCAAAGTACTCAGTCGCCTCCGCCAAGGTCTCGTACTTGAAGTTCAGGCGCGAGTGCTGCGTGGTCAATGTGGCGGTGCCGTGATCGAGAGCTATGATCGGATATGACGATCGAAACGCGAGGTTATGGTGTTGTTTGAATGCATTATGGAACGTTGAGTAATTGAACTTGTATACTTTAAATGCATTGTTTAAAGGGACAAATAGCCAAATAGCTAAACTTCAAACTCTAATTAGTCAAATAGCTAATGTTTTAATTAATATTGCCAAAACCAATTAACCACGTTAATAAATCATGAAAGACCGGATTACCCTTGTATTAACGTGGTTAATTTGTTTAAAAATAAATTAATTTTTTTTTTTTAAAAATATTTTTTAAATTTTTTGTTAAAATTTTAATCATGATTTTTTTATTTTTAAACAAATTAACTCCGTTAATATAATGGAGTTAATTTGTTTAAAAATAAAAAATCGTGATTAAAATTTTAACAAAAAATTAATTTAAAAAAAATTAATTTATTTTTAAACAAAGTAACCACGTTAATACACGTTAATATATTAAAATGGTATAATAGGTATAAAATATGTTATTAAATAACAATTTGGCTATATGCAAAGGAAAATGAAAGGTTTGCTATTTGGCTAATCAAACATTTTTCAATTTGGCTATCCCATGCAATATCTCTTGTTTAAAATTTAGCTTAGTTTTTTTTTTCTTAATCATATTTCTAAGCTCTTATTATTAACTTAATTTTTAATTTTGTTCTTTTTAAAAATGTACAAATTAATGTAAAGTATTTTTTAGTGATAAAAATTAGGGCATTAGAGCCAAATAGCCAAACTTCAAACACTAATTAGCCAAATAGCCAATGTTTTAATTAATATTGCCAAATAGACCGTAGTGGCCTTGTATTAACGTGTATAAACTAAGTTTATTTGTTTAAAAATAATTTACTTTTTTGTTAAAATTTTAATCACGGTTTTTTATTTTTAAACAAATTAACTTAGTTAATACACGTTAAAAGGGTATTATAGGTATAAAATATGTTATTATACAAGTAAATATTCTTATTTTTAAGAAAAATTAACTTAGTTAATACACGTTAATAAATGTTAATACACGTTAATATGTTATAAGGGTTTTATAGGTATAAAATATGTTATTAAATAGCAATTTGACTATTTTGCAAATAAAAAGGAAAGGTTGGCTATTTGGCTAATCAAAGTTTCAATTTGACTATCTCATGCAATATATAATGTTACTTTTCATAGCACCTAAATACTTAATGATAAAGTTCGACGGTAAAATTAATATAAATATAAAATAATAGTACATGAAGTATTTTCACCGCAAATCTTATCAAATTAGAAGTATTTATCGTTATCCTAAGATTCAAAATAAAAAAATAACTAATTAGATTGTTTTCTATTTTCTAAATTTTTGGTATTAGTTTTAGAGTTGGTTTACCTTTTATCTGCTTTGACTTTTTTCGTCTGTTCTTGATGTAAGCGATGACCCCGCAAAAAGTCAAGAAGATGACTGCGGTGTATATGCCTGACCTGATTATCCAGAATCGCAAAATTTCTGGAGAAAATATAATTAATTATTCAATACTTGTTCTTATTGTAAATATAATTAATTATTCAAATTATAAATATACGCTTGTTCTTATTGTAATAGTTATAATTAATATAACTATTGTAAAAATATCGGCATTATTTTGTGCTATTTGGGTCATACTATTACCACTGAAAAATAGATTAAAATATACAGACCTATTTTCCACTTCCTTGTTCGTCAATCTAGCTAACACCTGGTGATTCGATACTTATGCCACAAATATCTCATATTTATATATGATATGTTAAAACTTGAAGCTATACGATTAACGTCATGCAATAAACACGTCTTTATTTTATTAGTTGTTTATTTAATACTAACGGTATCGAACATCGACACTCTTTTGTGCCTATAATAAAAGGTTAATAATATTATACCAACCTATTTTCTGACTTCATGTTCGTCAATCTACTACCCAAGTGACTCGATATACTTATGCCACAAATATCTCATCTTATGCATGGTTAATCGCGGCACAAATTAAAAGTGTTTGAAAAACTTTTGTTAAATACCATTTCTTTGTTTTAACCGAAAAGATATCAATATTTTTCTCTTGCGTTATAGACATGTACCTATTTTTCGAGTTGTTTGGAAGTACTTGTCTATAATGTGAGAGAAAAATATTAGTATTTTATCCGGCTAAAACAAAAAATGCGTGTATTTATACAGGGAATATCCTCTTATATATGATTAAACTTGAAGCTACGTGCCCTTGCGAAACTCGCTACTAAGTCTAGAGGCAATATTGTCCGATTGGAGTATGTTCAACCAATTGTTGAACCTCTTTTTTAGAAAGATTCTAGATGTAATCAGGGAGTTCCGAGCCGCACCTGTTTGGGTAACTCGAAGGATTTAATGAGACTCGTCTTTATTTATAAAAAAAAAAAACAAAAAAAAAAAAAAAAACTTAAAGCTATGTGTGATGTCATGCAATGAAAATCCCATGCAAGGTTATACGTATACGTACGTACCGTCAACCTCCAACACCTTAGGATCAATATCGAAAAACTTCTCCGTGGAGTACCGGACGTAGCAGTCCCCGAAAAGGGCTCGCCCCTCCGCCGCCCCCTCCCTGTCCGCGCACTCCGTCGCCAGCCTCTCCCCCGCATCGGCCACGCACCGCCGGCACTGCTCTCCGCCACCGATCCGCCAGCACTGCGCCAGCACGTACACGTCCTCCACCCCGCCCCGGTCCCGCTCCACCCCAAACCCAACCATGCTCTTCCTGCTCCGCTCCGCCGTCATCGCCACGTCGTCCCTCACCTTCCTCGTGAACTCCGCCTTCACGTAGTCGTCGTCGTCCTCCTCCTCCCGGTGCTTCCTCGACGACCCGCAGAGTATCACCCCCCCGCTGGCCTCCGGCGCGGGCTCTCCATCGGCGGAGTACCGGAGGATACAGCCTTCGAGGAAGACAGAGCCGGCCGCAGCGGGGAGGCAGTGGGGGAGGATGGCCCGGGCTTTGATGAAGCACGAGAAGCAGTCGGCCCGGGAGAGGTCCGTGTGGCACTGTCCGAACGCGGCGATCCCCGGAAGCGGCGACGTGAAGTTTGCCCCGGCGAAGGGGAAGCGATTGATCTGCGCGGTGATGGAGTCCATCGCCGCGGCGTAGTTTTCGGCGAGGACGCTCGACGGGGTGACCTTGGTTGGCGTGCATATCCGCCCGGCCTCGGAATCGCGGGGATCGGACGATGCCGGAGAGAACGACGTCATCATTAAAGTGACGAGAATCAAAGATGGGATAAAAAAAAATTCCATCTTTATTTCCGACTAGTATTGACTTTAGTTTACATGTTTGATTCGTCAATGGCGATAATCAGAGATTGGTGAAAGAGAAGAACAGGGTCAGGGAGTAACAAGAAAGTGGTTAGGGTAAATCTGTGAAGTTTTATCTAGATGCTCTTAATTTAGGACATGATAACAGAATATTGGGCAAATGGTGTGATCTTTCTAAAATTAGGGGGTTGAAAGTGTCAGTTTAGCTTTGTTGCTGAATAATGTTGACTTTCCTGAAATTGGATGTTTGAAAATATACGAGAATGGTTGTTTGTTAATTCGTTATCAAAAGGACTAAATTTATGTCAGCCCTTCACATTCTGATTTTGTCCTCCTATATATACGACCTCTTACTTTATAAAATATTGCTTCATAAACGCTTGACCTTCTACTTTTTTGTCAATTATTTTGTTTCATAATCTTAAACTATTTATCACAATACTATTTCATCAAGTTATCTTTAGTTTTCTAGAGGTTAAACTTTGAGATCACTACGACAATACTTAATAAGTTTTATATTTATATTTATATATATATATATATACATAATAGGGTATGTTGCGGGTAAAGTGCCTAATGAATGAATTTTTTTGAGTTATATACCCAATTTTTTTTTTCTTCTGGTGACAAATGTGCCCAAACTTCATTCTGTTAGCGGCTAAAATTTTGTCCGTCAATTTTTTGTTTTTCACCATTAAGTTATGACACATATACACCTTTGTTTAGGTGTGTAAGTTGAGACTGTAAGGGAACGGTGTGTGAAAGAATCAATTTAAAATATAGTAGGAAAAAAAAATATAAGTGTACACGTGTACAGTTAACGGGGAAATTGAGGCAGAACAAATATAAAAAACCCAAATATGCATGCTTTAGGTATTAAATTTGTCATCCTATTTTGAACAACTTTAAATACTTATGCTATTATCATAGCTTCTACTTACTTGAGTTTTCCCCGAAGATGAAGCTTCAACAAGCTCTGTTACCTGTCCTTCACGCAACCCACCTCCAAGTAACACATCAATGCTTTATTCGAACAAATGACACAGAAAATAAAAAAGAAGATGTTGAGAAGAAAAGTCCAGTTAAGCAGATGAGAGAGATTAATATGCCATCAGAAGCATTTGGAAATGTTGGTCAATCTTGTTCTGTTGAGTCCCACATGAAAAAATATGGGGAATTAGCAAGGTTTAAAAGGTCATGGGTTACTCTCCTTATTGCCTATTGGTTTTGAGGTGGAATCTCATGATACTTCACATGGTATCAGAGCCCATTAAACTCAAACGAGCGCCAGTCAAAAAAAAAAAAAGGATTCAGCCCGAGACGAGTGAGCCAAAGAGTCACCGTCTCGAGGGGGCATGTTGAGTCCCACATGAAAAAGACACATGGAGACTTAGCAAGGTTTTAAAAATCATGGGTTACTTCCCTCATTGCCAATTGGTTTTGAGGTGGAACCTCATGATACTTCACATGCTCTAACGACTTCAAGGAAATTCATGGAGTTTCTGCTAAACATTTCGGCCCTATTTCATCATTTACGATTCTACTTTCTTCCTATGCATGAACGAAATGCTGTATATATTGGGACATGCTAAAAACGAACGAAAATTTCTTTTATTCAAATGATAAAAGTGAAAGAAGGAATAATCATTTCCAAAAAATTAAAATTTAATGCTAAATTGGTATTTCTTGAATCCTACTTCGAGTGGCTATTAAAATTATATACGTTGTATATGTCATTTTTCATTTTACTTTGTCATTTTTTTTCGGGCTCTTCTAACCGAGTTCTAAATCGTTTTCCTTTAATATTTTACTGTAAAAAGAGCCTAAGAATTCAGCCCTAGTGTTACTCCGAAAGTGAAACATGTATTCTATTTCCATTTTTCTAAGCAAAAAATAATTGAATTTGGCAGATCAGTAACTAGTTTAGACTTTCAGAGTGCAAACATGATTATGAGAAACTACTGCACAAAATGATTATCCAAACAAAACAAACAACAAACTCATACGTCGTCCTATTCAAGAATCCAGATCCAGAACCCAAGATCACGATTCGAAACATAAATCCACCAAAAGCACAAAAATGTACGACAAATACACTAGAACTCTCTAGTGATGCAACGAACAGGAGAACAAACAATCCGAGATGGCGTTGGAAACGGCGACAATCGTCAAAGGCTTCAAAACTGAAGAGAAAGACATAAGTTCAAGTGTTCTTAATTTTAAGGTAAACTGGGACTAAAATACTCAATGTTTCATTTTTTCTTAATTATATACCTAAGGTTTTTTTTTGGCTATAATACCTAAAGTTTATTCCGTTAACGCCAAACGTACTAACCGTTAAGTCTCCGTTATTTGGCTCGCGTGGCATGACACATCAGCCTCTGTATCATCTTACCTCCCCCATGTCAGCATTTAAAAAAAATATGGGCTATGAATCGAACCCTTACCCTCCCCCTTCGAACCAAGAACCACCACCACTGGACCACATACAAATCAGGTTTTGCATTACGTAAAATTACGTATTTAAATAGTAAGTAAGTTATAGTTATCTGCATGAGGCTTTTTTTTTTCTTTTCTATTCGATTACCACACACTAATTTTATTTATATATGCAATTTTACAAGAGTCTAAGACTGATACCGGAGTTCTTTCAAAATAAAAATATATATATATATTAGAATTGTAAGAATTCAGAAAACACGCATGTGACACTCTTTCTTACTTATTGTTAATTTTATTTTTTATTTTTCACTTTAATATATTTATATATATTTTAAAAAAATTAGTGGACAAATCAACATAACCTGTATTTACTATATTATTTTCACTCCGCAAAATATGTTTTTTATTTATTATTAATGCCTTTTTTAAAAGCATTGAATTTTGGTTTTATTTAATTTTTGTGATACTAACAACAATATTTAATTACTCGAGAAGGACATAATTGATAAATTAATAACTACAATTGATAAAAAACAAATATATATAAACACTTATATAGCTTCTAAATAATACATACAACAAGACCGCATATTTGTTTGTGGTCTTGTGGTGAGGGTTTGTTGTTCCAATGGGGAGGGTAAGTATGTGGAGTCTTGACAATTTTAGGATCCATGAACTTGATATTTACAAGCGTATTGGGCAATTTCGTCACTCTAGAGCTCAAGAGAGAGCACTCGCAAGCGCCCTCCCTCTTTCTTCAAGAGATCGTCCAAAACTTTCTGCCTCAGCTCTACATGCTCCAGAGACATTTGTTTTGGCAGTGGCAATGCAAGAAACATGAGTACATCTTTACATATTCCTTCGACGTCTATTGTCGTTTTAAACCACTTTGAGTAGAGAACATGTCGAGTCTTGGAACGGACCTTATGTTTTCCGTCGAGGAATAGAGAACGCTCTGACAATATTCGATCCTCCCTGGTTTGATTTCAGGAAGAAAGATCTCAAATGAGAGTGTTTAGGTAGTCTCTCCCAACTTCTTCCACCGATTTATTCCATCCTTGCCATGTAGAAGTCCCGATGCCATCCAAAGCAGAATAATGCTCTTTCTGTCTGACTCGTTAAATTCATAACCCCTAGGAAAAATAGAGAGATATGTGAAACACCTTTTAATTTTCGCATGTAAGTAGCGGTACCTAACATAGAGAGCTGTAACAACTTTGGTCTTCTCTAAAATATCCCAGATGTTATTTTTCACAACATTTTCCCAGTTCTCTACGTTTATTCCTCGCATAAGGCTCGCAATCGAAACGATTGCGAGCGACAACCCGTTACACTTTTTCGTTGCATCTTTTACCAACTCTTCTAGTTCGGGAGGTACACTTGATGTGTCAAAATCCGCGTGATGAGTTAATAGAGCCTAACTATCTTCGAAAGATAATGTTTGTAGACTATACCGATCGGCCATGTTAAAATCAACACTCTTACTCCACGCTGTGACAATCAACCGATAAGAGCTATAGCGGTTCTGCAAGAGAATGTAGGAGCTATAGTGGTTCTTCGACAAGAACGCGGGAGCTATAGCGGTTCTTCAACAAGAACGCAAAAGCTACTTCGATTCTCCTTCTTTTTCTCTAAAAAATGTTTTTCATGCTCTCTCTCTTCTAACAAGACCAATCTCTCTTTTCTTAATATATGAACACATTAATTTTAATCAATATTAAAATCAATAACATGCATGTCTTCCAAGTGTCACTATGGAAAATGACATGAATTGCATGTCATGCATGTCTTCCAAGTGTCACAATATTATCTTTTAATCACCACCATGCTTTTAATCTATGGACGATATGATGACACATCATCAATAATCTCATGATAAGATTAACCAATGAGAACTAAGCAACTATTTTTCTTCACCTTTTGTTTATTAAATTGTAATTTACATAATTATCATTATAATCATATAAATTCTACTATTTTATAAAAGTGATCAAAATAATAATTTATTTATTTGATCATGAGAAAAATCGCCCAAGTTAACATCACAATATACCGACCTATTTTATGGCTTCCTTGTTCGTCAATCTACTACCCGGTGACTCAATATACTTATGCCAATATCTCATATTATTCGCGGTACAAATTAAAAGTATTTGCAAAAGCATCGTTAAATACCATTCTTTGTTTTAGCCGAAAACATATATCAATATTTTTTTCTTGCGTTATAGACATATACTTATTTTTCGGGTTGTTTGGAACTTGTCTATAATGTGAGAAAAATATTGGTATTTTTTCCGGCTAAAACAAAGAATGCGTATTTAACTATGATTTTTCAAAAACTTTTGGTATATTTATACCGGGAATATCATTCTTATATATAATATATAATTAAACTTGAAGCTACGTGTGATGTCATGCAATGAAAATCCCATACAAGGTTATATGTATACGTACGTACCCTCAACCTCCAACACCTTAGGGTCAATAAGGGCTTTAATTCGTTGTTTTGTCGTAAACAGGGTTGATGTGGGCTCATTGGGCACGTGACAAAAAATTGCTGTGAGAATCGAGTGGTCAACGTCTCAAATGTAATTTTAAGTACTTTTGTCACCATTGTTGGACTTTAGGTACACGAGGGGTTCTTTAATCAAACTTTGAGTATTTTCATCGTCATTAACCTTACTTAATAAGGGTTATATATAAATAAAAAAAAAAAAATAATAATTATAAAATGTATATTTTTTTTTTTTGAATGGGATAAAATGTATGTTGATAAGTGACTAACTGATATAACTATATATATATATATATATATTTTTATATAGCCTTCGTACTTAGCTAAATTTTAAGATTCTGTTAAAAATTAACAATATATATATAATTATGAGAGTGTAATAATTATTGTACAAATTACAAAATAATGAGTTTGCGTGGGTACAAAATAAAAAGTGCAGATGAATATTCTTCGAGAAATTTTAAGGATGTCCGAAAAAAGTTGAACATTATTGAACGTAAATCCGGTAGGAAATTGGCATCTGCGGCCAGCTTCCACGAGTTCTGCAAACTCGTGGCCGACAATTTTCCAAGTTATTTTCATCTATCTACACATGTAAAACCGAGAATGTCAAGCTCTATCTCTGTGCCTGTCCTGATTCCCGGTTTTCAAATAAAATTACGTGCTTTTTGCTAGAATCAGGCCGGGATCTGAACCAATTAGACCTGGCCATCAAATAAAATGTCCAAGTTATAATACATGTACATACAAAGAGTCCAAACGATTATTCCAGGGGAATTATGTACCCATGCTATGGCATATATATATATTATTGATGGTAGAATGCAGGAGGTGGAGAATGGGCGTCCATGAAAGCAAGGCTAATATTGGAGTGGGGAGGCTTCCAATGTCTCTTCCGCTGATTGATGAACCAGTTGTTTATCTGCTTCTGATCCAAACCAGTCATTCCTCCCAATGCTATCTTGTCTCCTTCCTAATAATCATGAATAATTATATCAATTTTTTGTAATTAATTACGTACCGATATACACCGGTATATGTGGAAAATATAACCGTGCCCTTCGGAAGTTGTGTTCAAATTGGACAGAATTCCGAGACTGATGTAAATTATATTGAAAAAACATTTGGGAATTAAATTATGTAAAAAACATAAAGAGGGACTACGACCAAAACGTGGGTGGAAAGTGTTTCTAGCTAGGCGCGATCTTTTTGTGGTAATTTATTGTGTCTTATCCGTGTTTTGGACCCTATGCCGAAGACAAAAGGTAGTCAATAATTATTTAGTAAATTAGTTGTTAAATTAGTATAATTTCGAGCATAAGTTAAGCCGAAACATCTTATACAAATAAGATTTTCACGTTTTATTAGCCGTGTCTTCGGATCATATCGTAACTTCACTAGTTTTTTTCATAGATAAAATTACCGTCGGATAAGGCCATCGGTAGTGAAGGGCCCACCAGTCGAGCAGGGCTTGCCTAGCCTCTCTAGGGAGCTTCCCTTTCTTCTTCTTCTTTGAAAACTCGTGTTTCAGCGACCCGATGTAACCGCTGTACTTGCGCAGCAGCTTCTCCTTCAGCTCGCGCCTCTCGCCCGCCATCACACCATGAGATGCATCCTCTGATCCGCTCATCACCTCATCTTCGGACGAATTACCACCACCGTCATCTGAATGATATAAACAAAACATACAATCACGTTTTAAACAAGTTGATAACTAGTAATATAATCAATTACCACCACTATTGAATAACCATGTTATTTGAAATTCTAATGAGTGAAATTTGCAATGTTCTGTCATCTTAATTCGCGGGATTACAAGCTCTTAAACAATAAGAATTTGAACTTGTGATCATTCATTCGAGCCTCGCAACATAGTGTTGGCTGATGCCATGACCGTTGGCGGCACCTTCCGCGAAATTCAATTCCGTGAGCAATCTATGGAAGTACAAAATCGATCTTCAAAATTCCGAAGATAGGAACCAATATTACGTGGATCACCGAATCTTGCGGCATATCCACGTCTCTTAGCTTATAAAAAGTCTAACGGATTGTCGCGGACGCCTAGCAATGCCTCGCAGCATTACAAATACGACATACACAAAATTGAAAATATGTATATAATAAAAAGAAAAAGGTAAAAAATGCATTGAGAGAGATAAATCATAGAGAGTTCAGAGTTGTACTTGTAACATGACAAACACCAAACCCTAGAGAGATTAATTGGTGATCAATGTAAAAACAAGAGAAAGAAGAAGAAGTAGCAAAACAAATCAAATATAGGAAATTGTGCAGTGATCAAAAGAACATATGTGAACAGAAATTGCAACATGAAGATGTGATGGATCATGCAGATGTAGGACCCACCAATTTTAGCCAAATAAAGGCAATAAAAATCTACAAATTTAGCAACACTACCAACATCGAGAGCTAGTGCTAGGCCATGGAACACTACCAACATCGTCCTTATCCCCAAAGTAAAGAACCCGACCCAAGTAAAGGATTTCCGTCCTATTAGCCTTTGCAACGTCGTTCTCAAGATCGTCACGAAGACTTTAGCAAACCGAATCAAAGGCGCTCTTTCCTCCGTTATCTCCGACTCACAAAGTGCCTTTATTCCCGGTAGGCTCATCACGGACAATGCCGCCATAGCGTTTGAGCTTCTTCACTCGCTTAGTCGAAAGACTAAAAGGAAGAAAGGTTTCTTGGCCCTTAAACTCGACATGAGTAAGGCCTATGACCGAGTTGAGTGGGGGTTTGTTATCGCTATGCTTGAGAGAATGGGCTTCGGCGCAAGAATTCTAGATGTTGTCCGTGATTGTATTTCCACGCCGGTCTTCTCCGTGGTCATCAACGGTAGGACGGGGAGATTAGTGACTCCGAAAAGAGGACTTAGACAAGGTTGCCCTCTTTCACCTTATCTTTTTATAGTTTGTGCGGAGGGGTTCTCCGCTCTTATTCGAGGTCAAGAACGCTTAGGCCTCCTCCGGGGGTTCGCGTGTACCCCCGCGGCTCCACGAGTATCGCATCTCCTTTTCGCGGATGATAGCATCATTTTTTGCGAGGCCTCCGAGGATTGTTGCCAAGCGATTAACACCATCCTACGGGTCTACGAGAGAGGATCGGGACAAATGGTTAACATGGAAAAATCGGCGTTGTGTAGCTCGAGCAATATTTCGGAAGAAAGAGTCGGTCATTTCTCTAGCACACTCCTCATCCCCGCCGTAAAAGACCTCGAAAAGTACCTTGGACTACCGACCCACGTTGGTAGAAACAAGACGGTGATCTTTAGCACCCTCACGGAACGAGTCCTCAAACATCTTCGGAATTGGAAGGCTAGACTTTTTTCGGCGGGTGGCCGGGAAGTCTTAGTCAAAGCGGTTGTGCAAGCAATTCCTACATACATGATGAGCCTTTTCCGGCTTCCCTCTAATACCATTAATGCCCTCCATAATCTCATCGCCCGGTTTTGGTGGGGAGGCGCGGATGATAAGCGAAAGATCCATTGGAAACGATGGGAGCTTCTTGCTAGACCAAAGGCGGAGGGTGGCCTTGGGTTTAAGGATCTCGGAGATTTCAACCAAGCAATCATTGGTCGGCTTACTTGGAGGATTATTCAATATCCGGAGTGCTTAATGGCGCGGGTTCTCAAGGCGAAATATTTCCCGGCGACCTCGGTGCTCGATCTTGAATGTAAGCCCCATTTTTCTTTTCTTTGTAAAAGTCTTTGTTGGGGACGAGATTTGGTTCGCCGTGGCCTTAGGTGGCAAGTAGGACAAGGCAATATTCGGGCATTTTCTCAACCATGGCTTCCAAGGGCGGGAAGCTTTTCCGTGTTGACTAAAGAACCCGATGACGGTTATCCTTGGAGAGTCGCCGATTTCATTACCACCGAGAGGTGGAACCGAGAGCTTGTTACATCCATGATGTCCCCATATGACGCCGGCACAATTCTAAGAATCCCTTTAGGTACCGCGGATCACAAAGACAAGTTGGTGTGGCATTACGAAGATGACGGAATCTACACGGTAAGGTCGGGATATCGGCTAGCTCGCTCGGAGGTGAGGGGAGGCCCTTCGGGGTCGGTAGGAGTTGAACCGAAGTGGTGGAAGACACTTTGGGGACTTCAAATCCCTCCCAAGGTAAAGCACTTCATTTGGCGGGCTTGGTTCGACATTCTCCCGACCCACGGGGCGTTAAGAGGACGAGGCGTGAATTGCTTGCCTTTTTGTACTTCTTGTGGAGCATTGCCGGAAAACACTCTTCATGCGTTGTGGGGATGTGAGAGGGCCCAAGATATTTGGGGATGCTCATCTTTGCGAAAATGGGTGGATAAAACGGGAGAGATTCCTTTTCAAGAGCTTTGTTATAGAGCCGCGGAGACGCTCTCAGTGGGAGATTTGGAGTTCTTTTGTGGCTTGCTTTGGGCGGTTTGGAATGATCGAAATAAACGGCTCTTTGAACTCCGTTGGAAAAAACCGATTTCTTGGGTTGAGGAGACTTTTAATTGGCTAACGAGCTTCAAGGCTAGCACCCGCCATTCTAAGTCGCACCCGGAGAGTAGGACGACAAGTCGGGAGGTGTGGACCGGAGCCGCGGATGGCGGGCTAAAACTTAACGTCGATGCGGCGTGGGATAGGGAGTCGGGTCGAGCGGCGGTGAGTGGAGTTGTTCGGGATTCCCGAGGGGTGGTCCTTGGGGCAGCGGCGAAGGTGTTTGAAGACGTTGACTCGGCTATTACGGCGGAGTGTAAGGCTATCCTTTTTGGACTACGGTTCACTCAAGAGCATGGTTGGCGCTTGTCGGAAGTAGAGACGGATTGTCTCCGTGCAACTCAACTTCTCAATGGGGGATGTTATAACGGTATTCAAGGCCCCATCCTCTCTAGCATTAGACGCCTTTTTGGAACGGAAGGATCTAATGACATATGTCGTTGGGTGCCTAGGTCTTGTAATGAGGTTGCTAACCTCATAGCTAAAAAACGTTTGTCCAACTCGGTCCGTGACTTTCAATCACCGGGCTGTCCCGAGTGGCTTCTTTCATGTTCTAGACGGGACTTAGTTCCGCTTTGCTAATGATATACGAATCTGCTTTCAAAAAAAAAAATCTACAAATTTAGATGTCAAACAAAACTCTGAATTATTATGCATGCAATTCAAATACCCTTGAAAAATCTGCATGCAAATGCCTCCTTCCTCTCAGTTTCTGAGCTCATGAGTGCTCTCACAATGTGTGTATATAAATATATTTATACATGTGATGTAATTATGTCATGAATTGATTCTATAAATTTTTGAATTGTGTGTGTATATATATATAATATTGTTAACATGCATCTATTGCATGTATATTTACATAAATTGTTCACATAATATTGCTTTAGTCAGCTATTGCAATATTATACACTATTTATCAAATATAATATTCCATCTAATTTAAAGTATAGCATAATTAATAAATGTATCGTTAATGAAAAACGTTTGCACTAGGCACTTATATATTATTTTAATGGGTTAACATATATGTATACTCTGCCTCAATCATGATACATATGTCAATGTCATATACTATATTCCTTTTTTTAATCTTTCAAATTCTTTTAAATCTTTTCCCCATATGCAACAAGTTTGTAGATAAATTGTTAGTACTAATGCATGTGTTATTCAATACATAATGTTACTCATATAATATTGCTTTAATTTTATAACACTAACAGTATGTATAACCTTTCTAGACTCAACTGACTTACCTAAAATTTAAACATAATGAAAATTTGCTCTAGGCACGAACAAAAGGACTTCAAAAAAGAGTTAAAATATATTCACATGTATATGTGCTCGTTGTGTCGAGTCGTAGTCAGTGAAAGGTCATGTAATTATTTTAAAAAAGTACATACATATACAACTATATATATATTACATATATATAATAAAAGCAACCTCACGTGTATTTAAGTGAAAAATCATATAAATTTTGACACATTTACATATAACCAATGTTATTGTATTACCGTTGGTGAACAGTTGTGCGCTATATCTAACGCAACGAAATGCCACATCACAAAGTCACGCTATTATAGCGTGCAATAATAGCGTGAATTTAACGTTGAATTTAACGCTCGAGTGGAGATGCCCTTAGAGTTTATCTCGTAAAAGTACATGTCTCCAGTCTTGTGTAACAGACTCCTACAAAACACGGACGAAATTGGATTGCAATACTGATTTGTGACTTATTGGTATTACTACCGTTAAAAAGAAATTAAAAACATACCAATGCACTTAATAAGTTAATACATATATATAATTGAATATTTATGTGGCAAATGTCACATATTTAAATAGAAAAGGGCATGACTTTGACAAGACAAAGAGTGGCACTGTTTTAAGTCAGAAGGCTGTAAAACTTACAGCGAGAACATCGGGAGTCCATTTTTGGGACAAATACAATATAATTATCCACTGCAATTAATTGAGATCAGATTTTTCTCATAAAAATAAAATATTAATTAAATTCTCTCTTTACTATTATTGACTGTTATTTACTCCAATCCAACCTCCCTCCATCTCCTTTATGGTATAAAATTAAATCCAAAAATAGAAGCTTAAGGTTTTAAAATAATAATTATTTGACTAACTTAAATATAGTATGATAAACCATGATTTTTTTTTTCAATTTCGAATTTACTCCAATTTGATCAAAATAAAACTTGAATCCTAATATTAATTATGTTTACACCACTATTTTTTACTATCTGCGTACGAATGAAGATATATACACACAACTAGTACAAAACATAGATTCAAACCACAGTTCCGTGCGTTTTTAAGACTTCCAACGACGATTTTTTTTCGTCTTTGGAAGTAAAAAAAATAGTGGCATTAGACTACGGTTATTGACTTCCATAGTTAAATCTTGATTTTAGACAACGGATTTCCATTTCCGTAATATAATCAACAATTGACCACTAGTTGTGCAGCGCTGACATTAATTACTAATTAATGCCATACCCGAGCCACCAAAATCATATATATATATATAATATTAAAAGAAGATCTCAGATACTGGCCAAATCACATGAATGAAAAAAATTCTATATACTATATCATATATATATATATATATATATGTGCTAAAATAACATATTTACCATACTATATGAGGAAGCTGTTTATCTGAGAATAGATATTACAAATAAAATAACAATTTGGAAGACACAAGTCCACCTTTATTTCACACCAAGTACAGCATATATAATTATCAATTAGTTAAAGTGATTAATTAGAGTATGAGCACATGAGCTTCAAAAGATAATTACAAGGAACATGAGAACGTGACGTTTTGGAAAACCAACTTAAGTGTACTTAACTCTTGACATTATATATTTGAATAAACCTATCTTATCTATTCTTAGAACATGCAAGAATATTCTATCATACTTGAATAGATTATTCGAGCAAACTGCGAAGTGTGTAAGTAAACATGATTAAACTTAAGAAAAAAACCCGGAATTTAATGATACTAAAAACTCCGAAATGAAACTAGAATCCTTGTTCTCAGATATCTTAGTTTTTTTTTTCTTTCTTTTCGGAACACCATAATACTTACAGGATTAATCACTGCTTTGTTTCGGAACAAATCAGTGATTAAAAATCCGTAAAGCCCGAGTCTAGCCCATAAAAAAAATGCTATTTCTAAAAAAAAGGCAATCCAAGGATATGGCAAAAATGATGAAGCACTGCTAGATGAAAGGGTTTCTCTTTAATCTCTCTTTGGCAACATTAGCAATAGAGATTTAGGAACCCTATCGAAAAAAATTATTTTGTTAATTTATCTATATAATATAATTTCGCAATTAAAGAGAAAATAAATTACTTGTAGTTAATCCGACTCTATCCATATGAACTATGTTTTACAGCTTGGGATAAGAACATAGGAATCAAAATTTCCGAATCCGCATTTTTATTACCGGATCGTTGCCATGGATATAAACACATCTCATATATGTTACACGGACACCCTTCTATAAACTTATAAATAATTTTTTTTTCTAAAAAGAACTACTATTTTGGAGCCTATATATGGATATGGACATTGATCAAAGTATATTTACCTTTTAGTAAGTACTACTCATATCAAACAAGTGAATTCTCAAAGCAACACAAGTAAAAGAGTGAAAATAATCTCTCTTTAAAGTCATACATTCACAAGACCTATATTTATATAGCAAAAAACCCCCATTATTAAACCTAGAGAAAATAAAACATTCTTCTAAAAACTAGAGAGGAAGAGCACAGTGATTCTCATTCAAGTAGTAGTCATCAGTTTCCAAGAAAAGGGTCTTCTTTCAGACCTAGGGTTTTGTCCTTTCACTTTTTACTCTATCTATTTGCCACTAATAATAACTCATGGAATGGAAACCAGCCTTTGACCTATATTAATAATTTTCTTACCAGAAAAAAAAAAGAAAAAAAAATAAGAAGTGTACATGTGATGTGATGTGATAAGTGATATAGTACTAAGTACTAACACCACTAACATGTAGTGTAGCATCAATTTTGTGTCCGTTGGATTTAGGGTTATACTTCCTTATATGTGTTATTTAATTATATCCACGAAACAAAAGCACAACCATTTAGGGAAAGTGGAAACCGATAATATATATTTATATTAATATATATACTTGTATATATCGTAGTATATATATAGTACTTCATGTGATATGAATTTGATGTATCATGTCATCACAAGACTACCATTTGAGATCTATTTCGTCTTCCGGTCTCGTTAACATTAACGAGGTTTGTATCGGGATGTGCCTTTGGATTTACAATTATACGACTTAATTCGCTGCTATATATCCACAAAACGTTAGGGATGTAGTCATGTAACCCAGTACGCATTCGGTCTCGAAAAATGCAAACCGAAAACCCAATGCGGCCGTACTCAATCAAACAAATGTTTACCAATTTTACACTTGTGCAGTGTGTAGAGTCTGGTTTAGACCTTGTTTCGCGCATTTGATCTATTATTGCCTGTATTTATAGGGTCTTCAATTTCCATGATCTTTTTTAATTTCATGGATTTAACGGCCTTATTATGCGGGGTTTAGGAATTAGGGTCTTCCATTTTTCACATTCACGCATTTGACCCGATTATCTTGTGCTCGGGTCTTCAGTTTCCACCCAATTACACGAATTGGACCCTAAAATGTAGTGTTTAGGGTCTTCAGTTTCCCACTTTATGCCACATATATGTTTTACCTCTTTATGCGGTGTTTAGGGTTTTCGATAACATACCGTCCGACTTATTTCAATTTTTTACATTTTCCCGGTCTCTCTCTCTCTCTATATATATATATTATTTTTTGTTTAGAAACCTAATGGTACATCGAGAGTGGAATGCCATTGCACTTTATCGCTTTTCTTACCGGTATATACATTATAATATTATATATAATACACTACACATATTCTATATAATAAGACTAGAATTAATAGATTTAGAGATGAGATGAGACCAGAAACGTAGCTGATTGAAGCTCCCAGATTGCAGAGATCGTTGAGCTGAGCTTGCATTTCGCTCAAGAACAACGTCGCTTCATCGAATGGCCTCGAAAGATCCGATTTGTACCTCTTCAACATCTCGCAATAAGTCTCCTATTTAATCACCACTTAAATCGATCAAACAACTACATATAGATATATATGCACAGATAGTTCATCAAGCTACTAGGGTTTCCTGGGAAAAAGGACAAACCATGAAATCGTCGAGCTCGGGATCGGAATTATCAACTCCTCTGACGAAGGACTTGGTTGATTGAGAGAAGTTTGTTTTTCACTTGTTGGATTTCTTCAAGCTCGTTGGCTATCTCCGGTGGAGCCCCGACCTGAATACACTCACATATATATATATATATATATATATATATATATATATTTGTATGTAATCATTATATAAGCATGTATTTCTTCATTGAATATAATATTTGACATTTATAGAAGCCGGTGAAGATCGAGGATCGAAATCCGACAAAACAAATCCGAATCCGAACCGGAACGAGATCACACTAAACAAAACTATAAAAATGGAGTCAAAACTCCTCAAATGAAAAATTCCGGACTAAATCCGTAAGACCACCGATGATGACCCGAACTAAATAAATATTGTTACTAACGAAAAAATAAAATCCGAATTAATTACTTACACTTTAATATCCTCCGATAAATATTATCTACACTAAAAGATGTGTATATAAACACGTTTATGATCATCAATTTACGATGAAGAAGTTGAATGAAAATCCCTGACCTTTCGACAGTCAACGTAAGCTTGAAGAAGATCGGGAAAGAGGCGGTGCAGAGCGATCCTCTCTCTGAATTCACCGGAAACCTCGTCGGAGACCGACGGCGATAACGACCCGGGTCGGGGAATCGGGTCGGGAGACCCAAACGCCATCTGGGTACGGGTTTCTTCGCCGTCGTATAGCTCCGACGGGGAGAAGAGCCCGTACAGCAGATCGGCACTGTACTTGTCGGTCATTTGTGAGAGAGAGAGAGAGGGGTGTTATGTGGAAGGTTCTCTTTAATTGTGGGGGGTTTTGGACATTTAAAAGTTATTGGGAAGTGTAAAGTTTAGCGTACAAACAAGGAGAAACTCTTCTCTCTCATATCTCGTTTTCCCATGAGAGAGAGAGAGAGAGAGAGTGAAGACCTGCGAAGTGCGAACCAAGAGAGATCAGTTCAGTCCCAGTTGAGTTTAATAAGTTTTTTTATTTATTATATAGGGTTTATAATGGCAAAAGTAATCATTTTTTTTAAATGAGGCGATATAGAGATAATTAAAAAAAAATGTGACAATAGTAATCAAGTTCACTCTTTTACTAAATCGGTAGCTTTTTGTCAGTGATGAGATTGACGTAAAAATCGAGACGATATTGAGAGCAAGGTTTAAAATGCCGCTTGCCGATGTCGCTTCGCATTTTTCGTTTTACGGATATATCGCTTGCCGATGAGTATGTCGATGGGCAAATGGTAAAAAAAGGGCATGCCGCATATACCGCATGGGCATACCGCATGCCGACAGGGACGGAACCAGGAACAAAACTAAGGGGTGACGGAAAGAAGAAAAAAAAAGACATAAGATACTAAATTTAATAGATAATTATATTTCAAAGGATATGGTTACATCAAAATAGACATTTTTTAGTTGTCGGGTCAGATTCTAGTTTGTCGATATTAAAATCAATATCAACTTAGACTCTTCGTAATTTTGAAGCATGATTATCTTCAATTTTCGGCACTTTTATTGACATATCAATATTTTTATAAATGAATCAATAGTATGTGTTTTATCTGTTATAATAAACACAATTAACCCAATTTAATTTTTACACTCTATAGTTAATATATCACTTCTAACTAAATCAATTTCTAAATCAAATTAATAAAAAGATATACAATTTATCATGTCTAATAGTATCAATTTCTATATTAAAAAAAATACTAATAAAAGTTTTTGTTTAATGACTCTAATCAAGTAATATGTATATTGCAGGTTTAATTTGACAACCGTCCAATTATCTGCTTCGTATGTTGTGTATTGGTATATCTCACACTTACATTAATATTTTCATTATTATTTTTAATAGATATAATTTTAAACATAGTAAAAAAAGTTTTTCTAAGAAGTTGGGGGTGACATTTGTCACCCCCATTAATACATCATTCTATCCCTGCATGCCGATGGGGTATTCGACGGATATTTTGTAAAAAATATTTGAGTATTTAAACATGATATTTATATAGGTTCAAAACTACATTTTAATAAACACAAGTCATAATTGTACATAACAAAACACATTTGTAACTTAAATATGTAGGCGAAATGTATAATGTAAAGTCACATTATTAGTTGAAGTGTATAATATTAAGTCAAATTATTATGTGAAGTAAATATGTTAAGTGTGTTATAATAAGTGAATATGCATGTAAATTGTGTATGTATGTTAACAAATTCATTATTAGTTGAAGAATATAATATTAAATGAATATATATATATATATTAAGTGTATATGTATGTTAGGTGAAGTTAATAATAATATGTATGTTAAGTGTATAATATTATTTGAAGTGTATAATATGAAGTTAACTTATTAGGTGAAGTGTATGTTAAGTGTGAATGTGTGATATTAGTTGAATAACAAAAGTCCCACATTGATAGATGATAAGAGTTTGGTGATGTTTATATACCAAATATTAGGGACAAGGGCTTGGGCCCTAGGCCCTTAGGGTCATAGGATTTTGTGGGGTCTTGGGCAAGTATAAATATTTTTGCCGAAAGTTTAATTGGTATTTTTGCCGAAATCTACCAAGAGTTTAATTTTTTGCGAAATTCCAATCATTTTTCGCAAATTTTGTGAGTAAAAACGAAAAACAACATTCCATCCACGTGTCCATGCGAATTTCGCGAAATTTGGTAAAACAACAGCGAAACGAAAGGGATGTCGTTCCGCATATCACCTAAAAACAAAAATCGGTCAGTTTTTTGCTCGATTTTCGCGATATTTAACACCTTGATTGAGAGGATGAACTGAGAATTCGAAAGAGAAAGTGAGAAGGAAGATAAGAATTTACATTTTTGATGTGCTAAGAAAATCCGTTTACATTCAGGTTTATTTTGATGATTGTGAGTTTTATGGTTTGAGTTTATTTGTTTTATTTGTTGTTGACGTCATTGCTAGCGAAAATAGTAAAAATACTAATCGAAAAGTGGATTCAGTATCTTAATAAGGTCTATAGATCCGTAAAAAATGATGAACATGAATACTTTTGTTATAATTATATTTTATATTTTATGTCCAAAGTCCAAACCAAGGTTTGAAATACCGTTTGCCGATATCGTTTCACACTTTTCGTTTTACGGATATATCGCTTGTCGATAGGTATCTCATAGGTAAATTGATGGGTATGTCGATGGATATATCGTTTCGTATATCTTTGAAAAAAGATCTTCGATGGGCGTGGCGATGGATATTCGGGAAATTTAATACCTTGGTCCAAACAACTTAACTACTTTCATTACAAATAACTCATTTATTTATTTATTTGGCTCTACTTGACACAAAAAGATTTACCACGCGCTTTACTTCACTCACTTCCCATTGTCAGTGGACAGAAATGATAATCAAGATATATTGAGAGATTCAAATAATTAAATTTTGAAAAGAATTTTTCTTCTTCTTTCAATTAGGTATATTTATTGCGAGAATACAAATACGTACATCAATGAATCGACTCGTTTTTTAGCGTGTTTCGGAAAAGAAGATAAATACGGAGATCGAGACTCAAGATCTTGCGCCGTTTTTAGGCTATTGACGAAATGCTTACTCTATATGAAAGTTTGAATATCGGATTGCAATACTCGAATAGTCATTCTCAAAGGCCAATTTCGTGTGGCGATTTGAAAAGAACATGAGAAAAATGCAGAGCTGGATACTAATAGATATATTTGTATTTGTATCATAAATTTGTCACTGCTTATATATATATTATTTTAAATGCATAATGATGGTAACGTGAAAACTATGTTGCATAACGGACGAAACGTATTCTTATTCAATAAATTGTTGATGATTCCGTACGCAAAAACACAATACTCGAAATCTTATTGAAGGCAAGTGCTAACGGCAAGCCACCGCACTTGCATGATTGGACACAGAGCCGGTCTTGGCTATACGTGAGCAAGATCGGTGTCTCACCTCTCTAAATTTAAGGGTTTCAAATTATATATATATATATATATATATATATATATTGTACTTGATTAAATATGAAAAAAAAAAATCATTTTTTAATAATTTAAAGGCCCACAAATTTATTTAGTCTACGGTCTCGACAAAACACGACAAATCAAAAGCCGGCCCTCCTTAAACGCTTCCGTGCCGAGCTCAAAAGACAGCAAAACCAAATGATGTTGTCCGTGTCTTGCAAATAGTTACGTAGATTGGTACTGATCATATATGTATATATATATATATATGTATATATATATATATTGGAGTTTATATCGTATGTATATATATATTGAAGTTTATATATCGTAAAAAACTCTTGCTAGAATGAGTGAAAGACTATTCGATAGAAGAAAAACCAAAAGTCACCTTCTTCTTTATCAACTTCTTTTAATCAATCACTACAACTCAAAACATTTTGTTTGTTTTCTTTTCTCTTTATGTCCAAGCCTAATAATTGACCTTCTATAGTCTCTAGTCTCTACTCTTTTGAAGTACAATTTCTCCTTCCTATTTTTTATTTGTCTTCATGTTATTTGAGAGAAAAAAAATATAGATTTAATTGGGATATGAATTCTTTGTTGGTTATGCCCGAACCCGATATTGTATCTCTCGGATTATCGGATATCGACCCGATAACCATAACCGACATTATGGGCCCACTTGGGCCCAAGTATTAATTATGATTCATATTAATTAATAATAGATTAATTAATTCATGATTGGGCTTTTAGAAAGCCCAATGGGTGGGCTTTTAGAAAGCCCACTAGGTCATGACCATAGGGTATTATAAATACCCTAATATGACTCATAATTAAATAACACATAAAAAAAACCATAGCCTCCTAGAATTCGAGCTCCCTCCCTAGTGAGTCGAATTTCGTGGCTTGCTCCCCGGTTCAATCAACGGTTGATCATCTAAACACCGACAAGGATCTAACCTATCCTCCGAGGTGTTTTCCGGTCATCTAAGACGTTCCCGAGTGACGTGGTGGACGAAATAGAGGCGCAACACTTGAGGCGCTAAATCCCAAAATCGGCAAGCTCCAAAACCAAGGAATCGGCAGTTATTCGGTACAGTTGGCAAAAGTACCGAAGTTTGGTAACGACCTCTAAACGATATCTTAATTCTCGTAATTATTCTAGATCTTTATAGTTCGATGATATCCCGTGATTTCCGCCTCAAGATTGAGAAAAGTCATCGAAAAACCCAACATTCTTGTTTATTTTATAGGGTCTCTATTGTAATGTCAAATCATAACGATATGAAAAAAATAAAGGTGATAATTATTCATTATATCATATATTTATATATTAAAAATTAAAATTTTAAATACCGAACGTTGAAATTGTGTCCAAGTTTTGTTTGATAACTAGCACTATAAATAAAATTGTGCCTTTAGCATGCTCTCGATATGTCCAAGAAAAAATCATATAAAAAATCATATGACTCGGAACGTTAAAATTAAATGTAATTTTGTGTAAAATTATAATGAAATAAAATTCTAAAATACTTGAGTTTTTTTTTTTACTCAAACTTGTAGTTTTGCATAATCAATATGTGTTTCCACTTGAACCATTTGCAATTATTCTCAATAATAAATATATTTTTTGTTCCTCCAACCATAATATGCTATTTTTGTAATATCCAAGTTATTTATTAGATATTGCGAAGATCTCCACGAAAAAAAAAAAAAAAAAAAAAAAAAAACAAAACAAAACAAAATTAAATTATGTATAAATGTATAGTACTATAGTCCATATTATTTCCTTTTTTTTTTATAAAGGAATAATATAATTAGTATCAAAGTAGGCCTTAAGTTCGGTCTAAGTGGGATTGTACCAAATTCCATATTTTTAAATATAAATTAAGCACTGATTAAGCTGCTAATTATCTAATTAATAATCGAGTGAAATCAGCACTGTGTTGACTAAACTTTCAGTTGAAAAGGAAAATAAAGTTACTTGATGCTTTATTTAATTAATTATATAATTAATTAAGGTGAATGTGCCAATTAGTGGTGAGAAACGTGATTTTTAGAAACGGATTAGAATAAATCAAACAGATTCTCCATGAGCTTATGTCGTTTAAAGCAATCATAATGTAAACGCTCCAATTATATAATATACGATAAACTCAAATAATAATAACAACTAAAGTGGAAAAATAGTAGGAAATAAATAATATAAAAAAAAAAACTAGATATTTGCGGTATAAAGACCTCATGTGTGCTTCTGTTTGAGGTATACGACTAATGTTTTTATTTCGTGCAACTTTCAGTTTCTGTCATTGAAATAAAGTAAGTGTTAAATTTTGCGACGTACTTGGTGTCAGTGGCGCACTTGGCGTTATATACAATGCTGCTGATGTACTCGGTGGTATCGGCAACATATTTGGCGTTCTCAACGGTTTCAATACGTACTCGATAGTATTGGCGATGCACTATGCGTTCTCAATATTCACGATCGAATGCTTCGCCGACATTGCCAAGTATGTCACAAACACCGTTGAAATCATTAAGTGTGTCACCAATATCGCCGAATATGTCACGCAAAGTTAACGTTTATTGTTTCATTTAGAAACAAGGACTTAAAATTAAACCAAAAATGTATATAACATTAAGTCTTGACATCGGCAAAAACAAATATCGAGAATATACCTTTAACAAATTGCAAACACGAAACTTTTATGCCGCAATTATCTCTATAAATTAAAAAAGTTGTGTGTATGTAATGTTTTGGGCCTTCTCAACTTTGGTATTAGGCCAATTTAAAAGCCCAAGAAGTGACTCTTCTATATCTCCTCAAATAACAAATACATTTAAATTTTTTATGCTTTTCAAACATTTTTGGCTCCATTTTTTGTTGTTTTATTTTTCTTTCTCTCTTTTAAAGATCACCTCTCACTAGTAAGTATTTGTTAAAGATTAATTCCTTATTTCATGAATTTGTCGTTTGATCTTAACCTCAAGAACCCAATTATGGTCTTGCCCGGCAATTGTTCGACGAAATGTCTCATTGGATTCTTGGTTTGTGAAAATTTCCGGGAAATTGTCGCGGCTAGATCCATGATTTTCAGTAGTAGACCCGTCCGAAACGGCCGTGAGAATTGCTTACCGCCAATTCTTTCCGTTAAAATCAAGGACTTGGCGGGCCGTTTCCGGCTAGTGGCTACTTTTAAATGTTTATTAGGTGTATTTTGGGTAGTTTTCACATGTGATATGGTTTGGAACTCCAACCCAAATCCTATTTAAGGAGGATTCCTATGGGATGTCTTGCGGAGAGATTCGCCTTACCCCTCGAAAGGCGTTTTGTTTACTCCGGTTGATTATAAAGAGTGTTCGGGAATCTCCATTTATGTGGATTGCTGTTTTTGTTTTGGTTTGAATCGGGTTCTATCGGACTCATTTTAACTTCTAGATATAGTCAACATCTTAAGTTTTTAGAAAGTACTTGACATTAATCGCTTTTTGAATCATTCCCGGATTCAGGCTTCACGACATGGATGTCGCTCATTGCTACCTCGAAGGAAATGCAGACGCGGTGGAGTTTTGCCCGCACGAACCGAGCCGCCATGTTTTGGCGGCTTCAACATACACATTGCAGGAAGGCGATCAGCCCAGCAGATCAGGAAGCATATCGCTCTTCTCCGTCGATGCAGAGACGCGCACTCTCGAGCTTTCGCATCGCGTTGACACAGCCGGGATCTTTGACATAAAGTGGAGCCCGGTTGGAGGCGACGCTCGACGTCCCCTGCTTGCTCAGGCTGATGCTGATGGTTACTTGAGAATTCACGAGCTCTTAAGCGGTTCGAGCGAATCCGGAGGTATGTTGCTATGTGACTTATATTCATATTTCCACTTATGTCCATGTAATTACGCTGAGCAGTATGCAAATCTTGATAATCACGGTTTCTTAATGCATAGTTTGTGACCGATTCGGAACACTTTCGTTGATAATCTTCTCTTGATTGCCATAATGTTAATGTGTGATTAAGAGTAATTGTGGGTTTTCTTGGTGCAGATATTTCACTGGAAGAAGTAAATGCCAAGAAAGTTAGTTCCTCAATGTGCCTTTACTTGGATTGGAACCCTTCGGCCGAAGGCATAACAGTGGGCCACTCCGACGGGTCCGTTGCAATCGTTTCCCTCACGGAGTCCCGTCTCGAAATCCAACAAGAGTGGAAAGCCCATGATTTCGAGCTCTGGACCACGTCCTTCGACACTCACGAGCCCCACTTGGTCTACACGGGCTCCGATGACTGCAAATTCTGCGGCTGGGATTTACGACAACACCCTTCCTCCAACTTGGCCTTCCGAAACTCCAAAGCCCACACGATGGGCGTTTGCTGCATCACGAAGAGCCCGCACGACCCGAATACGGTCCTCACCGGTAGCTACGACGAGAGTTTGAGGATTTGGGACTTGAGGTTGGCCTCGAGGCCGGTCAACGAGGCATCGCTGGGGTTAGGAGGAGGGGTTTGGAGAATCAAGCACCACCCTTTTGTCCCGGGGCTCGTGTTGACGGCTTGTATGCACAACGGCTTCGCCGTTGTTAAGATTAAAAACGGCGAGGCGGAAGTTGTCGAGAGATATGACAAGCATGAGTCACTTGCTTATGGAGCTGATTGGCACAGAGAAGAAGCAGCCAGTGAAGGAGGAGGAGTGAAGCCTTTAGTGGCTACTTGCTCATTCTATGACAGGCTTTTGAGGATATGGAGACCACAAACTGATTTGGATTTTTGAATCTTTGTTTTGTTTATTTAATTCTAAGAATACTTAACGACCGAGTCTGACCGACAGACCGACAAGTCGGAATTATACACTATGAAGAAATAGTTTTTAATGATCTATTTTTAGTATTGTCTTATTTTGTTTTCATAGCAGTAATGCACTCGGCATTGCCGCCTTGGTGATTACCGAAGGCTCACGTGTTCGTTCGTATTACTGGTTTGACGGGTCCTATCCGAATGAAGCCGAATAATTTAAGGACGGGCAGGGCCACCCATGCCCACTTCCGGCGTGGGTGGGCTGCGACAGAAACTACAACCACTGCCGGCGTGGGCCGGTTCTGACAAAAGGTCTGGAAAATTCTTGTTGAAGTATACTTAATGAAGCTGATTTCTCCTTCCATGGTAAGCTCTAGAGGATATGGATACTAGAAAGTTTAAATCTCTATTTTTTTTTAATATTTTTAGTTTTAATTTGTGTTAAGAACAAGATCCAATGTTGTCACTTTTGGGGATTCAAATTCAATATATATATATATATATATATATATATATATATATGATTTGTTTACTAAATTTATTGGTTTCGATGACTGAATTTTGGATTAAACAAATGAGCATGGTGAGTTTCTAGTAGACATAAATGTATATTAGCCTTGAAGCATGGAAGCTGCGTTTTACAATGCAATTATATTATATTAATGGATAATATATTTTTGTGGGTAAAGTAATAGGATTTCTGTTTAATTATTGAAGTCAACGGTGTTTGACTTATTTAAACAGAATCTCAGTTTGAACTTTAATTATATTATTTGAAACAGAAAAGTTAAGAGTTGCAGGAATGCTGGTCTAGTGTTGCCCATACTTATGATTTTCATTAATTAATGTAACCATATGGTAAGTTAACTAGTCCAGACAACTAGTGAAATTTGGACCGGTTCCGGGTTTCTGGCATTTCTTTGGCTTGGTCTCAGTTTTCCGGGCTTTCTTAAACCGGGCTCATTCTCGATCTCAGTTTCAAGAAACGTTGATTGTTTTTTTTCTTACAAAAAAAGGATTGGGTTGAGAGACTTAGTTGAAAGTCGAAACGGAGACGACTTTATTAATTAGTTAATTAAAAATTAAAAGCTGATTTTTTTATTAAAAGATGTTCAAGTTAAATATTTTAACAGTCAAAACTTCAACAAAAAATACATTTTTTTATGTTAATATTAAATTAAACAAATAAATTAGTTTAGAATCAAAAACCATGTTGCGATTTTTTCGTTCTGCGAAAGCCGGTCCCGATGCTTAGTAATCTAAAAGAGAGGTTCATTTTCGGGACAAAACCGGGTTGAGAAAGGTTCACTTGACCAATGTGCACAAGTTTCCAAACAAAGAAACAATAATTTTTACAATTCTCGTCCCCTCTTTTCTTAAATCCGCCAGCTACATCGGGCCAGTCAGATGGGTGCGGGCTACCCGCATCCATCGAAAGGGCGGCACGAGCAGACACACGGTGGGCCCGTCCCAAGTGGCATCTATACTCTTCAATTCATTTGAAGAGAAGACCCACTTGCGGTAAAGGAAGCAAAATCCATTAGCATCATCTTATGAGATCAATAATCAATACATGTTTACAATGAGTCCTTGTCAATCAATTTTTTGTCCCTATTGGTGATATTATTAATCTAGTTTCTTTCTGTAGTCTTAAATTCAAAAAAAAAAAAAAAAAAAACTTAGCATTTTTTAGAGTTGTGGACCAAGAATGCAATTTTTATTCAATTAGGTCCCCTTCACTTTTGGCACTTGAAAAGAGCTTATCATATATAGGATTCCATATTTTTGGAGCTTGTGGTCCACTTATTCCTCTCAAGATTTTCTAGTGTCTCGGTCCATAGTTTTATTTTATGTATGCGAATTCCCCAAAAAGAAATATTCTTGCAATTTGTCACCACTCTCTAACTTATTGCTTCACTCTTCTCTTGATTGACAAGTAAGCAATGCATGTGAGTGAAGATAATATTCTTGAGGTTGAAATTTCAATTCATCACAAGCCACAAAATGCCACACTTTAGCCATCTCATTTTATTATATGCTATTTATTTTGTCTCTGTCATATTACTTATGAAACTTCAGAAAACTCTGTCTATGATTAATAAGTTAGTCTTCACTTTGACAATAAATGATAAATCCAACGGTCCCATTTGCAGACCAACGTAAAGAAAATACATATTAAATATATGAAAATACAGATTCGAAATGATATTGAAATTATCACATATGATATAAATGTGGCCACTAGTTTCAGAACTAAACAAATAAATAATTATGTTAATCTGACATATTTTTTCCTTCTCTTTCTCGAATGATTGTTAAAAACATAAGGGTATTACTGTTTGAACATCACAACTGGATATTCGGTATCGGTTTTTCTCTTAAAAAGATATATACGGGTTGTACCGAAACTTATCGGCCGGCCGGGTTAATGAATTATTGGAGTAAGACATTATTATCCAAGACAGAGAAGCATTATCTTATATCAGCCAAGAGTTTTGTATTAGCTGGAGCCTGGAAAGCAAGTAATAGTGGGGTCTTTTTGATAGAATTTGTTTGCTGAAATCACTCAAAATCTTTCAAAGCCCCAAAACTATATGCCCTAAGGGTCTAAACATGGTTCTGTGCCCTTGAAGCTGTCCATGCACGTGGAACAGTCTTAAGTTTATTATTATTATTATTATTATTATTATTATTATTATTATTATTATTATTATTATTATTATTATTATTATTATTATTATTATTTCTGTACTAGGGTTAAAAAAAATCTCTGAATTCGGTTTTGGTCGTTTCCGGGTCCGAAAAATAGGGTTTTATTTTGTTTGTGAAAACCACGAGGGCGAATAGTGTCTGGATTGATAAATTAGAAACTAAAATAGGACGATGGGTTTCAAAAACGAAACAGTTGGCTTCCGAATTTAAAAAAAAAAAAAAAGTAGATTCACTAGGACGGAAATTTTGACTCTAAAAACTCGATTTTGGTCAAGTTAGAAAAATAGATATTTTTTGTCCGTTTGAAAAAAATAAAATTGAGCCCGGACAAGTTTCGTTTTTTAAAATCAATATAAAAAAACGGGTTGAGGCTTTCAAAAAAAGGCTAAAAAAGTTCGATATCCGATTCCGATTTCACCTAATAATATACATTAGTTTGTTTCGCAAAACCATTTCGGGGCATGATTAAATGACTAAAACCCTAAAGAAGAGGATGTACTTAAGTGTAAGAATTTTCCTCAATCACTTGTTTACATAATAATCAAGATTACAAGATTTGATAAGGTGTTTTGAATATCATCATTAAAAGGTTGACTTAAGAAAGTGCACACGTTTGGACTAAAAAGGTGAACTCTTTATTAAACCATTTTTTTAATTCTTAGAAAAAGCAGGAGATTAAATTTAGTCCTACATTTGTATCTTTTGAATATATATAATATGAGTACTGCGTATATTATACAGGTTTAAGGTTGAGTTCAAGTATCGTGGTTAAGAATCTTTTGTAAGTTTTAAAGTTGGATCGTTTGGGATATTTTATGTCATATTTTGTGTAAATCCCTCGTATCTTTGTGTTACCACGGTTTTCCTCCCCTATAAGTGAGGTGTTTATCAATAAATTTGAGACGGGGTCACGAGACCTGTGAGCCCGGCTAATTAAAAAAAAAACACAATGGCTGAGAATTATTTCTATGTGGTATCTAAGTTTTCTTTTTTATGGGAAAAGTACCAAAGTTTAGTAAAATAACAGTTCCGTCTGATTCCATCAAATTTCTATAAAAAAATAATGTTAATAGAGCGGGATTCAAATAATTAAAAAAATGAACATTTTTAAACCAAAATTATTGTTATATTGAACTTGAGTACTTTTCTAATTATAAAAATTGAAATTCGCTCGGCAAAATTGACTACAACTTAGATACTTTTGTCGTTACTACCCCGAATTTAATTAGCCAATTTAATACCATGTTATTATACACTATTGGAGGAGCCGATTTTGTAACGTTTATTTTAATTCATCGAAGACATCACTGCCTTTCATGTCTCTCTCTCTCTCTCTCTCATGAAAGAAATTCCCACTCAAAGCCACTCTCTCTTGTTCACTATCTCCAACTGAATCATCCAAACACTTGACTGACATCCTTCTCTTATCTCCAACACAAGCCAATATCAACCACACTGCACAGACAGACATGATCACAGCTCTACAATGATCTGAAAATATCCAAACATGGCGAAGCTCAAGGTTCCACTGCTTCTTCTTCCTCTTCTTCTTCTTCTCCGTGTCTCCGAGGCTTCGGTGAAGCTCTTGAAGGCTCCGGCGGAGCTCTCTCACCGGAGCTTCGCGGTATTCAAGTTCGAGGCTTTTGAGAGCAATGAGGAGCTGAGAAATTGCTCCACTTGTACATTCACTTGCAGGGTATGATATAGAAAATTAATATATTCACTAGCTAGCTTCATCATTTCAGTAACTTGGGTACTTATGCCATAAATATCTCTATATATAAATTCAAAGTGTTTAACTTAAGAATATTATAGCAATCTATAGAAACCAAAGCATATACAAATATACTCACTAGCTTAATCATGTCATCATTTCAGTAACTTGAGTACTTATGCCACATATATATCCCTACTTATATCTTCAAATTAGTGTTATCTTTGTTATGAAATTTGGAGATTTGATTTATTTGTTTGTATATCTTTTTTAATTCTTTGGATTGAGAAACTCATATACATAACACTCGATAATTTTGTGTTAAATTTCGTGACCCGAATCCATTTCCAAGGTCCGACTCGTTTCGAGCCTTCATTGTGCGATATAAAATTATTTGGATTTTCTCGGGGGCTCGTTGGTGGAACTTGCGGCCGATGGGCCCAATTATGTGTTTTAGGATCATGGATAATAGTGAATGAGTCGAATCCGTGCATCTTCCCGTGTTTTTTCTTTCCGAATTGGGTTTCCACGTAAAAATCCGTGTATCGCTTTTTCATTAATATCGTTTTTTTTTTTTTTTTAATTCATTAATATCGTTTTGATGCAGCTAGATAATGGGATTTCCTCACATTGTGAAGCTAAAGGAATTTCATACACAAATTTGCAAGATGGGGACCACAAATTTGAGGTTTGCACAAAAGGGCCTCAAGAACTTGGATGTGCCACTTTTAACTGGACAATTGGTTAATATCCTTGCTTTAGTTCATGCATTGTGCTTTTAAAAAAAGAAATTATAAGTAATTTTTTATTTATTTATGTTACCCTCTGTAGACACGGTGGCTCCGACGGCGTACCTTACCGCACCTAACGCCTTCACAAGCGCTTTGAATTTCACTGTAAATATCTCCTTCAGCGAGCCCTGCCTTGGCGGAGCGGGATTTCGATGTCTTTCCCCCGATGCCTGCAACGTGAGTAGGTGGTCAACCGAATTTCGTTTATTGTTCCGAGTTTAGTCAAACTTTGATCATTCTTTTTTCGTAGCTTGTACTGAATCTAAGGCTAAGCTAAGATAATCACAAACAATATTTCGCCGGATTCGTAATTTTACGCTTGATTGTCCTGCAAGGAATCTCTAAAGTCAACGCGAGTAGATTGTCAATCGAATTTCGGTTTGCTTCTGCCTTTAGTCAACTCTCTGATCATTCCATCTTCTCAACTTGAACTGGTTTTGACTCTTAATTAAGATAGCCACAAACAATTTATTGCCCGATTAGTAATTTTACGGTTGATTGTTCTCCAAGCAATCTTCCAAAATCAATGCACTGATCAGAATTCTTTTTCATCTTTTTTGCAGCTACTTGTCTATGGCGCGGGAGAAGTGATACCGAATTCGCTCACCGTTCTTCAGCAGAATTTGAAATACTCTCTTTCCGTACGCTTATCGGAGAAAGTTCAGTATGGAAGGGTAATCTTGGTAATGGATAGAAACTTTTGCTCCGACAAAGCCGGAAACAGATTCGCAAGAACACAAAATTCAAGTTTTTATGTACACTATGGTGAGTATTGACCCGACCCTTTACACTAATTTAACTCATGGCTGTGATATTATTGTGATTGCACCCGATACCAACACGTAACGTATAACACAAGCTAATAACCCGTACGCGAATCCGTCATTCCGTGCTAATCACGAAATAGCCCTCACCTAAATGAAGACGCAACATAAAGATATAAAGCCTAATGACGCACTTTGCCCTTCCTTCTCCGCCAAGTAATTAGTACCGACGTATAATATTTTTGCCTTTGAATGTGCAGATAGAAGAAATGTGTTTGTGAATCTTAGGCTTCACATTCCAGAAAGGCTTATTGAACTCAATGGACAAACAAGAACCGTTTTCGCTACGAACAATCACAATCACCTCAATGTTTATCTCTACTTCTCCGACCCCGTCCTCAATTCATCGGCACAGATCCTAAACACCCTCGGAATAACTCAGGGGTCGCTCGCTCCCATCGGGGGAGAGAGCATCGGGAATCGAAGATTCGGCTTTCTGGTGATTTAGTTTTCTTAAATCCCTTAATCATTTTTCAAACTTTTCATTTCTCATGAAGAATTTTCCTTGAAGATTCAAAACGTGTCGAGCATTTCCATCGTCTCGTTGAGCCTTGCGACGAATCTTATCATAAGCCGACAAGGGACACCGGTTTCTTCGATTTCCTCAACAACTTTCCTGTTCGGTAAGTAGCGAAATCTACGAAAAAATTTAGTCGTTTTTTTTTTCTTTCGAAATTGCTGAGTTTTTTCAACTTTTGGATTTCTGAAGATTCTAAGAGGCCGTCCGTGAAGCTTAGCACGACATCTAGCACGAGAACAAGAGAGCACAACATTCCGATATCGATAATGTTTAAAAAACCCGTGTTTGATTTCAACTCTTCCCATGTTTCGGTCTCAGGAGGTAACATAGAGAGGCAAGTCTGCTTCATTCGCTCAAAGAGCGCGTCTCTAACTATATGATTTCAATTTCTCTCAAATTTCATTTATTTTTCAGCTTTCACCAAATTAGTACGAGCATTTTCGTCATCGGAGTAAAAGCGAGAGGTGATTTGATATCCGTTCACGTCCCTGAAAACGTCACGGGTGATGTTTCCGGGAACAAAAATCTCGCGTCGAATGTTCTACAAGTGAGGCACTGTAAGAACTTGTCGTTTCGTTCAACCATTACCAAAACAAATTGAATTAATTATTTTCTCCTAAAAACGAATGATCCGAACTTGACATTGTCCTCTGCAGATTCAGTACCGTTGATCTCTTCGGTTGTTTCTTCGCTCGTCACTGCATCGTTTCTCGCTGCTGCCATGGTTGCAGGGATCCTCACGTTTTCCACCGCAAGCCTTCAAACGCTTTGGACGTTCAAAGGGCCGTCTTCTCTGAGGACCAATCCCTCCAGAAACCTCTTCGTATGACCTTATAACTAAAGAAAACTCTTTCTTTCTTCTAATTTTCATCGATTGGATTTCTTGTCGAACAAGTTTCGAACAATTCAACGGTTCTACAATAACTGAAGTTGGAATGAGTTTTATTTACATCAAAATAGATAAAAATGGCTCGAGAAATCTCTTCCCTATATCACTAAAACACCTTTATTTGTTTATTTATTTATTTACTTTCCTTTTCATTGAAATTTTAATTTCTTGGGGAGCAAGTTTCGAATAATTCTTCGATTCTACAAAACTATCTGGGAATGAGTTTCCTAAAACTAAACTCTATTCAAATGACTCAAAACCTCTCTTATTGACCTATATACTAAAAAGCCTGATATTTTCTTTTCAATTGAATTTCTTGGGGAACAAGTTTCGAAGAATCTTTCGATTATACAAAAACTGAAGTGGGAGTGAATGTTCTTCGAATGAAATTCGGTTCAAATGAGAATCAATACTGAAATCAGTTCTTATTTCCGTCGTTTTGCAGAGAATTGCTTGCCACATTCAGGTTTTTGCTCTGTCGAGATGGATGGCGGTGATGCTACCGGTGGAGTACTATGAATTTACGAGCGGGCTTCAGTGGGCAATTCCGTATTTTCATCTGCCATGGGAGAATGGCCACAGCGACAATGTCATGGTCGGCTCCAGCCCGTACACAAGTTTGATCTCCCACGCATACAAGCCTTTCGATTCGGGAAACTTTCAGATGAAAGAAGCGAATTCAAACTCGCCGGTGAGCGTGTATGGTCTGCCACTTGATCCGATGGAGTATCGATTCTACTTCGAGGTAGGCCATTGATGTCTTTAAGCGCAAGTATCAGTTATAATCTTCAAACTTGTTGGTATTATAGCAATGTTTCTCTATCCGATTGATAAGAAGATGACGGTTTTTACTTTCAGTTAACATATTAGTTTTTAACGATAAATCGCCGGTTTTTAACAATCATTAGGAATTTTTTATTCATTTACGAGTTGGATGAGAATTTTTTTCCTAAAAAAGTGCGACGACACGACAAGCTCAAATGATAAAGTTGATAATTACAGTTGTTAATCAACAATTTAGAGAGAAATTGTTACAATTTACAAGTTCAACGGGAAAATTATCCCGAAAATAAGCCTCGTGAGAAATGGCGACAACACGACAAGTTCAAATGACATAGCTAAACTTTGTGTTTAAACTCAGCTTTGTCTACTAGTTTTCTATATGATTTAATCAAAATCGAAGATTTGTCGCTACTCTATTGTTGCAGAACCCGAACACAAAACCGGAAGCCGAGGTTCTCTCGGACCCTCAGAGCACAAGCGGGTATGTCCATTGATCCAAGAGCTCAAACATTCTCATCCATACTCGTGTTTTTCGTTGAAATTGATCCCGTTTACTCTCTCAGGTGGACGAACTTCAACCGAAGCATGTTCTGGTTAGCTTTGATCGGAGGCGGTCTGGTGTTGGTGCACATAATACTCCTGTTCTTGCTGAAACTCAGACGGAAAAGCCCCGAGAATCTCAAGGGGATTGGGGCGTTCACGTTTCCGAGATTCGAAATATTTCTTCTCATCCTCGCACTTCCTTGTCTCACCGAGGTCTCCGCAGCTTTAGTAAAAGGTAATCGCCAGTTACCGGCACCGAGACCGGAAAAAAAATCAAAAGTTTTATCAATTCTTTATCGGTACTCTTATCGGTGAAAATTAGAGACTTGTCATTTCTGAATGGTAAAGAGACGGGTATTCAACAGTTTTGAACAAGAAATCGGTTATTACTTGTTTTGAACCGGTAAATTCCGGTCTTTTTACTGATATATATATATATAAAACTTATTATTAATTAGCTTTCAATTAAAAATAATGAAACCGCGACCGTATGTACATTTTCCGGTATTTTGACATCAATTCCGTTCACCATTTTCAAAATTGGTACCGGTAAATATCGGTTTTTACGAGCATAGATGAAACTGTGACACGGAACCGGAATTTTGTGATTGTTTTTGTTCTGACCTCGGGTTTTATGATTTTGATAAACCTTTAATGTCCCGGTTTTTAAACGTCGATAACTCGTTTAAATACTGAAACTCCATGTTTGCTTGTGTTCCAAGGTAAAGAAACCTCCGGCGTCATCGTCGGCGTTCTTCTGCTAAGCATCGTCGCCCTCCTCCTCCTAGCTCTGTTCGTCTTCCTCTCGGTCGGCATCACCTTCGCGAAGCTTCTCCAGTACAAGGAGGTCCACCGCGAGGGTCTCACCTTCCGCTGGTACCACGCGCTCGTGCGCGCCACGCTCGGCCCCGGCAAGCGCGGCCAGTGGACGTGGACGCGGACCGACGCGAGCCGCCTCCTCGCGCTCGGCCCCCTCTTCGAAGACCTCCGCGGCCCGCCCAAGTACATGCTCACCCAGATCGGCGACACCTCGGGAAAACGCGAGGGCGACCGCATCATCGCCTCGGACGACGAGACCGAAGACTCCGAGGCGCCGTTAATCCAGAAAGTCTTCGGGATCCTGCGAATCTACTACACATTGCTCGAGATCGGGAAGCGCGTTGCCCTCGCCGCCATGGCGGGGCTGTTCATGCAGGACTGGTCCTCGCGGACGCCGTCGCTCGTCCTCCTCTGCGCGACGGCGTTCCAGCTCTTCTTCCTCGTCCTCAAGAAGCCGTTCATCAAGAAGCGCGTCCAGCTCGCCGAGATCCTCTCCGTGGCGAGCGAGCTCGGGCTGTTCGCCGCCATGACGGCGATCTCGGAGGATAACAAATTCTCCGACGCCGGAGAATCCCGGCTCGGCGCGCTGATGGTGGCCCTCTTCCTCGCCGGACACCTCGCCCAGATGATCAACGAGTGGCACGCGCTGTACAGACAAACCCTAATGCTCGACCCACAAGAGAAATCATTCACGAGAGGATTGAGAATCGCCATGATCGGATGCTCGATCCCGTTCTTGCCGAAGGGTATGGTGGCGAGGCTGGAGGCGAAGCACGCGGCGGCGAGAGCGAGCGCGGCGAGCCAGGAGTACAAGAGCTCGAGCCAGAGCTCGGGGACGAACGAGAAGCCATGGCTGAAGCAGCTGAGGGAGCTGGCGAAGGCGAGCTTCACGAAGGAAGGTCCGAGCGATCCGTCGAGCAGCGGGAGCGTGTGGAGCGGGCTGTGGGCGAAGAGGAGCGGAAGCCCCGGCGTGGCGGCGCCGGCGGGCAAGCCCAGAGGGCTGCACGGAGATCTGGAAGCCATTTTTGCTTCCAAATGAAGCTCTGAAAGAAAGAAAGAAAGAAACTACATGCATGCAGATAGTAGGGTTCTTTCTACCGGTAGTAATGCTGCTGTTAAATCCGGAATTCGGAATTCCGGTTCCGGATTTTTTTTCTTTGATCTTGACGGTCACGTGTGACGGTCCGGATACATTTATTTCTTTAATGAAAATTTAGTGTTGAAGTTTTAAATTCGGAGCCGGAGATTTCGGGTTTCGGAATTGGGATTTCCTATGGATAATTTATAGGGCGGGACGGGTGGGGCTGGGCCGGATTGACCTGTTAGATACCTCTAAATTCCAATTTTTTCAAATACACAATATTGGGTCCTGATATCGATATAGTTAAGGTCTTTGTATATTTTTTTATCCGAAAGATATTCGAATGCTGGATTTACGAACAATTATTTTTGTGAGGATGCCGATACCGAGCGGTCAAGATAAATGACGATAAGGTGACGGACTATTCTACATACAAACTATTCTCCGGCGAAACCCTACTATACGGAGAGAGGGACTGGAGTTCTCCATGGAAAAAAAAAAGTCAACTAAAATAGCTTCTTGCGGAAACGACACTTAGGGTGAAAACGACAAAGTATCCTCACGTGATAAAAAAAGGTAAAATGCAGCTAATGTACCCAATGTTTTTTTTCTGCGGATTATGTACCTAATATTTATTTTCGACTGCTAATGTACCCAATGTTTTTTTTTTCTGCGGATTATGTACCTAATATTTATTTCCGACTGCTAATGTACCCAAACCTTATTCAGTTAGATTTTTTGTGTTTTTCATCACTTGGCCGTCAGCGAGTGATATGAACACTTTTCGTATTTTTTACATAACTCACTCAATTTTTGTCCAAATTTTATGCACGACCTACGGTTGGAAAGATAAGAGATAGATCTACAACGTTGGGGTTTTAAGTTTCACATCGGAATTAAACCGTGTGTGAAATCGCAGGTTGAATACAAGAGAAACGACAATAAATCGATAAACGACACAAACTTAAAGGCCTTGCGTTTCACATCTGCATAAGACGTGAGGGGAAAACATGAAGCGACAACATCTTAGAGAACGACAGAAATTCTGGAGACAAACGACAGACAATATGAAAGAAACGACAATAAACGTGTCTGAGTCGTCCCTGTCAAGTGATCGATAAGAAGGAACAAAACAAAAACAGATTCCACTAAGCGCGCAAAAAGGGAGCGTTGGCGCTCAAGCTAGATATGAGTAAGGCCTATGATCGGGTGGAATGGGGGTTCGTTTTGGCTATGTTGGATAGAATGGGGTTCGGCGCGAGAGTTATCGATGTTGTCCGGGATTGCATCTCCACCCCGACATTTTCCGTGGTCATCAACGGAAGGATAGGAGGGTCTTTTACACCGTCGAGAGGGCTTAGGCAAGGCTGCCCCCTTTCCCCATACCTCTTCCTTGTATGTGCGGAAGGTCTATCCGCTCTTATTAAAGGACAAGAACGCTTGGGGCTCCTTCGGGGGTTTTCGTGCCGGCCCGCGGCTCCCGCCGTCACCCACCTACTTTTTGCGGACGATAGCATCGTCTTTTGTGAAGCTAGCGACAAGTGTTGTAATGCGATTTGCTCCCTCCTCGATGTGTATGAGAAGGGTTCGGGGCAAATGGTGAATGTGGATAAGTCGATGTTGTGTTGTTCGAGCAACATTTCGGAGGACGCGGCGGCCAATTTCTCGAGGCTTCTTCACATCCCCGTGGTTAAGGAACTTGAGTCTTATCTTGGCCTCCCAACACATGTCGGGAGAAACAAAGTGGCGGTATTTAGCAAGCTCACTAACCGGGTGCACAAACTTCTCCGGGAGTGGAAGGCCAAGATGTTCTCGGCGGGAGGACGTGAAGTTCTTGTGAAAGCGGTAATCCAAGCGATCCCGACCTACACGATGAGTCTCTTTAGGATTCCTACCACTACCATCAATGAGCTACATCGGCTCATTGCCCGGTTTTGGTGGGGAGGTACGGAAGACAAGAGAAAGATTCATTGGAAACGGTGGGATCTTATCGCCATACCGAAGGGAGAGGGCGGGCTCGGTTTTAAAGACCTTGGTGACTTTAACCGGGCTCTTGTGGGTCGGCTTACATGGCGTATAATTCAAAACCCGGAGTGCTTGATGTCTAGAATTCTCAAGGCAAAGTACTTCCCGTTCTCATCGGTGTTGGACATGGTATGTAAACCCCACTTTTCTTTTCTTGGTAAGAGCATATGTTGGGGAAGGGATTTGGTCCGCCGAGGCCTCCGATGGCAAGTTGGGGAAGGAAACATCCGCGCTTTCTCACAACCTTGGATCCCGAGGGCGGGGGCCTTCGAGGTGGTCACCAATGAGCCGGAGGATGGCTTCCCGTGGAGGGTGGCCGACTTTATCTCGGATGGGACTTGGAACCGGGATATCGTCTCAAGCGTCATGTCACAATATGACTCCGAGGCAATCCTTAAAATTCCTTTGGGAGAAGCGGGGCACATTGACCGATGGGTATGGCACTTTGAGGAAGACGGGAACTATACCGTCCGATCGGGTTACCGCCTCGCAAGAGCGGATGGTCGTGGGGGACCATCAAGCTTGACCTCCGCGGAGCCAAAATGGTGGAAGAAGCTTTGGGGGCTCCAAATCCCACCCAAAGTCAAACATTTAATTTGGCGTGTGTGGTTCGAGGCCCTTCCGACATACGGTGCGCTTCGGGGCCGAGGCGTGGATTGTCTTCCATTTTGTAGGTTTTGTGGAGCATTACCGGAAGATGCTCTCCACGCGGTGTGGGGATGCGAGAGGGCCCAAGAGGTGTGGGGTAGTTCGTCGCTTTACCGATGGGTTGGGAAGACGGAGCCGGCTCCTTTTAGAGAGATTTGCTTACGGGCTCTTGAAGGTCTTTCAACGACGGACTTGGAGCTTTTTTGTGGCATCATTTGGGCAACTTGGACCGATCGGAACAAGCGGATCTTCGAGAACTATATCAAAGCGCCGGAAGCATGGATTGACGAAGTGGTGAGTTGGTTTGCAAGCTTCAAACACTGTGCACTTATCTCGGACCCAAATTCGGTAAGAAGAAAGACCCATCAATCCACTTGGGAAGGGGCCAAGAATGGCGGTCTTAAACTTAATGTGGACGCGGCATGGGACGCAAGGACGGGCCGAGCGGCGGTCGGAGGGGTAGTACGAGACTACCGAGGAATGGTTGTTAGGGTGACAACTCGGCTCTTCGAAGATGTCGACATGGCATTGACGGCCGAATGTAGAGCCTTACTCCATGGGTTAGAGTTTGTTTGCTCGCGGGGTTGGGTTGTCGCGGAAGTCGAGTCCGATTGCCTCCGTGCAACCCGACTTGTCAATGACAAACAACTAAATAGTCTTCAAGGACCAATAATTGCGAGTATCGACACGATGTTAAGAGTGGTAGGCTCCAATGGCGGGTGCCGTTGGATTCCTAGGACTTGTAACGGGGTGGGCAATTGTCTCGCCAAGACCCGGTTCTCCGTTTTACTTTCGGATTTTTCGTCGGACGTTTGTCCTTCTTGGCTTGTAAACTTGTTAACAGGGATCTACTCCCCTGATTTATTGAATGCTTCTATTCCCTAAAAAAAAAAAAAGAACTCGAACACCTGTGTTCCTCTCTCTCTCTCTCTCTCCTCTCTTTCTCTCTCTTCATCAGCCACGTTAAAGCGCCTCTTTCTTTCAGAATGGGATCGGTGTTGGGGATCAACAGGAGGAGCAAGGAGGAGATCGAAATGGCGTTGACCAAAGTCAAGCACATCGTCTCCTCCAACCCAGTCGTCGTCTTCAGGTGATCGTTCTCACTCTCTGATCAAAGGGTTTCATTTCCATTACTTGATTGATTGAATGATTGATCGGTTGGTTTGGGACAGTAAAACGTACTGTGGATACTGCACGCGAGTGAAGCAGCTCTTCACGCAGCTCGGAGCGGCTTTCAAACTCATCGAACTCGACCAAGAAAGTATGATCATCTCTTGTACTTCCCTATTATTGCGGCATAAGTACCCATACCGTAGTGTTCTTGAACCGGGATAGTTAGTTGAGACTTGAGAGACACATTTATCGTTGCATTGAGCACTTAGACTCGTTATAAACGAAAAAGATTTGCACTGTTCTGCGGGTATATCTACCGCAATTATCTTGATAAAGTTTTCACCTTTGTAAACATATCAATCATGATTAAATTTGGATCAACATGTGTAATCTTATTGGTTTTTTGAGCCGTGTTTTTCAGATTGTTAAAGGGTATTTTAGGTATTTTTTTCGGGTGTCGGGGTCTATATAGAGCGCTCCGCCTTAGGTGTCGCTGCGAGAGTTTTCACGGTTTACGTCTCGAATTTGAGATCGGGGATACGTTTATCAGTAAATTGTTCTCGTTTTTGTTTGATTATCTGTTTGAGTCGTATCTACTATCTGACTCATTTCTGTCAAGATATCGTAAAAGGGTATTTTAGGAATTTTTGGGTGTCGGCGCCTATGTAGAGCGCTCCCCCTTCGGTGTCGCTGCGAGAGTTTCCCCGGTTTACGTCTCGAATTTGAGATCGGGGATACGTTTATCAGTGAATTTTTCTCGTTTTTGTTTGATTATCGTTTGAGTCGTATCGGACTCATTTCTGACAAGATATCGTAAACGTCAAGAAGCGAGAACCGAATTCTGAAACAGCTTGATTGTGATTTAATTAGTTATTTTGTTTCTTTCTTGATTCACATCGCTAATTTGTGGACAATATGCGAAGATGATGGGAGCGATATGCAAGCGGCTCTGGCGCAGTGGACCGCTCGAAGCACCGTGCCTAATGTCTTCATAGGCGGCGAAAATGTCGGTGGCTGCGACTGTAAGCTCTTAATCACTCGACCAGTACTTAGAATCACCGTAAAATCACGTTTTTGCCCATGCACAAAGAGTTCCCATGTTTTCCTATTAGTGTTCAATGATTTTTATATTTGGTTTATCGTTGTTTTTGTTTAGCGGTTATGGCGTTGAACCAGTCGGGGCAGCTCAAGGAGCTTCTCACCAAAGCCGGTGCTATCGCAAACAACTCGGCTCAGCTGTGAATGCCTGTAGAGAGATACTCAGAGAAGCAATTCTCTCTGTAATCTTTCTTCCTATGAACAATGCTGTGTGTGTTTTTCTCTCTTTCAATTATGTAATCGTCAATATCTTTCATGATGTTTATACTCACAAGTACAGTAAAAATAAAATAAAATAAAATAAAATAAAATAAAGAACAATGTTACAGAAAGTCCTTCACTTTGTAATTTTGTGTTTATTATTAATTGATTAAACTCTCAATAATGAGACTATTGTGTTGTTTCTAATCAAATTATGAGACTATTATGAATCGATATTTCACAAGATTAATGAAATATTTCCGAACAAATTGTACGGGCAATGCGCCGTGTTTTCAAATACCGAAAATTAAAATTGAAAAGGCGATTTAAATCTTTTTTCTAAACAACTTATTAGATCTTTTCCTACTCTCTCAAGTCTCAACAAGTATCTACACACAGTGATTGATTATTCAAACTCAAATATACAAACACCAAAACCCAGAAAACCCCAGTTTTTGCTGTCTGGAATCTTGATTCATACCAAGGTCTTTTCCATGGAATCTTGATCCATTTTGAGGTGGAAGATGCAAGCAGAATTACTGTCTGGGCTGTGATTCCCTCCGACAGAACTCAAAGATTCCATCTTCCAGTACTCGCCCACTTTTTCTCTCCACTTTCTGCACACCAAGCCCCACTTCTTCTCCGCCTTGTCGCGCTGAAGATCATCGTGTTCGTGGCTGAAGAACCCTAGTTTACCTTCGAAGTTCGACGCCACTGCGACCCTCCTTCTCCACCTTGACCAGATGACCACCATTGCGTAGATCATCACCAGGCATATCGCCGCGGAACTCAGCACGATCGCCATTATTATCCCGATCACGGCTCTCTGCGAGAGCCTCGGATTTCTCGCTCCGGGGCAGGGCGTTAATGGCGGGCCGCAGAGGTTCTGGCCGCTGAAGGAGGTGAGGGGAAAACTGGAAAATGTCGACGGGATTTTTCCCGTTAGACGGTTGTTTGACATGTTTAGCATGTGGAGGCTTGTGAGTTTCCTTAGGGAAGAAGGTATCAAGCCTTCGAGCGCGTTGGACGAGAGGTTGAGTCGTTCGAGCTTTAATAACTGTCCCAGAGACGGCGGGATTTCGCCAGATAAGCGGTTTCTGCTCAGATCAAGGATTACTTGCAGCTCAAGCAATGTCCCTAGCTCGGATGGGATCGGGCCCGTGAGTGAATTCTCCGAGAGTCGGAGCTCGTACAGCTTCGTGCATTGCTGGATTGTTGACGGGATCGTCCCGGAGAAGTTGTTAGCCTGCAAGTTGAGGACATTGAGGGAAGTGAGCTTCCCGATATCTTCCGGGATTTCGCCCGAGAGATTGTTGGTGTGGAGCGAGAGTTTGAGGAGATTTGAGCAGTTTCCAAGCTCGGTCGGGATCCTCCCGTGGAAGTTGTTCGACGAGAGATCAAGCTCTCCGAGCTGGTTGAAATTCCCGAGCCACATCGGCAACGTTCCAGAGAATAAGTTGTTGTTGAGCAACAAGTGCTCAAGCTTTTTGCAGCTTGAGAGTTCGCCCGGCACTTCTCCCGTCAAACTGTTGAATGAAAAGTCGAGAAAGTTAAGCTCGGTGAGATCGGCATACTCCGGCGGGATTGTTCCGTTGAATCCATTATATGCAAGCCGGAGACGCCGGAGATTAGTGGAACCAGAAAGTTTCACCGGAAGAGGACCGAAGAAGCTGTTGTTCGTCAAGTCCAACGCCTCGAGAGAGGTCGAGCCGGTGAGCGGGACGATACTTCCTTTAAATTTATTATGAGAAAAATTTATTTTTCTCAAGTTCTTGAGAAGGGAGAGAGAAGGAGGAAGAGCGCCTTCGAACGAGTTGTTGTAAAGAGTGATCGTGCTCAGCTCCGAGAGGAATTCGAACGTCGGAGGCAATGAACCCGAGAACCTGTTATCCGCCAGAGCCAATAACCGGAGCCGCCGGCAGTATCCCAGGCTCGCTGGGATAGGCCCCGAGAAATCGTTTTGCCTCAGCTGAAGCAAAACGAGGTTCTTGAGATTCCCAATCGTCTCCGGAATCGATCCCGAGAAACGATTTCCGAAGAAATCAATCTCGGTCAAGCTCGTGCAGGCGGTTAGCTCTCTCGGAATCTCTCCCGACATCTGGTTATCATAGAGATAAATGCTTTGTAGCCTCTGAAGTTTCCCGATCTCCGGCGGTATTGAGCCAGTGAGCTTGTTCCCGAAGAGGTAGAGATTCTCCAAGCTGATCAAGTTTCCGATCTCGCGAGGAATCTTTCCCGTGAAGCTGTTGTTGTTGAGGAGGAAATCAGTCAAGCTGTCGAGTTTGTCGAATGAAGACGGTAATTCTCCTTCGAATGCGTTATCCGAGAGGTCTAGCTGCTGAAGCGACGAACAGTTCAGCACCTCGGTTGGGAAATTTCCCGACAACTTGTTCCGTGCGACGAGAAGCTGTTGAAGGTTGGAAGTTCCATCGCAGAATTTGCTCGGAACGCCACCTGTCAAGGCATTATCGGAGAGAACCAAAGCCGTGAGGTTCTTCATCCGAGAGTTGAGAAGCGAAATCGCCCCAGTGAGCTTGTTTCTCGATAAGTCGAGCACTTGGAGTTGAGACAACCCGTTGAGCTCCGCCGGGATTTCGCCGCTCAATAGGTTCCCAAGTAAATTTAGGTATTTCAAGCTCTGTAAAGTTCCGAACGACGCAGGAATCGAGCCTGAGAGGCTGTTGTTGGCCAAGTTCAGCACTTCAAGCGACCCGAGAGACGCCATTGAAGAAGGCACGTCCCCTTCTAGCCTGTTGTTCGATGCTGCAAACTCGCTCAGCGCTTCGCAGCCGCCAATCTCGCTCGGAATCGAGCCACCAAGGCTATTGCTCTGGAGATCGAGAGAGACGAGACTCTTCAAGTTGCCGATCTCCGCCGGAATCGTCCCGTTGAACTGACAAAACGCGAGCCCAAGGACTCGCAGCTCACTTAATCCGCCGAGGCTCGGAGAAATCCCCCCGGAGAGCAAGTTGTCACCGATCCTCAGAACTCTCAACCGCTTCAACAGGCCCAACTCCGGTGGAACCTCACCGGAGAGGTAATTTGAATGCAAGTCAAGCTCGGTGAGGCTCCGAAGCTCCGAGAGCCCGTGCGGGATTTCTCCGGAGAGATTGTTGGAAGACAAATCGAGTGTCTCGAGGGACGAGAGGCGCGAGATTTCGCTCGGGACCGAGCCGGAAAGCTGCGACGAAGACAGGTTGAAGCTCACAAGAACTTGGTCACTCGAACAAGTCAACCCGTTCCAGCTACAAAGGTTGACTGTCGGAGACCAATTCTCCATGGCTTTCGCTGGATCAACAAGCTGCGATCTGATCCTCAGAAGCCAATACGAGTCCTCATCATGAGAAGAAGCAAGAACAGCGAAGACCAAAACGACACAAAACAAGTGGAATATTCTCTTCATGATGGTGCTGCGTTTCGACAAACGACAAAACACAAAGCTCGCATGAACAGTGTCTGATCTTCTCAAGATTCCAATGATCTTGTCTTGAATCCCAAACAGTTTGGTCCCATGATGATGAAGGAAAGGAGAAGAGAAGTGAAGAGATAATATTATTGGTTGTGTTGGGATTTACGTAGCTTCATGTGATTAGGGTTTCTTAAAGCTAGTTTTTTTAGTATAATATTTAATTATGCCTTTAGCAGTTGGCTAAAAGGTCATAAGCTTTTGTGATCTCTCTCATTTTTATTTATTTTTTAAAAAGCATGGACAATGAATATAAAATTATATAATATAGCATGTCTATGTCAAAATAGTAGAGTCCGGATTGGTCTCTCGTGACCATGTCTCAAATTTATAAAACGATGGTCGTTTATAACAGAAGAAATCATGGTAACAAGCTAGCTAGCACGTAGTACGACGAATCACAAATAAATTATCTCGTATATTAAAATTATAAAATTCGTGACCGAAATAGAAAAATCATGACTAGTCTAAACGTATCTTACGTATTTTTCTTCCCTCTATGTCACGTCTATGTAGATTTTTTTAGAGTCGCGATCACTTGTCTCGTGATAAATAATGTCCTAAATCATTAAAAATAACCCCCGTAACCGCGAAGAATACGATAATAACACTAATAGCTGTCTCATTTATCAAACGGGCAATATTTCTCTCACCTTTTCTACATTACTTTTGCAATTAAAAAGCATATATAGATATAGTGAATGTATGTAATATAATATAATATAGCACGTCTAAGTAGTTTTTGTGTGTGGGGAAGTGAAGGAGATAAGATATCAATGTCATGGGCGTTTCCGAAAGAAGAAGGAGAACGACACCGAAAAGCTTACCAAGCCCAACTTGCAGGCGTGTCCTTGATGGAATATATATATATATATATATATATATATATATATATAATAGAGTAAGAGAGTGGGGTTGTCTCTCTAGTCTACATGAGTTAAGAAACTTAGGATAGAGGAATTAATTTTGAGCTAACAAGGACATAAGTTCTTAATGTTTTAGTTTTGTGGTGGCATAAAGTAAATCGTTTTTTTCGCGGTCGGAGTTTCCAATATCGCATATTTTTTTTTCTCTCCAAAATTCTTTAAAGTTTTCTATCGATCTAGCATAATTTTGGATGCGCGTGAAGATTTGAACATGTATCATTTCTAAAAAAAATATTCAAACGTTAAACTAGTGGATGGATTTTTTTTTTATTTATTTTTAAGGAGTGGATGAAAATTTAAAGATATACTAAGGAGTCGACATTGAAAACTTTTACCATCAAAGAAAAAAGATTGGTATATTTGAGATTGGGTACTTATGCTTGTGTTGTTTTTTTAGCTTTTTATTATGATATTTGAGATACATTTTTCACATCTTATTCACAAGAATCTTACAAGGTTCCACTATAAAGTAGATTTGACATTGTATTGCCTCAAATCAGCTTGATTTTTGTCAACTTAAAATGGGTGCAAATCCATAATTACAAGGAAAAAGAGTAACAATATAGAAAAAAAAAAATACTAGGCAAGAGCATAAAAGACAAATCAAACACATGCAGATCTCCAGTGCTCACTTTATTTTCTTACAATTTTCATGTCCAAGATCAATGACCCTTTGCTAGTGGAAGTTGAAAAGGAAAGCAAGTTTGTGGCTTGAGCCTCTCACTTTTGATACATCATGAGTTGCCTTGTGGAAGAAGGCAACTTTTGTAGCTTACTCATTTAACTTCCCTTCTCTTATTAATTTCTTTCAACCTATGATTATTCCCATCCTAATTCTCAAAGAGAGAATATTACAACCTAAAACAACCTAATTCCAAATTAAATACAAGAAGAAAACACATAAGCTAAACCACTACTATTTGATCATTGCTTCAAGTTTGTGACCAATTTGATCAAATATGTTAAAAACAGCAATAAGCCAAAATACCCATGTGAGGTTTGGTGAGATAAATTATTTATATATATATATATATATATATATATATATATATATATATATTGCCCTAATGAGATTTGTTAAAACTTAAAATGGTTGAGACTTGTAAACTTATAGTATATTGAAGGATACTTTGGTCATGGAGAATACAAGCATGAGAGGACAAATAGTTTGCTTCAAAATTGAATATCTATGATGGAGACATTTATATTGGGAATCCCCATCACATGTAACTTCAATAATATCTTTCACTTTGTCTTTTTATTTTAGAAATAGTATATAAATTAATATATATTAAGTGGAGGCAAGCAATATGGTCATATGGATGAAAAATCCATAATGTTTTTTCTTAAATAAAAATCCTAAGAAAATGATATAAACTTATAAAGTAGAGTTTGCCTGTACATGTGTAATGAGCAATCGCAATAGTAAATTCACTTTTTTGTTTTTCCAATGAGTGTAAGGCCTCTCTCACCCAATTGTTCCACAAACAAAGTAAAGTAAAGTAAATGTAAATACTAAATACAAGGACAAATATTTATGGATCGCCTTGTTAACTTTGTAATTTCATTTTTTAAGTGTATTCCTAGTTTATGAAATGACTCAAATTCTTGAATATTTAGTATTTTTCTTCGTACACAGTCCATGGAACTATAAATTTGTGTTGTTCCAATGTAGAATTTCTCGCCAAGTTACCTAGTTTTCTCGAGAATTATATTGTTGACATGGTACCTTAAAAGAGAAGAAAGAAAAAAAAATACAAAGCCGTTAAAGTGCAAGCGATATTGAGAAAAATATAAAAAATCAAGAATTACATATGAAGAAAAAAAATTACAAAAAGAAAAATTACACATTTCGTTGTTCAGACATAAAAATGTCGAGCAAAACCTCTGAAATTCGGTTAAGAATTTGTCAGAAGAGTGTGATGTAGTTATTTTACAAAGCAATCACGTAGTAAAAATTACAAAGTGAGAAGTCAAAAAAAATATTTTATTTAATAAGTCAAGCTAAACAATAAAAATATAGATAATTATCAAAACATAAACAATTAAAACAATATAGTAATATAAATTAGTATACCAATAGTTATGGCTGCTTGGGCAAACTTGACATCCTCTTGTTATATCTTAACAAAGAATAATAAGACACCCCAAATGCTTCAAAAGCTAATTCATCTATATTATATTAATGGAATGTAGTCTTTAAATTTCAACCTAATCATAGTTTATATGTAGTCTCTCTTCAATTTCAAAGATTAGTAGTCTTAATTGAATATTTAATACTTAATAAGGAATAATTTTGTTAACAGTATAACCACTCTGAAACTAAAACAACAATAATAATAATATGAGATAATTTTGGCAAAAATATTCAAACTTTTCAAAATAGTACGACATATTCTCAAAGTTTTGACTGGGCTGATTAAATTCTCAATTCATTCCCACGGGTCTCCATTAATGTGAGTTTCTTCATGTGTACAACCTAAATTAACACTCGTTTTTCACGTTTTGGGATTTCTCCTGCTAAATATTGAGACATATACATGTAAATGACGTAACCTTAAGAGAAACCTATTAGGAAAAACCATTAATACAACATCACAACACTGCGTATTTAATCAGCGTAATTGAAACCTTGAAACTATTCTTTTTTTTATAAATACTTATAACGCAATTATGATTAATAATTGTAATTAGAATAATAAAGAAAGAACATGCATTATCTTTTATTTTTTTATCATACAACTAGAGATATTAAGCAAAAACAGTCAAATACATAGCGCCAAGGGAGAAGGTATATTATTTAAAATGTATTTTGCCAAATTAAATTAACACTAAAGTTTAGTTTATATTTCTAAAGAGTGTCAAAATTCAAAAGTTTTCTACGTTGAGACATATATTATTAAGTTAATGATATACCAAAGTCGTTGACATCCAATCAATTAGAAAAAACAATTTTTTTAAGATAGGTCTATAATTAATAGCTAAAATTCTAACCTAATGAAGAATGATTGATTTGAACATGTAATCATACAAAAGAATGTAATAAATTGATAAAAATAAAATTAAAAGAAAAAATAGATGCTGATATGGTCAAACAAATAGTATTTGGCCCCCATTAAACCACTATTATCTTTTAGCTTTGAGTCATTAGTTTGACTTTTAAGAGCTTAATATTTTAAGTTTATATAATTAAAATTTGTGGAAACTTTTTCATTTCTTTTATTCTTATTTTATGGAGGGTGTTGACTTTGGACTTTTATGTATGATATTTGTAGCTATTTATCTTTTGACACGTCAGCAGAGCAGATAAAATGATTTTCAATACACTTGTATCATATGGTGCAACATAATAATGCATGATTTTATTTATTTACTTAATTGTTACTCAATATATTTTATATCATCTATATATAGTAATATCACTATAAAATTTGGCACTAGAAGCATAGAGAAAATAAAAATATTATGTATTTATTTACATTGTATCAAGAAATTATTTCAGGAAATTACTATTAATTATTGTAGTAAAATCCAATTTTTACACCAATTTTCAAAATGAAAGAGAAAAATTATATATGTAAATCAAATACTAAATATAGCTTAAACTAGCAGTTTTTTCATGGTTCAGTTTCCGGTATTTTCACGACAAAAGCGCCCAGACAAGGATTGTTCCAAAACCGATTTCCACGGCCGAAACCGAGTTCTCGAATTATTCAATGGTTTTTCACTTACAAAACAAAGCGCCCAAGTAAATTACAAAATGACTATTTCAGTTTTGTATTCTGTACTCTAAAATCATGTGAATCAAAATGCTTCACAATATTCCATTTGCTTTTTCATCCAAAAACATTAAAAAAAAAAGAGATTAAAATTAAAAAATAATAAGAATTGATTTTGAGGTCTATCTATCTACCTCTAAAGAAAATGATAGTCATTGATCAGAAACAGCAGTGGAAGGGTAAAACCTCATGAGGAAGCTCGAAAGAGACCAAATGCATATAAGCCCGAGACACTGAAGTACGTTTACGAGCGTTCCCAGCGAGCTTTTTATGGCCAAATTGTGTGCCGTCGCCTCCGCTCCTCTCACGGTGTACGACAAGGCTGCCACCAATTGCGCCGCCCGGTTCAGTTGGTACAGACGATAAACCTATCAAGCACAAGCAGACAGCTTTGATTCCGGAAATTGATTATTATTAATTTTTTCTCATTAAAATCGATTCTTGATCATCGAATTAATGAATTAATTTTCTTCCGAAAACCGGTAACCAATTATAAACGATTTTTGTTACAAAAAACTGGCGTTTTGGTTTCAAATTTTTAAGAAACCAAATTTAAATACGGGAAGCTTGACTATATAAAAATTTAAAAATGTACTTACTTGAAAGATTATCGGGATGACGGGCCAAGAAGGCGACTTCTTGATTCTTGCGTACTGCTCGAACGCAAATTGCACAACTATACCCACCAAATGTGGTGCCAGCGTGGCAGAGGCTGCGGGGCCTGTCCACGGCCACACAAGCCCCATTGTCACTAGCGGAATTAGGAGGTTGAGCACCAGAACCGCGACGGACGAGATTCTCTGCCCTATTTCCCGGGGTGGGCCATTGTTACGATTCACGGAAGATTCCGGAACTGAAGGTCGTCTTAAACGGTCAATGAGGAAAAGAAACACGCCAACACCGCAATAAAAGAAAGCTTCCGTGATGAACAATATCAAGAAATCTGAAAATTATTGCAACAAAAACTTTAGCAGGTATCTGATAGGACACGGGATATAAATCCGAGAGAAGAAAAAAAAGAACTTCATTGATGCACGTAATCCCGTCTCGCACTCAATATAGTTACCCGCTGATAGGACACGGGATATAAACTTTCTTTCTAAAAAATTAGTTACCCGCTGATTACATTGACTCCGTTTTCCCACTCAATGAAAAAATTCCTCCAAAAAATTATTTACCAAAGACACCAAACAGAATATTACTTTTCATAGAAATTAATTTCTATTCCTTATCTTCAAAACATTTAAAGTTCCGAAAAATAGCCGTGGCATATATAAGTGAAATTCCTAACCTGTCAATAGAGAGTCCTCAAATATTACTGATAGCAATTTCCGCAACTGTAAGGACGGAATTACGAAGGACGCTACGAGTACGGCCGGGCCCGCAAACCATAAAAGGCTGTTACGGCTCGTCTCTGGACCGTTCACGCTGGCTTCATTCTCGACTTTGTATGGTCGGTTATAAAACGAGACAAAACCAGGTTTTCCACTAGCATCCTCATACTCAATACTTGAGCTACTCTCAGCTGAAACTTCCTCAACATTAAGATGGTGATTTTCTTTCTCGGTAACGCCAAAGTTCAGATCGTCATCACGGGATGGATCTTCAGAAACAGCAAAGAGAACGTCATGCCGTTTCCGGAAACTTTGATTCGATATCTGTTTGGTATGGATGAACTGGCACGACTGCCCTACTCCTGATAGAAAAAGGAGGAAACTCACTGTTATCGCCAAGTATTTTGACACAAAATAACTCAACTTCGAATGTTGGCGCACTTTGCCCGTGTTTTCGGTAGCAATGCCCCCCTAAACTTTAAAATAGTATCACATCGCCCCAAGTATTAAGAAATGATGGAAACGAGAACTAGTTCGCAACACAAATTAAAATTATTAAATATTTGAAGCGCAGGGAGCAAAATGCTACCTCTATGATAATCGAGCAGATTCGCTTCTCGTTCCCAGCTATTGTACGGCCTCCGAGTGAAGCTCAGCTGTCAATGGATACAGTAATGAAGACTACGTCGGAAATTCATATTAAATCCTTCTTCAAAATCATAAAAATCCGAACACAATCGGAGTTCAAACACAAACAGAAATGCATCTTTCTAACCCGTGACATACACCGTAAAACAAACTATTCGACAAATTCGAACACACATTCGCCAAAACGCGGTAACAGATATCTTAATTGACCGGTACACTACGATTCGACACCGTGTTCTTCTTCGTTCATTCATCCTAAGCATAAGAGTCAGCTTCATTACCAAAGATCCGGAGCTCATTCAACCCATGACGAATCGCAAAATCGCGTCCTCCTCGAAACCGAATAATTTTGATGATTCTGAGAACCTAATTAACTCTATCAAACATGCCAATTCATGATCACATATATATATACACTATATATTCTTAACTACTTGAATTGAAGATTCCCAAGCTTAAGCAGCTCGAAATCCCTAACGAAAGCCATTGCACACTTCTGAAGCATGAATGAAGCATGAAGGAGAAGAATCGTGGAACCTGGAAGCGAGTTCTTGGAGAAGGAGAAGGAGAAGAGAGAGCAGTGGAGAGACAAGCAGCTCGAAGAGCCATTGCTGAGCTCAGAGACTCGAAGCTGAAGCGATCGAGCAGAGCATTGAAGAAGAAAGATTCGGCGAAGAAGAGACTTTCTTCACGGAAACGACATCGCCGATATTTTTGTTTGTCGTTTACATGAGGCTTTCGGAGAAAAATAGAAATGGAAATATATTTATTTTGTCCTTTTTTATTTTATATATTTATTGATTCATTTCATGTGTGTGGAGTTTAATTATTATCCTCGGGTGACATTATCGATCAAGATTCAAGATTACATGTACTCGTATTTCAAGATATATTATTACGGTAAGAACAACTGGCATTAGTAGCCAAGAATCAAGATTACATGTATACGCAATTAATTAATCATTATCTTTAATTTTGTATTTTTGGGTATTTATTTTTTCGTTACGCTTATTTATTAATTTATTAAAATCAAATTATATTTTGTGTCATTTTTTTAAAAAATATTAGCGACGAAAATATTTATGTTTCACTTAATTGCGCCTATAGACGCTGAAATTGTTTTTGTAAAGAGAAGACTATCAAATCTATATATATATATGGAAGAGTTTTTTAAGTATAACATGGCTTAGTATTCAACAAAGAAAGCTAGAATCCTATTTTTTCTGAATTTTGAATTTTTTTTTCTCAAAAAAGTCTCAAATGAGAGGTAACGCATGAATTATTAATGAGTGAAAAAGTGGATAGTAATAGTTTAAGTGGAAATTTTAATATTTACTCCATAATTTGATGTCATTTTTATGAAAATTAATGTTGCACAGTCATTATCAATTGATGACGTGGTAAACATAGAATAGGAAAGGTGTGCATTGATGCTCTTTATTTATTGGGAGGCACTACTGTATGTTATTTTGCAGGCTCTCTTGGTTCAATTCAAGGTATTGTTCTCGACCTTTATTAGGTATTGCTCTATGATGTTCTTGCTTTGGGTTGTTAATTTTTCATCTATTTCTTTGGATGGGGTGGCGCTATCGACTAAGGTTACAATGCATATCGCATTACTTGATATATTCTATGTAATTACAAGTGGCACTATTGTAATTTTTCGTGTATTGTTATGGCATAATGAGTATTTCTTCTCTAAGAGTTTCTAAGCAATTTTTAATTTTCGATTATTTTTCTTCCCTATACATGTATTAAAAGCCGATTTGATTTTTTTTGTTAATTGTTTCAAGTGATGCGGTTTAAGAGTGTTTTTGTACTTATAATGTTGTTGCACTTAGTGATTTTCAAGGATTTTCGAGATTTTCAAGGTCATGGGGCACAAGCGAAGCGAGGTTTAGTCAAGGATTCGATTTTTGCTCGATTTTTGCTCGAAAAATTGCTGAAAATCACTTCTAGATAACTTATCTCCTCTAATCGTTGTCGTTTTATACTTATCGCGATTTTTCGATTCGAAAAGCAAGCTACTTATCTCTCAAACTTATCACGTGTATTTTCTCGAGAAGCAAGCTACTTTTCAGATAAAAACGATAAGTCAAGGATGTCGAGAATGCGAGGAAGGGCCTGAGTGATTTGAGCGTAAATCGCAGCGAAAGAGGAGTATGAATAGAACAGACATTCTTTCCTGTGGCAGAAATCTCCAAGCTTTTATAATTGACGACGAGCTCCGAGTTAATATGAATAATAGATTACTAGAGTTTTCTTAAGCACACTCTTTTGGTTTGATTTATTTAATTAGCTTTAATTTAGTGGCTTGGAAAGGTCTTTGATGGGTTAGTGTTAACATCATATTCGTGGCTAAATCTATACCTAGATTCATCTTTAAAATGGTCTAATATAGAGTACCGATTTTGGGCTTGAACCGAAGTTCGGGATTCATTGATACCGAATCGTGGAGTCGGTTTTGGATAGCCCTTGAGCATATTTAACTAGTGGTTCACATGATATCATCCACATCAAGTGATGTTAATATATATATATATATGTATGTATATATTAAGCCGAAGCCGATAAGGCGACAAGCCGACGAGACGACGAGGCGACAAGGCGACGAGGCGACAAGTCGACGAGGCGACGAAGCCGGCAAGGCGACATGGCGAAGAGGCGACAAAGCCCCTCGCCAGAGCTTGGCGAGGGCATAAATTGCAATTAGCCTTCATGACGAGAAGATCCGAGACTACAAAGATCCCCGGGAAATCCTCCAGGTTTCCCCAAACACAACCTACGGACTCGCGGACAACCCGAAGACATCGAAGACAAATCGAGAAGCATCGGAGACCCTTTTTGCAGACAAGGGGCCCCGACAATCCCCCTGTTGCATGGAGAAATTCGCAGGACCCCTGAAGGTGCAATATTCAAAGAAATGGGAGGCCCCCAGGGGTGCAATTCCCAGGGAATTCGCAGGCCCCAAGAGGCGCAATTCCCAGGGAATTCGCAGGCCCTTAGGGTGCAATTTCTAGGAGTTGTTTTCCTATAAATAGGAGCCTCCCCCTCCCCCCTCATTTTCACACTCACTCACAGCTTTCTCAGAGCTTCTCTCTCTAGCTTTCTCTCTCTAAAAACTCGTCTACTCTTAAGGAGGAAAGGACTTGAGTTAAGAGCTGAGATCGATCTAGAAACAGAGTCTTAAGCCTGAGAAGAAAGGTTGTTCGACGGGTCAGCTAAGGCGTCCCTTGCTAGGTGGGAAACCACGCCACCACCTGTGAGGTCGATAGAGACGGAGCTTCCCTTCGTCGGGACAAGGCCCCTCGACATACGAGGCCACCTACCCCGGCAAGGTCGACAGAGACGGAGCTTCCCTTTGTCGAGATAAGGCCCCTCGTCATACGAGGCCACCTACCCCGACAAGGTCGACAAAGGAGCACACCTCGTCAGGTCAAGGCTCTCACTGTACTTCGCCAACACGAGGGAAGTTCGGCAGTGAGCTTGCCAGCACCAACGAGGTGGACGAAGAGCACATCACACCGGTAATACCCAGCTATCGGGCAACTGGTCACCCCCGCACAGCCAATAACGGCACTTCCGACGAGTCAAACCACATCGGCATTCACCCGCCGTTTATCACTAACCCCGAACTACGTGGGACCTGATTCTCTTAAACTGAGATACGTAGGCAGCCTCGCCCAACCATAAGCGACGGGGCACGGGCCCATTCTGCCCTTTTTTGCAGGTCCTCCCTCGCCATAGGAGCTCGCCAAGGAAGGAAAAGCACGAAGAATCATCAAGACTAGCTCGGAGCTTCATCAAGACAAGGACTCCGCCCAGACGAGGAGCTTCGCCGTGAACCGGACCTCGCCACCACCAAGGAAGTTCGCCGAGGATCGTCAACGACAGCCCGGAGACTTGCCCAAAACGACGGGATCGCCTCCAGCTTTGACGATCATCAGTCAACCCGCGTTGACTCGGCATTCAATCATCCTTGTGTTCAGCGGGTCAATCTCGGGACCCGAACCTTGGATCCGACTCTAAGTTGAAGTCATTTTTACGCACTAACAATATATATATATTTATAACCTACCGAAACAGAGATTTTTTAGAATTTTTTAATGAAGAACACTATACTTTATCTCCGAAACCCTTGTTTCATTAAAACGATCAATGTCTTAACTTTTTTTGTAAAATAACGTTAATGGACCATTCAATTTTGTTAAAAATGTTAATGGAGAGACGTGTGTCACTGTCATCTATACACAATTTTAGTCGTTGGGTCATGATTTTCAGTAAATACGAGTCCTTGTCATTTGGCACGAAAAAGTGAAATAAATAAATTCAGATTTAAAAATTTATATTCTAAAGATATATTCTGAACTTCAGGTATCAAATTTATCCGGAATTGATAAAATTATAACCAGAATCCGATTCTTATAGCATATTATCATCCACGAGGTTTGTAATTTCACTGATTCGCTTTCTTCAAATATTTTGCAGCTTTAAGCTTTCTTTTTTTATTATTATTTATAAAAAAAAATAAACAAATAAATCCCAAAGATGAAAAAAGTCACAAAATTAACGATCGATAGATTTTTTAATTTTTTTTAATGGTCCAATAGATTAAATCCTTTAAATTTAATGATATGGAAATCAGAACATTTTAATATATAATCTAAGTTATTAATTTACTACATATTAAATAAAATCAAGACTAAATAAAAGCACATTTTAATAAAAAAAAATTAATTAATATTAATAAACCAAGTCTCGAGTAATTATTAAAAACTAAATAAAACCGGACAATTTTATGGAGCCTCGACCCGGGACTCCTGGTTTATTAAATAGGACCGGACAAAACTGAATTTCTGGCCAAAACTCCCACACCGCTTTGGCCTTTGAGTAACCAAAGTAACTTTGTCAAGCCATTCTTAAGTCAACATATTTCAGTGACAAGAAAATACTAGTATATAGCATATATATATATATATTATGTGTAAAAAAACGAACAAATTTAAATGCGAAATAGGTCAATAAAAAATTAATCAAATTATCAACATTGCAATATAGAAATAAACTCGTAAATTTCTCATGACATTGAAGATTGAAATAACTAAAAACAACAAATATTCGACATAAATACTCTTCTACATATTAATCCGTCTTTCAAAACACTACAAATATTCCAAATTCCGACACGTTTGAACCGACTATTTCATTCGAACGCTTGATTTACACAATGTCTCTACATCAACAATGTTTTGGAGAAACAAATAACGCGCCTTTATTAGTCGTACGGGATCTGGATATAAGCAGCGTCGCAAACAAAGGGGACGTCACCGTACATGCCGCCGAGGGCGCACCGTATGCATTCCAAAACCGTGAAAAGGTACGCGAAGGCCACGGCCGCCCAGAAGTGCATACCCACTTTGCCCCGATACACTGCAAGCGGCATCCACTGGCTGACCGTGCCGATGACCTGGAAGTAATGGTGTCAGTAACATAACTCATCATGGTTTCCAAAGCTTGAATATCAGATTCCAGAAATATCAATTCCGTTTTTGTTTTCTGATAAATTGCTAACTAAATATGGTTTATGAACCCGGAATTTGGTTTTACTAAAATATATCCATTCGATGTTTGTTTTTTGTTTTATTAATGGCTAATTAATCATGGACCAACATTTAGATAGCAATCTGAGGATTCAGATTAATTTGAATATTACAAATCCGGAATCCATAAAGCCCCAACTCCTGTTTCAAAAGAAAAATCGGAACCGGAATTCCAGCTTAATAAATTTAAACATACAGATACAATATACCTGGAGCGCGATCTCCAAGAGCATGCCCATCACGACGTGGAACCGGAAAAAGTGGGGCCACTCTTTCCTTCGAACGATCCCGAGATAGGCCACGAAGAAGTAGGCCATGAGGAACCACCCAGGCAACGAACCGATCGAGGCGAGGAACGGGTACGACAAGGTTTTCAACTTTCGGAGAAAGGGGTGAAGGCGATACGCCGTCTTGGCATACATCCACGTCTCATGGAGCGGCATTAGGTACGGCAGACACGCTAGCGTTCTCCACCACCACCTCGGCTTCTTCATCATTGCCGGGAACCTAGCTTATATGTACATAACTATGCATTACAGACCATCAAATTGAAGTAAGCCCAACTAAGAGGATTTGGTATTTCGATTTTGACATTCTATTATTAGAAATGGAATACAAAAAAAAAACTAAAGGAGTTAGAAAAAATACGCTCTGATACAGCAATGGGCCGGTTTCCCCAGCCAACACTATATCAAACCGACACAACTGTGAACTGGGTAGGGTTTAGCAGGCCTGCTGACACGGTGAAACCTTACCTGAAACTGTAGGGAACATCCTTTGCTGCTCTAGGAGACATACGAGATCCACAGCGCCTTGGTAACAATGGCATCGCACGTAATAAGCTGCCATGATCTCCACATAAAAGCGGGGACGATCTGACGGAGAGGCTCGATAGTGGCAAAGCTGAAATAAACAAAAAACAAATGGAAACGGAAAGAGTAAGGCCAAAGGATTCACCGATCTTCCTCCTAAACGAAAAATGGAATCCAATAACTAAATGCATACATTGTTGACGGGGAATACACGACTTGACGATCGGAAATGAAATTTTACGAGTAGTGCGGTTTAGAGAGACAGACCCGGTGGTGGGTACGGCGTACCCATTCAGGATCATACCTGACAAAAAACCAACAACATTAACCATCAACGAGAAATAAATCAAATATGTGAAGATAAATAACTAGGGTGAGTGAAAGTTCCTAGAACATACACATACCGTATTTTAACCCGAAAACTGAATATACTGATACCGAATTTCAAACCCGACTTCACCAAAATTAAAACTAAATACCCACATATAATTCGGTTAAAGTACGAAACCTTAAACCGAATATGCCGCACACGATTAGAGCCTGATATTCATTTTCAACTTTTGTATTGGACAATGTAATGACTTTATCAATACAAAGATTGATTGATGCTTATCAATAATATGATTGAAACCGATAGTACCGCAACCGAATAACGAATTTTCAATGATTACGGGTTTTGTCCTATAAAATATTAATAAAAAAAACCCGCACCAAATGGCAAATGTACCGCACTAAGCCGACGAGGAAGAAAAAAAGTACAGATTACGCCCTAAAAAAAGTTTCAGATATGTAAACCAAAGCTCGTTCCCAGTAATCTCATGAAATCCCTCACACCAATCAAGCTAAAACGAGAGCAAAATCGTCAATGATTCAATCTAAAGCCACAAAAACCTATCAACACACACGGAAATCGAACTGGCACTCGCACTCACAAATCACAAGAGAAGCGAGCTGAGCTGAGCTGAGACAAACCTGTGGAGCGGAGTCACTACCAGTGGCGGTACAGAGGCGTCGCCGTCGCCGTCGCCGGCGAGTGGGAGAATCTGTGCCGGCGAGCGGAGAGGTGAGAGGGGTTGAATTTGAGGGTTCTGAGAGAGGGATAAGGACTAGAAGACTCCAGTTTCAGAGAGTGTAGTGTGGTGTCTGTGCATGTGGGTCGGGTTCGGGGCAACCCGAATCGCCCAGCGTGTTGTTCGGGTTGAGTCCTATTCAACACAACCCGAATTCGGCCGGGTTCCGTTGGTTAATTGAATATTTGCACTTTTTTGGTCCAAATTCTTCTTGAAGTTATTGCAATTTGCCTATAGAATTTTTTATTGTTTGCAGCAACACCCCCTACATTTTCAAAAATATTAAACATTGAACGCTTTTTAAGCCGTCGGTAAATTATTTATTTAAACCTTTTTCCGGTCACACGGTTAGGACAAGCATCTGCGTATTTCATCGATTAATTATTTTTGCTCTAGTAATACGGTTTTGTGAATTAGTCTCGTTTGATGAAAGTCACAAGCATCTGCTTACTTCATCTATTTATTATTTCTCTCTACTTGTATAGTTTTATGAATTAGTCTCGTTTGATGTAAGTCACGAGCATCTGCTTATTTCATTGATTTATTATTTTTCTCTAGCACAGTCGGCCTTGTGGGTATGTGGACTAGGCATGGGCCTAGGGCCTCACATTTAAGGGTAAAAATTACGCTAAATTAGGGGCCTCTAAATTTGTGGAGTGGAGCTCTATTAATTAATAAAAGATACAAGATCTAGTATGGAGTATTTTAGTTCGATTATTATGGTTTGAAATATTTAATTTTTCTTTATTATTCGATTAAATTAGAAAGAAATCAACTAATATGTTTATTTTTGAATTTATGTTTTTAGGATCAAATTCAATGAGTTCATTTAGAAAAATTCAAGTCGGGGCCGCAAAGAGAAAAGAAAAAACGAGAAAAGAGGCTTTAGAGGAATCTCAACTTGGGTCCAGTGATAAGTATTTTCAAAGAAGTGTTAATATTGATATAAAAGGAGATCCAACTAGAAGTAAAGACGAAGAAATCCGTGAAACGACAAATGTGAATTAGGATAAGAATAATGAAAAGAAGAAGAACGGTAATGAGAGTGAAGATAGTGGCTATTGTTTTGACTAGAATGATGATCCAGCGAATTGGAAACCACTGAATCAAAATCTAATTTATTTTCTAGTTGAAAAGGGTCCTAGAAAAGATAATGAAATAACGTTTCTTAGAGATTCGTCTAATATGTTTCCCAAGATACGAAGACATCAATTTATGTTTTAAATTACATTAAAGAAGTGGATTATTATTATCCAAATGCATGGATTACTTTAGGATTATACTAACTATACCGGTCACCGTTGCCAATGGCGAAGTCAGCTTTTTCAACCGGGAGGGGCACTATTTCTTAGGGGTGAAATCGAAATCGGGAACCCGGGAAGTAGCTTTTTCTCGTCAATGTTCCGAAAAAACGAGTTTTTTTTTAATACCGGTTTCGATTCTAGTAACGGTTTCTGGACTCTAAATTTTTCCGGTTCTAGAAACGGTAATGGTAACGGTTCCGATTCTAAATTTCTCGGTTCCGGTTCTGACTCAAAATCTCAATGTCACATGATAGAAACTTTTACTAAAAAAAAAAAAACCTTTATCGCAGGTAATGTAAAAAAAAATTAAATTAAATAATCGTAACTAATCTTAAAAAGAAAAATATTAAATACTTAAGGGTTAAAGGAGGTGAATGCAGATATGATTTTCGTATCTTTCATAAAATATATGATTTTTTATATATTAAAATACTAATAAGAAAATAAAAAAATAAAAGTGAAAATGTGAGGGTGGGCCCGTGTCCCTCCTCACTCCTATGTCCATTCGCCTCTTCTGTTGCCTATGCAGACGGGGGGTTCTCAAAGTTGAAATTTGTCAAGTCTTATGTTCGATCAAGTATGTCTCAAGAAAGGTTGTCTGGCTTAGCTACGCTATCGATTTAAAAAAAGATTTGGTCGAGAAACTTGATTGTGCAGATTTGATTGGTACTTTTGCATAATAAAAAAACGCTAGACGCATCATATTTAAAAGAATATTTAATGATATTTTTATTATATTTAATTACTTAGTAGACCCAACTAAATCACTCATACTTTAGTGGATCTTCTTTTGGAATTATAAAATGCATTATAATTTAATTTTTCAATTTTGATAGTGGCCTCAAATTATTTTTCACAAGGGCTTCCACAAAGCCGGCCATGTTCTCTAGTAGTATAATTTTATTAATTAGTCTCGTCTCGTTTCATGCAAGTCCCCAAGTATCTGCTTATTTCATCGATTTATAATTTTCTCTAGCCATATATTTTTATAAATTAGTCTCGTTTGATGTAAGTCATGTGTTGCTCACAAACAAGCAATTTCATTATCTTTCTAAGTATCGAAGACGATATGTTACTTTAAAAAGTATTAAGAGACATTATTATTAAAAAAATTAAATTCAGAGAAAAGTCCAACCATTTGTAAAGTTCGAGAACCACCAACATGCAAATTCCAAATTATCTCTCAAGATTTATAGATATGAAACATGTAGGTGAAATAAAAAAATCCTAGAAAAAAAAAAAGTGAATTACAGAACATTAATCCAATTTTTACTTTGACTATCACCAATTATTAAATAATCAAATCGCTTGACCAGTTTTTTTTTTATAATTAAGATTTGAATCCTCACCTTCAACTTCAAAGATAAAAATTCAATGCCTTACGACACTCGTTTTGTGATTGATTTCGCCCGATGGTAACAAACCGAACCAAGTTCTCATATCTACAAACTCCACATAGAGAGTAGGAATTTTATACAATAGAACAATTATTTTTGTTCTTAGCTTGAAGAGAAAGCATAGACTGAGAAGCGGAAAAAGCTTGCGTAAATCATTGATTCCCATCGGTAAAAACGGAGAATAGTTGTCCGTCACTAAATATGTGAAAATGGTTCAACACTGACCAGCTACAATGTTCTTATCTAATACACTTGTTAAAAATCAAGAAGATCCAACTACCTTCCCAAAAGACGACGATGAAAACCCGACTTTCTCCGTAACTTCTAAGTTTACGCCACGACCCTGTTCCCAGATAAACGATCTGTCAGACTCCGTTAGTCTTTTAGATGTTTCAAGAAGAGACCGGATTCAATTTCGTTGATTAAAATTCAAAGAGAAAACAATACCTTACCAGGCAAAAAATCCACTAGAAGAAACGCTAGTGGCGTTTCGGCACCAGATCCGGGTCTTGAAACATTGTACAGATCCATACTTCACAACAAGTGTCTACTCGAATCCGCTTTCCCGTCCATAGAAGTTACCCGCACCGCGTCTAGAGTGATTCTGGCCCCTACCACGGACCCTCGCCCCCGAACCATCAGGCCCATCTTTGGGCGCCACCGGGTTGTTGGGCCCAACGGGTTGGTACTCATAACGCGGATTCTGATTCTGATTATGCCTCGTTCTCTCTCTGTTTGGAGCGGGGTTTGGCTTAAAGTCCTGTCCCGAGTAGTTCCAATCTCCCCGTGAATCTTGACTTTGACCTTGGACAAAACGGGCATTTTGGTTCCCGCTTTTGCGGTAACGCGACGATTGGTGCTCTTGTCTGGTATCCGAGTCGGTGGGACCTTGATCTAGGGGATTCATCGGTTGACCTTTCGGCGGAGCAGGCTTCCTTTCTCTCCTGACATCTTGATGCTTAGGATATGACGATTCCTCAGAATTCCACCGTTTCGCAATCGGTTGGTCGTGATGAAACTGTCCTGGCAGATCCATTGAATCGTTTTCGGTTATAGGTTGGCGATTGGAGTCAGCTTTGTTGACCCAAGCAACTTCGGAGCCGACATTTTGATTCGAGCCATGTCTATTACCTCGTTGATTGTTGGCTGAGAGAGCTTGGGATTTCGGTTGCCAGTGAGCGGTTTGACGCTCCACGACGCCCCGATTCTCTTTCGATACAGCGGATGAGTCTACTATCTGACTCGTTTCGGTCGCCAGAGATTGGGTGTGATTTTTATCAGTTTCGTCACCGTGGTTTTTCTTCTCCGTGTTTTTGTGTCCTTTGATCGCATGTCGTTTTCCTCTCGATGTGGGTCCTTGATCTTTAATTACCGGGACGGGATGAACAGGCTCGCTCGAAACAGGCCAATCATCACCGGTGTTCCAATCATCGGTGTACTTCGGTTGCTCCTTCACCGAGGTTAGGTTAGGCAATTGGGGTTGCTGAGGCACACTTGAAATCTCGACATTCTGAGTAACATTTGAAGTTGCTGATTCCGTTGTTGTCCTTTGCCGCCACGACCCATGACCTTTTCCCTGCTTATTATTGTGCCTGCCACTTCCGTTCCGTGGCTCTGCAGAAACTTCCTTTCTCTCAAGGGCAATCCCGGTATTATGATGACGCTCGGGCTCTTCGGTCCCAGAAACTGCTATTGTGACAGATTCATTAGCCTGTTGTGCCATTTCTTTAGCTACGGGTTTCGGAATGTATCTCTCAATCTCTGCCCTCTTATTTTTGTGATTATACTGCGCTTGAATATCAGGTTTCACCGGAGGAGTAACATCGTCAGCAACGGTCTTGAGGCGAGCTTCATCAACGACAACTCCTTCGGCTTTGTTCTGTGATCGAACCGGAGCCCAGACAACAGCCTCGTTTCCGTGGAACTTTTCGCCAGATTTGTTGTTTTGCGGGTTTTTGGGCGTCCTGCGAGACTGCTGAGGCTTCCATTGGCTGTTTAATTTGCCATGCGGATCCTCATTCGGTGAAGACGGGTGTGGATCTGGATGCTGAGCTGGCACACCGAGATCTGACGCCTTCGGCTGACTACTTTCTGGAGAGACGACTGGAAGGGTTTCTCTGGATGTTGACGGAGCAGATTTATCTTCTGTCTTGTGCTTGTTCCTCCCGTTCTTGTGGTGCTTTTTTCTCGGCTGTAAAGACACTTCACCCCCAGGAATTGGATTTACAGGCACGGCTAAGTGGCCACTCTGGAGAACTTCATCAGCTTGAATTCCGGCACTTGCAGTAACGCTAGCTTCTGCCTCTGCCTGAATCTTAGTTGCCTCAGTAATTCCTAGGTGTTGCTTTTGCTTAAAGCCTGCACGCTTCTGCTTAGATACGTTTTCAGAAGCCTTGGGAGGATTAGAAGACGGGGTTGGTAAGATTGGAGGTTCTGGAGATTTTTCTGCAACCGGTGAAGGCAGTTTTTCGACTCTCATAATGTCCCTCTCGTTTTTCTGAGACCCCGTATTTGGCTTCGAGCCCACGGCTGACTTTGAATTCTCATAACTCTTGCCTCCTGCCAATGATTCACCGAGACACTCGATTTCTTCGGCCTTATTCTCCACTTTTTCAGATGATGCACTTTCGGACGCTAGTGTTCGGCGGTTCAGTTCTTCTAACTTCGCCCGAGCCTTAGCCATCTGCTTCTTAGTCCTCTCCTCCTCCTCCTCTTGGAGTTGCCTGGTTCGCTGCTGAGCTAATTCCCGCATCTTAGCTCGCTGGGTGATTACAGAAAAAGTTAAAATCAGTAATATGATCTTATATAATATAAATATATAAACACTAGACTACAAATTACAAAATAACCATAAATTAGACAAACGTATCCTTATACATGAGGATATTATCTAATAGCTAGCAATAATTAAAATATTTATTTTACATTAATACAAATAATTACAAATCTGATTATACCTGTTCCTTATCCAAAATTGACGCGGGTCCCTCGGTTTTTCCATGAATATTGTCGGTGATCTCCGAGGATATCTGGTGATCCGGTTCTTGGATATTAGAAGCTTTCAAATTCAAAGCTGATGCTGGAGCTGGAGCTGGAGGCTCTGAACTTGAGGGCTTCTTTTGCCGGCCTTCAATCTCTTGGTGATTATTTCTTCCTCTCCCATGTTGCTCAATTCTCGGTTCCATTCTCCTGTATAAAAGCACGTCATTTTATTTTATTCTCGAAACATAAACGGCAGACCGCACGTAATTATCAGCAAATGCATGCACCCACGACCAACCTGGCAGTGTTCGCTCCGGCTGTTTTATCAAGGCTCTTATAAGGGGGTTCTTCAACGGAGACAGGATTCACAGCCCCAGAAGTAGTTCTCTCGGTATCTTTTATGTTCTTATTCGATCTAGCATTTGCTTGAGGCTGGTTTTTTTTATTTGCCGAGTTGGAGATAGTGACGGTTTCAACATGCCCATCTGAACCACGAGCTTTTTTATTCAATCCCTCAATCTTCCGAATAAGACTGGGATCTTTAGGTACAGCTAGGAGTGGTTGTGGATCTTCAGGATCCGATTTTTTTACAGGAATTGGTGCAGATCCTTGATTCTCAAAAGCCCGAAGAGGAACATCTTCACTGACCACTTTCCTCGGATCACTCTCCTCCTCTTTATGGCGATCTGATCTCCAATCATTCCTCGAATCATCACTCCTATGTTCCTCATGTTGTTTCAAGAGGACTTTATACGGCCCTCGATTCTCCACTGGACGCCCAGATTCCGCTTGCTCGGCTCCCTGATTCTTGCTATTGGGACCAAATCCAGCACTATGGGGATTTCCAGACTCGTGGGCCCCTTGAACCGGGTACCTGTGATACACTGACGGGCCCGGCACCATTCCCATGTATTGCACGTCTCGTTCGTTTGGAGCACAGTAGCCTAAAGGTGGGCCATAGTAACTGTCGTAGGCGACCGGCGCAGGATAAAATCCTGGCCTGATAGGCATATTTGGCATATGAGGTCTGAACATATCCCCATTTTTGGGATGAGGAGCTCTCGGCTGTGTGTTAGGAAGACCGGAAGCTGGGATCTGTGGACGGTAATATGGGAAATGTTCCATGGGTAAAATGGGGTTTCCGTACGGTGCACCACCTGGCGGTCCTCTGAACCAAACGCCTCCTTGAGGATTGTTCATTGGAGCACCATGCCAAGCATCGAAATGTGGAGGAGGGTTGGGATATACTTGAGGATTCCCCTGCCAGTTCTCCATACTGGTTCTACCCCCGTCATCACTGTGTGGTGGGCCATTTCTTTGAAAAGAATTTACTGCGCCGTTCTTTAGATTCTCACTGGCTAACACGTCAACTAATAAAGAAAAAGAAAATTATCCATTATTCCCAAGGTAAACACAGCAACAAACATATATAAACCAGAAACCTAACAGCCAGAATATTTAGGATAATTTCTTTTGAAAGGAAGTCTTTGGTTATACCCGAAATCGGTTTCACCGGTACAGGTATCTAGAGCTTTAAAACCAGTTTTTTAAAGAAAATCCAGTTCCGTTTTTCATATCTCAAAACATTGGTTTCACCCCTAACCATTAAGTCATACCCGGCACCATTTCATGGAAAATAAGAATTCAGACAAACCGGTTCCAATCAAAATTTCCCATACATCAGATATTCAACTCCAGTTTTGAAAATGGCAACGAAACCCGGAACATTGGTTTCACACTTAAACATCAAGGCATAACCCATACCAGTTTATGGAAAATAAGAATTTACACAATTACAGAAATGCTAACCTGCTCCAGAAGGCCCGATCCTCTCATGTACTCTCCGAACTCCGTCAGAGGGTGAGCCGGGACAACCTTGAGAGCTTGGATCTAAATTAATAATTAGGGTTTCAGAAAGGAGAGGAAAGTAAAAGCTGTCTAACGACAATTATCAAGAGACCACCGAAAATTACTTACGAAAGCTAAACACAAGACGAATAAATTCAGAAAGGAACCACACAGTCAAAATATCTACAGAAATACAGCAGTGCCATGAAGGAAGAAAATGATAAAGTATAGACAGACGATGTAGCATTAGGAGCAAAAGAATATAACCCGAGGGCCGAGGCAAAACACAAATGATTATTAAGTTTCGCAGGCAATTAAAATTAGACCTTGAGGATCTGTGTCCCTTCCAGAACTTTCTTTTCCTGAACCAAGTGTTGGGAAGTCTCCAGAAGCAAGTGAAAACTCATCATTTTTAAACGGCGCCACTCCCTGCAGTTATAAAATATACAAGTGTATGTATGAATCAATAATTGTATAGAAGTGTGAAATTTTCACCGGAATCTGGTTTCGACACAACGGAAACAGAAAGAATCCGGTTTTCAGTTGCTAAAATATATACAATGGAACTCAATTATACCAATTTCTCTGCCGTTCCCGGGGCAGTCCACGCCCCCGGGTGGTCTGAATGTTCAGCAAACCGTGACAGCTGTGAACTGCCGGGTCTAGTATCTGCACTGCGAGGGCGCAGAGATGCAAGCGACGTCTGATTTGATGACAAAACCCCTGATGCCGATGCTGGCCTGGAATTTGAATCAGTTGAGACTATATCATGAGCTCCTCTATCACTGCTTGCAGTCGATGGGCGAGTGCCACTTCCAGATGAAGGGCGTCCATCGGCATTTGGCGAGACAGAACCCCACGCGGAAGACGATTTACTGCCCCAGCTAAGGGTACCCCTGCATATAATTTTCAATATCAAGTTGAGTTCTATTCATGTAGCTTTGGAGACTGTATTTTGCAGTTACAATTCATAATGTTATTGAGAAAGAATATATATGTTGGATCGAGAATTACAATGATTTAATGAATCATCCAAATTGTAGGATACTAAAATCCTAATAATACTTCTACACACCTAATCTGATTTACAGCTTCCAAATTTTAGCATTCGGTTTTCCAACGTGAAGGCATAGGTCCAACAGGAAAAATGTATTGAAATTGTAGTGGCATCACACTATCACTTATTAACTTCCAACTAAAATAAAGCAAGAGAATACTCACTTGGGTACGATTTCCACGTTGGGATCTAAACCATGGTTTTCTGACCTTCAAAAGAGAAATGCAGCAAAGAATAAAACTCTCAGAAGAAAAATATCTTAACGAACTAGCGAAAAAATTTATTAAAAAAACGTAGGAAGAAAAGTAAAAAGTACAAATACCTTTGACTCGGTAGGTTAATAGGCTTTGGAACAACTACTTTCCCGAGAACAGTCATGCCACCTCTTTTGGCCGGAGCCCACCTGCCATATAACATTCCAATCAATGTTTTGAAAGGCGAGATCAGGAACAGAGGCTAACGCACACGGCATAATAACATAGGTCAAGAAAAGCGCAGCATGCTATAAGAGCTGTAACGCGCGTCTTAGATCCTTACTAGCCTATGCTTATTAACATAAGCTGCAAGTTCTTACTCCACTATTTAACATATATTGGAAAGTTACCCATAATAGCTTAAAAAAAACAATCTCGCAAAAAGAAAGACACTAACATACCTTCGATCTCCGGACAACATATTTGATGTCATACTTCAATCGTCGTTGCAAGATCATCCAAACCAACTTCTCACAACCTAAAATAACAATAAAAGCAATGAATTCCTAGCCCTGTATGAATAATTAACGAGTTACGATGCTTCTTTTGTGAAAGACGAAACCAAATAAACAGTCTAAATCTAACATCAATTTGTCCCTCCTAAATCCCCTAGCATTCATAATCAAACAAAACCCAGCTAAAAAACTTAAGAACAAAGAAACTATAAAGCTACAAATATATATATATATATACATATATATGAAATACAATTCCCTGAGCAGGAAAATTACTGTCAAATAGAGCACAGACCCAGAATTTCAAACATAATCTACAAATTTAGACAGCAATCTAGAGATTGGTAACTCAAGCGAGCACAATCCGTACTCTGAAACAGTCCAACAACATTGAAACCCAACAGATCGAACCGATCAAATCCATAAACCGAAGAGCAATAAGCTCCAATCGAAGCCCAAATACTTGAAGCCTCACAATTCGAATCGTTTTTTATTAACATTTTTCGGTCTTTCTCAACGTCTTCCCATTTATCCCAAACCAAACAGCAAGTACGCGAAGACAAAACGGAGAAAGGAGAAGAAGTGGAAGTCGAAGAGAGAGACTTGCCAGATTAGGAAACCTCGGTTGCGACTCGGACAATGAAACCCTAGAATACAGATTGGGCGGGATACAGAGAGAAATTGGAGGAAGCGATCAAGAACGGTGAAGCGAGAGAGATCGCGATGAGGGTTTTGAGAGAGAGAGAGAGAGAGAGAGATCGGAGAAGGGGAAGAGAGAGAAGTTGGAGAGGCTAATTGGCGAATTGCCCTCCAAAGCACTAATATTTTGGATTTTCTTTTTCAATTTATGGATAATCATATAAATATAGGCAAAAGTATTTTAAAGTAGACAAAAATAAATTGTTTTGTGTAACTGTAAATTTCAAGTGGCCTTTGTTAGTTGTGATTCATCCGTCAAATGCAATATATTTCACTTTCTACCGATTTCGAAGATACTAGACTAGAAGTCGGAGTTTGTGACCCCACATCTGGAGTTAGCATCTCCGACTTCAATGTTGTTTTAGTAAATAAACTCTAGAATGTAGGACTATTGTAATATGATTCTGGGATTAGCATCAAGGACATCGGTGTTATTAACTTCGTTGTCGATGATGCTAACCCCGAACTCTAAATATATGGTCGTGTAAAAAGGTAATGAATTATAACGGAAGTCATTGACTAACTAACGATCACTACATTCTTATCTTACGAGCTTATCATGTATGTTTTATAGGTTGCCCCTCCAACTTTAATTCCTAATATCTTTTACCTCTAAACTTATCATTTTGTAACTTTTTGCCCTTATTATTAATGGTTTCCAAGGGCTTTTAACACATATCAAAAGATCCCTAATATAATTTTAGGTAAAATCATCACTTTTCAATAGTGCAACGGATGCGAATTTTGAGACTTCATGAAAAGAGAAAATAATAATAAAAATAATATTTAAGAACCAACAAAGAATTTATGAAAATTGATTCAAAGATAACATAAAATTATAATAATTTCGAAAGATTACAAATATAATGTTTGTGTAAATTTTGAAGAAAAAAAATGAAATATTAAACTTAAGTTTTTAGAGTGCTCGAGATATAACACTTACTACAGAACTTTAGTGATATTAAAATTTAATGAAAATAGTGAAATTATAATTTGATGTAAAGCACTTTTGACTTTCATATTGTGAAGCTAAATTTAAAGCTATAATAATAGTAGAACGATTATTTCTTAACACAAAAGCAAATTAAATAAATAATTTGAATTATAAACACGTATCACGTATGTATGACTGAGTGAATTTATTCTCATATAGATTAATTAGTCCTTGGTGACATTGTGGGTATATATAAGTGCTAACTTGTACTTTAATTTGCTAGTTAATTATATGTTCACGAGTCATAAAATGGGAATTTAATAATAATAAAATATGCTCAATAGAATCACAACACGTATCTCTTCTTTCATAATTAAATTGATTATTATTAGACCTAGGAGAATTAGAGGTTGATATTTAAAAACATGATAATAGGGATAAATTTGTTATTTGACTCTTATTATTAAAACAAGGGATAATAGCGGCATAAGTCCTCAACCTTTACTCAATTGGGGCGGCATAGTCCCAACCTCATTTAATAGCGGTATAAGTACCAAAAGATGATTTCCGTCCATATTTGACTAACGGAAGTAGTCAACGTTTGCGTGGTCAGCTTCTCATCAACATGGACGCCACGTAATCCGACATGTCACCATACACGTCATCCTCGCGTCATCAAATTTAATGCAATCGCCATTAAAAAATAACATTGAGAAAAAAAAAGTGAGCATATTTATTAAAAATAAATTATAAATTAAATTAAACAACCATCAATAAACCATCAACAACCAATAGAAAAGATCACGTGACCTCCATTACGTACACGACAATTAACTCGCAAAAGATGTTTTCTTTTTCGCTTTTTTCTCACTCATAAATAAAGAGGCTTAACTCGTGACTTGGGCAATTAATGTTTAGCGTCGTTTTTCTTCAATTGTGTCGTTTATGAAGATGAGAGAACCAAACATTCCATTTAACTAATCGTGTCAGCATCGTACTCCTTTTTTTTTTTTTAATGAAGGTGACAATATCGGCCAATGTTACAATGCACTCTCGCATTATTAAATATACTCAGTGTAAGAGCAGGTGATACTATTGGCCAGTTTACAAATATCTAAATGAGGCACTCATTTGAATCCCATAAGATTTGAACTCGTGACCTCTTTAATAAATATAATGTTTCTTATGTTAGATCAACAAAAATATTAATCGAGTTACATGATAAGATATTATTATTATTTTTATATAAATGTTCAATTGACTAGTCATTGTGTAATTCACTTAGTATTGTGGGGCCGGTCGGTCCTAACTCGTAGGGGCCCTTGACGAATAATTAATTTGAAAGGCCTTACAATCAAGGGCGTTAAAGGATTCATGTGTTCATATAGCTTCTAGTAAATGAAAAAACGCGTCTATCTAAGTACGATGAAGTTATAATAGTATATAGTCATATTATATACGACTCCTTTCCAACTACGTCTAGTTGCGACTTGTCGACTTTGTATCGTGTTCGCCGTTGTTTAATCGTGCTCGTGCCTAACAAACTCAAAGTCCATTTAAAATAGATCAAATATTTCTTCATATAGATTTATATTTGATCAAAATTTAGAATTCAGTGTTTATTTTGCAGAAGCTGAAAAGAAACGGGGTCAAATTGTACAGTATCATAAGTTGTGGGCCATAGTGCTGTTTTTTTTTTCTTTCCACAGAGCTACTCTGTTTCGCTCCATTTTCAGATCTCTCTGGCTTCGCCGAGATTCAAGCCAACGACGCCATGGATGGATTCTCTCTTGTTCTTCGAGCTCGAACCACCAAGTAAGCAAGCTCGTCTCGATCCACGCATTACTTGGCGCCCAAGCTTTCGATCGATTGTTCGTTAATGGAGTTGAATCTTACTGAAAAGAGTGATTCAATCGTTCTCCATTGGATCTGGACAATGCAGTGTTGATTTTTCGAGTAATGGAGCCCAAATCTCCTTCGAAACTGAAGCTTTCAATCGCTGGACTGAATCAATACAAGAGATTCGTCAAATTAGGCGTTTTCGTTTCGGTACTGTTTCTGTTGTTGTTGTTGCTTGGCTTCGTTTTCGTGTTCCGATCCAGTGGGTCTAAAGGCTCTTATTACACTGTGGTTGTGGATTGTGGAAGCACGGGAACGCGGGTGAGCGTGTACGAGTGGGCGTCGAGAGGTGGAAACGAATCGGCGTTGCCGGTTTTGCTTCGTTCTCATCCGGTGAACTCGAGCGGGAGTTCGGTTTCAGAGAGCTCCTGCAAGTACCACTGCTTGCAGACCGAACCGGGTTTGGATAAATTTGTTGGGAACTTTACGGGGGTGAGGGATTCTCTAAAGCCGTTGATCGTTTTCGCTGAGCACGTTGTCCCTCTTGAGAGGCATCGAAGCACTCCTGTGTTTATTCTTGCCACGGCCGGTCTAAGACGGTTAGTGAAAGACGATGCGACTCGGGTTTTGGACGATGTTGAGGCCGTTGTGAAGAAACACTCGTTCAAGCATAGAAGGGATTGGATAAGAGTGCTGAGCGGCAAAGAAGAGGCTTATTACGGTTGGGTTGCTCTGAATTTCAAAATGGGTTTATTCGAAAACCCATTTGCGTCTCCCACATTGGGGCTTCTAGACTTGGGCGGTTCCTCGCTGCAAGTTGTATCCGAAGTTGATGAAAGTGTGAAGGAAGAAAAGCACTTCTTGCGGTCGAAATTCGGGTCCATCGAGCATAGGATTTTAGCTTATTCATTGCCCGTGTTCGGGCTAAATGCAGCCTTTGACAGGACAGTTGTTTTGCTCAGTCAAACAGAAGCTTTACGAGAAAATGGTGGCCACTCATTAGAGCTCAGACATCCTTGCTTTGGCTTAGATTTTCTGCAGAACTATACCTGCCATGGTTGCATCGGGCCAAGCTTTTCGAAGCTTCTGAATAACAGTCGAGCGAACGAACTTAAAAATTGGTCTTTGCGACTGAGAGGAGAACCGAATTGGGAGCAATGCAAAATGCTTGCAAGGGCTGTTTCCGTCAATTCAAGCAGTTTGGAAAGGCTGCAGATGATGGCTGATGAGAACTTCCGATCGGGGTTGTGTTCTGAGAGAAGTAAGTACTAATGAAAATGATAAAATGTCACGCATAGTTCTATATCGAACTCGGGATTTCTTCTTTATCGAGTTAACCGATCTTTATAATTCTTCGATGATGTTCTGCAGGCAGTGGCATACTCAATCTGACAGATAACAGTCGCTTAAACGAACGGTTCCATGCTTTATCAGGCTTTTTTGCTGTTTACGACAGATTGAATTTGAGTTCAAAAGCTAATTTGACGAAGATTTGGGAGAAAGGTCAGCTTCTCTGCTCAAGAACATGGGCTGATAACAATAACAACATCCCCGAAAACCAATATTACTCTTCATATCTCTGCTTTCGAGTGTCTTACATGGCGTCACTGATAGAAGATTCTCTGTGTCTTGGCGATCGAGAGATAATTTTCGGTCCTTCGGATGTCTCTTGGACGTTAGGAGCGGCTTTAATGGAAGGAGAGTATCTATGGTCGTCGAAGGTTATCCCTCAAAATATTACTGCGTTAGCCTCGCACTTGAAGCTAATTTCGTCTCCGATTGCAGTACTTTTGGTACTGTCATGCCTTCTGTTGATTGTTCACTGTTGTCAAGTTAAACTGCCTATGCTCGGAAAGAAGAGTTCTTCGAGAGCATCCGCAAATTTGTATGTTCTTCCAAGACGAAGACCGAGCTAATTCTCCAGCGACAGGTATGATCATTGTAATCCTTTTGTCAAACATCAATTCGTTCATTCTTTTACGTTCGAATTGCGCTGGAGATTCGATAAACATATAGGAGAAGATAGCGAATTCCTGTTAGCTTAGCCTTTGTTTCCGCCTCGAAAATTACCGTGTTTCTGTCACGAGAATACGGGAACGGATGCGTTTTCCCTTAGCACTGCCAAGGCACATCCTCATTAATAACAATAAATTCATAATTTCATACCATTCATAACAAAGACACATAATTCGACATAAAATTCATCTATGTAGGAAATATGAGTCAATCATAAAATTCATTTTACGGGTTCATTTACGGATTTTAATTTAGTTTTTTAGTAACTTAAAAGGCCAAGTAAGTCGTTTAAAATAGTTTTTTCAATGCCTCGTTACGAGGCGAGCCTCGAGGGATTTCGGAAACTATACGTACAAGAAAGAAAATATACATGTTAACAACATAATCAATCCATGTTCATAATCTTAGTTTACAGGGTTGAAGCAACCGTTGTGTTAAACCTTTCAGAACACAGCTTTAGCGCCCGATCGACAATCTTCGATTCCGTGCTCATCGACATCAATCCAAACCTCGTTCAAGCGCTCGGTGAACTTGAACGGGGAGCTGTACTGCGCTACGGAGTAAGCGAAACCACTCGCCAACGACGTGCAGTTCGCCCACGGAGACCCGCCCAAGCTGGCAGCGAGCTTCTCCGCCTCTTCCCCGATGTTCCAGTCTCTGGCAAACCCCGAAAACTTCCTCACAGCGACGAAACGGTCACCCTGTGAGTGAGGTTCCAAGTTCAGCTCCGGCAGCGGCATCGGCGGGTCAGCTTGGAACTTCGACGGCAAGTAGAATCGGACGAAGTCGGCCGACGGGTGACGAGTACTAGTTTGCGGTGCAATGCCGGTCAAGACCGGGATCGTCATCGGGATTCGAGAGGAGTTTAGGTTGGCACCTTGAATGTACTGAAACAATCTGTAAGCAATGAAGAATATTGGCAGTGTAAATGCCCGAATCATTTTTCATTATTTTTTTTACGGCAAAAATACCTATGTTACTATTTCTTTTACGGTACCTCACCCCATGCAAAGAAGTTAAAATTGTGGTGGCGAGCACAAGAAATTGGGTAAAAAAAAAAAACAATTTCGGACATAAATTTATTTTGGTTTTGCCCAAGAACTTGCAAACCCGGAAACAAGCAAATATTTGCGGCACAAGTACTCGTAAAGCAGTAAAATGGGAGTTGAGGTTGAACAATTGAGATGCACAATTCTTTATTGTAATACTGAGTACGTTAATCCGTGATAAACAAGAAACACTATTATACTACTCCAACAGACTACTTTATGGGTACTTATGCCGCAGATATAAAAATCTCCGATGATCAGAATGGTCAACTTCTGAAAGTATTGAGATCACCTGTGGTAACCGATTCTGGTGGCTTTGGCGAAGGAGAGGCGAGGAATGGAAGCGGACATCCATGGAGATGGAGAGTAGAGCCTGATCTCGAATTCCGATTCCGAGTGAGCCACTTCGTAATCTGGTGTTTCGATCTCCTTGCAGTGGCAAAGGCTGACCAGAAGACAGAGCACTGCGATCGCCGCCATTGAAGACCTCCGAGCTTTCTTCATCGCTTCTTCGTTGACGAAAAGCTCTCGTTATTTGGATTTTGGATTATGATAATAACCGCTATCTATAACCAGTTACTTCAGACTTTTTAACGGGTGAAACCGAAACCCGATGCCGATTTTTGTCCCGTATTTTACGGATTTGTTAAAACCGGAACCGAGTAACCCCTTTAGATTTTTAAATGTAATTAACAAGAATACTGTCATTTTGCGTCTTGGTAGTTTGTCCATTGAATTTTCATTTTGTATTTCAAAATATCGTCTCCTGTGAGTTTAAAAATAACAAAAATTAATCAAGTTTGTTTCCGGATTCAACTTCAACTCCAACATGACATCGGAAATATATATAATTTTGGTTAATAGTGTCAGATGTTCTTATGGTATTAGCTAATAATGTCCCCACGGAAAAAAAAAAGTTTTCACTGTTGACTTGTTTGATTGAAGGTAACACAATTTTGCTTTGGTTGGATAGTTTTCGATTTGCATCGGTTTGTGTGTAATCAAGACTCCGGAGAGCGACACGAAAGGATCGATATTGATTTTCTTATATTGTTTTCGACATAATGCATCGAAAATTTATTTCCGCGAATTTTTTTCTAATTCTTTTGGTTCCTTAAAAGTCCCGGGTGTATTATATTCACGTTTATGAAGATGAATTTTTGTTTCCCTATACCAATGTGCATCATGAATAAAAAATGGATTATGGGTTAACAACAGTTAACATGGAGTTCCCTCATGCTCTAAACGTCGGCGGCAGCGTCTCTTCGGTAAAATATTCGTTCCGCATGGTCTCCACCGAGCAAAATCTCACCTACAGAACAGACATAAGTTTGTAGTGAAATATTATGTTTATTTAAAATAAAATCATGTCTGTAAAAATCAGGGCATTGGGCGTTTCTAATCCCGAGGGGGGACGGCTCATTCAAGTTTTGGCTACTCATTTTCTCGAAGGAGTCTCTCTATATTCAATAAATAAACTGGAATTCATTGATTCGGTTAATTTCGACCATTCGTGTTTGTTCTCGCCTCAGGTTCTCTCACTCAGACACGGTAAAGGGCCTGAAAAGGAAAACGCAAGTCACATACCAGTGAAGAATAGGACTTTAACAAGGGCTTAACGAGCTGCCAGATCGGGTTAAACACGAACGGGGCATCCACGAACAGGACTTGACCCAATCGCTTTGGGTAATAGTAGTAGAACACATTAAACTGAAAGAAAAAAAAATGCAATAATCACAATCAGTATATGGAACTAAACGAAGGAATATATACAAGCCATATCAAAACACAAGCAAAATTAAGAAATCTTGTTAGGAAGGAAAAATCGCATACTTATGCGCATAGACAATCGCATTTCCAACCAAAAAATTAAGATTGCATTAAAACGGATTCCATAGTCCTCTTCAATTATGCAAATTAACCCTAAAACTTGTTCAACTAAACTAGCAACCGTTCATAAATCGGGTGCTTGAAAACTGATTATCGCATAAAATTGTTTTCTATTACCGAATAACCAATCATTTCAATTATGCCAAGAGAGAAGAAGCAATTTAGAAGGTCAAATTACCAGAAAAGTTATGAACTTTAGGTCTGCATTCTGCGTGCCAAAGCCCCGAAGATCCACGATCACATGTAAGTCCTCTTTGCCTTCGGGTAATTTGCTCAACGCCTTTTCAATCAGAATCACGCATAGTTTCTCGTCCTCAATTGGTTCAATAACCTGTCACAAACAACTCAAAAAGCTTAAGCATCACGGCTTAACTTAAACGTGATAAAAACACGCATAACTTCTCGTCATTTCAAATTAGAGCTGCAAATTGTGTCAAGTTGAGCTTGTGTGGATCATCCCTCGAATTACCAGTCCGGTCTTTGTCAAATCGATAAACCGATTCCCTAAAACGAAATTGAGACGACTCACAGATTTTTTTACTTGGTTTAGTACCGCTGCCTACTACAAAGACGAGGGGCCGATGCACGTTATGTGGAACAGGGGCAATGGCCCACCACAAACTTTCAGATTTTCTAGCTTTTTCACCCTGAATTTTCATTTATTTTATATAAAACTACCCTTAAGTTTTCATATTTTAACCCTAAATTTGCCCCTCAAAATTCATCCGTCCCGCTAATGTTTGTACCCTGGATTCGCCCCCGCGAAGGACCGTAGATTGTCCATCAAGAACAATTACACAGTCAAGAGATTCCAATCACACACTCATACATCTTTGCTTTCCAATTTCTCTCTCTCAGAAACAGTCTAGTGATTTCAATCACATACCCGTACATCTTCGCTTTACGATTTCTCTCTCTCCGAAACTTGCAATATACGGTGTTCGACTAAGCAATCGTGACCGTGGGATCAAAACCTCCCTTCCCGCCTAAAGTTCCCGTCTTTATCAAAGTCACATAACTAACTCCAGACATCAACGGAACCGAAATTCATCACTTGCATTCACTCTAAAGACTTACTCCAGGAAAATGCTTGGCCGCCACGACGATGAGCACTGGTCTGCCATGGACATCAAGACAGCCATGAAGGTAAGCTTTCCCAGTCTCGGCCACGCTCCGCACAGACTCCTCGCTGAGCTCGCAAACTCGGAACTCCTGACGCCATTTCTGTCACCGAGTCAAGGAACAACACGAAACGCATAACGAAAAATCTACACAGAATCAGCCATGGATGAAAACATCAAGGTGAGGATACAATGGCTTTGACCAGTTTGGCGACGGCTTCTTCCGCGGAGAACTTACGGTCTCTGAGGAACCACAGGATCATATCCTCGTCGTCTCTTCCATTTCTCCCAACCGGAAGACTACGGTGCTCTCTCGCAAGCCTCTCCTTCACCTCCGAAACTAGCTGGAGAAAACACTCATTCCTGAGCTCTGGATCGAAATTCTCAGGCACGGAACAGACGAGAGAGAGGAGGAAACCTTGAGGGGATCGCTTTCGCTCGTCGAGCTGCTTCGGACGGAGAATCTGCTCGCTCTGCCGGAGCCTGCGCGCGAAATCATAGGCAATTGAGGGAAGCGAATCGGGCTGCACAGTCGGATCGCCATTGATGGCGAGACGAAGCTCGAGAGAGAAGCGAAGCTCGACGAGGAAGACGAAGGAAAACGGCGTCGTTTTTGGGGTCTCAACTGTCAGTCAGTGGCGAGGCTGTCAGGTGGGCTGAGACGCCGCCACGTGGCATCAGGATTACAGAGGAAAAGGACTGTGAAAGATGGCTTGTTCTAATTGGGCCTATCGTAATTGGGCTTTTATGAAGCCCATTTGTGAAATTGGGAAAAAAAGAAATTTGCATGTTCATGAAGCTTTCAAGCTTAATTAAATGGAAAAGAAGTTATATAGTCTATAGTATTGTATTCTATACGTTTGAATTTTTTTGCAATATTATTATGGGGTAGTTGTAAGAAACGCCTAACTTCGACGGAGGTTATACTTTAAATTTAAGCTCGATTTTCCGCGGTAATTAGTTAACATTAGACGTGATAAATAAAGGTTAATGATGTAGAGAGAGAGAGATTAATAAGTAAATGATGTGTACCATTTAACTACTTTGATATTATATGCATAAAAAATGTATAGCTCTATGATTACATAATAGGGTGATATCATACTTGCTTTGAAATAGATATATGAAAGTATTACTTATTTATATTGCTAAAACCAAAAGTTGGTAAAGTAAAAACAACATGATGACTATGTACACTATAAAGATGAAATTAAGACAACACATAAAAAGGCAAAAATCCCACAAATAGTTTTAGATTAAATTCACTTAACATAAGAATGGTCAATTTTTTTCAAGTTTATTCCATTGTGCCCACTTGTTGGTGAGGAGATATTAGGAGTAATTTCTAAGCTATTTTTTTCATCACTTTTTTTTTTCTTCTAGAGATTGCTTTTTCACTTTCTGAGTGGGCTTGAAGAAGAAATCAATTTCTTTGAGTTTGTGAGTCCATTTGTGGAATGAATATAGAGACTTTAAGCACACTTGATGATGTTATCAAGTATTGCATGCTTTTCTTTTCTTTTCTTTCAAGAAAACCCATCAAATGCTACACAAATTTTGAGTGGGAAAAAGCCTCAAGTCAAACATCACTAATAGTCTAAATTTGTTATTATGAGATTATGCCTTTAATTTTTTATTTTTGTATAAATTTTGCCACGTAAACTTTTCACTCTTTATAAGTTCACCCATATTAGTATTAATTCGGAGTTTTCAAAGATAAAGAAAATAAAAATATTCTTTAAATTTGACAGAGACAACCATTCAACACAAGAAACATTAGAGATAAAATATATATTTACTCTTTATATATATATATATATCATTTGGTTATTTAACAAATGAAGTAAAGTTCAGCTGTTTAGGAACTAAATAGTAGGGTTTTAAGTATGAATTGAATTGAAATCAGATTATTTAATTTTATTAAGTAAAGTTTGTGAAGATTCCTCTTTTAAAGTTATGAATTTGATGTGAAATTGATTGTGTTTTTTAATCCAAAGTTAGTTGTGCCGAAAGTTTGCATGGATATTGTTTAGTATCCTTAATAGATTGCTTAGGGTAAAATTATCCTTAATAATATGAAAAATATATTCAAATATTCACCTACTTATTATAATTAGTCAAATACATATATTATATCCTTAGTTTGTCCAGCTTTTATCATCTTTGCAACGTTAGAACACCAAACGAAATACGATTTTTTTTTCCGGCTATATCATATCGAGTAGAATTAGCCGGGGAAGATAGATATTGTTATATTCAATAATGAAAAACTCGAAGAGGGTTTTTGATAAGAAATTTTCAACAGGACTATTTTTTTTTTCTTTAGTATACAATATATTTATACTAAAAGTATATTTTAGGATTAAATCATGAAATATTATTCGTGAATTGCTAGGGTTTATTATTCCTTATAAAAATCACTAGCAAATTAATAATATAATATATTGACATGGTATTTTATCGAACGACAATAGTTCAATCTATCAACTCATGACGTTTAGAAAGAAGGACAATTATAAGATTCCCTTTTTATTGTTAAACTGGCTACCCAGAAAATGCCATCATTATTCGAATGCACTGACAAATTTAATATATCTTCTCAGAATTTATTGATCCTCTGCGTTGCATTGCATGGTGATTTGCTTGAAATAAATGATTTCAAAATACTATAAAATTTTATGTTGATGTTGTAAACTTGTAATACTCTAAAATTTAGAAGTTCGGCTAATTATGGGTAACGGAAATTCGATTTTTCTTATAAGGGCTTTCAATCGATCCGCGCCGACAAATCACGTTGAAATAACTCGTGTTTAATCCGACACCAATACAGAATCTTGTGATACTAGCCACGAACGACGACCCACGGTGTTCGATTAGCTTTTCATTTTAATGTTTCTTCTAAAACAATGTAGATTTTCGTAGATTTTCTTGTTAAAATTTCATAAATCGTTACGTAGTATGATACCACGAGAAGGGCTCTATTTGTATTCGTAGCGTCTCGATTTCGGGCAATGGATTCGCAATCGAAACTCATCAAAAAACTAAATGCCGTGAACGCTTAAATTTTTAATTTCAATTACGGTTTTTTATGTACACGTTACATTGACAAACTCCGTCGTTGTTTATTATTTTTGCTGTATTATTTATTAGTTATTACCAAGAATTCACTGTATATTAATTGACTCGGGAAAATCATCATTCAAATCATGAATTATAATTATTATTATTTTAAAAAAAAACTCATCATTATTGTTCTTGATTGAGTGGTCAGTCTTTTTAAGGACAAATCAAAACGATAAGAACACGAGTATTATTGATTTCGCTTTATATATTTTTATGATCATTTTTTCCAGTAGATGTTGCCCAACACCTTTTTGACCTCCTAAGAAACAAAGACAAAGAAAGGGAAAATAAATTATTAAATGCCAAAAATTATCAACTTTATTATAACAGAGTTTGATTCCATTATATTTTGATGCCCATGTGACACCCTAAAATATTAACACTCTAATTTCAGCTTATAAATATTAATGTAGGGCTTTTAAGACCCCAAAAGGGATCAGAATTCTGAGATTTTCTTTCATAAAGATGATGAAAAAATATAATAATTTGGAGATGAAAATCACATGGTCTCCACAATGTGTACAAGAAAAATAAAATCAGATGACCTATCACTATCTCTAAGCCTTTAAGTATACAATAAGGTATATATATAGATACAGTTGCTTATTTGCATTATTTTTCTCTAAGTTTGGAAATTGAAAATTAAAAAAAATATTTGTTTTATTCGCCTTTTACGAGAAAAAAATATGAGAATTTCATTCATTTGTTCCAAAATAGTAGAAATGTTTTTTTTTTGTAACTTTTACATAATTTTGATCTTTCGGTTTTAAAAATAGTATAAATTACCAATCCTTTATACAGTAGAACCTCTATAAATTAATACTCGATAAATTAACAGTCGCGATTAAAAAATATTTTTGTCCGGTCCCGACTCGGGCCTAACTAGTTAAATTAATAATTCGCTAAATTTATAAGATAATAATATTTTTAAGAAAGTATATAGGTACCAAGTGATATATAAATTAATAACTCAATATATAAAATTACATAAATAATTATAAAATCAAAATAAATAAAATATAACATACACAACTATGAAATCACGTTAAATAAAAAGATAACATCACATCACTAATCATGTAGTCCTCTTAAAATATGATTCTATATTAATTTGTTTCTTCTTGAAATCGATCTCTTCTTGAACTTCATCTTTAAAATCATTGGACTCTTTAATATTTCTGACAATAATATTCTAATAAAATATTTTTAAATCATAATTGTCTCTCTTGATATTTTTAATATTGATACTTTAATATTCTCGATATAATAAATTTAAATAATTTTTTGTTAGTAAAGATGTTTATATAAACTTAGCTGATTAATTTTTTTTCTTCATTAATGTATAAATTAATAAATTTTTAATTTATATATTAATTAATAATTCGATAAGATAATATTTGTTGCCGGTCCCAACAATATTAATTTATAGAGGTTCTACTGTAATAATAATGCGGATTTGGCGTTTGACTGCTAATTTAATAAAAAAATTAATAGTATTTCTAATTTAAAAATATATAGAAACATTTTAAAAATTCTTATTTGGCAAAATATAAAATATCATTGACTAAAACTAAATAGTTTCATAACGTCGTAATGTCTTTTTGAATTAGAAAAATCGATTAGTTATACTAATTAATTGTAAAATGGCTAAATTCACACAATCACACCAAAAATTATAAGAGAAGGATCAATTCCGTTATTTCGGGAATAAAAAGGCTAAACCGGCACATATTTTTATCATAAAGAATTGGTATATATATAAAACGGAATAAAACCAATAACTTGAAATTGAATGTAACACATACAATATTTCCTTTGGAGATAATGCTATCATACACGCTTTAAAAGCAAGAATATAGTTCTCCTTTTTGGCGTGCTTGTACCATAATTTTGCTTGTCGCTTGAGTTGTGTCCCAAAATTTGACATCTCCAACTTGAAAAATAATTTTATGGGTGAAAAAAAATTGTGGTTACATCTATATTAGGGCAGGCAAAAGGAAAAGAAACGAAAACCCTTTTTCCAAAACTAGAATTCCCACTAAATCATATTGAAATTTCAAGCATGAAGATGAAGATATGATCAATAATTCTCATTCTCAAATATCAAGCTTTGGTGCTATTTTGCCCACCTACCTTACCTATTTTGTGGTGACCACTCTTGAAATCTGATTTAGCAATTTAGTGGCATGCTTTCAAGAAGCAAATATATTTTTTGTTTTGCTAAGAGATTGGGTCCAACCTCTTAAATGCGGGTTTGAAAATCGGGCTCGGAATGAAGTAAGCTTTAAGAAACACGTTCAGGAAAAATTGGATTAAGCCAAATTCAATTTATGAAAACCCGCATTTAAATTAAACTTGCATTTGGGTTCCAGCCGTTTAGGACGGGGTTCGTCCGCCCACAAGCCCACTTACTTATTAATTTTTATAAATAATTTGGGAATGCGTTACCCGACCTTATTATAAGGCAAAACGATTCGCCAAAGATCACCCCAGAACGGTCTTTTGTCCCACCTATGATCTGCTCGTCCCACATGCTAAAAATCGGCACAAACGAGTGTTATCCTAATTGTATAATTAAAAACCTCTAAATTACACAATAAAATTGAGCATTAGATATTGATTATGAGGTTGTAAAAATGGATTCTTCATGGAACCAAAGTCATAAAAAACTTTTTTATTTGGTTGCATTGACAAAGACATAAATGCTTACTCATGCTTGAAAGTTACAGAGAACAATCAGATTATGAGTGCAATGCAAGCAAAATCACCAATATTTGCACACCTAAATATATTTATTTCTCCTTCCTTTTCAGCCCCACTTCTTCTTCTAACTTCAATTTTGGTAATAAATTTTTGCAAGCTGGCTCCCTGATCAAAAAGCATGGCATGCCAGTGACAGCTTTTTTTTTTAAAAATAAAAAAATAAATTATTTTTACCGAAATCTAAGTAACCTAGACATAGATCATGTTTATACATATATAATAATCATTCCAAAATGATAAACAATTAGGTGTGCAAAATTGTGTTACCATAAAATTGGATTAGCACACACATTGAGAAGATTTCAAAGCTATTTAAGAAGCTAAAAAGAGAGGAAAAGGATGGTGTTTATTTTTCAATACTTTTTTATTGTGGGGTTTGGAATAATGAAGGAATCTATTCCATGAGGCATACTTTTTTTTGCACATTGTTCCACTCAAGAACAGCCTATAATTACAATCTTAATTGTGGCTATTTTTTCTTTCAAATTGAGAGTGGTATCCTTGTGGACCAATATTCTTAAAATATATAAGAAGATCACGGCAAAAGCATCAAAATTTTGATCAATTTAGGCAACAAGGTCTAAAGTGAAAAAATAAAGATAAAAATACTCAAAATCAACAAATGTGGGACGATGCTCTCTTTCTTGCAATTTTTGTTTTACGATGTAGTAAATTTTTTAGACGTACTCATTCAACTATCTATCATCTTTTCAAATTTGAATTCAACAAACAAAGGACGAAAAAAATACATCGTCCTATCGTTTGCTGATTTTGAGTACTTCTACCGCCAATTAATTCACTTCAGATCTTTGCCGCTTCAGTTGACTAAAGTTTGAGTACTTTTTCCGCGATTATCTTATATAATATATATTTACGATTTTGTTTTTGGTCTTTTAATTTGGTTGCAGAGAGGTGGTTGGGAAGTGTTAGTGGGTCTTTTTGTGAAAAGAAGAGAAGGGAAATTAAAGAATAGTGATGAGTTATTGATGGAATGAGTAAAGGGTAAGAGTGGCAAGCACAAGAGCCCAAAACCCTAAAAAGAGAACAAAGCCTTTAAGGACCCATACTCCATTCCATTGTGCTGTCAAGAACTCATAATATATGCCCTCAATGTTGAGTCCCTCCCTAGATATTGTCAAGGGAATTTTAGAGGGATTTAATAACCTAGGTAGGTATCTTCTTCTGAGTCATATATTTTATATAAAAAAACACAATTTAATTCATGCAAATTCTTGGAAGCAAATGCATGAACTAGACAAACCATAGTAGCATTATCCTCTTGGGTTGGTGTATGTGTTGGTTGCTAACTAATTTCATAAATTCCCAAGTGCTACATGAGTGATGAGTCTCATGGAATTTGTGGACAATGATGGTATACAATATATTTAGAGTTTTATATGTAGCCCTAAAAAATAATTGAGCAGCTTTATATAGTGCATTGGTAATCTCTTTAGAATCTTAATCAATAACTTTTTCTTTTTTTTATATCATCAAGTGCATGCGATCATAGCAATTTATTTTATATACCCTTAATTGTATTTACATCTCTTAACAAAATATTACTATTAGTGACAATATTTGAATTTTGTATCACCCAACAAGAAACCGGTCCTATAGATGACGCAAATCCGACGAAATTTTCACTTTGGTTTTAATTTTTTGTGTGTGTCTATACCAGTGCCATGACAATGTCGCTTAAAAGGAAATTTTGCCGATCCCAAATTTGACACATTTTTCATGCACCGGCAAAAAATATAGCAAGGACATTTTAGGCACTACGGCGATATTTTAGCTTTTAAATTAAATGATTAGACTCAAACAATCAGGGTTTAATTGTTCTTCACTATGCAAATCAAGACTTGAGGGCGTTGCCTAATATTGGTTTTGTCGGTAGATTTGTTTTTGTTTTTATTATTTGTTAATTTATTTTTTCTTCTTCCTTCTTTCATATTTGACTTTGTTTGACCATTGACATCAAATGCAGATTGTTATGACGTCAAACTCATCAATAGGACCCCCAAAGTTCAATACAATGAGTACACATTCAAGCCTATCATTTTCTTTCCTATGTACTATATGTGTTGTCCAATTTGACCACTCCTTTTGGTTAAAAAAAATGTTGGAAAAAAACTTTTAACCCTTGCTCAAATTAGGGTTTAGCACAATTGTATAAAGGAGAAATTGAACTAGAGTGAAGGACGAAAAAAAAAGGTGAAAAAAAGGGTTATAATTAAGTGGAAGAATTCCATGAATTATTTTGAGAAATAACTTGATGTATAAGTTTTTATATTATTCTTGGATAAAGTCATAAAACCCGTCAATGTCTTTTCCTCTTTGGTGATTGCAAAGACCATGAGTGGGTTGAATTGACTTTTCAATACACAAAGGGGAACACAATTTTTACAATAGGGGAACATGGTTAACATATTTTAAAGTTTGGTCTTCAAAAAACTCATTGCAAAAACAAGCTTATCTAGTAAGTTTAGTGCAAAAATAGTCAAATTTAGGAACATCCCATGATTTCCATTCATGGGGTGAGTTCACATTTCTAGACCGTTTTGAGAGGCGCTTGCTTGTAATCTTTTTACGGATATAATTACAAAATAAAAATCGAAAACAAAAAACTTTTGTCCGGATATTTACTCTAGGGTTTTTAAGCTCGATGATTTAAGTTCCATTTTCGGAATCATAGAGGCATATTTGATTTAAATCGGAGCTTCGAATTTTTTCAAATACCAGGTTGTACAACGAATAAACATGTTAACTAAAACCGATAATTGATATTCGCACACGAATCAATAATCGAAGAATATTGCTGCAAATTCCGAACTCATAAAAAATAAAGTAAATTTGAACATCACTTATGCTCTACACAAACACAGCTCAACACAATGTCTAGTCTCTTGCTCTACGTAGACTCCACTTCTTCTTAGTGGCAACATGATATCACGGTATTGTTTTTCACATTCGGACCAATAAAATAGATCAAAGAAATATAATTTTATTAATTGTATGACACTGATATACATGTAGTAGGAATAATAGTGGGTACGTATAAAATTAAAACTAGACATTAATCATTAAAATGGCGTTTGTGTTTGTTCTTATCGAACCTCTTCAACAAAGTCACACGCGTTGTTTCTTTATCATTGTTGTTATATTAATTCAGTGTATTAAACAAAGAAGGGGTTAAGAATTAGACATATCAACATGTTATGGATATTGTGTCACGTCCGTATTTAAAGAAGAACACGAAACATAGAGAAATTAGCTCAAAGGACTCCTCAATATTTAGACTAATTGCTGCATTTGCCCTGCGGATTTTGATTTTCGGCAATAGTGCTCTCGTAATTCTTACGAAAAGTAATTTGTTGACTCGTTGATTACTTTCCGACAATCGTACATGTTGTCAAGTGTTTGTACCGTTTTCGTAATCCAATAAATAGGCGAGAGCTTCACTCGCTTAGATGGTAAATGCGGAGAAACGCGAATATACTATGTTGTTTGCATACGAAAAGCGTCACCTAGTGATGTATTTTATACATTTTTCCATAAACATAGGGGTTATGTTCAAATTTTTAAAAGAATGAGGGAGTTGTGGCAAAAAATTACAATTTAAAAGGATAAACCGCAACAACTTGCAAATTCAAAAGTCATTAATGGGCAATTAGTAAAAAAAATTAGATGTGTGTTGGATATTGATGCAAGAGCTTTCAATATTCTAGTAAAATGTACATACTAAATAAAAAAAATTGCAAATTAATTAGTCATACAAAAGATAATAAGTAGTCACAAAGTTCAAGAAGTGGCAAAACGACAAGAAAAACTCAAAGAATAGAAAGTGTTATTCTCTCACTCTTCAAAACCAGAGAGAATCAGTACCGTTGGCCTTTGTTAAGTCCATGTGTCGAGTACTTCTTCATATATGAATAATATTTTCTAGTTGCGGCATAAGTACCTTACATTATTGGAGGTTCTGTCACGATTAACTAATATTTTCATTTTTTATGGTATCCGTAGCATAAACTCATTTCTTTTTACGTCTTAACTTCTCAATATTCACAACTTCATTTCTCATCCAACTTCTATTCATTTTCCAATTGATTTATAGAATTTTAGATACGTCGTTAACGAAATTCATTCTTTCTCAGAAGTACCAAGTTCCGAGTCTTCTTGACATATCCAAAATCTTGTTTAGTCGATTACCGTTAATAAAAAAATCATTCTTTTTCAGAAGTACCAAGAGTCCGAGACTTATTGACGTATCCAAAATCTTGTTTAATCGATTAATTTTTTTTATAGAGAAAACTAAAATAATAAATATTTAAACATTGACCGTGAAAAATAAATAATAATACCACAATGAAATGAAAACATTGCATACTTATGCCATTATTCTTTTTTTATATATATAAAAAAAAAAGAATACCCATTTGACCACACCAGAACCCCACATGATTAAAATATTTAAAACTTAGAAGTACGAACCCCACCACCTCTCAAAGCCATTACACACATATATACATATATATATACACACACACATACATATATAAATTGTTATTCATATCGGCTGTCAGAAGAATCAGAATACCAAGAAGAAGAGTCAGAAGAACCATTTCTTCGCTTCTTCATTACACGTCGGAAATGGCAATAAAAAAACAACCCTAGTTAGGGTTATAGTTAGTTAACATACTTCTCTCTTTCAGCTCCGGAAATGGTCGCTTCTGCTTTGTAGCAATAACTAACGACACGAAGAAGAAGATGAACACAGCGAGGAGAAGAAGAAGAGGACAAACGCAAAGACCTGTAGTTGCTTCTGACCCAAGGCAACGATCACGAGCTAATCCTTCTTCACAACAGTGCTGCTGCTTCTTCTCGCTCACTCCCATGCTTCTCGTCGCGTTCCTCGCGCTCGTCTCGCTTCTCTCCGCGCCCGCGCTCGCCCACTCGCAGCCCCGCCACCGCCACGTGCACGTCGTCTCGTCCGCGCAACGCGCAAACGGCTCGGCCACTCTGCGAGTCGACCGCGAGCTGCAGAAGTTTAGGACGGCTAGGAATATTCTGAGGAAGATCAACAAGCCTTCCATTAAGACAATTCAGGTTCATATTCATATATATACATATGTATTTGTAGTTTTTGTATTAATATATTTTTTAAAAATTTATGAAAAAAATATATCGTATTTTTTTTATATTTTTCAAAATTTTCATCAAATTAAACGAACCCGATTGATCGGTCCGTGATTTGTATCCTGGTTCCGCCACAGCACGTAAAAGATACAGGCTTACATCAAATATATTTATATGTATATATGCATATAATACTGAATTTCTTGGTTTGTAGAGTCCTGATGGCGATGTGATCGAGTGTGTGCTCTCTCATCTTCAACCAGCCTTTGATCATCCTCAGCTCAAAGGGCAAAAGCCATTGGTAATAATTAAGCATATTTGTGAATTAATTTATTAGTAATTAAATTATATTGAATTATATGTATTTATGTTTATATACGTGTATGGTAGGATCCACCGGAGAGGCCTGGAGGGAGGAACGAGAGCAGAGAGATAGGCGAAGAGAGCGTGCAGCTGTGGGCCGAGTCCGGGGAGTCGTGCCCGGAAGGGAGCGTTCCGATCAGACGGACCACCGAGAAGGACGTTTTCCGAGCAAATTCGATAAGAAGATTTGGTCGGAAGAGACCAAGCAGGCATGTGAGGAGAGACACATCAAGCTCTGGTCATGAGGTAATAACTACATACATGTGTGTGTATATATATATATACACACACACCCACTCATATGATTAAGGAAAAAATAGGATTAATTCTACTTTTTTTTTGTTACGAAGATCGTATTATTTTTTTTGAATGGAGTGGCGAAAATCGTATTAATTCTTCATGAACTCCTCTTTTCTTGAGAGTTTCTCATAAATATATATATTTCCCTTTATTTTCTTGAGAAACTGTATAGATATATTTATATTCGTAAAATTATGAGAGGAAAAAAGGTACTATGATTGTTCATGATTTTTTCTATTTCCTTTACAAAAACGTTATTATGTCCAGTAATTCTTTTCTTTTTTAGAAACTATTTGAATTGTATGACAATTTCAAGGAATTCAATCATTTCCATTTACCAACTTAATTTAATAATAATAATAATAATAATTAATTGTTTCTTCTTCTTCTTGGATTTCCTTAATGGAAAATTGGCAATCAAGAGTGTGTACATTAATTGCAAGATAGGTTGTTAAGTTTCATTCACTATTTTGATTTTGACCCTTTAATTCAGACAATATGATTACACATGTCACGTCTTCTATAATTTATTTATTTATTTTTATTTTTGGGTTTTATATTTTACAGCATGCAGTTGTGTTTGTAAATGGAGATCAATATTATGGAGCCAAAGCAAGCCTCAATGTGTGGGCGCCACGTGTCACTAGCCCATATGAATTTAGCTTGTCACAAATATGGATTATTTCTGGCTCATTTGGTAATGACCTAAACACCATTGAAGCTGGTTGGCAGGCAAGTTTCCCATTTTCACTTCCTTAATATTATTTATATTAATATTTACTTAAAAAATATGATTTATGTATTTGAACCAGATATCCATTAACATCACGGGCCGACCAATTTCTGTAATTCTTAAAAGGAACAAAATGCATAAACTTTTAAAGATTTATAGCTAATAAATGAGAAAATATACATAAAAAAATAAGGGTAAACTGCGGCTAATGTACCCAATGTTTGATTTTCTACGGATTATATACCCAATGTTTATTTTTGGCGGCTAATGTACCCAATGTTTGATCCGTTAGATATTTTTGGGTTTTCCGTCAGTTGACCGTTAGAGAGTTATATGTACACTTTTTGTATTTTTGACATAACTCACTCATTTTTTGTCCAAATTTTATGCACGACCTATGGTTGGAAAGATAAGAGATAGATCTACAACTTTAATGTTTTAAGTTTTGTAAAATCAGTTTTAAAAAAATACGAAATTTCAAGTACAACGTAAAACTGAACATTAGTTTAATGCAAAATATTTGTTTCGAGCAAATTTTAATATACTTAATGACTTTTTATGATGAAACGTAAAACTAAAAAGTTGTAGATAAACTTTTTATCTTTCCAACGGTTGTTTATTTATAAATTTTGGACAAAAAATGAGTGAGTTATGCCAAAAATATAAAAGATGTGATGTGAAATAATATTTCATATTTTTGGCATAACTCACTCGTTTTTTATCCAAAATTTATAAATAAACATCCGTTGGAAAGATAAAACATTTATCTACAACTTTTTACTTTTACGTTTCATCATAAAAAGTCATTAAGTATATTAAAATTTGCTCGAAACAAATATTTTGCATTAAACTAATGTCCAGTTTTACGTTGTACTTGAAATTTCGTATTTTTTTAAAACTGATTTTACAAAACTTAAAACATTAAAGTTGTAGATATATCTCTTATCTTTCCAACCATAAGTCGTGCATAAAATTTGGACAAAAAATGAGTGAAGTATGTCAAAAATACGAAAAGTGTACATATAACTCTCTAACAGTCAACTGACGGAAAACCCAAAAATATCTAACGGATCAAACATTGAGTACATTAGCCGCCAAAAATAAATATTGGGTACATAATCCGCAGAAAATCAAACATTGGGTACATTAGCCGAAGTTTACCCAAAAAATAATCGTTGGAATCGTAGTTCAATATTTCTTGTTTACCAAATTTTGCTTTTATTAATTTTAATAATTATTATGTAATCATATCCGTTAGATCTAGATCCAACGATCTTAATTATATTAACTTTTTAAAAGAAAAGTACTTTATAAGAAAATAAAAAAATCAAACGCGAAATTCTTTTTATTTTGCTTTTCGAAACCAAAGATTATAGTTCTAACCAAGGTTCGACTTTTCAACGACTATCTTCGATAATCTTCGATTATCCGTCTTGCCGATAGTTATCGGTAAGACGACCATGCCAGTAATTTTCCATGATTTTTGCCGAAAATCGGCAAACATCTTGAAAAATAACAAAAATATGTATTTTTCAATAAATTTTATACTTTTCGATAATTTTATTTACATATATGAAAGTGAGACTATATTTTATTTACCTATGTTTAAGTATGAAAGGATTATATTTTTGGCATTTTTAATGTTTTATCAACATTATAAACTTAGTAAATATATTCTTAAAAATATTTTAGTGATTTTTCATCGATAATCATTCGATAATCAACGAAAAGATCGGTAATTGGTAAGCTACAGTATTATTAGTTTTCCGTCGATAATTTGGTAAGTTATCGATTAATCCGTCGATAACGGCAAGCGATTTATCGGCAAGTTCGGTAAGTTGAACCTTGGTTCTGACTATATTTTTAGTTGTAACTCGGACACTCGGTTGGTTCAAGGGTGAGTCCGCCTTTTTTCCTTGAGATACAAGTTTCAAACCTCACGACACGTGTCAAAAACCCGCAAAACCCCCGGAAATTTAAAAACAAAAGAATAAATTGATACTTAATAGATAAAGAATAAGAGTACTCAAAGCATAGTTTTGAGCAATGTGAAAACAGCTGTGTTGAGAGACCAAAAGGAGTTTGTGTGTGAGCTTTCTTTCATGCTTTTTTTTTTCTCAGGTCAGCCCAGAGCTCTATGGAGACAACTATCCTAGATTTTTCACTTATTGGACAGTATGTTTATTCATTTTTTTTTTCTTTTCAAAAAGCTACCTTTAAAAAAATTAATTGTGCTAATATTTGTTTTATATATATATATATATATATATATATATTTTTTTTTGCAGACAGATGCTTATCAAGCAACTGGGTGCTACAACTTGCTGTGCTCTGGATTTGTGCAAACAAATAACAAGATTGCCATTGGGGCTGCAATTTCTCCAAGATCCTCTTACAAAGGGAGACAATTTGATATTGGCTTGATGGTTTGGAAGGTTAGTTCTTTTTTAATTTTTTTATTATTTAAAGAATAATACAATATCAAATTGTAAGTTATAATGAATAAATTCATATCACAACTTAATTATACATTAAGGTGTAAAAAATAATAAAAGGTAAAATGTTTGAGAATTAAAGCCTACATATTATATGCACTTGATGCTTTACTAATTTTTTTTTTTTTTTTGATGAATTGGCTATACAATTTTGGTTTAAATGTTTTTTTAAGGAAAAAAATAAAGGTGGGAATAATTTTATTTTTTTGAAAGAGGAATAAATATCTTTCTAGAGAATGACAAGGTGAGAAGCTATATTGCATTAGAATATCTTCTTGGGTGACCTTAGGCAAAAGTAATGATTTTAATATTTAGCTACTAGATTGTGATATTCCATTGTGCCCTTGCATATTGAATATTGCATATAGCAAATGTCATGATCATATATTCATTATGAAAAAAAAAGTGATTTATGTATTAACTCTCTTGATTCTTGAAATGTTGATAGAGCTCTTTAAAAAATGCATATGATTTTATTTTAAAATTATCCTAGAAAATATAACAGGCCATATAATAACTATATAAAAAGATGTAATTTGATATTTTTATTTCCTTCATTAGGAAATGTAACATAAGTCAAGTGCATATATTATATGTAATCATATTATACTCCTTTTATGAATCAAAGTATTATGATTATTTCAATACATGTGGGTTAGACTAACCCACCGAGTGGGAAAAAATTAATTAATTTTTTTTTATCATCATGATTGTCATTACTAGTAAATCCCCCACATCTTTTGATCAAAATTCATAATCATATTACTTAGATGAGTAGTCAAATCTTACATTAGCCACTATATATATTAAAATACTATATATCTATAATATGTAAAAGTTATTTATTGCAAATTTACAAGAAATCTGTCCCATAGATTCTTGTCTAATGTCACATCTTCATATCACAATAAAGAGATTTACAGTACTTTATGTTATAAATTTATTTTCTGTTAGAAAATATCTATCCTTGTTATTAAATGTAAAAATCATATCCACATAATTTTTTTAAAGTGTATTTTTATCTCATTATTTGTTGATAAGTGATACTGTATTAACAATAAAAGAGTTTGTATTAAGAGGGTCCACAATGCAAGAGAAGAAATTATCTATTGTGCAAAATCAAGTCTTAGGGATTTTAGAAAATAAATGAAGTACTCTGCAATATAGATATTTTAATTTCGATGTATAACCTCATAATACTTATATAGTATCGGTACGAGGTTTAGCTATAAAGAGTATTAGCCTAAAATTATAGGGTCCTATCTAGACGAGTGAGCCCAAAAGAGCTACCATCTTAAGTAAAACCTCATGATATTAACATTTTTTTTCTTCTTCTGGATCACTTGTTTCGTGACACCTATCCCGAATATATTGAAAGTGATCATCAATAATAGAAGAAGAATATCTTTAGTAACAAGATGACACATGGAACTTTCAAAATAACCAATAAGTTACTTCCTAGTTTTGAAACTTTCAAAACTTAGCTAAAATTACAAAACGTTTAGCTACTTAGCACAAGAACCATCTATACTGGATATAAATTTAGGGATGGTGGATTTGAATTTTAATAAAAATAGGGGTTAACTTCCAATTTTTGAAAACCTCAACACTAAAAAGACGTAAATAATTTTTTCTTCCACACCAAGGCGTCGTTCAGCCCATGTCTATATGAATCTTCCGTAAGCGATACTCATTATCAATTGTTATATTATACAAAGTACAAATTAAACTAATACTCGATAAAATTATATTTTTCTATTGTCCCGATTTTAATTAACACTACTAAATTTTATCTCGAGAAATCAATAACATCGATAGTATACTAAAATTCTCTGATCGCAACCGTATGAATTTTTATCGCAGGACCCGAAGCACGGGCATTGGTGGTTAGAATTCGGGAACGGCCTCCTAGTCGGGTATTGGCCCGCCTTTCTGTTCAGCCACCTGAGGAGCCATGCAAGCATGGTTCAATTCGGTGGAGAGATTGTGAACACAAGGCCCTCAGGGTTCCACACCTCCACCCAAATGGGCAGTGGCCACTTTGCTGAGGAGGGCTTTGGCAAAGCCTCATACTTCAGAAACTTGCAAGTGGTGGATTGGGACAACAATCTCCTCCCTTTGAACAATCTCCACTTGTTGGCTGACCACTCCAATTGCTATGACATAAGGCAAGGAAGGAATGGTGTTTGGGGCACTTACTTCTACTATGGGGGCCCTGGGAGAAGTGTCAAGTGTCCTTAGAGTGTCATCAATTATCATCATAGGGGTTAATAAATCATTTGTCAAAAGATATGGGGTAGGAATCATAGAAATATATGTATAATTTTTCCCACATTTTCTTCTTCTTCTTCTTCTTCTAAGTTTTAACATGGTTTGGGTTGGTTTTTTGGTAGTTTGTCTCATCATAATGTATTGAGCCCTTTTTTCTTTTTTCTTTTTTTCTTTTCTTATTGATTATTGTTTTACCTCTTTGGGCTTATGTAAATTTGGGGTACATACATATTACATAGTGATAGTGGTATTAAAATAGTACTTGCTTGTGTTATTTTATTATTTTATTTTTTTGCAATTTGATGGAAAAGAGGAAAAAGAAAAGACTATGGGAATCACTCACCACAGACAGAAAAGAAGGTGGGGCTTGGAACACTGTTTGCCTTTGAATTTTGCCCACTAATTCTAAACCCTACTTTGGGTTTTGCCATTTAAAAATCTAGTTACTTCTCTCATATTTTAATAGCAAATTCAGGACTCAAATTATTGTACTTTTGTTGGGAAAGCACCAAATTTTAAAGGCTTAGCATGTGAGAGGCAATTAAGTACTAATTATCAACCCAATGAAGCTTCCAAATAGTACTCTACTACTACTAGTAAATCTCACTTGTACCCAACTTCCTAAAGCTTGAACTATGTGCATTAAAAGACTTGTTAAAAAGGCATTAATTAAAGTAAATCCAAAGCTCATTTAATTACTTGCAGCATGACCCAGATGACTTTATGCTCTTCAAAGTGGACCTAATTAGTGCAAGATATTTTAAATTTAATGTTTTTGTTTAAAATATTTTTCGTTCTGTGTTTGTGCCGGGTATTTGTTGTAATCTTATTAAATGTGTTTAACCCATTTATTGACTTTGTTAATCGGGTACGGCACGGCACGTTTAGCCATTTTATCGTAAATCAGTGATGATATTCCGAAAAATAAAAATAATAATAAAGATTATTTTATAACAGGTCATGTGCTGGTGTTGAATGAAAGATGCCAAGTACAAGGAGCTGAGAAACCAGCATTTTTGTGGGACTAATCAAGAAAAAGCAAAAGCAGCAAAACAAAGAGCTTTTCTTTTTTCATCCTCTGTTTAAATTTAAATAAGCTACATAAAGATGTATGTTTTTTCTCTTTCTAAAAGCTGGTCATTTTTGCATTTCCGTCTGCCTTATTCCAAAGTTTTGGACAAAAAAAGAAGAAGAAGAGGTCTTCGAGCTTTAACTCTCCGAAGCCACTGCCGGTATTGAGTACGGACTACAAATGCGCGGAAACAGAATTTACACCCGAGTTTTAAAAAAAGTATCATAGAAAACTTCGGTTTTGTAAGAGATTCAAACTCATTTCGGAATGCAGTTTTTGATCCTTCTGACCCGGTTCTTAATCCAAGGTCGGGACGTGATATGTTCGTTATACTCTTCACGGTCGTGATTGTGTACATATTGTGTTTTTAAATAGCTATAAGCATTTGCAAAGGGTACTACGCACCAAAAAAAAAAACCCGGCGTGTCCGGGCGTGGTTTCCCGTCTGTATGATCACATCTAATACTAACCCAAAATAGAAAACAATAAAAAACTATGGATTAAAAAAAAAAAAAAACAAGAACAAAAACCCTTAGTGAAAGGATTGGAAAGACTAGAGTACAAACGAAAACAGCGCTACAAGCAAATAAAAACATAAAAATACCGTCTTATGAGCATCCCTGATTCAATTAAACATTCACAATAATCAATTTAAATACGATCCGGATTTATCTAGCACGATACGGTCGATCAATTGAACAAGATCTTCAAACGTCGAAATGCAGGAAACATGAGAATTCAGAACACCCGAGTCTCTGAAATCACAAATTCGGGATCTGTTTAAACACTGATCTCGCAGCGGTAGATGAAACATAGTATACAAAGTGCGATCCGAAACCGTGAGAAGATTATGGAAGCAAGGGTCATCCAAGGTTTCCTTCATGTAAAAATTGAAACCATCAACGGGTCGCATTCTTTTTGCGAACTCCCGAATAAATCCGATGTTCTTAATCAAATGAGAAGATAGCGGAAACATATCATACATAATGCTTTGATTAGCTTTCTGCAGATGGGCAATCTGAACCAGATTGCTCAAGCACAATCTTCCCACGAATGCAAAGAAGTCGTAAAAATTCATGCCTGCCACGTGAAAAGGGGTCTCAAAATCGGAATTGTACTTAGACATAAGATATTGCTCCGGTCAACCGACATTAAACAGAAAAGTTCCTCAAAATATCTCATCAAATTTTTTAACACTGTTCTTCTCTGTCCTCTACTTCAAGTGGTCAAAACAAGATCTCAGAATTCGGTACCGGTAAGCCGGTTGCTCTTTAGATGATCTTTTGTGGTAAAACAGTACCCGTTGTATATTATAATCTCGTAATCTGGACCGTTCCTTTTAAGTCGAATTTAGTTACCATTTAATACCAGGAATTTTATTTTTTTTCTATCATCATCATGGTATTTAATTAAATTAAAAATACATAAATAACCGAGAAATTACCTGTGTTGGCCGCGAGGTTGCGCTGGCATATATATTCAAAGTCATCACATGTATCTCTTATGTCTTCTATGTATCCCTTGGCCTCATTGTAGTCCTCCATAAGCAGATCCCACTATAAGTAATGACGTATATAGAAGTCAAGAGTCTCTAAAATATTAGCTTCATTATACACATAATGTGAAATAGTAAGTTATTAGAAATAAAAAAATTACCGACACAGAAACGGACCATCAAGTTATATTTTTATTCCGGGGACAATTTCCGCTCCAACCCTTGATTAGGACGATTGGAGCTACTAACTCGAAATAAAAAAGAAGGATTGGACAAGTAATAATGTGGCTAAGTGGCACTTACCACCCAATGAAGGTTATGGCCGTTGAACCAATTGTGATTTATAGAGATTGTATCTTCCTGAAATCATTCAAGAACACGTAATTAGATAACTACGATTTTCACAGACCTCTTCGAAAGACGAACCGTGGCGTTTTATATACATGCCTTTTGTGTTTTTATTGTTTCGTTCTATGTCCAGTTAGATTCTCTACAGAGAATTTGGCAGTAATGACCCTGGAACTTTGCATGTTGGTGCAGTTTTCCTCCCTGACTTTAAAATTTGGCAGCAGTACTCCCTAGACTTGTAAAAAGTAGCACACTGCCCCTACTCATTTAAAAATGACGGAAAATCTTAGCTTACGGGCAACACACGACTTGCTCAAAAGTATTTTTATCAATTAATTATAGAATGAGATCAAATTACTAGATTAAGAAAGAGATTCATTGTGAAGCAATCAAGGAGTCTAATACTCTAAATTAGGATGAAAGTTCTACGATATGGGAAAGAATAATCAAATTAACGAAAATGCCCTAGAATAAGTCATGTTTTGCTGCAATATCAATATTTTCCGTTATTTTTACCGTGCAGAGGGAAATCCGCTACTTTTTGAAAGTTTATGAAGCTAAAGTTCGAGGGGAAAAGTGCACCGACGCATAATTTATGAGGCATTACTATCAAATTACTGAAGGAAATTACCAAATTATGGACTTGATGATACCACCCACTAGGAACAAATATAAGTTCATTTGGTTCTTGAATGCACTCCAGCCAGATTGCCTGCAGTTGGAAGTATACACAGCAAGTGCCACGTCAGCGAAAACGGAATCTCGGAACTGAAACAGACTTAAAGAAGATTCAGAATTTAGAATGTTGAGTTACCTCCTTGAAACCAGGAAAATCTGCTTCACTGACATCATCAAAGATATTATACACATTGCTCTTATTGTTTCTAATGATCAGAGGGAAAAGGGAGATGTAAGACAAAACAAAAACCGAGAAAACGTAGCCGGTTTTAACTCATCTCCAAACCTTGAAAAAAATGGACATAGCATAGCATGATTTAATTCAATTTCTATTCGCAAAAATATACCCTCTAATATTAAAAACAGCCAAAATATAACCTCTGAGTGTAATTTGACAATTCTACCCACTATTTTCCAATTTTTAATTAATTCTTAAAACGATTAAATTCCATAAAACTGACGGTTAAGGACTATTTGATTTTTAGGAAACATTTGGTATGTTTTTGTCAAAAAATGAAACTAGAGGTATATATAAACACAATTTAAAAAATCATGAGTAAAAGGGCAATATTTGGGTTTTTGAAAAATTAAAATTGCGGGAGGTATAAAAAATGAAACTGTAATGCACTTAAGGCTATTTAGTTGTCTGAAAATAGATGGTATATTTTCTATGAAAACTGAAAATAGAGGCTATACATAAATGAAATTCCCCTATGTTCATATATATTTACTTAAACGAACTATATATTGGGATGATGTAGCAATTATACCTGTGAAAGACAAGATGTTTTTGAGACGGAGAAAGCAAAAGCCAGCGTTTCTTACCACACACGTTCCCGGACCAGCTGTATGACCGAAATACATCTGCGTGGAGAGGAGTCCATGAGCCTGCACAACCCGAATATCAACTTCCTACTAGACTAACATTAACCCAACAAAAAGACAGATCAGTCCAGATTGAATAGGGGAAGGTAACTTGGAAAGCCCGAGATCGGATTTTGGGTCACACCTTTCTCTCCCATGTAAACAAAGCGATAGTCGGAGCAGCTTATTTCATTATTTTCCGAGTAAACATCGGGGTCAATATGTAACCGGTAGTTGTCCAGGTACAGATTCAGCCAATCATCACAAAAGAATTTTGGAGTTGTGTATGCCTTATATTCCGGGTACTCCTGCGATTCGTTCGGAAAATAAGAAAAAGATCAATCCCCGTCGGTAGATGTAGTCCTCATTATAAACCTTCTCCCCTGTTTTTGCTTCCATAAGCATAATGGAGTCAGAGATGCCGGTTACAGACAACAGAATTTTACTTTAAAAAAACGTGCAATGTGAAGAAACAAGACGATTACCTTGACAAAATGCCAATCCTTTAAGTACAGTACGGGCTTATCTCTCGCAACCCCGTTGGAAGCACCTGCACTAGACTGCACGGAACCCTGAATCCACTGGCTGACAAATTCCGAGACAGACATTTCTACTCTCTTCTGGTCCGTGAACTCTCTCGTGTCACACTCCGCAACCTGTAAACTCACAGTCCTACCACAGTAAGTTCATGATTTCGAAACAATTCAGATCCTGCGTATTAAACTCCTCTGAACTTTGAACATTTCTTTGGGAGTATACCAATAACCTCGTGGTAAGTTTTGGTGAAGAACTTGTACATACAGTCAAATTTTACAACAATTTTAATGCACCATAATTTTGCAAAAGACGAGATTTATCGACTCCGACTGTCCCTCAGTTAAGGGGTATGTGCGGGAATAGTCTTCCCATTACGGTTTTATTTGTGGGGTTTTAGTCCTTCATCGTAAAATTGGATGGGAACTCATAAAAAATGATTCTTTTTTTTTTGTAATTTTGGATGTATTTACAAAAGTTCAGATATTTATGGGCCAGAAAAACTATTGTTACAATACCGTCAAAAGTATCTAAACTTCCGTAAATACCCACAAAGCTACAAACCGCACTTAACGAGTTAAAACCGCACAGATAACGTAATAGAGGGATCATTCCGGCATTATATCCCCTCCACTAGCTTACAATAGAACCTTCATAACTTAATTAACATATCATGAGATTTTATTATATTATGATTATCGAGGCTATCAATCAATCAAGTAATATTTAGCAATGTCGAGTCGGTCGAAATCATACAAAAATATTATTTAATCGAGATTATTAATTTATCGAATATTATAAACAATACACCACAAGGAAACTTTCAATCAAACTAGCTGTAGCATGGTTCAACTTACCGATGTTACCGATAAACCGATTACCGTTTTCGACGGATTAATCGATAGCTTACCGATTAACCGACGGAAAACCTATAACACTGTAGCTTACCGATTACCGATACTTTTCGATGATTATCGACGGATTATCGATACTTTTCGAATACTTTTTGACAGAAAACTTATAAAATATTTTGATAATATCATACCACAAAACATATGTTAAATTATTAAGTGTATAATTATAATATTAATATTAGTTGAAGTGTATAATATTAAATGAATATACATATTAAGTGTATATGTATGTTAGGTGAAGTTAATATGTATGTTAAGTGTATAATATTAGTTGAAGTGTGTAATATTAAGTGAAAGTGTATATGTATGTTAAGTTGTGTAATATAAGTTGAATAACAAAAAGTCCCACATTGATAGATGACAAGAGTTTGGTGATGTTTATATACCAAATATTAGGGACAAGGGCTTGGGCCCTTTGGGTCATAGGATTTTGTGGATGGGGGAGGACTCACACAAATGTTACACCACCACACGCGCGCGCCGCCGCCGTCCGTCCGTGAGGTGAGGTGCTCTTGTGCAAATATAATTATTTTTGCCGAAATTTTTTTTACCGAAAAGTACCTTTTTTTACACTGATTTTACCGAAAATCGGTTGGTAATCGGTTTATCGAAAATCGTCGAAAAGTATATAAAAACGATAAGCATTACAACCGGCAACTTACCGATAACTATCGAAAAGCCGAAAAATCGACGATTATCGACGATTATCGTCGAAAATTCCAACCTTGAGCTGTAGTATAACTATACAGTCCATATTGTTTACAGCGTTTCGAGAGCATGTCAGTCAGGCATAGCTTCGAACAGTTGAGGAGCGAAATTCAATCGATATTCGATACCTGGACTTTGGATTCTCCGAAATTGGCGGCGAAGAAGTGAAGATTGGGCTGTCCGGCTCCGGTGACCCAATCGGCGCAAGCTCTCCAATCGTCCATGAGGCCGGTGAGGAGAACAGGGCGGTTTCGGGCCATGAATCGCTCGGCGAACTCGCCGTGACTGAGCTCTCCGCCATTGATCTTCTCCACTTCACCGCCGATTCTGATTCCCATTTTCTCTCTCTTTGCTTTGTTGTCGTATATCTTCTCTCTTTGCTTAAAACGACATCTTCATTTGTGTATTATCGAAAGAGACGGTGGAAATCTAGGGCCTCTTTCATTACTTGATAAGTCAAGTTTCGTTAAGTTTTATAAAATTGATTTTCTTAAAAATATTTTCTGGTTTGAAAGTTTTACAAAAGAACATGAAAAACATGTATAGGGTGTTTTTTCTGTTGTGCTTTTATTTTTCTTTCAATTTTCTCTTTAAACCATATATATATAGGGAAACTTCAGTTTGTATGCCCGGTAAAGCATGTGTTTTCAAAAAAGTACCCGAGTTTGTTAAATTACAAAACTATACCCCCAACACACTTTTTGTCTTTACATAAACAGTTTTAAACACTTTTGAACACTTTAAAATATGCTCCAAAAACTGTTAATGTATATATAAACACTTTTTGTCTTTACATAAACACTTTTGGGGCATAGTTTTGTAATTTAACAAATTCGGGTACTTTTCTAAAAACACATGCTGTCCGGGCATACAAACTGAAGTTTCCCTATATATATATGTTCTACATTTGTTAAATGTATAAAAATTCTAAAAAATGCTCATTTTATGTAAAATGTTTAAGAAAAATGCTCATGTGTGAGAGTAAAAAATACACACGTGGGCATTTTTCTTAAACCTTTGACATAAAATGAGCATTTTTTAAAATAAACCTCAAATATATTTTGTGTTCATTTATTGCCTTATTTCATAATTGAATATATATATATATATATATATTAAAAAGTAAATTAAAATTTAAAAACTTAACCAATATGATTTCAGTTTTTGTTTTTAAAATATGTTAAATAAAAAACTTAACCAAACAATATTTTAAAAACATGATTTATTAAACTAATTCTCCAAACCAAAATTTAAAACCAAAACATTAAAAACAAGTTTATAAAAAAACTAAACAAACAGGGCCTTATTACCAGTTCCCAATGGGGTGTAAATAATATCTGAATCCGTATCCAGATTTTTGGAAAGTAATTTTAAAAATCCGGATACCGCTATTTGGTTTTAATATCTAGTTTTATAATTGATTATTTTTTTCTTTAATAATTTAGGGTTGTACGGTTTTTTATTGGTTGAGACTTGAGACAATGTACATTTTATCTTCTTCTTTATAACCGGATTCGAAGAAAAATTCGGATATTCGGGATAAAAATCCGAATGCGGATTTTAAAACCGGATTCGGATACTAAAACCGGGTTTTTTAAATAAAGTATCTGGATTTTCGGATCCGGATAATGTTTTTTTACAATCCGGATTGCGGATACCGGATAGTCCAAAAAATCGGATATCTGCTCTGATTACAGCCCTAGTTCCAGATACCAATTTAAAACTCCATAGGCGAAAAAAATGAGAATAATTTGAGCAGGGAATTTTCGGTCTCGGTGTCGATTATGGAGAATTACATACCCGGATTCCTTTGGTTTGGAATCCGGGTATGTAATTCTCTGGTTTGGAATTGGGTTTGACCGTATTATATTCAAATGACTTTTTCTAAATTTCTAAATATGTGTCATTGGTCATGAAACATGAATCGCTATTGCTTTTACATAAAAAAAATAAAAATAAAACTCCGGTGTTGATGATTAGAAACTGAAATAGCACACTTACCCTCCTCATTAATCCTCTCAATTTTGAAAGTTGATTAAAATTAAATTATGTGTTATGTCCATTTTCATTAATACATATATTTGATTAATTTTGATTAGTTCTAATTAATTTTTGAAATGACAAATTATAGATTATACACATTATATAATTAAAAAATGTATGCAATAAAAGTATAACGAATCCGAGTATATTTTATGAACTGAATAGATTGAACCCATTAATTTTAATAAATATATATATCATAATTATAATTGTGTATATTTTGATTAGTTTCAATTTATTACAATTATTTCACTTCTAAAATCAATTTTATGAAAAAATAACCAAACATTGTTTTCTTTATTCTTTTCAAATATAAGTTTCACAAAATATTAATCAATCACGTTTTTCCAACATTTTAATAAACATGTTTTGAAAAATTAAAAACGCAAACATAAAATAAAAATATAAAACGCTTCCAAACGCTACTTTTGTATTTCACTATCGTTTCGGATCCTCTTTTAATTTTAACTAGTGGACGCGCGGTGGTGATCGGTTCTCGATTATATATATATATATATATATATATTTAAAATCTAATAATGTTATCGTGTCTTATTCAATAATTTATCATAAATAAAAAATATGTAGGTAAATTGAGTTAAACATATTTAACAATTTTATTACATAGATGCTAAATTATAATTAGAAGATCAACATCCAAATTAAATTCAACAGTCGCTACTTTAGAAAAATGATATATACAGATTATAATAAAAAAAAAATAAGAAACCATGAATGTGTTGGGTATGAGCATATGCAAAGGTACGTGAAAAATAATCATAAAAAGTGTGAAAGAAGGCATTATTTATATCTTTGATACAATACGTCAAAAAAATATATTTGGAAGAAACAATTGAATATATACATTTCGTACAATATTTAAAATAATTGAAAAAAATATTCATTACCTATTATTAGAGTTATTATTATTATTACATATATATAGTTAACTATGAAAATGATACAAAATATAAAATCATTAAAGACTTTAAAAAAAATATGTTTTATAACTTACAATCTCGCAAGAATAAAGTTAACTTATTAGCTTTTCAATATTTTTTTGACGTGTAATAGACTATTACAAAAAATATGTTTTACGATAATTACTTACACTTGTAATTACATAGCGAAAACATATTGAGAAAAACACATGTATCAGCAACATATCAATATACAAGCACACTTCATCATATTCTTATCTTCATTTCCGAGCGTTCTTAGTTATTAAACGAGAAAGACCAAACCTCTTTCTAATTTAAGAACAAGGGTCTAACCTTGTGATTGATGAGTGTACAAAACACCCTCAACAACAATTACTCACCGGAGCTCGACGAAGAGAGAATGGAAGCTTAACGTAATTGAGAGCTAATTGTGATGGAGAAACACTATGAGGTTATAACAGAAAAGTCCATATATAGAACTTGACTAATGACTTAATATATATATATATATATATTCTAAAGTATATTTAATATAGGGTAAACTACGGCTAATGTACCCAATGTTTGATTTTGTGTGGATTATGTACCCAATATTTATTTTCGATGGCTAATGTACTTAATGTTTGATCCGTTATATTTTTTTAGGTTTTCCGTCAGTTGACCGTTAGAGAGTTATCCTCCTCTTTATGACACTTTTCGTATTTTTGACATAACTCACTCATATTTTATCCAAATTTTATGCACGACCTATGGTTGGAAATATAAGAGATAGATCTACAACTTTTGTTATTTAAGTTAATTAAAATAAGTTTTAAAAAAATACGAAATTTCAAGTACAACGTAAAATTGGACATTAGTTTGATGCAAAATATTTGTTTAAGCAACTTTTAATATGCTTAATGATTTTTTATGATGAAACTTAAAAGAAAAAAGTTGTAGATAAATATTTTATCTTTCCAACGAGTGTTTATTTATAAATTTTGGATAAAAAATGAGTGAGTTATGCCAAAAATATGAAATATTATTTCACATCACATCTTTCATATTTTTGGCATAACTCACTCATTTTTTGTAAAAAAAATATATAAATAAACACCCGTTGGAAAGATAAAACATTTCTATACAACTTTTTGCTTATAAGTTTCATCATAAAAAAGTCATTAAGTATATTAAAATTTGATCGAAACAAATATTTTGCATTAAACTAATGTCCACTTTTATGTTATATTTGAAATTTCGTATTGTTATTAAACTTATTTTACGAAACTTAAAACATCAAAGTTGTAGATCTATCTCTTATCTTTCCAACCATAGGTAGTGCATAAAATTTGGACAAAAAATGAGTGAGTTATGTCAAAAATACGAAAAGTGTACATATAGAGGAGGATAACTCTCTAACGGTCAACTGACGGAAAACCCAAAAATATCTAACGGATCAAACATTGGGTACATTAGCCGCTGAAAATAAACATTGGGTACATAATCCGCACAAAGTCAAACATTGGATACATTAGTTGCAGTTTACCCTTTAATATAATGTCTATAAAGATACTTGTTATTAAATTTAAAAAAATTTAAACTCCTCGAGACATCCGTAAATATTAACTTAAGCATAAATTTTGGTTTACAAATTCTTCAACATTAGATGATAGATGATATACAATTAAAAATGACAAAGAATTTATTATTTATGTATATAAAGCTAAAAAAAACTACGATAACAACAAATATAAAATATAATATAAAAGATCGTAAATATTTATGTGTCATTGAAATTTTTTTAGCCTCTGATGTCTAGAAATTCTGGATCCGCCACTGGTCACAAAGACATCCACAAAAAGGGGTTCAGGAAGATACATTTGCCTTTGAATAAAATAGCTAGATTATGTCTAGCATTTGAAGAAGTGTAATGTATACAACGTAGTTTAGTTATACAACATATACTCCATATATATCTACAAAGCTTATATATAGATTGGTTTAGGTTTTGCCGAACCTTGTCCAAACTAGAGAAGTTGGGCAACTTTTCTAGAAGTAGTACTAAACTCATAAATATAAACCTAAATGATGGAGAGAGTGGTGCTGAGAGGTGCGACTATAAATACCTATTTATTTGTTCATCTCACCAAATCATCCTCAACGCGACAAAATGAACTCTCTCATCGCCATTGTACTTCTCTTTGTTTTTCCCACCATTGCTGTGTCCCAAATCCAGTCTCCATCGCTGTCTAGCTTCACAAAGCTTCTTTTACCATCAATGTCGATAAGTCCCGACGCAGTGGCTTTTGACCCCTTCGGCGGCGGGCCGTACACGGGTATATCCGATGGGAGAGTTGTGAAGTACAGCGGATCGAGGTTCTTGGATGTTTACATCACTTCACCAAATAGGTATATTCATTACTACTTTGCTATTCCCTTCTTATGATTTATATATATATATATACAGGGGCGGAGCTACGTAGGGCGTAGTGTACCCCCGGGCACCACCTGAAAACGACGTGAAAAATAATAAAATAACAGTGTTTGGGTAAAAAAAAAACGTTTCTATGTCATTATATTATTTGATGGATCAATACAAGAAAAGTAAAAGCATTCAGGCCAGATGGTTAAAGTGATTTTGCCTAAGTCTCTGGAGTTAAAGTGATTTTTTTCTCAGTTTTAAGCTTTTTTATTTATTTATTTATTTGAGTTAATAAAAATATGGATACATTTCTACACTCGCTAATTACATTACTTAAAATATTATTAATTTTTAATTTTGGCGTTAAACAATGTATTATAGTCGCTTGGATAATATCTATTTCTACAAACGATGAATTTTTAATGTAATACTTTCAAAAATAAAAATGCGTCGTAAGTCATATATATTTGTCTTTCTATATATATATTATAATGTTATTGTTGATTCTTCTTAATTGTGTGCGTGTTTGCCTAATACATATATATTCTTTTATAAAAATAAATTAATTATATTAAGCACCACCTGGATTGAAATCCTGGCTTCGCACTGTATATATATATATTATGCAAACATAATCGGTTCATTATGCAAATAAATATAAACCACGTGATATAATGTTATTTTCTTTAAAAAAAAAAGATCAACCTTAATCCAAATTATATTTCGTTGAATAATATAGATCTACTTGAAATAAAATGAATTGAAGTCGAAAAATATGTGAAATAAATAGTTTACTGACATGGCAATAAAATAAACAAGTTAACGCATGCATGTATGTCAATATATATATGTATATAATATGTATATATATTATTTTCTTTTCAGGAGCAACTTGATGTGCGAAGGAAATCAGAATAACTCGCGAGCGGTGAGATTCATATGCGGAAGGCCATTGGGTTTGGAATTTTACAAACTTAGAAACGAATTGTACATAGCTGATGCATATCGTGGGCTTCTTGTCGTCAATGCTCGAGATAGACTCGCACTTCCAGTTCCCATTAATGGAGATACACAACCTTTTAATCTCGTCAATAGTTTAGATATTGACCAAATCACTGGCGATATTTACTTCACTGATGCTAGTGTTGGGTTTTTCGATGACTTTTCTCAATCCCGAGGCGGAAATCACGGGATATCATCGAACAATAAAGATCTAGAATAATTACGAGAATTAAGATATCGTTTAGAGATCGTTACCAAACTTCGGTACTTTTGCCAACTGTACCGAATAACTGCCGATTCCTTTGATTCTGGAGCTTGTCGAATTTAGGATTTAGCGCCTCAAGTGTTGCGCCTCTATTTCGTCCACCACGTCACTCGGGAACGTCTTAGATGACCGGAAAACACCTCGGAGGATAGGTTAGATCCTTGTCGGTGTTTAGATGATCAACCGTTGATTGAACCGGGGAGCAAGCCAAAATTCGACTACCAAGGGAGGGGAGCTCGAATTTCTTGGGTGGCTAGGGTTTCTCTGGTGTGTGTGTTGTATTTAATTATGAGTCATGATGTGGTATTTATAATACCCTATGGTCATGACCTAGTAAGCCAAAATTCGACTACCAAGGGAGGGGAGCTCGAATTTCTTGGGTGGCTAGGGTTTCTCTGGTGTGTGTGTTGTATTTAATTATGAGTCATGATGTGGTATTTATAATACCCTATGGTCATGACCTAATGGGCTTTCTAAAAGCCCACCTAATGGGCTTTCTAAAAGCCCAATCATGGATTAATTAATCTATTATTAATTAATATGAATCATAATTAATACTTGGGCCCGAGTGGGCCCATAATGTCGGTTATGGTTATCGGGTCGATATCCGATAACCCGAGAGATACAATATCGGGTTCGGGCATAACCAACAATCTCCCACTTGCACGAACGCACCGGATTGGCTATCTCCGTGCACGCACTGCACATAAAGTATTACTAGAGAATGCCGCCTTGGGTTAGATGTACATTCTCTCAGCTACTCATGCCTGGTTCATCAAAGTTACTTGCGAAGTTTGTTTCATTGTAATTTAATCATCATACTCCGTTTCCGTTGCGAGTTCGGTGTGACTCTGTAGGATTCTGTAGTGTTGGCCACATACTCATGTGAGTATGCAAGAAGTAAGTGGCCTCCACCTAGACTTAACTTCCCCCAATCTACAAAACTTTAAATCCTCTTTTATAGATTAATCGAGGTGAACCATGTGGTTCTTACGATTAAAATAAAGTATATGACTGATTCCTTCGACATCCTTTTACATCTCTAGATGAGGCACAGGTCATGGTTTGGAACACCTGTTAAGCCTTGATCTAATTTTCTGATTCAGGTATAAGTATTGAAACATCAAAACAGAAACTCTTTTGTTTTGCCTGTGGCCACAGATTTCACTTTACTTATACTATTCAGAAGGCCCCGAGTGTATAGCCCCAAAAGGAATGGGGGGATGCATGTTTTCTTGAAACGCCATTCCATCCTACAAGGTTTATCACATGCCCAACTACAACTGTTATGACTTTCCAGTTACGGTAAGCGTTGAGCTGTAATCTAAGCATGCAACTTACCCAGTGATGGACTCATGATGTTCTCAAACTTTGGAGTCTCTTCATATCTCTAAGTTTCTCAGTTTCCCCTTGTATCAAGGTTTTGTTTCCATGTGAGAATATTTAGAGTGCGAGTCTTCCAGCACTGCTAGTCATTCCTACTAGTGCCTACATGTATAAGAATATCTCTTAGATATCAAGGACCCTTTCCTTTTATCTTAACAACATGTACCAGTCAATTATGAATGTTTCTTCATAATGATTTCTTTGACTGGGGAAATTCAAGAATGTCTTGAAGACATCTTAGGAACTACATTTGTATAGCTTGATATCAATGTTTTGAATAAAATATTGATATTAAATTTTAAATGATGAAACTTGCCCTTTTAAAGAAAATAATAATGTGCTTCAAATTTAATCAAATATAATGATTACATAAAATTTGTCTCCGATCCAAAATCAGGTTCAGATAATAAAATCGTAACAGACATTTATGGGTTCTTTATCCCAATACTTTCCGCATGACGAAAATGCTTTTCTTTCGACAAAGATTTTGTCATCGGATCTGCTACATTTTCTTCAGTGTCTACTCTCCTCATCTCTATGTCCTTCCGATCAACAATGTCTCTGATCAGATGGTACTTTGTGAGTACATGCTTTGCTGTCTTGTGTGATCTTGGTTCCTTGGCTTGTGCTATAGCTCCGTTGTTGTCACAGAAAAGCTTCACAGGATCACCAATGCTAGGAACTACACCAAGATCAGAAACAAATTTCTTGATCCATACAGCCTCTTTTGCAGCATCAGATGCAGCGATGTACTCAGATTCTGTGGTTGAATCAGCTACCGTAGCTTGTTTACTGCTGTTCCATGTAACAGCACCACCATTTGCACAGAATACATATGCTGTTTGAGATTTGAAATCATCCCTGTCTGTTTGGAAGCTTGCATCAGAATATCCTTCAAAAGTTAATTCTTTTGCACCACCGTATGTCAAACATCTATCTTTTGTTCTGTTTAAATAACACAAGATATTCTTAACGGCTGTCCAATGGTTAAAACCAGGGTTTGATTGAAATCTGCTTGTCATGCTTAAGGCAAAAGCTACATCTGGTCTTGTACATATCATTGCATACATTATTGAACCAATAGCTGAAGCGTATGGAATTTTCTCAATACTTTTGATTTCTTCTGAAGAAACCGGACATTGCTTCTTGGTCAAGTATGTCTTATGGGTCATCGGTGTAAAACCTTTTTCCGATTTGTCCATTTTAAACCTTTTAACAATTTTGTCAATATATGTACCTTGGCTTAGAGATAAGATTCTTTGATTTCTATTTCTTTGAATCTTTACGCCTAGTATATAGGCGGCTTCTCCTAAGTCTTTCATTGAGAAACATTTTCTCAACCACTCCTTCACAGTCTGGAGTTCAGATGTATCGTTTCCTATTATCAGTATGTCATCTACATAAAGAATCAGGAAAACTATTTTGCTCCCACTCGATTTGATATATACACAAGGATAGTCTTTGTTCTTAACAAAACCAAAATCAGTAATTGATTCATCAAAACGACGATTTCAGCTTCGAGATGCTTGCTTAAGACCATAAATTGATCTTTTCAATTTGCAAACCTTATTTGGATGTTTGCGGTCTATGAAACCTTCAGGTTGTGTCATGTACACCTCCTCTTCGAGAACACCATTCAAGAACGCGGTCTTCACGTCCATTTGCCAGATTTCATAATCATGAAATGCTGCAATGGCTAGCAAGATTCTTATGGACTTGAACATGGCAACAGGAGAGAAAGTTTCATCATAGTCAATACCATGAATCTGTCGATAACCTTTAGCGACTAATCTTCCTTTGTAAGTTTGTATTTTGCCATCCATGCCGATCTTCCTTTTGAAGATCCATTTGCAACCAATGGGTTTGGACCCTTTGGGAGCATCAACGAGGTCCCATACTTCGTTGCTATACATGGAGTCCATTTCAGAGTTCATGGCTTCCAGCCATTTGTCTGAGTCATCTCCCGACATTGCTTCGTTATAAGATTCAGGTTCTTCACCATCGTCTTCATGAACAGTTTCATCTTCTATTGAAACAAGAAGGTTCAATTTAAGAGGAGGTTGACTCTCTCTAATTGATCTCCGTGATGTCAGTGTGTAATCTGGTTGCTCATTTATCCCATCTTGTATGGGCACATCGTATAGAACTATATTTTCTTGAGGTTCTTCATTGACAATCTCATTTTCAACTTCTTCGTTTAGAACAACGTTTTCTATTTGGTTATCAACCATGATCTGATTACGAAGTTCATAACTCGATGTGTGAGTACCTTCTGTGTCCATTTCTTGTTCTTGAGTATCTTGTGGTTCTTGCTCTTCATTAAGAACAATGTTTCTCCCACTAGACTTTCTAGAGAGAAACTCTTCTTCTAAGAAAACACCGGTTTTGGCAATTATTATTTTGCCTGTGTGTTTTTTATAGAAGTAATACCCAGGAGTTTCCGTTGGGTATCCCACAAAGTTACATTTAACCGATTTGGGACTGAGTTTGTCAGACATTAGAGTCTTGACATATGCCTCACATCCCCAGATTCTCATGAAATGCAAATCCGGTATTCCTCCTTTCCATATCTCATATGGGGTTGAAGGAACCGTCTTAGATGGCACACAGTTCAGTGTGGTAGCTGCTGTCATAAGTGCGTGTCCCCATAGGGACTCAGGTAAGTCAGTTTTATTCATCATTGATCGAACCATGTCCAACAAGGTTCGATTTCTCCTCTCAGATACACCATTTAGTTGAGGTGTACCTGGAGGGGTCAGTGATGAAATGATTCCCATGTCACGGAGGTAAGCTTTGAAATCATCGCTCAAGTATTCGCCACCTCGATCAGATCGTATGGCTTTAACTTTTCTTGCTAACTGATTTTCAGCTTCATTCTTGAACTGCTTGAACTTTTCAAGCGATTCAGATTTGTGTTTCATTAGGTATACATAACCGTATCGACTGAAGTCATCAGTGAAGGTGATGAAATACCTGAAACCTCCTTTAGCCTGAATGGGTATTGGTCCACATACATCTGAATGTATGAGGTCCAATAGTCCTTTCTTTCTCTCATAAGTTCCTTTAAAAGAAGGTTTTGTCATTTTCCCGACCAGGCAAGATTCACATGTGTGATAAGATTCATAATCAAAATCATCCAGTCTTCCTTGTTTGTGAAGCTGAGTAATGCGCTTCTCGCCTATATGGCCAAGTCGACAGTGCCAGAGATAGGCCGTATTGACAAGGTTGGGTTTCACTCTTTTATTGGAGATGTTATAAATATGATTTTCAGAGGTATTCAACGAATAAAGACCGTTTGATAAATAAGCAATACCATAACAAATACCATCCTTAAAAACCGCACAACGCTTGTTCCCAATTTTAAAATCAAAACCTAAAACATCCAATTATGGAATAGAAATTATGTTCTTGGTAATGGAAGGTACGAAATGACAATCATTTAATTCTAAAATCATTCCTGCTGAGGTGTTGTGATCTACATGGCCCACAGCTTTTGCAACAACTGGTGCTCCATTTGCCACGCGCATGTTGGTCTCATCCTTCCTCGGCATCTTACTTCTCTTCAGAGTCTGCATGTCAGTACAAATATGAGTACCACATGCTGTATCTAATACCCAATCTTTAGAGGTAGTAAGATTGACTTCTATAACATTTATACATGTGGTGGAGTTTGAACTCTTCTTCACCTTCTTGATCTCTGCAAGGTACAAAGGACAATTCCTTTTCCAGTGTCCCTTCTTATCGCAGTGAAAACACTTATGATCGGGAGTGGCTCCAACTTTGGGTTTCATGGCACGAGCCTTAACCTTCAAGTTATATGGAGCCTTGCCTTTATTCTTCTGAACATACTGCTTCTTTCCCTTGAACTTGCTATTCACAGCATTAATAGTTCTATTCTGTCCCTTGGGTACATTACCCTCAGCTGTTTGCAACATGTTGTGAAGCTGATGAAGATTCTTTGATTCAGGGGACATATTATAATTCAGTATAAACTGATTATAAGAATCGGGGAGAGAGTTGAGCACAATGTCAATGTATACTTCCTCAGGGATCTTTATCTCTTGTCTGGTGAGACTTTCTGACCAGCTGATCATCTTCAGAACATGATCATGCACATTGTTTCCATCAGTTAATTTTGCTCTCAGCAAATTTCTCATTATCCTGAATCTTGTATGACGTGCTTCATTTTCATACATCTTCTTAAGATGTTGAATCATTTCTCAGGCAGACATGTTCTCATGTTGCTCCATGAGATTTGGTGTCATGGTTGCTAACATGAGACAAGCTACTTCAGCGGCTTCATCAGTATGCTTCTTATAAGCATCTTTGTCTGCTCGGGATGCAGTAGCAGGAGGTTCAGCTGGAGGTTCATTCATAATGATAACCTCCTTCTTTTCGTGCCTGAGCACAATTTTGAGGCGTCTTTGCCATTCCGGAAAATTTCTTCCGTTTAAGATGTTTTCCTTCTCAAGGATGGATCTTAGTCAGCTGCTAGACATTGTTCAGTTTCTACAATTTTAAATAAAAACTGAATAAGCACAATATTAATTCTAGTATTTACATGTAAATTATAAATTACTTATTATAATAAAGATGTTACATAAAAGTATATATTATAAGGACTTTATATAATATTTCGTGATTTGTTAATGGAAAAGTAACCCTCATCAATTCCATTAATTAGTCACTCAGAGAAAGTCAACAATTGCTCTAATATCCTATATTATCTCTGACGTTTAGAAAAGAAAAACAATTTTTCATTTAGCATTCTAACGGTTTCAAAAGAATTGTCTACGATATCTAATCTTATTAGAGTACTCGTTTAGGTAGACCCAAGGGGCGAATCGGCGGACAGTATAGGTCGCCCTACGCGTCTAAAAGAGGGTATAAGAGCACTCCCTTGGGTTAGAGACACACTCAAAACTTTTCTCAATTAGATCGAGGACCCATCCGTTGGAAGACATTTTACCTAATATTTATTGAGGGGTTTTAGGTGATCCTAACTTTGTCTTAAACTGAACATAGTTAACTAATTTAAATGTTCTAAGAATTAAGACAATGAATATGTAATACATAATCCTATTTCGTAAAACATATTCTATTTCTAATTAAATATACTTTTGAAAGTATACATATATATATATATATATTATGAAAATTTTAAAGACAAACCCTTTTATCTTTAAATAAAAGATAAATAAATCACTTAAAGATAAAATATCTTAATTCATGATTTATCTTTTCTATAAATGAATAAAAGATAAATAACTATCTTTATAGATAAGATATCTTTAATCAAGCTTTGTCATATTACAAAATAAAAGATAAATAACTATCTTATAGATAAACTATCTTTTATCATAATATATATATATCTTTTATTTCTATTAAAGTTTAGATCTTTTCTATTACTATAATAAGTAAAAGATTATTTATTATCTTAATCTAATTAAGAATTATTGATTATAAATAAAATTTATGAACAAACAATTTGTGAATCAATAAATGAATAACATAAACAATAATGGAAACAAACTTCAAAAGATTGATAATAATATTGAATAAATCATATTTATTAATAATTAATATCATATATATTAGATTTTCAATTCTCATATTTAAAGATATTTATAATAATTATAAATAAAACAAAATAAACACTTTAAATCGTATTTTAAAATAATTAAACATAAATATAATTAAATATCAAATACCGGGATACGAGTTCGGGATAGACCCGAGCTTGTACGGGTTGCCCTCGGGAAACCCCGGTCATGAAGGGGGAGACCGGGCAGGGCCAAAGGCCCCTGCCCGGAAATATTAAAAATTTTGACCCGGATCCGGGTCAAGAAGGACCCGGATCCGGGTCTGTTCGGTGTGGGCCCGGGTCAGGATAGACCCGGGCCGAATCCCCGGGTCCAACCCGGGTCGGGTACCCGGGTCAGACCCGGGTTGGGTGTGCCCGGATCATTGCGATCCGGGCTGGGCGAATTGGGGTTGGGTTAAAAACCCAGCCCGTGGGCCTGATCCAATCAGGCCCACCTCGAATTAAATTTGGGCTGGGTTAAAACCCAGCCCGTGGGCCTGATCCAATCAGGCCCACACGATTTAAAAAAAAAAAAAAAATTATTTCGGCTAGGGTTTGAAACCCTAGCCGTCGCCCATTGGCTCCCATCGAATGGGAGCCACAAATGCCGGCGCCACCCGGAACCATGGCGGCGATGGTGAAATCGCCGCCGGTTGCGGTGGTGGTGCCGCCGTTTGTTTTTCCCTTTTCTTATTTAATAATACACATTAAAATTAAATAAAAACCAATCCCGATTCTAAATCGGATTCCGAACAACACACAAAATTAATCATAATTAATTTTCTAACGCTCCCACTGAAAATCTAATCACACCAAAAATTTTCTAAAATTATTTCGGTCAACATATCTAATTTTCGAAAATTACTCAGACCGGCTCTGATACCACTGTTGGGTTTTTCGATGACTTTTCTCAATCCCGAGGCGGAAATCACGGGATATCATCGAACAATAAAGATCTAGAGTAATTACGAGAATTAAGATATCGTTTAGAGATCGTTACCAAACTTCGGTACTTTTGCTAACTGTACCGAATAACTGCCGATTCCTTTGATTCTGGAGCTTGTCGAATTTAGGATTTAGCGCCTCAAGTGTTGCGCCTCTATTTCGTCCACCACGTCACTCGGGAACGTCTTAGATGACCGGAAAACACCTCGGAGGATAGGTTAGATCCATGTCGGTGTTTAGATGATCAACCGTTGATTGAACCGGGGAGCAAGCCAAAATTCGACTACCAAGGGAAGGGAGCTCGAATTTCTTGGGTGGCTAGGGTTTCTCTGGTGTGTGTGTTGTATTTAATTATGAGCCATGATGTGGTATTTATAATACCCTATGGTCATGACCTAGTGGGCTTTCTAAAAGCCCACCTAATGGGCTTTCTAAAAGCCCAATCATGGATTAATTAATCTATTATTAATTAATATGAATCATAATTAATACTTGGGCCCGAGTGGGCCCATAATGTCGGTTATGGTTATCGGGTCGATATCCGATAACCCGAGAGATATAATATCGGGTTCGGGCATAACCAACAGCTAGTTCAAGATTCGATATAAGGTACTATTACACTATATATATATATCCAAAAATTTGAAAATTTTGAGTCTTTTTATTTTTGCATTGAGTCTATTGTTCAATTCATTCAGGTATCATGAAGTTTGTAGTCTGATGAGATGTTAAATCTTATAGCCAAGTCCCGAAAGCGATCGCGGTAAACGATTCGACAGGAAGGTTACTAAAGTACAGTCAAAGAACGAGGCAAGTGACAGTGTTGTTTACCAACCGTGCTGGAGCTGGAGGTGTCGCACTTAGTCCAGACCGACGATACCTCCTCTTCGCCGAGTACCTTGGCAAAAAAATCGACAAACTTTGGCTGAGTGGCCCAAAAGCCTTTCAGTTCGAAACCATTGTTACGTTGAACGGGCTGGCTGATAAAATAAAAAGGGTTCCCATATTTGAAGGGTTTTGGGTTGCAGTGAGCGAGATAAGTTCGTTGGGAATTGTGCCAATGCCAAAGGCTATAAAGATAGATGAGAACGGAAAAATTATGCAGAGTTTTGACCTAAGTAAGGAATATCCCAATATGACAATTAGTGAATTCTAACAGCGTGGACTTCGATACTATGTTGGATCTCTTGAGGCGGATTTTCTAGGTGTTTACAACTAATTATATATTAATTAGTAGAATGCCCGCGGAAAACTACGAAAGATAAAATAGTGATTATGATCTTTTAATTGTGTTAAAGTAATCGAAAGACTTGTATATATAATTTTAAGTCATAATTAATAATTTAAAGTAATATTTTTGCATTATTTTTAATCAAATATGAGCATATAAATATGTTGTTGGAGAAAGTTCAAAATATATCGGTTACATGAATGTTTATGACTATATCCAAATGCCTTAAAAGTGAAGTATGAATATAGAAAATCACAAAATGTAAAAAAAAAAAAAGTTACTAATTTGAAGTTTAGATACGTGATAAAAAGAAAAACCTTAATGCTAAAGGAGAATATATGACATGTAATTAATTAAAATGAAAATTTTGTAACCAAAGGTACCAATGGAAAGCTAAGGAATTTGCTACAGGTTAATTGCGGCAAAAATACTCAACCTTTAGGTCAAACTGTCTCCCGAGTACCCAACCTTTAAAACTGACGGCAAAAATACCCAACCTGCGTTGACCGTGACTTTGGCATGAAAACGTTAATTTTTCCGTTAAAATTCGTCATGTGGCCGTTAGCGGCAAAAATACCCAACCTTTATTTTTTGAAAAAAATAATTTTTAATTTTTTTAATTTATGTTTCTTTTTCTTTTATTGATTAGTGATAATTACTTGAATTCCAAATACATGAAATAACACAAAAGTTAGTCGAAACATCTATTGATTTCTCAAGGTGCTTGTATAAGCTACATTTGGTGATAAAAATCTTATTATTATGAGAAATTTTAAACATAGTGTTACGGGTATTTCTTAGTAATTGAACATGGTTTTGAGAATAGGTATCTGGATTTCTAGGTATCTGTATTTCCGGGTATCCGGATTTCCGGATCCGGGTACACGTATTGATTTTTGGATACCCGGAAAACCGGATCCGGATATGTGTAGTTCAAAAAAACCGGATAAACGCTCCGGTTACAGCCCTAATTACCCTTTTCATTGGTAATTGACCGTTTTAGATCGAAGGCCGGACGCACTCTCACAGGCGTCGTTTATGACGGACGCGCTACTTCACGTGCGCGCCTCTGCTTACGTCATCAGGCTGATGTAAGCCTTTCTAAGGGTGCGTGAGGAGGGCAAGAGACGCGTGGTGGCTCGTGTGGGGCCTGTGGGGCCGCCCGAGGTTCTCCCGGTCCACTTTAAGGGTTCCGAAACCATTTCTTGCAAACTTTATGACTTTTGATAATATTTTTTTTACTGGCATATATTTTAAGCCTTTTTTTCAATACAGTGCCAATAATTGACAGTATTAATTCGATCTAAAATGGTCAATTACCAACGAAAATGGTAATTAGGGCCGTAACCAGAGCGGTTATCCTTTTTTTTTTTAACTACCCGTTTCCGGATTTGGTTTTTCGGGTATCCAAAAATTAGTACCCGTATCCAGATTCAAAAATACGGATACCCGAAAATCCAGATACTTATTTTCAAAACCCTGTTCAATTACTTAAAATACCCGTAACATTATGTTTTAAAAATTTCTCATAATAATAAGATTTTATCACTAAATGTAGCTTATACAAGCACATTAAGAAATCAATAGATGTTTTGACTAACCATGTATTTGGAATTCAAGTAATTATCACTAATCAAATAAAAAAATTAAAAAAATTAAAAAAATAATAATATTTTTTAAAAGGTTGGGTATTTTTGCCGCTAACGGCCACATGAGGGATGTTAACGGAGAAATTAACGTTTTAATGCCAAATACATGGTCAACGCAGGTTGGGTATTTTTGCCGCCAGTTTTAAAGGTTGGGTACCCATGAGTCAGTTTGACCAAAGGTTTGGTATTTTTGCCGTAATTTTCCCATTAATTAAAATGAAAATTTTGTAACCAAAGGTACCAATTGAAAGCTAAGGAATTAGCTACGGGTTTATTGCTGCAAAAATACCAAACCTTTGGTCAAATTCTCTGATGTGTATACAACCTCCGTAAATAGCGGCAAAAGTACCCAAACTTAGCATTCGGGAGTTGAACGAGAATATCTATCTATGTGGCAATCAGTCTTTGCCATGTGGCACGCCACATGGCACTTGGTCGCCACGTGGCATGCCACGTAATTATTATTTTATTAAATAATTTTTTCTAAAAAATTAAATATTTTTAAAATTATTAAAAAAATATTTAATTTTTTTTAATTTTTTTTAATTTTTTAATAAATAAAATTATTTTTCCATAAATACCAATAATGAATATTTAAATATAATTATTCATTTTAGAAAAGTGGATCAAACGAAATAAATAAAGAAACTAGGGCTGAAACCGGGTCTAAAACCCGGTTTTTTTTTTAAACCCGGAAACCGAACCCGGATTTCCGGGTTTTCAATTTTCAAACCCGAAACCGGATTTTAAAAATGAAAACCCGGAAATCCGGGTTCGGGTAATCACCCGGTTTGGATTTTAAAACCCGGATTAAAAACCCAAACCCGGATTTATATATATAAAAAAAATGGTCCAAATCATGGTCAATAACAGGTCCAAACTAGTCCAAATAACTGGTCCAAACTCGTCAATGGCTTTATCAAGTGCGACGTAGGAAGCTAACTCAAACGTGGAAGAAAGCTACAACACGAGCAGCATCAACAAAGCCAGGCTCAGCATCAACAAACCCTAAGAATGAATCTCCAATATCAGAAACCGAAATCTTCACTATCAACACTATCAGAGTCGCGAATTTCACAGATGTCTTTTTACCTGAAATCGTCGAAGCGAGAGGCGCTGAGCAGATATCGGCGCTGGCGAGAGGCGCTCGCCGCGACGGCGAGATAGAGGAGAGGGAAAGGGGCGAGAAGCGGGGAGAGAGAGAGAGAGAAAGGGGAGCAGAGTGGATTGAGAGGAAAGAAAGAAAGCCCTAATTTTTTTAAATGATGTCGTAAATGTCACTAAGTGAGGCACATGTCGTTTTTTTATTATTAGAGTAATAGTTTAAAATATAATAAATATAAATTAAATATTTAATTAAAAATCCGGGTTTTATGAGCCTACTAACTGGGTTCCGGGTTTTAAAACTCAAAACCCGGAACCCGGAACCGGTTTAATCCGGATGCGGGTTTTTAAAAATCCGGTTTCGGTTTAACCCGGTTTAAATTCGGTTTCGGTTTTTTAAAATCGGATTCGGTCCGGTTTCGGTTAAAAACTCACATTTTCGGGTTTTCTGCACAGCCCTAAAAGAAACAAATTCCCCGTTCACGGTTCACTCAAGCTCCGCATCCGATCCGGTTCACGGGTGAAACGAAATCGCTTAATATGTTTAATAATAATAACCAATAATAATCATATGATTATTTAACGATAATCTTTTTTTTTTTGATAATCATATGATTGTTTAATAACGATAATCATATAAATTAAAAACATATTAAAAATTATTATTATTCTAAAATGCAAACACAAAATATCATGCAAACAAATAAAAATAATTTTTCATTAAATATAAATATGACTACTATTTTTTTGTTTTTGAATAAGTGGTGTGTATTTAATTATGTCTTGACTTTTTAAACATTATGTATGTGTTTATTAGTAATTATTATTAAACAATTTTATTCGACGCGTAAACCGGACCGGAAACGGAGTTCAAGTGAACCGTGAGCGGTGAAAATTACTTCGTTCTACCCACTTTTTTAAAAATAAAATTATAACCAATAATGAATATTTAAATTTAAATATTCTTTATTTGTTATTATTGAAAAAATTATTAAAAATAAAAAATAATTCTGTTTAAAAAATAAAAATATATTTTAAAAAAATATGTTTTTTTTTTAAAATCATTTAATAAAATAATAATTACGTGGCATGCCACGTGGGAGCCAAGTGCCAATGTGGCATGCCACGTGGCAAAGATTGATTGCCAAATAGATAAATATTCTCGATCAACTCCCAAATGCTAAGTCTGTGTACTTTAACCGTCATTTACGGAGATTGTATACACAACAGAGAATTTGACCAAAAGTTAAGTATTTTTACCGCAATTAACCCTAATTGTGAATATATGTCTCTAACGTCCATCTTCCACTATATTAGTATTTCAATCTATTTACTTTATTGTATATTGCATTGATTTGAGTTATTTTAATATCATAATTTGATTATTACGTTACTATGCTTACAATACTTCACGATATATAGTGGCGAAGCTACCTATTTCAATGTTTAATATACGGGTTTTTTTTTAAACATTATGTATCGTGAAGTATTGTAAGCATAGTAATATTTTAAACATAATGTTTAATATACATTTTTTTTAATTTATTTAATTTATCTCAAGGATTTATCATGCTATATATCAAAGACAATAATAATAATAGTATTAATTTGAAGAAGATAATAATTATTCCACAAAATACAAATAAATTGTATGCTTAATCCATATTCAGTAAAAACAAAATCACTAGCATAAGAGTATATCAAGTTATCTATCATTTATATATATTAAATAACGAGTTAAATTAGTTTTATGTTGTAGCTTATTTAGCTCTACCATATCTATGGGTAAATTAAAACCCATTAAAAATATATACACGTAAATCAATATTGAGGTTAATTCCTATTTCCATGGGTTAGTTAGTATACATAATACACGTATTCATATATATATATGGTGTATAATTAAATTTTGTTCCTATTCCTACGGGTGATATAAGCTACCAATCAAGTTTGACTATTAAAATAATAAAAAAAAAAATAAAAAATAGAGAATTAAGAGTGGGCACGTGTCCCCCTAATTCCTTTATAGCTTCGCCACTGCATGTGTAGCGTAGCAGTAGAAGCTTATTATGTTTGAGATTTGAGACTAACACGAATGTACACCAAATCAAACGTATAACAATATGATATAAAAAGAAGGGTTAATTGTGGTAATAATGCACAATCTTTGGTCAATAAGGGTTTTAGGCCCCCCCAATCTTTCAAAGTGTGGGCAAAAATACACAACGTTTGTTGAATGTAAAATTCGTTGGTCCTTCCGTTAAAGATGTTAAATTATGCTAATGTGGCATCGTTAAACTGCCGAATGGACTGCCAAATTGTAATATTAATTATATAACATAATTAATACGAATAAATTAAATCATATTTTTTAATTTTGATATAAAAAATAAATTAAAAATATGTATTAAAATTCTAAGAAAGTAAAAAACATGAAATTCTTGAGTTCTATTTAGCATGTCGTGTACTTGAGATTTGTTATTATGTATCTATTATTTCAATGGTCTGTCGTTTGGGCCTTGTGTTGTGGACAAAAGCAGGGCTATGTGGGGCCTAGTGTACGTCCGGGCACCACCTGAAAACGTGAAAAATATTAAAATAATAATGTTTGAGCAAAAAAAAAAAACTTTAAATATCATTATAATACTTTAGGAGCCCAAATAGGATGTAATAGAGCATTCAGCCCAAGTGGCAAAAGTATTTTTCCCAAGAGATAGGACTTGAGTTCAACTCTTCGGCTAGTCATAGTTTTTGTTTATTTTTCTTTCTAAGTTTTAAGTTTTTTTTTTGTTTATTTCTTTTCAGTTATTAAAATATATAGTTGCATTTTTATACTCGCTTATTATATTTACTATTTATTATATGAATACATTATTATACATAAAAATATAGATAAAAATTTTCTTTATATATATTACAATGTTATTATTGACTGTTGTTAATTGTATGTTTGATTTTATTTATAAATTTTTGTTGTAAGGCATCACTTGAATTGAAATCCTAACTCCTCCAGTGGTTGTGGACTCCGTAATCTTGTCTTTTTACACTCTTCAGAGGCGGATTTTCTAAGATCTCATTTAATAAATATACAATATATATATATAAAAAAAAAGCTAGAAAGGTGATTGACTTGGTTTTGAACGATAATGGCAATGAAGAAAGGTAAATAACTAATAAGCATTCTCTGACCGATTATTCTATTTCTTACTTTATTTTTTTGTAAACAATGATTTCTCTCCGACCGAAGTCAACTCCTCACTCAAGTTTTACCCTTACCATCTCTTATTTAAACATATACCTCTATATTTTTATTATTATTACTAATTAAATAACTTAGAAGAACTATAATAATGAATAAATATTACTCTATAAATTATTTATAAATATAATTACACATTAACTATGCTCTCTTTTAATTTCTATCGTAATTGTGTTTTGTACTGCATTTTAATGTAATTGCCTTATGTCTGAATTTCTAATGTAATTGGTTTTTGTGCAAATTTTATTGTTGTCTTTTAAATTAAGTAAAATAATATAGTTTTATAAGTTAAAAATCTTTGCCTACTACAAGTAATTTTAAGATAAAAAATACTCTTTATCAATAATATTGAGAGGAAATATTAAATAATTTTATAAACTTTAAACATTTATATAAAATTAAAAGTTTTGAAAAATGAAAAATCAAATAAATAAATTAAATGGCGCAATAAACAATATTGCACTAAATATAACACAACTGTTCGTATACTCCTTCAACGCCATTATGGCGTAAGAATTGCAGCTCCACTGAAGCTTGAACTTCAAAATGAGAGCAAAATGCAGCTCCATTGAAAATACTTTGTTGTATTTTACAGTCAAAGCCTACTTATGTTTTACGCTATCTAATCTTATATTGAACCCAAATTATTAACCCAAGAATATTAATTTAATTCTATTAGTTAAAAGTATTTGCATGGGAAAACAAATTAAACCGAACACGTTAGTCGTTAGCCAACGATAACGTACGCTGCACCGTTCCTCGCATATTTGGGATCTCTGCATGCAAATGAATTTGAGTTTACCAAATAAAAATAGACTTCCGGCTCTGATACCTCCCGCATAATCTAAATCACCGTACCCAACGATCGACCAAAATTAAAACATAACATATATTTATAAAAATATATGATAGTATCAAATATAATCTAATAAAATCACATTATTCAATCACAATATCACACATAAATTTTTTCATAACACCAATAGTATATACTTGTATAACAATCAAATTCGGTTTAATATATAAAAGAAATAATTGTGGTAAAAACACTTAACTTTAACCAAGTGAAGCACTAGAGTACTCAAAATCAACAAATATAAATCGATATATTTTTTTGTTTATGTTTTTCGTCCGAATCAAATGAAAAAAAAATACGCTAGATAGTCGTGGCCACGTACGGCCACATGAGTATCTGAACTATGATATAACAATACTACTATGTTAAAAAATTGATTAAAAAATAAACAAAAATGTATTGCTCATATCAATAACTTAAGTTGAGTTATAAAATATATAATAAAATTAATGATAATACTCTCAGCTAAATAACGAATTGTGCACGAAATAAAAAATTTATTAACGCCACGATGTAATCTGTAACTTTAAGCCAAAGTTTAAAATCCCGCTTTACCGATTTTGTTTCGCAATCTCTATTTTATGTATATATCGTTTACGGTAAATCGAAGAAAAAGGTATGCCCCATGTCGAAAATACCGCATATTTTTCATGGTCATAACGCATGCCGATGGGGTTTTCGACGGATATTAAAAAAATATTTTTGAGTATTTAGGCAATATATTTACATAGGTTTAAAACTACATGTATGATCGATACAAAACATAATTGTATATGGTTTAAAAAAAAAAACAAATTACACAACAAAACACGTTTATAATTTAAATATATAGGTGAAATGTATAATATTAAGTCACTTTATTAGTTGAAGATTTGAAGTGTATAATATGAACTCAATTTAATTGATGAAGTGAATATGTAGGTGAAGTGAAGTGTATAAGATTAGTTGAGCTTGAATACCAAAAAGTCCCACATTGCTAAATTACAAGAGTTTGGAATAGTTTATATACCATATAATGGGGATTGGGCCCATTAGTTCATACGATTTTGTACATTGAAGATGACTCACACAAATGCACTACCACCCTTGCGCGACACCGCCGTCTGGCCGTGACGTGGTGGGGCGAGGTGGGGTGGGGGAAAACATAATTATTTATGTCGAAAGTTTAATTAGTATTTTTGCTACAAAATTTTAGTTTCCATGTCTTCCTTCACAAATATGACATTGGGTAGCAAAATGAGCATGCTAATTACATGTCGCGAAATTTGGTAAAATAACAGCAAAATAAAAAGAATTTTGTTTCGCATTTCTCCAAAACAAGATAATCGGTAGAATTTTTTTTAGACTTTCGTAAAATTTAATACCTTGCTTTAAACACAAACAAAAACATTAACGCCGAAATCTATCATTTAAAGGAAAAACTGCTCGAACATGCAAAATTCAGGGAGCAATTGAAATTACGATGGGCGGGGTATTTTAGGTATTACGCTATATTTTGGCGGCAATCAGTCACGTGGCTACGCAATAAACTCAGTCTTATTGCATGTGCCTTGTGGACCCCACCAGTTAAAACATGAAAGTACTTCGTAAAGACTTACGCAGGGAATCTTTTTGTCGTACTTCGGAATTTCTTTTAAATTCTTTTTTTAAAATTCTTTTTTAAGACTCAATTACAAATATTATTTATTATTTATCAGAGATCGATTTAAATCCCTCTTGTGGGGTCAACCCAAATCAAAAGGGCTTATGCCTTGTTGGCTCTCTTGCATGTGCGTCACGTGAGTCTTCGCTTCGCTCGAGAAGAATAAATAAATCAATAACACTAATATTTTTTTTGACACCCTTCCTTTTTAAATTATGCTCTTAAATCTTATTTACATTTCTCTAAAGCTTAATTGTTAACTGATAGGACTTATTTGTTTTTTATGATATTTCTATAGGAATAAAAAAATATATATAAATTAAATAAGGACAAAATATTAAATACGTAATAATATAATTTTGGGGCATACAAAAAATCATAAAAAATTTATATTAACTCTAATATTTTTTTTATTTTTTTAATGAAGTGACGCTATCGGTTAATGTTATTATGCATCTCGCAGTACTAGATATATTCAGTGTAAGAACGGGTGACATTGTTGTTCAAGTTTATAAATATGTAAATTGGACGCTCATTTGAGTCTCATGAGAGAGTTTGGAGTTATCACTAACCCAAACTTGTTTAGTTTAATATTTTTCTAATTTTGGGGCTTAAGAAATAGAATGTCTACCGAGAAAAATGACAAAATAGATAGTGTGATAAATTATAGTTATATAAATAAAAATAGAAGTGCTCATAAATATTTGTCTCACTTAAATAAAGAAAAATATCTACAAATCATTTAATGAAAATGGGGTATTTAATGTGAGAGACTTTAGCATAGAATTGTACAAGTTTCCAACGAATACGTTACTACCTAACTTATGCTCTTTTCCGAGAGTTAAGATTCTTTTGATTTGTCATTCTAAAAATATAAAAATCATAGACATAAATTGACTTGTAACTAGATAAAGATAACTAATTTTGACTAACGGGTTGGTTTGTTTTGTTTTAATGGTCTCTATTCCTTGCCAAAGTTATGGGAGAGAGACAAGGACACAAATAATCTCGCTTCGAGATAATCGACGCAAAATCCACGATATACTGTTGTGTTTTATAATCACGCAATGATTTACCGACAAGTATATACACACTCACGATCGATAAACTTATAGCTATAACGGAAAACTTGTATTACGTTCGCAATTTTTTTTACATAATAAATAGATTTTGAGTGATAACGACAAGTCGATAATTTGGCATTTTTTTACGTCCTTTGGCAATTTTTTTACATAATTTATGTCTTTCTTCTCACATGGTAATTTGGTGGTCCAAACTAGACGTTTTTATGAATTAAAGATGAGGCCAAGGAAGCTTCCTTATATCCTTAAGTTAGCAATAATTTAGAGATAGATGAGATAAATTCACAAGAACAATTCAGCAAAAATATAAAAAAAAATATAAAAAATAAACAGTTGCTTCACAACCACTCATGTCCAACCCTATAAGTTCTTTGAGAATGCCTCTTTACCATTCCCAACCCAAACAAAGAGTGTCACACTATCTAATAATTATATTTATAATTTTTTCTTTCTAATTTATGCTAAAAAAACTTAATTATCAAAGACGCGATAAAGACTTGACGCAGAGCCATCAAGCTTACTGAAAGATACTCTAAGAATTTCACATCTATTTTGGTTTGCCTTCATTTCGTTTCTAATATAATTAGGCATTGTTTTTTATGCTATAAAGCGCGCGATTGAGAAATAAAAAGAGCTTGTTGAATTCTCCCGATAGAATAATAGTGAAGAAGATGTAAATAACAACGTACTTCTCACACCAATACTAGTGAACCACTAATCAAATTTTTATTTACCATACGCCAAAACTCTTAGACTATTTCTATATAAAAAAAAGGACAATTATAACTTTATTTAAAAAATGTCTAAATTTTCTCAAAGTAAAGGTATTGTCAAGTAGTTTTCCTTTCAAAATGAATAAATAAAAAAATTGCGAATGCCGCCGGAATGCCCGACGATGACCACCACCCGACACTTGCTTAATTGCTGAGGACTACGGCCACCACCCGAGGGACACAAGCTTCCCGATCTTTAATTTTATTTAATATCTATTAAATTTATTTCACGAAGAAGGGCCTGTGATCCTTGTGAAAGTGACTTCACACATTGAAGAGTTGAATAACAAACATATATGCGGCTAAGTTCTAATTCTCTCACATGCATCTCTGTCACATTAAATTTATAACTAACAAGGTACAATCTCACTAGTAACTAGTAGACCTTTCATTACACGATTCATCAAAATAGCCTCATTGCTCCAAAATCAACTTTTTTTTCCTCATCATCTCAAAACGGTCAGTTTCTCTTTTCATATAAAATACCAAAGCTAAAATACAAGCTTTTTCCCTAGAATAATCATCGCTATATATATAGCAAGCTAAAACTAGCCCTAAAATCTACATTGAGATAATATATATTAATATCACTACACCTATGCATACATTTATTGTAAATATTATTTATATTTTTACGTCGTGCGCGGTATTTTATAGTTCAAATACTCAACTACCCGACGTACAAGTTATTGACTACTCTTTTTAGGTAGCAGATAGCCGCTAGAGGAGGACGAGAAGGCCAACGAGCGCGAGGATCCTTGTGTAAGCAGGAGATTTGCCGGGTTTATCGCCCTCACCAGAGAAGAACCGTTGTCAACATTATTCGTTTTTGTGTATAGCTTCAGTGACTCGCCACTATTCGCCAGCTCGGACTGACTGATCTCGCGTAGCAACACCGCGACGTCTTTCATGCTGGGACGCTCGTCGGCACGTGCGTTGGTGCACAAAAAGGCAATGCCTAGGGTTTGTAGAATCTCCTGTGTTTGGATACCCGAATGAACTCGGATATGCGGGTCAAGTACTCGGGCCGGATCATTCGCGATCTTGAGTTGTTCCCGGACCCACTCAGTCACGTGCTGGCCCTCCGAGAACGACGGGTCCACCGGCCTTTTACCGGTGATTATCTCCAAAAGGACTACTCCGAAGCTGTAGACGTCGCTCTTTTCGGTGATCTTCTGCATGGAGGCATATTCTGTGGAAAATCCATACACAACATAAACTGAATTTTAGATCTCATTAATTTGTTTTTAATTATTATCGATTTCAATATGACATAATCTTAAGATTTAATACTATGGTGATTGCTCGGATTTTCATTCAGTAGATAATTTATAATGTCAATTATATATAAAGAACTAATTCAAGACATACTTATATAAAACAAAATATATATATATATGGATAATTAATACTTCATTTGTGACACAAGGGTTTTCTTTTTATATGATAGACACAGACTAGGTAAGTAAAAGCAAGGTTTTGAAATGAATATACACTAGTTACTTTTATTTATGTTCTTATGAAAATAAATAAAAAAACAAGGCTATAATTTATTTGATAGATTGCGGCTTGAATTATAATCATTAAATCTTGGTGGAATTTAATTAAAAATTCAAGTAAATTACTATCTTGGGTGTTATAATGAATGGCGTCCAATATATTTTATATTTATATGTATATAATAAAAACTAGACTCTAAGAAAAACATGGATTATTTTAATTTATGTTCTACACTTCCCAAATTATGCTCATAATGTTCTCACTCTAATTTGTCTAATATTGCTCCATCTAATCAATTCATTGACTTAAAAAAATTAATATATGATCGTAAAATGATTTTCTATATTTTTAGTAAACTTAATATACTAATTAATAAATTGAGGATAAAAAAAATTACCCGGCGCAATGTAGCCGTATGATCCGGTCAACTTCTGATTGGAGGTCAACGAGGCGATTTGGTCAACGTCGACCATTCTTGCGAGCCCAAAGTCAGCCAAGCAAGCCTCGTAGCTCTCTCCCACCAGGATATTCTGCGCCTTGACGTCCCGGTGCACGATAGCAGGCACGCAGTCGTGGTGCAAGTACGCGAGCCCCTCCGCCACGTCCACCGCTATCCTGAGCCGGGTCTCCCAATCCCCCAATCCTGCGCATCCCTCGCCGTGGAGCAGCGAGTCCAGGTCTCCGTTCGCCATGTAGCCGTAGAACAGAAGCTTCGTCTTCGCGTTGCTCGCCCACCCGAGAAGCCGGACGATGTTCCGGTGACGTATCTTCGCCAGCGTGGCAATCTCCGACGAGAACGCCGCCGCGGAAACCTCCTCCGACCGCCGGAATTTCTTCACGGCGACTGTCATCCTCGCCGGAGATAAGTCGACGCGGTAAACGACCCCGGTCAGTCCCTTCCCGATGACGGCGTCGTCGGTCAACGCCTTCGCCGCGTCGGTGATGGACAGCTCGAGCTTCTGGATGAGCGTGACCTCCCACGGTGGGGCTAAGTCTAGGTCGGCGTTGCCGGCTTCCATGTCCTTGCGGGCTCTGTGGAGGCGGTTGGAGACGATGACGTGGAGGGCAGTTAGGACGAGGACGGCGGCGAGACTGAGGAGCGCGATCATGGCCGCACGTGCGGCCGGCGCGTGGCGAACGCCGCGGTGCTCGGGGATAGGGAGTACACCTAGGGATGGGTTGTTAGCGATCGTGCTCAGCGGGAGGCGCTTGAAGAAGGGCGTGTCCGGGATGGGGCCGGTGAAGGCGTTGTGGGAGACGTTGAGGACGATAAGGTTTTGCATCTCGGCGATGACGTGGAGGTCGCCGGAGAGTTTGTTGTACGACAGGTCTAACATTCCCAGCTTGTCGAGGGTGGATAGGGTTTCGGGGATTTCTCCGACGAGACCGTTACGGCTTAAGTTCAGAGCTATTTCAAGAGACGGGATTTTACCTAGCGTAGATGGAATGCTGCCGTTGAGCCGGTTTGAGCTCAGGTCGAGAAGCTGAAGCTTTGAACACGATTCAAGCTCGGTCGGAATATCCCCGGTGATGAGATTCTTCGCTAGAACGAGTTTACTGAGTAGACTCAGTGATCCGAGCGCCGGGGCTAGGGTTCCTTCTATACGGTTGTCCGAAAGATTGACGTATTCTAACGAGATCAACTCATAGAATCCGGTCGGGATTTCTCCGGTGATTGAGTTGGAATGCAGGTCGAGGTACGTCAAATTCCGGCACCCGGAAAATTCTTCCGGAAATTCCCCGGAGATTCGGTTCGTACCAGCGTCGAAGAAACTGAGCATCTTCAGGTTTCCAATTTCTCGGGGGATGGAACCTGTGAGCTCATTGTTGTTTGCTCGGAAGCGGATGAGCGACGAGCAGTTTCCGATCTCCGCTGGAATCTCGCCGGTGAGGTTGTTGAACATGAGGAGGAGTTTATCGAGGCGGTTGAGGTTGAGGATCGTGGCCGGGATAGACCCGGTGAGGAAATTCTGTGATAAGTCAACTGTCTCCAGGCTCTGGCAGTTTCCGATCTCTGACGGGATTTTTCCCGTAAGCCGGTTGTTAAATAGGAAGAGTCCGGTCAAATTCGATAAGTTTCCGAACTCCGACGGGATCGTTCCTGAGATCTCATTGTTATCGACCGTGATCATATACAGCTTCTTACAATTCCCCAACTCCCGTGGAAGCTCACCGGAGATTCGGTTCTCCGACAGCTGTATTTCTTCGAGATTCGTCAAGTTGCCGAATGTTGTTGGAATCTTTCCGGTCAGCGAATTCACGGATAAGTCGAGAACGGAAAGCTTGCTACAGCCCCCGATCTCTGCTGGAATCGTCCCCACCAAGTTGTTCTGCCACAAGAAAAGATCCGTCAGCTTTTTGAGCTTCCCCAACGACGCTGGAATCGAGCCGGAGAGTGAATTCCCGTAAAGGTAAATGGTCTCGAGCTCGACACATTCTCCGATTGATTCCGGGATTGGACCTGACAGAAGCGCAGTGTACATCGCCAAATTTGTGAGCCGCTTCATCTTCCCGATACCCGCCGGAATTGAACCCGAAATGCTTGTTTCCGCCAACCCAACCAAAGCCAAATTCGAACAATTCGTGATTTCCTCCGGCAAAGAGCCACCCAAATTCTTGTTCCCACCGGACCGAAACGACTCGAGCTTCCCCAGCCGTCCGATGCTCCTCGGGATGGTCCCCCCGAGCCCGTTGTCAAACAGCCACAACCTCCTCAGCTCCGACAAATCGCCTATCCTCTCCGGAATCGATCCCTCGAGAGAATTCGTGTTCAAAGTAAGGCTTTGCAGCCTACTCAGCCGGCAAATCTCGCCCGGGATCTCCCCGGTCAGCGCATTATAGCGCAAATCCAACTCAACAAGCCACGACAACTCCCCGATCGCGCTCGGGATCGAACCGGTGAGATTCACCCCGGACAGAACCAAGGTCTCCAGCGTCGCCGCCAAAGCCGAGAACTCCGACAGCACCAGTCCCGACAAGTCAACATCGGTCAACCTCACCTCAACAACATTGCCACGCGCGTCGCAAGTAACGCCGAGCCACGCGCACGGCGTCTTGTCCGCCGGCTGCCACGAGCCGAGCGGGTCGTCGAGGGAGGCGTTGAGGGCGCGCTTCCACGCCAGCAAGGCCCGGCCTTGCTCGTTGACATCGGCGAGCGAGGAGGAGGAGAGAGTGAGAACCGAGAGAAGGAGTAACAACATGCATAATAATAATGTGGTGAAGCTTCGAGGCATTAGAACCAAACTAAAACTATACAAGGTACGAAGTTCGATGAAAAGAGAGGGTTTGATGAGCTTAGGGTTAAGCTATGATCATGTCTTGTGAAACTAATAACCTAAAATAATAACGTGTTGTGTTTTGTGCCCTTGCATGTTTTTTGAATTTTGTGAAGAAGGAAATAAGAAAAGGTTAAAGACCCAGAATCTGCGGATCCAAGTGATGTTGGTGAAGGGAAGAAATATATGGAATAATTTTAATTAAATTATTTATTATTAGGGAGGTGGTGGTGAGGTAATGCGAAGTGGGGTTTGATATATTTAAATGTGTTTGTCTAAAATAGTAAAATTTTGCTTTGTTTTGACCTAACATGTTTTTTATTTTATTTTTTCAAGGTTGTTTCCTAGTTTCTAGAGAGAAAGACAAGTACAACTGTAATCTTTCCCTCATGAGTTATTAATTTTCCATGGTCTCTTGGGTTAGTTAGAGTTGAGTAAAAAAAAATTACATTCTTTTGATCATTCTTTAGTCTTTACTTATATTCATATTTGTGTGCCTTGTAGTTTGGATTCGGAAGTCTAAAGAACTGCGGGATTTTAGCGGTAACCGGTCGAATAAAAAAATTATTGTAACCGTTATCATTTTATGAATTATCGTAAGTTTATCGACTAGTGAGAAATTAGAGAATTTATCGATAAAAAGCCGATGAACCTCCTACAAAATTTATAATTTATTGAAATTAGATTACCGACAAAAATTCACTGTATTTATATTATTTATGTATCAATAAATTCATTTTATATTAATATAATTTTTAAAAAAACATCCGTATTTTTAACTTTTTATGAAATGTTATCGGTGAATCAGTAAAATTAAATTCTGTGTTTTTATTAGTAACCGTTTTTTTGCATCTGGCATTCAAATTTAAAAGTACATCAATATATATATATATTTATACATATTGAGTGATATGAAAATTGAAAGCTTTGAGCTTGGATATGTTATGTATGGGGTAATTATTAGCTTAGTAATAAAGATACAACTTTGGAAATTGTACCTTGTGGTACTAATAATTTGATGTTACTCATTGGATACTTCCTCAGAATTTATAGCTATGTCCAAAATAACCCTTTAAAGTATTTCAAAAGCTGAAAAGATCATGACACTAATTAGAGCAAAATATTGATATATTTGTGTGTTAATTTGTGTTACGCTTACAATATATACAAACAAAGCTGCAAGATTAACGTCTCTTTATTTTTTTTTAATTATTATTACTTTCATTTAGGTTAAGACATTCATTTCTGATGCAGACTTTTAATCGGACTGTTGAAAGTTGAAACTAAATCGATTGCTTGATTTCAGATTCAGATCTCTGTAATTTTAAGCATTATATATATATATATAAATATATATACATCCGGACATAGACATAGAAACAAATTATAGCTAGATTGGATCTGTCACATATTTTTTTAAAGATATATACAATCTTACGATCCTTTTGTCATCTCAAATCTGTATTTTTTTAAGATTGAGTGGATACAAATATATAATTATCATACACAATCCAGTTTAAATATAGCCACCATCGACGACCAAACTCATAAGGTTATTCTATTTCTAAAGGGATAATCAGGCCACACGGGACGAAAGTGAAAAAAATAAATATGAACATGAAAAAAAAATGTAGACAAAAGAATGTATCGTCTCACATTTATTAACTATTGATTGTTTTATCATCATGTTTTCACTTTGAATATATGCCGCTCAATTGGTCGAACTTTATATAACTTTACCGGAATCATCCATATCTAAATTATATGAGCAAACAGAAAATGCAAACTTAAACAATCCAACAACCATGCATATAGCTCTTGCTCACAAAAGAAAAAACAATTTTATTTTTCCTCCTAAATTCCTAAGATTTTGATATTTTTCTTGCTCACAGAATTTATTTTTATATAAAGTGCGCCGCTATATTTTCAATTTCTTTCTTTTAGCTGCAATAGAATCCAAAGGTCACAAAACAATATTGAGTTAACGTCTCTTAAGCTAGATACGACTTAACTGAATAAAAGTGTTGAATAATAGATATTTTACTCGTGTACCCAATCTTAATGCGATGTACGGACAAAACTAGACCTCTACAATACTTTGTGCCTTTGTACTATTTGCAGCTAAAAAAGAGAGATTGGAAATATATCGATGCACTTACTTTAAAATTGAGTACTTATACCGCAAAATACCCGAATATGATCCTATACACTAAATCATGCATCGCCGGCCTGGAGTTCTAAGGTATAGTATAATAAAATAAAGGAGAGACCATGCATGGTGTCACATGATCATAATGCTCGCCCTCGTGACATCTCTCTGTGGATCGATAATATTTTACTCAAACTGTGTCTACTAAGGAATCTGCCATGTGATATAAAAAAGGCTTGCACATGATATATATATATATATATATATATATATATATATATATATATATATATATATATATAGTGAGAAAGAGATGAGTGAGAGAGAGCAGCTTTTGGTGTCTTTGGCCTATTTTTATCAATGTCGTTTGCAATGAAGTGAAGACAAGCACACCCCATAAAAAGTGCACTGTTTTCACTTCTATATTCCAACTGTTAAGCTAACAATAATCATCCAATATTTATTATTATTTTCATATTAAAAAAATAAAACAAAAAACAAAAAAAACAGATTAAACTTGCATGTGTTAATGGCTGGCAGTGGTTAAAATCTTGGGATAAACATTATTTTAGGGTTTCGGTATTGTATAGTTGTATATAATTAGCTTGTTTTTGTTATAAGGGGTAACATATTATAATTAGCTTATTTTAGGTTTAATAAGATAAGGTAACAGTTTTTTTTTTGGGTATTTTGTCGCTTAATTAGGTGTTATGTATACATGTATAATTATAGGAAAAAATAAATGTTTTCCATTTACATGCAAGCATTGCATGTTTTTGCCTTCGTGCTTACCTTTTGAATATAACAACTATATTCTATAGATATTGATAATAATGAAAAATGGAATATTTTTGTAACTTAGTAATCTATTGATTAAAGAATAAAATAATTGCTGAAAATCAGAGCTGGCACTTCTAGATGAACCAATTGAAATATTATATTGTGTTTATATATATATATATATATATATATATATATCACATATCATATGTGTGTGTTGGGACTTGGGATGTGTATTGTCTCTAGAATCTTTTCAAAAATTACAAGAGGTTTTTTTTATAACAAATATATATATATATATATATATATATATATATATATAAACTACAAATTACTAACTTATATGCAAGTCTATAGATCAGTTAAAATGATCATTCGCACAATTCATGTTTTACGTAAAAAAAAAATATCATTATTTAATTGTTTAAAGGTTCAGTTATTTTCTTAAAATTAAAATCACAATCGTATAGTTTGTTGATTAAAATTAAAATCGCAATCGTATAGCAAGTCTATAGAACCATGGTTGTTATGATAGAAAGAAGACAGATAAAAAGAAATCATTTCTTTACAGAATTAATAACCAGCATATTTACTATCTAGTCATCGTTGATTCCAATAATGAAACAGATTTGTGAAATGCACACGAAGAGTAAGAAAACAAGAAAGAGGACGTGGGAGAAAATTTCTTGATTAATGTTGGAATAATAATAATAATAGAGTTACAAAATTAAACACTAACACTAGTATTTATAGGAGATTCAAAAATGTTAATCTTAACTGAAATTTCTTAAAATAAATTCAATCAGATCTTTACAATTACACTCATATCTAACAGAATCAAGAAACCAAATTAAATCTCCAAACTTGCTCCTCAAGTTCGGCACAAGTTTGGCACCTTCTAGGAATAGCTTCTGCTGACTTCTGGTGTGAGACTCAACCAAAGTTGGTCGAGATATTTCTGCTCAAGAGCAATTCTGCTTGGGCCCATTCCTAGTGGGGAGCTTTCTGGTGGTAGACAATCCTAGGGGTGATCTCGGTTGGGGTGATTTCTGGTCGGGAGATTTCTGGTGGGGAGAATTTCTGCTAGGGGCTGTTGAGCCAAATAAAGGTTAAACTCACAGCCATGTCAAAAAAATATCTTTTATTCGATAAAATTTGAATCGGCATCCGGCGGGATTGGAAAGCCAAGACCCGATAAGCCCGATGACTTGCTACATCGGAATTTTTTGAGCTCGAATAACCACGTTTGAATATAAGGTCGGAACAAAAAAGGTATTCTACAATTTTTATGTATAGTTGTAGAATTTAGTAATTTGAGACGTACTTTCTTTTTATTTTTCAAGCAATATCATTGCATGTACTACTTTAAAAAATCTTCTCATATAAAAAAGAATAGTTGATTTTTTTTTTAAAGCCATCTTCTTTTCAAAAGAATTATATTCGTAACTTTTTATTTCCAATGATGGCTTTAATTTGTGCTTTGCTCGTGTGGATGATTATTTTACTCTCTAATGATTTTATTGAAATCCAATATATATTATGATATTAAATTATTGGTCATCTTCTTGCTCGTCAATTATTGAGCATGGATAGATAACATATATAATTAATTGTCCCTTTAAGATAAAAGAAAAATAATTGGAATAAACTATGAAAATATCGGATTCGCTAGTATATAATATATGTGACACGCACAAAATAAAGGTTAAAAAATCATATGTAGTTTTAGTGAACAAAATCTTTGACTCAAAATTGAGAATTTAATCATTACTATCGTATAAGTCCATTATATAAAGTAATTGGTCAAAAAAATAATGTTTATAAATAAATAAATAAAAAGTGTCAAATTGAGAATCTAATAAGTACAGAGAGGTAACATAAATTAGTGGTGGATTAGCTCTTGCTTTAGAGCAATAATTGAGTTATATAGTATAATGTATTTAATTATTTAATTTAATATTTCTAGATCCATTCATTAATTTCCCTTCCATAGTTTTATTATCAACCGTTCGATTAATCTAAGGGAAAATTGCTCTATCTAATCATCCTTATGTAATTTGTCTCTAATTTGAATGATATTATCTCTGATTTTTAGTTTCACATTGTATTTCTGTAATTTATTATAAAATTACGATTTTTTCATTTTTCAAATAATTTTATACCACCACTGATTTTGTGATTCAGTCCATATTTGATTAGTTCTTACTTCTTTTAGAGTATAGTAATTTTTATGAAAATAATAATACAATCTCAGTTATTTCATACTTATATCAATTTTTTTATATATATTTGATCCTTTTTTATAATTTCATGATTTTTTTCTATTTATGTGAATTTATGTACCGGCGTCTGATTTTGTTAATTATGTCAATTTTTAAAAGAATAAAACGACTTTAGCCTTCAAGTAAAAACAAATTTTACAGTCGACTTTCTTGAAATTAAAGGCATTCCCAATTCGAACTTTGTTGCAAAACTACGTAATTATAATTATTAATGATTGTTGGTGATCGATATAATTTAAAATGGAAGCCATTTTATTCCTTCCTTAGAGATTTATCCTTCTTCTCATGCATCTTTCTCTATACATGTGTGTGTGACTTTAATCAACAAATATTAATTGATCTATCTTATCTTTGGGTGGATTGGTTCTTTTGTTTCCACTTGTGACAATACAATACTTGGCTTCATAAAATTAATATATTTGATTTCATATTTGAATGTTTTCCCTTCTTTCAAGGTTAATTTAATTGCATATTTTACTTTTCTTCTTTCGGCTCTAGATAAAGGTCAAAAACACATTTAATTAATTAAAAGGATTTAAAGAGTCTACCTTCATATTGCTTGCTTTCAAATATACTTTTCTTTATCAAGTGAACCGATTATATATATTTTGGGACACCCAATCATAAAGAGCTTAGTAAATTTTGATAATAACGAGTGAAAAACACGAATAAGCTCGATTCGCGCACATGACAATTGCAAGTTGTTCCGACGTATGCTGAAGATTCCCGTACAAATCAACGGAATTTAGCATCAACTTTAAAGCTCGCTCCCGGACAACATGAAGTTTTGAAGAACTATTAGAGATGAGAGTTTTCAATAAGCAAGTCTGATTTTAATATTTAGTGAAGAAAATTTTCATACTCAAATCTAAGTAAAAGTGATAAAGAAGTTTAACTGACTGCGAAAAATGACATAAAAACCCACAATACTAAAAACAAGTTGAATAACATAAAAAAAACGTTTTAGAGTTTGTAATTCAAATATAGGAATATCAAGGCCTGTCTTTGGGTATATAATGTCTTGATTTTTATTAAATATATATAAAAAAAAAAGACCCAAGTCAAAATTTGAGGTGTATATATAAGTTAGATCTTGCGTGAACGCCAGTCGAAGTTTTCCAAAAGCGTCAACGCTTGCTCCTCTAAAGCTCCGGCGTAAACTCAGTCTTATTCATGAAAGAAAGTTAATAAAATCAATCTGAAATTCTAAGAATATTAATAGTTTGAGAGTGCTACTTATGTGAATTGGATCTAGAAGTTTAGACAAAAGAAGCAAAAACATCCTATCAAAAAATGAGGAAGCAAGATTATGTAGTTTTGCATCTTATAATAAGTGCATAAGTTTATTTATTTATTTACATAGCAAATCCATTTTGGCAAAGGCTACCATATTTTGAAAGTGAATACATGAGTTGATTGTCCTATGTCTACAAATAAAAGGGTACTTCTCTAAAAGTGAAAAGGGCACAGAGTATATGAGGATTAATTTATAGGGGCAAAAGCTCCTTCAAATAAATAAATAAAAAAATTATAGGGGCAAAAGCATGCATTGGTAGAAAGTTTGGGTACTATATTTCAACCTTATTTGTAAGCCATATCACATGTATTTGTTTTTGCAAGAAATAGAACTCATAGCTTGGTGCGCTATAGAACTCGCCATGTACTCAACCCGTTTTTCATTTTGTCCTTTGAATTTTGATTTTTGACAACAATACTATATAATCATTTAAAAAAAAAAAAGCACAATATCCCTCATAATGAGAGGAATTATTTCAAAATACTATAATATGACGAGGCTTCTCACGCGATGGTCATACGAGAGATTACGTGTCGGCGTGACTTGACCATAATTTACCAGCTAAAAACAAGACGAAGTTATAAGTATTTTATTAAATCAATTTTTTTCACAAGAAAAACAACGTAGGTAGCCGGCAATTTATTATAATTTAAGTATTTTTGTCGCTGCGAGAAATAGATTTTTCGGTGAGTCTTCGCTTCGCTCGAAAAAAATCAATAAATAAATAATATTTTTTGGACACCCTTTCTTTTTCAATTATGGTCTTGAATTTAATTACATTTTTTCTAAAGCGTTATTCTATATAAGTATCAAGAAATTGTTAATTAATAGGATTTATATTTTTTTATATGATATTTCTATAGGAATAAAATAAGGACAAAATATTAAATAGATAATAATATAATTTTGGGGCTTACAAAATATTCGCAATTTTTTTTATGTTAACTCAATATATTTTTCTAATTTTAATAGAATGTCTACGGGAAAAAAATGACAAAATAGATAGTGTGATAAAACTAGAAGTGTTCATAAATATTTGTCTCACTTAAATAAAGAAAAATATGCACAAATCATTTAATGGGAGACTTTAGCATAGAATAGTAGTCCTCTTATTTTCTATTTCGTGATAAAAAAAAGTAATTAGCGGCATAAGTGGCCAAGGTTTTCAAATTTCCTTAGGCATGATGCCAATGCCTAAAAACGACGGCAAAAGTCCCTAATGTGCACTAATCACTCTAATCACAAAATTTCATCCAACTAATTGGATGGATGTTAGTCAACTGATGATGTGGCAGTGTTGACCGCCACGCGGACAACCACATGGCATGCCACGTCATTTTTTATTTTTTAATGTGTTTCCACATCATTATTTAATTAGTCATGATATTGTTAATAAATACATAAATTTATTTCATATTTATTTTACTTTATTAAATTATCATAAGATGTAAGTATTTAAAACTCTTAAGTAGGATAATATTTAGAATTTTAGTAGTATTTTCAGCAACTATCCGAAAATAAACTTATAAGTAGGATAATATTTACAACTTTAGTAGTATTTTCAACAACTAACCGAAAATAAACTTATAAGTAGGATACTATTTACAACTTTAGTAGTATTTTCAACCACTATCCGAAAAATAACGGATAATAATCGAAAAGATATCTCACATATTAATGGATATGTTTGCTATTTAAATTGTTATATCCATTACATTTTGACACCAAATACCTTTGATGTAGTAATTTAGTGCTTTGTTTATCTGGGTTTGGTCATGGTTCCATAATACAAATACAAAATAGTTTGATTACTTATTTGGATGACACGTGGGACAGCTTAGGAGAGAGAGAGAGAGAGAGAGAGAGAGTACACGTGGCAACGTGGGAGAGGGCGATAAAATTAGTAGTCCCCGTAAAAAAATTAAAAATAAAATAAAATAAAAAAGATGTGGAATTTTTTTTTTATAAAAAAAGACGACATGGCGTGCCACGTAGATGTCCGCGTGTCAGTCAACACTGCCACATCATCATTTGACTAACAATCATCCAATTAGTTGGATGAAATTTTGTGATTAGAGTGATTAGTGCACATTGGGGACTTTTGCCGTCATTTTGGGTCATTGGCATCATGCCTAAGGAAATTCGAAAACATTGGCCATTTATGCCGCTAATTACCCTAAAAAAAATTATAATAAAAAGTGTGTATCTTATATTTTCATGCTTGTGAATTTTGTATACGGTTTTTTAGGCCATGAATGATTGTTTACAGTATTATGTGAAGAAAACTATGCTTCCTATATTTGTACAAGTATTTTCTAACAATCTACATTTTTTTTCATCTTTCCAAATCCTTTTTCGTGTAATCCGATTGGCTTCTACTTGTTCTCCGGCTCGTCCTCCCGAAAGGACGCCCAGCTAGTGTCGCTGTCGCTGCTCTCACTCTTCGCACTCTCGCGGGTGCTGAACAACGTGTTGGGTATCCCTCCTATTTGGAGGCCCAACAATGTGGGTTATTTTTTGACCCATTGATCTATGTACCCGGCCCATGAAGTCTAGGTCATAAATGACTTAGATGAGATGAAGAAATACAAGAGTGAAGGAGAGAGAGAAAAAAAGAGAAAGAGAGAAAGATAGCAAATTCGCGGTTTCCGCCCAGTTTTGTCGACCCTCAGGAAAATCATCATTGCGCACTCGTTCACCGTTGGATTATCGTGATTTTTGGACAGAACGTTCCTAAGACATAGAGGTACGTTCCGAACGGTGGAGATGTGGTTTGGAATTTTCTAGGTCGGTCTGAATAGTGGAAACCAGAGGCTGTTTTGTGAGAACGTTTTTCACAAATTCTTCTCTTGCTTGTTTGTTGTAATCCGAGATTGTGTTCGATCTTGATGATGATGATGTATGCCTCTAGTTTTATCTAGGGAAGACTTCGTTTGTACCTCACTCTTGATTATAGTGGATTTTTAGCGACCTACGGGTCCCGTGGTTTTTTACTCCGTTTTGGGGGTTTTTCCACGCTAAAATTGTCTCGTGTTCGTGGTTGTGTTTCGATTATTATCGCCTTCATATTTCAGCGGCTATTGGGAGATATTGAGATTCCGTTGCGTTGCGCTTTCTCCCAACACAACGGCAGTGGAGGCGCCAGCTTCTCGGATGATGCTCGGTCTCGGCCTAGGCTGTACGCTGTCGAAAGTTTTCTCTTGACTCCGTTCCTCTCGAGCACCAGACCGTCCAATTCTCCTCGCTCCTCACGGGTGGCCTCACTTCGCAGCTCCGTAATACTCCTGCGAAGCGACTTCTTCTTCAACTGGAGCGATCGCTGACACGGGCGAGAAAAAGACACGGCATTAGAAACGTTAACTGTTTCCATCATGGCGAGCGACAACTAATGTGTTGATTCGGAGCTTACCCTTTTGTCAAGAAACCCGCCGAGGCCTTAATCCTGGAGTTTACTTTTCTTCCAGAACACGGAACAGAACCGAAGAAGTACGGCAAGAAGTAACAAGACTATGGATTCGATCACCAAGAACAAGAAAATCGCTCTTTCGCTGGCTGAGAAATCGAAATAAAGAAGAAAAAAAGTTTAAATTGTTGTAGAGTTTGCGAGTCGGGGGTTAATTTATCGGTTTTTCTTACCAGTATAAAGCCTAAGAAGCTTTGGCCTTGCTTGAGAGCAGGTAGTTATGAGCTTTTGACCTATAACAATACAGAAAATTAGCCAAGGAGAATTAAAAACGATTTGAAAAACGATAAACCGGAGGTAGGAACTCACATCTTGAACGACACGCGAGCTTGTTGACGGTCTCTGAATCAACGAGAAAACAAACGCTTAGAGTTCCTGATGTAGAGCGGGATATGAAGAACACGAAAAACACGAAGAACACGTCTTTGCGAGATAACACTCGACTTTCTCAAGCATAAGCTCAATTTTCATTCATCATAAACTGTCTTCCATATTTCATAACACGCACATAATATATGAAAATTAACCTAAATCACTATCCTAGAAATAGTAAATCTCCACTAAAAGATAATAAATAAAAACCAAATAAAAGAAAGTAAATGCAAATAACGAGTGACTATACGTGCATAACTATTGCCATGAAATCATGGTGGCAAAATGTCAAACTATCCTAATATAACTATTTTAATGCAAATATCTAACTATCCTAATATGACATAACAATTATTCTTGTTATGATCGTGTCCCGGATTTCTGAAATATTGTCATGCATCAGTTCCAGATCATAAAACGCTGAAAAAATGAATTAATTTAACAGTTAATTCTCACTTGAAGCCGCCAAAAACGCAAGCAGAATTATTTCATCCGCTACAAATTGTTTTAGATCGGAGCGGGACAACGTAGACGAGAGTTCACCTATTGAAATTGACAGTGGAAAAGACTGTAAAGTTTTGTATCAACCATTGGCTTAAGATCCGTAACCCGATTCTCAATTAGCCGTTTTAATAGACGGGATTTTGGAATAAATACAGAGATCCGGCATTTACCGGTGTCAGTCTCGGTTTAATTATACATATATTTCAAAGATACGGCGGGCTTTGTTTCTGTACCGGCTGCCAGTTCAAAACCAGCAAATTATAATGGTTTTATATCACTATCGCAATATTAGTTATAAAAAATCCAGAAAGCCGGGATCGGGACCGAAAAATCTTAAATGTTACAAGAGATGCTGAAATACCAAGATATGTTTCAGACCATATAGGACCAGTTGCCGGAACAAGCAAAGTGGCGACTACACTTGTCGGATACATCGGAATTCTAGACATCAGAAGAAATTTATTTATATTTTCAGAAGTACTTATTAAGTTATAAAAATATCATGATCTCATATAATGTTCAAATATTCAGTAAACACCTTAGACTTGAAAATCCTCTACACACTTTTTTTTTTCTTTCAAATACAGACCACCCTATACTGATTATAATTATTGAGTATTAGACCATATAATATATGATTGAGATGTACCAAACTTGCTTGGCTTAGTGGTAAACCCACTACAATAAGACTCTTCCATGAAATCTTGAGTTCGATCCCTTGAGACGCAGAAATTGCGTAATATATGTAATCTTGATCGATAGTGCCTGCGGCCAGTAGTGTCGGTTGTTCTTAACGTGACAAATATCTTGTAATTTGAGTACATGTAATCTTGGCCAATATTGCTACCCAATTAAAAAAATGATTGAGACGTGTTCCATTTACTTTTAATTTTTTAATAATTTAATGTTTCACTAATACAAAATTGATTCAAAAACTTATTTTATCAATTTTTAACGGACTCTTTCATTCTTACGTTTAATTATATTATCGAGGTAAAAATTGAACTACGTTAGTGTAGTCGGGACCGGACAAAAATATTATTTAATCGCAACTATTAATTTATCGAGTATCAATTTATAGAGGTTCTACTGATTTGCAATATTAATCAAAATTTGGCTATTTCTCCGTAGTATCCTTTTTTTTTATATAAAATTGAATAAATAAAAATAGAGAAAATTAAGGAAACAAAAATGGCGGGATAAGGAAGAGAATTCGCATTCGAAAGTCAGCCTCAGGTGCGTCTTCTTCTTCTTCTTCTTCTCTGCGATTCGTCTTCGCTTCTCTGTGTTTTAGGTTTCAGTATTGGATTTCTGCAATTTTTGGGACTCGAGGCTCCGGTTCAAGCCTAATACAGTCGCTTCTTCTCTCTCTCTCTCTAGGATTATGGATAGCAAAGCAGAGAAACCACTGGATTTCAAAATGAAGTCTCTGCGCTTGGCTTGCGACGAAGAGATTCTCTCTCAGCATCAGAAGATCGACTCTTTAGCAACGTCGAATGAGCGAACCCTAGCCTCGGCCCGAGCCAGAGCACAGGAGACTATTCAATGTCAAGGTTGATTTCTCTGAATTCAAGGTTTTTTTTTGTTTGCATTAGGTTGAAGATGAACTCAATTTTTGTTATTTTTTATTTTATTTTTTATTTTAGGTGATTTCTTGAACGTTAAAGCTAAGCTGAGGGATGCCGAGGATGAATTGGTCCGAGCATGCTCTGGTATTTTTATTTTTAGTTTTCGGGTTGATTCGCATTCGCTCGGATTTTACTGACTGGAATTTGTAATAGTATGTTATCTGATCCGTTTTTTCTTTTTTTGTCTGTGTTTCGATTGGATGGTTATCTTCTAGTTAGAGACCGGAAAGAGGCGAAGCGGGTTTCAATCATGGACTCGCTTTCGGCTAGGAAATCTAGGGTTGAGGAGCTGAAGGGATATTTAAAGGATTTGAGGGCAAAAAGGGATGACTATGCTCGCATTATTCCCCAGCAATCTCCCGGTACGGCTTGTTAGCGACATACGAGGCACCGAGTATCCTCACGTTGATTCATCAAATAATATGATTACAAATTTGGAAGGTTCTGCAGTGCCTGAGGAAACGAGAAGCCAGAACGGGAATGACGAATTACAAGAAGCGATATCATGGTACAACGACGTCCTTGGTTTCCGTGTTGAAGGCGGGAAGGGTAATTCTGACTTTCTGGTTTTGTGTAATTGTTCATTTTCTCAAGGAATGAGTGATTGATGCTCTGAAACTGATGACTTGTGTTTTTCTAGGTGTGAAATTCGTCTTTAAGAAGATCGACGCAAAAAACCCCGACGAGGAGTTTTCATTCACCATGCGCAATGCGGACGATACATATACTTGTAAAAATATGATGCATTGCTATTATTTTCCACATTTAATAATTTTAGAAACACCCTTATTTTGTTTATACCGTTTCGCTTCCGTTCATTGATTTTGCAAGGACAGTGTTGGATTGTAATCCGCAGTTGGATGACACAAAGGACTTGGTTCACGAGTTGAACAGGACAAACGGTCTATTTAAATTTGTCCGAATAATGAGGCAGAAGTTCCAAGAAGCTGCTAGGCAAGGTATGACCCTTACCAATTTATATATTCTAATTCTTTAGGCTATATTAGGCTCATTTATTTACATGTATTTCTTGTGGCTTCTGGCTGAGTAATTATGTCGCAACGCTTCTTTATCCCCGTATGTTAGTAGGGGTGAAACCGGCATTGGGAACAAGTAGTCACAGTCTTGGTTTTTTGGGGTTTCAAAATTCCACACCGATGCTGGTTATGTTAAAAATGGTTTTTTCTGTAACATATAATTTGTCCCCGGAAATAATAAAAAACCGGTGATTGGGACTGTTATAAGAGTAACTAGCTTAGATCCGTGACTAAAAATATATTTAATATCTGGTAGGAATATTACCCCATCCGACGAGTCTCGTGCGAGAATCATCAACTGTTTCTGCTTCCAATTCGAGAGAGAGAAGCGAAGATTCGGCTAAAAAAAGCGAGCACGAATCTCGTTGGGGAGAACATAGGCACGCCAAAAAGCAGAACAGAGGAAGGGAAGCCATTGATGCAATTCAATCTTCAGGATCTATTCGCCGATCATCTCGCTTGGTAATTAATTTTGACTTCACAAAAGGATTGTTACCTGGTGGCCGGAATATCCTTTATCAACAAAGTGCTCTTTATATCTGATTTCATATCGACTCCGAACCGTTTTTCTATATATTTATGTTATAAATGGTAAATTAATTGCGAGTAAGGTTTGTTTGTGTTTATTTCGAACGTGTCATAAAGTTACGATTGAAATAATAGTTATAAACCCGTTCATAACTTTTGGCAGGTCAAAAAATGAATTAGAGGTCGCTTTCCCGCTAAGAAAACGTGTATCCGTAATTTGTGACCGAGGTAGACGAGGAGCTGACTTGTAAGGTTGACCTTAATCAGAAGTGTAGCTTGGTGTGGCTTTTATTTACTCGTTGATGAATAAGAAATGAAATGTATGGGTGATAATCTCAGTGTGCTATAGTGTAAGTATTCTTATATTTTGCCCATGATTTTTTTTTTTTTAGTTTTTACACTTGAATTTAACGACTGTTGGCCGTTCTCTTGAGTATATAATTATGCCTCCTTATTACACGGTTATAATTTCTTACTATTTTTTTTTGGTGTTCAAGTAGGATATTTTAGTCTCTTTTACGTTTAAGATCGGCAAGCCTATATTAAATTAATATTCGATATATTAATAAGTTTGATCAAATTATATTTAAGATTGGTAAGCCTATATTAAATTAATATTCGATAAATTAATAAGTTCGATCAAGTTATATTTTTTTTTGTATGATTTTGACTCTAATTAACATGATTAAATTTCACTTGATAAATTAATAACTTTGATAATATAATAAGATCGTTTACATGATTGATTTATAAAAGTTCTATAGCATCTTATTGAATATTTTTCTAACTTTAAAGAGAGTTTTGATCATCCTCTTGAAAAAAGAAAAAAAAAACGGTATATTATTGGTTTGGGCCCAGTTTGGCCCAAATTCTGATTTGGGCCCATGTTGGCTTAACCCTTCCGTTACACGTTGAGACTTGTTGCAATGATCGTTCTTAAAATATTTGTATCCGCATATGAAAAAATGAGTGGTCAATCTCAGTCTGACGGTCCATATTAATTAGCTATAAAAATATGGAACCGGAAGTTCCGAGTCCGTTTTTATTATCAAAGTATCAAACAAAGAATATGAGATTCGAAATTCGGAATCCCCGTAATTAAACAATTAACTCAAGCCATTGGAGTAATTTCTATTGTAATCACATCGGAACACCGTTCTATTGTATATAATTATGCCTTCTTATTACACAGTTTTACTTTCTTACTCTTTTTTTTTTTTTTTTTTTTTGTGTTCAAGTAGGGTTTTTTAGTCTTTTTTATGTTTAGCATTGGTAAGTCTATATTCAATCAATATTCCATAAATTAATAGGTTTGATTGAATAATATATATATATATATAAATATATATATATATGGTTTTGACTCTAATTAAGATGATTAAATTTCACTTGATAAAGTAATAACTTCAATAATATAAGGGAAAATTGCGGCAAAAATACCAAACTTTTGGTCAAACTGTCTCCCGCGTACCCAACCTTTAAAACTGGCGGCAAAAATACCCAACCTGCGTTGACCGTGACTTTGGCATGAAAAGGTTAATTTTTTCGTTAAATTTCGTCATGTGACCGTGACTTTAAGATCGTTTTGTTCTAGCATGATTAATTTATAAAAGTTATATTGTATCTTATTAGTTATTTAGTTGAATATTTTTCTAGCTTTCCTCTCGAAAATAAAAAATAGTATATCTTAATTATCATTTGAATTCTCGAGGATCTTATCTCCTTTGTGGTAGGGGTGAGTGTGTCGAAAAACCCCTCTCAAGTTTTCGTTTCCATTACATTTTTCCTATTTTTTTAATTCTTAAATTTTAGTATTTTCAATTTATTTTTATCCTAGTTCCGCTACTTCACAACGAGGTTCTCTCTTATTATCGGTCCGGGTCCATCAAACCGTGAGAAATACAAGTAGCACTATGAAGTGAGAATGTGATGATTTTGTTGCATAGAAGCTTAGTAAGATCAGACAAGAAAGAAACAGTCCTTTCATTATTCACTACTTTATTCACATGCATTTGATGCCCTAAAATGGCTCACAAATTGAGCTTATATATACACGAATTCTATACTTACATATATACATTATATATATATATGTATATATATATATTAGTGAGACAGCCTTCTGTGCAAAAGGGCACGAGTCTGGTTCCAAAGCTTGTGAGCGAGCGACTCATCATTGGCGAGAGCTGAACACTCGCTCTCGTTGCAGTCAGCAAGGTAATTACCATTTAGCCCTTCTGTTTCCGGACTCAAAGCTACGTAGCACGTCGTTGAAGCACCCTGAGAAGCCAAATATTTCACTCTTAGGACTCGCGAATTCAGAATACCGGAATCCTGATTTTCGAACCCGGTTATTAAATATACATACATGCATTCCGTTTTTTTTTTTAAATTAAGAATAATTGATTTGAACCGTCTAAGGACGGTTTTTTTTGTCCCTTTGACTTTGTTTCGTTGCAAAATTTGTCCCGTGAAGTTCGATAATCGTGCAATTTATGCAAAATTCAGGGGTTCACTGAACAATTATAACTAATGTACCTGAGAAACTGATTTCAGCAGCTTTGAGGCCATGAAAAACACAGAATCTGCATATTCAAAAAGGTTATTAAGGATTAGATTGATGAATAGTAGGTGATGCTAAGTTATTTACTAAATGGTAAAAGTATCTACGATATAGTAAACTGCATCGACGGATACTTAAACTCTTTTTGTAGTGCGAAGAAAAGTAGTCAAATTCACTAAAACATTAATTCCGTTGAATTTTTTTTTTAAACTAATTAAAGAGGTACACAAAAAGAATGGGAGTACTTTAATACTTTTGCCGCTATAATTACAAAAAAAAAAAAAAAAAACTTACCTGTAATGATGCTTTTGTGAGCTCTAATGATCCCAGTTTTGACTATGCCTGGGTGGACTGCGTTGATCGTTACTCTTGCATTTCTTGCCTATCAACAATTTCACCAAATAAATTCATATATTTTCCAATATTTATAATCACATATACATATATATATATATATATATATATATATATAAATACCTTAAGTTGTCTTGCAATTTCCTTGGCGTGCAAGATGGTAGCTAGCTTTGACTGTGCGTACGCGCGAGTGCCATCATAACTGCACAAGTTTCAACTTTCTTATTTAAAAAAAAAAAAAAAAACTTTCTTATTTTCTCTTCAAATAATGCAAATTGTTTTTGTAAATGGTAGAACTTGGTAATTCAGGTTCTTTTTTTTTTTTTAATAACAATTTTGATTTATTAACGGATTTTTCTATGAAAGTTAATTAATCTAGACGGTTGAATTAATTCCACGACGTTTTTTTAATCAACAATTCACGCTCATATTTTCTTCTTTTAAATAAAAGGCTAAGTAATCCAGACCGTCAAATCATTTACGGATTTGCATGAAAGTGCTCCGTTTGGTTCTCTTAAGTTTTTTCTTCCCGAAACCAAAATTTCAATCTTTTTGGTATACTTGTAAAAGGCCGATTAGTCTAGACTGTCGACTCCGTTAAAAACCAATTCAAAATCGGAACGGAAAATTCGGGATCCGTCGGATCCCCGAGTCCAACGGATTGGTTTATATTTTTGGCTCTATACCTTTGAGGATTGAGCAATTGATTGAATCGAAAGGTGTCAGATTGGACCCAAGTGTGGATCATAGAAGAGAGGTTGATAATCCTTCCTTGGATTCCCGTTTGGGCTGCACTTTCCACCATCTTCTCCAACAGCATTTCCGTTAACACATAGTGCCCTATATTATAAACAGTCAACGCATTAACAAGTTGACTTCTCAACAGAAACTCTCCAAAACAAAAAAACATGAAGACAGTCTGACAAGGTAAGAGCTGGATTGCATGGAATTACAAGGCCCAAGTGGGCCCACTCAGACCCAACGGTCCAAACACAGTTCCTAGGCCCAGTTTAGTGTTTATCTGGTCCCACCAAAAGGCTAATGCCCTTGGCTTTGTTGCACTAGGGTATAGTTTTTTTTTGTTTTTTGTTTTTGTTTTTTGTTTTTGTATTTTTTATAGATTTTTGAAAGAAAAAAATTTCTTCTAAAAATATGAATTTAAATACTTAATTAAGTGATTTTTTTTAGTCGTGCGGTGTAAACTCGGTTTTTTTGGGTCATGAAATCAAACTCTCATGATAACTGAGCTAGCCTAAAGCATTGGTAATCAAGTCCGTTTAAGATTGAAATTTTTGGGATACAAGTTCGCGAGTCTGAAGCCTCAATTCGAGTAGGTCGATGCCCACTCAACGCCATTTTTTGTTAATTTTAAATTTTTTTGATCTAACTAAAGTTTCTTTACTATTATTTTAAAATATTCTTACTCAAAAATATATTTTAAGTATTAATAACAGTTTTTAAGTATCATTTGGAAGTTCAAAAAAGCATGACATTAGGCGGGCCAATCTTGCCTAAAACTCGAGCTGGGCCTCCTCAGGCCAATAAATCTCGAGACCAAGCCCGCCCGGATGCCCGCGATACAAAGACAAAAATACAAATTCAAAAATAGTACATAAGATATATTTCACAAGTTCACAACATCAAAACACAAAGGGAGAGCTTCTAGAATTACTTGTCTCATTTACAATCTAGTTGACATTTTAAAACAACTTTAAGGAGCTAAATGCAACGCGTTATTATATATATATATATATATATGCATATATATATATATATATATATATGCACTTTTTACCAAACTCTTGCCATCATAATTCATTTCTTTGAAATTTTCAGGTGATCTCTCACATGTGACCAACATTAATGGTCACTAAGGAAAATCCAATTTACAAGCTATATATATATATATATATATATATATATATATAGATAGATTTTGGTCATGAAAGTTATTATGATCACATAAAGTAGTAAATATTTCCTTATTATCATCACTATGAAATGAACTTTATTACCTTTTTAATCAAAACAAATAGTAATGTTATGGACCACATGAATAGTGAGGGAATATGATTAATTGGTTGCACTTTGCTCTCTTACGTTTGTTTTGATTCAACTCGTTTAATATTATCGTAAAATTGTCAATAAGAATTACAATATCTTAAGGTTTTTTTGTTTTTTTGTTTTTTTTTTTGCTACAAATCAAAACGTGAAAGGATAAAATTCTATAAAACAAACGTACGTGAAAAAATGCAACATATGCTGAACCCGAGGGAAGACGAGGTAAATTACTCTCTCTCTCTCTCGATTTTTTTTTTTTTTTTTTAATAAAAAATCGTTTTCGTTGTCGATGATGAAAGCGATTTAGTCTATTCTTACTTAAGAAATTTGAAGGACCACGTAGTAGGAATAGTATGGTTTGATAATTTATGGTGTGTCTTATGTGTTTAACTTACTATTAGTATTTATGTTGGTTTATATATACTAAAAAAAATATGTTCACAAGCTTGATAAAATATTAAAAAACAATAAAACAAAACAAATAATTATCTACAATATGTCATCTAAATTTTGTATTTTGTTTCATAGTTGGATTTTCACGATTTAGTTTATTCTTTTGAGATGTTAACAACAAGAACATGAGGACGATATATACCATTTACATTTGGGTTTTGGGTTTAATTATCATTTTTTATAATTAAATAAGGAAACAGGTATCATGAAATAAAACAAACCTAAATTATTTATAATAATAAAAAAAAAAAACAGAAGTTCTCAAAATCATATTTACCCAAATAATTTGTCGCAAATGTCATCTCAATTTTGTCCTCTGAGTACTCCAAATTTTGGGAGAATATACCTGCATTATTTCTGAAAATAAATAATTAATATATAATAAATTTATATAAATACCTATAATTTTTTTTCTCAATCATAATAACAAACAACCTTTTTTTTTCATCTCAAATTTAAACATTTTTTCAAATATTACCCTAGTATGTATATATATATATATTTTTCGTTTTTACTTTCAATTACGCTGAATTTGACAACCGAAATTTATAACTTGCGTCCGTCACTATATATATGTGCGAGAAAACTCACACGAGGATATTGAGAGGTATTCCGAGAGCAAGAAAGTGAAAGCAAAATCTCTTGACAGAAGCGATAGAGCTTAGATCAATCTCCAAAACAATGATCTCAGCTTTTGGAGACTCTCTTTGAATGCAATCTTTGACTTGTTTTGCTCTCAACAAGTCTCTTGCAGGAATCACTACTCTTACTCCTCTCTTTGCCAAAACCCTAGCTGTCTCTGCTCCAATGCCTGATGTGCCTCCTAAAATATTCCAACCATAACTCAAAATAAATAAGCTACAAACTCATAAACGCGTTATATATAGGATGATATGAAAAGGAAAACTCGACACAATATCCCTCCAAATTTCACACTTCGCTATTTTCCTAAATAATTATCGGGTCGTTACGAGAAACCGTTCGTGTCCTGAACAGTCTAAAAGTGTTCGAAAGTCCACGGTTGAATGGTCAATTTTCTGCGAGAATTTATTATTAGGGGTTTTACGAAAATTAAATAATGAATTATTTGTCAAGGTTCCAGTGAAAAATATTTTCATTTCCAATTCTTGAGGGGCCTCCTTTAATCCAACAAAATAATAATAATAAATTAATCAATAAATATATATTAGATATCTAGTATTCTAGTGGTTTTATTAAGTATATATAAGTAACATGCTACAAAGTCACACAAAAAAGGCATAACCCAATTATTTAAGTACAAATACATCTTTTTATTTTTTATTTTGTCTAGCTAATTTTGTGCTTCTTTCTATATGTAACATCCCTATGTGAAGTATCATGAGGTTCCACCTCAAAACCAATTGGCAATGAGGGGAGTAACCCATGACCTTTTAAACCTTGCTAAGTCCCCATGTCTTTTCCATGTGGGACTCAACATGCCCCCTCGAGACGGTGGCTCTTTGGCTCACTCGTCTCGGGCCGAATCCTTTTTTTTTTTTTTTTTTTGGACCGGTGCTCGTTTGAACTTAATGGGCTCTGATACCATGTGAAGTATCATGAGGTTCCACCTCAAAACCAATTGGCAATGAGGGGAGTAACCCATGACCTTTTAAACCTTGCTAAGTCCCCATGTCTTTTCCATGTGGGACTCAACACCCTAAACCCTAAAATTGAAAATTAATTAAATATATTTTTGATTAAATATTAAATGGAAGAAGATAGAAGTGGGATCTACTCTGAAATGTGAACCAATGGAAGAATAATGTTTGTTCAAAAGAGACAAAATTATATCTTACTAGAGCCAAAAAGAACCACCAATAATATTATACAATATCAGAGGATATTCCATTGCAGTGTAGAAAGGAATACACATTACATACATATATATATATAATGATATTATTTCTATGAAAGCTTGGAATATTTTAACAAAAAGAAATCCATGGATGGAAAGGAATAGAGCCATAGATCATGTGTTGCAGAGGAGAATATATACATATATATATATATATATATATTCATATTAGTAAATTAATGGGAATAACTAATAAAACATATGAATTAGGACTTGCATATAAATATAGACTCAAAGAGAAAGAAAAAAAAAATCATATATATATATATATATATATCATGTGTGTTTTATTGAAACTAGAAGAATTCTGAATATGAAAATTACATGATATATAATAAAAACATCATTTCTCACTGCAGTGATGATGATATTAATCTATTATAGTGACAAGTCAAAGCTAGTACATATAGTAGAAGGAAACTTGAATGTATTGTCCAAGATCATTCGTATATTATGGAAGACGAAGTTGGTATTTGAACTTGTATCGTTGACGTTTAATTATTGTAGCTTACCGGTGACGATTGCGGTAAGACGAGCCGGTCGAATATTCGCAGTGACTTCCTCGGCTGTCGATCTTGAGCCGTAACCACTTGGCCCTGCGATTCCTGCCAAGTACCTTAGCGTTTCTTTCATGGCGATGAGAGAGAGAGAGAGAGAGAGATTCTTTTTGGTAGAAAATTAAAGTGAGAAGGTAATTTATAGAGAATGATATGCATGTCACATATTTATAAGGTACGTTATGGACCATCATAGTTACGTGGTGCCTCAAACTCGCAGCCAATTAATTATCATCGTAAATTTATAATACAAAACTCTGCAAAATGATTGGTCAAGACCAAGTAGTACGAAAACCGGATTCTACTTCCTCATTTCTTATTTTATTCTTTGTTTATTTGAATATCAAATATTGGTTTAGATTTATTCATAATCAACATCCAACAAATCAAATTTAATATCTAAAAATATGATTTTTTTAATGAAATATATGAATGATTATACGTAGTACTAAATATAACTATAGTATTATGGTGTTTGTAATAGTTTGTCTTTGTTTCTCATAATTATTACTTTTGTCTCTCCTTAATGGGTGTCTTTTCCATGTATTTTGTGGTAATTTTTTCGGCATATTGTACCTTATAATTATTATTGATATATAAAACCAAAAGTAAACATATCCCTATGATCATAATTAATCATTCATCATCAATATCTCAAGTAGGAAAAACTTAATTATATACTCGTTAAAAAAGTAAGTATGATTAGTGTTTCCAATTTCTCTCTCTCTGTCCTCAATATTAATTTGCTTGATCAGATAAGACACATCTTTCAAAAAAAAGAAATAGTGTTTCTAATTTGATACAGAATAGTACAGAAGATTGGGTTTTATTTGTTTCTTAAGATAATTAGGTGATTGATTGCTCCCTTAAACACTAAATCCACACACTAATGGCAAAAATGATAATCTTGTTTATACAAGTCCTTGTCTAAGCTAAAACATATATGTATGTGACATTCCATTAATTTCAAATTTTAGCTAGCTTTGACTCTCTTCTTTTACCCTCTTAATCCGCATGTGTTTAGTCTTGGGTTGATACCAAAAAAAAAAAAAATTAAAAAACTCAAATCAATGAGAATTGGGCATTACCTTATAAATCATTATACTTTGACTATATAATCGTACTTTTGCATCTGCTAACGGAGTTTAGGTCGCCACGCAAACTTCGGATACTTATGTTCTGTGTTTCAGAACCCACAATAATACCCATGATAACTCTCTCTTTCGGCATGAGCTTAGGAAAAAACATATAGGTAGAGATTGTTTTTCTAAAATTACTTTTGGGCCTCAGATTCAATCTTTGACCAAAAAACTCATCTTATGAAATTTGATTTTTTTTTCTTTTTGAAATATATGATATATTGTTCATTTAACTTTGCGAAAATGGCATTACTCATAAAATCAATAAGATCGAACTAATTTAAAAATCTTATGAAGCACCCTCAATTAGACCCGTAAATTAAACTTAGGCCGACCCAAGCGGTCTCTAAAACATTGCTTACACACATAATAAATATTTTTTAAAAATCATATTGATTATTTACTTTACTATATAAGAGCCTGAAACAGCTCAACACTAGTTCTGTAATTTATTAACACTTTATAACAATATGGTCAGATATCAATCATGGACTCTTAAGCTGTCTTTACATGCATTAATTTAAAATTGAAGAAGAGATCTCCAAATTGTACCTAGGGTATGTTTGAAAACTTGTGAACATGAGATTTCTCTTTTTGCATGTACAGAATCCATGATTTTCAGGAACAAAGGTACTTCTTTGGACGTTATTTTGTCATGTTTTAAGCAATAATATTATTAAAACCACCCCTCTAAAAAGTCATCACCAACATGTATTAATTCTCTTATTATAATAAGAAAAAAGTGCGTTGTCTTTGGTAGGATAGAATCAATGAGAAGATCGCTTGATGTTGTTGAAGACTTTGGCAATGTAATTAATTGAACATATTCTATATTTAAAAACATAAAACATACAATAATGTGATGATTAATTATTTTTTCTTAATGATATTAGTATACATTTACAAATTACTCCCTAGTTATTTACTTATTTCAACGTCTGTCACCTGTCATATATATGTTTCTATGTTATAAACCATGCTATAAATTACACACCCTAAAATTACAACGAAAAATAAAATAATCTCTTGAGTTTTACGTGAATGTCCATAATTTATAAAAGGAAGAAAAAAAAAACGCATGCAATAATGAGAATAATTTACTCTAATCGAGAGACGCGATTCAACCTTTCTTTCACAAAACCTCTCCGGCAACGATTTGATGTATTTGAAACCCGGCCGTCGCCTCCTCTTAGTAAGACTCTCGGACTGGAAGACCTTCGTCCTGATCATAATTAAAACACTCACGAGAGTAAGCGCCACGTTAATTAACGGGATGAATCACTTAAAGTCCTCACTTGTTCATTTCTCCTTCGTGCCATTGAGCCATATTGCATACTTTCCTCATACTCTAATTCGAAGAAAGAAAGAAAAAAAACGAACAATTCTCTCTCTCTCTTCCTAATAGATATATTTTTTCCTTTTCTTTTTTTTGTTTTAATGAAGTTAAACTATGTGACTGTAGTACATAGGTATTTATGTTTCATCCATGCAATAATGTGCATTGATTTGAAAGGCAACGCATGCACATATTAACCCACCACACACGCTTACACTCTTTAAAGTCTAAAGATGATAGAAAATTGTTGATGAGTGACAACGAGTCCAAACACGTGCACATCTAGAAAATCACATGATATCTAATTACTCTTGTAACATAATCTCAAAGCGAAATATTTGAATTTCTTTGGTATATAAAGAAAAGAATCAAGTGATATATATATATATATGTGTGTGTAGCAGATATATATATGCTTTAGATGCGTGCGACCATTGCCACTACATTTGCTTTTTTGTCTAGTGATACACATCAATTGCATTCTTTTTTCTTCCTTCTCTTTCTTTTTTGTCATATACACTGTATTTTTTCAACGGGTAATACCGGTGTAAGTATTAATCTTTTGATTTTTGTGTTGGCATATGTTCATTTTTACACGGTTTAAATTCTCAATGTCTCTCTCTCTAAAGTTTTTTATATTTGTTGTTAATTTCCCGTACGTATAGGAAAATAATTAGAAGTGACACGTGTCGAAAACTTAATCTTATCCAAAAATGCGTGGAAGTGATTGAAAAAATGGGCAGAGTTTTTAAAAGGAACAAAATAATGGACATTGAAAAGTTTAACTGTGAAAAAATAAGAGATAAATTGAGTCTACGCGCGCCACCACAAAAATCAAATATTGAATATTTATTTCGCCATTAAATAACCAATTTTTAAATTACATAATATGTATATATATTATTATAGTTGGAGTCTTTGAAAAATGATGGCCATTGTTGGGCAATTTGCTATTTGAAGGGCTAAAAGAGAAGCATTGAGGTTGACTCCACGGAAATGGATTTGTGAACTGGCTATGCATAAGGGTCCCATTGTGTCTCCTATCTTGCCAACACACTCACTTATCACATTGCATGCCACTCAACCAAACGCATCAAAACCCTACTCTCTCCCTCTCTCTCTCCCTCTCTCTCTCCATACACATTATATGTGTATATATATATACATATATATGTATATAATTAGAGTAATTCATAGTCCTATAAAACTTAAGTATCTTTATGATTTGCTCACTCGTCTTGAGCCGGGTCCTCTGATTGTACTATGTATGATCATGAAATTATACCTTAAAACTAATTGACAATGAATGAAATAGTCAGTGACGTTTTGAGTCTTTAATTTCATAATATTTCTCTTTGTGAACTAAATGAGACATCTAGAATATTGTTGCTTGTTTGATCTATATGGCATGCACAAAGAAGAATGATAGGAGATATTGATATATATAGAGTGTGAAACTAGGGTTTGATTGCGAGCAATTTATGTCTAGCGACATGTTTGTACAAGCTTGAGGGACACAAAAGCTAATCGCTAGCTTTGCAATGTGGAAACGTGGAATAGCTTCCTACTTGGATTTAAACTAGTGTAAGCATGCATTATAATCATGTATCTATACATACACACATTTGGGGTTCAAAATAACTTATGTTTCCTCGTATAGCCCTTTTTAACGTGCCATGCATTTACTTTTTCTTTTGGGTTAAATGAGGTATACATTAATACATATGGCCGTTTTTGGAGTTTTTTTTTAGAATAACCTTAAGTGAGATTTTTGTGCACTCCATTTATACATACAAATATATTATAATAGCACTAATATGAATTTAAATACAATAAATAAATGCGGCAAAAGTATCTTATTTATTCAATATAGCACAACATATCGGACCTTCAACTTTTATTTAAAAAGAAAACTCTAAAATCTCAAAACATAAAAAATAAGTATTACTCTGATTCGCAAATGTGTAAAAAATTTACAAAACATATGAGACTTAATAAATCAAAAAATATAAATTTCACAACTCCACGTATTCAATCAATATAAATAAAAATAAGTTCGGGTATATTCGCCAGAGTTAACCTTTTTGTATGTGCCATATTTCAAATTTATTTTATCATAGAAAATGTTTCAAACAATAGTTTGACCATAAAAAATTTGAAACCTAAAGCATGATAAAATTTGGTGTTTTGATTTTTTTCTTCAAGATATTTTTTTATGGAACTTATGCCTTATGTCAATATATTTGTTTGGATTTTTTAGGGTTTTTATTACAACAATAAATTTGTAATACATCGCGTAAAAAGTATAGTTTTTCCGCAAATATATTATCAGTTATCTTATGCAGGTTTTTCGCAAGAATAGCCTTAAGTAAGATCTCATTGCAATCCATACCCTCTTCCGACACTATTCATGTTTCTTAGTTCTGGGCTCAGTAAGGATATGGGGTGCACAAAAAATCCAAAAGGTCTTTTAGCAAATTATTTCCCGTTTTAGTTAAGCATCAACGAGGAATAAAAGTTTATTGATTATGGTCTTTCTACAAGTTTCTAATAATAACAAGTAGCGGAGCTGGAGATACAACTTAGCGAAATATGAATAAATAAATAAAATCCGAGCAAAACATATAATAAAAAGAGTTCAAACTCGGATCACATGAGTAGCTAGCCCATCTTAACACATGCAATAATAAATTATACGACATAACTCTTTTTCTTTTTCATCTTCATTTTCATTGAAATGACTAAATATAATTAGAAGAAAAAAATTATTAGTATTTTTTTGTTTGTTAGAAATTAAGTTTACTTAGTCATTTTGAATGTACATGGATATTTATAAGAAATGCATCAAGTTTCAAAGGCCACTAAGTTGTCTTGTCCTCCTTGTAACTTGAAAATTAGGAAAGATATTAGTCCTATTATTCTTTATTAGCTCCATCAAGCAAGTGAAGCCAACAACTCCATCAAATGACAAATCAATGTCATTAAGACTACTTTTTGGAGTGATCAAGCCTTGAACCACCAAATTAATTGTTAAAAATAATTAGGTTTACAAACTATTGTTTTAGTCTTACCAAACCATGAGGGTGAAAAAAAAAACATAAGTTGTAAAATTAAGTAATCTAATAAAGTCAATTACAATCTAGAATAAGTGTCTTAAAATTACCACGGTAACATTAAGTTCATTAGTCAAAAACAAGAAAGAACGAATGTTAGTTTAATTTTCGTCGGAGCAAGAATGAAAATTATATATATATATATATAAATATATTAGCTATTTATGAAAAGGGAAAAACTTTTTTTTGAAAGCCAAGGGAAAAAACTCAATTAACACTTTAGTAGTCAAGATTAATAATCCATTTGTATTTTGCAAATTAAGCAGAATTGAATTTGAAACTTTTTTCAGATAAAATAGATAGACATACAGATATGAAAAGTAATATAGTTACCCTTTTCTTTAAATGAACTAATATAAATATGTATATATATATATATGTATATAAGCAAAAAGATCAGAGCCGGGCGCACAAACACCCGAAAGAAGTTGTAGTCGCTCCCAATTTTTTTTTTAATATACCTTTTTAACCTTTTTACATATTTAAATTTCATTTTTAATTATATATATACACATACTCAATTTCTCTTACAATTCTAATTCCTTCAAATTAATTTGTACGATGAGTCCGCAACTTTGAAATAAAATATATGTGACACATAAACATATATACGGTAGTTTTATTTTACTCGTAGAAAGACCTTAGGGTCCTTACGCTACAAATATGATAAACTTTTTCATAGTAATATATATATATATATATATATATATATATATATATGTATATGTATATATATTATAGTTGAAATTGATGTATGAAACAATCCTAAGATTTCCACATTACCGACAATCCTAATTTAATTTTCCTCATATCATCAATCATACCAACCGACCCTTTCCTTTTTCCTTTCCCTTTCTTATTTTGACATGAACAAATAAATAAATAATTAATTTACTATATAGTAAAAAGGGATTATTACTTCTCAAAGCTATAATGAGTTCTTTTGATGAGTGCTATATCCACACGTGCCATTGGCCAATGACATGGTGACAAGTGTCCCCAAACACGAGCCATTCACGGTGATTATTGGTACATAAATTGTGGCCAAATGTCTCCACTTCGTTGTACCCCTAGTGTTAATAATTATGATTATGATAATGTAATATAAATATATATTAATATAATTAATATACCATGATTAAGTAGAAGCAATTACAAACCACTTAAGTGGCTTATAAATAAAATAAAATAATTAATTAAATAAAGTGGTCAATGGTTGTTTGCTTGTAACCCTTCGTAGTGCAAGATTTGGAGTAAAGGTTGTTTGTCTTTATGTGAGTGTATCATGTGATATCTAATGGTTTATAAGGAATATAAATGTGAAAATCTCATGAATAATCAAATTCCAAGATGTATTAATTAATTAATTAAATGAATGATTAGCTATATAAAAATACACCTATGTTGCTCGTGGTCTACATTGATCGACGTAGAGATGCTTAAATATTTTTACTTTTGATGCTTTCGAATTTAAATTTTGAAAATATTTAGAGTGTTCGCTGAAGAAGAAAAAAAATGATTTTTTGATAACGATAATTTTTCAATGGTATATGTTAAACTTTCGTCGTTTCATAATCGTGCTTGTAAAATCACTTATAACGGCAATAAACACATCGTCGTTGCATTATTTCACTTAAGCACCGACGATTATCGAGAGACTTAAATTTGAATATTTCAAGTTGGGTTAGATATAGTGACCAATATATTCTCAAAGAATAAAAGACTTGGTACGATAAAATTTAGTATCATTATGTGTTAGTGTTGTAAATCAATAGATATCCCAAATTAGAATCACAATTCTTAAAAAAATATGCACCTAACATGTGAGGCTACACCTCGAGATTAAAAACCAAATATTGGATGATAAAAAGAGAAAGTGATATATATATAAGCATATCCTTATGTATATTATTATTATTATTTTAATTACGTTCTAGATAAAACAAATAAGAAATATGGGTCAATGAAAATCATGTTCTTCATCTAAATATTAATATATGGTATTAGTTGTGTATGTTAGGTGTACTTGGTATACCCCTTCACCAAATAATGCATTTGCATATCAATATAAAAATTAATTATTTAAGATATTAAATCTCTAAGTCAAACTACAGCCATGCAGAGAAGTCGAGAGGAGAATTATAAGAATATATATGCTCGATCGAGTAGCATGATATATAAATATACGAGCTAGATGTACTGCATCTCCAACCAACGTGTATATATACATATATCATATATATATATATATATACATATATATACATATATATATATATATGGAAACTTGAGAAAATGGCTCAAAAAAACACCATAATTGAACTTTTGAATACATTTTTAAAAAATCAATGTTTCTAAACTTTGTCCAATTTCGGACAATTTTACCCCTGATTAATTAACTCCTAAATTGTCCATAAATTATCAAAAACTGGCCCCAAATCTAAATTATTGTCCCTAAATTCTGAAGAAATTGTCCCAAGATGGGACAATTTCAAAAATGTCCCTAAATTACCAAAAGATGTCCCTTAAATTCACCAAAAACTGTCCCTAAGTTACCCAAAACTGTCCCCTAAATTTAAATTACTGTCCCCAAGGATCATAACAAATTGTCCCAAGAATGTTAATTGTACAACCTCCCCAATGTTAATTAGGGGTAAAATCGTCTGAAATTGGGCAAAGTTTAGAAACATTGATTTTTTAAAATGTGTTCAAAAGTTCAATTGTAGTGTTTTTTTGAGCCATTTTCTCAAGTTTCCCTATATATATATATATATATATATATATATATATATATATATATATATAAGTTGCCCGCCATACCAAATTAGCGAAGGTAGCGGTTGTTATAATCTCTTTGGGCACGTCCAACCCGCACCAAGGTGTCGGTCGTTTTTGTACAAATTCATTAACATACTTAAAAAAAATTAAAAAAATTGTTGACGTCATCAGTCTACACATGGGAAACCCGAGCAGCGTCGCTTGCGCCCGTGAAACACGCGGGACAAGCTTGCCACCCTTCCCTAATTATATAAAATGGAATCACTATAAAATAAAAAACAAATTTAAAATTCAATCCGAGCCGGAGATGCTTGATTAATTAAAATTACAGAGCTTAAAAAAAAATCAGTTAATGCATAATTTATATTCAGCTTCAAATGATTTGGGCCTAACCACATAATGGGCCTTACAGGATCGAGGCCCACGATAAGCGAACTGGACTAGCGTGGACTCGCCCGCACAGGATCACTCCCACGTGTCTTCTTCATCTTCTTCGCCATTTCAGAGTCCGAACTGTTCACTGGTTCGAGAGTTCGTTGTTCCCCAATTCCTGGGCAAAATCGAACCCCAAATCCAATCCTAGGGTTTCCGGATTCCATGGCGTCGCACAACAACCTCGAAGACGTAAGCCTTCTACTCCTCTCTTACTCACTCTCTGTCCGCCGATCGATCGAGGAATTGAAGTCGGCTTGTCTAGGGTTTGGTTTCCGTTTCTCAGTGTGGTTTTGTTGCCGGAATTTGCAGGATGATGATTTCGGAGGCGACTTTACTGGAGCTCACAGTGACATGCGTTCTGGTTAGTTTCGCTCTCTTCGGAAATTGAGGTTCGTTTTTTGGATGAATTGCTGAGCAGATTCGTTGAAAATTTAGGGAACAAGAGAAGTTTCAAAGATCTTGGGGACGATGAAGATGATTTTTTTGGGGCTAAGAAGGTATTAAACTTGTACTGATACTATTTAGAATTAGCACCATGGGAACCTTTAAGAGTTTTATTTATTTTTAATATTCCATATGGAAATTATTCAAAATTTTCTTTGCGATCGAGACTAGCGCATCGGTGTTGCTGCATTGTGATGAATTCTAAGAAAACCTTGTACATCAATGCTGATAGAGATGATGCATTTAGTTGTGTGACTCGTAGGACAAACAAAGTCGTATACGTTAGCGTGTTAGGAATTAAGAGACCTTGGTCGGATAACGCCACAACGGACCTTTACGGTTACGGAGGTGTTAATTCGTCTTTTTTAAGTATGTCCCATTTTGTTTATCAAATGCAGGCGAATTCGAAAGTTGAAGAAACTGCTCCCGGTGTAGCGACGGGAATGATTTTGTCTCTTCGTGAAAGGTACTTTTAAGGTCAAGAAGCCCTGTTTTTTTAATGGTACTATTCCATGATTTGTTCTGTTGGGAACAAATTTCCGCAGATATTAAATGCATAACGTTCTTCTATCTTCAATTGCAGCCTTCAAGATTGTAAAGATACTCTTGCAACATACCAAGTAAAGTCGTGTTTTGATTGCTGTATCGACTTTGGTTTTTCTAGTTGTCGCAATTTATTGAGTTTATGATTGTATTATCTACAGACGGAACTCGAAGCAGCAAAATCTCAGATTCAAAAGTGGCATTCTGCGTTTCAGAATGAATCTTTCATACCTATGGGGACCACCCCTGGTCAGTATCTTCTTGGAGTATCGGTGTCATTACATTCTGTGTCCCATTTTTGGTAGTGTTTGCTCTAAAGTTGAATTGGGATTTTTTTGCAGAACCTAAATTTTTGATCAATTACCTTCAGACCCTAAAGAGCTCTGAGGAGTCCTTGCGAGAACAGGTTTAGTCCCTGATGGTCTTTCTTTTTTTGGTTAGGAAGCTATATTATGCATTATTTTTGGCTTTTTGCTTATCTCGTTCTTTTTTATCAGCTAGAAAAAGCGAAAAAGAAAGAAGCAGCATTTATAGTGACGTTTGCAAAACGAGAGCAGGAAGTTGCTGAGCTGAAGGTTAATATTTTGTATTTTTTTCTTCCTAAATTGTAAATGTTGTGTTTATATTGGTCATAGACGTGATCCCGAGTTTTTGCGGTTTGAGTGTCTTCTAGTTTGTGTGTTCTTGCACCATTTTCAATAAAAGAAGAGCAATTGGTAGGAGTGCCACCCAAATGTTCCGAGAGAAGTTACCCCTTGATTTTTTAATTATATATATATATTTTTGTGACAACTATACCCACTGTTCTTTGAAAATGTAGCAGACTGTTCTCTAACATATGATTGTGGCTAACATACTCCTTGTACTCAGGGTGCCCCTTATCCGCTGAAAGATAACGGAAATCAAATTACTTATATGTGGGGGGCAATGTGATTTACTTTTGTGTTTATTTGTTAATTTTTTTTTTTTTTTTATTTCACAGTGACTCGAGCTTACCACTTTCCTGTTTTACACAATTACCCTTTTAATCTTATTTGTGTTTAACCTCAAATCCATTGCTGAATTTCAGTCTGCAGTTCGAGATTTGAAAGCACAGCTCAAGCCACCGTCAATGCAGGTAGCTTCTATTTCTGTAATGATTGGGCTATTTCTGTCTTTTTTAAATTATTATGTCTGATAGTGATATATATTCTCCATTGCGGTTAATTCTTACAGGCAAGAAGATTATTACTAGATCCAGCAATCCATGAAGAGTTTACACGCTTAAAGGTGTGTAAAGTTTCTTGCTAGTAACACCTTTGAGAATTTGGAATGCTTATATGATTTCGTCACTGTTTGAACCAAGTCTGACTATATCAGAATTACGCAATTTTTTTAATTATATCAGAATTTGGTCGAGGAGAAGGACAAAAAGGTAAAAGAGTTGCAGGACAATATTGCGGCGGTCCAATTTACCCCTCAAAGCAAGATGGGGAAAATGCTGATGGCTAAATGTAGGACATTGCAAGAGGAAAATGAGGAGATCGGAAACCAAGCTGCTGAAGGAAAGGTACTGCCTGTCACTATGTCTTTCACATTATGGAATTTCTTATTTCTTAAGAGTAATTCGAAGTTCGAACTATATCTTATGTAAATTACGGGCGTAACTTTATTTGTATGTTAGTTAATTATGTTTTCTTTTTATATTTACTGTCACTTAGGCTATTTGATGTCCTTTCTTTCATCACCTCAGTGAATCCCGATTGGCTTGATTGCGCGCGTGTCTTTGTGTTTTCTTTTCGTGATCTATCAGTGACATTTTCATGTTACTGTTTTCCAGATTCATGAATTAGCTATGAAGCTTGCTTTGCAAAAGTCACAAAATACGGAACTTAGAGGACACTTCGAAGGTCAGTGATGCTCATCGTGTAACATTTTACCCAAAAATCTGAATAAATCATATGTACTTCAGTTAATTATGTCATAGATATTCGAAAAAATCATATAAATAAATCCCGCGTTTGCTATGTCTTACAGGATTGTACCAACAGATGGACGGGCTGGCAAATGATGTCGAAAGATCAAATGAAATGGTACCAATTTCTCTTGCACGTATTCACGTTTAGAGTAATTGACAACAATACCCTTGACCTTTCCAACGTAGATTAATTAGCCCCTGATAATTGATTATGTAAACAATACTCTCATCTCTAAAAAAGTTAGCATGTTAGGCAAAATGAAATAAGAGAAGTTTTATCTATTAATTGGCAATAATGCCTCCTGACTTTTTTTAAGACGCAATTATTTGCGTATCGATGTTTGACGGCTTTTTTTAATTAATTTTTTGGTTTTATTTTTACTAATTTTGTGTTTCTTTGAAAAAAAAAATCATCCTTTTATCTTGTCGACAGTGTTGCTTTGTCGAATTATTGACTCGCGAAAACAATTTCTCACGTATCCTGCAAGTGAAGCCTATTTCAAGGGATGGATTTATTTATTTATTTTCTTTTATATATTTTCCGTTTTTCGCTAATATTGTGTTTCTAAATCCCATCTTCCATCCTCGCAGATATCGTTGTTTTGTCTCGCTAATATATATTTTTTTCTTTCGTCTTGAAGGTGGTTATCTTGCAAGAGAAGCTACGAGAGAAGGACGCCGAGATCGACAGACTAAAGCAAGATTTGCAGCCAAATGATCCGATGGAGGAGAATCAGAAAACAGACACGACTAACGATAACATAACTATCGACGAAAACGAGTCTGTTGAGGTTGAAATTTGAAGCTACGTTTTTATTTATTTTTTGAAAATTTTTGTAAAACTATTCTTTCGTTCTCCTTGTTATTTTGTACATGTACATTAACTTAATGTCTCTGCCTTTTAATTCAATCTCACCAATAACTGTGTTATCAATTGTTTAATCAGCTTTTAATCTTAATTATAGGGATTTATAATCGATTTTAGAACATTGTTAGGTTCATTCAAAACCCTGTGGATTGCACGATGAATAATATACAATTTTAACTCTTTAGAAGAATTTTGAAGAAAAGTTTTTCAGATATTAATTTATTCGTCAGTTTACGAGACAACACAATTATTTAATTTCTTTTTCGAAATAAAATGTCTTTACTACCAATTAAAGGGTGGTTTAAGTAATTTACTTATTGATTTAATTATGTATTAAACCGCCTACACTCTCTTCATTATTATGATACAACTAAAGATCGTAATTCACTACGATTACGATTGCATTACAATTAAACAATTAACATCCGACTATGCGCTATCCGAACGAATTTTGACTTATTTATTAGATACAAACTTTTCCTCAAACACGGCCAATATATAAAACAGATTTGAATCGGTAATCTAGAAAAGAAAAACAACTAAGACACGACATGAGAACGAATTACCGCTACTAGTGTTCCGTTCCATTCCATTCGGTTTTATTTTTGAATTCCTAACCTGGCAATCAGCCATAATTACACTCACTCTCCTATCTCAACCTCATTACGCACTCCGGCGGCTGCAAAACCAGGAAACGTGTGTGGTGGTTTCATCGGTGTTTCAATCTTCCTCTCGGAAACCCGAGCCCAGCACTGCCGATGTTGCCTTCCGCTTCAATCGGTACAACCAGACCTTTTCCAGTTTTCCCGAGTGTCTCGCCCTGCAAACATTACCATTAAAGAAAGTTAAGGAAGAAACTTCGCTGATGTGTCGATTTGATTTCACTTTCTCAACTGAAAAGTTACCTCTTTCCACCCCATTCCTTCTAGAAGTTTTCTTGCGTAACTACCGGAACCAAACGACATATTAAGCGCTTCGTTAGCAGCTTCGTCGGTGGAGACCGATTGCGAATCATCGCTATCGTCTAGCGCAGAGCCCTTCTCTCCCGGAGCAACGCCAAAACGACCGTGCAAGGCTCTTCTCTCGGCCGCTCTGTCCCTATACGCATGGCTTCGATTCTAACAGTTCCGATAAAAAAAATAAAAAATTTGTCACTGATTGGACCCAGCAAAATAATTTGTGATAAACGAGAACCCGTCGTAATCACAATCAAACATGACAAGAAAACCCATACCTACTGTAAAATACCCCTGATATCTCTGATGACATGAAACAATGTAAATAATAAACATAAATAATTATTTAAGTAAACTATTTCGTATTTACGGGGCTAACAGTTACCAGGCCTAGAGAAATTATGGGCATGAATCGGAACCTGATTAGATGGTGATTGCGCACGAATAATCGACGCATAAAAACGATTTGGATTGTTAAAATACTAGTATTACGTATACCTTTTCGCATGCTAACGGCTGATCTTGCAGTCGAGGCAAATTATTACAATCGGAGTCTTCTCGTGAAGCTTTCAAGTCTTTTTTCCCTCTGAGTTTTGCGGGTCCCAGCGACTGTTCTTCATTCAACGACAATTCAGGAAATCCCCAGTCTCTAGTTGGATTAGAAGCATCATAAGTGGCAAGAGAAGCCACGAACTTCACACTCGGATTTCTCAGCTTATATATTTGACCTGCCACAAAAGATATAAGCAAATCAAATACTATACAAGCAGTATAAAGACTGTAAGAAGATCAAGCTATGTAAGAGTAAATGCAAACCTGTGGCAACCCGTACCAGATCTATATGCACTTCCCGAATCGGGGCAGTTCTCAGGAGACCGCCGCCAGATGGCATCGAGGGATGAAGCTTCACCGATCTCTTCATCAGTCTGCCGACAAGCTTTGCTGTATCGCCTTTTCCGTCTTTTCTAGAAACCCGAACCATTGACCAATCCCACAAATCGATGGCGGGGATCTCCGGAATAGTCTCCCCCGGAACTTCTGGGACTACTTGACCATACTGAGCTCTCCAGTTCTCTTCTTCCCATGAAAAGCCTGAGCCGACGAGTTCGGGGTGAGAGATCCTTTTTTCAGAAACCGGTTTTTACACCAATGAAGAAAATAAAAAGGTAGCGGGGCATTACCTTCAGCTGATGTGCTTTCACTGGCTTGGTTTACATCAAAATCGTCTTCCGGAATCCACTCACCTTCCTCTAATTCATCATCCCCTGAATTTCGAGCAATAAGTCATTTCTGGAAATACTTAGTAGTAACAATTATCCGAAACAAAGAGAAAAGTACCAACCATCAGCTTCAAACTCAGAGTTGTCAGCCTCGTCCATTTTCACCGGTGACGTCCCGCCATTTTCAGCTTGGTTCGAATAGCCCGACAAATAAAGTTCAATCAGCGTTTCTTCTAACCTAAGAAAACATTACCCTAACCATTTGAGAAGAGTAATCACAATAAAAACAAAAAAATAGAAAACACCCTCAAGAAACGAATTTTGTTTTAATACCATTCCGATGGAGGACGGGGATCTTCCGGTGAATTACCTTCAATGGTCCCTGCAAATGATTCATTGAACTCAAGTTTAATCAAGCTAGCTTCTTCCGGTCGGGTTCAGTGATTCGGTGCTCTTTGAACCCCTAAACCTCGAAACGTTAAGACAAATCCCGATAATTGCAGAGAGACAACCCGAGTGTTCGACGATTCAAACTAATCGACGCTTACTCAATTCCTAATCGACGATCATAAACACACACACACGCAATTACCAGATTGATCTTCATCCAAAAGCGAACGATCCTCGGTCTTGTTCCCAGTTTCCGCACACAGTTCGTCGCGATTCGAATTCTCTTGCGCATCCGTTTCGATTCCCGGACCTCCAGCTTCATCAATCTTCATAAAAGAATTAAAACCCAAAATAAATTGAGTTCTCACTTGAAGATATCATTATCATTCGCTTGAAGATATCACCTTACTGGAGGAATCAAGAAGCACGTAGTTTCCATCTTCAAACTTGTAGTACAGACCGTCTTTCGAGCTGTAGTACCAACCGGCTGCTGGATCGTGGTAGAATCCGCTACTGAGACGCCATGGAATCGGGAAAATCCAGAACTTAGAACCAGAGAGAGATAGAGAGAGAGCGAGAGAGAGCGAGAGAGAGAGAACCTGGCATGGAAGTAGAGCTGAGAGGCTTCGTCCCAAACGAAGGAGGAAGCAGCAGCATCATCGCAGGTCTGCGAATCGAGCGAGTCCCGAGGAGAAGCGGAAGAACCCGCCATTTCTGGGAGCTTCACCTTCGCCATTTTCGTCTGTTGGTGAGCTCGGTGATTTTGGCTTCCTCAATACGACGCCGTTTATGATCGTTTTGGGCTCTGTTGAGAGTTGGGCCCGGGTTTGGATCATAATGGGCCCAACATTAACAAATTATTTAATTTTAGTAGTAGCTCTATTTTTTTTATCTTTACTATTTTACCTTTTTAAATTTTTTATTGAGTTGTTGATAATGTTCTTTCGATACTAAAAACTAAGTAGATAAAAAAATGATAATACTATAAAAGTATTTTCATTCCAAAATTGAATTCAGTTAAACTTATTAAAAAAAAAAGAAAGTGAAATCAGTCAATGTGTCAGCCGGAGTTCTAATCATTGATTTTTATTTTATTTTATCGAACACTATTTTGTCAAGGTACAATGCGCTATCGCGTGACTAGATATATTCAGCGTAAGAACATGTTACATTATTAGGCAAGATAAGAGGAAGCGCAAATCTCATAAGATACGAATCCGAGGCCTTTTACATAAAGTATATAGTAAAGTAACCCACTAGGCCAAATAGATTTGGCTGCCACTATTTGAACCTATGAAATTGGTATCGAAGTAATTTAAACTTAAAAATGAGTGAATTATAATCCGAAGTATTGAGTTCATGAGCTATATTGATGTATGCACCGTTTATAACATAGGTATGAGACTGCACGGTATATCGTTTTCGCAAGCTGTTACAAGTTAGGGGGAGAAAATTGCAATATTCCGAGTTGGGGGGTATTTGTGCATCTCCCAAGGAGTTCGGGGGCTATTTGCATAAATTACTAAAAATAACCATACAATCTCTTCTGGTGGCTACACGTGTCCGAGTCTGAGATGACGAAAGAAACGAGAAGCTGAAGAAGCCTTTCTTCTCCGGTCAAGCTCTGCTATGAAGACCTCGGAGTTCATGGACAAGAAGGTCACCGAGCTCTCGCCATCTCAGTCCGATGATTTCTCCGAGCTCGAGGACGGCGACTCCGATTCCGCCTTCCGATTCCCGTGCGCGAGGCCCGGCGTGTCCTCCGACTCGTACGGCTCCGATTTTCAGGTACTGATCTCGTTGATCGCCATCGCTCGTGATCGAATTTCTTTCGGAGAGTTGAACTCGTTCGATTAATCTCAATATTATCTCAATTTGTGAGCACTTATAAGGAGTTATGTGAATCGGAGTTTGATTAGCTTGAATCTGATGATGGAGTTTGTATTGTTTATGATTTAGCAAAGTAAGCGTTGCGGAATTGGAAATTCTTCGATTAAGCGCGGATTCATGGTTTGTTCTTGATCAATCTGGATTCTCTTGTGATTTCCGATCGGCAAAAAACGGTTTATCGGATTGTAAACACCTATAAGTTACTTGACGGCTAACGCATAGTGGCGGTATTTAAGCTCATGTCCTGTCGAATTCGATGAAATAGTGATTAAAGACTTGAACTTAATTGTTTGAATGTTTATTTTATGATACCCGACATGAATCGCGCAGTGGCTATGAACGGGTTATTAAATTTGTATGTACTTGATTTCTATAATAGAATCGCTCTGCTATGGACTTCCGTCACATGAGAGCTGGTTCCGAAAACGTTGGGAATTTTCATGGTGGAGCGCTCATATCGGTGATTGATAGAAAAATGGAAGAGTACTCTGTGAATCTGCTACACGCCGTGGAGAGCCTCAGCGTTCGGCTGTGCCAGCTGGAGACCAGAACCCGGAAAATTGAGTATTCAATGGATGAATTCAAGAGTTCGTCGGAATTAAACCACGGAAGAACTGAACATAAGCTTACTGAACTCGGAAATGTTCTCACTGAGGTACTTTCTCAAACTGATCTATGATAGCCTATGTAATACGAGGATATTTAACTCGGAATAAAAATTTGCAGCTTCAAGCCGGGATCCGGGACTTGAGAGATAAACAAGAGATATCGGAAATGCAGATAGAGGTGGCCAAGCTTCAACTATTGAAAGATCACAAGCAATCAGGAGAAGAGAAGGGCAAAGTCAACGCTACTTCCGGTCGACCTGTGTCATCGTCAGGGCAGTTCCCAACCCTAGCTTTATCACCGAGTCAAATCCCGGTTGCTTCATCTGCAAGTCAACTGTATTCCATACCTCCAAATCAGCCAACGTCATCATTACCATATCAACATTTTCAACATTCTTCAAATCAGCCACTTCCACGGTTTCCTCCGAACTTGCCGCCACATCAGCTTCCTTTGACCCATAATGCCATTGACCCACAATCCCGACCCTTGCCAACTCAGAACTTGCCTCCACATCAGCTGCCGTTTACTCACCATCCTGTTGACCCACAAGCCCGTCCTTTTACAACTCACAACTTTCCACCACATCAACTGCCTTACAATCCCGTTGACCCGCAAGCTCGTCCCTTGCCAACTCAGAACTTTCCGCCACATCAGCTGCCTTTAACCCAGAACCCTGTTGGCCCACAATCCCGACCTTCGCCAACTGAGAACTTTCCGCCACATCAGCTGCATTTGATCGACAACCCCGTTGACTCGCAATCCCATCCTTCGCTTACTCGGAACTTTCTGCCACATCAGCAGCCTTTAGCTTACAATCCTGTTGATTCGCAAGACTGTCCTCCGTCGATTTACAACACAAACACTCATAATCCCTACAATGCCCCTCCTGCCTTACCTTACCCCCAACAGGTTTATCTCGGTTCAAGAAGCTCGGAGTTCCATCCCGACCATGTTCAACCGAGCAGACATTCTAATTTCCGTGACGAATATTCCCAGAATCACAGCGCTCCAAAACCGAGATTCCCCCAATCAGCAAATCCGCAGGCGTTGCCACGTGCATTGCCAATGGCTTCTGAGGTCTCTAGTGGGTCAGGATCAGGTGGGGCCGGAACCAGCGTATCCGTCGATGATGTCACAGGGAACGTTGTGGCGATGGGATTCCGGCGAGACTTGGTGCGAGCAGCGGTGAAGAAGATAACCGAGAACGGGCAAACCGTTGACCTCAACGTTGTTCTGGATAAGCTTATGAACGGTTGATCCGGAAGGTAGTATTTTCTCAGGTTTGTATATGAATGTATATTACGAGTTTTTACTGATGTAAAAAGGTTAATTTACTAGGGAATCTACATGATTTACCTATTGTGTGTATACTGGATATAATTGTATAAGCAAATATAAGGACGTAGATTTGGTATGTTTTTGGTCCTCATCAGTGCATAAAGAAATCTCGCAATATGTCTTGATACCAAAACCTTTTCCAAAGCCCGTCAGAGTTTGCCACATAAACATGGCCAGCTTCGTTCCGAAGCATTGCGGTACGTCGCGAAGTTATTCGGTTTTGCGGTACAACTATAGATTAAGGGAGGGATTACAATTGTTGCACGTTATCTTCTTCCCGCTTGTCGTTTCTTTGATCATAGCTAATCGACATTTTATCACTGGCCAAACGGGCGGGCACGAGCTTTCTTCGCCCGTTGTCCACCTAGCTTTTCGTGGCTCGGGTAGCGGTCGCTTAAAAAATTAACTTTTTTAAATAATAAAAACAAATGCAAAAATTAAAAATAACAAGGACGGGCGGGTTTCACAGTAAAAATCGGGGGTGTCGTTTTCTTCACTCGGGTCAAGAGGCACAAAAGTCAAGTCACTTCATAGGAGCGTAGGGACCATGGTGGAGAGAGACAGATCCCTGGGCAACCTGCCCTTCACTCTTCGAACCATCAAGTCTCAAAGAATGAGGCAGTCAAGCCACATTTCTCTCTCCTCACTCCGGACCACCAAATGGCGGACCCGACCCGGCCCACGCGTTCTTGCAAACCAAAGAAAACGAGGGTTTTAGGTTTTACCGAAGATCCGCCTTGATTGTACCGTTACACGAGTTAGTTTTGTTTATGCTTATTATATGTCGCACCTTCGTTCTTTTGTCATGGCTAGGAATTATGTACTGGTTTTCTCGGTTTCCTGTACCAGTTTCAAAACTTGTATTTTGGGATAAAAACTCAAACCGGTGTTTGCCGGTTTCAGTTTTGAAAACAGGGATCATTTAACAAAAAGAAATTTTGTTTATTCTAACAGTATTTGTTTAGAATATCTTTAGCATCAAAGATACATTAGTTAATCGTTAAAAGATGATAAATAATATTTTGTTCAGTCTCAACTTTGATTCGATAAAATTAATAATCTCCATAATATAGTAAAATTCTTCGTCACTGCATTATTAACTTATGAAAGTTAGACTTTATATCTAACTTATGAAAGTTAGACTTTATATCGATTACCAATTTGGTATATATTAAAACACCAATGAGTGTCTTTAACCTGAAGACGTACTAAAATATTTCAAAATACCGGTTCTCGATGTGGTTCCATCCTTAATGACTGTCTTTTTCCGTCGTAATAATTGAGACGAAACTACGAGACGAGCGTGTACCGACTCTTAAAATACATTTAAGGATTGCTACGACTGAGCTCTCGACGCCATTAATTTGGTGAAATCAAAGAGGTGATTTTGTGGACCCTGAGTGATGATCATTGAGAGAGGTCCAGGCCTTCTTCAACTCTAGGAATTTAGGTGCTTCGTCCCTTTCACGACATTTATTCCCTGCAATTTGCATTTCACATTCATTATTATATGGTCAATTTATCATTGCCAAGCCAAGAAGAATAGAAGAAAACATATATATAGCGGCAAAAGTATATAAAATTAGACAAATTTTCGGACGTTATGTATTCAATTAGTTCTTTTCGTAAAGTACTCTAAGTCGCGTAAAAGTGTAAAACTTGTGTTTTCTATTCCATTTTATTACTCTCGTTAGTTTATAATAGTGTGTCATCGTATTTTTATTTATCACGTATCATCATAATAAAAAACGTATAATAAAAGGTAGTAAACGAGAGCTTGATGACACAACAATATAAATTAAAGAAAAAGATATAGTGTAAAAAGAATATACAAGTTCTACAATTTTACGCGACTTGAGTACTTTTAGAATGACTATTATATCTTAAGCTTGAATATATGATTTTTTGTATTAGTGATAAGATTTTAAGTTAGAGCAATCACACTTTAACGAGTCCTACGTCACATGCACATCAAACTTTTTTTTTTCTTCCTAATAATTGAGAAAATAAATTTAAGGACAAACGAGAGAGGCACATGATATATTACTCGGACTTCACTTCATTTTGATTTTTGAGCTCCATGCTATAAAAATATTAAGATTTTCCATCTAAACATGTTGGAGAAAAATAAAAAAGATACGATGACATACAGTAAATAATAAATAAATTTGGGTCGATTTTAAATAGTTTCGAGCTTAATAAATTTGTCAAACAAGACTAAATAATGCATTTATATATGTATTATTAATTTTTTAATCTTTAATATAAAATTGTGTTTCTAATTTATCAATTGCACTGTTCAATCGATATATATATATATTGTTAAATTAATTATAAATTCTTAATATTTTAATTTTTTAAAAATAAATTAGTTAAATAGATCAAATAAGTCAATATCGATTTATACGTGCAATCATTTCTAAAATGATAAATAAATAAAGAGAGAGACTTTATAAAAAAAATTAATTAAAAAAAAAAACAATCAAAACACAATACCATAAAATTATTTCCCCTACTAATATAACATGTCCAATTGCTATATTTATTTTTACATAATAGTAGTATATACCAAACATTGATTGAGATATATGCCTAATAAAAATGGGTGTTATAAATATGTTTCTTCAAGCAAATATTCCTTTCAAATCTTTACTTGGTATAGAAGAGAATATACTATATTTAATAGAATCATTTGGAGGGTTCTACTCTACTATCTATGAATGTTTAGTCTATTAATTTTAATGTAGGATTTAGTCACATGCTTGTTTCTATTTCGTAATCATTGTCCTTTCTAAATATAAATAACGACATAGTTAGAATAAAAAAATCATTATAGTAAACATAAATAGATCAACGAATTTATTAGAATTTATTAATGTAATCATTATAGTATATAACTCTGTCACTATGTTACTTTTACGGTTTTACCGCATTTAAAAAGACAAAAAATTTACTGGGTTCTGTATTTACAGGGCTACTCGCAATCTGCCGCTCGGGTTCTATTGGCAAATCAACGCTTTATGTCGATAAATAAATGGCAACAGTATGCTGCTTTTAGAGTTTTTGTTTTTTTTTTTTCCTATAGCAAAATAACTTCCGTTTCAAATCTAAATAAGTAAGCTGATTTAAAAACGAAATTAATATCTGCAAGATCTACCGTTTTGATCTAAATATTTTGCAAGATAATTCAAGTTCAAAATGGACAAAAAGTTTACATTCAATTTTTTTTATTATTTATTTTTTATCGTGGATTCAAAGAACTACTCAAATTTTCTCTTACTTTAGTACTTAAAATCATTTAATTTAGAATTAATAGTGGTATATATATATGGAAACTTGAAAAAAAATCCCCCAAAAAGTAAGTTTTACCCCTTTTGTTCCTCACTTTAATAAATCTGAAAATTTATTCTCCAACTCAATTTTTACCATAATTTTGACAAAAATACCTTCTTTTACCATTTTTTTACTCACCATTTTCACCCCTCTCTGTGTGGTTGGACCGTTTTTGCTTCAATTTGGACCGTTTTTAGTATCTTTGTAGACAGTTTCTTGGTTTCGAAAAAAGGCTTAGACACTTTCATGCAGAGACTTAGGCACTAAATAAAGCCTAAGTAGACACTTCTAAATTTTCAAAATAAAGTCCATCAAATTATTAACTGGTTTAAATTACAAGTCTAAATATAGTTAGACACTTTTTTAACATAAAAAAGGATTGTTTTGTGCATCTTTGTAGACACTTTTAAAAAAGTGCGAAATATTGGTTAGACCGTTTTTAGCCTCATTTTGTACCGTTTTTGGTATTGGCTTAGACAGTTTTTAGGTTTCGGAAAAAGCCTTAGACAGTTTCCTGCATAGACTTGGACACTAAATAAAGACTACGTAGACACTTCTAAATTTTCAAAATAAAGTTCATCAAATTATCAACTAGTTGAAATTACAAGTCTATATGTAGTTAAACACTTTTTAACATAAAAAATGACTGTTTTGTACATCTTTGTAGACACTTTGAAAAAAATACGAAATATTGGTTAGACAGTTTTTTTCCTCATTTTGGACCGTTTTTGGTATTGGCTTAGACAGTTTCTGGGTTTCAAAAAAAGCCTTAGATAGTTGCATGCATAGACTTAGACACCAAATAAAGCCCAATTTCTAAATTTTCATTCTTAGGCTTTATTTAGTGTCCAAGTCTATGCATGAAACTGTCTAAGGCTTTTTCAAAAACCTAGAAATTGTCTAAGCCAATACAAAAAACGGTCCAACATGAGGCAAAAAACGGATAAACAAATATTTTGCACTTTTTTCAAAGTGTCTACAAAGATGCACAAAACAGACATTTTTTATGTTAAAAATTGTCTAACCAAATATAAACTTGTAATTTCAAATAGTTAATAATTTAATTTATTTTATTTTGAAAATTTAGAAATTAGGCTTTATTTGGTGTCTTAGTCTAAGCATGAAATTGACTAAGGCTTTTTTCGAAACCCATAAATTGTCTAAGCTAATACCAAAAACGGTCCAAAATGAGGAAAAAAACTGTCTAACTAATATTTCGTATTTTTTTCAAAGTGTACAAAGATGCACAAAACAGTCCTATTTATGTTACAAAGTGTTTAACTACATATAGACTTGTAATTTCAACTAGTTAATAATTTGATGAACTTTATTTTGAAAATTTAGAAGTGTCTACTTAGGCTTGATTTAGTGTCCAAGTCTATGCATGAAACTATCTAAGGCTTTTTCCGAAACCTAAAAACTGTCTAAGCCAATACCAAGAACGGTACAAAATGAGGCAAAAAACGGTCTAACCAAATTTCACACTTTTTTAGAAGTGTCTACAAAGATGCACAAAACAATCGTTTTTTATGTTAAAAAGTGTCTAACTCTATAGACTTGTAATTTAAACCAATTAATAATTTGATGGACTTTATTTTGAAAATTTAGAAGTGTCTACTTAGGCTTTATTTAGTGTCTAAGTCTATGCATGAAAGTGTCTAAGCTTTTTTTCGAAACCAAGAAATTGTCTACAAAGATACTAAAAACGGTCCAAATTGAAGCAAAAAATGGTCCAACCACACAGAGAGGGGTGGAAATGGTGAGTAAAAAAAAATGGTAAAAGAGGGTATTTTTGTCAAAATTATAGTAAAAATTAAATTGGGGAATAAATTTTCAGATTTATTAAAGTGAGGAACAAAAGGGGTAGAACTTGCTTTTTGATAGACTTTTTTTCAAGTTTCCATATATATATATATCCAAGTAGTACTCAATCGAAGAAGTATAGACTCAAGATCTATTTTTAATAGCATATATACTCAAGTTGAATTCTAGTACTTTCAATTTAACCACCCAAAAATTTAATGTAGTCAAACTTACGGAAATAGTAATACTATATATAAAAAAATGAACTTGAGTAATTGAAGCGACTTTAACATTGAATTTGAGTATAATGCTACTGAAAATGAAATTTTAATTTATACTGCCTTACTTAAATATAATGAGAAACTTCATTCAATAGACTCGAAAACACCATTAGTTCCCTCAATAAACTCCGAGTTTTCATAATTCTTAAAATAGTCTTTTTAATTTTTTACAATCTACCCTTGAAATTTGGAAAATTTATGTACTAAAATTTGGATGATTTGTGTTCTGAAATTTGAACACTAATATCATGTCATTTGGACAATTAATGTTTGAACAATTGTTGCCCTATATATAGAATTAATGTCCTAAAATACTGGACACTAATATCCTGATTAAATTATACTAATAGGTCAAGAGTAGGAGTAAATTTAACTTAGATTTAAAAAAAAAAAAAACTATTTTAATAATTATAAAAATTTAGAGTCTATTGAGAGAACTAATGGTTTTTTGGGGTTTATGGAGTGAAATTTCTCAATATAATATAAGAATAATTTATGGAAACCAACTTCATCATCACTTAAAAGAGGAAAAACAAAACTAGAAATATATTTTGATATGTGTTAGGTAATTTGTGCCTAATTATGGTACGGTGAAGGATTTGAGACCATGTGTTTTGTGGTACTAATTTCACTTGGATTGTTTGATGATGACCAACAAATAAGGCACTTTAATTAATTTCTATATAAATCATGTCTATCAAAAGTTCTAATGTGTTGCTTATGTTGTGCATTATGCCTTGCCAAGTGGAAAAATTAGGTCTACACTTCTTTGAGAAGGCCATGACTCGTTTACTTTGTGCTTCCACATTTGTCGATACGTGTCTACACGTAAATGAAACTATTTTTTTATATATCAGTTTGATTTTTTTAATTTTTGAATAAATAATTTGACATCACTCTTCCAATGATAAATAGAATTAGAACAAGAAAAAAAATCACAATTTGTTAAAAAGCAACATAATTTCCTCTAATGTTAAAAACGAAAGAGTGAAAAAAAATCCCTTGTACGCAATACAATATTGAATAGATTTTTGCCAATTAATTGTGGAACGAGATTTATGACTAAATTATAGGATTGTTGAGAAGTAATTAATAATTTAAGAATTGTTACAATAAAAATATTAGAAAATTAGATGAAAATTTCAAAATCGATGAAATGAGCCTAAAAAAATCATGTCTTGCTTAAGAGAATAATGTCACAAATTAAATGTTGCCACTATTTATTTCCCATTTTCATTACCAGCAATGTATTGATTGAACAAGGAAAAACCATTAAAGGAGGAGAAGAGAAACGTACGTAAATTTTGCTTGTGCATGCAATCTTATAAATAATACATGCATTTATATTATTTTTGCATGGTCAACTTTAATTAATTACACTTGCTGCCAAAAGAAGAAACAGATTTTGGAAGATTGCATGAGATGAGAGAGAAGGTTCGAACGTTATAGTTCTTCATATCGATATTATCGCTTTGAATAAAAGATAAATAATTATTTGTATATACTACTTACCAAAATTAAATACAAAAGAGAACGTTCAATTTTCATAAAGTTTGAAATGTCGATGGTTCGATTTATAGATAACTCTAAGTATGAAAATACTGAATTCAATTATCAGTATTTTTTTTTATGTATGTAGTGGAGTTAATACTAGACCAAACAAACTTGATTATTATCAGTAATTTTTTTTTATTATATAAATATAACGATTGCCGATTGATATTTTATAGAATAATTTTGTTTTCATTATCTATGTACATAACAGAAAATAATATTCTATCATAATTATTTTCTTTTAATAAAATAAAATTTACCAAAATATATCAAAATATATACCCATTTAGAGACCCGGTAAGAAGACGAATGCTATTGAAGTATCGGTATAACAACCTCAATGAAATATTAACGATTTTCACTCTAACTCTACTAATGGTGATTGGTTATTTTTTGACATGGATCTTTTTTCTTTCATGTATCGACAAATTATAACAACAACAACTATTTTATCGATATTTTTTTATTGGAACCCTATAAATATGGGTAAACCCCCAAAATGCCCACGGTATACATTTTTTTTCTTCAAAAGAGTTCACACTGGTATTTTAAACTTTGGTTTTCGTTCGAGAATATTAATGTTCTTGAGAATATTCTTGTTTGTCGTAATCAATATGAATAAAATTAAATTTTTTATGATCCGTTACAAGAAAAATTGAACGTTTCGGTAACGCCAAATAATCATAGTGATGAATGTGGTCAAAATTTTACTTTCTTCGATTAGATTTGGTTCGAGAAGATAAATATTTATTAGAATGTTGTTGTTTGTCGTGATCGATATTAAAAGTTTTACGATCCATTACAAGAAAAATTGAACTTTCTCGTTAACGACAAATGATCATATGCGATAATTTTTTTACTTTTGTTTAGTTAGATTTGGTTCAATTCGAGTAAATAATTTATTTTTTCCTATTCAAATTATAGTCATAATAGCGGATAAACATGATCATATTATAACAAACTAATACTCTTAGTTTGTTTTCAGCTTAAATGATTTAATTATCAGTACTATAAGTTTGATAATAATATATATGGTTAAAAATATATTCATGATATATCTTTATTCGATTCCGTACACAATTTACAATTCATGATATTGATAAATATGAAATTTAAGAAATAATATATTTAATTTAATATTAGAGAAAATATACATAACAATATAACATGCGAATTTATTCTGAATAAAATTGGAGGAAAATAATGGAATTCAAGAACTGTTACACCAAAAAGAGAAAATACTAAAGTGGAAAATGGAAAATTTCCAAAAAAATAATATGAACAAGAAAAAGAAAAATTAAATAAGAAAGTGACAACCTGCTAATTGTTTTTTTTATTATAATTTATTTAGAGAAATAAATATAGAGAAAATAAGTAAATAAGCAATTAAAAAAAATACACTGTATACATATAGAGTGAAGAGTGCGGAAAAAAAGGCGCGTTGGTAAAAGTAAAGAAACAAGAACATAACTATAATTTAAAAAATCTTAATTTAAAGAAATAATTGCGGTAAAAGTATCTACATGCATATATTAATTTTAAGTTTTTTTTTTGTTATATATATTAATTTAACATTACATTATGACTTGAAGTTAATAAATATATATAAAAAAAATCAATGAAACTTTTTTTATAATTTGAAATATTGTTATATTATTTTGAATATTATAAATATTATCGTAAATATTGTAAAATTGATTTATTATTAAATCCGGTTTATGATCAATCCAATAAAGAATCAAAATTTCACTATAAAGCAGCATCAGTGGTTAAATCAATTAAAAATTCAAAAGCTAAATTACAATTTAAACATCGAGCTTTCTATTCTTAAAGAATCATCAAAATCAAACTATGAATTGTTTATTTTCATTTGTTTGCTTTTCTCGAGATCTGGCATCGGAAAACTGCGATTTTCCGGGAAAATCGCCCTGGGATTTCTTGGTTCTCGAGAAAATATCATGTCGGAGATGTCTCTAATTATCAATAATTATTCAATATATAGTCCATGATAATAAACCCAGCTTTATTTATTTATTTATCCATTTATTTTGTTCTGAGATAAAATAAAATAAAATAAAAAACAGAGCTTGTTTTTCTCTCTGTTTTCTCTTCCTTCTTCAAACCATTTTCTCTCCATCCAAACAGACCCCTTCGGTTTCCTTTCCTCGTATTCGCTAATCACTTTTGTTGATTAGCGCACCGTGACAGGCTTCGCATGCAGGTGTCGCTCGCTGCCATGGCTATAAATTGAGCTCGCTCTCTCCAAGCTCTCCACACACAGTCTCTTCCTCTCTCTCTGTTTTTCTTCATCTTCTTCTGGTTCTGGTTTCGGAAGCTCTTCTTGGGAAATGGCGAAGACGCTCTTCTCGATGAAGAACCTCCTGGTTCTGTCGCTGGCCGTGAATGCGAGCCTGGTCCTGAGGGCGCTGATCGAGAGCGAGAGGCGGAGCTCGCCGGGAGGGGTGCCAATGGCGGAGGGGGGCTCGGGGGCATTTTCGGAAACGCCGGAGGTTGAAGACGATGGGAGCAGGATCGTCAACCTTGACCAGTTAAGTTCGGATTGAAAGAAAACCCAGTTCCTGTTATTATTTTTTTAATTATTTTTCAAAATTATTTTCGTTGTTTGATGATTCTGAAGCTGCCATTTCTAATCTCTTCTGTTCGTGCGTTTCTCTTCGAGGGTTTTTGATAAGCAGGGGTATTATGGTCTTTTCGTATATATTAATCATGCATGAGATTAAATCTCGAATAAGTTTTTTTTTTTCTTCAGAAAACCCTCACTTTTTTTGCGTAGTGTTATTTTTCACCATATATTATATTATTATGACTTTGCATGTCCCTAATTTCTTATATCTAACACAAAATCACTTTTTTTTTAATGTTGATATCAATAGCGATAATGTCTACTATTATCGGTCGACTTACCCGTAAAATCAATCTGATTATGATTATTGTAGTTTATCGGTATCGACAATTGGAATATTTGAGATTCCCTTGGGCTTCTTATGGTTTTGTCCGTGGAGAAACAGAAAAAACGACACATTAGTTCGGTGAGATTCTCGATGGAATCTGTTTTCTAGTTGTCGTTTTTCCACTTTTTTTTATAAATATATATTTTCGGTTATTATTATTTTTTTCTTGGTCATGAAATGGTTCTTCTTCATGTTAAGGTGGTGTCTCGTTGACTTTTGACCACATGTTAGTGCCTTTGAGAGGAGTCAAACCTTTTGATTTTGACCATCATTTAAGTGACAAATCACTACATGAAGTCATGCACATTTTTAAAATCCAATTATTCGTATAAAAACACATTTTTATATATATATATATATATATATTTTATTGTGCACCCTTTTCGAAAGGAAGACTTTTAGAAAGATGGAATAAGCTAAAGAGTGCGCCTTGGGTTGTCCAACTTATTTTTTGGTGCAAAAAACCCCAAAAGATAAAATAAAATGCCCTTTTTAGCCGCCCTTCCAGCCTCTCCAAAGTTTTTAAAAAATTCACATTTTTTTTTTAATTTTATGGGAATAAAAAAAAAGTGGGATTGTGTAGATCTACATTGTAGCACTGAGTGGGCCCAAAGGATTAGTGTATGCCCAGTTATGAACACATGTTGTTGAGGAGATTCACTCTGAATTCTGATCTAATCATTGATCTCTCACACAACACAAGAGAACACTGGGCCCACCACCATCCCTGCTTCCATGCAACTTAAAAGATTCCCATTTGCCTTGTGCAGAACCTCCTTTATTTACTTTTTTTTGCCATGTTTTGCGGTATAAGTTCCTAAATTTGTACAAGGTGCGTCGGTATATTCTCTATATTCTTTTTTAGTAGAAATAGTACTATAAGGGTCTTGTGACAGTGTCGAGATCCACTTCCATCCATTTCTCGTTAAGGTTTGTTAAACTCCGAGAATGTTATTATTCAAAATTTTAATTAAACTAGCTTAATAGACTGTCAACTCGACACGGAGAAAATCGGACATGTTTTGTGGCTTTTGGGAATGATTGCAGCTAAAAAAAAGATTGAGAATATATAGACACTCGTACGAAATTAGATATTTATGCCACAAATATCTCTTACTTTTGTCATCAATGACACTTTTTTACTCTCCGCTTTGTCTTCCTTTTCACCTTTTTACCAGGCACATTTTCCTAAAAAATCAGTGGCCTATTGATTGCCCGGTTACTCGGCATAATCGGAGTTCCGATCTTCTGAATTTCGAGTGGTCCGGATTTGGCCGTCGGAAATTATCAATATTGTTAGTTTCATAGGCAATTTTAATAAAAATAAAATAACATAATTTGTTTACAAAGGAAAACCGGAATCCGAAATCTGGATTTACCAGACAATGCTAGTGATCACAATTCTGCAATGACTAATATTTAAGCGTGTTTAATTTTGATTTGTTTTGTTTTGGCCAATGCAGCGGTGACCCGACAATGTACGAGAGCTATTGGCAACAAATGGGTGAGGAGACCACGCTCGTGATCCGGGGGTGGGACTCGATGAGCTATTTCTCAAACCTCGAGAGCATCTGCTGGTTTTTGGAGCCGGAGTTTGCGAAGCAGGTGGTGAGGCTCCATAAAGTCGTCGGGAATGCCATCACTGAAGGCCGTCACATTGTTGTTGGAACAGGCTCGTCGCAGCTCTACTTGGCCGCTCTCTACGCCTTGTCCTCCGACACCGCGACTGAGCCGACGAGCGTCGTCTCTCAAGCTCCTTACTACTCGGTCAGTGCTGACTTTGCTCAAGTAATTATGATTTTGTTGCTTAGGTGATTTTTTTATGGGACTGGAAATCCGGTTATAAACCGAAATTGGAAAAACACCATTTCTTTTTTATCGGATTAACTCGGATCTTCATAAACAGGAATTGGTCTGAAATAGATCTTAGTTTGAAGGTGAAGAAACCCGGAATCCGATTAGTACACTCATCGAACACGGATTTTAAATGATTTAAAGTTGTTTTGAACATCAAAATGTACATTTGAAACTCGTTTTTCATTGACTTATATAAATAAATAAAAACCCTGAATTCACTTGCTAGCGAATCCAAGCAAAGTCAAATCCCACTTCGCTACATAGTTTAATCATGTGAATTTGTTCTTTGATTCACCATTTTTTTTAATTATTAATTAATTAATGTTTAGTGGAAATCCTTTTGACTAATTATCATTATATTATAAGTATATAGTACATTAGTGTCATTACTCTTTGTTTTGTATCAATGAATCTGAACAAGTTAATTAACTAGACAACTTCATTGAACCTCTTTCAATTTTTACTTTCATTTTTATTATTATTTTTAGTATGAATTTTTAAATATATTCAAGTCATTGTCCTATACTATTATTATCTAATTAAATTATATTCTATGGTTTTTCCCAACTTTTAATCTTCACAAAGATCACTTGTCTCCTTGTCCCCTCATTATTTACTTTGTTTTTCCCAGTTTTTTAGTGTCGTCTTCCCCAAGGCAAGCACAACATGCAACATTGCATCAATATCATCACGTGACTAAATAGTATTGCACTGTACTTGAACATTATAAGATTGAAAGTCAAATTTAAAGTCAAGAACGTTGCATTCAATTTTACTTTGCATAACTTGTTTAAGGCGCGTTTGTTTCCCTTTGCATAACTTGTATGTGCTGACTTCTCCTCAGTCCTACCCGTCGATGACCGACTATCAGAAGTCGGGGCTTCACAAGTGGGCGGGTGATTCGAGGAGCTTCACGGGGGCCGGGCCGTACATCGAGCTCATCACCTCGCCGAACAACCCTGACGGGTTTGTGCGGTACCCGGTGGTCAACCGCTCGGGCGGGTCGCTGATCCACGACCTCGCGTACTTCTGGCCGCAATACACTCCCATCACCGCCCCGTCGGACAATGCCCTCTCGCTTTTCACCGCCTCTAAGTGCACCGGCCACGCCGGGATGCGTATCGGGTGAGCTTTGGTGAAATCAAGCGTAGGGATTATCCGGCCTCTTTTCCGGGTTGACCATCGAGATTGACTTACCAGATGTCTGTGCAGGTGGGCATTGGTGAAGGATCCTGAGGTGGCGCGGAGGATGACGAAGTTTGTCGAGCTCAACACCATCGGGGTGTCAAAAGACTCGCAACTTCGGGCGGCAAAGATGCTCCGGGCGGTCTCTGACAGCTGCCATGAGGCCTCGGGAAGGGAGGGCTTCTTCGAGAAGAGCCACCGCCTCATGGCTGAGCGGTGGGATCAGCTCCGCCACGTGGTGAAGAGTGGCGGTGGCTTCAGCCTGCCGGAATTCTCACCCGCCTACTGCCGCTTCCAAAGTCGGGGTACTATGCCGCAGCCTGGTGAGTCAGCCAAAACATTATTACTATCAAACGGAAAAACCTAATACCGCACTTCTACAGACATCAAATATCAAATAATCGGTATAAAACCCGCACGACATATATGAGTCTTCGGTTTTTACCTCGCAGGTTTCGCGTGGCTACAATGCCCCGAGGGAATCGAGGACTGTGCGAGCTTCCTTAGAGGGCACAACATTCTGACCCGGGGAGGGAAGCACTTCGGAGGGAGCGATCAGCACGTGCGAGTAAGCATGCTCGATCGGCACGAGACATTCACGCTCTTCCTCAAGAGGCTCTCGGCGATCCGCTGATCTTCTCCGAAGACAGGGCGGTGGTTCCTTCGTGTGTGGCATCGCCCTACAAAAAAATTATTTATCTGTAGAAAAAAAAAAGATTTCCTTTGTTAGCTTTTGTATGATATTTGTGTAGCTTAATGAAAAAAAATTATAGTTATCAAAAATATATTTTTGGTCCTGGATCTTGTAAAAAAGTTTAAATAACAAAATATGAAACCGGTTTAACCCTAAAATATATTTGGATTGCACGGTTAAAAATTGTCTCGTAAACTGCTTCTGCGGCGGTTAAAAGCAGTCGTTCAAAAGTTTAACAATATGATGTCCGTGGTGGTTGCCCTGGCGGCATTGTTTGCACGACGGTCTTAAATCGATGTTCAAGCATATTTAAATAAAAATATAAAATATTGTCTAGAGATTTACCGAATTGGGAGCTGCCTCCGGGAAGCTCTATTTTCCCATGTCGCTCATTTCTAAAGAACACACCGCTCTCTCTTTTCGCTATTTTTAAACTACTTTTGAGCTCCAAAATATCACATTTTTTCTTGAGTTTAAACATTCTGATACGAATACAGTTTCTCAACCAGTAAATCGGTCGAAGAAGAGAGAACAGAAATGGATTATTGAGGCTAGTTTTGATGCATTGTTCTTGAGATTTTAGGTCGTATTTATAGAGAATTTGGGTTTGTAACACTAAATTTTAGAAATGTATATTTTTTTTCCTCCAGATTTCACATGGCTCTTATGGAAATAAATATCATACTTTTATTGCATATTCTGGTACTATGCTTACACGTTTCTCATGCATCAACAAAATTTTAAATTTAAACATTACATCTCTGACACGTTATACATTTTTTTAATTTTTTAATGGTGTTTACTGACACAATGCTCCACGCGTTTCTCATGCATAAACGAGTTTGTTAAATTCAAACTTTACATATATGACACGTTATATAATTTTATGATATTTTTTTTAATGCTCAATGCGTTTCTCATGCACGATCAAGCTCTTTAAAATCAAACTTTACATATATGACACATTATACATTTTTATAACATTTTCTGACACAATGCTCCACGCGTTTCTCATGCATGAACAAGCTCTTTTAAATTCAAACTTTACATGTATGACAAATTGTAGTATTTTCTGACACAAATGTTCCACGCGTTTCTCGTGCATAAACAAACTCTTTAAATCCAAACATTACATATATGGCACATTATATAATTTTATAGTATTTTCTAACACAGTGCTCCACACGTAACTCATGCATATGAATTTTTTTTTAAATATAAACTTACTATATAGCACATTATATAATTTTTATAATATTATCTTGACACAATGTTACATGTGTTTACATGTATGAAAAACTCTGTAAATTTAAACTTTACATATATGACATTGTTGTAAATAAAATAGCAATATTAGAAGATAGTATAAGATAACATAAAGAGAATAGAATAGATATTGTATTCATATATCTTTCATGTTTACAAGAGTCTCTATATTTATAAGCAAACCACACATAGTTACATGAAACATAAATTATAAGAGAGTTACATGACCCATAAACAAGAGAGTTACATGATCATAAAGTCAAAGAGTTACATCACATAAGAGTTACAAAGAGTTTCACTAAAGTGTCATTCAATTCTTCATAACACTCCCCCTTTGGATGACCGTACAAACATTATGCCTCGTTAAAACCTTACTAGGAAAAACCCTGTGGGAAAAACCCTAGAAGGAAAAAGAGTACATAATTTGTACAATACGCATAAAAGTTACCCCATTAAAAACCTTGTCAAGAAAACCCATTGGGATAAAACCTTAAGCAAGGGAAAAAGAGTGTAACACGTATTTCTCCTCCTCATTTAAACATGTCCATCAATTTCTTCATGCATCATAGAGAATCTCATGCCGATCTTATGAACCATTTTCTTAGAAGAAGAACCTTAGTGGACAAATCTTCAGGATTGTCACGATAAGGAATTAGGCATACATTTATTCTCAATTTCATGAAGATCTTGTGTAAAGAACAACTTTTGAGCAATGTGCTTCATTTTGTCTCTTTTGTACAAGCTATATTACCGTCGTAAAATATAGTAAGACTTCCAGCATTTATTTAAAGATCACATGATTCTTTGATATATTAACACCATTAGCCTTACATATTCACAACAAAGTTAACAATTACGCGTGATATGAAAAATGGCTATAAAGGTCTTATAGAGAGCCAGGATATAGCAGTACACCATATGTAAATACATAGTCATTTTGTGACCGCACTTTGTAGGGAACAAAAATGTATCCAATCAATCCGGACTTCTGGTCCTTGGAATAAAATAAGCTCATATCAATTGTCCCCCGAAGATATCACCAGTTCGATGTCTTTGAGTTAGACAAAGGCTAAATATTGCTAGTAGACTAACAAAAATATATATATCATGATCTCTTTTATTAGCAAGATATCACCACTCCAATGCAACTATGTTCATGGTACTTCAGGACAAAGATGTTATTCCATTTCATATGAAAATAAGATCCTTAACACATTAGGTGATTGAGCAACTATGGTAAACTCAAGGGATACTTATCCATTGTTTCAAGATTTTTCTATAACATTTTGTAATCCCTTTATATATATGTTCATCAAGAAAAAATTATCTTTCTTAAGTCTTTTATTGGGGTACTCAATAAATACTTCTCAACGTTATATTTGATCAGTTTATCAAATTCTTTTAAAGAGAAGTAATACTTCTAGAGTTTCATTCTTCAACTCTTTCTAGAACAATTAATCGAATTCTTTAGGAATTCTTATAAACTACATTCATATCAAATGAAAATTTAATCAACAATGCTTTAATATATATCATAGGAATAGTTTTATTCTTTGACTCTTCAGGGCCTATTAATAATACATAATACACAATTCATTGTGATCACATTTCGTCAGACATCTTTCATGTACTGCCATCGAATAATATCCACCATATTGGGCCATTATGTGCCAGGATTCAATTCATTATACTTTCTCATGAATTTTGTACCCTACTTTCATGCCCATTCTCAAAGTGTTTGGACTACAGGTCCAATATTACGTCTCTGTATTTACCCACGTATTTATTTAAGATCCTCTTAATTCTTCCATATATAGCGCTACTTTGTATATAATTAGTTGTCGACAACTTTTCATTTGTATCGATTCCATAAATTTAATATATTGACATAATATTTGAGCTCATTTAAAATTTACTATTCTTCAGGTACCTGATAATCTTATAAAGATTAAGAATAATCATGTTAATGGTCTCTTCAAGAGAACCGGCCTCATTATATGACTATATTGACTTTTTGCTCCTTTGCAATTTCATATTGCTTCTTCGAATCGAGTAGTATAATGTTTAATATATTTAAAATTAAAGATCCTTCTAGGATTGGAGCATAACAATTGATATACATTAATCACTCTTCTGGATTAATTGGCAGTATATATGAGGATCATAATATATATATATATATATATATAAATATCTATATGTATGTATATACAATTACATATTTCCTCCTCCTGATTATGAGAAAATTATCATATAATATTCTCTATTTATTAAGAGAACTCATCTTATGTGTGTTGTGGTGGAAATATTATTTAGCACATTATAAACAATCTAAATGGGATAAAACTTGGGCAAATGCCAAATCTTATCGGGGGATTATATGTTGGCTTGATGCAAATAATATTTTCATAATCCATGGAGAACCTTGTTTTCATACGTTATGGTCTATAATAGTTTGAGGCATTTATACTTGACTATACCAATAATAATATATTTTATATATCATCAAATATGATATTTCGCTTAGCAACCAATGGACTTTACTGCATAATCTGGAATGATGTTGCAAACTTCAGGTTGCTACTAAATATGTATTTCATGACTACTTTATAGATGCATCTATTGAAAATATTAGTGGTCAATATATGGGCCCATATGAAATTCTAGATAATACAAGTCAGTCACTATATGCTAGTAATGCTTTAAGAAGAAATTTATTGTGAAAACAAGTTATTATTTGAGAATTCTTGAATCATTTAACTCATCAAATTTTTTTATAAGAATTCTCTATTCTTTTTGCATCACTGTTGATCCGGGATAGTCGAACCGGTCATGCCAACATTATTGAACTTCTGGTCCATTATTGAACTTCTGGTCCATTAGTGAACTTCTGGTTCACTCTCTCTTATGAAATCATAATATTCATTGGGGTGAACACATGTTTGCATTATTTATGAAGCTCTTGAAAATCTTATTCCTGATCAATCATAAAGCTCTATTTTGAGCATAATACAACTCTTGCGGAGTTATTTGAAATATATAATGAGCTCCATAGATATTCGCTTCGGTGATACATATATTATCTACAACATTATACTTTCTCCTCCTTTCACGCATGGGATTATGCAATTAGTTCATCGCGTGAACATGATCATATTTAGATAATCAAGCTCGTAAGTTTTTCATTCGGGGGTTGAAACACTATACCTCAATTTAACTTTTTATCGATAACCCCTTCCATATCAATGGAATAATCACTTCGTGATATATGCTAAAATATTTAGCTTTTATCAATTTCTAGAAGATATAGTCCAATATGAGGTTCAATACAAGAATATATTATGGACTTAAATAGTGAATATTTTTCAAAATAATGGCTTCCAATGCTCATATATTTCGAAGAGCTTTCAAGCACCTCAAGTGCTTTCAATATCATTCACTTAAGGGAATGTAACCATTTATCTTTCACTTGGCAAAATTGTTATTCCAAATGAATTTGGATTCATATATTGAACCATCTATTTATCCTTATGAGGATTCCAAGTAAACTTTAATTCAATATATTTACCATTCTCTTTAGGGAATGATTTTCTTGACTTTCTCTTGCATATAATCACTTGTGAATTGTTTCTATCTTCCAATTTACTTCATAATTCTCTTCAGGAGAATAACATTCAAATTTAAATCAAAAGTCAAGATATAAATTCCCATCTATAAATTCATTATATGAGAATTATATCATTCACTTCGGGGAATGACATTAGCTCCAGATTGGGAGTTCTCAAAATATTTCATAAACTCATAATATTCAATTCTGGGAATATTGATAAACAAGTATATGTACTATAGCTACTTCATGAGCATTTTTACGGGAACGATATATTCAATCGCAAAATATGTCGGCATTCACTTCTGGGAAATACCATTATGAACTCATATTTTTATATTCCCGGATTATATATGTCTATTTTTAGAATAAGGACGTAATTTGAGCGAGATAGATACTCTTTGATCTCATCATATTGTCATAGATCCTCGCTTTTATGATAGCTACTTCGGGAGCATATCAATCACGAATGTGGAATATAAGGTTTTCAATATCTCTATCATCGAGATTCACACCGCACAACTTCGATCAAGAAGTAACTAAATATTGCGGAATCATTTTTGCATTTGCTTTATAGGCTTTTCATATATTAGTAACATTCACTTCAAGGAATGTTATTTAACCCACAATATTAAAAAATAAATTCTTATCTCCATTCTTGGGGATTTTTTTTTTGAAAAAATTACCATCTCGTTATATCTACTTCCAGAACATGGGATAAATATGTAAAGTCAAATTTCTTAAATATCAAAACTTATATTCAGCAAAGTATCTTCATATTCTTTGTTTTTATAGAGAAATATTTGTTTTGATAGTCTAATATATATTTGTTAGAAATATTCGCTAAGCTATTTTGATCCAATTTTCGAAAGGATTGCATGTGTATTGACATCGCAATAAATACATATAACTTGTATTTTGAAACGACAATATATAAATGGCACAAAGCATATCCTAATGTAATAGAATGTATCAAATAGAGCTTATATAATTTTGTCGCATTTCTATAATGTTTGTTGCTTATATACATAAGAAAGAATAATATAAAAATGTATCAAATAATACTTATATATTACGTACCTACAACATGTGTAACATATAATTTTGCTCAATATCTTTATAAACAATTTTAAAATTAATATATGATGATTCAAATGAAAACTAATATGAATTATGTCTTGGAGAAAACAAAAATTATATATTTGAAAAGTATATATATTCAAGAACAAAGGTTCTTCTTGTCATCAAAATATTAGGATGAAACAATAATGTTATATATTCATTTAAACCTATTTATATATAAAGATTATATAATAATAATAATAATAATAATAATAATAATAATAATAATAATAATAATAATAATAATAATAATGGTTCCCATGGCACTTATTGCCAGTGCCACTATTCATCTTTTTTTTTTTTTTTTTTTTATGAACGTATGTTGTATATGTGCATGAACATGAAAAGATTAAAACGGATTGTTTATTATCTAATCTGCACACATATATATACATTATGTGTAAAAACTGGATGGAAAATAATCAAGCTTGTGTATTAGCACAATATAACAATACGAATATATGCTAGGCAGATTTGAGGGATTAAATTAATAGTACCATCTATATAGCCATCATTGCAAGGTTTATAACTCATAAACTCGATATAAGAGTAGAGAATTACCTCGACGGTAGAGAATTCGTGCTGATAACGTGTTGTAAATAAAATAGCAATATTAGAAGATAGTATAAGATAACATAAAGAGAATAGAATAGATATTGTATTCATATATCTTTCATGTTTACAAGAGTCTCTATTTATAAGCAAACCACACATAGTTACATGAAACATAAATTATAAAAGAGTTACATGACCCATAAACAAGAGAGTTACATGATCATAAAGTCAAAGAGTTACATCACATAAGAGTTACAAAGAGTTTCACTAAAGTGTCATTCAATTCTTCATAACAGACACATATTATACATTTTTATGATATTTTCTGACACAAATCTCCATGCACTTCTCATTGATGACAATGGTTTTTAAATTCAAACTTTATATTACATATTATACATTTTTATGATATTTTGTTTCACAATCATCAACACGTTTTGCATGTATGAATACGTTATGCAAATTCAATTATATATATATATGACGCATTATATATTTTTATGATATTTTCTGACACAATGCTCAAGAGTCTCTCAGCTCTTTGAATTCAAACTTTACATATATGATATCTTTTGACACAATGCTGCACTCGTTCAGTGGCGGAACCAGGATTCTTGTGTAGGGGGACTAAATTTTTTTCTCTCTCTCTATTATATCTTTTAATGATATACATATGTCTATAATATTTTTCTATATATTTTTCGGTATTTCATTTTATAACCTTGCTACAATACCTTTTTAATTTATATTTAATATGAATATTCGTTATAAAAAATTTAAGCATTTATTCTATTAGTATTATGTCTATAAAAATATACAATTCTTAATACTACCATTAAAAGTGCATAAGGGACTGTAGAGAGAGAAAAGAGTAAAAATGGTTTGTCCCCGTGAGGTTAGGCATAGCTCCGCCCATGAACCCGTTTCTCATACATGAACAAACTCTTTCATTTCAAACTTTACATACGACACACGTTTCTCACGCATGAACTAGCTTCTTAAAATTTTAAATTTACATATGACACATTATACATGTTTTATGATATTTTTTTATTGCAATGCTCCACGTGTTTCTCATGCATGAAATATTTATTAAATTCAACCTTTGCGTTGTTGGATCCCAAACCACGGATCTGCGAATAACACGAGTAATCACCACGAATCAAACGAACTTAAGAACACGAATTTGGGAGAAGGAATTCTCTGATTAATATTGAAGGCAATTACAAAGATAACTCGAAAAACTTAATGGACTCAATTCTACTCTTAACTACCTTGTTTACAGAGTACACTGCTAGGTTTATATAGGCCTCACATTGGCAAAACCCTAGCTAACAGAATCGCACTAAATCAGGAAACTACCCTAAATAATCTCGCCGAATCTTTGCTTGCTCCTCAAGCTACGCGCTTTCCTTTCTGGGTAGACTTTCCCTTTTCTGCCCGGACAGTCTTTCTGTCCCCGAGCTGACCTGCTCGTATGCTCCGGGCTGAGCTTGCCTTCTATGCGGAATCTCTTCATGTGTTCACCCGAGCTGGGCTGAACGTCTGTCCGTCCTTTGTTCTGGTCTGTACCCGGGCTGACTTCTCGCAAGTCTTTCTACCCGTCTTGGCTTCTGGTCGTCATCCGGACTAAGTCAAGCTTAAGCTCACATTCTCCCCCGTAAGCTTGAATTGCTACACTTCTTACTCCGAGTAGCTCTCTCATCTCTGCGAACTTCACTCTCGCCAATGCCTTGGTGAGGATATCTGCCCGTTGTTCCCTTGTGCTGATGAACTCTACGACGATCTGTCGTTTCTCCACACACTCACGAATATAGTGATACTTCGTGTCAATGTGTTTGCTTCGTCCGTGAAACACTGGATTCTTCATCAACGCTATTGCAGATTTGTTGTCCACGTAGAGAGTTGGTGGTTCTTGCTCGGAACCCGTCATCTTATTGAGTAGTCCTTTTAACCACATAGCCTGACATGCTGCTGCGGTTGCCGCCATGAACTCCGCTTCACATGAGGATAAAGCTACTGTCTGCTGCTTCTGGGACTGCCAGGTGATTAGATTCCCGTTGAGAAACGCCATCCCTCCGGTACTTTTTCTATCATCGATGTCACCGGCCAGATCGCTGTCCGTAAAGCCGACGAGTACTTCTGCTTCACTTCCTCGGTTGTACTGGATCCCATAGTCCGTCGTCCCTTTCACATACCTCAATATGTGCTTCACTCCCTGCTGGTGAGCACTTGTGGGGTTCTCCATGTAACGACTGACTATTCCTACTGCGTGTGCAATGTCTGGTCGGGTATGAGTGAGATACCTCAAACACCCGATCACGCGTCTGTATTCCGTAGGATCCACTTTCTTCCCTTCTGCATCCTTCCCGAGCTGCAGCTTCGCCTTCATGGGGTACTTGCTCAAGTTACAGTCCTCCATCTCGAACTGTTTAAGGATCTTCCTCGCATAGGCCGTCTGCTTCAGCGTGATGCAGTCTTTCTTTTGCTCCACCTCGATCCCGAGATAGTATGAAAGTAATCCGAGATCGCTCATCTCGAATTCGGCCATCATCTGCTGCTTGAATCCATCCACGCCTTCTGCGCTGGATCCTGTGACGATCAGGTCGTCCACGTATACTCCCACGATCAGAGTCTCCTGTCCGGTACTCCTGGTGTAGACTGCCTGCTCCCTCAGGCACTTAGAGAATCCAAGATTCTTCAAGCTCTTGTCGAGTCGAATATTCCACGCTCTTGGTGCTTGTCTCAACCCGTACAAGGCCTTGGAAAGTCTGTACACATTCTGCTCCTTCCCTGTGACGCTGAACCCTTCTGGTTGCTTAACGTACACTTCTTCCTCGAGGTCACCGTTTAGGAATGCTGATTTGACATCCATGTGGTGAACATCCCATCCTCGATGCGCTGCTAGAGCAAGGATCAGTCTGATCGTGTCCAGTCTCGCTACTGGTGCAAAGACTTCGTCGAAGTCTATGCCTTTCTTCTGCACGTAGCCTTTAGCTACCAGTCTTGCCTTGTGCTTAAGGACATTCCCCTCTGTGTCCTTCTTCAGCTTGTACACCCACTTCAGGCCGATGGACTTGTGACCTTTTGGAAGGTCAGTTAGTTCCCATGTCCTGTTTTTCTCGATTGACTCCAACTCCTTCTTCATTGCTTCCTGCCACTCTTGCTCGGCTGCTGCCTCTTGGAAGTTGGTTGGCTCTTCTGCGCAAAGCAATGAGAGTTCCTCTAAATCCACCTCTTGAGTCTGCTCGTAGACTTCGGCTAGAGGTCGGAATCCTCGTGGCCCATCTTTAACAGAGGAATCTCCTGAGCTGAACGGGCTGGTTCTGCTCGGACTTGGTGTCTGTGGTGTGTCCGGGGTGCTTTCTCCCGGGCTGGTTTCCCTTGTCTCTGGCAAGACTGTTCCTGTGCTGGGTGTTCCGGGCTGCTTCTGCTCGGCAACATCCTCGTCTTCTTCTACGCTGAACTCCACTGAGTTCTGCTCGGGGTCTCCTCGTTCGTCGCGCCAATCCCACTTCTTCTCTTCTTCGAACACTGCATCTCTGCTCACTTGGAGTCTGCCGCGTCGTGGATCATAGAATCTGTGTGCCTTGCTTCCTTCCTCTGCTCCAAGGTACACCATCTTCTGACTCCTATCATCCAACTTCTTGAGATTAGGACCCGCAATCTTTACGTGTGCGGTGCTCCCGAACACTCTCAAGTGTTCTAGGTGGGGTTTCTTCCCGTACCACGCCTGGTAGGGAGTGCACTCTCCTAGTGCCTTGGTCGGCAAACGATTAAGCAGATAGACCGCATGTCTCACTGCTTCTCCCCAAAAGCTGGCCGGAACCTGCATACTCTTTAACAAGCTCCTCGCTGTGTTCATCACAGTCCGATTTCGTCGTTCCACAACGCCATTCTGCTGTGGCGTGTGGGGTGCTGAAAGGTGTCGCTGAATTCCCTCCTCGTCGCAGAATTCTCCGAACTGCTGTGAAGTGAATTCTCCTCCTCGGTCTGTACGCAAGACCTTCAACCTGTGCACCGTGCTATTCTCCACGATCTTCTTGAACTTTCTGAAAACCTCGAAAGCTCCGCTCTTCTCCTTGAGCATATACACCCACATCAAGCGACTGTAGTCGTCAACAAGTAGGAAGAAGTACTTGTTACCGACAGTGGTCGCAGGGGTGATCGGTCCGCAGAGGTCGGCGTGCACCAACTGTAGTGGTCTTTCTGCCCGGAACTTGGCTCTGATCGGGAAGGGTATTCTCGCCTGCTTCGCGATCATACAGCTTTCACATAGCTGGTCGGGGTGCTTTATCTTAGGAACTCCGAAAGCCAAGTTCTTCTCGCCCATCATCTTGAGCGCGTGAAAGTTCACGTGTCCGAGTCGAGCATGCCACAGCCATGCCGGATCTGCCATCGACGCCATGAGGCAGACGGGCTGGCTGGTCTTCAGGAGGATCTTGTAGAGTCTGTTAGGTGTTCGCTCCACCTTTATCAACAGCACTCTATCCTTGGTCCACATCTTTAGGTAGGGCCCGGCTAGCACCACCGTATTCCCGATTTCCGTCATCTGTCCCAGACTGATGATGTTACTCTTCAACTTCGGGATGAAGTAAACTTCAGTCATCAAACGCTGGTCGCCATTCTTGCACTCGAACAGGATCGACCCTCTGCCTTTGATCTCTACGACGGATTCGTCGCCGAATTTCACGTTGCCCGTGATATTCTCATCGAGCTCCTTAAACTTAGCTCGGTCTCCTGTCATGTGGTTGCTTGCCCCATTGTCAAGGTACCATACGTCGGTACTGACTCTTTTCTCATCGTGTGTGAGGAGGTTTGTAAAAACCTTATCCTCGATAAGAAAGACCTGCTCGCTGGTCTTCTTCGGGTAGTGCTGATCGCTGAGAATCTCCGGACAGTTCTCCTCGGCTTCGTGCTCGCCGTTCTGTCCGGCCAGGTGTATAGCCTGCTCGGCAAATAGCAATGCCGGCTGGTCGTCTGGGAACCTAGCTAGGTTCGCCTCCTCGTCCTGGTTTCTGCTCCGGCACTCTGATGCGAAGTGTCCGAGCTTCTGACAAGAGTAGCACTTCACCGTGCTCTTGTCCCTTCGAGTCGGTCCTTCTTGACGGCTCGAGCTGCTTCCGCGTCCTCGCGAATCCCTGCCTCGACTCCGTCCTCGACCTTGTCCGCGTCCTCGGACTTCTCCACTGTAGCTATTCCGTCCTGAGATACTTGAGAAAGATTCGGCTCCCCCGGATCTTCTCTGTCTCGCTGTCCACTCTTCATGCGTGAGTAGGAGATTCTGCTCGTCTCCTTTGTCGCCGTAGCCCCGAAGTCTATCTTCGTGGGTTTTGAGACGCCCAACAACCTCTTCAACCGTCATGGTCTTGAGATCGCCGAACTGCTCAATCGACGTCACTATCTGCATGTACCTGCGAGGCAACGCACGTAAAAATCTGGTGACAATGGTGGTCTCGTCCACCTTGTTTCTCAGTGAGCGTATGCCGGTTACAATGGACGTGAGTCTCAGAGCGAAGTCGTCCACCGACTTGCTTTCCTTCATCCGCATGACCTCGAATTCACTCTTCAGGGTCTGGACTTTGGCATCCTTGACGCGATCTGCGCCCATGTGCATAGTCCGAAGCGTCGTCCATGCTTCTTTTGCGGAATCCTTCTCAGAGAGCATGAGAAGGAGTTCTTCTGGAACAGCTTGGTAGATTGCTGCGAGTGCCATCCTTTCTTTGCGCCCTTCAGAGTCGCCACCTTCAATGGCCTCCCACACTCCCTGCGCTTGCAGATTTACCCTCATCTTCAACGCCCACACGGCGTAATTGCTCTTCGTGAGCATGGGGTAATAGAGCGTCACTGTCCCTTCCCTGGATTCTGGTTTCTTCACAACCAGATCTCCGATCGTCGATTCTGATGAAGACATGTTCTTCGATGAAGCTCTGATACCACTTGTTGGATCCCAAACCACGGATCTGCGAATAACACGAGTAATCACCACGAATCAAACGAACTTAAGAACACGAATTTGGGAGAAGGAATTCTCTGATTAATATTGAAGGCAATTACAAAGATAACTCGAAAAACTTAATGGACTCAATTCTACTCTTAACTACCTTGTTTACAGAGTACACTGCTAGGTTTATATAGGCCTCACATTGGCAAAACCCTAGCTAACAGAATCGCACTAAATCAGGAAACTACCCTAAATAATCTCGCCGAATCTTTGCTTGCTCCTCAAGCTACGCGCTTTCCTTTCTGGGTAGACTTTCCCTTTTCTGCCCGGACAGTCTTTCTGTCCCCGAGCTGACCTGCTCGTATGCTCCGGGCTGAGCTTGCCTTCTATGCGGACTCTCTTCATGTGTTCACCCGAGCTGGGCTGAACGTCTGTCCGTCCTTTGTTCTGGTCTGTACCCGGGCTGACTTCTCGCAAGTCTTTCTGCCCGTCTTGGCTTCTGGTCGTCATCCGGACTAAGTCAAGCTTAAGCTCACATGCGTATGTGATATTTAATATATGTTTTATGATTTTTTCTGATATAATGCTCTACATTTTTTTCATGAACAATCATTCTAAATTCAAACTAACTTATATAATACAGATTTTTTATTTATGATATGTTACTGATAAGGGGTGTAACCGGAGCGGATATCCGATTTTTTTGGACACTCCGGTTTGAGGATCAAGTTTCTGGGTAGTGAAAACTCACTATCCAAAAATACGGATACCTTTTTTTTTTTTTTTTGGTTTTTTTTTTTCGAAACCCGATTTTAGTATCTGAATCCGGTTTTGAATCCTGATCCGATTAAAAAAAAAGAGAATAAGATAAAACCCGATATCTGAATCCAGTTCTAATCCGGATCCGGATATCCGTATTTGGAATGCAAATTCGGTTTTTAAAATCGGATACGGATGCGGATATGGATTTTTATCCGGCTTTTGGGTTTTTATTTACAACCCTAGTTACTATACACGTTTCTCATATACAAACAAGATTTTCAAATTAAAATTTCGCATGTATGACATATTACACATTTTTTTTTTGACATCACAGTCTATGCGTATCTAGATGATTTTTTTTTCTTTTTCAAATTGGATTGCATATGAAATATAGCACATTTTTTTTTCTTTCATAAGAATACATTTTATGTGTTTATTGTATATTAATTGGAACTTCAGCGCATGTATGGCACATTGCAAGTCTTTCTTGACATGCACGTCATGCAAGTCTTTTAAATTAAAAATTTGCATGTATGAAATATTACACTTTCATGAGAAGAAAATTCTAGCTTTTTTTTTTTTTATACATCATTTAAAACTTTGCATGCATAACACGGTCCATTTTTCTCGATAAGGCTGTCATACATCATCGTGCAAGTCTTTTAAATTTGATCTAATTTGCATGTATGGCACTAACACATATTTTTATAAAATTACACTATACATTTCTCGTATATTAATTAACACATATATGACACTTTTTTTTGGACATTTTTCATGACATGAGCCTCCACGTGTTTCTCATACATCAACTCTCTTTAATTGAGACTTTGCATGTATAACATTTTACACATTTGTCTTGAGGTAACAATCTACAACTTTCCATACATAAATGTCTACAAACTTTCCATAGATAAATGTAAATTTTGCATTCATGTCACACATCTTGCAAGACAAAATACCTTGCACATTTCTCATAAATGAAACGTCGCATGTAGGCGACATAACGCTTATAGGTGACATAACACTATATATATATTATATATATATATTTCCTAACACAAGCCTCTAAACATTTCTCATACTAATTGAAACGTCGCATGTAGGTGACATAACGCTTATTTTTTTTTGGCAGTCTACACAATTCTCACACATAAAGTAAGTTTTTATACAAAATTTTACAATACAAAGTTACTTTTTTTCAGCCTTAGTTCTACTTAATTAAGTATCTTCATTAATTCGAAATCTCTTTTATTTTTTTAGAGCATTTATTTTTTTTATATTAATTCAATTTATTATTATATATGTACTACTATTGTTCTCTACTTAAAATTTTATATTTTCCAACTTTTAATCTTCACTAAGATCGCTTGTCTTCTTGTCGTATGAGGTAACCATAGTATTGCACCGTTCTTAGAAATAAGGAAGAAAGTCAACGTCAAAGTTAAATTCAAGGACATTATAAAATAGCTTTCCATTTTACTTTGCATAGCTTATGCTAATTAATCAATATAGTACTTCCTGGCAAAAAGAGACGACTATCAGAAGTCGGGGCCCCACAAAAGGGCCGGCAATTCGAGGAGCTTCACTGGGGCCGGGACATGTATACCGAGTTCATCCTCGGGTATCCCGTGATGATCGCTGGGGTGGATTGATTCTGATCGAAGAGCTCGCCTAATTCTGGCCGCAGTCACTCCCATCGCCGCTCCATAGGAAAATACCCTCTTGATTGGTACTTCTGCCAAATGGCACCGGCCATGCCGGGATGCGCGAGCTTGGGTGAAATCAACCAGGGTTTCTCCGGCCTTTTCCGGGTTGAGCATCCACGCTGACTTACTTCCCAAGTGACGAGATGGCGAAGTTCGTCCAGCTCAACACAAGTGCGAAGGACTCGCAACTTCGGGCGGCGAAGATGCTCCGGGAGGTAGCTGACAATTGCGGCGAGATCTCGGGATCATGTCTAAGCCGCCTCAGCCGGCCGGAGTTCTTGCCCGCCTTCTGCCACAACCTGGTGAGTCAGCTTGAAAAAGATTAATATCACGATACCGAATACCGCACTTTTTTAATGCAAAGATATAATTTATTTGGAAATTTAGAATTCGATTATTTATTAGCTGTAAAATAAAAAAGTTAACTAAGGATTAAGATTAAATAAGAACATGTCTTAATCTAATAATGGAGAATGGAGATTACATAGAAATTCAATTATTATTATATAAAAATTATCTGATAGACTTGTATGCACATGAAATATAAAATAAAACAATATGACATCAATACCCGCATGAAATATACGAGTACTCGGTTTTTACCTCAGCAGGATTCGCCAAGCCGCAGTGCCCCGAGGAAGTCGGGGACTGAGCGAGCTGCCCGACACGGAATCGGCACGTGTGAATGAGCATGCTCGGTCGCCACGAGACCGATTAGAAATCTACAAAAGAAAAAAAAAATTAGATAAAAGGTTTGGTCATAGTAATCAAAATGTTTTTTTTTTCTCTCTCCTGGATCCTTTAAAAAATGTTAGATTAAAGAAAAAAACCCCAATTACCACTACAATTAAACCGTGTTTTAAGCATACATAATCTTTAAAAAAAAAATCTAGAGATTTACCAGGCCGCGACGACGAGCTAAACCCGTGAAGCTCTATTTTCCCATGTCACTCATTTCTAAACAACACAATTTTCTCTCTTCTCCTCCTCTAGTTTTATCCTACTTTTGAGCTCCAAAATAGCACATTTTTTATTGAATTTAAACATTGTGAGGACAGTATAATTCTCAAACAGCAAATTAAATATACAAGATAGAGCACACAGAAAATATTGAGACTAGTACTTTTGATGCATTCAACTGAGATTTTAGATCATATTTATAGAAGATTTAGGGTATGAAACTGTATATTGAATATAAATTAAAAAGTTGTATTATAACACGTTTTTCATCTTTTATGACATAATGCTCCACGTGTTTATAATGCTCCAAGTGTTTCTCATGCATGAGCTTTTTAAATAAGACTTTGCATATATGACACGTCATACATCAGTCTACATGCTTTCTATACACGAACAAGATTTTCTTATTAGAATTTTGCATGTTTGACACGTTGTACATCACTCTACACATTTTCTATACACCAACAAAACTTTCTTATTAGACCTTTGCATGCATGACGCGCTACTTGTTTCTCTTACATGGAAAATATTTCAAACTGGAAACTTGGCGTGTCTTTTATGACAAGGCATTCCACACGTTTCTCCATGACTAAGTCTTTCAAATTAGAACTTTGCATGTATGACACGCCACATGTTTCTCTTACATGGCCAAGTCTTTGAAACTGGAAACTTGGCATGTCTTTTATGACATTGCATTCCACACGTTTCTCCATGACCAAGTCTTTCAAATTAGAACTTCGCATGTACGACACGCCACATGTTTCTCATATATGTCAAGTCTTTCAAATTGGAAACTTGGCATATATATGACACGTTAAATATCTTTTATGAAATGACATATGGTCAAGTCTTTCAAACTGGAAACTTGGCATATATATGACACGTTAAATATCTTTTATGAAATGACATATTAAAAGTTTCTCAATGACCAAGTCTTTTAAACTAAAAATTTGCATATAAGACATATTACATGTCTTTCATGAGATAAAACCCCACGCATTGCTCGTACATTATAACACTTTCCACATTTTACATGTTTTGATATTTCTCAGATATAGGAACAAATATTTTGATTTGAGTTTTACTTGGTCACAAAGTACGGTTGGAAAGATAAAAGATATATCTACAACTTTGGTATTTTAAGTTTTTTCTTTTTTAAAAAAATATACGAAATTTCAATTACAACGTAAAACTGAACATTAGTGTAATGCAAAATATTTGTTTCGAGCAAATTTTAATATACTTAAATGACTGTTTCTGATAAAACATAAAACTAAAACATTGTAGATAAATCTTTTATCTTTCCAACTGTAGTTTATCTACAACTTTGTCGTTTTAATTTTCATCATATAAATCATTAAGTATATTAAAATTTACTCGAAACAAATATTTTCCATAAAACTAATGTCCAATTTTACGTTGTAATTGAAATTTTGTTTTCTTTTAAAAACTTTTTTTACAAAACTTAAAGCACCAAAGTTGTAGATCTATCTCTTATCTTTACAACCGTAGGTCGTGCATAAAATGTGGACAAAAAATGAGTGAGTTGTGTAAAAAATATGAATAGTTTACATATAGTGGAGGAATCATTCGCTGACACTCAAGTGACGGAAAACATGAAAAAATCTAACGGAATTAAATTTGGTTACATTAGCCGTCAAAAATAAACATTAGGTACATAATCCACAACCGGTCAAACATTAGGTACATTAACCGAAGTTTACCCTTATATCATTAGCATAGTTTAGTAATAAGTCGTCATATAGAATTTGAGAAAATAATTTTCAAATTTTAGTACTGTTAAATTTGGGCAGCTTCTTTGAGAGTATTCTTGAATAAATTTGGTGAAAGGGTTTCTTTGAGTTTTAATGCCACGAGACTCGACTCATTTTTCATATACATTTAAAGTTTTCAACTTGAGCTATTAATTTGGTACTGCATTGAATTTGATAATTAATTTATTAATTACTATAGTGCAGATTTGTGTATCACTCTTTATTATATCAATACAGCACCGCGCTCCGCACCGTACCGATAAATATTAATCTTCAATTTAGATAATATATATTAAATAGTTTTATTGTTTAGAATGTGTGATGTAATAGAAAAATTACACATACTTGTGTTCGGTTCGGCTTAAAGTATCCCGTTTTTATTTTTAAAATAAATTAAGCTGTTTTTCAAGTGTTTGTTAAAATTATTTTTATGAAAAACACAAAAGCGATTTTAGATTTTTGTACATGAGTTGTAAAAGCTAGAATTCGTAACTTTTGATTTTTTTCTAAAAACAAAAATACGGTTTTAATTTATTTTAGTCTTTTTAGACATAATTTTTTTTTCAAACGCTAAATTAGTTTTTGTTACCAACAACAATTTTTTTTATAAACAGTAAACCAAACACCTGTCAATTATTTAAAAAAACTCTTTTTTTTTAAGTTGAATTTAGAAACATTCATTTTAAAATTTAATTTTAAAATTTAAGTTGTGTCAAACGGATCCATTAACTAATAACACTTTAACTCATGAGTTTATATTTTCTTAATATTAGCTCTATGGTATTTTTCAAAACATAATATTTTTTTTTCATTTCTATCATTTTTTTTATCAATAGAACCTGAAAAATACTTATCTTTTTTAAAAATCTAAATAAATTCAAACGATTTTCAGAGAAAAATTATATAACTGCTCAAATTGTAAGAGAAAATCTTATTCTGGAAAAAGTTTCTTGCAGCCCACATAATATGTTATCTGTTTTATAGCACATTGATATTTTTTCTTCTTCTACGTACGGCTTATTGTTTCAAATACATGTTGTACATCGAATTGTTATGTTTTTATTATATATATATATATATATATCTATATAGTTTGCAGCACTAACGATACTATTTCTATAAAGAATTTTATGTAAATTAGTTTATCATTTGCGTTACCTAACATTTTAATTTTGTATCGCTAACTTTTATTTTTGTTGTTACCATTTAACGGCATGAATAAAAACAATGTTTTGGTTTATTCGATAAACGTTTTTAATCAGCCTAAAAAACCAACGAAATATTTTGTAATGTTGTCTTCTTCATTTTTTTTCTTCTTCTTATAAATAACTTCACTAAAAAAATTATATGAGATTTGAACTCGTTACTTTTTTTATGATTAATATTGCATTGCTAGTATATACTTGTTGACTTTGGCGAATATTGGCTAGATTGGTAACTCGTTCTTTATTGCTAGAATGAAATTTGATTTTTCAGAACGTTCAGTTTAAAAAATATCAACACAAAATTAAAATATAATTGTACCACTCTATGAAGAAGGCCAAGTTTATAGGACTAAAATTAAATAAATAAATATTCCTTTATTTCAATTTTCTTTCTATTTACATGATCATTTTTATACACACACGTCACTCACTCACACACACACACACACACACACACACACATATATATATATATATATATATATATATATATATATATAAACTAAGCCTTAGAGATTACTTGATGTCATTTTTTTTTATCAATTCACCTCTTTCCTAATCCCCTGCAAAAGAAACCTTAATCAATATAAATATTAATTATATTTGGTATAAAACTATAAATTATGTATATATGTCCCACTATATTTCTTAAATATATTAGAAATTATATAAGGATAAATTGCTCAAAGAAATGCATAATATGATCCATTGGAATAATTCTTACGATTTTCTCTCTTTAATTCAACAGTTGATGGGCTGCATTTACGTAAATTCTGCCTCATGTAAGTATTAGCTTCAAACACCAAATAAAATGAGGTTAAGTATCTCAAGAAACAACTCAAACTATAAGCAACCTCAAAATGTTATGGGTAAAAAATTTAAATGAAAAGATATACCATTAAAAGTCAAAATAATTCACCTGAGTTACTCAATTGAAATGCGACAAAACATTTTGGACCCTAATATGAGCTTTAATTTTATTTATTTTTACATATAAGGTTATTGTTCATGTGAAATTTGTCAATTATTAGGACTCGGAATGGACAATATATATACACAATGCCGTTGAACATGTTATGTTTGTCTCTGAACATTAAATATAGATTATAGTTTAATAAACCCCAAGCTTTCATTATCTAAACAAAGAAATTATAACAGTGTACTCATTCATACCGGGTGCATGCAGTGGCATAGCCAAACTTTCATATCAGACGAAGCACAAAGTATATTTCAATCGATTTATTAAGATATATAAATAAACAAAAATCATAAATAACTATATTAGAGTGACTACTAGACATATAAATAGATAATATTACTTTTTAAAGAATATTATAATAAATTTACCGAGTCAAGACAGAAGAGCGAATGAGAAGAGTCGAATCAAATATGAATAATATTTTTTTGTTTGAAATGAGCTTATGCACATGCACTCACTCGTGCACATGTAGCTCCGCCACTGAGTGCATGAATAGGTAAGTCAAACTTGACGCTCGAATTAAAGTAACGCATAAAATAGCCAATCTACTTACCTCGGTTGATCTCACTGAATCTCGAATTCACAAAATGCCCCGGTTAAAGTCTTTTTTCTTTTTTTTTTTGTGTGTGTGCAAAATTAGTAAAATTAAATCACATTACATAACAAAATTACTACACATAGATCTTAAACGTATTAATTAATAATAATATAAAAATGCTTACTCATAAATACAGACAAACATGCATGCATTACACATGTAACTTACATGTATTTGCGCCATATAAACTTACATATATATTTGCGCCACACACTGCGATTCTTCAGTGTGATGATCAGTCAGAGAAAGAGCAAAAAGAAAGAGCCAACATGGGTGCATGAAAGTTGCCTTACTGTGTTGAGACAAAAATGTAGACGAATGATTAAAGTTACTTACGGCAACGTTTTTGCGAGAGTCAAATCTAGCTGCGCGGCGTGATGCCGTAATCAGAAACATGTTAACAAAATGTAGTACCGCTAACTTGTTGACACTCTTGGCCAAGATTGGTTTTAAAAGTCAGAAAAACTTAAGGCTTTGACGACTTACCATGAGCAATTGGAGTTGACAGGCACAACCACATGGCGGCAGAGGTTCGAAACATGTTGATAAAACGAAACTGTAAGAAAATTAAGAGTCCAATCATTAATGATCAAAAGGAATGTCAGTTAACTCTTTTCTTAATAATATTACTCGAAGAGACAATCAGTAGGAAACTTAAGAGTCCAAATCAAAATAGATACCAATAAATCAAATTACTATTTCTCAATGCTCATTTACTTTGTTTTCAGTATAGACACTATAACTCATTTACTAACTGCATGCAATGCATTGTTCAAGAAAAAAAATTCAAAAATCTATAAAAATAGGAATCTTTACATATTATGCCAAGTCATACGCATGAGCATTTAAATGCATTTAAACTCCACTTCCAATGAGATATGATTTTTTTTTTAATTCAAAATTCTAAAAATTACCATTTGAGCATGTATATAATATAATTGTGTTGACAAAATTTTGTGATCATGTTTTTATGTATATATAGATTATACTGTTTAACGAAAACACAAACTCATAATCAAATTCAAGAACATTAGAATATTACATTCAATTTCACTTTGCATAACTTGTGTAACGCTCGCACACTATAGGTACTTGTCCTGATCTCGACTTATGGTCATAATCAAGGACTTCTCACATATGATATGATCATAATCAAAGCCAAATAAAAGAACATTACAATATCGCATTCTGTTTTACTTTGCATAACTTGTGTGGGGCTTTCTCATTTTACTTTGTGCCGACTTTTCTCAATCGTACCCGTCGATTTCAGGAGCTTCACCGGGGCCGAACCACGCCTTGATAGCTCGACCCCTCTTCAAACTACCCGGACGGGTTTGTGCGGTACCCGTTGGTCACTCACTAGGGTGGGTGGTTAATCAACGGTAACGCCTACTTCTGGCTGCAGTTACACGGCTAGACGTATGCTCACCAAAGCCTCATCGGACAATGCCATCTCGCTATTCACCTCCTCCAAGTTCACCGGTCACGTCGGGATGTGTATGGAAATCTATATTTGAGGCTGCTTGAAAGGAGCCTTCCCGACCAATGATATGATCCCCATGCCACATGTATGTGCAGGTGCGCAACAACCGTTTAAATTTTAAAAGTAAAATAATCGTTAAAAAAAGTAAAAGATATTTTCTAGAGACTTACCAAATCGCCACGAGTCAACGAGTTGAACCCGTGAAGTTTTATTCTCCCATGTCACTTATTTCTAAAGAATACAAAGTTCTTTCTTTTCACTAATAATTTTAACCTGCTTTTTGAGCTTTAAAATATCATATTTTTTCTTGTATCCAAACATCATGAGACCAATACAATTATCAACCAACAAATCGACTTTAAAAGATAGAGCACAAGAAAATATTGAGACTAGTTTTGATGCATTCTTCAAATTGAGATTTTAGCTCATAGCTATAGAAGGTTTAGGGTAGTATATAATAATAATAATAATAATAAAAGTTAAGTGGCATTTTAAATTGAAAAGTTGTATTATATAACACGTTGTTCATCTTTCATGACATTATGCTCCACGTGTTTGTCGTGCATGAACTTTTTTAATCAAGACTTTACATATATGACACGTTATTAGTCTACATGTTTTCCCTACACGAACAAGACTTTCTTATAAAATTTTGCATGTTTGACACATTTTACATCACTCTACACGTTTCCCATACACGAATAAGCTTTCTTATTATTTTACATATGTGACACGTTATACATTACTCTACACGTTTCTCATACACGAACAAGACGTTCTTATTAGAAGTTTGCATGTATGACAAATTGACACGCCACATGCTCCGTTTACATGGTCAAATCTTATCATATTTTCACTCTAACAAATTAAGCGCGGTGGTTGGTTTGTAAGGAAAAATCTTAATTTATTTAGCAATTCTCATTCGGTGTTCAAAATATATAATCATGTTAATGATCGGAGGCGTGGCCGGAGTTGGCGGAGGAGATTGCATCGTGCTAAGAGCGAGCGACAGTGCGATGAATGAGTGTCAACGAAACCGATATCCATGGAGGACTTTGTGCAACTTATCTTGCTCAAGCCTTTTGAAGAGAGAATTATAGGGAAGAGATAGAATGATGAAGAGGCTTTTAATTATCATGAAGCGTATATACGATAAATTATAAATGACGTTACTACATTTACATCCCTCACATGAAAAGTCACTCGGTAAATATGTTTATACTTCTTCCACATATTGAATAACACATCAAATGAGTCATATTGTGACTAAAAAAATTAAAACGTAAAAAAAAAAAGAAATCTCCACTTCTTACGTTTTAATTCATCGATGGTCATAAAAAAATTCTCACTATAAATGACATACATGAATACTTGACATTAATGTTCTCAAGAGAAGTTATATCAATAGAAGTTACATGATACGTTATTGAGGCTTGAATTAAAAAAAAAATATAGCTCTCATAAAATAGGAATAGAGAATTCCTTTGATTCTATGTGCCAACTCATACTTGTAAAAACTGTTATTTTCTGTATATATATAGATTACAATTCATGAGTGTTACAATAACTATCTAGTAGAGAAGACCAACTCAAGCTATTTTAAGTTTTTGTAAGTTGAATAAAATAAATTAAAACAATAAAATATGCAAGATAAATTAGACATCAATATCTCTAAATTTGCACTTATGTTTTGTAAAGGCGTTAAATTATATTTTATGTTTAACTATGTAAGAAAACATTCAGTAAGTAAATAGGATGAAGTAATAAAAATATAGATAAATAAAATAATATAGATAATAAAAATAAGGCACATTATGCACCTCCTACCTTAGTATTAACTTCGCAGAACGGAAGTTTGGAGAAGACGGTCGAAAGAGAAATATGAAAAATACATATGAATCTCTTATTGAATGAATAATATGAGAATTACAACAAGAGTATTTATAGAGAGCTCAAATAACAAACTCGAGCTTAACAACCACCAATCGACCATACTCTGTCACAAACATACATAGAAAGATGTCACAAAGATGAGATAAAAAAAAATCAAAATAACAATATAGATATTTGTTTCTCGCTTTAATGAAATCCTAAAGTAACGTATGTAAATATTGAAAGCTAGAAAGAAAAAAAAAATTACATTCAGTTCCTGTTCAGCAATATAATAAAATACAACGTATACTAAAATTTAGAATGATAAATTGACTAAAAAAACAAAGAAAATGTCGTTGCAGTGTTGTACAATGCATGTTTCCTATTTCTTCAAACTCGTCTTCAAAGCAGCATTATTATATCTACTGCGAATGAAAAATCTTCATACAATCCAAACCAGGAGGCTGCAACACAAAAGGCTACTCGGCAATAGAGACGGAGAAAGTACGCTATCGCGGTAAAACAGATCGTAAAAAAGAAAACCGAAGAAAATTAGAGAGATCCACACACGGTCCCAGAACTGCAGAAGGTTGAGGTCGTTGCCATGTGGTCGTGGGTGTTCTGCGTCAGTGGTGAAGGTCGTGGTCACCGACGGTAATGGCAGGAGAGGATCGATCGCTTTGAAATGAATAGCTACAACTGCATACGTGGTTCTCTATCAAGGCAAAAAACAAAAAAAAGAGTAAAACTTTTAGGAGACAAACTTTTTTCTTATTCCTTTGGTTTCAGTTTTCTTTGCATTCATTTTTTAGAACTCTCTCTTGCTCATTATACCTCTCACACTAATGAATTGCATTTAACTCCCACTAATAAATATGTAGTTTTTTAAAATAAAAAAATTGTAAAACTTCAAAAAATAGGATTGAACAATCTTTTGAATCATATGAAGCCATGTAATCTACTTGAACCTCTCCTTATATATATAGAGATTATGTGTTTATTTTCAATATCACACAAATATGTTCAATCACTCACAATTAGCATAAATTGGACAATATTGTCAATTTTAGATCGATCTTTCGTTCGGGTTTAATTTATTAATTCCGTAAAAATTATATAATAACTCTATTTTCATAGAGTTATCAGGTACTTATCAGAGAATATGGCAAAAAAGGTATTTTTGCCGCAATTAATCGTAGTAATAATTTTTTTTCCTCCTGGATCTTGTCTTATCCGTCTTAGCTTGCAATTTTCTTCTAAATATTTTTAATTAAACAAATATTGAGCCCGCCATTGTGTAAAGTACTTGTGCGACTCTTTAAAGCCGTTGTCTAAAGGATTAAATATAAATGATGTCGCCGCAGTGAGATATATTTCCTACCGCGGCAAAATTGTTTGTCCGACGGTCTTAAAAACATGGTTCAAGTATTGATAAATAAATAAATTATAGAGGTTTACCGAGTCTCCTTGACAAGCCTGCGAAACTATATTCTCATGTCACTCATTTATAAAGAACACACTTTTCTCTCGTTTCACTGATTTTAACCTACTCTTAAGCTCTAAAATGTCAAACGTTTTCATGAGTTTTAAACATTTTGAGAGCAAGCAGTTCTTGAGGCAAGCATTGTTCTTGGTATTTTAAGTTCTATATATAGAGAACTTGGGGTCTGTAACACGTGGAAATTGAAAATCTATAAAATAAAGTTTTTACATTTAATGTTTTACTAATTTATTTTTGAAGATATCATCTGAATGAAAATAAAAATAAAAAACATCAAGAAACATATTTTTACTGTAAAATAATTTATACTTGTTACATAATGCTCATTTGGTTTCTGAGTCTTTAAATTAAAATTTTAAATGTATGATCCACTATAAATCTTTTATGATACGTCACTCCGCACGTTTCTCATTCAGGATCAGCACGACTTTTAAATTAAAAATTTGCATGTATGAAACGTTGCACATTTTACATGACACGACACTCCACGTGTCTTTTTTATCATATATACTTGACCAAGTTTTTCAAATTAGAGTCGCGTGTACAACACATTACACATCTTCAGTCACATGACACTCCACATGCGTTTTTCATACTTTATTGGAACTCTGCATGCATATGACACACTACACCTCTTTCCTGCTATGATAATGTACACGTTTTACATAGATTACAAAGTATTCTAAATTGGAGCGATGCATGTATGACACATGACACATTTTTAACAAGATGACACTCGACGTGTTTCTCATGCATTTATTGGAGTTTTGGATGCATGATACGTTACACATTTTTCTGACATGATCACACTCCACACATTTCTCTTAGACGAGCAAGTGTTTCAAACCAGAACTTTGCATATATATCATTCAACATGTTTCTCATACAGTAATTGCAGCTTTGCATATATGACATGTTACACATCTTTCCTAACATGACATGACTCCACACGTTTTTCATAGATGAGCAAGTATTTCAAACCATAATTTTACTTGTATAATACATTACCCATCTTTCATGAGAATATATATATATATATTGTTTATGATACATTAATTAGAGCCTTTACATGTAGGACATATTGCCTATCTTTACTTATATACACTCTACACATCACTCATAGATGAACAAGTCTTTCAAATTGAAAACTTTGCATGTATGATGCATTACCAAGTGGCGAAGCCAATTGGTGCCTAGTGAGGGCAACCGTCCCCACTTTCCGGTCTAAATTTGTACCCGAAAAATCGAGTTCGCCCCCTCAAAATTTAAATTGGGACTTATTTTTTCTTTAGAAAATCATATTCTTTGCTTATTTTTTTAGACTTTGCGTCTGTGTTTCCTCGTTCTTATCTTTGCATATGTAAATTTTTTTCTTTGATAATAAGACACACCGTGAATTCCTAAATAAACGATAAGTAAAAAAAATTAGAGGAAGAAAAAGCTTTTTTGGTTTGAAAATGACACAATTACTGTTGAAGTTGAGAACAAAAAAATAATGATTCATTGTTGTGTTCATTATTGTCTTATTGACGACATCGTTAGCCGAATTTTCGTAGGTGGATTCATCTTTTTAAAGTGGTTTTGTGGAGTTTTTATGCTTATTATTTTCACCTTATTTTTAATAGATTTTAGTTTTAATTTTGGTGTTTTGTTATTTTTTTTTTGTAACTCTTGGGTTTTCTAAAGATGGAAAATTGTTATTTCTCTTCTCGCCAACTCAGCTATTCACACAAATTTTAATTAAAAGAACATTCAGTTTTATAATATTTTTTTTGAAAAGTTCTTATATATATTTATTAATTTTCAAAACTAACATATCTTAACAACAAATTTATATGAAGGGCCTTAAAATATATTTCTTTTTTTTCATATTTTTATCCTAGGCCCCTCATATTAAAGCCGGCTCTAATGATGACAATAAATATTAACAGAAAAATTGTGTGAACGGCCTTAAAATTTATTTGTTTTATTCATATTTATTTAGAATAATATAGTACATGTTTAACATTTGTCGGATGTCCTCGAGGGGACACATGTTTAACATTTGTAATACAACAAATTGTACTTTTTTTCCTAGGCCCCTCATTTTAAAGCCGACTCTTCATTTTTTTTAAATTTCTGATAGATTAATGGGAATTGTACATGTATGACACATTACACATCATTTATACTGATATACACTCTACACGTTACTCATATATAGATGTGCAAGTTTTTAAATTTTAAAACTTTGCATGAGCGACAAACTATCCATCTTTCATGAGAAGAGGATTTTTAGTTTTTGATACATTTATTGGAACTTTACATATATGATACATTACACACCTATACCGATATACACTCTACACGTCACTCATATATAGATGAGCAAGTCTTTCAAATATAAAACTTTGCATTCACGACACACTACCCATCTTTCATGAGAAGACATGTTCTAGTTTCTAATACATTAATTGGAACTTTACATCTATGACAGATTACACTTCTTTCCTGATATACACTCTACACATCACTTACAGATGAGCAAGTCTTTCAAATTAAAAAATTTCATATATGACACATTACAAAGCTTTAATAAGATGACACTCTATGTGTTTCTCAAACATTAATTGGAACTTTACGTATAAAACACATTAAAATATATTTCATGACACGATTTCTGAATCCTATTCGGATAAACTAGTTTTCTTTGTGTATACTGTCAAGTTTACCAAATTAGATCATGTTAGGGATTACTAGTATTTACTTACAATATATGCACATATCATATATATATATTTGGGTAGTGTGCACGTTTTTCATATATATATATATTTAATTTGTTAAAAGACATTAAAGTTTTTAGACTACTATTAATTTGGGTAGTGGAGTGTTGAGTTTGAAAAATTTAATTATTACAGTACATTTTAACATCGCACTAATTCTTTCTTTCTTCAGATTTGGGTATTTTTTTTTATATATATAATTAATTCAAGGCATCTCTATTTATTTTCGTAAGCTTACAACTAATGGTAATATACACCCAGTAACTTATAAAACGATGACGGTTTCTGCGAGTTTCTCACTAATTTTCATCGGTTAACTAGTGGTTGACTCCGGTATTTTAAAATTTAAACCATGATATTTTTATATTATAAATATCATCACTTGACCAGATGGTATTTCTTTGTTCTTGAAAGTCAAAGTTAAATTAAAAAACATTACAATATAGCATTCTGTTTTACTTTGCATAGCTTGTGTGGCGCTCGCTCGTTTTACTTTGCATAACTTGTGCCGACTTTTCTCATACGTACCCGTCGATTCGAGGAGATTCATTGGGGCCGAACCATGCCTTGAGCTCGACCCGTCGCCAAACTACCCGGATGGGTTTGTGCGGTACCCGTTGGTCAATCGCTCGGGTGGGTCGTTAATCCACGATAATGCCTAGCTAGTTTTGGCCGCAGTTATACGGCTAGACATATGCTCACCACAGCCTCATCGGACAATGCCATCTCGCTATTCACCTCCTCCAAGTTCACCGGTCACGTCGGGATGTGTATCGAAATCAATATTTTAGGCTGCTTGAATGGAGCCTTCGCGACATCTCATAGTTAACCAATGATACAATCCCCATGCCACATGTCTCTGCAAGTGCGCAACATCTGTTTAAATTTTAAAAGTAAACTCATCGTAAAAAAAAAAGTAAAAGATTTATTGTAGAGACTTACCAAACCTCCACGAGTCGACGATTTGAACCCGTGAAGTTTTATTTTCTCATGTCACTCATTTCTAAAGAACACATAGTTCTTTCTTATCACTAATAATATTTTAACCTGCTTTTGAGCTCCAAAATATTACACTTTTTCTTAACTCTATACATCTTGAGACCAATACAATTATGAAAAAGCAATTCAACTTTAAAAGTCGAATAGAGCACAAAAAAAATATTGAGACTAGTTTTGATGCATTCTTCAATTGACATTTGAACTTATACTTATAGAAGATTTAGGGTAGTGTATTGAATATATGAAAATAATAATAATAATAAAAGTTAACAGGCATTTTAAATTGAAAACTTGTATCACAACACGTTACTCATCTTTTATGACATAATACTCCACGTGTTTCTCGTGCATGAATTTTTTGAATTAAGACTTTACAAATATGACACGTAATCAGTTTACACATTTTTTCATACACGTACAAGACTTTCTTATTGGAATTTTGCATGTTTGACATATTGTACATCACTCTACACGTTTCCCATACATGAATAAGCTCTCTTATTATTTTACATATGTGGCACGTTATACGTTACTCTACACGTTTCCCATACACAAACAAGACTTTCAAATTAGAACTTTGCATGTATGACACGCCACATGTTTTTCTTACATGGTCAAGTCTTTCAAATTGGAAACTTGGCATGTATGACATGTTACATATCTTTTATGGCATGATACCCCACACAATATTGCTTATACATTGATTGGAACTTTTTACACTTTACACATCTTAATATCATGAAATAAGACTTTACATGCTTCTCCTCTATTATTGAAACTCTGCAAGTATGACACATTGATTCACATCTTTAATATGAGGTAAGACTCTACATATTTGTGGTTGTTTTCACACCACCTCCAAAGTGAAGGTTGTGGGTTCGATCCAACTGCAGCAAAGTTGCCTTAAAAAAAAAAGACTCCACATATTTCTTATGCATAATTGGAACGCTATATATATGACACATTACACGTCTTTTATGAGTGTTGCATTAATCGAACTCTGCATTACGTGCTGTAACACCGCTTGTGTTTCTCATACGTTAATTTGAGCTATATATATATATATATATATATATATATATATATGTATATGTATGTCTCATTAAACTTTATTCATGAGATAAACTCCACACATTTACGATATATTAATTGAAACGTGCCACATATTTCATGACATGATACCCTAGACATTTCCCATAATTGACATGATTCTCGTACATTATATTAAACTTTACATTTTTAAAAAATATTTTTTCATATATAGGAACAAATATTCGAATTGAGTTTTACTTGTATAAAACAGTATATATATATATATAGGAAAACTTGAAAAAATGTCCCTCAAAAAGCAAGTTCTACTCCTTTTGTCTCCCACTTTAATAAATCTCTATATTTATTCCCCAATTTTTATTTTTCCCTAATTTTGACAAAAAAACTCTTTTTTACCATGTTTTTTCACTCACCCCCTCTCTCTCTCCTCTCCTCTCCTCTCCTCTCCTCTCCTCTCCTTTCCCTGATCTCTCAGCTTACCACTCTGTCTCTCTCCTTTCCCTCTATGATCTATCTCGTCTTTCCCTCTCTGATACCAAAACCCTCACTCCTCAATCGTCCTCTTGCCTCACTCCGTAGACTCTCCGAGCGACGCCATTGACGATCCACCAGCGCGACGAGCTCCAACCCATCGCCGTCGTGCATCGTCGCCCAGAGCTTTACCCCCAGAGCACGTTGTGGAGCTCTCCTTTCTCTCTCTTCGCCACCGACGCCGTTGAACTCAGCGTCTCTGCCTTCTCCGGTGAGCAGCGAAACCCAGGGCATCGTCTCCGCTCGGCACCCAGAGCATCCCTCTCTCTTGTTCGAAACCCAGGTACTCCTCTTGAACTGTTCGAATTCAGATCTTGATTTGGATTTCTTGTTCCTCGGTCTTTTATTTCTTCGACGCGCTGAGCCAGGTCTCGGGCGTGCTGGGGTGCCAGTGGGGCGGCGAGGGAAAGGGCAAGCTCATCGACATCCTCGCTTACACTTCGACATCGTCGCTCGCTATCAGGTCTGTTTGCCTTCGCTTTGCTTTCATGCTGTTTGTGAAAATGCTTCACCGATTGCTTGTCATATTTTTTTAGTAAAAGAGTATATATTTTTTTTATTCAATTTGGGTTTCACCGATTGCTTCACCGATTGTGAAAATGCTTCACCGATTGCTTCACCACATGTTTGTTGAAATGCCAATGAAACTCTGTTTTCTGCTTTAAGTTCAAGTTTGTCCAACCACAAGTAAGATATAAGAATAATTAGGTGTATTTGTGTCAATTAATTATTTTATTATGTTTTAGTGTTTGGTAAATTATGTTTTAAGTTCAATTTGGTCCAACCACAAGTTTCTACTATACCTTTTTTAAATCTGTTTCAATTTGCGTTGTTTTCAGTGATCGGGGTTGGTAAATTATTATGATTGATTCATGATATATGTAACATTTGTCTGCATTTTGATGCTCAACTGTAGGTGAGATGGTTCAACTTAAATTGATTCCCATTTCATGTTTTGTTACTTAGAAAATTGTCAATAATAGCCATCAAGGTATTCAATTAGGCAAGGAATTACAGTCTATTGAGGCATTTTATCAAATAAGATATCAACACAAGTCAATAATATTGAGCAGCATAACTGCGTAGCATCAAGCGGATTAAACATTAGCATAAAAAAAAGACACATTAGTATTCCCAAAGTGGCAATCACTCATCAAAAAGAAGATTTTTTAATTACTTAGAAATTCAAACCAGAAGTTCGAATACCAAAAAAGAAAAGAATAGAAAAACAGAGCAAACACCAGAGATCTTCGCCGACCCGGAGATAGAGATGGAAAGAGTCATCGGCGGCGGTGACGATGTCGTCAAAGGCGGAGAGCGACAGCGCCGCGAGATCGTAGTGGACTTGATTACCGTCATCTTCATATTCCGAGCATCCCTAAGATAGGTTTCCAGCTTCCGCCGGAGAAGGGAGAAACGCTCAGAGTTTCGAAGACGACCGGTGCGAAGAGACCCTCTGGGTTTTCTTGTGTTCAAAGAGACCCTCTGGTTATCAAGGAGTGGGGCGCCGTGGATCGCGGTGAAGAGCTGGGTCGGTGGCAATGGCAAGCTCAGGATGGCAGCGAAGACGATGGGTCGGTGGCAAGCTCAGGTCGGCGAGCTGACTGCAGTGGCAACCTCTGGGTTTCGAACGGAGTGCTGACTGCAGTGGCGATCTCTGGACTCTGGTCGAAGTGCAAAGAGAGAGGGGAAGGAAAGGGAGAGGGAGAGAGTCGGGCAAAGAGAGAGGGGAAGGAAAGGGAGGTCGTGTTCAAGGAGAGAGGAGAGAGAGAGGGTTAAAAGGACGAGTAAAAAAAAATAGTAAAAGAGGGTATTTTTGTCAAAATTGTGATAAAATTTGACTTAAGGAATAGATTTTCAGATTTATTAACATTGAAGACAAAATAGGTAGAACTTGTATTTTGGGGGATTTTTTTTCAAGTTTCCCTATATATATATTATCATTTGCATATAGTACACGATTTTCACACATAATAAGTCGTCATATCGAATTTGAGAAAATAGTTTTCAATCTAGTCCTATTAAATTTGGCAGTTCTTTAATTTGAAAAATATTCTTAAGATAAATTTGGTGAAAGGGTTTCTTTGGGATTTAATGCCACGAGACTCAACACATTTTTCATATACGTTTAAAGTTTTCAACTTCAACTGTTAATTAGGTACTGCATTGAATTTGATAATTAATTTATTAATTACTATAGTGCATATTTGTGCATCACTCTTTATTGTACTGTAAAAACTCAAACTCATAATCATTATTAATCAAATACAAGTGTTAAAAGGTTAGATTTTGTCAAATCATCCCTCAACACTACTAATGTCACTTTATATGCAAACGACAAAGAATGGAGACAAGATTACTTAAAGATCCCGGGCCAATCAAAAGATAGAGCAACTTAAGGCCCAACAGCGATGAAGCCCACGAGGAGTCAAAGCCTACCAAAGAGTAAGACCTTATCACGACAAGAGAGCGCATCGAGCAGAGGCTCATCGAAGAGGAGTCTCGTCGGGAAAACCCAACTGAATTAAAAGAGGAAGTCATTCGAAATCGCAAGAAAAGAGGAAAGTTGGCTCATTCAGTTGAGGATTTCGTGGGATATCCAACGCAAATAATGAAGGTCAACAACAATCATAGCAAGAAAGAAAGAAACCCTAGCACAATTCGTGGGAACAATCTAGAAACCCTACAAGCCTATAAATATGCATGTAAACTCAGTGTAAATTCATTTAGTACCATTATATCGTGAGTTTGAGAGAATTATTCTTGAGTTCTCGAGTTTGCTTATTCATAGTATTCTCGATTTCCCAAGGATTAGAGTGTGTAATTTTCTATTGTCCAAGCTAATAAACGGAAGAAACCGGGTCCTCTCGGAATCATAATAAATCAAGGATACTCGTGTTCATAATTATTTGTGTCCTTTTCGATTATTCTTGTGACTGCAAGGCGTCGCAAAACGCCCTCTACAACAAGAACATTAGAATATTAAATTCAATTTTACTTTGCATAACTTGTATAATGCTCGCACATTATAGGAATTTCTCCAGATCTTGATTGATGATCCTAATCAGGGACTTCACATATGGGCGGGCGATTCAAGGAGCTTCCCCCTGGCCGGGCCGTAGTACATTGAGCTCGAGTACCCCATGGTGATCGTTGGGGGTAGATCGCTCGCCGCCGCATCGAACAACACTTTCTCGCCGTTCACCTCCTCTAAGTGGTGCGCCGTTTCTCCCGTCTTTTCCGTCACTGGTGACAAGATCACGAGGTGGCAATGCGGATGACAAATTATGTGGAGCTGAACACCAGCGGGGTGTCGAAGGACTCGCAACTTTGTGTCAGTGAAGATTCTCCAGCAATCGTCGACAGTAGCCTATATAGGTCCTGGGAAATGAAGAGCGTCTTTGAGTTGAGCCGCTGCTTCATTTCCGATCGGTGGGAGCAGCTCCACCACGTGGTGGAGAGCTGCATGGGTTTCAGCCTGCCGGAGTACTGCTGCGCTATCTTCCGCTCCCGGTGCCGGAATGCCGTGTCACGATCTAGTGAGTCAGCCAAAACATGATTATATATAATCACGAAATCGAATACCTTATTTTCAAAGGAAAACCTAATACCGCAGCTTTTAATGCAAAAATAAATAAATATCATTTATTGAATATTCGGTATTCGAGTGTTTATTAATTAGAGGTGTATTAAAAAAAATTAACAGAAAACTTTTAAAAAATATCTATGTGTTTTATGAGAATTACTCATAATTTCAAACAATTCATTTATATCTATTACTAAACTTTTTTGAACCATATTAACCATAATATTAATTATATTTATCTATTTTTATATATTAATTATATTATATATCTTAATTTTCGAAATTAAATTATCCTAAAATTATGACTGACAACTTCCTCTATTAATTAAGTTTTCATTTAATATGTTACTTTGACCCAAAAATATTTTTCATTTTATCTCATATTTTCTCTCCATCGTGCTCATATCGACTCTCAATCGCCTGCGAGAGATTTGGTCGTCGAAGTTTTCATCGATAACAACGATGTCACCGGAGCGTTTTTTGTCGGCGACTGCGGAAGAGGCGCTTTCAGGAAGGATTGTACAGATCCGGGCAGGACAGGGACCGCACGTCGGCGCAGCTGAAGCTCGTGAATGACGTTTCCAGAGCGTCCGTCCATCCTTCGACTCATTGTGTCGCGCGTGGTAAATATATTTAGAGTTCAACATGTTCAACAAGTTCATAAAATATCGTAAATATATTTACATGTTTTTTACAGATTAATAAAATTTTGTTTATATATTTAAAGTTTTTTAAATATACGTAAATATACTCACCAACAATTACGTTTCGTGTGAGATCCTTGGATTGTTGTGTGTTTATTTCCTTTTAAGCATTTGATTTTTGTACATGGGACGATGAATCATAAATATTGTTACATAAATAGAATTACAAAATCGGGTCTTCATTATACGTAATTAAAATTACTGATTTTTTGGTAATTAAATTGCCAGTTTGGTATTGGTATATATATATACAGTTATGTTGATAATTACGATTTGCATAAACAATTCCCGAATAAAGTATTTGTATATATACATATACAAGATTCGTAATTAAATTTACAATTCGAATTGGTATAATTTGTGCTCATTATTTCGTACGATTTTAGAGTTTTAGAACTTTTATTTTCTAAAATTCAAATCGTCAATTAAGGAATGATTAAGATTAATCAGTTATTCTATTTAGCTACATTTAAGGAAAACATTTGATTTTTGGTTTATTAATTAATTTGAATTATTAATTAATTTTAAACGTAATTTAAATGAGAAATATTAATCAATTAATTCGAAGGGTATATTGGTCCATATATTTTAACTAATTGGTGGTTTTGATTACCATAAATAAAAATAGACATTTTTTCGAAACCTTGAGTCACAAATGACATTTGGCTAATTTATCCAAAAATTAACTAGGGGAACTATCTAGATTAAATATGAACACGCCTAATATTATAATGAAAATTGTTTAAGAATGAAATAATAATATTTTTAAATATTTGATAGGCTAACTACATCATTTATAAAATTAAACGGTATGAAATACCCGCATGGCATATATGAGAATTCGGTCTTTACTTCGCAGATCTAATCTGGTGCAACGATCCTCGAGAGAGTCGTTAACCGCGCTAGTTTCTTGAGAGGACACACAACATGCAAACGGGGAGGATAGAGGGAATTCGGAGCGAGCAATTGGCATGTTCGATCTCAATATGCTGAAATATTGCCAGACCTTCACCCTCTTTTGAAAGAGGCTCTCAGTGGCCGGCTAAGCTGCTCGGAAGTCAAAGCGGTGCTTCCTCCTCGCTCTTGGCATCGCCCTTGCTTCAGCGGTAGATTCAAAATTCTGTAAAGAAAAGAAAGAAAGTGTTGTTTGTTAGCATTTGTATGATATCGTGTCTAGTAAAATAACAATCATAGTAATCAATTTTTTCCCTCCTGGATCTTGTCTAATAAGTGCTAGCTTGCAATTTCTCTTCTAAATAATTTTAATGAAACAAATATTGAACCCGCCTTCGTTTAAAGTACTTGTGCGACTGTTTAAAGCCATCGTCTAAAGGATTAAATATATATGATGTCGCCGCGGTGAGATGTATTCCTATTGAGGAAAAATTGTTCGCCCTGCGGTATTAAAAACAACGATTAAGCATAAATAAATAAAAAATTATAGTGGTTTACCGAGTTGCCTCAACAAGCTGAACCTGCGAAACTATTTTCCCATGTCACTCATTTCTAAAGAACACTGTTTTCTCTTGTTTCACCGATTTTAACCTACTCTTAAGCTCTAAAATGTCAAACGTTTTCTTGAGTTTAAACATTTTGAGAGCAAGTTTTGATGCATTCTTGGTATTTTAAGTTGTATTTATAGAGAACTTGGGGTCTGCAATACATGGATATTGAATATCTTTAAATATATAGTTTTATAAATTTTTTTACTAATTTTTTTTTGAAGATATCATCTTACTGAAAAAAAAATAAAAAAACATTAAGAAATTAAGTTTTATCATAAATTAGTAATATAGCTTATAATCGTTACGTAATGCTCATGTGTTTCTCGAGTCTTTAAATTTAAATTTTACATATATGACACACTATACACCTTTTATGATACGTCACTGTACAAGTTTCTCATTCAGGATCAGCAAGACTTTCAAATTAAGAATTTGCATGTATGACACGTTGCACATTTTACATGACATGACACTCCACGTGTTTTCTATTATTACAAATATTTGACCTAGTTTATCAAATTGGAGTCTCACACATGCATTACACGTCTTTAATGACATGACACTCCACGTGTTTTTCTTACATTAGTGAAATTTTGCATGCGTATGACACAGTTCACATCTTTCACGCCATGACAATGTACACGTTTCACATAGACTACTAAGTAATTCAAATTTGAGCAATGCATGTATAACACATGACACATTTTTAATGAGATGACACTCCATGTGTTTCTCGTGCATTTATTGAAATTTTGCATGTATGGCATGTTACACATTTTTCTGATACGATCACACTCCACACGTTTCTCATAGATGAGCTATCTCTTAAACCAGAACTTTGGATATTCATATTCCACGTGTTTCTCATATATAAATTGTAGCTTTGCATGTATGACACGCTGCACATCTTTCCTGACACGACACTCCACACGTTGCACATTTTTTACACGATATGTTTATTTATTTATTTTAGTTTATGGTACATTAAATGGAACTTTCCATGTATGACATATTGCCAATCTTTACTAATATACACTCTATACGTCCTTCAGAGATGAACAAGCCTTTAAAATTTAAAACTTTGCATGTATGACACATTACCCATCTTTCATGAGATGACAATTTTCTTTAGTTCTGATACATTAATTGAAACTTTACATGTATGACACATTACACATCTTTATTGATATACACTCAACACGTCTAATAGATGAGCAAATTTGTCAAATTTACAACTTTGCATGTCCGACACATTACCCATCTTTCATGAGAAGACATTTATAGTTTTCGATACATTAATTAGAACTTTACATGTATGACACATTATACATCTACTGATATGCCCTCTACACATCACTCATAGATGAGCAAATTTTTTAAATATAAAATTAATTAAAACTTTACACGTATGACACATTACACATCTTTACTGATATGCCATCTACACATCACTCATAGATAGCAAATTTTTCAAATATAAAGTTTTCATGTATCAAACATTACACTATTTTACTAGACGACTCTCCACTAGTTTCTCAAACATTAATTAGAGCTTTACATGCAATTTGCAAACATATTAAGCATATTTCATGACACGTTACTCTATACATTCATATACATAACAATATACATGTTATGAAATTGGAACCTGTTTTAATTGGGATACTAGTATTAATTTACAATATTTGCACATAGCAGAAATATTATGTCAGGAGACTACACATATTATATATATAAATCTATATATTATCAAAGGAGGAACTCCTAAGTGATGAAGCATAATAAAATTAAAAAATTTGAGATTTTAATTTATTAGAATTTTGATTTTTTTAATAGCACAATAGAATAAAGGATATAAATTTCCTAATTTTGTAGAGTTTTGAATTATTATTTTCAATGTCTCATGTGAATTAAATGCGATAGTTAGAAGATGAGTAGGCCTAACAAATATATATTCATTATATTTTACTTTATTGCCTTACTCTTCCCATTACCCGATAAATTGGCGTACAGTTTTTTTCCTATTAATTAGATAGTCTCTTTATATTTATATTTTTATTTATATATATATATATATATATATATATTGAATTGTCCATGTTGTTGTCTTTCATTTCCTTCTACAACTAGTGGACGGCACCGCGCTTCGCGCGGTGGTGATTAAATATGTGAAGGAATTCGGATAAAAAAATAACAATTTTTTAAAGTATTTTACAAAAAGACCAACATTTACATAGAATATAAAATGCTAAAACACATGTACATTTAAGAACTACATTAATAACATTCGGGGGGATACATATCACTAAAACACATGATCGTGTAGTCTTGCACTAAATACAAAAGGTTGAATAAGAACTACATTAATAAACCAAAGAGGATTCTCACAACTTGTACAGATCCAACGTCTCTAACAACACTTTCACAAAATTCTTCAAACAAAATTCCTTCAGTTTTTATAAGACCGCTATATATAAGTTGAATACATAAATGTGTTCCAAATACACATATATGCATAAATGAGTTCATTTATCACAATTTTAATATATATATATATATATATATATATATAAATTAAAGAGGGGGAAAACCAAAAACCCTCACATTTCATCCTGAGATAGAAAAAGCCAAAAGTCATCTAATTAAGTCATGCATTAACATTTTTACATTTAACTAATTAATGGCATTAATTTTATTAGACATACGATTATTTTTGGTTGAGACAAAAAATCTGTAACATTTAACTAATAAATGAAACGTTACTTTGTTTTATCGGCATTAACCAACCTCTTATAGAATCTTGCAGTAGTATACTGTAGACTATAGAGTGAGAATATATATATATATATAATAATACATATATGTATTTATGAGATTTGAAAATCTGAATACACATATATAGATATACATGTAAAATCATGAATTGTATAGAGTGAGAATATAATATATGTATAATATGTCTTATTATACTAATACGGAATAATTTTCCAAAATAATTTGATGATTAGATAACATTCCAAAACAATGCGATGATAAAATATGCATGCATTTAAACCGTTAAACATATATAGCTTTCCGAATTAATTAATTGCATGCATATTTAACATGTGAAAATTGAACATAAATTAGTGAATTGAAGATGACGCTATAGAACTGGAAGAAGAAATCTACCTTGCTGAATTTCGGACAACACCGAGGCAGACCACTCAAGCAAAAGTACGTACTAATCTCGGCTTAGAGTGTAGTCGTGGTTGTAGCCTCCATCGCTGGTGCGCTGCCATCAGAGAGATTGAGAGGATTTAGGAAAGGCTTGAACCACAATAACGTAACGTACTTTCTAATGATTACCTCAATCGTTTCATTTCCCAAAAAATGTTATCTATAAATAACTCAAGTAATTCCATTTTTAAGCAATTCATTTTAACAAGGGAAAATTGCGGAAAAAATACCCAACCTTTAGTCAAACTGCCTCCCGGGTACCCAACCTTTAAAACTGGCGGCAAAAATACCCAACCTCCGTTGACCGTGACTTTGGCATGAAAACGTTAATTTTTCCGTTAAAATTCATCATGTGGCCGTTAGCGGCAAAAATACCCAACCTTTTTTTTAAAAAAAATTAATTTTTAATTTTTTTAATTTATTTTTTTCTTTTTCTTTTATTGATTAGTGATAATTACTTGAATTCCAAATACATGGAATGACACAAAATTTAGTCAAAACATCTATTGATTTCTTAATGTGCTTGTATAAGCTACATTTGGTGATAAAAATCTTATTATTATGAGAAATTTTAAACATAATGTTACGGGTATTTTAAGTAATTGAACATGGTTTTGATAATAGATATCCAGATTTTTGGATATTTGGATTTCCGGATCCGGATACGGGTAGAGATATTTGGACACCCGGATCCGGATACGGGTAGTTCAAAAAAATCGGATAACCGCTCTGGTTACAGTCCTAATTACCCTTTTAATTGGTAATTGACCGTTTTATATCGAATTAATACAATCAATTATTGTCTCTGTATTGAAAAGAAATGGCTTAAGAATATATGCCAGTAAAAGAAATATTATCAATAATCAATATGCTTGATTAGTAATCCGGATACTCGGAAAACCAGATACCTATTTTCAAAACCCTGTTCAATTACTTAAAATACCCGTAACATTATGTTTAAAATCTCTCATAGTAATAAGATCTTTATAACCAAATGTAGCTTATACAAGCACATTAAGAAATCAATAGATGTTTTTACTAACTTTTGTGTTATGCCATGTATTTGGAATTCAAGTAATTATCACTAATCAAGTAAAGAAAAAATAAATAAACTTTTTTAAAAAATTTAATAAATTAATTTTTAAAAGGTTGGGTATTTTTGCCGCTAACGGCCACATGAGTGTTGTTAACGGAAAATTTAACGTTTTCATGCAAAAGTCACGGTCAACGCAGGTTGGGTATTTTTGCCGCCAGTTTTAAAGGTTGGGTACCCAAGAGGCAGTTTGACCAAAGGTTAGGTATTTTTGCCGTAATTTTCCCTTTTAACAATCAAATGAGATATTGAATTTTTTTTGCATGGAATGAGATATGTGCCAAGTGCCAGCAAAATAAATATGATTTTTTATGAGACATAAATGAAAGAAATTACTGCATGTTTACAATATGCAAAAAAAAAAAAGAATAAAAAACGACCAAGGTGAGAGAAGGAAAGAAGAAACTGAGATAACCTAAGGCCAGAAAATAAACCATTACCTGTCATATTTTAAAAAATCATATGAAAACAAAAACTTTCAGATGAACTGGTAAAGAGAGAAAATTTTAATTAGTACATAGAGAATGATCAAAATAAAGAAAAGAAGAATCGAATTAAAATAGTACAAAGCCATTTTCGCCCCAGCTTTCTGTTCACATTGCCTGCAAATAATAAAAATGGGAGAGAGAAGAGTATAGAGTATTTGGAGAGATAAATCGGTGAATCGAACCTGAGAAATTCATGAGATAAATGGTGAATTGAACCTGCAAAGGAAAAGATTCGGGGTGCAACGAAATTTTGTTGCCGCCATTGCTGTGGCTAATAGAAATCGATGTTCCAAGTCCAAGAGAATGAAAAGGGGGAATGGTCGATGAGGTGTTGGTTTAAATTATAATAAACAACTCATTCATTTAGAAGGTGAAGAATCAGATGTGTAGTTACAAAATTAAAATACATTGAATACGAATTAGTAGCCGAAGAGGTAAGTTAAACAAATATAACCTTCATATGAGAAAAATGTATTAATGGAATAGGAATTAATTTTCATCATGATAATAAGCAAATGGGTGTAGTGAAAATATGTGTGGTAAATAAAAGAAAAAAAATGTAGGTATGTTAAAAGAAGAGGATTTTCAATTGCCTGCTCATCCATCTTGCCACATCATATTTGTAAAACTGTCATTTTATATATATATATATATATATATATATATATTTAAGAAATAAACACTCAAATTCTAATGTATCATTTATTATCTTCTTCATTCTATGAGTCGTCAATTTATTTATTTGTAAATTATATTGTGACCCATTCTGTGTAGTAATTAAATTGATGACCCTTAAAATATAATTTATATAAAAAATGAATGAAAAATATATAAATTTAGAAGCAACATCAGAAAGAAAAAAATCGACAATGATAGTCGCTTTAATCACTGACATAAATTTTAAAAAAAAATTATGGAAGTGATGTAGAACTCCGACCAATTGTAGATCAGAATGCCGCCATGGAAAACGGATTCCGTCACCAAAAGCCACATATTAAAAGAAAAAAGATGAGGAAAAAATAATTAGCACAATAAAAGATATAAACACTCACCAATTCTACATTGAAAAGCCACCATCCAAAAAAGAAACACCGATCATAACCACTCTAAAAATAAAAAATAAAAAATAATAAGCACAATAAAAGATATTAAAACCTCATCAATTGTACACCGGAAAAATGCTACCGGAAAAAGGAGTCGATCGCCGATCTAAATGCTTATAATCTCTCTCTCTCTATCTCTCTATATATATACACGCGTAAATAAAGAAAGAAATCATGTCTGGTGCAATCTGTGAGATTATGTAGATCCATATAATATATATATAGACATGGATCGTAGGTTTTTATATTCTAATATATGTAGTTAATCATATACGTTTTATTAGTCAAATGCAATTAATAAGTGTTTCTTCAAATTTCATTAATCAAATACAATCAATGATCGTTGTTTCAAATTCTATAACTGTACATTTTTAGTATGTTAATGACGATTTATTACGTTAAATATAATTTATAAGAAAATATCAAAAGAATATAAACTGTAGAGATAGGATTTTTAAATCCCTTCTTGATGTAATATTTAATAAAATAGTAGTCTATTGAGATTCCTTCTAAGAAACATAAATATACATAACTCGTGTTTGGTTAATGCCTAACAAAAAGGATGTACATTAAGTGAATGACATTTTTTTCATTTAAAATAATAGAAAATCTAAGAAAATAGGAAATGAGAATCCCTTGTTATATATTATGCCATGTCATACTTGTAGATCTTCCTTTTATATATATATAGATTTTTCCGTATCGCATCAGATATATTTTTTAACTACGTACCGTTCAATTATTTATTATTTTTAGAATTTAATTAATTTGGATAATTATGATTTGGTAATCAAATATATTTTGTAATTATTAATGTTGAATTGTCTTTATATTTATATAAGGGTAAACTCCGGCTAATGTACCCAATGTTTGATAGATTTTGGATTATGTACCCAATGTTTATTTTCGACGGCTAATGTACCCAAACTTTATTCTGTTAGATTTTTTCGTATTTCGGTCACTTGACCGTCAGTGAGTGATTACGTACAGTTTTTTTATTTTTGGCATAACTCACTCATTTTTTGTCCAATATTTATGCACGACCTATGGTTGGAAATATAAGAGATAGATCCATAATTTTGGTGTTTTAAGTTTTGTAAACAAAAGCTCAAAAAAATACAAAATTTCAATTACAATGTAAAATTTGGACATTAGTGTAACGTAAAATATTTGTTTCGAGCAAATTTTAATATACCTAATGACTTTTTATGATTAAACATAAAACTTAAAAGTTGTATATAAATCTTTTATCTTTCCAACGGTAGTTTATTTATAAATTTTGGACAATAAATGAGTGAGTTATGCCAAAAATATGAAAAATGTGATGTGCAAAAAGTTTTCATATTTTTGGCATAACTCACTCATTTATTGTCCAAAATTTATAAACAAACTACCGTTGGAAAGATAAAAGATTTATCTACAACTTTTAAGTTTTATGTTTCATAAAAAAAAGTCATTTAGTATATTAAAATTTGATGGAAACAAATATTTTGCATTACACTAATGTCCAGTTTTACACAGTAATTGAAATTTTATATTTTTGAACTTTATTTTTACAAAACTTACAACATAAAAGTTGTAGGTATATCTCTTATCTTTCCAACCATAGGCCGTGCATAAATTTTGGATAAAAAATGAGTGAGTTATGCCAAAAATAAATAAAAAACTTTACATTATCACTCGTTGACGGTAAAGTAACGGAAACATGAAAAAATCTAACTGAATAAAGTTTGGGTACATTAGCCGTTGAAAATAAACATTGGATACATAATCCAAAATCTATCAAACATTGGGTACATTAGCCGGAGTTTACCCTATATATAATTTATAGTTTCTCGAAAATATTTTCTTGGAACAACACCGTAAATTTCACGGTTGTCATCATTAATGTCGACAAGACCTCAAAAGTCATCGATGTCACCACTCTAAGTGGCGTAATTTTACACGGTGATGGAAGCAACAATGCCTCTAATGTAGAGCTGTGGGTCGCGACCCGTCGCGGCTTGGTCGCCGGAAATCGTGAAACCTGCCGTCGCGATGCGCCGCGGTGTTACCGGTCGCGGCTTGGTCGAGAGAGAGAGAGAGAGAGAGAGACAGAGAGAGAGAGAGAGAGAGAGAGAGAGAGAGAGAGAGAGAGAGAGAGAGATAGAGAGAGAGATTCATGCCGGAATCGCGAATCGTCGCGACCCGTTCCTCCCCGTCGCGTGCGTCGCGTTAGCTCCATCCCGTCGTGAGCCGCACATCTACTCTAAAGTAAGTTAAAACTCTTTTTTTTTTTTTTTAAGAATATTAAGAATAAGAAGTGCCTTTTGGATATTTTTAATGGCACGCTTCACTAATTTGGAGCTCACCTAAGAATTTCACATTTCTTATATGATTCTTTATAGAGAAATTGCACCAAATAGCCAAATTGAAACTTTGATTTTGCAAAATAGCTAAACTTTAGTTAATTTTGTAAACTAGCCAATTAACATGAGGTGTCACATTTAATTCAAATTTTAATACTAAAATACCCTTTAATTAATCAATTTCGTTTATTATTTTCGTAATTAATTAAATTGGTAATTATCATTATCCCACAAATCATGGTATGATTAATTGTGCACAAATTTTGGAATTTAATTACAAATTTTGAATCATCTCTCTCTCTCTCTCTCTCTCTCTCTCTCTCTCTCTCTCTCTCTCTCTCTCTCTCTCTCTCTCTCTCTCTCTCTCTCTCTCTCTCACGAGCCATTCTTCTTCTTCTTCTTCTCTCTTTGAACCATAACCAAAGCTTCTCTCTCTCCTCCGAGCTTTGTCGGCCATGGCGGACAGCGCGGCGGCAAAGCACGCCGTCCCGGTCATCTCCGACCTACGGAGGAGAGTCTCCGTCCACAACTCACCTTCGATCTGTGCCGCGCGGGATCGCTCTGCCGATCCGTCGTCGATGGAGATGATGTCGCCGGCGGAGAAGTCGCGGAGTTCGTCGACGATTTCGTGGAGTCTGTTTTCGCGTTCAATCACCGAGGTAGGAGTCTAATAGGCATCTCCTTCTCTCTGAAGCGTTGAATCTGGGTTTGAACACCACCCACCACCTCTGCACGCACTGTCAAGCTCCGACTGCCATCAACAGAGTCGGTGAATTAATTCGTGTTGATGTTCATTAATTCATGTTAATTCGGTTTAGTAATGTTTAATTTTTTAATTTAAAAAATCATTTGATTTAATTTGTTGTAGATCCATATTAATGTCTTTAATCTGTGTGTATTTTAGTTTACTGATTATGTTTATTTTTTTAATATAAATTTTGTTTTATTTACTGTACATTTGTGTTTGTTAATTTGTGTTTATTTCAGTTTATCCTTCTTCGTCAATTTCACGTGCAGTGCGGGTATGGAGACCGTCGGGTCGTGCCTCACCAACAAGTACTCCGATGGGTTGCGCGCTCGGAAACACGGAGGCCACGGTGATCGACGGCGAAGCTTCGGCGGTATTACGGGAGAGAGAAAGAGAGAGATTATTTTTTGTATTTAATATATTTGATTATTGTATTTACATTTTAATATGAATAATATTTTTTATTGTTAATTTACGTTGATTCGTTATTAATTTACGTTGATTCGTTGTTGATTTACGTTAATTCGCTGTTAATTTATGTTGATTAACACAATAAAAATATTAACCGAAATTAAAAGTGGGTTTTTATATTAATTTCAGCAATTAAATTCGAAATTGAAAACCTAAAAATGTGGATTTAGTTTCCATAATAATAGCAATCTCCATAATAATAGCAATGATTAATAATTTTAAAACGTGTAATATATAAGGCAATTAAGGTGTTAATTATTTAATTGATGTAATTAATGTTGACCAAATCAATTATACATAAAATACGTTTTGTTTTTTTATTTATTTTTAATTTCGTTTTTAATTATTAAGGGTAATAATGTAATTAGAAATTCACTTAAATGGTTAATTGGCTAGTTTACAAAATTAACCAAAATTTGGCTATTTTGCTAAACCCACTTTCAAGATTGGCTATTACCCTTAAAAACCCTTCTTTATAATGTATATTATGTATTTAATTTCTTCTCAAGTTTTCTAATATATTTCTATAAATAAACATTAGGTTGCGATCAATATTTAATTTCAAACTTTTCATCATGAGAACTCCAATTTTTCATGTATCCCGCTAAAGAGAAGTTATCACTATATAATATAATATAATATAATATCATTATCTCTTATCTCCCTCACATATTTTTTCCTTTTTCCTTTTGTCTTTTTTCAGGGGTTAGAATAGACAATTTATGGTTTCTATCCGTGTCTTCGTGTTTTCTCTCCGTATCTGTGTAATCATCACCAAAATCGTATATATTCTATTCATGTTTAATTAATATGATTTCACAGGATCTTTAACTTTCAAGTGCTCTTTAACTATACAAGTGTGCTCTTATATTATACATGTAATGCCTGATAACTGGTAGTAATGTGTAATATGTAGTTATATATATATATAAATAAAAAAAAATAGTACTTAGTTAGAATACATGGAAAGTTCAAATTTTTATCTAACATGTATTATTTTAAAATTTGTGTGAAGTGAGTGTATGAACAAGTCGATAACAAGAAGAGGATTAATAAATATTTATCTATTTATTGGAAAATATGCCCAAAATACTCAAGAAAATCGAGACCTTTCACAAAGACGCGCATGACACGTTTAATTTCATTTGCAAAGACATTCTTATTTTAAGAACATTGAGGAGCCTTATGAAATTCAGGAAAATATACACATTATCTAAATGACATTTTATATTGTTCATTTTTATTTTTATAGTTGAAATGTATGGTTTTATTTTAGGTATAAACTAATATTCATGACTTATTTTCTTTTGATCATATCTCATAACATGATATATCCAAACTTTCCATATGACAAATAAAAACAAGTCTCAAAATTCATGTACGATTGTGTTTTGTCTAACACAACCGAATTTTAATGAAGTAATATATAACAGAAACATCAATCATTCTTAGTTTAATTATATCTGAGTTGAATGTTTCGTTTCATTTTTTTAAAACCATGCATCAAAAACTTCATTTACCTTAATGGCAATTAATCCTTAAGAAGCGATACACGTTACACACACATGTCTTTATATTGATTCATTTGCCTGAATCATCTGCTCTTATATTGGTAGATTATCAAGAATGTTTTTTTATTTATTTTATGTGTAATATTTTTTTTAAGAAACATCTTCATCAAATATAATAAACGCCTATTAGCAGGGATTAGAAAATGCCTCAAGACATTTGTTTTATTTGAAAAAAAAAACTCAAAAAGTAAATAAGTATTTAATTACACATAAAAAAAATACATGTTTGTCTTTTAATTCTTCTTAATTCTCAGTGATATGTCATTTGGTACCGGTTTACGACAGTTTACATTTTTTTTAAAGCCTTAATTAGTGATATCTCAATTACCCTATTGATTTAAAACTTTTTAAATGCACTCTTATTTAATATATATATATATATAAAAAAGTTTGTTATAACATTACACAAAAAATAAGTTGCTATCGAGTTTGGTTATAACATTACACAACATTATATGCACATACACCTTTTTTATTTCATTTTGTTACATTATATGCACGTCTAAATATATAAAATAATGGTTAGAAATTAACCCCATATCTTAATAACTTCCTATGAATTATATGAGTTATTATTTCATAGATATATATCAAGACTTTTGGTATTACAAGTCTAATTACAATAATCTTATGTTGTTTCATATAATTAAATCCATATTGTTGCATGATAAAGTCATTCGATTTAATGAAATTATAATGTAGTAATTATTATTACATACTCATTATCACCACTATTTGGCAATTGAATACATACGTGAGATAAACAAAATGTAATAAAAGTATGGCATGTAACAAGTAATTTTGTTCCGTGAAGGAACACTCATTAATACATTTACATTATGGTATATTTTTTTTTTAATTTTTACTTCGTTATCCTAAGGAGCAGAAAGATTAGTGAGTACTTGAAGATAGTTGTCTTTCAAGAATTTATCGTTAGATAGATGAATGACATATAATGATAATAAGAACAATTAGATGATAAAAGAGAGGATAGAAATGGCGAAGATACAAAATACAAGAGATTTAAAACAATTCGTCGGACCTTAAGAATTTTAACACAAAAGTGGAACTGTCAAGAGAAGAAATAATCAAGTTCGGAGTTCATACCTAAGTGAGTAGTATAGATATGTTTTTTGTAGTTAAAGATGGAGGCCCGAAATCTCGCTAAGCGAACTCAAATCCCAACTAGGTTGGCACCCATGGAACGCAAAGTAAAAATCGGGGCTCGGGATAATATAAATGAAAATATCAAATATTACAAGCAAAATCGAACGTATAAACTATATAGTATAAATGATAATATTAAGCTTATAATTAACTGTAACTTATAAAACGACAACGGTTACTGCGAGTTTCTCACTAATCGGGGCTCGGAAGAGGCGCTTTCAGGAAGGATTGTACAAATCAGGGCTCGGAATAATATAAATGATAATATTAAGCTTATAATTAACCATAACTTATAAAACGACAACGGTTACTGCGAGTTTCTCACTAATCGGTTTAGTGATAAGACCTGGTATTTTAAAATTTAAACCATAATATTTTTATTATAAATAGCATAACATGACCAAATAGTACTGCTTTGTACTTGAAAGTCAAAGTCAGAATCAGTTTTACAAGAAGATTACAATATGACACTCATCTTTTACTTTGCATAACTTGTATGGCGCTCGCTCGTTTTACTTTGCATAACTTGTGCCGGATTTTCTCAGTCGTGTATGTCGATTCGAGGAGCTTCACCGCGGCCAAACCATGCCTGGAGCTCGAGCCTTCGCCAAACTACTTGCACGGGTTCATGCGGTACCCGCTGGTCAATCCTCGGACGGGGTGTTGTTAATCCACGATAACGCCTACTTCTGACTGCAGTTACACGGCTACACGGACACCCATCACAGTCTCATAGGACAATGCCATCTCACTATTCACCTCCTCCTAGTTCACCGGTCACATCGGGATGCGTACTAGCGAGCTTCAACGAAATATAAAATTGAGGCTGCTTGAAAGGAGCCTTCTCAATGTAGAACTGAGGCTGCTTGAAAGGAGCCTTCCCCGCGGCATTTCCGAGTCAACCAATGACCGTATCCTGATGCCACATGTCTGTGCAGGTGGGCTAGGGAAGGACCCCCGAGGTGGTGCGACGAGGCGGATGACAAAAGCTGCTCGATCTTGACATTACGGGGGTGTCGAAGGACTCGCAACTTCGGACGGTCGCCGACAGATGCCGTGAGCCAACGGGAGGGCCGAAGACATCTCTCATAAGGAATACCATCATCCTGATTGGCGGGCGGTGGAGCATCTCCGCTGCCTGGTGGAGACCGGCGGTGGCTTCGGCCCGCCAAAGTTCTCACCCGCCTTCTGACGCTTTCGAGGCCAGGACGCCGTAAATCAACTTGGTGAGTCTGCCGGTGCACGAATATTACCACGATATTCAATGTTGTACATAGTTATCAAAAAAAAAAAAAAAAAAAACGAATGCCCATTTTCAATACTTTCATAGCAAACCTTATTTGGCACTTCAAAATGCAAAAATATTATTCATTGGATGAGGAAAGGAACAATAGAGGAGATTCGGAGCAAGCAATTGCTAGATTAAAAATCTCCGGAAAAAGAAAAAACTATTTTTAGAAGAAAAAATATGTTCCATTCATTAGCTTATGTACGATATGGGCACAGCGAATAAAAAAATTGTAAGCTTATATATGAGATTGGCATAGCGAATAAAAAAACAGAAATCATAATAATCAATTTTTTCCCCCTGTAGATATTTACCAAACCGCCACGAGTCGACGAGCTGAACCCGTGAAGCTCTATTTTCCCATGTCACTCATTTCTAAGAAACACAAAGTTCTTTCTTTTCACTAATAATTTTAACCTGCTTTTGAGCTCCAAAATATCACTCTTTTTCTTGACTCTAAACATTTTGAAACCAATACAATTCTCAAACAACAAATTGACTGTGAAAAGACAAGAGAACATAGAAAATATTGAGACTAGTTTAGATGCATTCTTCTATTGAGATTTTAGATCATATTTATAGAAGATTTAGAGTGTGTAACACTGTATATTGAATATATAGAAAACAAAAATATAAAAAATTTAAGATATGTATTATAACACGTAACTCATCTTTTATGACACAATGCTCCACATGTTTTTCATGCATGATCTTTTTAAATTAAGACTTTGCATATATGACACGTTTTCCATATACGAAAAAGACTTTCTTATTAGAATTTTGCATGTTTGACACGTTGTTCATCACTCAACACGTTTCGCATACACAAATAAGACTTTCTTATTACTTTACATATATGACACACTATACATCAGCCTACACGTTTTTCATACACTAACAAGACTTTCTTATTATAACTTTGCATGTATGACACGTTACATATATTTTATGACATAACACTCCACATGTTTCTTCATGACCAAGTCTTTCAAATTGGAACTTTGCATGTATGACACATCATATATCTTTCATGACATGACATTCCACGTGTTTTTTTTAGATTAAAAAGAATTTTTCATGTATGACACATTACACATCTTTTTGACACTCCCCATGTTTTTTTTTTAAATAATTATACGAGCGACCGAGTCTTTCCAAATAAAAATTGGCATGTATGATACATTACATATCTTTCATGAGACAACACTTCATATGTTTCACATACATTTTTTGAAATTTACATGTATGACAAATTATACATCTCTCGTGAAACTCTACGCGTTTCAATACATTAATTTGACCATCTCACGTGTTTCACATACATTATTGAAATTTTACATGTATGAGATGTTACACATCTTTCATGATAAAAGTCCACGTGTTTCTCATATACTAATTCAAAATTTTGCATTATGATACATCACACATCTTTCTGGCATGACACTACACGTTTCTCATACATGAGCAAGTCTTTTTTTTTTCTTTTTCTAATCGAAACTTTTCATGAGATAGACATTTCACACGTTTCACACACGTAATTTGACACTTTATAGATAAGGCACATTACATATCTCTTTTAACATGACACTTCACACCTCTATCAAAGATACCCAATTCTTTTAAATTTGAATTTTCTATGTATGACACATTAAACATCTTTCATTAGATCATACTTCACAGGTTTTTCATACATTGAAAATTCGCATATATGGCACATTGCATATTTTTCACAACTAACACTTGCACGTTGCTCATGGAGTTGTATATGACATATTTTTCGTACATTCATTAGAACTTTGATTGTATGACACATTACATATCTTTCATGCCGTGACACTCCACAGGTCTCTCATAGATGACCCAGTCTTTTTAAATTGGAACTTTGCATATATGACACATTATACATCTTTCATTAGATCACACTTCACATGTTTCTCGTACATTCTTTGAAAATTTGCATATATGGATCGTTGCACATTTTTCATGACTAACTTTGCATTAATCATTAATCGACAATGATTTATAAATTGAAAATAATTGAGTTCTAAAGTTATGATTTCAAATGAGTCCGATCAAAACTATTATTTTAAACTTGTCACTATTCTAAAACGTATGTTTGCCTCAATTTAAATCCTAAACTTATCATTCGATAACAATTTGCCTTCCAAACTTCTTTCGTATATTTATTTGGCGAAAGTTCCGGAAGTACCGAGATCCGCAGTGAGAATTCTCGGTCTTACTCGTTCAATATCGGAATTGGAAGACATTGAATCAAGTGCACACAAAGAGAATACCCAATTTGTGGTTCAATAATCAATCAAGCATGGTATAAAACTAAAATCGTTGACTTGCTTTTGAATATTATATAATTTCCCACAAAATTTTTAAAGAAGACACGTTATGTGAGTCACCGGTTTCATCATTATAAAATACAACCAACTCGTGCTTTTTAATAATAAAAAATCAAAATCAAAATTGAATACAATAGACAAGATCGAAGAAAATAAATCACTAGAATTACCGAAAATTATGGAAGGTAACTTTTCTGAGCATGAATACAGAAAATATCTACATCTGGGTACCTTTTAAATCAGTCTTAGCTCGTACTCGCCGGCCATCGTGATGTATCTCACCCATGGAAGCGCTTGGTACCCGCTTTTCTCGATGATTTTCAGATACCGAACCTGCAAAATTGAATCAGAGTGTTCGTCAAATTAATTACAAATTGCGTATCTTCAAAATGAGAATTGGTATATAAATTTCAAGTGAAGAATAAGTCACATTTCGACCTCTGTAATATCAACATTTACCAATTCAAGGAATTAAGACGAAAAAAAAAAAAAAAGAGAAATGATCCTAAGCACTTTTTTTTTTCTTTCCAATGCAAAATAAATTTTGTTCAAGTTTTCCGCTTGATGATAATAAAATCAAGAGTTTTTATTTTTATTTTTTATGATTCTTACAAAACTCGTAGTATTATCAAATAAATAAATTGTAGGAAAGCTTCGGTACACGGACGAGTTCTATAAGAGAAATAAGGATAATCTCTAATTTGTTTTAGATTTTTTTTTATAATGTTTTAAGCATTACATTTGTTAGTTATTTTATGTTTTTACGTTAAGAATGTACCTGGATTCCTGAGACAGTAAAGTACGGTATTTCGAATTTCACACGAATAGGAGCTTTTCTTTCGGGAGCTGCATCCTCAGCTGTTATACTAGGGAGACTAAACTCAGCCCTCAACATGTATTCCTACGCAATAAAATCACAAAATAATTATTATAATATAACCAATATAAATAAAGTTGGCAAATGCAAGAAGGGACAAAAGTTTTTACCTTGTTCCCGGGAAAAGATTTTATTTTCCAGACCAAGGCATCACTCTCGGGAGCATAAGCAGCAGATCCCATTGATGTACGGACATTCGGGTTTGTAGAATCAGCAGGGACGGGTAATTCAATTTCAACATTTGTCGCAGTGCTGTACCACGGACCAATAATTTATAAACAAACCTCAAAACGAGCTTTAAGAAAAAGAAAACCCATCAGGAAATTGAAAAATTATAAAAGATTTCCTCTAGCAGCAAAGTATTGTATGGTCTAATTTGTAAATAAGTAGAGCTGTAGATCGTTAAACGAAACCCACCATATATTTTATTTTTTTTCTTTGAGAAATTTTGTTTTGTATTAGAAAAGGAACACAAATATTACCTTCGCTCCTTAAATTGGCTCCTAGCTTTGACCGTAATTTCAATACGACTTCTCGAATGCTTTTCAACTTGTGCTTCAACCCAGATTAAAGGTTTTACCTATAACATTTCATCACATAAAGAACTTTTAGTCACATATATTTTGATAGATGACAAGGACATACATAACCAAGGCTGTCATAATAAAGGGTTGAAAAAAAGTGAAAAGAACCTGAGTACTGAGTCTATACGTCATTAAATCAAAAGCTCCGTCAGGTGGTATGAAAGATATGGTCCGGTCATTTTCGAACCGAGCCAAGCGTACACACCTAATGGGTGGAGGAACAAACAAAACTTATAAGAAATAGGAGCATCAATAAGATCAAATTAAGTTGCTTGAAAAGAAAACCAGTAAAAAATGAAAAAGACGAGGCAACATACTGATGAAACTTAATGTCGTCCAAATCAATTGCTTTTCCTTTCGTCGTTCGACCTTGAGCCTCAAGTAGCACTCTATCATTCAAGCCAAGCTTGCACTCAGGCATACCACTGCAGGAATTCAACAAAGTTAGCTGCATATACTCCACGAGCTGCTGATTTTCGAATGTAAATAACAAATTCGATTTTATGACAAATGTAAATTTTAAGGACCGTGAATGCCCAAATGTTTTTAGTTTTACTACAAACTAATGCCGTGAAGAAAATGTATTTGCAACTCATTGTAGCTACGGCTACACTCTATAACCACACGAGGTAGAATCTCGCTAGAAGACGTAGAGATCAACTCGAGCGAATTTATAATACAAAAATATAGATCTTCCTATGTCTAATTTAATTCATTTAAATGCAGACAGTGATCCTGCTTATTTAGTTAATTTAGGAACAGAGAAATCACAAACCTCAAAAAAGTTCTCATCTTCAACGCCCCAACAACATCCGAACGGATGATCTGCCCGTTGCTGTTGACAAGAATGTTGACGCTCTCCACCACATCCAAGAACACCTAAAGTTACACGAAAAAGCTGTCACCCTAACCAGCTACGGTACGACAAATAAAAAAGAAGACAAGAAATAAACAGAGCACCCACTTCGTTTTTCTTGTACCGAATCCCCTCACTTCTCCACGAGACTGCGTTTGTGACGGCCATCGGAGGCCGCTGCGTAGCCTCCATCCGGTACGCATCAGTCTTGATGAACTCGCTGAGAATCTTAGCCTCCGTGAATTGAGGGAATCCAAAGTCCATAATCTCGTCAAGCAACTCGTACTGCCATATCGAAAAACTCGATCAAACGGACGATAAAACACATCTTTATCCAACAACAGATCTCTAAGCAAATCCTCGGAATCCTCACGTACCACGACCACGAAGTTATCTCTCAGCGACTCCTCTTCCAACTCTTCGAAATAGTGCTTAAACACCTGAATCGAAATCATTCACTTTCACACGATAGTTCAATCTCGATCAAATGAAGAGCAACAGCAAGCAGAAACCATGTCCGCTTCGACGCAACTCACCTCGACCAAGCGATGGAGAAAGAGCAGAATACTCGCGGCGTTACAGTTCTGCCGCGAAGAAGCCATCAGATAGACATTGTTGTGCTGTATGAACATATACGCGACGCCATTGTCGAACACCACAGGATCCTGAGACTGCGGATCTCCCTGCACCGCCCAAACATCATCCATCGATCCAGACATGAAATTTCCAGGAGCTCGAGATTCAGGAAGTGGAAAGAAGAAGAAGAAGAAGAAGAAGAAGAAGAAGAAGAAGAAGAAAACAAAACCTCTTTCTCGATGAGCTTGGTGAAGAACTTCTCGGCCTGAGAGGCCGAGACGTCGCCTCTGTAATCGCGCCATATGAGCACCCTGCCTTTGATGTCCAGCAGGAAAATCGCCGACGCCGCGCCGGCCATCTCCGACGAGGACCAACCTTCCCTTCCCGGCGATTGCGATTCCGATTCCGATCCCGATTGGGAAGCTCTGAATTCTGATACAGATCTCTCCTTCTTCCTTCGTCGTGTTCAACTCTCTCTCTCTCTCTCTCTCTCTCTCTGAATTCTGAGTGTTGTTTTCTTTGCGAGTAATTGGCAGTAACGCTCTCTAAGCTTTCATTTTTGTGCAAATTTGCCCCGTTTGTTTTAGTTTCATGCAGTGATGTCCTTTATGCTTTTGAGAAATAGCACATTGCATCTTTCATAAAACAAACGATAAAATTTTATAACCTTATTATGTGGTGGATTTAGCTTGTTTGAGAGTATATATTACTTTTAATTTTATAGGACTTTCGCCTTGATCTTGTTTGTAATCAATCGAAAAAATATATTTAAATATATATCGTATTTTGAGAATAATTGAATATATTTTGTCATTTTTTTCACACATTTAGAAGATTATATACAATAAAATCACTATAAATTATTACTACTGAGACCGAAAATTTGTATTATATTATCGAGATCATTAATTTATCGAACTAAAATTTAATCATTTTAATTGGAGTCGGGACAGTATAATAATAATATTTTATCAAAATTATTAATTTAACGAGGTTCTACCTAGCTTTTAAAAGTAAATAGGGTATTATTGCAAATATCAAATTTTAAAAGGGAGAAATGGAGTAACAGACAAAGTTCAGGTGGACATTTGCAACTGAGCACGTGAGGCGAAAGATCTACACGACGAAAGAACAAACAAAATGACGTGTCGTATTGAAAGATGTCGTTTATCAATGACATTATCGTTTTCGTAAGGTGCCTGTTACCTGCCCTATTGTCAATATTTATGCCTCGAAATTTGATGTCGTTTAATGAGTCCTACACCTAATGTCGTTTATCACTTATCATTGATTTTTTCATGTCGTTTCAAAGTGCTCTCATGTATTTTTATTTTCAATGTCGTTTCGAACTATATCTCTTCAATGAACTGTCGTAGCCAAAAATTGACAGCGCTAATCCAAAACCTGTCGCTTTCCACGACTATGCTACTTATATTTTCATGTCGTTTGACACTGTTAGCCAACATTGTATTGTCGTTTATTTTTATTTTTTTTTAATCATTTGCTTATCATAATTTTGAGAGAACTTTAGAAAAAACAATACACAAATTTTTAATTTGAACCAATTATCTCTCTTTCTTCCAGTTTTCTCTACTTCATTTTCTCCTCTCATCTTCGACTATCTCTCTCCCAAAATAATACCCAAGTACTTTTATTCTGTGACACTAACTAGTTAGTGTAATGCCTGTATTAGCCAAGTTTTTTGTAAAATAAATAAATATAAATACTTGAAAAATTAATTGTAAATATACATCTCAAGTCATGCTCAACCAAATTAAGCATCAAATAGAATTTTGGATAATATCGTTATTTTAATAGTTAGGTACTATTGCCACCAAACTTAATATACCAAACAAACAAACAATATTTCATCATTTTAGTTTTTAACATAATAAACTCAGCTTAATTAGACATAATTAATTAACCAAACGCAAAAGCATATCCTTTTATTACACATATTTACAGAACACCACTCTCAAGTCACCATCGACCACATAATTAACATAGCATATTTCAAACGAAATTAAGAAAGAAAAAAAGAAAAAAAAACTTGCAAATTATTATTCATTAAAAATAAACAAAAAACAAAAGGAGATCATTGCAATGCAAGTAGTGTTGTGATCATCACAATGGACTTGGCTTGGGACTTCACGATCTCTTGGCTGCTTCCTGGGCCTTACCGCCTTCCTGGCCCCGCGCGCCGCCTTCCTGGGCCTTGCTCTGCACCGCCTCGCCCGCCTCCCGGGTCTTCTGCCCCAAGTACCCGGCCGTGTCCTGCACGCGCCGTTTCATCCCTTCGGCGGCGTGCTCGGGCACTTCCCTCAGGTTCATCCGGCGCAGGAAGTTTGCCAGCCACGACAGCGACGACAAGCCCGTCACGCCGAACGCACCTGACGTCAGGAACCCGGCAACGGCAAGCGCGATCGTGAGCGTTGCTGGGACCAGCACCGGGCTGAAGATGAGGAACACGGGCGCCGACACGGCCAGGCCGAGGAGCGTCCCGCCTAGCGTGAGGCCCGCGAGGAGGAGCAGGAAGCCGCCGAGGGGCAGGAGCGTCACGACAGCGAGGATCTGCTGCGTCGACGGGCCCTTCGAGGCGGTCTCGCTGGGCCTTTGGTGTGGCTGGTCTAGACCGAACTGTTGCCTTCGTTGGTAATCGGCCATTGTTGGAGCTTGCTAGGGTTTGAGTTTTGTCTGAGCTTAGAGATAGAGTTGGGCGGTGGATTTGATGATTCGGGCTGAGTCGGGGGTTTAAAGAGGAGGAAGAGAGGACACGTGTCCGGGTCTAGGGTTTGGAGAGACACTTGTTGTATTGATACGTGAGACGTGGATATTTGCATGCATGGGAAGTTTGTCGTTTTGCAAGGTTAGATTTTTCATACATCATATGATAAGTACATGAAAGTTTAGAAAAATGAGTATTTGGTATGAATTGTGTTGATACCTTATGTCGATTAATGTGACGATTTTATAGATGAAAAGTTCAAAATTAGTTTGTATTAGCTTCGAGTTGTATATTTTTATTAAAAATAAGACTAATTGTGTCAAGTATTTTATAAAATATTGAGTAAAAAGTACGTGCACAATTGGTATTTTTTTAGAAAAAATTTGACACAAAATAAACATTTTGTTCATCAATTTTTTTTTATTATTATTTTAGTTACAACTAAAAAAATTTGATAAAAAACGTTAAGAGGAAAAGATTTCCACTGCACAAAATTTTTGAATCGTTGAAATTCAAAGAACGAAGACCAAATATAGCTCGACTTAAAAGGTAATTTTATTATATATTTCTTAAAAGGTCAAGTTCAAATCTAATGAGATACAAATGCATACTTCTTTACCTAAGTAAATTTGTCCAATAGTGAATATATCAATAATGTAAAAGGGTATTGTAATTTGATTGATAAAGACACTTTAGTTTAACAAAAGTGAAGACCAAATACAACTTAAATGCATGAATATGGATATCGAATTTTAATCGGCCATAACTTTAACAAAGAGCGGGGAAAATAATACATGAATTTTTTTAAATTAAAATAGGACATTAAAACTATTGACAAATCTTTATAAAAGAAAGAAATGAAAATAGGTCGAAAAAGAAAAAAAACTAGAGAAATTGCTCTAAATAGCCAAACTGAAACATAAGATTTGTAAAATAGCTAAATTTTGGTTAATTTTGTAAACTAGCCAATTAATCACTTAAACTAGCCAAAATTAACTAAAATTAACAAAGTAATTGGAGTTTTGTTTAAGTGGTTAATTAGCTAGTTTACAAAATTAACCAAAATTTGACTATTTTGCTAAACACACTTTTAAGTTTGGCTATTACCTTAAAGAACCCAAAAAACTAATTAAGAGAGTTGAACTTGAGAGAAAATATTTATATAAAAAAAAAAGAGTTTGATTAAAGTAAGAAATGACGTGTTAAAAAATAAATACATGGATATTTTTGCACAAAGCTGGTATTGAGGCATTGTCATTTAAACGTCTATTTTTCACTTATTTAAAGGAAGGTTTTTGAAAAATCATCGTGAAAAGCTCTGAATTTTATAATTGCATTATGTTTTGGAGGAACCTTGGTGAACCTTTTATGTAATCTTTTATTGGAATTTGGTAGTAGTACTAGTTACAAAAAAACTGAATACAAAAAAACCATGCAAAAATGACAAGAAGAATGACAACTTCAGAGCTTTCAGAAAAAAAAAATGACAACTTCTGAGCGAAACGACTACAAAAGAAACCATGAAGCAAAACGACAAGAAAAGAACAGAAAAAAAAAAAAAAAAAAAAGAGAAGTCAAACGTTGTACTTGCTTGCAGGTAAAAAAATGACAATGAAAATAAGAACATTGAAAGGTAAAAAGGTCACGAGTAACTACAAATCAATTATCTTAGAAAACGTGAAGTAATATTTTATAGGTTATTATTAATTAAATAATATGAAGCACTATAATATAACGTTGATGTAATCAAACCAGTTATTGGAAGATCCAATAAAATAGACAGAGTCTATTAAAAAAAAAGGACTGGTTCGGTAATTTTATACCCGAGCTTGTTTCTTCAAACTAAGTACACGATTCGAGCCTCACGACATATATATTTTTTTGTTTTCATTTTGCCCTGAGTTTTAGCATCTTTAGTTATGGAATGTTCCATTTTGGAATCGAGTTTTTAGGCCAGGTGAAATGCTACGATCTCTTAGAATAAATATAGAGAAATTGCTTCAAATAGTCAAATTGAAATATAAAATTAGCAAGATAACCAAATTTTTTAGTTAATTTTATAAACTAGCCAATTAACATGAGGTGGCATTTTAATAACACTTTTTATCCCTGTAATACCTTTCACTAATCATTTTACTTATAATTTTCGTACTTAATTAAAAAGGAAATTAAATTTTCAGCACAAATCAAGTTGTAACTAATTGTGCACAAATTTTGGAATTTAATTACAAATTTTGAATTTCTCTCTCTCTCTCTCTCTCTCTCTCTCTCTCTCTCGCGCGCGCGCGCAGCGATGGAAAACGGAAACAACACCAAGAACCACAGGCTCTGATCAAGCAAAGGGCGGCGAACTCCGGCGCCGTGGATGGGCTCACTGCACCCCTCACCGTTGTCTGCCCTCCGCCTGAGCTTGTGAACTCACGAGTTTCCGCTGCCCCCGTCGCGCACGAAGGAGCTCCTCCATCGGAGCACTCGCTCGGAAAACACCGAGGCCACGGTGATTCACGGCGAAGCTTTGGCGGTCTTACGGGAGAGAGAAATATTATTTTTTGTATTTAAAATAGTTATTGTATTTAAATTTTAATATGAATAATAATTTTATTGTTAATTTACGTTGATTAGTTGTTGATTTACGTTGATTTATGTTAATATGAAGAAAAAAAATCGTTGATATTTTTTGAAAAAAATAAATCCGAAAATTATATCAATGTTTTGAATGAAAATTTGAATTATACAAAAAAAAAAGGGATTTAGTTTATGTTGTTACCATATTAATAGCTATTTCATTTAATAGCAATATTTTCAATAACTTAAAATAAATGAATTTTTTAATTTTATTAAAACATGAGGGCAACAATGTAATTAGAGTTTTGTTTAAGGGGTTAGTTGGCTAGTTTACAGTTTACACAATTAACCGAAGTTTGACTATTTTGCTAAACACACATTTAAGTTTGGCTATTACCCTAAAGAGCCCATATATAAAAACTTCTCATTTAGCTTCCTAATAGTCCCCAAAATCCCCCTCAAAAACCCATCCCGGTTATATTTTTATTTTTAAAACCCGGATACGGATCAGTCGGGGTCCGAGAAAAAAAATCCCTGACTGATCCGGATCCGGGTTAGTTTTTTTTTTTTGCTTTTTTATTAAATCTATTTTATGGGTCGTTGATCTTGATGATCCAACGGCCAAGATCAAAAGTTTTTTTTTTTAAATACCCAGAAATTTTGATATTCGGGTTGATTAATATTCGGATTCGGATTTTTTTTTTTTTTTTAATTGCGATCCGGGTATTAACCGGTTAAGGCATTTTGGGGGACTACTTCCTAATATGGTCGATTAAGGGTTTTAAGCATAATATTATGTCATGCCTTAGTAGAATATAAATCTAGCTATTGATAACCGAATAGATGCCATGCGTTACGATATTTAAAACTTGAGATAATTGGTTAATGATGTCTTAATTATTGGCATTTTAAATATGTAAAAAAGTAATATACTTTTTGGTACATGCATCATAAAAATTAATTATACAAGTAATACTGGTTTCTACTAGACCTAATTTTGAACACCATTAATCAAATTTTGTGTATGAATAGCAAAATAACTAAATTTATTTATATTCAAGAAAAAAATCATTCTTCATGCAATTTAATTTAGTTAATAATATCAAGAAATATATAATCGAATTTAACTAACTTTAGACGCATGATCATAGGCGCTATTATTAATATTAGTCACTATAAGGTAATACTTTATATTCTTATTATTTCAAATAGTCAACGGAATTTGCGAAAGTACCCAATTTTTGGTCAAATTCTCTGATGAGTATACAATCTCTGTAAATGGCGGCAAAAGTACCCAAACTTGACATTTGAGAGTTGACCGAGAAAATCCACCTATGTGGCAATCAACTTTTTCCACATAGCATGTCACATGGAACTTGGTTGCCACGTGACATGCCACGTAATTAATATTTTTAATATATTTTTTTTTAAATATATTTATTTTTTTAAACACACTTTTTTTTAATAAAAATTAATTTTTTCCAAAATTAAAAAATAATGGATATTTAAATTTAAATATTCATTATTGGTTATAATTATTTATTTTTTAAAAAGTGGGTAGAACGAAATAAAAATCACCGCTCACGGTTCACTTGAACTCCGTTTCCGTTCCGGTTCACGTGTCGAATAAAATTGTTTAATACGTTTAATAATAATAACTAATAAACACATACAAATTCTTTAAAAAGTCAACACATAATTAAATACACACCACTTATTCAAAAACAAAAATAGTAGTCATATTTATATTTAACAAAAAAATATTTTTATTTGTTTGCATGATATTTTTTTTGTGTTTGCATTTTACATAATAATAATTATTTAATATGTTTTTTTATTTATATATTATCTTTTTTTTTTTAAATTGTCGTTAAATAATCATATGATTATTATTGGTTATTATTATTAAACATATTAAGCGATTTCGTTTCACCCGTGAACCGGATCGGAAGTGGAGCTTGAGTGAACCGTGAACGGTGATTTTTTTTCTTTATTTATTTCATTTGATCCACTTTTCTAAAATGAATAATTATATTTAATAATAAAACTAATACTGAATATTTAAATATATAAAATTAAATATTCATTATTGGTTATTATGAAAATATTTTTTAAAAAATTATATTTTTAAATCATTTAATAAAATAATAATTACGTGGCATGCCACGTGGCGGCCAAGTGCTATGTGGCAAAGGCTGATTGCCACATTGGTAGATTTTTTCGGTCAACTCCCAAATGCCAAGTTTGGGTACTTTTGCCGTTTTTTACGGAGGTTGTATACACAACAGAGAATTTGACCAAAAGTTAGGTATTTTTGCCGCAATTAACCCTTATATATATATATATTTATAATTATTCTTGCTTAAAGGCAGCATAATATGAGAATCGTATAAGTTAAATTATTTGGCCCATAATCTTGTATTCAATTATATAAACGCATTGTATGGTTATCATCATAACTATCTGTAGAATAATGTATAGTTAATGTTTTCTCTTTGTGGTACTTTTGCCACAATTATATTTCTTGTAATTAGGGTTGTAAATACCCAATTCCATCAATGAGAAAATCACTTTTCCCAATCTGATTTTCACATGGTATCAGAGCCACAAAGGGAAAAGTCAAAACCCTAACTTCTCAATCTTCCGCCGCCGCTCCTCTCGTCGGACTTTCATCTCCGGCGACCTCTTCCGGTGCGTGGTTAACTCTCGAGAAGTATCTATATCCGCTGCATCTCGATCTCAGTCAAAGATCGTCAAAATATCAGCCACGCTGCCCCTTCATCATCGTGCTCTGCTAGCTCACGATTCTTCCGACCAGCGAGCTATCTCTTCTCCGGCGACGTTTCCTTCCTCAGGCGAACTCCAGTTCCGGGCTGCAACGAGTCCGACCATTGTCTCCGGCGACCTTGCTCGCTGCTCCTTCACCGTCGTGCGGTACCCGAAGCCCAGATCTGCGAAGCTCCTCTCCTCAGCTCGAGCCCAGTCCAGATCCCAGCATCTCCAGCGCCTGCTCATCTCCGCGCGACCCTGCTGCTCCAATCGTCACCTCCGCGCGACAGCATCTCCGGCGCGACCTGCATCTCTCCCTCGAGCTCGCCATCTCAAGCTTCTCGGCAAAACTCCGTTCTGGTCGGCGAAGCTCAGGCGAACTCTCCTCCGCGCGTGTTTTTCCGGCGACCGCTCTGCTCTTCCGCCGAGCTCCGACGAAGAACAGGTCTGCGTGCGAGGTTCCTCCCGAGCTCCTCTCTGCTTGCGAATATTCAAAGGGAGGGTATTTTTGGAATTTCCTAGGGAGGTGGGCCCCACGTGCAAATAGCAAAGGAGACAGGTCTTTTTTTGTCTCTTATCTGCATGTTCCAACACTATTTTAGTGTTCCAACACCAAAATTTCCGAATTTTTCCTCTGTGTGTTCCAACACTGTTTTGCTGTCCCAACACACAGCAGTTTCGAAAATTATTCTGTGTCCCTGCGCGAAACTTCGTGTGCTCACATCCAGAAAATTAATTTTTTCTCGGCTGATTCCTTCCGTTTAGTATCCGATTAAATATGTCTTCCTCGACTGAAAGAGTTGCTTCCTTCCATGATCAAACTTCAATGACCAATCATAAATTCAATGGCAAGAATTATCTTCAATGGTCTAAATCCATATTCATGTTTGTGAGCGGAAGAGAGAAAGGCGGACATCTCACTGGTGAGCCCCCCATGCCCGATTCCAAGGATCCAAAATACATGTCATGGAAGAACTCCGACTATCTTGTCATGTCATGGCTCACCAACTCAATGACAGATAAGTTCAGTTCGAAGTTTCTTCTTTATGATACTGCCAAGGAAATTTGGGACTCGGCACGTAAGCTTTATTCAAATAACAAGGATACTTCGGTGGTCATCGATCTCGAGTCTCGCCTGTATAATCTCTGTCAAGGAGATATGGACATCAATGATTATTTCGATGCTCTGTCCAACTATTGGCTCCAATTGGATACGTATCAAGTCAAGCCTTGGGAGACCCCTAGAGATGCGGCTATCTTCCGGGAATTCATTCAAGAGGGAAGAACTGTCCATTTTCTATTAGGTCTCAATAAGGAATTCGACGCAGTCCGTGGACGAATTATGGCGACTGTTCCTCTTCCTGATCCTCAAGAGGCTTTCTCTCTCGTCCGATTAGAAGAGAGTCGCCAGATCATCATGCCTGTGAGCAAGACCGAGGGGTCCGTAATGTTCACCCCGCATCACCAAAAGCCTCTTATGCTCTCTCTGGCTTCACCTTCTGGTCCTCATCGAGGACGCCCCAGGTGTGAACATTGCAATAAACTCGGTCACCTAAAATCGCGCTGTTGGAAGTTGCATGGGAAACCAACTGGTTCGGGACCAACTCCGTCAAAGTTCAACAAACAGTCTCATAGCAATGCCAATGCCACTGACTCTGATTTTTCTGTGGTCTCGAGCGCTTCGCCAGACCCTAATCTCCACGAGGAAATGAACCACATTGTCGAGCAAATGACATATCTCCAAATGAAGATCAACAAGCAACTCACCACCGGTTCTAGTTCCTCGACTACCTCACCAAGTAGCCTCCATGCTCACACAGGATTGAATTCTGTCAGCCTCACTCTAACTCGCCCGAGCAACACTTGGATCGTTGATTCAGGTGCATCAGACCACATGACGGGAAAAAGGAGCTATTTCATTACCCTCGGACCTTGCCCACCGGGTTCAACTGTTCGAACTGCTGATGGCACCTTTCTTCCTGTTGCCGGAATTGGTTCTATCCGACTATTTGGGAACATTACCCTTTGCTCGGTGTTATTTGTTCCAAAAATTGCTTGCAACCTGATTTCCGTCAGTAAGATCACACGTGATTCCAAATGCATATCACGATTTTTTGCCGATTTCTGTGATTTTCAGGTGATAGGTTCCGGGAAGGTAATTGGCGAAGGGACGATGCGTGAAGGCCTCTACATGTTTGACGACACACATTTTCCAAGCCACCAAGTTCAGAATCCTGACCAAGGTCTTGTGTCATCAAATACTATAACTCTTTTGAACAATGTTCCTGTAGAAGATCAAGTTATGTTGTGGCACTACCGTCTTGGTCATCCTAGTTTTCAATACCTTGAAAAAGTGTACCCAAATTGGTTTATTAAGAAAAAATATTCATCGTATCAATGTCATGTATGCCAATTCGCCAAACATACACGCAGTCCATTTCATGCTATTGACTATAAATCATCCAAACCTTTCTCTGTGATTCATAGTGACGTATGGGGACCCTCAAGGGTAAGCCATACTAGTGGTGCTAGGTGGTTCATTACGTTTATCGATGATCACACTCGAATGACGTGGTCCTTTCTCATGAAAGATAAATCCGAAGCTTCTCCAATATTCAAACATTTCTACTCCATGGTTGAGCGACAATTCGATACCCGTGTGCAAGTCCTCCATACGGATAATGCACGGGATTACTTCAATCAAACTCTTTCTCCATATTTGACTGAAAAAGGGATTGTCCACATAAGCTCATGTGTGGATACTCCACAGCAAAATGGTATCGCTGAGCGCAAAAACAGGCACATCCTCGAAGTCGCTCGATCCATCATGTTTGCAAAATCTGTCCCAAAACATTTTTGGGGTGATGCGATCCTCACAGCGACATACCTCATCAACCGTATGCCGAGTAGTGTCCTGAAATTCCTTTCTCCACGTCAAGTCCTCAGTGAAATTCATCCAGATCTCCTATCCTTCTCCTCCGACCTACCAAAAAAGGTTTTCGGATGTTCCGCCTTTGTCCATGTCCACAAACAAAATCGATCAAAGCTCGATCCTAGAGCTATCAAGTGCATCTTCTTGGGTTATTCGTTGCATCAAAAAGGGTATCGTTGTTATTGCCCCTCTACTCGCACTACTTATAACTCAATGGATGTTACTTTCTTTGAAGATGAGTCTTTTTTTCCCAAATCCGACATTCAGGGGGAGAATTCGTGGGAATCTCAAATTTGGGAAATCAATCAAGGTTCTCAATCCATCCCATCATCCGCATCTCAACTTCCGATCGATATCTCCATTCATCCTAACCCAAATCCACCTCAAATTGCCGATATTGACACAGAGTCACCCCCTAGTTCACCTCGTTCTGTTGAACAAGTAGATGGCCCCATGCATCTTCAACTCGACCAAGAACCGGATCCGGCACCTACTACCTCTTCTGACTCAGGTATGGAAAGGTCCGAACCCGTGATTGATGACTCTGAACTACCCATTGCTCTCCGAAAGGGTGTTCGGAGGAAAGGTGTTCAAGGTCACACTGAATATCCCATTGAACGCTATGTTTCCTACAACCAATTACATCCATTATATAGGGCGTTTGTTTCCAATCTTGACAGTAGTCAGGTTCCTAGCTCCATCGATGAAGCTCTTCAAATTCCCGCGTGGAAACATGCGGTAGAAGAGGAAATTCGGGCTCTGGAAAGCAATGGAACATGGAACCTTACCGAGTTGCCACGTGGAAAACGCCCCGTTGGGTGTAAATGGGTGTTCACCGTCAAGTATAGATCAGATGGGAGTGTTGAAAGATTCAAGGCAAGACTCGTTGCAAAGGGGTTCACTCAAACTCAAGGCATTGACTTTCAAGAAACATTTGCTCCTGTGGCCAAGCTGAATACGGTGAGAGTTCTTATCTCACTCGCCGTAAACCTTGATTGGCCACTCTATCAACTTGATGTCAAGAATGCTTTTCTAAACGGCGATCTTGAAGAGGAAGTGTATATGAACATTCCTCCAGGAATGGGACAAAACTCCAATAAGCACTTAGTGTGCAAACTGAAGAAGGCGTTGTATGGCCTGAAACAGTCTCCTCGTGCTTGGTTCGAGAAATTCACCAAGGCAGTCATCTCCAACGGATACCTCCAGTGTCAAGCCGATCATACTCTCTTCGTCAAACGAAACAACAATGGGAAGAAGGCTATCCTCATTGTGTATGTTGACGATATCATCCTGACCGGTGATGACTCGGAGGAAATCATCAAACTAAAGCAAGTACTCTCAACTCAATTCGAGATTAAAGATCTCGGCATTATGAGATACTTCTAGGGTATGGAAGTAGCAAGATCAGACCAAGGAATTGCCATCTCCCAAAGGAAGTATGTACTTGACTTACTTCAAGAAACCGGTCTTCTTGGTTGCAAGCCGGTCGACACTCCGATGGACCCGAACAAGAAGTTCTCCCATTCCGCCGAAAGTGCCCCTGTCGACAAAGGGAGATATCAGAGACTTGTCGGGAAGCTCATCTATCTCTCACATACTCGTCCGGACATCGCCTACTCTGTCAGTGTTGTGAGTCAACACATGAACAACCCAAACGAGGACCATATGGAAGCCGTGAACCGAATTTTGAGGTATCTAAAGTCTACCCCCGGTCATGGCTTATTGTTCAAGAAATCAGAGAACCGTGAGGTCGAGATCTTCACCGATGCTAGTTGGGCTGGAGAAGCCACTGATCGAAGATCAACCTCAGGTTATTGTTCATATGTATGGGGAAACCTCGTTACTTGGAGAAGCAAGAAGCAATCAGTTGTATCCAGGAGTAGTGCAGAGTCCGAGTATCGTGCCCTCGCATTAGGCATGTGTGAGGGAATGTGGATCAAGAGGCTCTTGAAGGAGCTGAGGATGGATCAACCGAAGGCGATCAAGATGTTCAGTGATAGTCAGGCTGCAATCAGGATCGCCAAGAATCCCGTTCACCACGACCGAACAAAGCACATTGAAATTGATAGACACTTTATTTCGGAGAAGGTCAACGGAGGCATCGTTGATTTGCGCTACATTCAGTCCAAGCTCCAAATTGCGGATATCCTCACCAAGGCTCTTCCTAGGTGTTCTTTTGATGATCTAAGTTCCAAGCTTGGGTTGTATAACATATACTACCCATCTTGAGGGGGAGTGTAGAATAATGTATAGTTAATGTTTTCTCTTTGTGGTACTTTTGCCACAATTATATTTCTTGTAATTAGGGTTGTAAATACCCAATTCCATCAATGAGAAAATCATTTTCCCAATCTGATTTTCACACTATCATCATTGGTAATCTTGGAATTGATTGCTTTTTGGGGCCTAAATTAGGAAAAAAGCGTCAAGAGAGAACAAGTATGTGATATAAATAAATACATTATGTGCAGCAACAACAATTAATTAAATAGTGTTGAGAAAAAGGATATATCACTGCTGCAAAAGATATTATGATAATACTATTATCCACTTGAAGTTTTTTCTTTACAGTATATATATACACACACATATATATATATATATGCATGTGACTTCATATATATGTATAGATATATGTCTTAATTCTCACATTCATAGTAGTAGTCCGACCATAGGCGCGGATTGCCCGACTTGATGAGGCGGACAAGTTTGTCCCACCGTTAATTTTTTGAATTTGTTTTGAAAGCAACTTACAAAAAAAATTCTATAACAAAAAAAAAAAATTGAGACGGGTTGCCTAACTTCCGAATTTAGAGTGGGTAGTTTTCCTTGTTCAAAATAAGATGATAAAAATATCGCGGAATATTTTTCGTTGTGAAAAAATTAACTTGCGGCCAGCCGGTAGTTTAAGAAAACCGCAACCAACAAAGTCCAAAGACACAAGGAGTTGGCTAGCCGTTGGCCATGTTTAGCCATTTGTGTTTGCACAAAAATGTTGCAATCCCACTTATTATTTCTCGGGTATATATAAATGAATAAATGCTTGCAAATAATGTGAATAACACGTTACATTTAGGTAATTAAATACAAATTATTAATACTCTGAGGTTTGTTAATAGTAAAAAATTTAAAATTAAATTCATAACAATGTTAGAGTTTCTCGAATACATTACCTTTTCCGGCCACTTTATAATAACTTCCGGTGAGACATAAATTTGTTGGATATTTTGAATTTTCTATGATAAAGAGTCCCAATTAGGTAGATTAATTCAAATATGTAGCTCTATATATATATATATATATATATATATATATATATATATATATATATGTAAAGTTGTCATCCGAAATTAACTTTATTCTTTATATCCAAATATTCGATTATTAAGTTTTCTTTTTGCAACAAACTCAATCCGTCTTACGTGGACATGCGAATACGATGAATAATTGATGAATGACTACAAGTATAAATATAAATGGTGGGATAATACCAATAATTATCTTAGGCAAAGAACATGTCAAACAAAACTAGTTTTACTTTTTATAACCAATTGCATGAAATTCAAAACATACATACATATATACTTGTATGGTATTTTCAATTAGTAAAAAAATACACCCGTCTATTTTTTAGATAGTTAAAATATGCCTCAAAGAGTATCTTAATTTCATTTCTACACCCGCTCGCCTTTAATTTTTCAAAAACCCAAAAATACCTATTATTCATAAATTTAGAATTCTAAAAATCATCAATTATTAAAATTTTAAATTTCCCAAAAACTTATTTAAAAATAAGATAAATGGAGAATAATATTGTCAAATTATATTTCGAATATTATTTTAATTGTTTTAAAAAAATCATAACTAGAATGTATTTGAAAGCAAATAAATAAAAATAAAAAAAGTTAGACAAAAACTTTAGATCAAAGTCATTAAACCATTTTGTCTTAAGAGTTAAAACAATCTAGAGAAAATTATGCTAGTTTTATACCGATAGTTAAGCAAGAGTCTCGATTTTTTGGATGATCATAGATGTTAATATTATATTATAAAAATACAGAAGACTCTAAAAATAATATCAAGTATAAAGAACCCGTGTACCACACATTTTTGTTGTCCTTTTTAACCCAAATCCCTGCCAATTTTCACCTGCTCGTTCATAACATTGGTTGCTTCTTATCCACGTTTTGCAGAAAGAAGTTGTTTAAATATATATACTGATGGATTCTGAAATTATATTCATCAACATGCCTTAAAAAGCAAAACATACAATACAATAAAATACAATATAGGAACAATAATAATCATGCATAAACCACAACCAGAAAGAAAGAAAAAGTTGCACTTATTTCACTGGCACTGATCTGCGAGAAGAAAGAACCCCACAATCTGAATCCAGGGCCAGTACGTGCACACATTCATGTAATATGCATAAATCATAATATCCTTCATTCATTTATTTATTTATTTATATATATATATACATACATGCTTTTTATATACATAGACTGAAAGTCAGAGAGATGCAAACATTTAGAAACCAATTATTAGGGGAAGTTAATACTTTATACGAGCGTTTGACAACTTTTCCACATTTTTTTAAGTTTATAAAATTTACGTTGTATAATGTTTATATAATGTCCATAATTGGAATCATGGTTTAAGTCCGTTTTTTGAGAGTTGTGGAATGCATTCAACATCAGCATGTCTGTGAACAATTGTAACCCTATATTTATATTTTTTTATAAGTTATAATTCTTATTTTATATAAATATAATTAAAACCTATCAATATGATGTCTCATTATTAATCTGATTTTTTAGTGGTGATAAATAAGTAATTTTGAGCCTATATAAAAATCTTGCCTAAATACTCAGAATTATTTTCTAGAATCTCCGTCAGCATATGCAGTATGCCTCTGAAATATATGCTTTAATTGCGACATGCGGCATACCATTTTTTCAGACTTGCCCGCCGGCATGCACGTAAAATAGAGGGAGCGAAACAGTGTAGGAACGACATTTAGAACCTTGATTGGAATCAGGTTACGAATCTTGGAACGGACAGATAAGAGAGGCATAGAATAATTATATAAAAGTTAATAGCAGTAAAATTCTCAATTTCGACTAGATTGCATTTAAATAACCGTGCTCGATCCTAGTTTGTAGAAATATATAGCTTATAAGCTCAATGCCAAATGGACAAAAACAAATCTTGCTATTTAATTATGATCAATTTAAAATTTGTTCAGAAAAATAAGCTGATACAAAAACAAAACCTATGTTCATAATCTTGTTATTCGAAAGCAATCACATAAGTAGTAAAGAGTAAAGACAAAGGGCTTTTATTATTGGCAATCTCGAGGAAGTTAAACTTTGCTGACAAGAATCCAGAGAGATCATCGTCGTCATCATCATCATGTCATGGATGTTTTAATCAAGATGATAATGAATAATTCGACGTGACATTGGAGTCACAGCCAGCCACTGCAGAGACAGAGCTCAGAGATACGATTCAGAGTCTGTGTGTGCGTGTGTGTATGTGTTTGACGTTCATGTATAGTGGTACTGAGAGTGATGAGTTTGTATTTTTTGTGCTTCATTATATGAGAGAAGCTTTTTTCTTGACTTTTTTATGCTTAACAGTGACACTACTATGGCTTCTTTCTGTCTCTACGTCGTCTATGTCGGGCTTACATGAGAGAGAGAGAGAGCGAGAGAGAGAGAGAGAGAGAGAGAGAGAGGGTTTTTAGAGTAAAGAAAACCCTAGCACATGAAGAAGGTGAATTATATAGATATATATTATTTAATAATGGTTATGAACTTATGAGTAACCTTGTAAATATAGGATGATAGAGACGAAATCACAACCCCGAAATTACAATGTTCTTGCGACGGGAAAATTAAAATTCAAACTTCTGGATCCGAGTTTTATAATGACAAAGAAAAAAAGATATAGATTTTGAAATCCGAATTCTCGAATTAGAATATATTTATATACCGAGTCATTCCCAATTTCACGTGCTTCATGCTAGAGCTTAATTGCAAGTAATTGTATGATTTGTATGTATATTTTTGAATAATTATAAGCTTATATAAGTATATATAATAAATAATTAGAGGAAACCATGCATTTAACTAGATATTAATTACCCTTTTGGCTTGGAGGAAAAGTGAAAGGGAATATGCTGCTTCTGACATTCACATTTACTTTATGATTAGGTTCATTCTCTAGGGTATTATGAAGCCCTAAAACCTAATGCATGGGCTGTTCTTCATATATTACTATATCTATATGCTCTTCCTCTTTTGCCTTCTCTTTTCTTTCTTGTATGATACATATTTTTCAAGTACTTATATATAATTCAATTTTGTTTCCATGTATATAACTATAGTACATGCAAGGTATTAAATTTCTCGAATATCCATCGATATGCCCATCGAAAATCTTTTTTCGAGGATATGCGAAATGATTTATCCACCGGCATACCCATCGATTTACCTATCGAGGTACCCAACGACAAACGATATATCCGTAAAATGAAAAGTGCAAAACGACATCGGCAAGCGGTATTTAAAACCTTGAGTACATGCATACACAAGAACTTCTGGGTAAAAGACACTGAAGTAGTAAAAAGGAGAGAGAGAGCATATATATATATATATATGTATAATAATTAACATAGGTGCTTATTCTATTATTGATAATTGATGAGTAATCACGTATCATGACTAAATATAATCAAGAGTTTAAAGGAAAATTAAGGCAAACAATACGTCTAGTGGTGGTTGCACTTTTTATATCTCTTTTGGCTGATATATGAAAATTAAATGGACAGTTTTTATTTATTTATTGGGATATAATAAATAGTTCAAAGCTCGGAATCTCTACCATTTCCTTTTACTTTCAATAGCTAGCAAAAGTGAAAGATTAAATGATAGAAAGTATTGTTTTATCAAAACCCTCATATATTATTTTCCACGTTGAATATATATACATACATACATACATACATACATATATATATATATATATATATTCGTTTCTTAATAATTTTCACCATAACACAAACAAAAAATGCTAATGAAAAAGCTTAAATTATCACAATAAACAAGGAAGAGGATTGAAATATATATATATATATATATGTATATATATATAGGTTAAAAGAGGACTAGAAACCCTAGAGTTAGGGTCAAGAATCATCTTTATCAACAATACAATTTTTATTCCAATTTATTCGCAAATGGAAACTGAAAAGCACAGAATATCAAGATAGCACGCGAATGCATTGAGAGTTCGAACTAGTTACAATACAATGAATCAATCAATCAAGAGAGAGAAAGATAATCAAAAGCTAGTTTATAGTTTATACACACACACATATATATATATATAGATATATGCAGCTTTACTTAGGTCCCCAAGCTAATTAATAGATTAGAGACACAGCGATAATGATCCACCATATACAATAGAGTTAGACCCCCTCTTATTGATATATAGAGTCCTTGGCTTTAGCTTCACTCTCTATATAACCAAAAGCAATAAAGGACCAATCTATAAATATAGTACCTGAAAACCCAACAACGCTCACAATAAGTAGACACAACCCGGCCGGAAATCATAACATATATATATAGATATAGTACTACTCATCTCTTCCACGGGAGGCTACACACAAACCTCACGAACTATAGTAAGCTAGTAGTACTCAACACTCATATACTTAAACCAAATAACACACGTATATATATAGATATATAACTCCCACTCCAATCCAGAGAGAGAAACCCTAGATAGGGTTTTTGCTAAAAACTTATTACCTCTCTCCCTCATCAAACTTTGCTTGCCCTCCTTCACCGCAACCTCACCGCCATTGTTATCGGTCCACGGGACACCGTCACAGCCGAGGAGAGCCTGCTTTTAAGTAATATATACTTAACCAAGCACCATTTAAGAGCTGAGATAAGATAAACCCTAGATGGGATTTCATAATTTTTATTGTCTTGTAAGTGTTTTATTTTCTTCATATTTAGGTCAAATTTGATTTTTTTTTTTTGTCTACTTCAAATGCTCACAGTTAAATTTATATATTGGCAATTTTGATTTAAAAATTCATTACCTCTCTCTCATCAAACATTGTTTTGCCCTCCACCGCCACCGTTACTGTCATTCCACGGGAAGGCAGAGTAGGTCTGCGTGTAGAACCCTCCATGAGCGGCGAGGAACGACGACGGGGCACCGACGGCAGAGAGGTGGTGGTCAACGGCGTCGGAGCAGGCAAAACGGATAAGGTCGGCATTGGCAGCGTCGAGCTCCTTCTGGAGGCGGTTGACCTGGCGCTGGAGGAAGGAGATGGCTCCGACGCAGCCGTAGACGGGGTCACGCACGCGTGCCTCGGCCTCGTAGGCAAGCGAATTGACGGCATCCTCGCGCTGGTGCGGAGGAAGCTCGTTGAGGAGCTTAGTGACGTTGCTGGCGCCGAAGATCTTGTGCACGTTCGCAAACTTCTGCGGCTCCTCCGGAGGGAAGTATGGGGCAAAGATGCATCCCGGCATGCACTTCCGCCGCAGGAACTTGCATGCCGCACACGGTGAGTTGTACGAGCTCGACGAGGCCATCGATTCCGGCTATACCTGCTCATCATGTACGTTTCACACTGTTTAATATTTTGCACTAGTAATATAGTTCATTTCTAATTTTCTCTATGATCTGATTCTTTAGAGTTAGTTGAGACTTGAGAGTGAGAGAGTATCTAGATGAAGTTCTTTGGTCGAATTTTTTAAAAAATTGGTTGGTTTTCCTTATCTATTTATTTCTCTTCCATCTAAGGCTCAGTATTATTTAAATGTGAAGATTATATATTTATAGTGACCCAGTTAGACTTTTATGTGCATATATATATTTAAAAATATAGATCATTATATATATTATATATTTATAATGACCCAGTTAGACTAAATTCTATATAATTGAGTTCTTTTATAGTCTCTCAAGTTATTAACAAATATAGATCAATCCATTCTCTACCTTCTTTACTTAATCATCGTTGTTCATTACCCTTCATTCTATGAACCATTGAGTTTGTGTAATATAAGCATATATTTATACAGAATTATAATGCATTCTCATTAATCAACCCCAAGATCTGAAAATAAATTACAAATATGTAGGAGTTGCTCATATATACATATAAAACAAGACCAAGCTGGGATCTAGTTTCTCTACATAACCTTTAACAACTAGGTCACCAACCTAAGAAAGAAACAGCAACAGAGTAAAGTTCACATAATTGGCAGCACATATAGTAATTATATATATAAATACACAACTAATTACCTGCTTGCTTGTTTGTGATCTAGTTTCTTTGATCAAAAGAACATGGAAAAGGCACTTCCCTTTTGATTTTGTAAGAGATATAGAGCTGATGATCTTAAGTGTTTCAATTTGTCCCTTCCAATAACTAATAGCCTGAGCATGCCAGATTTGCTCAGATCATAGGGTGATTCTTAAAAAAGAGGAAACCCTAAGTGATGAGAGAGAGAGAGTTGCAAAGCTCAGTGACAAAAAGGTAATGGTGTGTGGTGAAGGAGAGACTGAGAGAGCATTTAGTGGATGGAGAAGGGAATAGAAGCAAAAGACAAAGGTAATAAATGGGAGGTACACTAAAAAAGAATGACTATGACACTGCATCTAATAATATTATGTGACCCTTGTCTCCCTTTCCTAATCCAATTCAACCCTAGCTACATATCACACACTTTTCCTTTTTATTATCATCATGCAGTAATTTCATTTTCAAACATACACATGAGCTAAAGTTTATAAATGTCAATTACACATGTATATAATATATATATAAAGTTACCTTTCAAAATGTGAAGATTAGTAAGGGAAAGATTGTGTTGACCTTGAGCCACTTAATTTAACTGAACATGATCATGCTATATATATACTTTTTTCTTTTAATTGTCATGCATTAATTTTAATTTCAAACATACACCATATAAAGTTAAATGCCAATCACAAATGTATGTGTTACCTTTCAAATTGTGAAAATTACTAAGGGATAGATTGTGTTGACCATGAGCCACTTTATTTAACTAAATATGATCTTTGATATATTCACCATTTATAAGTTGAATATGTTCTATAATATGCTCTATAATTCAGTTTGGTTAATTAGGCAAGCTTATTTAGTATACCATATATACAATATAGGATATCGTTTGTGACTCGAATTTGATTTTATGGCACGGTGAATTATGAACTCCGTAGTGCAACTTCTCATATTTTTTTTTCGGGTTCTGTGGTGGAAGCGGAGGGATCGATCACGCTGATATAGGATTAGGGTTAAGAGATTTTAGACGTCACAGTACTTCTTGCCACCATTGCAACCTATAGTTTTTCCCCCAAATTAAAAAAAAAAAGAGTAAATTCCATATGTACAAGATGTTTTTATTTTCGTTTGATATAATATATGCATAAATGGTATAGCTAATATATGGTGCATGCGTGTATTTGTAACGTACATGAGTTGAATAAGTGATTTAAAATAAAACAAAATAAGGGATTATATCTTTGGATTCCTTGAAATAAATTATTTGTTCTTCCAATCTCTGTTTCGTATAGTGTTTTACATGTGAAGTGCATATATATACTGACGAGTAACTCGTTATGCTGAATTCAGAACCACCAAATAAATTTAGTAAATATATAGTGAGAATAGAACAGTTAGTAATAGTAGTACTTCACCTTATAATATAGTAAGAAAACAAATATAATAAGGCAAGTACAAGCTATTCGAATTTAATTTCTGAACCAAGGTTTTGCAACTATATAATTATATATAGTGAAATTATTTGAACAATTCACAAAAATGAGGAACAAATCTTGAATGCAAATGGTTGCTATATAATATGCGGTAAATCTGTTTTATGAAGTGCAATAATATACGGAAAAAGTACCTTATTAAGTGATCAAATTGTGTGGAAGTTCGATGGATGATTATAGTATAAGTAACTATTCTAAGTTGGACTACTCTTTGGGGAGAGTTCATATACTTGATTATTTTCATGCGAAACTCGTTTTCATTTGGTCACTTGATTGGGTTAAAATATCTACGTAAAGATCTAATTCAAAGATAAAGATAATAATCATTCGGGGTTTCTAAAAAAATGACTCTTGCCATGTAGTCATATGATAACCGATTTCACAAATTATCTGTAAATCAATACAAGAAATCACACTTTCAGTGGCGCATTCGTGTGTTGCTAATCTGAGCGGCTAATTGATGCCCTTCATATTTACCGGCGTTTGTTAAGCGCGTGACTAAATTTAATAATATTGTATTTTGTAATAAAAGAAAACCCACATCGAAAAGGCCATAGAAAAAAAAAATCAAAGGCGCGGCTAAAAGTGATGCCCTTAAATTTTAGCGGCCCAAAAACGGGCGGCTGAAAGTGAAGTTTCTTATAGTGAATTATCTTGCTCGGCTGGGCTTTTTTATTGTTGTTATTATTATTATTAACAAATTTTCTTACAAAACTATTAAAACAACATAAATATTTAACTTTATTATCTTCTAATAAATTATGGCAATCTAAAAATTGATGTCACTTCAGATTAAAAGTCTATCAAGGTTAACTTAAAAAGAGCAGACATCTCATTAATTCAAGTAAAATATAATAACTACCATATAATCTATATAATTATGGTATGCAAATGGGGGACAGATAGATATAACTTCCTGTTTTATAAAATTGATAATTAACTCGAACTTCAAATTCTTGGTATAGGTAGCCATGAGAGGGTTCAAACTCATTAGTTTTTAGCTTGAATAGAATAGGGTTTTTCTAGCTCTGGGACTTATATATTCTTTACCAATTACCATATAGCAAAAGAAAGTAAGAAACCATCAACAATGCTCTAATCATCTATGTTCATATGCAACTATATATGTAGCCTTTTTTAATTTTTTGCATATATACTAGCTCTTCGAAGCGACATGAACACAATTTTTAACAGCCTACAACTAATTTTATATTACGATGAAGTTAATTAAAGGTATTCTCATATGTGCATATGTGACTGAAATTGACCTTAGTTTAATTCCATAACCAATAAAATAAAATATGAAGCTAGAGCTTGCCTAGCTATTAAGTATGAACTACCTAAATACAATTATTATTATTATTACTATTATTATTATTGTTGTTGTTATTATTATTATTATAAATACCATGTTTAAATAACAAATTCAGAAAAAGTTTCCACTATCTAAAGAAGATAAATTAAGATTTATTTTTACTCCTGAATTAGCATGTATAAATATATATATTTATGGTCTAGCCAGTAATCCATATATTAGACCAATGGATTTTTGTGTACTCAAGAAAACTATATCTTTCACTGATCAATCATCCATATATTTGTGAGAATGAAAACGACGACATGATTAAGACGTGTAACACAGGCAATATATTCGCAGAAATCCACATATATTTGGAGTTTTATAATATATACGTAATACATAGGTAATATAGGTTTGAGAATGTTCATTGCAAGTGATGATTAATTGGTTAAAAGTTCATGTCAAAGTAATAATTAAAGAGTACTATATATTGCGTGGTGCCTTTAGAAATTCATATTTTTTGAGGGAATTTAATTTGGTTCTGTCCGTCTTTAATTAATTCTTGATTTTTATTAATTAATAAAGAATCTTGTAGCACTTTCGGCGAGGATTTCAGTGATTGATCAAAAGAACTAAAGTTTGGAAATATTCTCAAAGCTCAATTAAATGATAAATCAGAGATGGAATTAAGGAGAGTAGGAGACTATGTATATGTATATGTATATGTATATGTATATGTATATGTATATGTATATAATTTAATGCAATTATCTAACATTCGATGTATTTATGCAATTGTGCATTCAATTGACTAAATTAGAATATATTTTTTTCTTGCCATTTATAAGGTTGATGCGGACCAAAATAAGTCGATAAATAATCGAGAGCACGACCAATTAATCTTCATGCAACTTTCGGTCTTTAATTGCGATTTTTAACTCTTTAATTTTGATTATTTCCTCTTTATTTTCTATTATTGTATTTCCATTCCTAGTTTATTTGGTTTTGAGATTTGTGGCATTTCTTGCTTTAGATCATTTATTTCTTTTATCGTTTTTGAACCCTCTATTATATCTATATAATAAGTTGCTTGCAAATCCAAAAACTTTTCATTCTTTACGATATACACCAATCAGTAGTTCCTTCCCATAGTGTAATGCATAATTAAACAATCTGATTAGTACCAATATTATTTGAATGAGAAAGTGACGTGTGTATGCGTAGTGTCGGATTTCCAAGATGTATATAGAACGGACCTTATATTATACACAACAATAATAGTTATATGGCGAGCCCTAATGAAGCCACAACACAGTTGGCAGAATAAAAGGAGTGAGTGATGAACACAAGTTGCCAAAAATGAGGTGCCCTAAGAGACCAATATAGCATAGACTGAGGGGTCCTTGAGTGACACAAGATGTTTTTTTCTCTCTTCTTTTTCTATCAACTATTGATTTTTTGTGTCTACTATATCAAACCCTTTCATTCAACAATAATAATAATAAACAAGGACAAACATTATATGAAGTAGATCTCTAGTTGTATCTTTATTGCCTCTCTAATTTTACAAATTGATAATACATTGTTTGAAGTAGATCTCTAGTTATATCTTTATTGCCTCTCTAATTTTATAAATTGACAATACGATTATGGTATTGCTTATTTTGTATTTTTGTCTTTATGTAATGATTTTGTTAATTTTTAACAGAAATTATATTTTTGCTAAAAGGGTTCCTCTAAGAGTTATAGCAAGAGATATTGCATAAGTGCGACACGTCTGACTAGCCACCCGACATGACTACCGAAACAATTTAATAAATACAAGAACAAATTTTCTCAACGTCGGGAGAATGATGCCGAGCAAATAAGGCATGAAATAACCGAGATCACACATTTCTGTTTCAACCTTTATTTGCGAAATTTTCATCATTATTTCGATTATTTGCTCTCTTTATATTCAAAATATTTGCTTCCTGTTTGTGTGATTTTTTTTTTCTCTTTCGACTTTTCTTTTTGTAATTTTTTGTGACTCTTTATATGAGAGATGAATGTTTTTGCAATCTTTAGTTGTTGATGAATAGAAAAAGTCGAGCTTAATTACGATCGCAAAATCCAGAAAGTTCTCGTTCTTTATCCGTTGATCTATACCGCATAATACAATGTTGAATATTTAACTGAAAAGTAAAGGAATATTTGTCTAAAAAAAACTATAAAATTGGTTAAAAAGAAATGAATATATAGAAGTCAGTATCATTCCCAGCTAGCGAGTGAGATATTCTCTTGCTTGGTCCCATTTTTGTTGTCCCTTTTAGACAAAGGCTTCCAAAATCCGAAACCCATTTGTTGTTGTAGGCCAATCTTTGATGTGTCTCCGAGATAGACAGACAAATTATTAGGGTTTCCAAGCCTATCACACGTTTGTATTTCTGAATTAATAATGTGCCTCACAAATTAACTTTAGTCTTTTCATATCTCACCACTCAGATTTATGTTCAATTCATATTTAAGATGCTTCGTATTGAGTAAGAAACTAGATCATTGATGAGCATTAGTACATAGAGGCGGAATCAGGATTTAAAACTGACGGTGCTGATATGAAAAAATTATGAGCTCGGAATGAGAATTGATGAAAGTTGAAGGGGATTAAATGTAAAATATAGTAGAATTAACACTATTTATAATATATATAGGACTATAAATCCAGTTGTTATCTGAGATCATGCAATTATATGACCATAAATTCTCTTTTTGACTCAATCCCGTCCAGATTTGAAAAATATTAGGGAATAATTTGTTTCAACCTGGGCCCATCGCTAGAAAAAAAGTAGAAAAAAAGTTGGTGATTCATTTTTCAATTTTACCCTTCAAAAATAAAAATAAAAAAATTTGGTTCTTAGTCACCAACCCATTTGAATGAACTTCAAAGTCAATCACGAGTAGAGCAATGCTAGTACGAGTGACCAATCAAAATTTTTATCAACAATTGAAAATAAAACATACTGAAAAGTAGGGGTGAAACCGGTACCGATAATCGGTAAATTAGCTTTTTTGGTATTGTTATTTAAAATTCGAGATATTTTTTTTTGTATTGGTATTGGTATCGGTTCTAAAATTTCTTGATTTTTTATCAAACCGAGACCGAGACCGAAACCGAGAAAAAAGAAAAGAAAACCGTAAATAAACCGAGACGTAAACCGGGAATAAACTGGGGAAAAATCCAAAAATAATACAAACTACCATGTCCGAAATTCGGATTCCAAAGTATAAAAATACATGTCTAATACATAAAAACATCAAACATAATTAAATGACATGTAGTTCACTAATTTTATAAGAGAGTACCTTAATTTTTGAATAAAAATGACATGTAGTACACTCCAAAACGACATGTAGTTCACAACCGATACGGATACCGATATTCGAGAAATTTGGCTATTGGTATCAGAATTGGTATCGGTATCGGAAACCGATAACCGATAAGTATCGGTTATCAGTTTTAATCTAAATTTGTCAGTTTTTTATAAACCGATCCGAGATCGATACCGAAACCGAGACGATACTGAGACACGGTTACAAAATTTTCAATCCTACTGAAAAAGGCTTGGTCATGTTGATCTATGAGGATAATCTTGAATTTTAAGAGTAAACTAGAGGCGTTACCGAAGTTATATAATATTAAAAGTCTTAAATATCCCAAGTTACATCTTTTAGAATCTTGAAGAAAGATTTTATAATTGTATATCATAATCTTATCCTTTTGATCGTGAAGTTAGTATCTTTTTTTTTCTTCAATAATTGTTTGTGACAAAGTTGGTTATAAAAAATATTAATTCCTAATAACACATAATGTTGCAATTAGGAAAATGTTTCTAAAAGCTCTCAGTATTTAATAATGCTCTATTTTTATTTTTATTTGTATCTTTATTATATGCATTTTCTAGAACCAATAATGGCATGCAAAGTAGTGACTAAGTGCATGCATACATATTTCTATATAATCTATTAATCTATTATGGATTTTTTTTCTCCATATATTTACATATATATAATAACATACTAACCATATCTTCTTAATAGATAATTCTCTTAAGATTATCTTTCCTTTAATATATTTTCTATGAAGCCATTAAAAACTTGCAAAATTCAAGCACGCTTGTTTCAATTTTTTGGGTACATAACACGTGGACAATGGAAGCAAACGACCTTAATTGAACATTGGATATTTATAATCAGAAAAGGATAAGCTCTAATCATTAGACATGTGCTTATTTGATCAAACCAAGACTGTTATCATTGATTGAAATGTATTTAATGTATATTCTCTTTTATAAAGTACAGAAAGCATAAGAAATAAATATATAATATGTATATATATACAAGCTGCTAGATCCTTCAATAAAAATATATTGTGGAGACAATCATCGGATTCCCTTGAGTATACGAAGCTCGTACGAATGAGCAAATAACATACGTTTCACATCTTTACTTCTTAAAAATTAAACTATTTGTGTATATATTTACACAAATAATTTTATTTTTTGTGTATTCTCTTTTATAATGTTTGTGTATATATTTCAAATAACAATATTCGATATTGCCATTTACTTGCCTTAAATTTTCAGTTTAACTTGTATCAGAATCAAGATCTTATGATAAGTATATCTATGAGTTTGTTGAGGTCGGATTTCGTCAAATTCTTCTTCAACACAACACGTGTCACTGTGGCATAAAACGATGTCGAATAGGAGCATGGAGAGGCTTTGACGAAGGGCCTGAGACGATATGGTTCTAACGATGAGGTTGCTCGTCGAAGTTGACCTCGATGAGGCCAACCGCGACGAAGACGAGCGATAGAGTCCATCGACGAAGAGAAGCCGAGGAGATTGCCAAGCTACGAGTCATTATGAAAGTCGAAGAGCCGATCTAGTTCCATATTTTACCAAGTGCCAAACACTTGATAAAATGGGGGACTAACTGTTAAGGTCAGATCCGGTCAGATCTCTTTTAACTCGAAGAAGTCACAAGGAGAATACCCTCAAGCCATCGACTCCCGAGTCGATGACATTCGGTCGACGACCCCCGAGTCGTCGACCCCGAGGCAACGACGCCCGAGTCGACGACCCCCGAAGCGACGACATCCGAGTCGTCGACCCCCAGGTCGACGACACCTGAGTCGTCGATTCCCAAAATAATGATGCCCCAAGTCGACGATGCCCGAGCCATCGATTCCCAAGACGACGATGCCCTGAGTCGTCGATCCCCGAATCGATGATGCTCCCGGGTCGACGACACTCAAGTCATCGATCCCCGAGTCGACGACGCCCCCGGGTCGGCGCACCTGAGTCGTCGACCCCCGAGTCGACGATTCCCCAGGTCGACGACACCCGAGTCCATGACACCTCCGGGTCAACGACGCCCAGGATCGATGACGCTCCAGTCGTCGATCCCCGAGTCACCGACCCTGAGAAGCAACAGCTCCCTGAGCTAGAGGCTTAGAGAAGACTGAGGGCGCTAAGATCGAGGATTTTGCAATGATGAATAAGGCGGCAGAAAGCAACCGATTATTTGACATACATTTAATGAAGTCCAAACACGCGCCACTTATCTCTGATTATAGACACTAGAGAGCAACACAGAGCATGGGGAAGACCATACTCTATACGCTGGCCTTGCCTAGGGGAGTGTTGATGGGATTAGACGAGGAAAAGGGCGGGAAACCGAATGTAAGGGAGGAGATAGCAGCCTCTATATAATGTAACGAACACCTCCTTGAAGGGTTCGGCTCGTTCGAGAAAAACTCCATGTTTCATCCATCCTAAACATTATTCTTGCTATCTTTTTAAGTTCTTCGAGTTGTAAAACAAGAAAGACCGAACCTCTTTCTTTAAACTCAAGGAGTAATCCTTGTGATTGTTGAGAGTACAAAACGCTCTCAACAGAACTTGTGTCCATACAACTAATTTTGTTATCATAAGCAAATTCTAAATTCTTCTTTATACTTATTATTTTCCAATAATTGTTACAAAAATAATAATAATAATAAATATCAACGTTTCTTACTCTTGATAGTTATTTTTCTATGCTTTTTTATTAGTTCATACTTCGTCATCCAGAAGGCATCAAAACTCCTCGTTTCCAAAGAATTTCTTACTTCCGGCAATAAGAAGCAAATCAAGCAATATAATTCGATCACTATATCCAATTGGCCATAATCTTGACGAGTACATAAGAATTGATCACATTTTTTTTTTTATCGAGTATTGACAAAGACCAAAGATCTTGAGAAATCGGTACGGTCGATCGATAGACCAATTAAACTTTTTTAAATAAACATATCGTTAATTTTTTCATGCTCATTCGGAATTGAAGTACTATAATATTACAAAATAAGAATTATTCCTTGTGTTACACGATTTTTTGAAAGTGACAAGCTTGTAAGTGAAATAATTCAACGATATTGAAGTACATTTAATTAACAATTAAAAGTTTATGCAAAATAAGTTGATACATAAAAGAATTAATTAAGAGGCGAACAAAAATAACAGTTTCGGAGGTGATCTTATAAACAAAATGAAAAGTTTAAAAGAAAAAATTTATTGATGGAATGATATTTCCTCTAAAAAAAATCAATAATATCATCATGAATCGAGATTAATGTACCATATAATATCATTCTATTTCTATATATATCTCCTGTAACTCAGTGATAAAAGTCAAACCGACTCTATCTTCAAATAAACTGTTAATCCTTTTTCATAAGTTAAAGCACTATTTTCTAGTTTGTTGGTCTTATATTATTTATTGAATATAATTTTTCCAAGAATATATCATATCGATCGACTTGGAGTCTATCAATGCACTGTGATGATCTCTTTGCAAAGGACATGCAAACTCATTAAGTCTTGTCGTCGACATGACCAGGTTCAGACTCTAAAATGGTCTTCAAATGAAAACCCTAATTAAGCTCACATCATATATTCGACTTCTATTTATCCTGCAATATACAAAAATATTCTAATTGCTCACAACACGCCATGCCTCTCATAGGAGATAGCTTCTTCTTCAGTGATCAAAATCCTACGGTATTAGTTATATATGTTCAATTTTTTTATTTTTTATATAAAAAAAAAGGACATCTAAAAACAAAATTGAGAAACGCACTTCCAAAGACACATTATCGATCTTTAGCGTTTAGGGTTTAGGAAGAGTTTAAGGTTTAGGGTATAAGACAGATGGTTAATATCTAGGGTTTAGGAAGAGTTTAAGGTTTAGGGTATAAGACAGATGGTTAATATCTATACACATATCAAATCTTTATTTTTTGATGACATAAACAAAATAAAAATTTAGTCAAAATTCTCGATGTTCACTATTTTGATCCATATTTAATGTACCATTATGCCTTGGGAAAATATCATTATTATAAATTTTCCAATATTTGATTTTATCTTTTATGTTATTGACGAGACTTTAACAACAAAAGTAGTTGATATCATTGAAAGCTTTCGACCGTAAGTCTATGCCATTATGCACAAAAAATAAGTATTAAATACTTGCGATGCCAACTCTTTTCTTGAAAAGTTAAATAATACGGGACTTCAAATCGTGATCCTACACTCAGATGATCAACTATATATTATCAAGAAATCCTTAGAAAATATAGATATCTATTTGTAGTACCGAAAAGAAAAATGGAATATCGGTCCGGTTCGTATTATGGTGGGCGCGAGCACAACAAAATGGGCTAAATTAATTTGGATCATTGGTAATGATGGAATGGAGTTAATAGTTTTTGAGGAGGGCCCAATTCGAAATAGTAGAGCTAGCTTAATAGCTTCCATCCATTCTTCTGATATGAAAAAATCAACATTATTGCAAGTTGTAACAAAGACTAGTCTTTTCACTCAACAAAACATTGAAACATTGATGTATAGTACTGCTAGGCACTAATTTGGGAAACACACACACTTTGGAACACACCTTTACTAGTATTTCCCACAGTTCATCTTCTTACACAATACTATTCTCTAACACCACATGAATTATTGTCATCACATTTCGTTCCTACCATGTTAATCTTATTCAAACATCAGGATCTCATCTTTAACTTTAGATAATAAGCTATTTTTTTTACTCACATGTGTTATTGAAAACCGCACGGCACAAACACACTCCCGCATAATGTTTTGGATGCGAGAGTCTGAATTTTGGATTCCTTCACTAAATTTGAATGCAAATAATCTATACCCGACAAAACACTCCGGCATAATGTTTTCGGATGAGAGAGTTTGGATTTTGGATTCCTATAGTAAATTTGAATCTGAAAGATCTATACCCGGATAAAAAAAATAGAAAATCAAAATTCAATTTCTTAAAAAATATCATTTATAAATAATTTTAGTTTGAGTCATTGAATAATAAAACAGAAGAAGAAGAAAAAAAGTGGGATGAAAATATTAGAGTTTCAATTTTTCCGAGACTGAAATATTCTAGTTCTGAATTTTTGTTTATAAATTGCTTGATTATAAATTTTTGTTCACTTACTATTACTAAACATTGCTTATAAATTGCTTGATTATTGAGATTAACAGTCGAGGGAAGTTTTCTATTTCCAATTTTCTTCAAAAAATTTCAAATTTACCGCAACAAAGAAGAAAGACGTATACACCAATATCGAGTTTGCTAATTAAATGTAAAAAAAAAATAAAAAAAAATAAATCACATCAGAGAGTATTTTATAGCCCCTGTGAGGCTGTGACTCAAAAGAAAGAGAGAGAGAGAGAGCTCACTAAAATTGTACTTCCAAGTTATTTTCAATACGTGTGTTGAAATAAGTAGTCGTTTCTCATGTAATGTTCACTCATGATGTCGTTTATATCTGTACATTAAATGTCGTCGCTTCTTCAATGTCACCGTAAGTTGTCGTTTTTATAATGGTGTCGTATTTGAAAGAGAAAATAACACCGATGGCCTTGTATATATTACATTTGTATAACTCTTTATCAAGTCTTGTGTCGATCTTAATTACTAAAAATGACAAAAATATTATCTATAAACTTTAGAAAATCTCCAAGACTGTGTATTATAAACAAATCTAATATTTTTCATTTTTTATTTAATTAAGATGTATAATTAAATATATATATATATATATATATATATATATATAATGACACTAAGAAGAAAAATGGAATACCGTTGAAGACACTAATTAAGTTATCCAATTTACTCTCTTTTCTTAATATTGAATTACAAATTTTCAGATATGATTAGAGAGCTAGCAGTACAAAACTTTCAAGCACGCAAAGATTAAATATATATATATATATATATTTACAACTTTCTCCCTAAGAAAATTAGTCTTTAGTTTGCAACGAAATTCGTGTCGCCACAGTCTTATAACATATATATGCCATTTCGCCCAAAATCCAATCTTGGCTACAAAGAGAGATCAACAATAATAACAATGTATTGTCCCTTTACATAAGCCTTAAATTGGAATTTTGACAAAAAGGCTAAAATTAAGAACAAAATGATACATTATATTACTAGCCTAATACTGTTGAGGATCAAACTAATGATAGTTAGAGGCCAAGGCCGGAGCAGGCGGCACATTCATGGATCTCTGCCGCCCGTCTACCGGCGGTGGCGGTGGTGACGGAAGTGTCGATCGCCGCTGCATCATAGGAAACGTCTTCCTATTCTTCTTGGTCCTTTTCTCATCATCCGATTTTTGGATCGATTTATCTCCTATTTTCATCGAATATTTTCATGAACAATATATTTATATATATATATATATATATATATATATATATATGCGTGTGTGTGTGTGAGTATGATTGTCGTTAATTTAGCCGACTATCTGAATTTTATATTTTCGAATACATTTTTAAAGCAAGACGACATATGTATAAAAAATGAAAAAAAAAATATTCATCTTACGAATATATATATAGGGACAAATTGCGGTAAAAAATATTTAGTTTTTAAATAGCATAGAATGAATATTTAAATATTAAGTCGTAAAATTTCCTCTTTTGATTAGTTATGTCCCCGTAGTCTTAGAGCGTTAAGAGTTTTTTTTTTTTTTTCATTTTCCAAAATTAAGTCTCGACAATATTAACACTCATCTTTTCATGTTTTGAAAATTCTATATTAGATACTTCAATTTGAAACACAAAACATAACAATAATGGAGTCACGTGATGGAACCAGTCTAAACATATAACGACTTTGGGTATTTATTCAGCGTAATCGAAAGCTTAGAAATAAATCGTGCTATTTTTTAAAAGCCTTGAGTAATTTTATTGTAATCATATATGATTGTTACCTGAAATATGTAGTGAAGAAGTTGTATGTAAACCGCCCATGAATAGCAATAGAAATATGATAAGCCTCGCTAGGTTTACATGATACATTAGCTTCTTCTTCTTCTTCTTCTTCTTCTTCTTCTTCTTCTTCTTCTTCTTCTTCTTCTTCTTCTTCTTCTTCTTCTTCACATCGATCTATATAAGAGTGTAATTAAAATTGTAAACGTGGTTTTTGTTACAACAAAATATAATGGTTGGTTGATATTTCATTATATTTGTAGCTGTCCACAGAAATTAAAAGGAAGAAAACGAAAAGATGAGTATTTCCATTAATGCATGTGGCTTTCACTTTGCAGCCCAATACTTGACTTTAGATTAACACTAACAAGGCAACAACCATTAAATATTGATTGATTAATTAATTAACAAGACATAAATGACTCAAAGGTTAATCATATTTAATATTATTGAATGCACACTATCTTGTGTTGAGAAATTGAACCTATATTTTATTAAACTAAATTAAAAAAAATGTTACATTTAAAATTTTGTTACCACATATTCAAATCCGGGTATTATACCCAGTTATGTGTTTTATTTTATTTTAAATACCGAATCCGGGTAAACTTAGAACCACAAATTTGGGTTTTAGAAAAATTCAGAACAAAACATCTTGATTCGTTTTTTTTACTCGTTTCCTAGATTTATTTGGAATCGAGATCCAACTATTTGTATTCAAGACATTAAAGACTTTTTCTAAAAATCCGTAATCGGAGTGTTCGGGTTTCAAAAAAATTTGAATCTTGATTTTTTCGGATGCAGATTTTTATTGTAAGAAACTAAGAATATAGGAGTCCGATCTCTAGACTCTCGTATTTATATGTAACATTAACTACGAATTGAAATTTTATTATGAATGGCATAATCTTGCTAAATTTGTAAGGTCGTATATAAACTAGAGATAATCTCTATTATGATGATAAACTTATATATAAATGTATACATTGAATTTCTCTAATTTTATCTTATCGTCTAAGAAATCCTCATCCAATGTTGCCAACTAATTAATTCTAACGTATAAAGGAGAAACGTTTTATAGTGGTTGATGCTTTGCAATCCTTCACTAATTGGATTTATCAATTTTCGTGTTTGTCAAATTAATTAGTGTAAAGAAATTAAGGGAATTTATCTTTATGGTATACTGGCCCACACATCATAATTAATTAATTAATTGTGCTTAAAATGCAATTTTATGTGACAATTGATTTGTTAAATGGATAAATCCATGCACGTGTTTAGTTGTAGACTTGTATGAACACAATCTTTGTTCATGTTTGAATATTCTCAAGTACATACTGACCGAGTAAAATGCACCAACTAATAGGTTATTTATTACGAGTTCGATCTCTCCAAAAAGCTACATTATTTAGAGGGATAATAGTTGTAAAAATACTAAATTTTATAGTCATTTACACCGACAATTTTGAGTTTTATTAATGTGGTAGTAGCAATTCTATCATATTCTGTAAAAATATATTGTAAATAAAAGAAAGACAAATAATTTTAAGTAAATAATAATAATAATAATAATAATAATAATAAAATATCAAATTTAAAATAAAATTGTGTTGATGTATAAGCACATGTCTCATTATTCGATGTTCCATGTATATAAGTATATAACTATTCTTTTACTGAAGTCAACATGACTTCAAGTGGCAATGTTGACTCGTTTGGATGTTGATTGTAACGAAAATATTTTCACAAAATCTAATAAGTTTCTTAGCAAAATAAAAACTTTGTTTAGGTTAGACACAATGAATGTTGCATAATCAGGCATGTGATTGTTTTGCATATTTTGCTATTTTTTTTCTTATTGTTTTGCTTATTGTGATTGTTGTTGGAGATGTTTTTAATGTTTGATTTTTGTAAGTCCTAATATAATGATGTAACACCGGTTTTGTTCCGCCATATGTGAGAGCTCTATTAATAAAATCGAGACGGAGACAGTATGTAAGTGTTCTCCGACTATTTGTAAAAAAAAAAAAAAAAAAAAAAAAAAAAAAATTTATTTTACTGAATTTGTGAGCATGAGTTCTTACTATGACTATGACTATAACTTAAATAATTATATCTCTTTTATCCTTAATAGATAAAGTTTTCGAAGTTGAATTCTTCATCAGTTCAGTAGCTTTCATTCTACGTCAGTTCAACACAAAATTCATATATATATATATAAATAAACAAAATAAAATTATTCTAATTAAATTTTTAAAACTCAACCCAGTACAGGAAGAATTCCAAGTATTTAAATAATTTCTTACGATCAGTAAATTAATAATTTCTATTTGGAATTTGAACCATGATTATGCTTGTGATTGATCATATGATAATTTCACTACGCGGCATTATATCCCATAATTAGAGTAGACTTGCACCATATATAGTTTAATACTTGCTTTGACAATATTAAGAAAGCAACAGATGTAAAACATATTTGATTGAAAGAAAAAACAATACTCATTAAGCAAATAGTTTTTTTTTTTTTTTTTTTGTACTTCGGTCTAGAACCGGGAAAAAAAATCATACAAAAAAATCACCGGGGCATTCGTCGTAAAATTACGAAGAGAACAAAACTCTCTACATACTCAAATTAATTAATAATACAATTAACGTCAAGTGAAACTCTCGGTTGAACTCAAAGAGCGCAACAAAACCAAATCTAACTCAAAAAATTAAACCATCAACGTATGTGCAAATGAAAAAATGCGCCTCATTGAAAAATGACGTGGCATTCATATGTCAAAGCCGAGACTAAACTTCAATAAGAGGCGGCGGAGTAGGGACGCTCATCGCCCTCTGCTTGTTTTTGATGGGCGGAGGCGGACTTGGTACAGATTTCACGCGTAAGTGTCGGGATGGCAAGTGTCTTCGTGACTCAAATGTCCGGAGGAGGTCATGCTCGCACCCCGAAATGCCTTGTTCCCCAGCAACGACCTTCGTAAACTCGCCCTTGCAGTTGAAAAAGTAGGATCCAATCTTCGTGTTTCGTTCATCTACTTAAAAAGATTGGGATAAGTATATAAGCATTAGCTCAGCCGGCTAAGTATTTGAACTTGTACGATTAAAACAAACTGAAAAACCCGCATCCTATATAAAATCCGGGGTTTTCTATATAAAAACAAGATATAACATGATCAAAAGATGAGAAAATCACGTAGGAGTGTTGAAGTACTGTTGAGAACAACTCCGAGGCCGAAGAGAGCGATTACCACGGCGAGTTTCAGCGGAAAAAGTCTCATCTTTGAGCTCAAGAGTTTGTGTTAAGTGATGATCTCTTCATGTGGATATGAGAAAAGCTTCAAATAGAGAATTTGTTCCCTTTTTTTCTCTGTATTTTTTTTTAATCTATTTTAAGGTCTAGTGGAAGAAGAAGTAAAGGACTATGAGCTGTTTTTTTAAATATTATTGACTTTTGGACTATACCTAACTAATGTCGCTTATTTTCATGGACACGGTGAGATTATAAAATATTTATACTCACGTTGACTAATTCAATTATTTGGAGCCAAATCCTAATTTATATATTGAAAAAATTGGAACCAAAACTTTTTTGAATTTTACGTTAAAATAATTCATTTACTTGTATGCATGAGTTTTATATTAATTACTATAATGCTTCTTCTTCTTTTTTTTTTTTTTTGCTAGATTTTCTTGCATATTTCATTTGATAGTAAGCAAAAAAATCTAGCAATAAATACTCTAAGGCTATCTTAATCTTTATTAAAGTTTGTGGTTGATTATTTGATTTTTTTTTATTGAAAATAAAACAATGTTTGCCTTCGTGTTATCTAAAACATCGAAAGAAAAAAAAAAACACCGAAATAGCGTCCATTTATTATTATATACGAAGCTAATTTTTATTTACTATCGCTATTACCCCTGATTTTTTTATGAGCTGATTTAACATTTTTGTTGACTTTTCTAACGTTTAAGTTCACAAACTAGTTCTTATGAGCTGATTTAACATTTTAGTTTAACCTTTTTCTATATTCTATATACTAAATTAATTTTCCCTGGTTTTTATGGAAACGATGAGTAGGAAATATAATAATACTCATTTCTGACTAATTCAGTGACTTGTAAACTAAATTATGGAAAGAAAGAAAAAAAAATGGAATTGGGACAAAGACTATTGTCATTTAACTCGTCATGGGGCTATACCTAATTCATAATTTTACTTGGATGCTTGAGTTTTATAGTATCAAGGAAGAAAAATCGATCGGGCCCCATGCCACGAAAACCCCCGTGGGATGCACGAGAGACCCGCTACTTTAGTACAAAGTTCCCTAAAACAACCGCAAAACTCCATAAAATTTTGAATTCTTCTATCTACAAATCAAAATTGTATTTTTTTATCGATAAACTCGTAAAATGTGATCAACACATATAGTTATCGGTTTTTATAACCTTAACAATTACCCGTCGATATACCTGTTGAATTGGAGCACCATCCACGGTGCAGTTATCGATTATCGGTCTTTTATTTTCCTTGTTTTAATGTTTGACTTTAGTCTCGTAGTTCAATTCGCAAGTTGCGTAACAAAAATAACACTGTATTCCATTCATTATTCAACACTCATGTAAAGCATCACAAATTCCTCAACACAAAATATATCGAACAAGCACTGACATAATTGAATCTTGTCAGTGAACGAATAACAATTTGTGGACAACTAACACTTGAAAGAGAAAGCTCGTGATCATCCATGGAGCTAAGCAATTTGCGGAGGCGGGGCCATGGAACGCATGGCCGTCTGTTTGCTCCTTTTAGGCGGCGGAGGCGGCGACAGTATGTACCTCAGTCGCAGCCTCCGTGAGTGAACTTGGATATTTTCGGTTCGAGAGTTCTCTTCTCTTTTAGCCGCAATCTTGTCCAGAACATGCAGTGAAGAACTCTTGCCGTCGTCTGCACGAGAGGGAAAGAGGATGAGTCCGTCTATAAGGCTAACGTAGTTGGTGAAGTATATAATGAACTAGCATCGGCCAAGAAACACCCGTATGTCTCGGTTTTTGTTTCCACGATAAACAGAGAAAGAAAACAAAAAAGTCTGTTATCACGCGTACGATAAAAATCAATAGTCCGTTTTCGCAAATAAATTAAAGGAAAAATTCATTCTGGCACGTAATGGGAAACGTGTTGGTCTGCTTTCAATTACAAAAAAACTTAACAGACAAAGAACAACCCGTGTCCCGTCTTATACAGGCCCTGTTAACCCGTTTTTGTGCCATTTTTCCGCGTCTATTAGCAATATAAAAACCCTCACAGCAGCATAAATTTCATGATGGATAATATAATGCTATAACCTACCATAGGGAAAGAGTGACGAGCTCGCCAGGTAAGCGGCGAGAGCCAAGAGAATAAGCACCGTTGCGACAAGCTTCGGCGCGGGGAAAAACTTCATCTTTAGCGCGAGAAACACTGAGAAGTTACTGCTGAAAGAAGCAAGAACAAAGGCTTGAATACCTAATCCAGTGTTTGTTTTGGTTCAAGGTTTGGAGTGACACAAGTGTTGTCATATGGCTCAGAATATGCCAAACTTAGTTTACTTTAAGCACCTATAACACCTAATCTCCATATATAGATAGAGGCGGCATTGCTTCTATAAAGTAGAAGACCGCCCTAGTGACGGAACCAGGATATAAATTTGCAAGACGGAACAAACAAATTTTAGACGGATTAGTTATATAACCAACAACCTAGGCAGGATGAAACGGTTATAATCTAACGGCTATGATTGATCGATCGGCGACGAGCATGAATCTATTTTTTTAATACAACTTATTATATATATTCTTCTGGATAATTAATTTAGCAAAAAGAATATATATATTCTAAGGTTGGTAATATTAATATGTTCACGTGTGTGTTTGACGTTGACCCACCATCTACACATTTTGTTCAACTCAAATTGAAGCAAAAGCATTATTTATATCATATATCTTTTGATACAGCTAGGTCTGTGCTGTTACCTATAAACTGCTCATGCAAGTTGCATATAAAATACAATTAATATATATAAATAAAGAAATATTTGCGACATAAGTCTCGAAAAGATGCTAAAGCCTAAAAGTAACTTTTCATGAAAATAATAGTCATTGTTGATGCCGTTTTTTGGATCAAACACTGTTGAGGCCCAAGTTGAGGATTTTTGGGCCTGGCCCAATGTCGTTGATGACGTGGCGGGCTTCTGTTGACTTTTGGATGGGCCTTGGATGGCCCAGTTGTGGGGTTGATGGCTTTTACTGTCAATGATCGTTCCCTTTGACCCCCTGTTGACTTCGGGGTGATCGCCTGTTGACTTCAGGGTGAGGTTTTAGTTGACCGATTTGGGGACCCTGAGTAGGTATTCCTGGCACTAGCCTGGTCAAAGGTCTCTTTTGCCGTTCGAGGTCCTAGGCGACCCGGGTTTACACACTACCTGTTACCTCAGGGCCAGTGGCCGGAGTTACAGGTTCGGGAACCGCTCAGATCGTAGGTACTGGCGAACGGGGGAGTGCTTTTGACCAGGAAGTGAACCCTGGGAGGTTAGACTCTCGTCCTGAAATGGCTTGTTCTAGTCCGGGCAGGAACTGTCCTCGGAGCCCCGGTATCCTATTCAGATCCGGGAACTAAGAGACAGGACCAAGGCCGCGCAGATCTTTTAGAACAAGGGCAGGCGGGGTCATGGACCTTCCCTAGGATTTTCTCCAGGGGATTCTTCTCAGAGTAATCCCTCAGCCGTCCGGATCTTAGTGGGAATTCCCCTAGGTCGGGCCCCTCGTCCTGAATTGTGGGCCCAGGCTCGTGTCCCCAGGCTATATCCTCAGCCGCGCAATGGACTGGGGAGATAGACTGGACACCGCGTAGAACTGGGCCTATCAGGCGGACCAAGGACCAAGTGGGAATTTCACCAGGGCTTCCGCTTTTCGTAAATCTCTCACTTTTTAGAACCTGAAAAAAGGGAACACCCGAGGTCAAGGGAAACAGGGGGGTACCCCCTGATTCACCTCCGACGCTCAACATTGGAACGGTATTTGAGGGGAGACGAGTATATCGGGGGTAGAGAGAGAGAGAGAGAGAGAGAACTCAAGAAGATTCGAGTGAATTCGAATGAGTTACCGTTATACTGAACTGAGCTTCTATTTATAATAGGGTCCGGGGGCCCATGTGCAATATAATATTGTCCCAAGGGTCCCTGGGCAATTATTTATTTATTTTCAGGTCCCTGGATCAAGATGGTCCGATCCCGACCGTCCGAGCGGGATCGGACGGCCCACAAACCTTCTAAGAGGGCCACTTACAAGCAAGTGGCGTGCAAGTGGGATGGGATCAGCCCCCAAGTGGGCTGGTGGGCTTCTGGTGGGCCCCGCAGACAGGGGCAGTACTGAGATCGCGCCACATGGCGCGATCCTGGAGGCTGCTGCCTCTGCGGGTCCCACAAAGTGTGCTTCGAAGCTTTTTTTGCTCCCGGTCCCGTCCCGTGTCCGTTTTTCACAAATTTTATGTCGTTTTTGGGTGTTTTCATATTTTTAGGTACACATGGACACTTTGTTTTGCAAAAACGGGCCTCCGGAGAGAACTTTGGTGTTTAAAAATGATTTAATTAATAAAGAAATGATTAATTAAATAATTTTTCTTTATTAATATACTTTACAAAAATACCCCCCAACAGTCATTAATGTTGCATCACTGTAAATACCTCGTTTACGCTCTTAGCCTTCCTCCATTCATTTTCACGAGTCGCTAAGATTAAGCCACAAAAGCATATGGAAGTTAATGGGGGAAGGCTAATAGTGTAAATGAGGTACCTACATAATACACTTTGTACTTCGACATCAATTAATATAGTTTTTGGTCTTTATGCCGCCAATAAATTATCAATAAACAAATAAAACCGGACATGGACGAGGTCAAGAAGAAACTGTTTGATTATTAGTGAAATCGGGAATAGAAGTGAAATATAACACTTTACCTTTACCGCTTGAAAATCCACGGTACCGTGAAAAAATTAACAAAAACCACGATAATGTAACTAAAATTAGATTATTAGTGAAATTGGGAATAAAAGTCAAATGATAGGAGCATAGTGAATCGTGGTTTATGACCGAAATTCGAGAGTAAAATAACGTAAATCAATGACAATTATCAAAACCCGATCATACGAAATATAAAAATATAGCTCCGATAACACAAATATTATACGCTTCTCCCCACTCGGCGGCGTCTAGTCCTTCGAATTTGCAATAGAAAAGTATTATTAGAAGTAAAAAGTTTATAAGCGACGCCCAGTCATCGGAAGAAAAAAATGCGTTACGGGGTGGCCCGGCCGGATTCTCAAACCTCATTATGATACCAATCATCGGATTATATAATATCGTATATGTGTTGTACAATTAAACATCAATATCAATTCGGTATAATCAAGCTATTCTACGAGGTTCATCGTTCATATAATACATTACTCGAGGGAAAAAAACTACCAACAAACCGAACAAAACGATAAATCGTTAGCCACGAAACGGCGTCCACATGTCGACGTACCCCGCCAAGCTCCGCGGAAGCTTCCCCCTCCACGTCCCGAGATCCGGAAACTTCCCCGTGAGTGCCACCGAGCTATCGTCCTTCCCATTCCCGAGCCTCAACACAAACAGCTCCTCCCCGAAAACCTGGCTCATTGCCACCAGAGTCTCCTCCATGACAACCTCCCCGCTCCTCCCGGGCTCCTCGGCCTCGACGCAGCTCCCCCCGACGTTGACCATCACTCTCCCGCCTTTCCTCAAACACCTTCTGAGCGCCCGCCACGTGCCCACCTCCTATGAATAACAGTGTTAATACGGTATTTCGAATCCGAATTTTTAAAATTTTAAATGTCCGTCCAAATTAATTAATCGTAATTTAAAACTAGATTTTAAATTCAAACCGGAATTCCGGATTCCACGGCTACCTGAAGCTCAGGCAACAAACTCCCTTTACTAAACAAATCCACCATAATCCCGGCAAACCCGCCGGGAGTCTCCGCCCTCAGCGCGTCGCCGACGTGAACGAAGAACCGTCCGGCGAAGTCCCGCTCAAGGCGGGCGAGGCCGAAGTACTCCCTGGCGACGGAGATCACGGCGGGGTCGATCTCCCAGGCGTGGAGGACGGTGTCGGGGTGGAGGCGCAGGACGCCTCGCGCGGCGGAGGCGGCGCCGAGGCCGAGGAGCGCGAGGGGGCCAGGCGGGAGGAGGGGCGGGAACGCGGCGAAGACGTCGTAGTAGGTGGCGCCGGGGAGGTGGCGGGAGGAGGGGAAGGAGATGCTGTGGATGTTGCCGGGGGCGTCGAGGAGGAGGAGGCGGGACCCGGCGAAGGGGTGGTCGGCGCGGCGCGAGACCTCGACGACGCGGATGAAGTTGTGGCGCGACTTGAACTTGGCGAGGAGCTTGACCTCGTCGTAGGGGATGCCATCGCCGGAGCTCTTCTGGGTTTTGGGAGAGACGAAGTGGGGTCTCCTTGGCTTGGGGGTTGGGGTTCGGAGAGGGAAGAGAGAGTGGTGTGAGTTCGCGAGGACTGCCATTTTCTGGGAATGGCGGTTCGAGCCTTGGGGTGACGATGATTTTGGCGCTAAAATATGAATGTTTATTGGCTGAAACAATCATTTATTTATTTATTTATATAATTAATGGTGGAACCGGGTTCGGAACCAAAATCCGGATAAACATGTTGGGTTTCGAAAAAAGGAAAAAGAAACGGATTCGATATTTTAGACATGGGTTTAAACCAACTTTGAAATGAAAATTTGGATTCGGGTTTTGGGTTTAGACCAGGTCTAGAATCCAGATCCAGGTTCAAACTCGGGGTTTGGGTTTCGGATCTAGATTTATGGCTTAAGACCTCAATTTTAGAAGTAATGCCCCTTGGACTTTTACGTGGGTAGACCTAGATGCCGTGGCAAATGTATCACGCCGAAAGTCGGATTTATACTTGCATCTAGGTTTTCCGGACTAAAACTCTGTTTTTCTTTTAGCAGTGTCGCTTGAACTTACGCGGGTTCACATAGATAACGAGGAGCTCCATTAAAGTGGTACAAAATCGTAATGGGGCACAAAAGTGCAACCACGGAACAAAGTTTGTGACTTCCGCCGCTATTTTCCAAAAAATAATGCCAGTGCAGTCTCGATTTAATAACTTGTATAATGTATATTATAAAATTAACATAAAAATCTTTTTTCTTTTTCTTTTTCTTTTTATCAAGATGAACCACCAAAAAATATTTATTGTTATTAATTTATGTGGAGCTCTATGACAGCAAAAATTTCTCTCTTTTTTTCTTCTTCACGTAATAGTTGGCTACAAAAGTTAAAAATGATAATATATAATCAGTACTAGTAGTATCCTAATTCAGAACTTTTAATGAATGATTACAAGCTAATGGCCCAATTAAATATCTGTTAAACCCAATTTTCTATTCTTGCATTTCGTCTTTGATCTCCACCTCTTCTTTGATTTCCACTTCTTCTTTCACATCCCTGCGACGATAAACAAGAAAACGGTAAGAGGCCAGAAGAAGCCCAATACCCTAAACCCGAAACCCTAAACACGAGAATGTATGGCTCGGAAAGAAAATTGAATCAAACAATTGGGAAAACCAAAATATATATATATATATATCTATTAAATAGTTACAAAAATTTTGATTTTTACCCGACTGTCATCGTAAAAAAAAAAAAAAAAAAAACCCCAAAAAAATGCATTCATATCAGAGTCCAAAGTTCAAATAAGTCTCAATAATCAATCCTAATCGGCAGGAATCTCCTCTGAATTCTACTCATAATTGCATTTTTCCCTTTGAACTTTGTTTAGGTGCACTCGGTCTCATGAATTTTCATTTTCGTCCAAAATACCCGTTTTCTATTAAAGAGAAATGGAGTATTTCTGCATTATGCTGAAATATTTCAGGGCAAATTACATCAGAAGTGATATTTCATGAAGCAAAGTGCACCAAAACAAGGTTCAGAGGCAAGATGCAGCATCAAACAAAATCCAGGGAGGAATACCGCTAATTACTTAAGAATTTATACTAGGCGCGCCAATCTTAATGGTAATGGAGAAGCATGAATATATATAGTCTATGAAGCATAAAGCCTTACTTGATCTCGGTCTTAACGAAGATGGGATAGGCTTTCAACGGAGGCTCGTGGCCTTCGTCGTCAGAATCATAATGCTCGCCATTCCAAATACGCCGTGGCGGTCTTATGTCATTGTCCTCCTCCTCCTGAACCCAACAAACTCGTGTTAAGTAGGCTAAGAGTCTGGGGGTAAAACTGATACCAGTAACATTTTTTTTTTTTGGAATTTTTGAAACCAGTAATACATGCTTTTAAATCAAAATAAACATTAAAACTCCAAACAGCCAAACTAAGTTATATACCAATAGCGAAGTGAGGGTAAAATACAATATAAATTTATTCAAAATTATATTTCAAGGCGGTAAAAATAAGATTTTTTTCGTTAACTGTTTTTCAGTATACAAGTTTCACGCCTAGCCAAGACGGAAAAGCAAAAAATTATCTATATAATAATAGAATCAGCGCCGCGTCTAAATAATAACCTGTTCCGGGGCTTCAGTGCTGGCGGGAGTATGCTGAAAAGGTACACTTGGTGCAAACGGTAATCTAGAAAGTTGCTCCAGTAGAACATTCCTGAAATGGTATATATCGTCACAAATAGACGCATAATTTGTAAAAAATCACAACGTGGTGAAAACCAGGCTCTAGAAGAAAATCAACATGTCCGAATTTTCATACTAGCTAATTTGGAACAGTTCAATTTATTTTGATTAAAATATTTTTAGGTTACTAAGGGCATTTTGTAATAGTCTTCAATGAATAGAGAGTAGGGTTATCCTATATTAGGCGCCAATCACGAGGGAGACGGCACATGAGTTTAGGAAAAATTTCTCTTAAGTCTCTAGGGAGAGTTTGGGTCGTGTTATCTAAGGATCGGACACTATTTTTGTATTCGGTTCTATTTTATCCACAAAGAGCAAAGATGAAAATGTAATACCCACCTGATCTTCTCCACCTCTTTCGGGGAATTCAAATTCTCCATGTTGCATGGATCAACATGAAGGGTATAATCTGGGCCAAAATACTCAAAATACTCGTTGTATGGTAACCTATTATCCGGCTCCACTCCCACGGCAACCGCCGTCTACCAAAGAGTAAAAACACGTAAACTCTCAAGAACTTGAATGTAATAGAAGAAATATATATATAAAAAAAACTATCTAAGTAGAATCTCATGCTACATCACACTCCGACCTCGTATTTAGTCCTTCTATAAAGACATTGTTAGTTCGGAAGGAAATTGCATTTTCGAATAAGAATTCTTGTTTTAGAAAGCCGAGGGCCAGATAGAGACAAAATACAGTCAGGAGCCTCCAAAATTAATTTACTAGAATATAATGCCGAGAAATAGAAAATATCGAGAGCGAACCTCGTAGCACCAGCAACGAGCAACATTCCTTATCGTATACCCGCCTCCTCCCAATACCATTAGAGGAACATTAAACGATCTAAGGAATCTTAGGCAATCTGCGTGACCCCTCACTGATAAATTGAAGCAACCTAACCGATCACCGGACAAAGAATCCGCTCCGCACTGAAGAACGACCGCATCAGGCTGAAAAACCTCCATCACTTTATGCATGATGGGTCTAAAGAGACTGCGAAATGTCTCATCATCCAATCCGTCGCTGAGGGGAACGTTTAGAGCATAGTTCTTCCCGGCCCCCACTCCGACGTCCATGATGTGCCCGGTCCCGGGAAAGAAGTCGCCGAATTTGTGGAAGGAAACCGTCATCACTCGATCGGTGCTGTAGAACGCCTCCTCAACGCCGTCCCCGTGGTGGACATCAATGTCCACGTAAAGCACACGCTGAAAAAAAAAAAAAAGTTTAATATCACTAGACTAAATCTAATTCAAGAATTTACTAGTGTAATTCGATTTAAACGATATAAAAGCGAACCGAATAATCATTTTCGACTAATGACCGCTAGTAGTTAGATTACACAAAATAATAAGAACCCTTGAAAAGCCGAAACAACTCGGAATCCCCTATTAAAAGCAATTGGAACGACAACTCTCGATCGACATCGAAACAAAGTAACTTATACACACATTATAATTTGGAACAACGTACAATTACCAGAATATACACACATTATACAAACAAAGTCAAAATAATCATAAGGTCTAAAACAGCTCAGAATCTCCAATTTATAGCATTTCGAGCGATAATTTCCGAGTAAACAACCGCTACGTTTTCGATCAGAAACTTATCATTTTCGAGTAAAGCCAAGAACACTTAAACAACACTAGACTAGTCCAATTCAAGAGATTGATAAGCACAGAAATCGCTATACACATTGCACAACAAAATAGAAGTAATCAAAAGCGATGAGAAAGCCGCATTTCGGGTCGATTACCGCTAGGTGTTCGATCAGGAACCTATAATTTCCGGGTAGACCGGTCGAATTCAAGAGATTGCTATCCACATTGTACAAAAAGCTAAGAACTGCAATTCAAGAGATCATACCCTGTGAACCTTGAGGAGCTCGAGGATGCCGAGAACGATGTCGTTGACGTAGCAGAAGCCGGAGGCCTCGGCCTTCTTGGCGTGGTGGAGGCCGCCGGCCCAGTTGATGGCGATGTCGGCGTCGCCGCGGTTGAGCTTGACGGCGGCGCCGATGGAGCCCCCCGCGGAGGCCTGGCAGAAGCCGAAGAGGCCGTCGAAGACGGGGCAGTCCTCGCCGACGTTGAAGCGCTTGAGGTGGCGCGCGAGGCCGAGGTCGCCGGCGGCGATCTCGGGCGAGACGGAAGAGATGAAGTCGACGTACTCGGCGGAGTGGAAGAGGCGCACGTCGGCCGGCGCGGCGGGGAAGGGCGCGCTGATCTCCATGCGGCGGTGGAGGCCGTAGTGGACGATGAGGTTGTGGGCCATGCGGATGCGGTGGGGCTTCATCGGGTGCCCCTGCCCGTAGTAGTAGTCGCCGATGGTGGGCTCGTAGAAGTAGCTCACGCGCCGCTTCCTCCCGTCCGGTCCCGACGGCAGCGACACGCCGCTCTCGGCGGCGTCCTCCATGGATTCACCTTCGACAACCTCTCTTCTCTTCTCTCTGATTTCGCTTCTTTCTGATTATTATTATTATCACTCTTCAACTGGAAAAGAAAGGAAATTAGGTTTTATTGTAATTTTATAGAGAGATAAATTGTCCGGTTTCGGTTTCGGTTTCGGTTCCGGTTCTGACCTGTAAAAGATAATTCAAAATGCGAACCAGGGTACGTCGCGGATTTTATTTTATTTTATGAAAAGTTTGATTTTGAGCTGAAACTTTAACCGGGCTTTTACAAACCCTTCTTACTCCACCAAAACCCCGAAAAACCTAATCCGCGAAATTCAATACTTAGTATGCTCATATTGATTGGTATACCCATAAAATCTAATTAGCAAAAATCAGTACTTAGTAAATTGTAATTTATCGGTCGGCATACCTGTAAAAATTAGATTAATAGGTTATAGACATTTCATTTTAAACATTAGATTAAATCATCGATAATATAGTTATTCATGGTAACATGTTAGATAATGGATTGCACTATTATTGATATACATAATTCTTTGAATCGCATTGCATATCATTAAATATAGAAAAACTCGTTAAAAAAATTATGTCCAAAATCTCTTTAAACTTTAAAGTATTAACGTAAGAGTTAAATTTTACTTTATTAAGTAATAAATTAAAGATAAAATATTTGTTGTTGTAGCTGGAACATACAAAAGTAACAAAATATTATTTATTTGAAGATATTTTCACTTATAATAAAGGGATATTTTGTATATTGAAAAGACACCCTTAAAATGTGGGCTATAGGAGCCTACGATCTAGGTAAAGAAAGCCCATTAAATTATTGGGCTCTTATAGTTAGGGAAAGCCCTTCTTTTAAAGGACTAAACCTTAAAGGAAACAAAGTGGGAGAAAATAGAAAAATGAGTTCTTCGCCTTGTCTCCTCTTTTGCAAGTTTTGTGGAACCTTACCAGAAGACGCCCTCCACGCGGTTTGGAGTTGTGAGAGAGCTCAGGCGATTTGGGGCTCTTCGTATCTGCAACTCTGGGTTGAAAAGTCGGGATCCATTCCTCTTCGCGAACTTTGTTTGAGGGCTCTCGAATGCCTTTCGTTGGCGGACTTGGAGTTCTTTTGGACCCGTCTTCTGGAGTCCATTCCCGATATGTGGTCATGCGAATGCCCCGAGTGGCTTGTAAACGATATCATAGGGGATTCTACCCTTGCTTTTGCTTAATATATGGCTTATTTATAAAAAAAAAATGAGTTCTTCTTCTATGGCGTCTCATTTTTATACTATGTCATTCTTAAACAATTTTTGATGTAATAGTTTATAGGGTTATTCGTCTAACAAATACTTAAAGTGTTTAAAAAATAAACGTTAAATACTCATCATTTGTTTAGTCAGATTAACTCTAATTCTTTTCTCTCGTGTATAAAACAAGTATCTTTTCTCCTCTCTTTTTTTGTACTTGTCCTGAGAGAAAAGTATAGTATTTTGTCCAGTTATAATAATAAAAAAAAAAAAAAGTATTTGACTTGGGTTTTCACACACTTTTAGTATTTGTGATACTAATATCCCTAGTATGGTTATATGCACAATGGTTAGATTTTAGAAAGATTTGTGGCTAAAATGAGCATTTTGTTTTGTATAGGAGTTTGTAGGGCCATGTTTATGACACAGATGAACTAATAATTTTGAAATTTTTATTGTTATAAGTGAATTTGAAAGTCATAATTAGTTTAGGAGGAAACCAATAAATAATGAAAACCACGTAATATTTTATTTTACTATGCAATAATTAGTACTTAGGAGTTAGGACAAAGAATCGGCAATATTCGATCAAGAAAAATATCGGTGTTGTAAATATTTCAACTTTAGAAAATGCATAAAAGTCCAACATCAATGATAGATTAAGGTCTATGACTCTATGTCTATGCTTATTATTATAAATCATTATTATTATTATTATTTTCATGCAACAAAATTATTCGGATATCTTTGACTTCCTATTGGTCATCGTCTATGAAAGAAATGATAATCCACTACAAAGAATCTTTTTTTTTTTTCTTAAAGCAATTTTGTGTGAGCTTTTTGGGATTTTACATACTAATCATAGAAGTCGTTCCGTACAACGTTTTAGCATAAAAACTTGTTAAAAAGGAGAGGAAAAAAAATCTCAATAATAGGAGAAAAAGAAAAGAAAAAAAACATGTCACACATATTTCAACTTTTTGTATGTGTCGGTTTGTACATGAATTTTAGTCTCCAAGATGATAATGAAAAGGTAAATTGGGGTGCAAGAGTGCGGAGTAAGAATATGTGGGCCAAATAATAATACAATTAAAGATGTTAATTAGTGTTCATATTGGTGTCAAATCATTATTTTATTGATTTTGTTTAGGGGCTATCAATTGGAGACATGAACTTTAATTAGGGTTATCTCTTAGCCAAATATGATTAGACAAGGGAGGGTTTAGTTCTCAAGGCACTCTAATTGCAACTTTTGACTTGATTGTTAGTGGATTAGATGCATGGATTGACTCTATTAAGGGGACCATAAGGAATCTTTTCAATACTACTCACCTTTAATAACAAATTTATAGCCTCATTTTGAAGTTAACTAGGCAATTATGCCATAACAAGGTTATTTTCAACCCAATATTATTATTCGAATTCTAATTATTACGTTAACAAACTTAGCTATTGATTCAGTTAGAAGTAATTGCAATATAAGTACCCAATCTTGTACCAAATGCACTGATATACTCTTAGCATATATTTTTTTTGCCAAAAATTATTGTCGAGGGCGACTTTCATCCATGTCTGGTTAAAGTGTATTACACGAAAGACATGTATACGGATACGATTAAACTTTTAATAATAGTAATTATCGACACTTCTATTAAATTAGAGACTTGCTCATTCCAACTTCACAGACGTTAACTTTCACGGACATAATTAAACTTTGCTATTATTTTATAAAATTTGAATGCTAGTAAATTGAGAATATATCATTTCAATCTAGACAAAATTAGATACTTATATAAAAATATTATATATATAAGTGAATGTTTATTAATTGTTTATTAATTGGTATCATTAAATTCTCATAAGTGAATGTTTATTAATTGTTTCTCTCTTTTTCTAGCCTTTCCCTTTGTGGGTGTTAAAATAGATGCCTTACGTAAAAGGCCTCTTTAATTCGAATATATAAAATAGGGGTGTCCTCTTGTTAGGGTTTTGATCAATGTGTAGATTATGTTTGTGAAAGTAAAAGGGGTGGGGTTTAGTGCCATTAATTGTAATCCCTCTAATTAATGGTAATATTCTTTTGATTTTCTTGAAAAAATATAGAAATTAAACTTGTCAATGCGCAATTATATCAATTCGGTAGCATGTCATGGGTGTATAGTGAGCCAAACAAGTGATTATTACTATGATTATGATCATTGTTATTACTATCATTACTAAAAAATATTATAATTAAAACAAGATATGCAATAAAGATTTGCAACACCCCATCCCTACTCAATAAAATATTGCTCCCTTTGAACCTAGTTTGCGTGGTTTTGTTCTCTAAGTCTTGTAAAAAATTAAAAACCTCAATTCCGCATCAAAAAACGAAAAACAATCAAAAAATAAAATAAAGGTGAAAAAAAGATACTTATCTCTGAGAAATACTTACACTTGCCGCTTATAATTTATATAATCCATTAGTGCTATTGGTTATTACAATGTTTTCTCTCACATTCTTTCTTTATGTTTGTCACTACAAAAATCAACCACAAACATATAAGCTTAAAATTTTAGGAGACGCGGCTAGATTACTATGCTTCGCGCCTTCTTAACGGGTTCTGAAATGTGAGGTGTCATTACATATGTTATCGTGTAAAATATCCAAAGTCCAAACAATGTTCAAAGTGTACAAGCTTACACCTTTTAATCCTTGTGGATCAAAATGGTTTCGGAATATTGTCCCAATTAATAAATTATTTTATATTATTTTTATGGAGACAAAGGAAAAGGCATTAGGCAAAGAACCAAATCATTTGGGGAAAGGATGAAGAGAAAGAAATTTTTGGGTGTTTCCCAAACTTTACTTTCACTATCATTTTGTGATCATCATCTCTTGAAAAGGAAGCTTATTTCTTGTTGGTTGACTGAGACTCTCATTGAAAAGGACAAACCTAGCCCTTTCTCTAGCAAAAATACAACTACTTCCCATCCCTTTTTAGTACCATAATTTCAGACATACATACATACATATAATATATATGTATATATATATATATGCATACACCATAATAATAGTGGATCAATATTGATTATTGATGATCACGATCCATGAATATTCATTCTTGTGGTCCAATTCACTGAAATCATGTAATGCATCGAGTGGGATAGTCTATGCATACGTGACTTGAGATAGATATATCGCATTCATATAATTATAATGTAACATATATACTATATAGCATATCGAAGTGGCCCATTAGATCACCATGAATATTCATTTTTGTGGTCCTTCTTTGCAATGAACCCATCAATTAGGGTTTTATATGTTTATGACTCGAGATATATTGAGTCCACTAGTCAACAATGAACAATCTAAATCACATACATCTAAAACACATGTGAGGAATATATATATATATACACACTGGCGTGGCGTAGCAGATTTTCATTTAGGCGAAAAAAAGAGCATATTTTAATAGATTTTATTTGGATACTTAAACAAACAAATATTATAAACAATACTAAAGCAATTATTATACATATAAGTAGATGATATTACTTATCGAAGGTAATAGAATAGATTTATCGAGTCAATGAATGAGAGGGAATGAGAAGAGCCGAATCAAATTCTTATTTTGTTTTTGTTTGAAGTGAGCATATACACATGCACTCAGTAGTGCACATGTAGCTCCGCCACTATATACACACACCAAAATTAAGATACGAACTCCAGAGACTTAGTAGGAATATAAAAATTAAAATACAAGTTGAAAGTTCCAAAATTTGAGGAGTTAGTTTATAATAATAAAAATAATAAAAAATTACAATAATAAAAATTATAAAAATTAACACTGCAAAGTAAAAAAAAATATTTATATATATATGATACACACGTAAACCCATATGCACGTATGTAAATATACATATATATATATATATGAACTAATATTTAATATACATCTTGAAATCTGATTAATAGACACTGATTGTGATTAATAAACCGTTCAAAGACAATCACGACCTATAATTTTATATTTTAATTCAGAGCTTAATTATATATTATACTATCTATCATAATCTTGAAAACATGCATTGTTTCTCTAGGTTTGTTTTGAGTGTGTGTATTGTATTTGTATATACATATTGATTTGAAACGGTTGATACAGCCAATGGTGCCATTAATACCTAGAGAGGAAGTTCCCAAATCTAATAGTAATTAAAAAAAATTCATGTCCCACTTCGTATTAATGTGGGGCTCAGAAAAATAAAGAATTGATGTCGTCTCATAACTCTTAAGTAGTATATGCAAAGATAACTCTATATTATTATACTTCAAAGGTAATGTTTCATAATATATATATATATATATATATGTCTTTACTTGAACAAAAGAAAGATTAATATGTACAACATACGTAAAGGCAAAGATCATATTAATATTGTTTGTTTGACCATTATATTGCATGCTTTGAATTGCAATTTTTTTTCTTTTTTAAATAACCGAAGATTACTCACATAATCGAAGCGCAGTTTTGTTTCCAAAAATATAATATTTACTCTAATACGAAGAGCAAATTATCCCTCTTAGATTTTGTGAACGACACAAAAAATATCGCATGTCATTTTTTATAAACACATATTTATTAGACGGCTTCGGCCCCTTCCATATTCAAGCGGCCTTGGCCTCTCTCATATTTTATATTTAATGATTTGTTTCTATGAAAATGAAAGAGCGAAATACAAATTTTTTTTCTTCTAAAAAATGTCTCCCCTATTTTAGAATGGAAAGTGTTTATATTTTTTAAACAAAATTGAAGAGATGGTTTTTTTCTCTCAGATAATTTGCTTTTCGGACCCCTCTTTTGACTTGGAATATTTTCTGCTTTTTGAAAACTAATTAATTATATTATGTATATAAATATATATATATATACGCATACACATACATACGTGTATATATACATGAAAGTACTTGTCATGTTGTAAACTATAAGGTTGTGGTTCATTGTATAATTGCATAGCTTGACCTTTGATTTGTCACTATGTTGATATGCCTTAAAATAGTACAATATGAAATAAATTATTTGAATTGAGTCGGAAAACATTAGAAAGCTCTACAATGAATTTGGCTATAAGCCATGAATTACAAGAATTATTTTCGATATATATAATATTTGCTCATAATCTATAGATTGAGCTCAATTTCTTATCATATCTTATTATATGAATAAATAATATATCCACTTTTCAATCGTCCATACTCAATTAATGGTGAATTGTTGTATAGAATCTTTTTCCATGGCCCAAGAAATACACAATTTTCCTTGTTGACGACAATTTTCCTGTGCATGAGTCAATGATCTGTGCTCTCATCCACAAATAAGTCTGTTGTATATATACACTAACGGCAAAAATATTTGATTTTGATTGAAATCGTTCTTTAAAACTTACGCTCAAAGATTGACACTAAAAATACATTATTTTACCAAATGTATGAAAACACTTTTGAACGCCACATCTAGCATATGTTGACTTGTCATGTTACGTCAAATTGGCGTGTCATGTCAGGTCAACATGTTTATAACGTTAGGAATTTTAACCGTTAAAAATCTGAATACATGTATTAAAGTGTAGGTATCGTCGAAGTCAAGTATTTTTTCTGTTAATTAACCCCTAAAATTTGAGTGTATTAGGACATGACACATCAACAATGCTAAATGATTTTATAAAAAAAAAATCTATATTTTAAATTTAAGTGTGAGTTATAAGTTTAATCAAAATTAATTGTATAATTTTGCTGCTATATAATATATATATATATATATATATTACGTAACTCAAGATGTCAGCAAGTAGCAAAAGGTTTGACCACTGGTCAAAAATCAAAGTGGAAAACTAGCAACATCTCTATAATTTATGTAGAAATGTAACAAAATTATTCAACACACTATTAAATTATATACCATGCGTGCATATATATATATATATATATGTGTGTGTATATATATATATATTAAATATGACCTAAATATATGTACCATGTATGCATGTAGATTTTATTCAGAAGAATTTTATCTTTCTATATATGAGAAAAAACTCACTCTTAATCATTTTGTTTTAGGTATATTCTCCTTGCAAAAGAATGGTGATGTGATCGTTGATATAATATGTACATTTTCTTTCACTTAGAAAATGTTTGAACTTTTGATTGTCTATACATAGTACGTGAAACAAAAGCCAATTTTATGAATTTATCGTACATATATCTAGAGAGACATAATTGTGAAATTTGACAATTTGAATTCAAAACTATCTTCTCTTTATTAATAATATTCGCACTAGAGTCTATGCATAGAGTTGTTATTCAAAGATGCTTGTCGATCATGATTGCCTCCATGGAATTTCTGAACCATATGATAATGAAAGGACAAATATTACTACCTATCACAATTTTGTTTTATATTTTTTCTTATTATTTTCAATAATTACCTCGCATTCTTATAAATTAATATATATATATATATATATATTGTGAGCTTAAGCTTGACTTAGTCCGGGTGACAACCAGAAGCCAAGACGGGCAGAAACACTTGCGAGAAGTCAGCCCGGGTACTGACCAGAACAAAGGACGGACAGACGTTCAGCCCAGCTCGGGTAAACACATGAAGAGAGTCCGCATAGAAGGCAAGCTCAGCCCGGAGCATACGAGCAGGTCAGCTCGGGGACAGAAAGACTGTCCAGGTAGGAAAGGGAAAGTCTACCCAGAGAGGAAAACGCGTAGCTTGAGGAGCAAGCAAATCAAGTCAAAGATTTGACAAGATTATTTAGGGTAGTTTCCAGATTTAGTGCGATTCTGTTAGCTAGGGTTTTGCCTATGTGAGGCCTATATAAAACCTAGCAGTGTACTCTGTAAATAAGAGTGAGTCCATTAAGTTTTTCGAGTTTATCTCTTTGTATTTGCCTTCAATATTAATCAGAGAATTTCTTCTTCCAAATTTGTATTCTTAAGTTCGTTTGATTCGTGGTGATTATTCGTGTTATTCGCAGATCCGTGATTTGGGATCCAATAAATATATGTTTATCTCTATTGTAGCTTTCTAGTTTTGTACTTTTGCCTAAATAGACAACTTTTCGATAAAATTCGTGTTAAAAAATAAATTAATGAATTTAAAGACATGTAGTATATTTTAAAACGGACGGAAAACACTACATAAAAAGAAATTTAAAAACGAGTATAAACTCGGTGAAAATGTTGATATAGTCATTTTAAAAACAAGTGATACAAAGCAACGGGTGTTAAAAAATATTTTCGAAAGCAGTGAAATTATTTTTATTATAAATTTATTTGGAATCTAAAACAAAAGATAGATTATACAACTTGTTACAACTCATTATTAGACTTCACATACATGAAAAAGAGAAAGACATGAAGTGGACCATGAATGAGGTGGGTGATGTCGGAGATTTCATGCTCACACGAGTTCTTCTAGGTGGAAATTCAACCATTAATATGACCAGCTGTAATATATAATATAATATTGTCAATTGAAGATAAAAATAGCCCTACCAGTTTCACTTCATACGTACGAGTCCACTTCAACATTTAAAGAAAATAAAATCAACCCAATGAAACTTGTAGATATAGCTTTGTCTATCATGAAATCAATATATATTGGACCAATATATATATATTGTGAAGATTATTTATTGAAAATTCGGTTCACATACAAGTCTATTTTATGAGTATACCAAAAACATCAGCAAGCGAGTTTCATACACCGCGAAGACGTTTAAACCTTACATTTTAGTTTATCTATTTCAAAGGATGTAAATTGTATCAAAATTTTACTATAGTCGATAATGTTGGGTTCGATGAATTTTCTCAATCTCGAAGCGGAAAACACATGATATCATCAAAACAAAGATCTAGATTAAATTCAAAAATCAAGAGAATGAGTTTTGATACTTTACTAGACTTTTGATATTTTTGCCAACTTTACCAAATTGTGGCCGAATTCTCCTCGGGGTGCGCGTTTGAATATGTCTGTGATGCGGATCGTAGCTTCACAATTGCGAAGGCTCTAGCTTGTCCACCACATCGCTGCGAGAACGTCTTATAGTGATCGGAAATCTCCTTGATTGAGAACTAGGTCTCTTTTGGGAGATTAGACGATGGACCGGCAAGAACACACGGCAGGAGAAAACGCACACTTGTGTGCTAGAGGGGTGGGCGATTTTTCTCTATCTCTAGGGCTAGGTTAGGCGACTTATGATGTACTGTGATTGTGAGGTATAAATAGCCCACATGGTTAAATGACCTAATGGGCTTTCTGGCCCCGTAATTGGCCATAAACTTATTAGATCATTATTAATTAATTACAGTAATTAATTTAAGTCCTCATAACGGGCCCGAGTGGGCCCGTCCAAATTAATGTCGGTTGGACCCGTAAATCCTAACAGATTCAAATCTCGATTCGGGGATTTTTATACGCTCAAGAACTCTCGAATTGCGTGCACTCGCATATGATCACTGTAAAGCTCTCCCGACGATAGGTAATAAAACATTGCCTACTTACCGTTGCAGCAATTCTCAAGTATGCTTCCTAGATTTGAAATTTTCTCTATCGTTCTAAAGGTTTTTGTCTCTGAAATTGTAATCCTACGAGACATATATCTTATGACTTAATCAATATATATATATATATATATATATATATAATTTATAGATATTCAAGTTGAATTAAAATAAGTCCAATCGAGTAATAGTGATTAGTAGAAACTAGTATATATTACAAACTTCATTATCATTATATAGAATTGGACCGAGTTCAATACTGAAGGGAAGAATAATCTTTTTGCAAAAGATAGACATCATTTATGAAGGAACAATAATACTCTCTAGGTAAGAATTAATGTCATTAATTTGATGTAACAATTATATTTTATAGGTTAAAATATATAGAGATAGATCGTGTCGGGCGTATCAATTTGGTGACGCTACCATACGAGGAGTTTTCGACTGCTTTCGATAGCTACCTTTATATTTTATTTATTTATATATATAAGCTAGTACAAGTGAGGCTATATATATATATATATTAATTGAGTTGAGCCACACACACGACAGCTCAATACACAGAAGATTAATCCCCCACGAGAGATAGAGATATAGATTTTGACCGTGACTAAATACACGCTCACATATCATCATCTATTATTATTAAGAGAGAGAGACCTTTAACTTAGTAACTTATAATATAATATAATATAATATAATATAGAGAAAATGTTATGTTATGATTTTCGACTTCAATCTCCAAGTTCAAAAAAAGGTAAAAATGAAAAGAATAAAAAAATTGATATCAAAATTGTAGTAATTCGCTTTTAGTTTAGAAGGTACGTTTCCAATTAGAATTAATTTGTTACACTTTTTGTTTCTCTATTTCATGATACAGATGGTACGATGACGATTCAAGACCGAATAAGCGAAAAAAAAAAATTAGGACAGCAAGAAAATTGTGTGAACGTCCAAGATACTCTTGCTACATAATTCTTCAGCAATTTTAGCTGCTTTTGTATCGGACCTTGATAGTGTTTTTGCGTATAATAAGCTTCATTGGTGATGTCTTTTAATATTATTTTTTTGTTGAATTCTTGATATATATATATATATATATATATCTAATATATATATATTAGATCTTGCAAGATCACTCACTTGATGACTTTATGATTATTGATATATAGGAATAGGATATATATGGATTCAATATCTAGTCTATATACACGTACAAGTTGTTATATATATGGCTTCATGTATATATATGAGTCTTGTACTTGTCAGTTGTCATCATATTGCACGAAATCTCTTGCTGCAAATTCAATAATACGCGCTTCAGAAACAGCCCTACCACCTTCATAACTCTATTATGATTGTGATGTTGATCGCATTTCTTAGGTCTTTATAGCCCACAATCACTACATATTATTTATATATTGATCTTTATAACAATACCAAGGTTCTAAGTTCTCGCAAATTCTTGTATCAAACCGGCGACGTGTAAAAATTTCAAAGTTATTATTTTATTATATTACAGGCACTGACGTAGTTAGATTTTTATTTTAGAAAAAATACTAAGTATATTTCGACTGATCTTTTTCAGATACGTAAATAAATAAAAATTATAAACAACTATATTAAAACGACTATTAAACATATAAGTAGATAATATTTTTTTTTCAAAAGATATAGAATAATTAAATTCGTATCGAGTCAAGAAGTACGATGGAATATGAGAAGAGTCGAATCAAAACCTGAATAATGAATTTTTTTTAAACTGAGTGTATGCACATGCACACGTAGCTCCGCCACTGATTACAGGCGTTATAACTTATACTTGTAAAATAAGATAAATAATAATATTTTTTTATCAACAACTCCAAACTTTTTTATCTAAAATTAAGTTAGTAAAAATCCTTAATACGTTACCAAAAAAAAAGCCAAATCATGCTCAAGAACGACCTAATAAGTTAGTAAAGATACATTTAACCACAAGATTTGTCTAAAAGGACCGCGAGAAATGCGTATGGACATTGATTTTCGCCAAATCTGCTATATATATTTGCGGAGAATCATCTAATCCACCACGAGATCGGGTTTACCTCTCTTTTTGTAACAGAACATCCCGCAGCCGGAATTTCAGCTCTTAAAGACGGGCTACTGCAACCGACAATCTGCGACAGTCACGGAAATTAAATAGCCCCCGATAAGCCATTTCCGGCTGCATATAACAACTACCTCGCGTCATCTAGACTTCTGATATAATGCCAACAAATCTAAATCAGTCTTTCTTCTTATCGATAACATATCAATTAGTCTATTCTAACCAATATTATTATAACTTAACAACATCAATAATTTGATTTGATCAACTATATTATTGATACAAAACCTTACACCGACAATAATACTAATCAAAAGCGACAAACTAATTTTCACGTGTAATTAAGAGCTCAACAGCCCATTAATTAAAAAAAATTAACTAATTATCACCATCTTATCTTATTAAAAAAATCATCCCTAATCCCACATGCTAATATTTGTTAACCCATGCTTAGTATTGAATGCATTATAAATCAAAGATTAGCCCATCAAATCTCGATTTTGTCCAACACATGAATAAAAGTCAAAACGTTATGGTAGTGACACATCAAAAGAGAATCAGTCCAACATGAAGATTAAGATCAACAAATATTCCGGTATATCCCTCATTTTATATTTTATGTAAATATTGCCCTTCACTTTATAATATGTTTATATCAGACCCACTACTTTGTATTTTTTTTTAACCAGCTTTAGTAACTAATTGGTTTTTATATTGCAACCTATATTCTTAGACAACAGCAAAATTGTATAGGCAACATAGGCACAAATTACAAAATTAATGGGTGAGATAAGAGCAAAATACAAAATCAATAACTTTGTGTAATTTTTTTTAAACACAATTTTTTAATACAATATATGTGTAATTTTAGCACTTCATACATCAGGGCACCAAGTCGGAATTTAAAAATTGAGTTAAAATTGGGTAAAGGCAACATGAAGAACTAAGTTCACATCGTTTTGTGATTGACTATTTTGTGAGTGGTTATTTTGCTGAGTCCGACTTCTAGAAGGTAAGTAACTACCGTCACAAGTTGGGACTCAATCACCGTTTCAAAACCAAGTTGTTCTACTGGCTATAGCTACATGAGGAGCACTTTTTTTTTAGTTATTTAACTATTGATTGTAATTGGTACTTGTAAACATTATTGGTGATTAATCTGGGTGAGTGCCCCGCAAAAGTATATAGGTATCGAACTGCGTTACCAAAACATCGCGTGTGTTCTTTATTGCTTTCATGTTGTGTTTGGTTACAATATTCGTAATTTGCTTACAGCCGGTAATCTGACTTTATTACACAACATATAGACAAACATAAGAAGTCGATCGATGATGTGAAATGGTTATTTTATAAAATAAAAAGTGACACGAGATCAATATATATATAGGGAAACTTCAGTTTCTATACCCGGACAGCATGTGTTTTTAGAAAAGTACCCAAATTTGTTAAATTACAAAATTATGCCCCAAAAGTGTTTATGTAACAGACAAAAAGTGTCTATGTATACATTAACAGTTTTTGGAGCATATTTTAAAGTGTTTAAAATTGTTTATGTAAAGACAAAAAGTGTGTTGGGGGCATAGTTTTGTAATTTAACAAACTCGGGTAAACACATGCTCTACCGGGCATACAAACTGAAGTTTCCCTATATATATAGGGAAACTTCAGTTTGTATGCCCGGTAGAGCATGTGTTTTCGAAAAAGTACCCGAGTTTGTTAAATTACAAAACTATGCCCCCAACACAATTTTTATCTTTACATAAACACTTTTAAACACTTTAAAATATGCTCCAAAAACTATTAATGTATACATAAACACTTTTTGTCTTTACATAAACATTTTTTTAGCATAGTTTTGTAATTTAACAAATTCGGGTACTTTTCTAAAAACACATGCTGTTCGGGCATACAAAACTATGCTGTTCGGGCATATATATATATATATATATATTATATATATATAAAGTGAAGAGCGATGTCTAGTAATTTCTATCATTAAGTTACATTGATTAATCATGTAATGAAATTAGCCTACGATAATTGCACGGAAGCAAAGATATACCGAATTTAGACATTTCTAAAATATGACATCATATATATAATTTTAGCCCTATGCATGAGAATACGTACCAAGTCAAAAGTTAAAACTCCGTTAATTTTTTTTACTGAAAGGCTTCGTAGGAAAAATAAAAATTAAAACGCAAGAGTGAAATATAAATATTATTTGGAAAGCTATAGGAGACTAAAAGACTAAAAGTATACATTATTAATTAATAACATTGATTAATCATGTACTTAATTAAGCTTATGATAATTGCATGGAAGCAGAGGAATAAGGAATCATAGACAGACAAGAAAAGGTGTAGGCCAATAAGGTCTCTGCGCCAATTGGCCGTATTATATATGGACGTGAAAATTAATTATTTAATAAAAACTGTATAATAAAAAAAATTAATATTAAAGGGTCAAGCTGGCTTCGTATTTTCCAAGATATACGTATAATTAAGTTTGTTATACAATTCTCAATCCTACGTGTCACTGTCGGTCATGGTAACGTAACGTCTATCGATCCCCAATCATTGAGACCTCATTCGAAGTAAGGGTTTTGTTACGGTGTGCTCGTTTCCAAATTAGGATCAGTGGGTCCGGGACACGTGGCTTGATTAAGGGCAAGAGATCATTGCGACCGCGGCGACCACAGGATTCCGTCCCGTGAAAATTAAAAGAGTTAATCCTGATAAAAGTTTCAATACTTTTAAAAAAATAGACCAGTAAATTTTAATTCTTTATTTTTTTTAGACAAAGTTCCGATTCTTTGGTTTTGAATCAAGTTAGGTACCTCCGTCAAAATTTTCGTCCTCCTCCGTTACTCATGCTACGTCAAAATTCTAACTTGTATTCCAATTCTTTCTTCTTCTTTTTTTACCTAGACAAAGTTTCAACTCTCTGGTTTTGTCTCCTCATTTCACTTTCGTGAAAATTCCAAAATATAGATTATGTTGTTTTCGAGGGTTGAAAAAGCAAGTGTGCTCCCGTTTTAGTACATACTCCACAATTGTCTTTGATCGTCCAACTTTCTGATGGCTAATTTTCTCCGAAAATGACGGAAAAAAAAAATTTAACGTTGGAGAATGGAAATCTCGATGGAAGTACCAATAGGGATACAAAACCAAAATGAATTAGAACTTTGTCCGGACAAAAAAAAAGAATTGAAACTTACTAGCCCATTTTTTGAAAGTATTAAAACTTTTGCCGGGATCAACCCAAATTAAAAAAAAAAATTGATCAAATATCGACTTTGAATATTAATAAAAATTTGTCAACAATGATTTTTCGCAGAAAATCTTATAGGAATTTTGACTAGTTAAATTGTGTAAGTGCATGATTTAGAGGCCGGAACCAGAGTCTTATTTCAAAATTCACGAACCAGAACTTAATTTAAAAAATTTAGAACGAAATAGATTTTCTTAAGACTAATTACTTTGGACGGTCCAAACTGAACAGATAATTAAAAATACTCCTCTTTAAAAAAATAAAAAGTCCGATTTTAAGAGAAGAAAAAAAAGTATTATTAGAGGATTGATTCCATGTTTTATTGCAGTTTAGTAAATATGGATGATCTTTGATTGCTGAAATGTGTGAGTTTGGCTATACTTTAAAAGCATATGGGTCATGCTATGAGAAAATTAATTTTTTTTTCTTTTACTATTTTAAGCTTGTTATGTTTATTCATTTATATCTTTACGAATCTTTCTTTTTCTTCAACTTACAAAATTATGGTTCTAGGGTAGGGAGACCTTATGGCCATATATTTCTCAATTAAATTCCTCTTAGATTTTTTTATTTTTTTTTTACCTTTGGAAAATGCACATGGAATTGTATGTTTTTGGAGTTTGGATTATATTATATTATTTTTAGAGTTAATGAACGAAATGTTCATTTTGAGTCAAATTTATTTAAAAATTACCCCTTGTGTGTATTCTTTACTCTCATAAATGAACATTTTAAAAAAAAAAATTGGTACGAAATAGACATTTCGTACCATTTCCATTATTTTTATAACCCTATTAATTTATTTATTTTCTCTGTAGATTTTTGCTGCTCTCTGAATCTCTCTGCAGGGGGAAAAAAAGGTTAATTTTGGGAATGAATTGGAGTGGATAACATATTTACTACTATAGTTAGATATATAAATGTTAGTAAATGTGAACATCTTTCATGTCAAAAATAGCAATGCAAAGTCAGGAGGACCATTCCTTCTCGTTTTATTTCAATGACATTTTTATTGAGAGGTTTGAACCCGTGTTCGAAATGTCTATGAGTATGCCGACGGCATGCCAGAATTTCAAAAATATCGGTTAAAAATCAATTATATTATCACAATTTATTTTAAATACATGTAAATGGTGTATTTTGAGTGAAAATATCTAAACAATCGAGATTAATCACTTTGCCACGTGAGGTTTTTATTTTCGGACAAAAATTAATATTTTAAGTCTTTATAATGACATTTTATAGACTTAAGCAAATGCTAGCGCAAACAAAAATTATATCGTATAATCTTATGATTTGTTTTATAATTATATGATATAAATATGATCATTTTATAAAATATATATTGTTTAAATACTTAAAATTTGCATAATAATTATAAAATATCATGGGCTATTCATTTTAAACGTTGGTTTAAGCTATTTAGCTCAAGACTTTAAGTCAAAATGTGTTACACTTGCCAAAAGTTTTTCGTTTTTCTTGAGAATGTTATATATAATTAAGAGGAAAATTAAAAATAAAACATGCAACCATTCCTAATAATGCAATCAATTAAGGGTAAATTGCGACTAAAAAATATTTAACGTTTCAAACCTTCTAAGTTATGTATCTAAGCTTTTTTTTTTGTGTGGCTATAATACCTAATGTTGATTCTGCTAAGGAATTTAGTTTCCTACGTGGTAGTTCGAATATTGGGTAAATTGTGGCTAAAGTACCTAATATTTGAAAAAAATAATTATGTACCTAAACTTTTTTTGGCAGTTAGTACCGAAAGTTCCTTCTGTTAAAGGCATAACTCAAAATTTTTAAAACATTAGGTATTTTAGCCAAAAATTTACCGATCAATTAATTATTGAAAAATAAAACTTACCACAATAATGACTAAGAATAGTATTCCAAAAGATACTACTACTAAAAGTTCACAGACCATTGTCTAGCTCTTTCCTTTAATTAATTAAATAATTAAATTATTTATTTTTGTTCTAAATTATTAAGTCATTTTCTACTTTCACTTTCTCACTTTCTTTTTGTTTGTCTATTTTCCTTATTTTGTTGCAATATTGTTCCCTTATCTTATGAGTCAAATGTGTATATTTATGGACCCCACAGCTCTTGATATAATATAGTGTCGGCTGATTTTATAAATCCTGTAATATTCACTGGAAAAACCTTATATATATATTTTTTAATAATTATTATTTAAATTAAAATGTCTCAAAATGCATAATGCACTGTGTACAGAAGCTGGCAAGCAAAGCCTATGGATAAATAAAACCATACTATTCTATGCTTAATCTTTCTGTGTGCATGTTTCATACCCCAATTATATTAGATATAAACATTAAAATTAACAATGTATATTGCCAGGAAATTCTATCGATTTGATGACTGTCCCACAAACTTACTTTGTCTTTACTCATAGGTTTTTCGAGAAATTTTTGAGGAAGGGTTTCTTGCTCGTCCATCAAAGATGTTTAATTTTAGAATTCTGTATAAACGGAAAAAGATATAACTTATTGCTACATGTATTATCAATTAAAGTTGTAAATACAAGAGTTCAGAATATTTTTTCCTATAAAAATCCGGATGCAGAAGTTCTCTCAAGTCATATTTTTCCGGATGCGAATATTCAAACTAGCTAGTACAAGATAAGTAAAGTTCTAGTTTCATATTTCTAAATATTGTATTTTGTATATCATTGTCTTAATTATAATCTGTTGGGTCTTTATTTTATATATACGTGAGTCGTTCGATAAAAAAAAAAGTGAAAAGAAAAGGAAATGAAATCAGTCAAAATTAGAACATCCTGAATAAGAATTTTATAGTTCCAACTTTTTTTCTTCAAATTTGGTCAAAATAAAACTAAAATCCGGGTATCATCCCGTATCAATAGTATTAGTATTAATCAATTCTTTTTAGCACTCTATCGTACTTTCTCATAACACGTCACTTTCCGAGGCGTGTTATGAAATTTCACAACGCTCCCTCTTGGCTCAACGGATTGGTAACATCACAAGAACCGAAAATTTACTCATGATGAAGAATTTTTAAGGAAAAGATAACCAAAAATAATAGTATATCACTTTCAATAATCTCTTGATTACACAGATATATAATATAAATATGTGAATTGATGATTAGTGTTTGTAGTGTCGATTTCAACATAAAGAGGAGGAGGATTTTTAATAAATAAAAAGCAAATGGTTCAAAGCGATACTCAACATAAGTAGGGCTCAGTAGTTAATTAATTAGCAATCAAGTGAGTGGTTCTAAACATACACACAAAGTAATTAGCACATGTGGTCAATTTAATTAACGTCCCAAAGGTCTTCCCTCTATGCAAGCAACACTAATTGAAGGTCCCCATTTTGGCTAATTAATGCCATTTTAATTCATAGCAAGCACTCCTCTCACACCCCAAAAAAAAAAAAAAGTCTTTATTTTTTTTTCCTTTAGAGTAAATGGTGGTACAGTGTCTTCTAATCCCAAAAATGTTGTAACCGGATTAAAATCCGGATCACGCTTAACAAAAAAAAAAAAAAAAACGGACCCGGATCTATCCGGGTCAGGAAAAAACCGGACCGGGATAGATCCGGGTCCGGTATAACACGGAACCGGATAGATCCAGTTCCGGGTATTTTAAAAAAAAAAAAACTCAACGGCTCTTTAATCTGAGCCGTAAAGAGCCGTTGGGGGCGGTAAAAGTAAAGTGGTCACCTGGAACCAGATTTATCTGGGATTTTTTTCCCGGATCCGGGTTTTGGACTGCAAAAAAAATTATGTCCGATCGGTGGGGAATTTGCAGCACATTTTGGGGACTAGTTTCTTCTTTCTTTGCATGTTAACATTTCGCAAGATTGTCCATTATATTTATGCGTTAAAAATAAAAAATAAAAAATATCAACATATGTTTTATATATATAAGAGGATCTTATGATTTCAGTCTTGCTCGTTATCCAGACTAGCTAGACCAAGAATATATTGTCAGTGCGCAACATATACATATGACCTACTCAAAATTATTTTTTTCAATTAACAACATGATATCAATTCATACGATTCAATACGTTTTACAAGAGTTAGAATTTCCCGTGAAAAGTTTAGTGCGTTCGGAAAAGAGAAATTGCTGCCAAAAACTAAAATTCACTATGAGCCGGAAGTTTAATCAGGGACGAAATGCACAACCATACAAAGTTTAGGGGGCATTTTTCTAATTATAATATTACTATTTCCTTTGTTTTCAAAACATACCCTACACAATACACATACACGAGTACAAGACTTTATATATAACCCTTCCTTTTTTGCTCTTACTACATACTCTCGTGGAGATGATCGCAATATTTCTCAGAGATATCTTGAAAACCAATCCACAAAAACAAATACAATAAATAAATTCATCACCCGATTTGCGTAAAACCCACTTGATTGCTCTCTCTCTCTTCTCTCTTCTCTTTCTCTCTCTCATGACTTGAATTGTAAGTAAGAGAAGTATTTCTGTGAGCTCATAATAAATCTCGAGAAAGAGAGAGAGAGAGACTATTGTCTGTCTTCTTCGAAACTCGACTGTGGAAAGATGGGACGACACTCGTGCTGCTTGAAGCAGAAGCTCAGGAAAGGCCTCTGGTCGCCCGAGGAAGACGAGAAGCTCTTCAACTACATCACCCGCTTCGGCGTCGGTTGCTGGAGCTCCGTCCCCAAGCTCGCCGGTAAATATACATATATATATATATATGTGTGTGTTTGTGTTTCTATACATGTTTATGTGTGTGTTCTGATGGGCTGTAATATTATCATATTATATATATATAGGTTTGCAGAGGTGTGGAAAGAGCTGCAGATTGCGGTGGATTAATTACCTGAGACCTGATTTGAAGAGAGGGATGTTCTCTCAGCAAGAAGAAGATCTCATCATCAGTCTCCATGAAGTTCTGGGCAACAGGTCATTACTTCAATATACTATATCTATATCTATATATATATATACTCACATGGTGAGCTTAGCCTTAAATGGAAAACCGGCTATAAGTGATCAAGTGTTTGCACTAGCCGGTTTTTCTTTTCTTTTCCCGAGAAACCCGAGAAAGGAAATGCGATTTCGGTATTTGGAAAGGTATAATGGAAGACGGGTATATGCGAAATGTTACCGCTTTAATATTTGGAAACAAAAAATAGAGACGGGTTGTATGTCAAATGTTTCCGCTTGTCAGTTTTTTTTTTCTACCGAGAAATCCGAGGGAAAATAAGTACATTCGATATATACATGATAATATTTTTGTTGATACTGAGATGGGATTTGTGAATGATTTCAGGTGGGCGCAGATTGCGGCGCAGTTGCCTGGGAGGACGGACAACGAGATCAAGAACTTCTGGAACTCGTGCCTGAAGAAGAAGCTGATGAAGCAAGGGATCGACCCGTCGACGCACAAGCCAATGAGCGAGGCGGAATCGGGAAAAGATCACAAGCCCGTCAAGAGATTGTCGCCGGTGACGGACCAAACCAAGGACTCAGCGGCCCAGCAAACGGTTGGTCTTCCGAATGTCAATAATGTGTCGTCGCATGGCCCGGCTTTCCTCGTCTCCGACTCCCCGTACCTCGAGTCCGAACCGCCAATGTTGTTCTCAGAAGCTCCCAAAGATCACCACCAAAACTTCGTCAGCAACAACAATTCAATGCTCTCGTTCTTCGATCATCATCATCAGAATCAGAATCATCACTACGGGTCCAGCTACGCCGTCTCCAACGGCTCCGACCTCGTCTCGCAATTCTCGGCCGCCAATTCCTGCTTTGTCGTCAACGAGCAAACGACATTTTCAAAGGAGACGAACTCGAGCAACAGCTCGAACGTGAGCAACTACGCGGGGTATCAAATGAGCAACAACAACAACAACGACAACAATAATGGAACGACGGGATTCCCGTGGGAAAACGACAGCAAACTCGAGTCGTTTTTCCAGCAATTCCAAGCGAACATGATCAACGGAAACATCGTAAAGACGGAGGAGATCGTCCGGACGAGCTCGTCTCCGTCGTGGCAAGCTCTTCAAAGCTCCGTCGATTTCAGCAGCTATAATCCGTTAACGTCGCTTTCGGGCGAGGATTTAACAGGTGCTAATTTTGATGTCTTCCACCACATATAAAAATTATAAAATATATATTTAAAAAAAAAAAAGGAAAGAGAGAGTACTACTGTACAAAATCATCATTCTTTTTTGTTTTGGTTTTTTTCTTCTTCTTCATACAATTATACACAAAAGATGTTGATAGTAACAGAAAATTTATGTGAAAGGTTTGAGAATTGGGTTTTTTTTTTTATATATCTATAATATTTTATTTCTAGTTACTCTTAATCTTTACATGACAAGACAATGATTAAAAAGTTGACATAATAGGGTGGCTTTTTTTTTTTTTTTCCTTGTACTTTTTTGGGTTCTTTTGTAATTGTTTGAAGATGAGTTGAAATAATACGAGTGTAACTAATTCTTGTGTCAATTTTTCTTTTGCATGTTTTTCATATGTGTGCAAATACAAAATCAATTGTTAAAAATTAAAAAATAGAAGATAGCTACACATGTAAAAGATAAATCAATACATGAATTTTAAAGAACTTTATTTGAGAAGTGAATCACGGGCGAAATAAATAAAAAATTACTATGAACGAAAATGTTACAGTGAAAAAGCCGAGCATAGAAAAAAAATGACGACTTGAAAATAACGGACATAGAATGAGAAATTTACTATATATGAACGAAAAATATTACAATAAAAACTCATGTACGAAAAACGTTAATTACATAAAAACCTGAATCCGAAAAGTATCGGCCCAGTAGACGGATTCAGGTTATATCCTCGAGCATCAAATTTTATTAATTATTTTATCTCTCATAATTGGTTGAGCTAATTAAGAAATAGCCCATGCCCATGGAGAAGAAGAAGATGATGTATCATTTAATTGAGGAAATAAATAAAACATAACAATGGTAATGTCGCATTATGATAATAGAAAGGTGGGGTTGTGGTGGAGATTGTGATATTTTGAAGCGCTGGCATTGAGTTATTTAATGTGAGGGACGATTATTCGACCTAAAGTCACAGATGCTGATTTTCTGGCACATATCTCATCCAACGTGGACCCTCCATGCACAGAGAGTAAAACTTGATCTATTTTTGGTAACAGAGCCGGCTCTAGTAAGTTATCCACAAGGAATAATCCGAATTGCGTTAATAAAAAAGTATCGGTATCGTTACTTTTTTTTTGCATGCTCTTTAGTTTCTTTACGTTTCACGCATGACATTAACGTATCTTGCTTAAACGTGAAAATATGACATTAATCTTGAGAAATATGTATCCTAGCTGGGGTAGTAGTTGAATCAAGGGCCAATAATATTCTTGTTTCTAGCAAAAATCATCGATTTTTTTGCAAATTTTATATTAGTATACGAATCTAGAATGAGTTCGCCATAGGTAGGTCTGCGTGTCTTGTGTTTATTTTGCCTAGATGCAGGCAACTCATGCTCGGAGTTGACCGGGCCACTAGGTTGCCCGTTTTTAGGCTCATTCAATGTAGTCGAAACTCGTCTGCCTTGAGTCTAAGAGACGGTCGATCATGATCTTATCTTATCTCACAACCACCAATAAAAACAGAAATAATAAGACGGTACGTATTTCGATATTAGTTTTTTTTTCTTTTTCTTTTTTATCGGCCAAGGTTACAAGACTCTCGCATTACTAGATATATTCAAGGTAAGAACAAGTGACATTATTGGCCAAATTTACAATATAAATAGGGGCACACATTTGCGTCTCATGGGGTTTGGACCAGTGACCTCTTAGAGATGTATGTAGTGGAGTTACTACTAGGCCAAACGAGCTTATTTTGTTTCGATGCTAGTTTAAATCGAGACTTCTATGATTGCAAATGTTACCGAATATATTTTTGAGAAACAAAGAAATTATTACACGCGATATTAGGTACTTTAATTCGAAAACTCTCAACAATAATAAACGATATAATTGTTAAGCGCTAATTAGTCATATATTTATTCCACTAGTGAGCATTAACTACATCATAGAAAGTTATGGTATGGTTTCAAACCATGTCTATAATCGTATTCATTCCAATGTGAAATGCCTTAGATGCTATATAGACTTGAACACAATGTTTATTTTTAGCACGAACTTAATCAAAAGAAATGTTTAAAAGATGTTCCTTTATTATATCTAGAAAAATTCCACACAAAACATTTATTCATTGAAAAAATAAAAACTTACAACATAATAGTGTAGTTTATTCTTTGGCAAACACACATGTTGTATACGTATTTTCTTAATTTGCTTGTAGCATTATGAGCTTTGAAAAGTACATGGACATCGTTGACTTTACATGGGGCTAAATTCCATAGAGACGTACTTTTGGCCTTTGGTTTAAGTGAAAGTATATTAAATTTCATCACGGAAAAAATATTAAAGGTTTGGTAAAAAAACTCCTCTGTAATCAAAGTTTAAAATAGTGGTAAATATACCCAAAGTCGTATTTGAGGAGTTAACCACTCCATTCTCGTAAGTTGTTAACTTACCCGTTAACTCTGGCCACGTGGACAAATTTATTTTGTTAAGTGTAATCATTAAAGGCTCAATTAGTTGTATTAAAAAGTATTAATTGAGGGTTTAATTCGTTGTTTTGTTGTAAATGAGTCTGATGTAGGCTTGTCCACATGGAAAAAATTGTTATGTCAGCAACCCACATTTGTCCACGTGGCCATAGTTAACGGGTAAGTTAACGGCGTTACGAGAATGGAGTGGTCAAATCTCCAAATGCAACTTTGGATATTTTTTTCACTACTTTTAAACTTTGAGTACACGAGGGGTTCTTTGACCAAACTTTAAGTATTTTAGCCGTCATCAACCCTTAAACATATAATGTTTTGCCCTTTTTTTCAAAGTGTTGAAAGTTTTGTGTCATTTATCCTTTAGTATTTAATTTCTAAAATATTTCCCTTTATATTTTTGAATTATAACACTTTATCCCTACACGTTAAAAAAAATGATATATAATTATAACTTTGCAGTTTGCACTATACATTATTTTTCTAGAAGTATTTTCATTAATTTATTTATTTTTAATATTGTTAAGACTTTCATATTGAATTATCTTTAGATTAACTACATGATAGATTGCTTCACAATATTCTTATGATACAGTCTATTGATTTCTTTCACTAATTAATTTGATTAAAAAAAAGGTTCTTACTTAAGTATAAATGTGTTGTATACATGTCTACATGAAAACATTTTTCGTCAATTTTTAACTTGTATGAGATAATATCCTACCATTTAAAAGTTTAAGAGTTATTATTGCCAACAAATTAAATTCACGAAAAAGAAAAACCCACCATATTGGGGGCATTATGCACGTGTATGAACAATTATCATTCTAGCTTAGGGATATTAGCGGCAAAACTAATAAAAGTTACGTTAAGTATCCTTTTTACGCCACAACTATTTTTTATCTCGGCTAGTTTTGTACATCAGAGTTTGACAACTTTTTCTAGCTAAAAAAACAAAGAATTAATACTTGCCATTACTTGTTGAAAAAAAATGATACTTGTGCCGTTAATAACACTAGTATAGGCTTATAGCTTATAGTTTGGAAACGACAACGTTATTGGTGTCAGTACCATGGTTTTGATTTTCGCGATAATCGAGCGATTTATCGCTGAAAACCACATCTCGGTAACTTATCTCCTCTAATCGTTATCTTTTTATACTTATCGCAATTTTTCGAGTCGGAAAGCAAGTCACTTATCTCTCAAACTTATCAAGTGTATTTTCTCGAAAAGCAAGCTACTTTTCGGTCGAAAACGATAAGTCAACCCTGGCATAAATTATTTTTTTTCGGCAGAAGTTTCAACTTCTTTTAATTTCGAAATTTAAATGTATTTTTAGGGTTTTTTTAGTAGATCTTTAGTGTTTTGATGTCTAAATGTTGTATATGTATGAATCATGTCAATTTTTCACATTTTTATTATATATTTGTAGTAGTTACTTAGAAAGCTATTAGGTTGAATGAATGTTAAACTTTGAGTTTCATATTAGTTTAATTGTACATTTTTACGTTTTGAATCAAATGTTGTTGTTGAAATTGATTTTTTTTTAAAGTATATGATGCAATATAGATGAATCAAGATGGTTAGTGTGATTTTTATTGAATTTTTGCAGATTTGGGTTAAATTTAAGAGTTTATGAAAATTATTTCTAATTGCGACAAAAGTACCAATTTTCCTAAAAATAGTGAATTTGAGATATATTTTAATTTTTTTTTTTCTGTAATTCCATTTTGTAACATTGTATGTAATTAGGAAACTGTTAGTTTGACATAATTAATTTATAATTGATGTCTTTCCGAATTATGACCTTTTTGCGGCAAAAGTACATATTTTTGGAAATTAGTTAAGTTAAGCTAGTTAGTCTATTTTTTTTTATGTAAAATCATTTTATAACATTGTATATAACTTATAAATTGTGAGGTTGACATAATTATTTCTAATTCAACGTTTTCCCGAATTGCAACCTTATTGCGGGAAAAGTAAATAATTTTTTTGAAATTGGTCAAATTGAGCTATTTCTTCGGTTTTTTTATGTAACTTCATTTTGTGACATTGTATATAATTATGATACTGTGATTCTGACATAATTGGTTTTTTAATTTGACGTTTTTCAATTATTACGGAAAATATATCTTTAGTATTTTATGTTATAAAAAATATTTTATGTATGGAAATATATATGAAAATATTTTATAAGTTTTCCATTGATAAATCTATCGATAAGCGATTAATCCATCGATAAGTTCGATAAGTTTCGGTAACGGCAAACGATAAATTTTATAGGTTTTCCATCGATAAATCCATCGGCAAACGATTACTCCGTCGATAACGGCAAACGATTTATCGACAAAAACGGCATTCAAATCCTTGGTCAGTACCAACAACGCACACATGTAAAGGTTATATAATATAGCATATAGGGTTATTACATTAAGGGTAAAAGTACCTAAGTTATTAGGAAATATGGCAGCATAGAGTCAAGTTACAAAATATGTGGCGAAGTATTTAAGTACACCTTTTTGATGAATAGGTAGATCTCATTTATTTTTTTCGTTTGTTTTTTTTTCTTGTCAATGATGACGTTAACAATGCAAATCACAATGTTATTGTGGAGATAAACTGGGAATTCAAGAGACAAAATGAGAAGAAAAATAAAAATTTGCATTGTTAATATTCAAAGAATTTGAGTTTACATACAAGTACTTAGTTTGATATTCGTGGGTTTTATCTTTGAGTTTATTTGTTTCATTTGCGTTGACGTCATCACTAACGAAAATAGTAAAAAAAAAAAAAACTAACGAAAAAATTAATGAGGTCTATCGATTCACCAGAAAAGATAAACTTAGATACTTTTCACAGTTTTCTAAAGTTGACTCTATGCCACCCTATTTCCGAATAACTTAGATACTTTTTTCCGTAATAACCCTATAATATATTATGATACCGCCATTAAACGACAGCTACTTTGCATAAAAAATGAGGACCATTTGGGTGTCGTTTTCATAGCCATTTTTTGATAGATACATGTGTATATATACTTGGTCGTTGCTCTCTAAGAACAGGACAGTTCTGTTGGAGCTTAATTTGTGAGAATAATATGTCTGAAATTTACGAGGGAAAACGATGGGTCGTCACTACCTAAAGGTTGCATCACCCCTCTAATTGGAATTATAATTAAAAAATAATTATTTTAAAGTTTGATCATTTAAAAGCTGAAAATAAGACTCAAGAACAGCTAGTGAAAGATTAGTTGGCTTTGCTTAAATTTTGCAAGAATTAAGACTATTAAAAAAAAGTTCCAAGCTCTTCCAAAAATTCAAAAAATAAGAAAATTATTCTCATTTCAACGTAGCTTAAATATGTCGAAGCATGAATTAGTACTTGCAAACAGATTAAAGATGACGTATCACAAAGAAATAATAATAAATTTGGAAAAATAATTCATTTAATGAAAAATGTACAAACAAAAAGTTAAGGGATTGAAATTAGAAATTTGACCCTTAATTTTCTAGGGAAAGATGATTCATAACTCATAATCTATCTTGATCATCATCATTATTATTTATATATTATTATTATCATTTTGTTTTTATATTTTCTACAATGCTACGCTTTATTTGTTTTTTTATTATTGATTAAAATTTCCAAAAAAAAAAATTAAACCTATGACTTATAAGGAGTATACTACTAGGTCTTTGAAATTTAAAATGATAGTGTGTAGAATCAGAAACTAAAACTAGTACATTTTGAGAGTATATTATTATTATTATTATTATTATTATTATTATTATTATTATTATTATTATTAACTTCTAAATTTATCGTTTCGTAACTACAGGGTTTACGTGAAAATTTTCCATGCACGCGTGAGAAAATATGCATGTGATTACTACAAATACAATAGTAGATCTCTCTGATCGATGTGTTTACTCTCTTTTTTTCACCTAAATAAAATTTATCAAATAAAGATAATTAAATTTAAAAGTCAACCCTATCTAGGTTATAAAAAAATGACCGAGATAGGTAAATGAGAAAATAATGATCATTCGGTAGGTAAAAAAATCAGGCAAAAAGATTTTACCTTTAACCAAACTTATGAATGAAAATGGTTTAAATAAGCCCCTGAAGTTTGTTAATCATCATTAAAACCCTTCAACTTTGTACTTTTGGCACATGACCCTATCAAGTTGTATTAATCAACATTAAAGTCACTCTAATTTCCCATCTTTCATGATTATAACGACCACTTGGTAAAAATCAGGCAAAAAGATTTTACTGTTAACAAAACTTATTACTTATTAGTCACAACCTTTATATTTAATAATAAATCATGAACATTGATTTTTAAAGTAACTAACTTTAAGAATATTTATGTACATATATATTCTATCATATTCATTCCCTTCAAAATCCACATACAAAAATATAAAAATTCAATTATTAATTTGACAAATGAAGAAAAACAAGATTCTAAAAAATGGAAAGCCAAAAATTCTATAGAAAATACAAATTTATTTATTGTACATGCCGACATTATTGTACTTATTTCAACATATGGACTGAATTCAACGTTGGTGAACCATGAAAAATATGAATAACTTTTTATTGAAATTTTGGAAGTTTTTTTTAAAAGTAGAAAGCAACACAATAAGATGAGGAAAAATGCAATTTTGTGAATTGTGATGTTGAATAAATATGGTCAAAAAAACACCACAATCTTTTTCGATATGCTTTCACCGCAATCATAACGTCTTTTACTCATTCCAAAATTGTGTCATTTGCACCGACACCGAGTCTCTTTCTTCTTTCCAATAATTAAAATAGTAGCGATAAATATAAAATTAAAAGAAAGTATCCAAGTTTTATATAAGTCGTAGAACTTGAGTCAAGTCGAGTAAAGTGTCTATGACTTGTGTTTTCTTTTGTCTATCTCGTTAGATTATAGTGTCGTATAGTGTCGTGCTATTTAATTTTCACGTACTACTATTTACACGCATCTTTATAAACTAACGGAAGTGACATAATCGAGCTATAAAACTCACACCGTATACTTTTGCTATATTTTGAGTACTTCAGCTATTACAAAAAAGAGTTTTGAGTATATGACCGACTATTTTAATATAAATTTGGATATATTTACCGTTATTGTCTCTTAATAGTATATATTCCCAAAAATAATAGATTAGCATGACAATTCATCGTTTAACCGTTAATTTGTCAATATTTTTTTTTATGTATATAATTTGTAGTAGTATTTGTCACATATATTATAGATAGTTATATCTATAATTATAAAGGGTCCATTTTATGTATAATGTATCTGTATAATATATGAATTACTTCTCAAAGTTTTAGTTTACGTTACAGAAGCATTTTGAAATAATGAGCAATGTCAATGGCTTTAAATAAACACTCATTTGAAAGTGCTTTTCACTAAACACATCGAGAAAAATTAATACATAAATTAATTAAAAAAACATGTAAAACGTTCAGCTTTGAAAATCTAACGAAGATTATGAGTTGAAACTCTGCCTAAAGCCATAACAATAATAATGATCATAATTAAATACATGAAATAGAACGAAGAAAACCCTAAAAAAATTATTATTGCGAAAATTTCAAGTATTAAATACATGGCTTCACAACAAAGAATTATAGAGCTAACTTCGATTTTAGTACGAAATAACATTGATTAAAAACTTCTGCTTTTAAATTGTTTTTTTTTTTTTTAAGAAATGATAAAAACTTATTTGAACGCTATTCTATTTCATCCCAGCGAAAATCTTGTAACACTCTGATAAAAAAGATATAATTTAGTTATATTTTTCATCTCCTCAACAAGTTTAGTAATAAATTTCAGCTAACAAAAGTAAAAAAAAGAAATCGACAACGAAGACTTTTCCTATTCTTTTCTTTTGCGACCCGGCTCAAAGAACTGGTGTCGTCCCGAGTAGGGAAGATCGCTTCTATCAGCCGTCAAGCATTGGAGTCGTGCCTTAATTTCGATCAAGGAAGAAAATCATGGCAGACGCGAAGTTTACTATGATCCAAGTGAGTTTACAACGGTGTAGAGAGATAAATGGCCGCGAGCGGGCTAATTAGTCCCTAAAGCATATGCTATTAGGACGAATATCCGATAGTTTGTCGATCCCGATTCCACCTCAGAGCTTCCACAGTCGCCAACAAATTTACGCCTCGCCACTAAGTTACATATTATGCCAGATTAAGAAAACGGATTTGCGTCACAATCTCTAACACACTTGACCTCATTGTTTCGGTCAGAATTTAATTTAATTTTTTTAAAACCCTAGTGTAGTTGTATAAAATGCATATTTGGTTTCTCAATTTTATCTACCCGAGTCTCATCCTTTTTTGGATGATCGTGTTGACTGTTCCGTGTTTTGCGCCCGGATCCGGAATCAAACCAAAGGATCTATTATTTGGAAGCTAGTGAATTTACCGGATAAATTAATTATGAACATAGAAATGACCAATATTCAAATCAGTCCATAGAAATGACTAATATTTAAAAAAAAATACAAAAAAACAAAAAATCCTCTTAATTATGAACTTTACCGGATAAATTACAGAATTAATACACATGGTAACTACATTATCCACTGGCTGATCATTCACTAATATCAATGATAATTTACACCTGGGGTTTCGGTCACGTGATTACAAGTGCTGATGGGGCTGAGCGCCGGCCTGATAAAGTACGAGGTGGTGGATGGCTTTCGAGAACAGCTCTCTCAACTCAGGATTCTGAGGTAACACGGAACGAGCCGCTGTTTCAAGAGCGTTCAAGGCCCGTGCTTGCTCGAGAGCCTTGCTGTTCCCAACGTGCAAGGCAAGATAAGCCAGGAGCTTCGTCCCGTGTACCTGAGCTCGGCCTTCGACCTTAAGCAGTCTCATCAATGGAGGAACTCCGTCAAACTCAACGACGGCCTTCGAGTGCTCCACACAGTTGAAATTCTCCGGCGAGACGAACTTACCGAGGGAAATCGCAGCCTCGGTCGCCACGTTGGGATTCCGATCCCCGAGATGTGACACCAACGGGCCGATGATCCGAGTTTCCCTCGCCGGGAAAGTCCGAGCTAAGCATCCGATTGACTTGATCGCCGGAATCTGCAATTCCGGGCTGCTCTCTTCCTGAATTACCCTCAAGAGCTGCTCCAAAATCGCCTTGGCGGCCGGGGAATTGGTCTTAAAAGCCGCCCGCCTGAGGTCGGGATTCAGCTCGGCCACGGCGGCGATCTCCATAACCGTCATCAAACAGTTATGCTGTAAATCTCCGTCTTCGTTCTCGATGATCTTCGCCAAACAGATCATCCCTTTTGTCTCGGTCACTTTCCGACTGTGCAGCAAGTTGTCTTTGCAGAGCTTCCACAGAGCCTCGGCGCAGACGATTTTGAGCTTAAGCTTAGTATCGGGACTCTCGACCTCTCTATCTTTCCTGAAATGCCCTCCTCTGCTGCTCCCGTCGGGGTGATGAGGTGACGAAGAGAAAGATGCGTTCGCCGTCAATGCCAAGTGGTTAGAGGCTGAAGGGTTGCCGGCTAATTCCTTGTTGATCTGAACAATGGAGTGAATACTGGTCTTACCGGACTGAATCTTGGGATCGTCGAGAACTGTGTCCATGGCGAGCAGCGAAACCAGCGGCCTCGTCACATTCTCTCTTGCGAACTCCTCCCGAGCAGCAGCATCGAGCTCGGCCATCGCCGAGACAAGCTTCACCACCGCAGCCTGAACTCGGATCGGCGAGTCGTTCAGTACCTGCCATGGTGGGGCAACCAGACACCCTCAGTATTCAGAAAATTACGCTTTAGTCATACTATATATATGAAATTTTCCAAATCTCACCACCCTAAATACTTAATTAAGATGAAAAGGTTTGCAGTTCCTCGACAACGATACTCTACTTGGAACGGTAAATGTACCTTGTAATTTTGGTTGAAAATGAATTCAGTACCGCGATAGTTATCAGAATCCTAGGGCTTCAACGAACATAATGTCCTCAAATTAGGGAAATTTATCTTTTGCCCCACTATGTTTGAGAATTACCAAATCCCCCCTATGTACTTGCATGCATCGCTAGTACTCTGCTTGGAACGAAAGAACTGAACTAATTGAAAAGGAATTCACTACCTAAAAAGTGATCGGAAATTCGGAAAACGAAACAAATCAAATCCCACGATACTTGACGAATCAAATGCCCGTGATATTAGGAAAACTAAACATTCGTCCTCCTTAAACAGAAAGTTTCCAAATTTAACCCCCAAACACCCAAGTTTATATTTACTCGCGGCGAAGGAACCGTAACTATAAGACAGTAATGATGCTCGGAATCCTAAGCCTTCGAAGAACCACATGCTTTCAATATCTGAAAAATCCAACTTTGGCCCTAGTACTTTCAGTACCTAGACAATGATCGGAATTCCGAGGGCATTGACGAATGCCCTAAACTTTTCGGAAGTTGAACCTTTTCCCTTCTTTATTTAGAAGTTCCTGAATTCGCCCCCAAACTACTCTACATAGAATGAAAGACTCTGAACTATTAGCTAGTACTTTCAGTACCGGGACGATGATCGGAATTCCGAGTGCATCGACAAACCAAATGCCCTAAACATTTTAGAAATTGAACTTTTTTCCCTACTTTATTCAAAAGTTGCCAAATTCGCCCCCTAAATCCTCAGATGTATTTCTACTTAGAATGAAAGAAGCTTAACTTCGAGATAGCAATTTGAATTTCAGTACCTGAACAATGATCGGAATCCCCGGGGCTTCGACGACGGCCCGGACCCTCTCCTCGTCGGTGGCGACATTGAGAATCGCATTCGCGGCGGCAATCTGAGCCTCCGGCGACGAGGCCTCCTTCAGGAGCTTGAGCAGCGGCGGAATCCCGACCTCGTCGACGATTATCTTCTTGTTCCGCTCGCTGTCCCGCGCCAGTGACGCGATCTCGTTCGCGGCGTCGATCCGCGGCTTGATCCGCCCCATCTGCACGGTGGCGATCGAGGACCAGACCCAGGCGACAATGGGGTCGTTGCTGGCGATGGGCGGGAGCGAGAGGCCGGCCTCGCCGCCGTCGGCCGCGTCGAAGACGGCGAGCAGCCAGCGCATGTCGGCGGCGGAGGACTCGAGGAGCGCGGCGACCTTGCGGAAGTCGGCGGTGGAGGCGATGGCGAAGACCTGGCGCAGGACGCCGCCGGAGCGGCACTTGCGGGTTAGGGTTAGGGCTCGCTCGAGGTTCTTGGCGAGGTCGGCGGCGATGCGGCGGAGGGGGCGGTCGTAGACGGAGGCGGGGGAGGCGGAGGCGACGCGCGCGGCGGAGCGGAGCATGGCGGAGAGGCGGTCGACGAGGAGGGCGAGGTCGGCGCAGTCGTGCTTGGAGGACTCGGCCTCGCGCGCGGACTTGACGACGCGGTCGGCGAGGAGGATCGAGAGCGAGAGCTCGTCCTGGAGAGTCTTCGCGGAGTCTTCTCCTGAGGACGCCATTGTTGTACGGACGCCAAGCAAGGAGAGAGAGAGAGAGAGACGAGTGTGTCTGGATATTTCAAAGTCAAAGTCAACGAACGACAAAGCTAAGTGCCGTGTGTTGTAATTAATGAAAATTCACCTGAGAGGCCCTCGTATAATTTTAGTTGTATCTTTTTGCCCCGTGTCGTTTGACTTTCTCGCGCGCCGTTTACAAGAGGAGACATAATCTTAAATATATAAAAATTATACGAAATATTTATTTTTATCAAATAAATTTAAAAAACTACTTATTGTATGTGTTAAAAATGTATAATTTAAAAAAAAAAATTGACACAGAATAAATATTTCGTTAAATAACCCTTTTTTATTTTTTAAAATTAGTATCAATATATTTACTGCAAACCATTGAATTATCAGAAAAAAAATTCGCTATATCGGTTAAATTTTACAGATTTATAATAATAATTAGGGAATATCTTAAAATATATATATATATTGACCATTGAGGCAATATCTAAAGTGAAAAATAACGGTAAAAATATTAAAAATTAATAACTATGAGTCGAACTATTCTTTTGTCCAATTTCTTTACTCGATTTTAAATGAAAAAAGCCCACCCCTCCCCCGCCCCAAAGCCCACATAAACCCGCCCCGTCGCCAACCCGCTTCGCCTCGTTTAAAATCCCACATAAACCACATTTTTATATAAAAAAAAATGTTAAGTTTTGATATTAATATTAATGAAAATATAAAAAAAATACTCTAAATATTTTATTATTGTAAAGTATAAAATTCTTTTTATATTACACAATTCATTATTTTATTTTTTATATATTTTATATAATTCTTTAATTTTTCAATTAAATAATTTTATGCTCATTAACCAATTTCAGATTTTGCTAATCAATTTGAAAGATTTTTGTTTTATAAATAGAGTTTTCGTTTACTATATATAGTATATAATTTCTAAAAATGTGTTTGAATTTCCAAGTACGTGATTGGATTTTAGTTGCATTATATTACTCGACTTTCAAAATGATAATTCGAATATCGAGCAAATACAAAAATATTATAGAGATATTATTTTTCATTACTCTATTCATCATTTTTTATGTTTGTAATTATTTTAATTTGTATTGAATTTCATTTGTACTTTCTACTCGAAGATGTAAATCACATATCAACTTGAAAAAATCCAACTAGTTTTAGTTTGTGAAAATCTCACTAAATTCAACCCGTAAAAAAAGCCTACAATTTTTTACTAGTAAAAAGCCCGCCCGGCCCGGTCCCAATTCATTGTGGGTTTGGGTTCAAAGGTCGGGGTAGGCCTTGATAGCTCTTCTAAAATTAGCCTCGTCCTGTACAATGAACGGGGCGGGACAAGCCTGCCCTGTTTAACACGTGGGCTTAAATGTGGGCCGGGTCGGGCCGCCCTGGCCCACTTGACACCTCTACGACCAACCAAAACAAACAAAAACGACCTTAAAATTTATGCAGAGAAATGGTTTCGTTTATGAAAAATGTAAATGCATGTATGTTAAATCGGATGTCGTTCATGAAGTACAAAGAATAAAATGGAACTATATTAATATATATATATATATAATCTAAAACATTCTATTACATACTTATATAGTATAACACTCAGATAACGTTCTTACTTCACCCTCTCCGGTCTCTCCACACAACGATCATTCTTGAATACTCAAAAGATTCTCAAGATTCCAGTCCATGGCGTCTTCTACGTCTATTCTAGAGATGATCACACGACTGGAACGTGGCTTCAGCCTCATGGAACACGATCTCCACTACGGCCGTGGCGAGTTAACGGAGATTTTTCGTGGGTTTCACAGAATGGGGAGTGGTGTGGAGCATGTCATTGCGAGATTCACCCGAGAATCCCGGGTCTTCAACGTGCATTACGACCGTGTCTTCCGATTTTTCGGGCACTATGTGTGAGTGGGTTTAACACGTAACTTCGGATACATTGCACTACACCTCGAAGTTGAAATAAATATCTTGAATAACAATATTAATAAGAATCCTAACATAGGAGTCCATTGATACAATCGATTTGTAGAGTGCAAATCTAGTAACTAGTCTTGTTTCTTTTATTTTAAAGATTTTAAGTTTTATTTTTTAGGTTTTTTTCCATTGTTTTTTCAAGATACATGTTTGCAGGGGCGGCTCTGAGTATTCAGGGGCCCTAGGCAATTTCTTTTCATGAAGCCCACAATAAGTGAATATTGATGGTAAACTTAAACATTTAGTTATAGAATCACCATTGCGATAGGATTCACACACAAACAATGTGGGACTAAAATATTCAATTCTTATTGTAAGTAGAAAACTTAAAAAAAATTATATGTTAGCAAATTAGAAAAAAAAAATATAGAGTACAAACAGAATTATATTAAAATATATTAAAAATAATAAACAATAACAAAATTTATTTTTAATCACTCTTATAAATAATTATTTTGAAAAATATATATAAATCCCTATAATAATTGATTAATTATTCGTAGCTTTTTAAATAGAACAAAAAAAGCATGTCGAATTATCACCGTTTTATAAAACATATAAATTAATCATTTAGAAAGAGAAAAAATATATTAAAAAAAGCATGTCAAATTATCACTATTTTATAAAATAAATAGATAAATCATTTAGAAAGAGAGAAAAAAGCGTGTCAAATTATCACCAACTAAATATAATACAAACATTTGTAAGTTAAATAGTATTTATAAAACATTTAAGGTCTTTTCAACTAAGTTTATTTTAACCGTTTTTGTAGGGCCCTAGGCACGAACCTACTCGACTATGCCTAGGACCAGCTCTGCATGTTTGTAATCTTCGCTTTGATGATAATGAAATATTCTTGAAGCTGGAAGTTTACCGCCAAGAAATTACCTATTTGTAATATATATATATATATATATATATATATATATATATTATTATAATATATAGTTTCAGTGAGCGGTAGAGATTTGAAAACAACAAAGAATGGGTCTTAATAGTAAACGACGAAAAACTATAACCAAACAGTAATGAACTACAAAGAAACAAAAACGAAACGTCAAAAATATAAAAACGAAAAATGACCCAGAAAACGACATAAATGAAAACGAAAGTAAACTAGTAAACAACATAAATTAAAAGGACAATAATCTGTTAACGACACAACATATTAAGAAATGATCGATATACACTGCAAACGACGACATAAAAAAGGATATTTCACTTTCAGATAATCGGCGTTTGCAATTTCGGGTGTGATGGGTGGATAGTATACACAGGGAAGATTTGATCGGATTTTTACCATTCAAATACCTTTATCGTCCTCGATTCGCAATTATCGTTTGACATTTTTTGTTCTATCTCCTTTCCCGAAAACCGTGAGTAATTCTGATAACACGTATAGTAAAAAAACCGCAGGTATAAAATACAAACAAATTGTTAGAAACATATGGAAAAATTTATTTTTAGTTCAAATACATGCCAATAAATCAAGTAATTATCCCCAAATATTCAGTGTTTGTATGAAGTGGTTATCTTAGCCATGGCTTATTTCCCGGCCTTCCCGTAACTGTCTGGCAGGGTGACCGTCCGATTGAGGACCAACTTTTTCGGAGTCGAATCCTTGTCAGCAACAGAGTAAGTAGTAACCTACAATCACATATTATGAACACGCGTAAATTTTCTATAGATTCCGCTCCCAAATTTCTTTCTAAACAAAAGTAAGATGAAGCACTCACCGAGCCTTTCGAACTGGAAACTGTCACCGAGTTTTGCATCGCGAAGTGCGGGCACGGCATAAGCGTACGAAATAATTATTTTGGATTGCGGTTTTAGATCAGCAAGCTAGTCGTCAAGTTCGGCTGGATTCTAATGTACACGCGAGAAGAAGACGATTAGACCAAACTAGAGAAAGATAGTGCTAAGCTTTCAACCTCGGAAATAAACAGCTTTCCGAGCAATCTAACTTCGACCTTCAGTGGCTCGACCCCCGGTGAAGGCTCCGCAAACCCACTGAAGGACACCCTGAATAATACGTACGATAAATTATATAATACAGTAGAACCTCTATAGATTAATAATCGATCAATTAATAGTCGAGATTATATAATTTTTTTGTCCGGTTCCGACTCGGGCCTAACTAGCTAAATTAATAATTCGCAAAATTTATAAAATAATAATTTTTTTAGAAAGTATATAGGTTCGAAGTGATATATAAATTAATAATTCAATATAAAAATTACATTAATAATTATAAAATCAATATAAATAAAATATAACATATATAAGTATGAAATCACGCTAAAGACAAAGATAACATTACATCACTAGTCATGTAGTCTTCTTAAAAAATATAATCTTATAGCTTAAATTATCGCTCCTATGGTAAGCTATTTGTTATCATCTTTAAAATCGTTGGGCTCTTTAATATTTTTGACATTAGTAATCTAATAAAATATTTTTAAATCATAGTCTCCCTTAATATTCTTATAATCTCGATCCAATAAATTGAAATAATTTGTTGTTAATGAATATGTTTATATATTTATAGTTGATTAATAATTTTTTCTTCATTAATATGTAAATTAATAAATTATTATTTTATATATAAATTAATAATCCGATAAGATAATATTTTTTTGTCGGTCCCAAGAGTAGTAATTTATAGAGGTTCTACTGTATATCTGACTCAAAAATAAATTTCATTACATAGATATACGCAAAGGACCAAATACCTTTGGCTTTGTCGTCTTGGAAAGGTCATACTCCGCCCGGATTTCAAGAACGGTTTTGTTATCTTTATCGAGGATAACATTGGTACACTTGATAGGGTATGCATATTTGCAATTTCGAAAAAAGAATGTTGGTAGGGTACGTAAGCAAATGAAAGTTAGTAAATATCGCGTGAGTGAGAGCGACAGATTTACCGGGACAAGACCGTAATAGTCTTTTGAATCTTTCATACGGAAATCGGATTGCTCAATTTAATCACAACCTATACAATAAAAAAAAAACAATTAGTATTTGTTCGGATAAACACGCATTTACAAACATGATAGTGAGTATCACCTTGAGTGGATGCAGCACGACCATTAACGAAAATTCACCTGAGAGGCCCTTTTATAATTTTAGTTATTTCTTTTTGCCCCGTACCGTTTGACTCTATAGAGTTTCTTGCGCGCCATTTACTAATAGAGTCTAATTTTAAATATATTTAATAAAGAAATTATACGAAATATTTATTTATTTCAAATTTTAAAAAAAAAACTATGCACTATGTGTGTTAAAGTTAATAATTTTTAAAAAGCTCGACGCAAAATGGATATTTTATTAAATAATCCTTTCTTTTGTAAATTTTAAAAAATTAGTATCAATGGATTTACTGCAAACTGTTGGATTATCAGAAAAAATGATCGGTATGCCGCTGAGATTTTACGGATTTATAATAATTATTATGTAATATCTTAAAAATATATATATATATATATATATATTTAGAATATAAATCGCACTTGAATAGAGATCAAATAATAATAATCTCTCCTAATGATAAGATAATTAATCTATAATAATAATAATAATAATAATAATAATAATAATAATAATAATAATAATAATAGTAATAATAATAATGCTCTGGTCGTGACTCAAACTACTTAATACTTTACAATAAACATTTAGTGATTTTACTTCCCATACAAGTCATAATCTTTTACTTTGCTCTAAATTAATACATGAATTATGACGTTTAAAACTCACAAGTCAAGTGTGTTGGCTTTTAGCTATTGAAAAAGAAGACCTCACTACAAACTAAAAAGTCAGCCCATGAAAACAACCACCCTTTGTGCAAATATAATAAGTTGATTACTATGGAAGATCCAAAAAAGATAGATTTCTTTTTCGGATTTAACTTATCATTAAGATTGATTAACTAGACTTTCATTTTTCAGTAAAAATTATTTACTTTAAAGTTTACCATCGGATCAAGATCTAGTAGTAAAAAAAAATATAATTTTTACAATTGAAAAGGTAAATGTTAAGCGGAATTTTCAAAAACTTCACTCGAGTGAAAAATGGTGAATCGGTGAATCAAAAACCAGCGTTAGGTTTTTTGAAACCGGATTATATATCGGTTACCAATCTTGAGCTTCTGATCAGATCCAATCCATTCAGACAAAGAAAAAGATCGAAGAAGAAGATGATGATGATGATGATTTATAAACTCGAACATAAAATAAACTTCTTAGACAAACCACTATTAAATAATTTCAAACCAAATTAAAATCACACTACGGCGTCCAATTTATTCGTAAAACACGAGCAACTTTGTCCGTAATGGAAACCGAAAGGCGGAAATTCCAAATCTCACTATAAAAAAGAAACATATAAATCACCAAATTGTTTCAAAGTTTGGAAACTATCCCATTCTGAATCGGCTTCGCGACACCCGTCTCTTTTACGTCGTTGTCTTTGGCGTCCAAGTCGTACGAGCTCGGCGGAACATCCACCGCGGGTGAGCAGTTGAAGAATCCATGAGGCTGCAATAACGGAATCAGTTACTATGGTCGTCATAGCCACGTTTTTAAGTTCATGGGTGTAGCTGTAAATTTCAAATAAAATAAAAAAGAGGTCAAGGAGGGTATACCATAAGGGTAAAGCCAATGTGCTCCACCGGCATCACGGGCCAGTCTTCCAACCGAGGGATGTGCGTTATCCCGAACACATACCTGCACGTTAAAAAAATAACTTAAGGACCAAGTAACACGGAAATCCCAGAGACATATTTTACGGTATATAATACTGACCAGAGAACTATGTCGGTTTCTTCCAGAGGCCGATTCTTCTTGACCCAGGTGGCCAATCCTTCGCCGGCACGAGGATTTTGGTTCGGGAACTCACCACCTGGAAACATCTCATCGGGAGCGTACTGCGTGACCCACAGATTGTGCTTCAAGAAAGCAGCTCGCCTCAAGAACTTGGCCTCGGGTCCGGAAAATGGCAAACAGTTTGAACCAGGTACAAGCTTGTACCCAGTCAAATGACCGGTTCTATTAACGGTTCTCGTGTTCCTTACCTGAGCACACAGGAAGTCATTAATATTAGTTAATTAACATGGACAAAACCGGGCTTCAGGGGAAAAATTGTCACCCATAAAATATATACATCTGAGTATAAATTTCTTACAATCCAGTGGCGGGCGGTCAAAGGACTACAGTCACGGATTGCTTCTGATTCACATTTAAGAAGCCTCTCTTCGGCATAGAACGCATTGTTATGCACGTTATTTTCCCCAGGCTCCTCCACTTTGACATCGACCTCTACAACCTACACAACAGATTAAACGACAATATTTGGGAGAAAGTTAAGAAAACCGGAGAATTCGGAATACGATAAAGCAATGCTTGAGATGGTTAAAGAGGTAATTTTACCTGATTGTAAGTCTCGCCAGCCTTGCAGTCAACAGCCATATCCATACGGGCGACAAAGAAATGTTGATGTACCGGTGCATATAATCCCGGAGCGATCATTGTACCGTACTTTCGGACTTCACCAGGCTGTAACGCTCCTAAGCTGAGAATACCCGTGAGTTTGACTTCTGCTTCGATTTTTCCATCCTGTAATCAAGTATCATCGACATTTAGAGTCATTTAAAAATAATATTATGATTGTTGGCTAAGATATATTTCAAAAGTTTGAAACAAACACTTCACTTAATTGTTAGAGGTTTTATAACACTTAAGATTCAGCTCTCAAACTTGCCTGATAAAAGTGCCAGTAGAAACCGTACTCATAGTTGGCCACAGTGCATACGAAGGACACTGTTAACCTTCTAGACCTCCGCACTTCGGCCAAACCCGTCCTCCAGTCCTGATGTTTCCACAGAATTCCATGGTCCTCTTCGTGCAAACACACACAATTTTCAATTGTGTCAACGCCTCCAGTGAAGTTCGTGAAGTGGGCATCAAAGTACTTGATAACGCCCAAGCAATCACATCCCTGAGACGGAAACGACCCATCTTAGACAAGTTCATAAGAGAAATACAAAAGTCAAGTATGATTACAACTCGTGCGGATGATACAAACCTTCTTAAGGGAATGCGCATTTTTACCAAGGCCGTCCTCGCCTGCATCGAAAGCGTTTTTTCTGTAATGCGGATCATTTGGGTCGCCATATGGCACGACCATTTCCACAAAGCTTAATCTATGGGCAACGGGTCTTCTGCCACGACTGCCATCAACATATGCTACAGAATGGATGACTAAACCCTCTCTAGGGGTGAACCCAATCCTGAAATTCCACTGTAGAAAGAAATAAGACGAGACCGATCTATTCAATATATATAAACACAAAGTTGTGAAATAAATTTAAGAATTAACCAGATGACCCAATAATTGTAATTAGATAAAAGTTTTTATTTTTATTTTTATACTATCTAAAATATATATGGTGTTTACATAAAGGGCTATGGTCCCCATTCTAACACAATTAATCATACGAATAATGGTTAAACATAGTTACCTTCTGCCACTCAATATAATGTCCCTTAACCCGGAAGCTGGGACCGTCAGGCTGAACAATATGTAAGGGCTTCACATCACTCCGGTCAACACCGCCTCTCGTTTCACCAGAAGTATAATTCCTCAGAGGATCGGCGGGCGGTAACGGGACGAGCTTGCAGTCTTCAAATTCTACCACCACCATGTTCTGCATATCCACGATCACACGAATGCCTTCCACGGGTCGTGCATACCCATTCTCCATTGGGCAGTCACTCTCGGTTCTGCAGAAGATCAGCGGTTTGGCCAGTCTCCGGCTCGGAGCATCAGCATCGCTGTGATAACCGACGCACCTGAAACATATAGAAAACCATAGTAAGTTAATAGCTTGTGGATAACAATCAGAGAAATAATATTCTGTAAAATTACTTACCAGGCATCAACCATCACAAGATCCATATCTTCGATGCCTCGCTTCTTCATAGCCTCTCGAAATGGAGGGAAGTCTTTCACTACAGCTTCACATTCAGCATATTCCACAGCATCCTGGAGTTGTCCAAGCAAAATCAGAGTAGTTAGCTAGTAGTAGAGCATTAACTACAAAACCCCGAGACAAGACGTATACGCTGAGAGTGAGAAAGAGAACAGTGTTGGAGTTTGAGATTGAGAGAGTGGTCGCATGGTTACTCATTCTCAAAGGTGTGATTAGGCGTTCTTTTACTAGCTCTGATTCATGTAAACGTAGGCATGTACTACATTTGTACATACAATAGCGGTACAACTTGTATAAATCATCATATTCAAGAGTTCCCTCTTATCATTTAATATAATCTATTACCCGCATTACCCAATGACCATCAACGATTAACATCGGTAAGAAAGCATACCATTGGTGGCTGCACCTCCGGGATGACTTGCGAGGAGACAACTTTGCCCCTGTGGTGTCCACCGCGAGTCGCTGCATGAACCTCCGACAGCTCCACAATCCAAACACTCGTCTCGTTTGACTTCTTGTTGTAAACTACGAGCCTGGCCCGCCTAGGAGGGAGCTTGCTGGGAATCACCGGTGCGCCTTTGGTTCTGGGAAGCAACGACGGCTGAAACGGAGGAAAGAAGTACGCATCTGCCAGCGCAACAACGTGCTTATCCGGCTCAACGAGAACCACTTCAACAAAACGCATACCATCTCGAACCTACAAAACGTTTTTTTTTAAACAACGTATAGGCAAACCACATCTTATAAACAAGAAATAAAACACTGGAGACAGGTAAAATACGAACCTCGGGTGTGGCTCCCGCCGCTCTGACTGTTCCCACCGCCACGGAAATCTCGGCGGCGGATAAAGGGTCCAAAGGATGGCTTGACTGAGCTCTCGTCATGATTGGAATTCCTATACACCCAAATCAACAGACTTTAAGATAAACTGACTACGAAACAGAGAGAGTTTTGAAACAGACTTAAAGAAGAGAATGTTTTTTTTCTTAGTTTTATTTGATTTTTTTTTCCTCTACTTTCTTCAGCTGATCACCGTTACAGTTTCGCAATTCTTCTTCCTATTATCTATATATATATATATATATATATATATATATATATATATAGTCATAGATATAAATCGAAATCAATATACGAATGAATCAACCTCTGTAATCGTTCGGAAAAAGAAGGCGAAATTCATGAAAATCAATCAAGGAAGTACCTTTGGTAGAAACAGTTGTGGAAGGTTCTGGAATCATCGACGCCATGGCGATCTTCTTGGCGTCAGCCGCGGCGGCGACGCTCCACTCCTGGACGGCATTGGCGGAGATGATTCCCCCGGACTCCGTCGCCGGAGCGGCGGCGGCGCGCGGGGCCGGCGCTGCGTGGCCGGCGGGGAAGCAGCATGGTGGCGTCGCCTTTTGCGAAGCTGGGGCCATTGCAGGGGATTGGCGAGCTCTCCAATAATTCCACCGAGACAGACCTCCGCGCAATCCACCAGTGACATACAGCAAGCGTCTCTCGCCGTCGAGCAAGCAGAAGCCGAGAGCTCCGAGCAGAGAGCCGGAGAGTTGCAGAGCTAGGGCTTGTCGATCGGAGTGAAGAGCAGAGAGATCGAAGCCTGTGAATGTGATGAAGGCCAGAGAGAGAGAGAGTTATATAGGCGAAGAAGAGCCAAACAACCACGTGAATTTCCTCTATTACTCGTCCAGGCGTTTTGTTTTTCATTATATGACCGTAACGCCCTCGCTACTTTTCCTATTTGCGCAATTCGCCCCCTCTATTTTACTTTTTAGCACGAAAGTAGCTAAAAAGTTTTAAGAGTAACACATTGGCTCTCTCATGTTGGATAGTAATTAAAAATAAAAATAATGCACAAATCGAATCGGAGTAATCAGATAATTGCTTTTAAAAATTTTACTTACAATCTATCCGTAAAGTTTATTAAAGGGTGATTTTTGGTTTCTGATCTCTATAATTTTACTTTAGAGATCTCGTTCGTTAATCTACATGTTGCGGATGAACTAATATTTTTGTTACTTTTATTAAAAAGTTACTTTTGAAAATATAAAGGGTGTTAATGCTAAAGTTATAGCTCAAATTGAAATTTTGACCAATATGTAAAGTTTGAGGGATATTAGTGTCAATTACTAAACTTTAAATGTAATTTTATTCATATTTAATCGAGGATTAAATTACAACTTTATCTTTACCCTTTTAAAAGTTCTTTTTTTTTTTTTTTATCTTTTGGCAGTCCGTAATCCTCGTAAAAATAAATTATTCGACATTTATGAAAATATACAGATTTTGTAAGTATAATAGCGATACATGAACCTGTTAAATATTGTCCGTACATTCTTTGAATATAAATCATGATTTAAAAAATTAAGTAGGACAAATAAAATAATTATTGTATTTAAGTTAAGGGATAATAGCGGCATAAGTCCTCAACCTTTACTCAACTAGGGCGGCATAGCCCCAACCTCATTTAATAGCGGTATAAGTACCAAAAGATTATTTCCGTCCATATTTGACTAACGGAAGTAGTCAACGTTTGCGTGGTCAGCTTCTCGCCAACGTGGACGCCACATCATCCGACATGTCACCATACATGTCATCCTCGCGTCATCAAATTTAATGCAAAATTAATTGAATCCCTCCATCACCCTTAATTTTGCATTAAATTTGATGACACGAAGATGACGTGTATGGTGACATGTCGGATTACGTGGCGTCCACATTGACGAGAAGCTGACCACGCAAACGTTGACTACTTCCGTTAGTCAAATATGGACGGAAATCATCTTTTGGTACTTATACCGCTATTAAATGAGATTGGGACTATACCGCCCCAGTTGAGTAAAGGTTGAGGACTTATGCCGCTATTATCCCTTAAGTTAATGCATAAGCAAACTAATTTTTAATTTGGACCCAGTTGATGAAATTCCCCTAGAAGCATTGTGAGTTTTGTGACAGCAAAAAAAAAAGCCATTTAGGCGTTACAAGCATATAAAAGTTTATATTATAATTTTTATATTTATTATAATTAAATTTTACAGGTCATTATTGTCTATATTTGCTTGGCGTGTTTGAAGTTTGAACCAACAAATAGTTAAATATCTATTTTTTCTCTCAAAGATATTATATAAATATTTTGGATACTACTTTATATTTTAGTCCTAATATACTATTTATTTCATAAATTTATATCACATATCTTCTTTATATGTAATCCTCCCTAATTTTAAACTATATATATGACGTCAAATATAAATAAGATTATATTAGGATAAAACACAAAACTAAAAGGCATATAGACAATAATAAAACGTACAATTTACGTAATAGGTTTTTATGATGAAATAATTATTAAATTAATATTTCAGTCTGGGATAGCATACGAATTAATTCAATAATTAAAAAAAATATTGAAAAAAAAAAGAAGAGTTGAAGTACAAATTATATATAGCTAAAAGTATAAATTAGAAGTGGAATAAATCAATAAATATTGGTATTTTATTTATTGGAAAGGGCTTATCATTATTATAAAAGGACCAATTAGATAAGCAGGCGTGAGTTTGATAGGTGCTCTTGGCTATTCTACTTTTCTCTAATGCTGGCGCTTCTTTGATATTTACCCTGATAAGTCCTCAATGAGCAATTTAATTTGCTTAACAGGACTTCCTTTCTGAATTATATCATCCTAGTCTTTTGCTGCTTTGATCATGGCATTTTACGTTCTTGAAAATCAACATTCATATATTATATATAGTAATTAATGACTATGCAATTTCCAAATATTTTTTACTAAGATGGTACGAATTTTATATAAAATAATCTTATTAAGTATTTGTGATAGATGGAGTTACTCGAGAGTGTTATGTTCAATGTTACCATTTACAATAAAATCTCTATAAATTAATAATGTTGGGACCGTAAAATTTTATTAATTTAGAGAAAGATTAATTTATGGATAAAAGAGTATTTTCGGAATTCCAAGAAATTTAACTTGATTAGATAAATTTTGGGGGAGTTTAAAAACACAATACCAGAATATATTGATGTGCTAAGAAAAATTTGAGGTTAACTCCAACATGATTAAAGTTTCAAGAAAAATATGCAACATTGTAACTATATTTACCTAAATCATATTGGTTATAAATATAATTTTCAAGAATTATTAATTTATGATATTAATGGGACCCTATATTTATATAGAGTTCTCTGAAAATATATTATCTTATTATCTTATCGAGATAAATCATTTTTTACACTGGCCCAAGTCGGGACCGAACAAAATTATTATCTTAGAAAGATTATTAATTTATCGAGTATTAATTTATTGAGGTTTGATTGTATTGTGCCTTCACATATACTCTACATATGTATTTATTAGTTTTTTTAATTATTATAAACCATTAATATAAATATAAATTATAAATTATAAATATTAAATAACAAAGAACTTGTATCATTTTTAGCGAGGTGTATGAAAATCTATAGAAATTTTGATGCCGATTAAAGATTTTTTAGTATTGCGAGCTCAATAATTAAAACTTAAATGTACGAGACATAAGTAGAACACGTTAAAAATTGTATTCACGAAACTTAATTACACAAAAATTTTGTTTAGAGATTTATAAAATTTACTTAGTTAACAACCTCGAAAAATTTACGGTCGACCTTGCTTTTACATCATGATTTCCATGTCGGTGGAACTGCCTAAATACTATATTATGATTTATATAATTATTCAATTCGAATTAGAAGGTATGGATTCCAAAAATTAATAATCCAGATTCGAATTGATTGAAATAACCTTTTTTTTTCTTTCTTTTTTATCAGTTTCACACTTTCTAACAAAAAAAGTAGAGAAACAAGATGATAATATTTCTTAGAAATTAGAATCCCATAATTTTTAACTAAGATGTGCAATCGAGCATGTATAAGAATAAAATGCTCTTTATCAATGGCATTCTTCCACTCTATAAGAAATATATTTTAGCTCGTGTGAAACAAGTTGAAGTGACTCGGAGTCAATTAAGAAACGAACACATTCTAGTCGTAAACTTAATGAATGGATTTTTTAAAAGAAAATGGTACGAAATATTCAATTTTGTGTTAATTTATTAAGAAATGCCTATTTATCAGAGTAAAACATACACATAATGGGCATTTTTTAAAAAAGATTGACATAGAATGGACATTTCGTTTATTTACCCATTTTTAAATTATAATATATTTATTAACATAGAGAGTAGTATCATCAAATTACACTTCTAGAATATTCTTTGATAGTTTTTGGAAATATATTTTTTAATTAAAAATAGTAAGTATAAACGCAATTCATAAAATTTTAAAAATACAATATACTAAGAAGTCTTCTTACTTTCTCTCTCTTTCTTTCTTAATTTATGGCAAGAAAATCAAATCACCATAGTTCATGCCTTGTGGTGTAATATGTGTAATTCTTATCCCTTTTTCTCGTGTCATTTTGTGACCCTATTTTTATTTAATTCCATGTTACTATAAAAAGAATCTCATTGAGACTCCTTCGATAAATAAATCTTGTACTTGACTAAATCGAGCTGTTTCCCATTGTACCCATTACTAACAAAATAATTGCACGCATTTTGTTTATAATATATGAATATAAATATTAAATTATTCAAAGGACATTCGAATAGGATTTTGCATATTCATAATAAATAATTCACTAGTTGGAGAAGTAAGTAACAAATATATGATGGGTCCAACGTGATACGATTGTGCATGCATTATATAATTTAATATTAACACATTACATTACATTTAATTAATTGGTATAATAGCGGCAAAAGTGGTTAAAGTTGAGCTAAGTGTGCAAATAAGTGGCCAAAGGTTTAACATCGGTATAAGTATCCAAAGTTTCCTAAACAGTTGCGTGTACAAATTCCATCCACTCCAACCCAATGCCTATTAATGTATTTTGTGCTAATATGTTATGCAAGCATTCTTAATTAGGGGTGCAACAGGGCAGGGTACCCGGGTTTTCAGAGATACCCGGTACCCGGATCTGGAATCCGGGTATCCAAAAATCGATACCCGGATCCGGTACTCAAAATCCGAGTATCTGTTTTTTATACCCGGATTTCATACCCGGTACCCAGTTTTGGAAACCGGATCCGGTTTTCTTAAAAAATATATATATTATCTATTAAAAAAAACATACATTCATCTTTAAAAAATGAATAAAAAAATAATCCCGCGCATCAAGCATAAAAAAAATATATTCACATGCATAAAAAAAAATTGTCCCGCGCATCAAGCATAAATAGACATAGTCTCGCGCATCAAGCTTAAATAAAACATAGTCCAGCGCGAAAAAAAAACATAGTCTCCGGGGAGAGAAAATGAAAATGGGTTACACGAACCCCAATCAAACCCTAAAAAATTACCATAAAAAATAAAATAAATACTAAAATAAACAGGGTACTGGGTACCCAATTTTTTAACTTATAATACCCGGTACCCGAATCCGGTTTTGAATTCGGATAATCACCCGATTTCCGGGTATTATTTGTCCCCCTAGTCTTAATGCATTTATTAATGCACTTTGTAATGCATTTTGTGTTAAAAGTTAAAACCCTTAACAGGCTTTCGGTTGGAGTGGATGGAATTTGTACACGTCACGATTTGCCAAACTTTAGATATTTATACCGATATTAAATTAATTTGCCACTTATTTGCATACTTTGTCCAACATTTTAGCCACTTTTGCCGTTATTATCCCTAATTAATTTTAGCTAGCTCTTGCGAATCTCGATGCTTCTGAAAAAGACATATATCAACTACTATACTTTTATAATTAGATGTGGTGAACACTGAACAACATAATCTGACTCGGATCGAATACAATAATTCATTGTTGTCCAATAATTATTTTTTTAAAATGTATTTTATTATAGTAATATTTGGACTTCTTTAGCATCTAGCAATCGAAGAAGGAATATATGTCTTCAAAAAGAATTTAATTTAGTCTTGTTGGTTATGCCCGAACCCGATATTGTATCTCTCGGGTTATCGGATATCGACCCGATAACCATAACCGACATAATGGGCCCACTCGGGCCCAAGTATTAATTATGATTCATATTAATTAATAATAGATTAATTAATCCATGATTGGGCTTTTAGAAAGCCCATTAGGTGGGCTTTTAGAAAGCCCACTAGGTCATGACCATAGGGTATTATAAATACCCTAATATGACTCATAATTAAACATAACACACATCAGAGAAACCCAAGCCTCCTAGAAAATTCGAGCTCCCTCCCTTGGTAGTCGAATTTTGGCTTGCTCCCCGGTTCATTCATCGGTTGATCATCTAAACACCAACTAGGATCTAACCTATCCTCCGAGGTGTTTTCCGGTCATCTCAAGACGTTCCCGAGTGACGTGGTGTACGAAATAGAGGCGCAACACTTGAGGCGCTAAATCCTAAATTCGACAAGCTCCAGAATCAAAGGAATCGGCAGTTATTCGGTATAGTTGGCAAAAGTACCGAAGTTTGGTAACGATCTCTAAACTGTATCTTAATTCTCGTAATTATTCTAGATCTTTATTGTTCGATGATATCCCGTGATTTCTGCCTCGGGATTGAGAAAAGTCATCGAAAAACCCAACAGTGGTATCAGAGCCGGTCTGAGTAATTTTCGAAAATTAGATATGTTAACCGAAATAATTTTAGAAATTTTTTGGTGTGATTAGATTTTCAGTGGGAGCGTTAGAAAATTAATTATGATTAATTTTGTGTGTTGTTCGGAATCCGATTTAGAATCGGGATTGATTTTTATTTAATTTTAATGTGTATTATTAAATAAGAAAAAGGGAAAAACAAACGGCGGCACCACCACCGGAACCGGCGGCGATTTCACCGTCGCCGCCATGGTCCCGGGTGGCGCCGGCGTTTGTGGCTCCCACTCGATGGGAGCCAATGGGCGACGGCTAGGGTTTCAAAACCCTAGCCAAAAACGATTTTTTTTTTTAATTCGAGTGGGCCTGATTGGATCAGGCCCACGGGCTGGGTTTAACCCAGCCCACCCACGATTCGGGTGGGCCTGATTGGATCAGGCCCACGGGCTGGGTTTAACCCAGCCCATTCCCGATTCGGTGGGCCTGATTGGATCAGGCCCACGGGCTGGGTTCCAACCCAGCCCAAAGCAGCCCAGCCCGGATCGCATTGATCCGGGCACACTCAACCCGGGTCTGACCCGGGTACCCGACCCGGGTTGGACCCGGGGCTTCAGCCCGGGTCTGCGCTGACCCGGGCCCACACCGAACAGACCCGGATCCGGGTCCTTATTGACCCGGATCCGAGTCAAAATTAACTTTTTCCGGGCAGGGGTCTTCGGCCCTGCCCGGTCTCCCCTTCGTGACCGGGGTTGCCCGAGGGCAACTCGTACGAGCTCGGGTCAATCCCGAACTCGTATCCCGGTATTTGATATTTAATTATATTTATGTTTAATTCTTTTAAAATACGATTTAAAATGTTTATTTTATTTTATTTATAATTATTATAAATATATTTAAATATGAGAATTGAAAATCTAATACATATATGATATTAATTATTAATAAATATGATTTATTAAATATTATTATCAATCTTATGAAGTTTGTTTCCATTATTGTTTATGTTATTGATTTACAAATTGTTTGTTGATAAATTTTATTTATAATCAATAATTCTTAATTAGATTAAGATAATAAATAATCTTTTAATTATTATAGTAATAGAAAAGATATAAACTTTAATGGAAATAAAAGATATATATATATATATTGTGATTAAAGATAGTTTATCTATAAGATAGTTATTTATCTTTTATTTTGTAATATGACAAAACTTGATTAAAGATATCTTATCTATAAAGATAGTTATTTATCTTTTATTCATTTATAGAAAAGATAAATCATGAATTAAGATATTTTATCTTTAAGTGATTTATCTATCTTTTATTTAAAGATAAAAGGGTTTGTCTTTAAAATTTCATAATATATATATATATATATGTATACTTTCAGAAGTATATTTAATTCGAAATAGAATATGTTTTACAAAATATGATTATGTATTACATATTCATTGTCTTAATTCTTAGAACATTTTAATTAGTTAACTATGTTTAGTTTAAGACAAAAGTTAGGATCACCTTAAACCCCTCAATAAATATTAGGTATAATGTCTTCCAACGGCTGGGTCCTCGATCTAATTGAGAAAAGTTTTGAGTGTGTCTCTAACCCAAGGGAGTACTCTTATACCCTCTTTTAGACGCGTAGGGCGACCTATACTGTCCGCCGATTCACCCCTTGGGTCTACCTAAACGAGTACTCTAATTAGATTAGATATCGTAGACAATTTTTGGAAACCGGTTAGAATGCTAAATGAAAAATTGTTTTTCTTTTCTAAACGTCAGAGATAATATAGGATATTAGAGCAATTGTTGACTTTCTCTGAGTGACTAATTAATGGAATTGATGAGGGTTACTTTTCCATTAACAAATCACGAAATATTATATAAAGCCATTATAATATATACTTTTATGTAACATCTTTATTATAATAAGTAATTTATAATTTACATGTAAATACTAGGATTAATATTGTGCTTAAATATTTTACTTTTAAATTTGTAAAATATAATTATCTCTAATTCTGTTTGTCTATATATATATGTTAGATATGGACCCATTGAATCTCATGGCTTCAGAAGCAGTGAAAGATTTCAAAACTGCAGTGGAAAACAATCGTCTTGACGATTCCAACTACGTGACCTGGTCAGAGGCATTCAAAAGAATGCTAAGGAACGACGATCTTGGTTTCATAGCCAAGGATTTGCCGCCTTCTATGCCTGACAGAGATACATGCTCAAAAGAAGACTGGATTAGCTATCATCATTATACAATGAAGTCCATTCATGTTCACCGACTCATTATGTCATCTGTGATGCCGATCATAAGACGTGAGATCGAGAACTTGAATGCACATGATACTATCTTATACCTTGAGAAAACTTATGGGGATCGGAACCCCACAAGAAGGTATCAGCTGTTGTGGAAACTGTTTAATGTGAAGATGTCCATTAACAGTACCGTTAGAGAACATTACAACAGGCTGATGAGCTATGCAGACAGACTTCAACAATCTGGGTTCTATGTCGATATAGGCATGAGAAGATTTTGCGTACTCCAGTCTCTCATTCCAGAACTGCGAAAGACAGTTAACATCCTTATAGAAGGAAACTGCAACTTTGACCACCTCGTCGATTTACTTGAAATTGGCGAAGAAAATATGAAGGCAGAAAGAAAAAGGAAATTGGAAGACATTGAAACTATGAGAAAATCCAAGATGAGTAAAGACTCACCAGACAAAGTCTCTGAGACTATCAATGTCGGACCCTCAAGATCAGGTATAAACGTTATAACCAAAATCTTAAAGATTCATTGAATATGTAGTAATCTAGTTACTAACATGTGTTGTTGAAATATTGTTTCTCACACAGAAGAATCTAATAAAGAAGAAGAGGAAGAGGAAGAAGAAGAAGAAGATGAGTAGAGACTCTGAAAACTTACAATGTCCTGTTCATGTGACAAGACATCCAAGTTATCCGTCTTCTTTTTCCATCTTGAGTTTTAGTTTCAAGTGAATAATGATTGATTTATTTATGTTTAGACTTTCCATTAAGTTTGTTTTTGGAATAATGTTTTGAATATTTTATTATCTAAGATATTAAGTTTGTTAATATTAATGTGTTGATTTATGATAAGTCATAAACATTTAATTCTAAAGTGCATAATAAAACAATCTTTTAGTTCCAATATTCTAAGATTATAGACATTCTTAAACGTCTATAAATTTTAATTTGTCAAAAGTGCATCACCTACATAAAGGAGGTTTCAGGTATTTCATCACCTTCACTGATGACTTCAGTCGATACGGTTATGTATACCTAATGAAATACAAATCTGAATCGCTTGAAAAGTTCAAACAGTTCAAGAATGAAGCTGAAAATCAATTAGCAAGAAAAGTTAAAGCCATACGATCTGATCGAGGTGGCGAATACTTGAGCGATGATTTCAAAGCTTACCTCCGTGACATGGGAATCATTTCATCACTGACCCCTCCAGGAACACCTCAACTGAATGGTGTATCTGAGAGGAGAAATCGAACCTTGTTGGACATGGTTCGATCAATGATGAATAAAACTGACTTACCTGAGTCCCTATGGGGATATGCACTTATGACAGCAGCTACCACACTGAACTGTGTACCATCTAAGACGGTTCCTTCAACCCCATATGAGATATGGAAAGGAAGAATACCGGATTTGCATTTCATGAGAATCTGGGGATGTGAGGCATATGTCAAGACTCTAATGTCTGACAAGCTCAGTCCCAAATCGGTTAAATGTAACTTTGTGGGATACCCAACGGAAACTCCTGGGTATTACTTCTATCAAAAACACACAGGCAAAATAATAGTTGCCAAAACCGGTGTTTTCTTAGAAGAAGATTTTCTCTCTAGAAAGTCTAGTGGGAGAAACATTGTTCTTAATGAAGAGCAAGAACCACAAGATACTCAAGAACAAGAAATGGACACAGAAGGTACTCACACATCGAGTTATGAACATCATGATCAGATCATGGTTGATAACCAAATAGAAAACGTTGTTCTAAACGAAGAAGTTGAAAATGAGATTGTCAATGAAGAACCTCAAGAAAATATAGTTCTATACGATGTGCCCATACAAGATGGGATAAATGAGCAACCAGATTACACACTGACATCACGAAGATCAATTAGAGAGAGTCAACCTCCTCTTAAATTGAACCTTCTTGTTTCATTAGAAGATGAAACTGTTCATGAAGACGATGGTGAAGAACCTGAATCTTATAACGAAGCAATGTCGGGAGATGACTCAGACAAATGGCTAGAGGCCATGAACTCTGAAATGGACTCCATGTATAGCAACGAAGTATGGGACCTCGTTGATGCTCCCAAAGGGTCGAAACCCATTGGTTGCAAATGGATCTTCAAAAGGAAGATCGACATGGATGGCAAAATACAAACTTACAAAGGAAGATTAGTCGCTAAAGGTTATCGACAGATTCATGGTATTGACTATGATGAAACTTTCTCTCCTGTTGCCATGTTCAAGTCCATAAGAATCTTGCTAGCCATTGCAGCATTTCATGATTATGAAATCTGGCAAATGGACGTGAAAACCGCGTTCTTGAATGGTGTTCTCGAAGAGGATGTGTACATGACACAACCTGAAGGTTTCATAGACCGCAAACATCCAAATAAGGTTTGCAAATTGAAAAGATCAATTTATGGTCTTAAGCAAGCATCTCGAAGCTGGAATCGTCGTTTTGATGAATCAATTACTGATTTTGGTTTTGTTAAGAACAAAGACGATCCTTGTGTATATATCAAATCGAGTGGGAGCAAAATAGTTTTCCTGATTCTTTATGTAGATGACATACTGATAATAGGAAACGATACATCTGAACTCCAGACCGTGAAGGAGTGGTTGAGAAAATGTTTCTCAATGAAAGACTTAGGAGAAGCCGCCTATATACTAGGCGTAAAGATTCAAAGAAATAGAAATCAAAGAATCTTATCTCTAAGCCAAGGTACATATATTGACAAAATTGTTAAAAGGTTTAAAATGGACAAATCGGAAAAAGGTTTTACACCGATGACCCATAAGACATACTTGACCAAGAAGCTATGTCCGGTTTCTTCAGAAGAAATCAAAAGTATGGAGAAAATTCCATACGCTTCAGCTATTGGTTCAATAATGTATGCAATGATATGTACAAGACCAGATGTAGCTTTTGCCTTAAGCATGACAAACAGATTTTAATCAAACCCTGGTTTTAACCATTGGACAGCCGTTAAGAATATCTTGCGTTATTTAAATAGAACAAAAGATAGATGTTTGACATACGGTGGTGCAAAAGAATTAACTTTTGAAGGATATTCTGATGCAAGCTTCCAAACAGACAGGGATGATTTCAAATCTCAGACAGGATATGTATTCTGTGCAAATGGTGGTGCTGTTACGTGGAACAGCAGTAAACAAGCTACGGTAACTGATTCAACCACAGAATCTGAGTACATCGCTGCATCTGATGCTGCAAAAGAGGCTGTATGGATCAAGAAATTTGTTTCTGATCTTGGTGTAGTTCCTAGCATTGGTGATCCTGTGAAGCTTTTCTGTGATAACAACGGAGCTATAGCACAAGCCAAGGAACCGAGATCACACAAGACAGCAAAGCATGTACTCAGAAAGTACCATCTGATCAGAGACATTGTTGATCGGAAGGACATAGAGATGAGGAGAGTAGACACTGAAGAAAATGTAGCAGATCCGATGACAAAATCTTTATCGAAAGAAAAACACTTTCGTCATGCGGAAAGTATTGGGATAAAGAATCCATAAATGTCTGTTACGATTTATTTGAATCTGATTTTGGATCGGAGACAAAATTTTATGTAATCATTGTATTTGATTAAATTTGAAGCACATTATTATTTTCTTTAAAAGGCAAGTTTCATCATTTAAAAGCTAATGTCAATATCTTATTCAAATCATTGATATCAAGCTATACAAATGTAGTTCCTAAGATGTCTTCAAAGACATTCTTGAATTTCCCCAGTCAAAGAAATCATTATGAATAAACAAAGAGGGACTATCAATGATATTCATAATTGACTGGTACATGTTGTTAAGATAAAAGGAAGGGGTCCTTGATATCTGAGAGATATTCTTATACATGTAGGCACTAGTCGGAATGACTAGCAGTGCTGGAAGACTCGCACTCTAAATATTCTCACATGGAAACAAAACCTTGATATAAGGGGACACTGAGAAACTTAGAGATATGAAGAGACTCCAAAGTTTGAGAACATCATGAGTCCATCACTGGGTAAGTTGCATGCTTAGATTACAGCTCAACGCTTACCGTAACTGGAAAGTCATAACAGTTGTAGTTGGGCATGTGACAAACCTTGTAGGATGGAATGTCGTTTCAAGAAAACATGCATCCCCCCATTCCTTTTGGGGCTATACACTCGGGGCCTTCTGAATAGGATAAGTATTATGAAATCTGTGGCCACAGGCAAAACAAAAGAGTTTCTGTTTTGATGTTTCAATACTTATGCCTGAATCAGAAAACATTAGATCAGGCTTAACAGGTGTTCCTAACCATGACATGTGCCGCATCTAGAGATGTAAAAGGATGTCGAAGGAATCAGTCATATACCATATTTTAATCGTAAAGAACCACATGGTTCACCACGATTAATCTATAAAAGAGGATTTAAAGTTTTGTAGATTGGGGGAAGTTAAGTCTAGGTGGAGGCCACTTACTTCTTGCATACTCATATGAGTATGTGGCCAACACTACAGAATCCTACAGAGTCACACCGAACTCGCAACGGAAACGGAGTATGATGATTAAGTTACAATGAAACAAACTTCACGTGTAACTTTGATGAACCAGGCATGAGTAGCTGAGAGAATGTACATCTAACCCAAGGCGGCATTCTCGAGTAATACTTTATGTGCAGTGCGTGCACGGAGATAGCCAATCCGGTGCGTTCGTGCAAGTGGGAGATTGTTGGTTATGCCCGAACCCGATATTGTATCTCTCGGGTTATCGGATATCGACCCGATAACCATAACCGACATAATGGGCCCACTCGGGCCCAAGTATTAATTATGATTCATATTAATTAATAATAGATTAATTAATCCATGATTGGGCTTTTAGAAAGCCCATTAGGTGGGCTTTTAGAAAGCCCACTAGGTCATGACCATAGGGTATTATAAATACCCTAATATGACTCATAATTAAACATAACACACATCAGAGAAACCCAAGCCTCCTAGAAAATTCGAGCTCCCTCCCTTGGTAGTCGAATTTTGGCTTGCTCCCCGGTTCATTCATCGGTTGATCATCTAAACACCAACTAGGATCTAACCTATCCTCCGAGGTGTTTTCCGGTCATCTCAAGACGTTCCCGAGTGACGTGGTGTACGAAATAGAGGCGCAACACTTGAGGCGCTAAATCCTAAATTCGACAAGCTCCAGAATCAAAGGAATCGGCAGTTATTCGATACAGTTGGCAAAAGTACCGAAGTTTGGTAACGATTTCTAAACTGTATCTTAATTCTCGTAATTATTCTAGATCTTTATTGTTCGATGATATCCCGTGATTTCCGCCTCGGGATTGAGAAAAGTCATCGAAAAACCCAACAAGTCTAAAGAGAGAGAAGTTTGTTTAGAGCAAATTAAACATGATTAGTGATAAGGAATCTACACTAATCATATTATCATAGTTTATTTTATTTAAACATGATTAATCTTATTAACATTATATTATAATAAGAGTGGGAAAGGCTGCGTTTTTAGTGCAGTGCAGGTAAAGGTCAATAAAACTTTTGTCGTGATTTTCTTAAGCTAAATTAATATTATTCATTGTTGAACATTTGCGGCATAAATCTTTAATTTTATTCAAAATATATCATAAAATATCTAAGTTGTATTTTTAGCGACAAAAATACTCAAAACGTAAAAAATAGAGACGATTATGTTGAATTTATAACTATTAAGGTAGAGATATGCGTACGTCTAATTTATAAAAGTGTTGAATAGTAATTAATTTTTTTTATAATTAAATCATAGTACATAATACATATACATGTACACTCGTGTAAGAGACCCTTAACCAGGCATGAATAAAATTGAAACTTGACACTAAATTTTTTACTAATTGCAAGTTTGCAGCTAAAGAGAAATTGAAAATATGCAGAAATACTTAATGTGAAATTGATTACTTACTGTAAATATCCCACTATATAATATAAACCCATATGATACCGATTGATTAATAAGTCAGAACTACTTTTTTTTTTCTTCTGAAATTTCAAGTGATTTCACAGTCAAAATGTCATATAATCAAGTCATCGAGATTATTTAATCGAACCCCAAAAGAATGGAATAATTTCTACACTGAAAATATGAAGAGTAGGTCTCCCTTTTTATTTTATAGAAATTTTACCATTTGCTTAGAAAATAAATTGAATTGAATCAAAGTGTACTTGTTAAGTTTTCTTTTATAAGTTTGATGGTTTTAATTTTATAAAAACTCAAATTATCGTTTATTTACCGTCTAAGAATCTTACTGTATATACTTAATGTTTATTTCTTGACGGGTTGATGAGCACAAAATAACAAGGGCCCGAGCATATGTACAAACATAAATAAGTGATGATCATACATTACGGCGACGTCAACTAGTTATCGAGCCAAGGACAACAAGGAGTTGAGGAATTAACATGGGAAAAGATTCGAGAGGCTGATGGAAGGAGACGACGAGATTGAGTAAAAACTAAGGGTTTAAAATCCAAAGGTTTTATTTATTTATTTATTGAAAACTAATTTAAAAATTAGAAAAACGGAAAGATAGTATTATCAAATTATATCCATGGGAGTAAAATTAAATCTATATCTTTGCAAAAATTATAAACAAAGAGTACAAGAAAGAAAATTGTCCTTAATTTAATAGTGTTACATGCATGGATATCACCTATGTTGCTAGTGCGTAGTAGAGATAGACACGTTTATTTTTAGCATCTGTCTGTACATAAAATATTTTATATAATTTTAAAGAATTTAGATAAGTTATAGACACACGTCCTTTTTGGACTCACTAAACCGTGCATATATATTCTTGCGATATCATGTTATAATAATAAGTACAATATAACTATTTTAAAAGTTTATTTCCTATTAGGTTGAATAAATATATATGAAGTATTTCAAGAAAATTATGGTAAATTGTGCCACCCACGACATTTGATCAATAAGGGTTTCAGGTTCCCAGTCATTCAAAGTGTATGCAAAAATGCACAACATGCTTTGTTTATGAAATTCGTTAGTCCTTTTGTTAAGGCACGTTAACTGGAACTGATCAGGCATCTTATTATTACCAAATGGACAACCAACTTGGCATGAGTTAGATAAAATATTCTTTCATCATTACTCGTAACTGCTCTGGCAAATATCATGCCGATATCGAATTTGAACTCGGACCAAGGCCTACCGAGAATAAACCCCCCGACGCTCCTTTTCACGACAATTTCTCCGACGGAATTCTCGGACAAACTATCAAGTTCTTCATGAGATAGGACTAACGAATTTTAGAGTCAATGCAGGCTGCACAATTTTACCAACACCTTAAAAAGTGGGAATCATGTTGACTAAATGTTGTGCATCATTTGCTACAATTAAATTAACGAGAAAAATACAACTTCAATTGATAATGTTTATGAAAATGAGTAAATAATGATATCACTTTTAGTCTAAGGAATGCTTAGCTTATTTGAGGTGTCATGTATTACATGTAATATCATAAGGTAGTGATTAGATGCCCACTTGTTCATATCATGCTTGTTTTTCAATCACTTCTGACTCATTGCCACCTACCTCCACATATCTACAACAACATTAGTCAATAATATATATGTATATTAATTAGGTAATAGCGGCAAAAATATTAATTTCACTAGCTATAATACGTAAGTTCATATATTAATTGTAAAAATACTTTACTTCATCAAATAGCATACTATCAAATGCGATATCGCTAACTAAGTCATGAAAACGTTAAACATAGCACTGGCATGCCACGTCAAGTGGGCAAACTTTTTGGATTAGTTGCGACAAAAATACTTGACTTTAGTAATATTAACACTTCAATAGTACTTATGCTCAAACCTTATTACCAAAATCGTAAAATATCATTAAGATCGAGTGTTTCTCTAAAAATCAAAAGGCACGATATCCCAACATGTCGAACGACACGTAAGATGACACATCAACCTGTCATGATATTTGTCATTTGATGTGGCATGATATGTCAACAATACTTGTGGAGTTTATACACATGCTTTGTTGCATTTGGTACCGAAGTGTAATTTACGCGAAGGCATTATAATTCTTTTCATAATTCCTATTTTACTAAGTTTTAGCTTATTTTTTTCTTCTAAACTTCTCACGAACTTAAACCTCTTTATAGATTTACTCCCTTAACTTTATGTTTGACGAGTTATGATTAATGATGAGGAAAGATAAACATCAGATCACACTTCCGAATATCTTATATTTTACTAATCTTCTTAACGATCCGCATTTATAAGTTTGGTATAATTGTCTGATTTTGATGGGATATATATACTATGATAATATCCATTGGCCAAAATATTTGATCTAACTTCTACTATTATGGCCGATAGACACAACATATATATAGAAGCTCTAGATAATATGCGATCTTAGTTTTTGTTTTTATTTTTTAGATAAAATGAAGAAATTACACCTGTTTTTAGTTTTTATATTGGAGATCTTTTTCACCAATATAGTGTTGTACTTTTTTTATTTTAATATTTAGATTGGATAATACAGCCGGAAATTGATTATAATTTACATAATTTTAAACATATATATATATATACTATAGGAACCAATATACGAGCCTTTATATGAGATACGTAGCAAGTGAAGAGTGGCCTTATATTTAATGAGTCTGCATGCTGTCCATTAATGTCCATATATGTGTGTGTATATATATATATATAGGAATCAATACGTGTATGAAAATTTAGCAGTTGAATCATGCATCTTCACTCACTTACAAAAATAAAAAAACTTTAGTTTCACAAATAATCAGTCATTTTCAGTAGAAGGACAAGTGATAATGTATTTATAAGCTATATAGCTAATATAAATTTATAAGATATTTAGGGATAATTATTCTAATTTTCTATTACAGTACTCATGTTTCGTTGAAATATGATATGAGTAACACGTGCACTTTTTAATTTAAATTAAAAAAATCAATTATTCAACAAGTTTATTGAATTCGTAACATATACATAATGTTAACTCACACCGAGAAAATTAGATCTCGATATTATATATTTTGTGACATTATATATTATTATGGTTGAAAAAGAGAGAACGTACCAATGTGTACAAACTTATACAAGATCAAGTAACTATACCACAAATATTTCCATGTAATATAAACCTATATGAAATGGAAAATAATCCTTATAATTTCTTATGACCATAATATAAAAAATTAGAATCAGATAGTGAAAGAAAACGACATGTAAATTATTTATACTTAAGAAGACATCACTAAAATGAAGGAGACAAAAGTCCTGCAGAGTTGGAAAAGTCTTTTTCATAAAGCACTACTTGCCAGCTGCAACCAACTATTTCTACTAATAAAATTATTTATTTACCAATATATGATTAAACATAGCTTCATTTTTTATATACTAGTTAAAGGCTAATGCTATGTAGAAAAAAAAAAATCAAACACGCTAGAAATAATAATAATAATAATAAAATCATCATAAAAAATTGTTCATAGATTTTGCATTTAATTCTCTTTATTCATACAAAAAAAATTATGGATGATGATAAATAAAATTACAATTTCAGACTAAAATTGTGTACTTTTGCTTATGTCTCAAGAGTAACATTTATATGATTTGTTAACTTTGAGGTGCTTTGTCCTAGAATTTAACATTCATCTCTTTCTCTTATATGTATGTCTTTTTTGTAAAACATATATAATTTACAAACTTATTTGCAATACTTTATTTTCTTAATATGTATGCATGCATGCACTCTAGCATAATACGCGACTCGTATGAATACCAAGAAAAATATAAATAAATTTTTTACATTTCGTTTGAAACGCAAGAAGGAGAAAGTTAGAAACGAAAATGGAGCAATATATTAAAACTCACTCCATAAATTAAAAAACAAATTACCTCAAATCAATCCATGATAATTTTTTTATTATTTTTATAAATCCATGATAGTATTTCTAAGCTACATATGATGTACATTTATTTATCTATTTATTTTATAGCACTCCTTATCTTATCCGTGACATAAATGAATGCTATAGCTATATATATATATATATATATATTGAAAGAAAAAAAAACATAAAATAATGGCCAACCTGTAAGGCTGTGACAAGTAGCATGAACGTAGCAACTAATAATATTAGCTATATTATTTAATATTTATTTATCACCTTTGGCAAAAAATAACCATAGGTAGGCCACGTTAATCTATGCCATTTATATTATATATCCTGCTCCTTAATATAAATAATCGAAATATATATATATATATATCATGTAATTTTATTTTTGGAAATTTTATTTTTTTTTATTTTTTTATTATTATTATATATATATGAGGATCTTTGGATTTCACTCCTACCCTCATGGTAACTCGAACTTAAGACCTCCAATGTCCTAAGTGATGTACTTGTTGCCACTAGACCAATCACGTGAAATGCTTATTTTTGTGTCAAACTTTTTAAAGATTTTTATTTGTGAGAGTAAAAATACACATGATAGATAATTTTTAAAAATGTATAACACAAAATGGACATTTCCTTCATTTACTCTTTTATTTTTAACCACGGAAGTTAACTCGAGAATTCGGAGCTATGTAGGGGTTAGTGTACGCTCGGGCACCACCTGAAAACGACGTGAAAAATATTAAAATAACAATGTATGAGTTAAAAATAAATAAAATCTATGTCATTATATTATTTGATGGATCCAAAAAGGGAATGTAAGAGCATTCACCCCAACTGGTTTAAGTGCTTTTGCAAAGTCTCTCTTCTTACGAGAGATGAGTTGAATTCGACTCTTGGTTTAGTCTTATTTTGTGTTTATTTTTCTTTTTCAGTTTTAAGGTTTTTTTTTGTCTATTCTTTGAGTTATTAAAAATATGGATACATTCTTACACTCGTTTATTAAATTACTAAAAAATTTATTAATTTTTATTTTGGCGTTTAATAATGTACTATAGTCGCTTAGATATTTCTATTTCTACAAACGATGAATTTACAATGCAATACTTTCAAAAATAAAAACGCGATGTCTTTTATATACCATGGTAAGTTATATCTATTTGTCTTTATATATATATACATGTTATTATTGATTCTAGTAACTTGTTGTGATTATTCTTAATTGTGAGGTTCTTTACCTAATATAATTAAAATATATATATATATATATATATTAGGCACTACATGAATTGAAATTTTGGCTGTGCCACTGCGAGAAAGTCTTAATATTATAGTAAACTTGAAAAGTCTGTCTTTTTCACGTATTCAATTATTTTTTGTCTATGAGTTTATGTGTTGATAATTGAAGGTTCAATAATCGGAAGAAGACATGGTCGATGGATGAATGGTCACTTGTCATGGAGAAATATATGTGTGTATATGTATAAATATATGTTCACACTCACTATACATATATAGTGATGCATTTTCTGCCCTACTTTTATATATTTCCTGTTATTTTTCTCTTCTCATTTCAATGATCATGATGTGCTTGATCCTTAGAATTTCGGTTTTAATTTTCATAAAACATACCATTATATATACCTTGGGATTGTTTTAAATACTTGATATTTTATTTTGATGATAATGTGCCATCTATTTTTTTTTTATTTTTTTGAAAAACCAAATGTAGTATCAAAACCAGAATAAAGTAGTCATGTATATATTAGTGGTTCTTTAAAATATTAAAAGACTACTTAAAATCAAGATTTATAAACCCAAAAAAAAAAATCTTATCAAATAAAAAACAAGAATTTCACACAACCACCAGGAACGGCGAGTAGCTGAGAGGATGCTCGCGCTTCGCGGTGATACAATAATGAAAGGCGAGGAAGGAAATTCTGGAGTAAAAAATTAGTATTTATCTTTCAAAATTGTATAATGAAATAGTTAAAATAAAATAAAAATTGAGGGTGTATTCCTTTTTTTAATCCAAATGTATTTTTTATATAAAAAAGAAAGAAAGAAAAAGTATAGAGTATATATAATATAACAACCAATTTTATTTTTTAAAAAAGAAAAAGATATATGAGATAAATAGATAAAAATATTAAATGTTATTTATTCAACCTATAAAAATATACGAAATTAACTTTTAAAAGAAGTCCTCAAAAAAAATATTCAATAAAATAGCTTTTATCTTATGGATGTTCTACTTCCACAATACACCAAAATTTAATTAAAAAATACATAAAAAAGGGTCCCAAAAAGCTTCTCTCTGCCCCAAACATACCCATAAGGTACTGTTTGGTATAGTATGACTCCAAATAAAAAACAGTCCAAACTCCAAGTTGACATTAAAGAAGTAAATGAAATAAATTAAGATAAGATATAGAATAATAAAAACAAAAAATAGACCACAAAGAAAAAAGCTGGCTTGTACACATGAATTAAACATTTTACAGATACATTAATTAAATAAAGCCAAAGTGTAGTGTCACTTTGATCAGCATTGATTGTGCTTCCATTAACTTGTATTGTATTCTAGTTTTGGGTCATTTTCACTCTTCTTGTTGAGACTTTTTTTCTTTTGTTGTTGTTGTTGCTTATCACTACTCAATATAAATCAATTCACACATATAATAATAAACCATATAAGAGCAATCTCAAGTCTATATATCTATAGGCTCAAAGTGATATGTAATCCTTCTGCTCTATATATATTTCTAGTTCTATATCTACAATTTGATTTCTTTTTTGTTTTTGTTTTTTCATTCTATAAAAAATTCATTTAACCAAGCAAGACTATTGCATGGGCCATGGCCCAAAAGGAAGATAGCCCAATGGGCTTTTACTAATTCCTTTTGTTCTAAAAATAGATTTTTCTTTTTTGTATTTTTATTTGTTACTTTTAATTTATTTTTATAATAAGCATTATTGTGGACAAGGTCGTAATGGCAGATGAATCATTATTGTAGGGCACAGAGGGGAAGGTCATAAGTGTCTATACCGTAAAATCGATTTTTGACAGAATGAACTAGACATGTAGTTTTGAAAGTCTCTTTCGATATTCATATTTTGACCGGAAAAATCGGAATCAATCTATGCCTAATTGCTCCGCACATAGTTCCTCTTTCATACTTAATCGTTATGAATAGTCAATTTTTCTCGCGTGTATTGACTAATTCTTATCTATATATATACGCACTATATATATATATATATTGTCTAAATTAATGCAATATACTCTTTACTGAAACTCTTCCCAATTGATTGTTCGGAAATTTGAGTCGACTTAAACTTACAAATTACAATCGGATTTACTTTTTATTTTCCTTTTCATAAGACTATATTTCACAATATAAATATAAAAGATCCTTATAAAAGAAATCAACACTTTTGCAAGGACTAAAAACCAATTGGTTTTCTTCCAATAGTTGCAATTTTATCTCTCTGAACTTTTAGGGTACATTGTAGCTTGCCAACAAAATTGTGATTTCTCATTTTATAAGGAAAACTTGAGAAAATAGCCTAAAAAAATATCATAATTGAATTTTTAAACTCATTCTGAAAAATCAGTGTTTCTAAACTTTGTCCAAATTAAGACGATTTTACCCTCGTTTTTTTGGCAATCACATTTCAGTAAACAAATATATTACTTTTGCCACAATTCAACAAAATTTCCCCTCTTCTTCTTTTCTTCTTCTCTCCTTCGTTCTTCTCCTGTTCTTCTCCCCACCTCAGTCTTCTCTCCAAACCTCCCTCGTTCAAATCGACCTCTCGCACAGCGTTCCCGACGTCGTTCTTCTCCCGTTCGCCAACCCGCACAGCAGGTACGAGCTCTCCTTCCTGTCGCTCTTTCAATCCAAACTCTAAGCCTTAGACGATCTCCAAGCTTCGGTCTTCTTCCGCAAAGCAGGTACGAGCTTCAATCCGAACTCTTAGCCCTAGACGAACCGCTCAACGGCGAGCAAGCCTTTGTCCTTCGGTCTTCTTCCGCACAGCAGGTACGATTTTAGGGTTTTTGCTTGGTTTATTTCCAGTTTGATTGATTTCTATTGAGGTTTGTTTGATTTCTGCTGTTTGTTTTAGGTTGCTCTGATGTCTAATTTATGGTTTTAGCTTGGTCATGGCGGTTTGGGGCTGGTTACGATTTTTGGGATAATTTTATGCATTTTTCCAGATTTTAGGGACAATATTTCCAGATTTTAGGGACAATTTTCTGGGCAGTTTGATCTTCTTGCGTTTGGGGACAGTTCTTCCAGATTTTGCGGACAGTAATCCGAAATTTCGGGACAGTATTTGGTAATTTAGGGACAGTTTTCTGGGCAGTTTGACCTTCCTTTTTCGGGACAGTATTTGGTAATCAGTTCGAAGTTTCGGGACAGTATTTGGTAATGCGGAATATTGTCTTCTCGTTTGGGTGTTCCAGGATAATCAGTTCGAAGTTAGGGTTGGTTTCGGGATAATCAGTTTGTTCCACGGTTTGGGTTTGGGTGTTCGTTAGGGTTCGTTTAAGGATAATCAGTTTGTTCCACGGTTTGGGTTTGGGTGTTCGAAGTTATGGTTTCGTTTGGGTTTCAATGTGCTCCACGGTTTTGCTCAATGTGTTCAATTGATTTTTGTTTACTTAGGGTTGTAAAGGGAAACCAATTCATTAGAATTCATTAAAAGCAAATCTGGTTTTGCTCAACGTTTTCAATTGATTTTTGTCTACTTAGGGTTGTACAGGGAAACAGATTCATTAGAATTCATTAAAAGCAAATCTGGTTTGGACTTGATTGGGATATAAGACAGGGACACAGATTCATTAGAATTCATTAAAGGCAATTCATATGACTCGAAGAATTAAACATTCGAGGTCGGACGAGGTGGTCTTCAAATTCAATGGTGTCGTGTTTACATTCGGCCCTCGTGACAATATCAAAGATTTCAGAGCTGCCTCTGTTGTTGATGTATGGCTAGGCAACGAACGAGTGAGGAATAACATTTTTCCTTGACATTATGTAAGCATGGTGTTGTGGCTAGGGACAAATTTGAGGTTTTTGTAGCACAATTTTTGTAAGCAGGATGTGTTTTTGAAACAATTAAGAACAAATTTTATGTTGACGCGGCATTTGTTTTCTGTAAATCAGGGACAACTTTTGTGTAAAGCAGGGACATATACTATGTTTACCGAGGACAATTATTGTGTAAAGCAGGGACAATTGTTGTGGGTACGTAAAACGGTACACTTATTTTTTTCAATAACAAATGAATGCGTGAATTAATATAATTACCAAAAATGGAACTGTAAATAGTGATAACCATCAAATAGTGATCACTTGGGAAAGTTTTAAACAGTACTCCAGGGACAGTTTTTTTTTAATATCAGGGACAGATTTTGTTTTCAGATGGGATAATTTTAGGGAAATCCAGAGACAATTTTAAACAGTTACTCAGGACAGTTTTTATATTCACCAAAGACAGTTTTAAACCGTTACACGGGACAATTTTTGTGTATATAAGGGACAGTTTTAAACGGCTACTCGGGACAGATTGTCTGAATATCGGGGAGAGTTTTTGTGTACACGAGGGACAATTTGTATGTATTCCAGGGACAATTTTAAATAGTACTCGGGACAATTTTTGTGAATATCTAGGACAATTTTTGTGCATATCAAGGACAAGTTTTGTGAATATAAAGGACAAATTTTGTGAATATCAAGGACATTTTTTGTGAAAATCAAGGACATTTTTGGTTTTGAACAGTTACTCGGGACAATTTTTATTATAACCTGGGACAGTTTTTTATATAACCTGGGACATATTCGGGCAGATTCATTCTTACTGGAAAAAAAAAAACAATACCCCCTTCATTAGAAAAATAATAGTAAAATAAAACATAATGTTCGAAATGAAGGCAAAAGGTAAAAACTTAAATATTTAATATACATGTATGTCTTGATTCTAAGATCATACACCCGCTCATCCACCCCAAGTCTTTAGTACAACCGATCCATCAGCTGTGTGTGACTAATGTCCATATGGCATAGAGGACGGATACATCGTCCCCGATTGAGACGAATCTCTGACCATCACGGACGAACGACCATCTCGGTGATTCGCGCTCAAGTTGCTCTTGGGAAACGAATACTCAAATTTTTTAATTCATGGGTGGAGGCTTGAGCTACAGCGTCGGAGGAAAAGGCGTGAGCTTAGTGGTTGGTGAACTTCAGCGGCTCCTCCTCTCGTCAATGACAATTTTTTTGGTAATCAAGGACAATAATTTATGATTACGGACAATTTTAGGGTGTTTTAAGGACTTTGTGACATATTTCAAACAATTTCAGTAAGGGTTTATGTTAAATCATCGGGAATTCATACCATAACATCTTTACATTAAATCAATAATATTATACAAAACTTCATCTTTGAAGCCTGCTAAATATGTAAGGTTTACATTAAATCATCCAATATCCATACTATGCAATTTAATCCAACACTGCCATGTTGATTGCCATCGAATGAGTGTTGTAAGACTCAATTGCATCGGCTTTCATCGAGCATCTCAATTATGTAAACCTCAAATTCGCCATAACGTTCCTGAAAATGAAAGAATTTATAAGAATAGAAGTATTCAATCAAACTCAATGGACCAAAACTACAAGTTGATACCGATACTTGCTTGCATTAATAGAGAAACTCTATAAACTCAATATTCTTCAATTATTAGCGTATTTATTCGAACACCTTGCTTGCATATTTTTAAAAAATTAACATTCTTAAAAATTCAGAAAATGAAAACTAAGGTTTGCAAATTTAGAGTTCTAATCAATACCTAAGTAATCAAAATGAATGAATAGAGTTGTAATATTAAGCCATAATTACTTCGAGTAAGTCGTATTTTTTCGTAACTAAGTTTTAACAACTTGTTCTCTAGACCTCATTTTTCCATGCCTTCTCTAGACCTCATTTTACCATGCCTAGCTCATCCAGCATTCAAAAGTTCTGATTGTCAAAAAGATAAAAACAAAGAAATTGTCCCAAAAAATCGTAAATATTGTCCCGAAAATGCAGAATATTGTCCCTAAAATCTGGAAAAATTGTCCCAAAAAATCGTAACCAGCCCCAAACTGCCATGACCAAGCTAAAACAAACTGCAGAAATCAAACGAACCTTAAGAGAAATCAATCAAACTATAAATAAACCAAGCAAAACCCCTAAAATCGAACGAATCTAAGGAGACCTGAGGACAAAGGCTTGCTCTCCACCGGACCGCCGGAAACCGCCGTTGGTTCGTTTAGGGCTTAGAGTTCGGATTAAAGCTCGTACCTGCTATGTGGAAGAAGATCGAAGCTTGGAGATCGTCTAGGGCTTAGAGTTCGGGTTGAAAGAACGACGGGAAGGAGAGAGCTCGTACCTGCTGTGCGGGTTGGCGAACGGGAGAAGAACGACGTCGGAAACGCTGTGCGAGAGGTCGATTTGAACGAGGGAGGTTTGGAGAGAAGACTGAGGTGGGGAGAAGAACAGGAGAAGAACGAAGGAGAGAAGAAGAAAAGAAGAAGATGGGAATTTCTTTTGATTTTTGGCAAAAGTAATATGTTTGTTTATTGAAATGTGATTGCCAAAAAAACGAGGGTAAAATAGTCTTAATTTTGGCAAAGTTTAGAAACACTGATTTTTCAGAATAGGTTTAAAAGTTCAACTATAGTGTTTTTAAGACTATTTTCTCAAGTTTCCCTTTTATAATGTGGAAGACTAAAAATAATATTTCAAATTGTAACAATTTTTTTGTTTTCCCTTCATTATTATTTTTAGTTACATGATTTGTTTCTTCTAGCAATTCTTTTAAAACAAACCAAATCTACGGCGGATTGAATTTTCAAAAGGCGAAAATTTTCGAGATTTTAACAAAAAAACAACTAAAACTAAATGAAGAAATCTATAGTGATCACAACGATCAAGACTTGTTTACGGCACCTGAGACTCGGTCATAAAAAACTAAAATTCAGCCCCCCGGAGTTTATATCCGGGGTCCGTCCCTGTTCATATATACACGCAGAAATTTACACTCTTTTCGGACATATCTACATGTAAATGAATGCAGCTATATTATAATGCACTTGGGTGAGTTATATAACAATAGTTGTACTTTCGAAATTTATGAAATAAATGAAGCCAGTACATTTATATATGTATGAATATAAACGTCAACATATAATCTAAGCGCTTGAACAGAGAAAAAAGAACAGGAAACAAAACCCAACAAATAAATTAAAACAAAAAAACAAACCGATTCTCCCATCAGCCTTCCATGTTGCTGTCTCCGTCTTCGTCCTCGCTCAGCTCAAGATCGGCCAGCAATTCTTCCAGAGGAACCGTCGGCAGATCTCCACCGTCCGTCACGGAAGCCATATCGGACTGCTGATACTCTTCATTCCGGTACAAAGATATGTTGAACCTCATATCCGGATTCTCCTCCAAATCCTTCAAGAACTGCTCGTACTCCGAGTCAATCTTCTCCTGCATACCCTTATTATTGCCCATATTATCTTCGACCTCCATGTTCAGAGACTTAAGCTTCCACGAACGAGCCTTGCCTCTCTTCCTCTGCCGTTTCTCTTCGTAGCTCTTCTTCACCAAGATAACCTCCGGAATTTCCCGCCCCCTGTAGTTCTCCAATTCAATGTCGTTGCTGTTATTCCCGCACAAATCGTAGCCGAGAGCGTGATCTCCGGGGGTTAGAAGATGACCGAGATGTGTTTTTATATCGAATGTAGTATTGTTCCTCCCGAAATCCGAAATCCTCGCGACCGTGGCGTCGGCCAAAGCGTACCTCGACCCGCCGACGTTGAAATCCGGCGAGGTGATCTCCAAGTCAAGCACAATGTACTCGACAAGCTGTCTGCTAGTGAGTAGAGACTTGAACGGAGTTTTGAAGTACTGAAAGCCGTTTATGAAACAGTTATTCATTGTGGAGGGATCGAGCAATGCAATGCAATTGGTCACTTTCGTGCATATCACCAAAGGCCCGAGATTCCCGAGGCTTTTCGAGAGTTTCGGAGGGAGGCATATCAGATCCTCCCTGCACACGGGGGAGATTTCGACTGAGAACGTGAATTTATAGTTGTAATTGCTGCTCTTCACGTCGTGCGAGACGAGCTGTTTGTCCGACCGGTGCGTGGCCGGTACAACTTCCTCCACAAAAGCGACAAACTTCAAGCCGTGGCTCTTGTTCGAGAAGAAAAAGTCAATCCCGTGCTCCATCTGCGTGATCTTGATCGCCGACGCGGCAGCGCCATGCTTCAGAATCATCTGCTCCAAATAGAAGAACGTTCTCCGGTGGGAAACGTGTTGCCGGAGCTGCACCACCGCGACCCACTGGTCCGGGTTCGCCTGAACCCGCATGCACGACTCGCACATGTGCTCCCTCTGAGTGAACTCCACGACGTACGATTGCTCGAGAATGGCCCCGTTCAAAACCTCCTTCTGAATAGTGAGCTTGACCTTGATCCTCTTCGAGTGCGGCTCGGTCCAAATGAACTCGGCGTGGACGAGCCTCACCTCCTTGTGCAGCTTCAGCCTCTTGACGCAGAAAGTCAGGAGCTCCTTCGACTCGAGCTGGGCCCGGAGCCACGTCCTCGGCGGCTGAAGGTACTTGTCGCATTCGGGGCAGTGATTGAGGTCCGCTTTCTTCTGCAAGCCCTCGGTGATGTCGATTTCCGACCGCAAACACTTCACGCACATGTTGGCGGCGTTCGGTTTCATCCGAACACCGCATTTGCAACACAGCACGGTTCCGGCGGTTTGATTCACATTAAACATGCCCTTATCATCGTCCATGGCTACCCTGAACAAACAAACACGATATATCTATAGCTCAAGAAAAAACATTCGAATCCATTTCCAGAGCATAACAAAAGCATTAATCATCGAATCAGAGTACAGTTCAATCGATCTTCCATTACAGAGAAAAAATCAACGAAATTCATATTCCATAGAAACAAAACAAAAGAACGAATACGATTAACGAAAATTTCATAGATATGCAAGATTGATGCAGAGAAAACGAAAATCGAGAAGAAATGAGAGGAGAGAGAAGGAAAACCTGAAGGAGAGAGAAAGTAGCTAGGGTTTCTCCTCTGAGAACCGACAGAAGCTGTGAAGGTTTGTGAACTAGAAGGGAAGGAGGAGATATAAACCCTAATTTTGTTTAATAATTTATTGAATTAATAATTATTTTATAAGGATTTTGCAAGGTAAGTAAGAACTAACATTTACTGATAATAATAATACTCAAAAGCCACAAACATATGTCGAGGTCCAATTTCGTCCATGTTGAGCGAGCTGGCATAGTCATTGACACGTTGAACAATTGATGTTCCTAGAATTTGATCGTAGATGTACACGTGTCTATTGTGAAACGGGCCTCAGTAGGACATAGGCGAAATTGGATATCTAATGTTATTTGTCTTAAAGGGCTTAGGACCGGGTGAGCCAATACGGGCCCAAATTGTTCAACGACCATATATAGCATACGATACGACTCAACCCAACTAATAATAACTACATTTTTTCCTTAACTATAAATTTAGTGTAATTTTATACGTCAATGGCAAAAAGCTCTAATGGGATATTAAACGATGAAAGTGACGAGTTTTGAGATTTTGTGTATCGAGAAGCCGAAAAAAAGGTATGTACCATAAGCGAATGCCTAGAGGGATCATTCAAGTGGTCTATTACAAAATTGTATGATAATAATAATAAAAAATGAATAAAAAAATCCAAAATTGTTCAAAATAGTGGCACGAATTCCCAAAATTTAAATTTTGCAAAATAAATACTCAGAGTCGTAATTGTCTTGTGTGTCAATTATAAATTTGAGAAAAATGAGTATTAGTTTGAAGCCTACGCTAGTAGAAGTCTTGATTTAGCGGAGACTTATGGACACAAATAATCAACTGCGCAAATTCGCTGCTTTGAAATATGTCACGCTATTATGAATAACATAGGCTTCTTTTGCCGCAATAAATAAAACACTTCATTGTCTCAGACTCAGTCCAGCTTGTGCAAGGCCCGTCAAGAATCTGGGCCCAGTAAAGCCCAGCCCAGCTCAACCCTTCCGCTATATAAGCCAAAGTCGCTCGCAGAGCTCGGCCACCAAACAAACCCTAACCCTAACCCTAGCAATGCCGACCTCGCTTCACAAGAACAGGAAGAAGAGAGGCCACGTGAGCGCCGGCCACGGCCGTATCGGGAAGCACCGCAAGCATCCCGGAGGCCGCGGGAACGCCGGAGGCATGCACCACCACCGCATCCTCTTCGACAAGTACCATCCCGGGTACTTCGGCAAGGTCGGCATGCGCTACTTCCACCGCCTCCGCAACAAGTTCCACTGCCCCATCGTCAACCTCGACAAGCTCTGGTCGCTCGTCCCCGAGGAGGCCAAGGCCAAGGCCTCCAAGGACGCGGCGCCGGTCATCGACGTCTCGGAGTCCGGCTTCTTCAAGGTCCTAGGCAAGGGCGTGCTGCCGCCGAACCAGCCCTTCGTCGTCAAGTGCAAGCTCATCTCCAAGGTCGCCGAGAGGAAGATCAAGGAGGCCGGAGGAGCGGTCATCTTGACGGCCTAGGGTTAGGGTTTTATCTTCTTCTTCTTCTTCTGTCTGTTTGTTGCTCATTTTGAGAGTTTGGATTGTTATAATTTTGCTTGTTATCGCGTTGTTAGTTGAAATGGATTCGATCTTGTTTTGAAATGGATATTTACAGGTTTTGAATCGAATTTTGTTCTTCTTTCTCTGAATCTGATGAAATGTTGTTCAAAGGTTGAAGCTTTGTCTCGTTAACCTAGTTTTGAATTGGATGATTATCATTTTGAAGAAGAATTCCGATAGTCTTGTCATCGCTTGTTGGATTTTACGGGTTTCGGTATCGAATGTGAGCTTATTGCGTGTTTTTGTTTGTTTAATTGAATGAATCGGGGTTTGAAATGGATGATTATGGTTTCCAAAATGAATTCGAATGCAATTTTGCTTCATTGGGACTTGAATTATAACGATGGATTGTCCATGAGATTTGATTCATGATTGAAAGTTTTGCTTTGTTGTTTGTTTGAAACACCATTACATTTGTGTTTCGGACACCGATTTATCTGTCGTCGTATGGACTATTCTCGACATTTGAAGCATGACGGAAAATTTTCTTTGATTGCCTAGGGTCACGATTAATGTTTCTTTCTCGGTATTGCATCTCCGTTGTATTGAATGGAAATTGCCGGATCTTTGTCCGGAAGGGATATTTTCCGGTGTTTTAACTTCTTTAGCGAAGGAAACATAAAGTGGAATTTTGATAAGTTAATGATTTCGATTAGATTAATTTTTCATTCGATAAAATAAAACGTAACCAACAATCAATGTAGCATTCTCTAAAAAAATTGTGGCATATGCTTTTGGTGTACGTTTTCGTCTCATTTTGATTAAAAGCATATTCATTTGGTACCCGATATTTCGATTTTCAACATAAATCGAAGCAATATCTCCTTTTGATTAAAAGCATGTTCGCTCGGGTACCGATACTTCGATTTTCAACTTAAATTGAAGCAATATCTCATTTCGATTAAAAGCATGTTTGCTTGGTACCAACATCTCGATTTTGAACTTATATCTGGGAAATGAAAATATTGTAAGGTGAAAACTTCATAATACTTAACAAAATGAGATAGTGAAAAATTATATCCGGCTCAAATTGAGTATCGTCGTAGAAGTGTGCAAAAGACGCGGTAGCATACTAAATATATAAATCATTCTCTACAAAAAGTAGGTGATTACTCTAAAGGCATTACCGCCACCAGCCACCGGGCACCAAGAAATCACGAAATGTACAATAGAAAAGAGTTCCGAGACTATGTATGTTTTTAAAATAAGTAGCTAGTTATTCAATTAATGCACTTCCTATTTCTGCCACAACTTGAAGCCAAGCCTACCAAGGTCTTCTATTACCCAGCGGAATAGTGTTCGAACCCGACACCCCACGGTTGCCAAACCCTCGTCCTCTCCCGCCTCTGCTCCGGAAGTTCCCGCGGGACCCTGCAAGTATTCAACAAATTATTAACGAAACAACCAAGTATTTTTCACCTGTAATTACAGTTTAGGGAAAGTTCACCCATAATTATTAATGAATATCGAGAATGTGAAACACGAGTATGTTTTCTACGTGCGGTTAGGGTTAGATTTTTCACTTATTAACAATTGAAACAAGAAAGTCTTTTTGACCTGCAACTAAGGTTTAGGGTTTTTCACCTATAATAATTTGAAGCAAGAGTATATTTCACCTAAGGGTTCAGTATTTTATACCTAAAATTCATTAAGAAAATTAAGAAAATAGAAAATGAGAAAAACGGGAATGAGCAAATCACCTGAGCTAGAACCGGATGACCGTGCCAAAGCAGACAATGCCGGACTCACAACCTGACCCGCTTCGCTCAAAATCTTAATCAAATCCCGACAAAATCTTATATTTGCTTGTGTGAAGAACGTGAAAGCGGTGCCCTTAGCTCCGGCCCGGCCCGTTCGGCCGATCCGGTGGACGTAATCCTCGAGGCTCATCGGAAAATCGTAGTTGATCACACATTTTATGTCCTTCACATCTACATAATCGCAAAATAAAATAGAGTAAAATCAAATGACAAATACGAAACGCTTAACTATGTTGTTCCAGTCTGCAAACCGCCTTATCCCCGCGCCCAAAGAGTAGGAGGACAAATTGAAGATCACACATTCATTGCTCAAATGTGCCCACCTTAGCTTTGCAGGGATAAGGAGCAGCTTCACCACCAAAACCGTCACTTTCCGTATCCGAATATATGAATACGCACGTGAGTCAACCGGGCTGCAGAATAATAACCAGCTCCATATGTGTGGAAGGGTGTTAGTTCAAATTCAACTATGCTTCTTAGACCTTTAGGGGTTAAACCGGAAACCTGGAATGAATTTATTGACCTTTTCGAAACTATACTGATCATAAATTTTATCTATGGTCCAAATCTTAACACAACCAAAAGCTAAGTTGAAAAAATATATTAAAATCAAAATCAAAATCCGGGAAATGGTTATCGATGTGGACCTAAATATATGCCATAGGGGTGAAACCGGTAACCTCTATCAACTTTATCGACCTTATGGAATCCGATTGATAAAAATACCATTTTTTAGAGAAGGAAAAAGTTAAATACATTTTTCCAATTCAACATAGTCTAATTATTAGTTGTTTGTACCCAAATCAAATAACGCTCATAACATAATATAACCAAAAAGTAAAATAAAATATAAAAAACTAAATGAATCTGGGATTTTATGGTTTACCTAAAATGGATAATTAAACGAAGAAAAAAATAACAAAATTCACATTTTATTTTTCCTGAACAACTGAACTGTCACCCTTAAATTGACCTCTAGTTTTCCGGTATAGAATTTCATCCCTATATGCGAAAAGTGTCACTAGTTTTCTCCCCAAATGATTTATACGAGACCCAAGTTAATTTACATTACTATACAACTCATAGATTTCTCGACCGCCTAAAACCACTAAAAGCTTCGTGCTTAGGATTTGTTAAAAAATTACGATGTTGCACCCAAACCACTTATATTCTGAGGGAACTGGACGGCAGCCGGCGACTAGGTTATAACGGTAAATTTTAAATCCTAATTTAAACTTAAAAACACAGGGATCCTACCAAGACCCCTTGCAGCCACATCGGTGGCAGTCATAATGGGGCTTCGGCCACTCTTAAACTCGGCCAAAACCCAGTCCCTCTCGGCTTGGTTCTTGTCACCGTGGATGGACAGAGCAGGCCAACCTTCCATTCTCAGCTGCCTTGTCACGTGGTCACACGATTTCTTCGTCTCGATGAATATCAGTATCTTTGCCCCGTTCATCGTTTCTTTGAGTAATCTTGTCAGCCTGATATTCAAAAAGAAGTTAAAGCAATTATACCCGGACAAATAAAAAAATCAAGCCTCTTCTCAACCTAAATCCGCTCTCGTAATGGGAGCCGTTGATTTCGTTTTTGGTGAGAGAATGTATTTGGGTACCTTTCTCATTCATTTAGGCTCTCTTAAGTGCACAAAAATATTACAACCTACTGACCTGGGCCCAACCTATTAAGCCTAAATACCGTAGAGCCTAAACCCTAAAAAATACTCGAGCATAATTACATAAATAACACACAACACAGCATAAATAAATAATACAACCAAATTAAATAGCACGACATAATTAATTAAATTAACCTAATAAAAAAAAGCTAAACTATGAATATAGTAACGAATGAACACAAACCTGCCATATTTCTCCATGTCAGTCACAACTTCGACAACTTGGTTAATGGATTGATTTGCTTTCAACTCTAGTGATCCAATGACGACCTACTCAAGAAATACATACGAGAATCACGGAATTAAAATCATATGGCCAAACTAAAATATCACATGGAAAAGAAAAATTTATGGGTATATATGCCTTATAAGCGTTGCGCAAAAACTGCCTTGCTAGGGTTTCGACCTCCCTTGGCCATGTGGCACTCCAATACAGCGTCTGTCTATCAGGCCGAATCTACAGTGACAATACAGTTGGGAAAGCAAGGTTCAGAATCTTGTTATTTAATATTTAGATTACAAGTTACTTTCTATCGATTACAGAAGAAAGACAAACTTGGGCGACGATTTTCCATATCTGAGGCTCGAAACCCATATCTAACATCCGATCAGCTTCATCCAATACAAGGTAAGTCACCCTCTGCAAATTCGTGTGTTGAGCTTCCAACATATCTATCAGCCGACCCGGCGTAGCAATAACAATCTCAACCCCTAAAAAATGTAAAAGAGCCATTTAAAGTACCTCTTTTTTCATTCCGAGCTTTTCAGGAGAAAAAATCATAACAAAAAAGTACCTCGTTTTAGATCACGAATTTGAGGTCCTTTCGGGGCACCTCCGTAGACACAAGTAGACCTAATACTCGCAGATACCCCGAATTTTGAAGCTTCTTGTTGAATTTGAACAGCCAATTCCCTGGTAGGTGCTAATACTAACACGATGGGACCATCGCCATATGCTGAGACACGAGTAAACGACAGTAGCTATTTAATAAACATTGTTTTGGTGCCGAAATTAGAGATTAAATTTATAGAGCGGCAAGCTGTGACCTAATCGAGGTTGTGCGCTGATGTGAACTAATGCCGGAAGAAGATAGGCTAGAGTCTTGCCCGAACCAGTCTCGGCAATACCGATCAGATCCCGACCCTTGAGAGCCATAGGCCATCCTTGAGCTTGAATCGGTGTGGGTTCAATAAATCCCAACTTCGCGATCACGTCGAGACAGTAAGCTAAAACAACGAAAAACGCATAAATAAACTGAAAACTAGCAGGAGGAACCATAATATTTATGCCCAAACAAGCTAAGTGTACCGGGGAAATTAGCCTCCGTGAACATCCGAATCGGCTTCGGGACGTCTTGCCCTTCCACGGTAATCTCCCTCTTCGCGCGGTACTGCCTAATTTCGTGCTCCGACATTGCAGCAATAGAAGGATTTTCGACATAGAAATTCTTCTCGAAAGGGACTAAGTTTCTGAAATCTTGCCTCGGGAGAGCGACGGTGTCCAAATCGCCTCTCTGTGAGCCACCGCCTCTCCCGCCCCTCGAGCCACCACGCCCGCCGGAGAAACCCCTATTGCCACCGAACCTTTCGCCGCCTCCGCCATGGTTCCTCCGATCAGCGCCGAAGTGGCCGTTACCCATTCTCCTGTTGCCGTCGTCTCGGCCGATGTCAAACCGATTGACTGGCGGTGGCCGAAACTGAGGGAAGCCATTTGGCGCAACTCCGGGAGGAGGCATCGGTCCCATACTGCGGCCATAGCTCGGCGCCATTGGAGGACCCGCAAAGTCGCTGCAGAAACATCGGAAGAGCACACACAAATTCAAGCTTTTTCTTACTGAATTCAATCAGTCTGATAGAAAATAAGCGGAGCAGAAAAACAAGAACCGTACCTCCGGCGATCTCTGTAGGAGCTCGGATCGGCGATCCTGTGATCGTAAGGATGCATACTTGTACTTTTCTAGGGTTTCCAAAAGCTTCAACCAAAGAGACAAGCAAGCTTCCCACACGATCCTTCTCAGAGGCGAATTTTATCAACACGAAAGCGATTTCCTCTGCTTCAGATCGCCAATAGAACTGTAGATTCTGTTTGGCAAGCGAGAAAATGCTAGAAAATTTCGAGGGAAAATCAAGGAAGATGATGACGATGAATGGTTCCAGTTTGGCTTACGTGGCATTGGGCCTTGTAGAATGTTCAGGCCCATGGTAGTCCATCTTTTGGCCCATTAAAAATCCAATATTCCATATTTTTATTTATTGATAATAGTGCCCACTTAGCTTTGTATATTGTTCACTTTGCCCCTTACATTTTAGTTTCCAACAACAATGTCCCTTCTCCTTTAAAAAAGAACACACTTATCTTATGCTTCAAGAAATAAAAAAATAAAATAAAAAATACTCCAATATGTTTTTGCCCCTTAAATTTTAGTTTTCAGAACGAATGTTCCATCTACTTTTCAAAATTAATACATTTCTTCTTTTGCTTTAAAAAATAACGTTTCGTTAATTAATTACTAAACACGATTGATTTACCCAAATTGTAAAGCTTGTGCATAAAATATAAGGTGGCGTTTGGTTATGGTCTCCAAGATCAGTTTCTGGTTTTGGTTTCAAACAGTGTCATATTGGTTTCGCAGACCACGTTTGGTTACTAGTTGTCTCTGTTTTCTGAGACCGGTCTCGCAGACCACTGAAATTTTAATGAAGGAAAACAGAAAATGACTTGAAGTTGTTTTTTGTCTTTGGTCTTTAACTCAATCGTACAAAATAAAACGATAATAAATATATTATCATTTTATAATAGTATTTAATAATAATAATAAGGTATTAACAATGAAATTAACATATATAATAAATTATTAAAATCATGTATATATATAATTATATATTTTAATAATATTACTATCATATTAACAAATATACTTAAATTTTGTATATTATTAAATATTAACTTAATTACAATGATATAAAGTATAAACTATTGAAACAAAATATTTACTACTTTATATATTATATTATTTAAATATGTAATTAGAGTCATGAAATATGACTAATTTTTTTATGATAGCAAATATTTTTTAGACGTAATATTAGTATATATTACTTTCAAATAAACATACTTTCTTTTTAGTAATATATACTGTATTTTATTGCATTTTTTCATTTATATTCGACCACAGATTAACAAAAGACTAACCAAACAGTGTTTCAAAAATCAATCTCCCAAACTGGTTTGGGAGATTAAACTCTCAGACTGGTTTCCCAAACCAAATTGCAAAAATGGTTTCCGAGACCAGTTAACCAAACGCCACCTAACTAACTCCAATGTGTTTTTGCCTCTTATTTTCAGTTTCACTTTTCAAAAATAACACATTTCCTTTAATACTTTACAAATGACGTTCCGTTTAATTAATTTGCAAAAAAAATAAACAATAATATTTAGTTACTAAAACTCTCCAACAAGTAATGTGTTTAGGTAGGAATGAACTTTTAATCAATTTTTATCGTAAGGGGCAACGTATTAATATATGAATTGAAATATTAAAGCGCATTATTGTCAAAAATTAAAAATTAAATAGAAAAAATACACCAAAGTAGAAAGTTCAAGGGCATTTATGACAAATTTCTCATTCTTATTAAACCCTAATTTGGTGCAGAAAGTCGCCATTGTCTTCGCTCGAAGCTTTCTCGGACGAAACCAGAGCAAGTAAACCACCTCTTCTTCTTCTCCGGCGATCGAAAATGGCGGACGATGACTACAACGACGTCGATATGGGGTCTCTCTCTCTCTTTCCCTAACTTGTTCTTTGCGGTTTGGTTAGGGTTTAGTGGAACGAAGAGCAACGTTTAGCTATAATAAACATTTCTGACTAAATCATCTATGAAATTCTTTGAATTCAAGGGTTTGTGCAAGTGCTTTCAGTTCGCACACGGAAATTTTGCTCAGGTTTAGTGATGATGTTTGTTTTCTTTTTTTGTTCAGATACGAGGATGAGCCTCCGGAGCCTGAGATTGAAGTAAGAACTTGAATTTCTCTGGAAGTGTTTATCTAAGGAGCTGTAGAAATGAATGTTTGTATATATAATTGACAGGAAGGAGCAGAGGAGGATGTGGAAAACAACGAGGACGTTCCCGGTGACGCCATTGAAGGCGAAGATACCGAGGTCGGAGAGCCCATCGAGCGCCCTCGTAAAACGTCTAAGTTCATGACGAAATACGAGCGCGCGAGAATCCTCGGCACTCGTGCCCTGCAAATCAGGTTTTTTGCTTAACTTGATTGAAATTAGTTTCGATTAAGATCAATTCTAACTGATGTATTGGTAATCTTGTTTCGCGATGAACAGCATGAACGCGCCGGTAATGGTCGAGTTGGAAGGAGAGACTGACCCGCTTGAGGTATAGTCTTCGATGACGAGAAAGCTATAAGTTTAGTGTTCTTATTATGTTTGATTGGTGGATATTCTTATTGAACATCATTAGGATAGCTTTCCGGTATGACTCTTGAGTTAGAGATCGGGATTACGCTTACCAAACAATTGTCCTCGTTTATGAACGCTTTCTATTCAGGGTTCTATCTGATTAACTGTTCTTCACTTGGATTTTATATTTGTTTTAGATTGCTATGAAGGAGCTTCGTGAGCGGAAGATTCCTTTCACCATCCGTCGCTACCTGCCTGATGGAAGGTGTGCTTCTTTTATATAATTTCACTGTGGATGAAGTCATTTAAGCTTCAGCTTTTCCGGTTTTAGTATCAGATTAGTTCTCAATCTTGTTTTTTTTTTAATATGATTTTTCCAGTTACGAGGACTGGGGTGTTGATGAGTTGATCGTTGAGGACTCATGGAAGAGGCAAGTTGGAGGCGATTGAATCCGTTCTTACGGGAGATGGCGACCGAGAATTGTATATTTTGAAGCTCTAGTTATATGGATTCAGACATATCGAATCTACTTGCTAGAATACTGTTCGGTTACTCCGATGAATTACTATCCGTGATTTTGATTAGAATTCCGGTGATGTTATACACTTAATATCTATCAATGAAAATCTGTAAGCCTTGCCTGAGATCGTACCCATAGATCGGTAATTTGTCTGTTTTTGGCCTTAATTATTTCAATACAGATCCTTAGATTAACACATTCGCGTTCATATGGTACCCTCACAAAGTATTATTTTACACGCTTTCGTTTCTTCGAATCTTCTAAAACTAAGAAGAATTTCTTTCAAATGGAAGAGGCCATATAATTTTGTGAAGATTGTATCTTTGATGAGTACAAAGACGGCAAAAAATATTAGCTTATCGGATTATTAATTAACATATAAATTAATAAATTAGTTTATACATTAATGAAGAAAAAAATATTAGTCACCTATAAGTATATAATCATCTTTACTAAGAAAAAAATATTTTCATTTATTATATCGAGAATATTAAAGTATTAATATATTAAGAATATCAAGAGAGACTATTATTATGATTTAAAAAGATTTTACTATAGTACTAATGTCAGAAATATTAAAGAGTCCAATAATATTAAAGAGGAATATTAAAGAGGAATGCCAACAACTTCGTAGAGTAGTGATAATTAAAGTTGTAATAATTACTAAAGAATCAAATTTTGAGAGTATTACATAACTATTGATGTAATCTTATCTTTTTATTTAATGTGATTTCATAGTTATTTATATTTTTATTATTTTATTTATAGTGATTTTAGAATTATTTATGTAGTTTTTTATATTAAATTAATAATTTATATATCACTTGTGACCTATATACTTACTAAAAAAATTATTATCTTATAAATTTAGCGAATTATTAATAGTCGGGACTGGACAAAAATATTATTTAATTGCGACTATTAATTTATCGAGTATTAATTTATAGAAGTATTGCTGTATTTTTACTCATTCATTTTATATACATATCTCGATTTAATGTACTAGATTATTAGGATTTGCCTAAAAAGCAAGAAAAAGGAAACAAGTGTCTTTGAGAGGAGCCTTTTGAATTTGTGGAATGAACAAGCCCGGTTGCCTTGTCGACTTGAATGTACTCTTCGCCGTCGTGAACAATGCTCACTTCGCAAAAAGCCGGTGCACTCTTCTTAACATATTCCGCTTTCGATATTCTCGTCCTCAGTATCCTGTAAAACCATAGAACAAATTCCCGTCTTGTTAGCCCCTATTTCATCACGGGTAAAAACAAGAACATAATAACTCTAGATATAGCTACAGTCTAGGTCAAACAGATGCGGAAAACGAAAATGAACTTTATAGAATTTTAGTACAAAATTGCCCGATATAATGCACGGTTTCTATTCGTAACTAAAGATTCATAAGTCCAAAATGTCAAAAATGACCATAAATAAATAATAATATTAATAAAAGGGATAATGGCGGCATAAGTCCTCAACCTTTACTCAACTGGGGCGGCATAGCCCCAACCTCATTTAATAGCGGTATAAGTACCAAAAGATGATCTCCGTCCATATTTGACTAACGGAAGTAGTCAACGTTTGCGTGGTCAGCTTCTCGTCAACGTGGACGCCACATAGTCCGACATGTCATCCTCGCGTCATCAAATTTAATGCAAAATTAATTGAATCCCTCCATCACCCTTAATTTTGCATTAAATTTGATGACATGAGGATGACGTGTATGGTGTCCACGTTGACGAGAAGCTGACCGCGCAAACGTTGACTACTTCCGTTAGTCAAATATGGACGGAAATCATCTTTTGGTACTTATATCGCTATTAAATGGGGTTGGGGCTATGCCGCCCCAGTTGAGTAAAAGTTGAGGACTTATGCCGCTATTATCCCTTAATAAAATCATATGTATATATATATATATTTTTTATCGAGTGTAGGTATATTAAAATACAACTTTAGTTGATAAAAGGGAAAAGAAACGATAAGAATAGAGGTTCTTTTATGCGACATCAAAAAATGCTTGTATGGAGAAGAAAAAACGACAATAAGATTGTGGTCATTTGAAAACGACGGCAAAAAGGAGGGAAATAGTAAACCGACGATAAGTGAGAGAGTTGTTAAACAACAATAATAATGAAAAAAATATGAAAAATAGAAACAATAGTGATAGTAAAGGCAAAAACTTCGATATGGTCAAAATGATCGTTAAAGTTAAAGCATACAAGGGTAAGAAGAGGAACATGAGAAATTTTCAAGCTCTATTGGATGTAACACCCGCCATTGACGCCATCCTCAAAGATCTTCTATACAAAAACCAAGAGATTACCAAGCTCTATTGGATGTAACACCCGCCATAGACTTCACCCTCAAAGATCTTCTATACAGAAACCTGAGCACTATCTTTCTGATCTGAAGGCGGCAAAGCATTACAGTTCGGGACAAAAAAGTTGAGTGATTTCACCGGAGACCCGCCGAAGCGTGCATGTTGAGTTTATAATTAGGTTTACTTGATATTTGACATTTTATATTTGTTATTTTAAACTTTCGACAACTTTTTTTTAGTTTGAATGAATGTGCATAAAACAAGTTGTGAATAGCGATCATGTTTTTTTAATCTTTTAAAAGACATTTACTTAGATTCCGATTTTGACGGATGTGATGCTCGTAAAATACTATTTTACCGCTCTCTATTTATAGCAACACTCTTCTAGAAACTCTCTTTACTAAACTAATGTGGGACTTTATCCAAAATAAAATCTAACATGACAATTTTACATAAAAATGGCATTCTCAATTTCATACATGCCTAATAAATTATTTACCTTAAAGGGATAATTTTGTTCAAATACCCGTTTTAAAGCTTGACAAAAATTGCAAATTAATACCTAAGCTTGACAAAAAAATTCAATTTAATACCTCAACTAACGGAATACACGGTTAAATGCCAAATAATATGTTGATGTGTAATGCCACGTAAGTGGGCCTAAATTTCCCGCCCACTTCTCAATTTTAAGCATATAAATAAATCGAATTCATACCTCGAAGAAGGTAGCTTTTTCATCCCTATAACAAGATTGGTAATGTTGTGGAAGGGAATGAGATCAACAATGGCTTTGGCCGTGGAAGTATGCTCTATCATCACCGTGTCAACTTTTACCTGGAAATTCCAAAACCGATCAACACATAACGAACAAGGATTCTAACCCGCCATCGGAGCATTGTTTGCATCGGGAGCATTCGTGTTCCACCTCACCTTAGCGTCATTGCACAGTCGGATGTACTTCTGCAAGAGATTCTTTCGCCGATTTTCCTCCTCGTCGTCATAAAACCGGACTTGGTCTTGCGTCAACTGGCTTCTAGACAACTTTCCCACTGTTTCAACCAAAATGAAAATAGTTGTGTTTCAGCTCATATCACTCGTTGATTTAAAGAAGAGTAATGTATCACTCGTCATCTGATTCTGTCTCAAATTTATTAAAATAATCTTTGATAAAGAAATAAAATAGTAGCAAAATGATACTTTAGACTTACAATTGACGAATAAATCATTCAAAGTATAATATATAAAAACTAAATCAAAACAACAATCTAATCATATATAATAATAATAATTAATATTTGATTTAATCCAATCTTAATTTTCTCCAAATTGAGACAAATGATAAGAGTCCCTCTTAGAAAAATGTTATAACTTATAATATATATATATATATATATATATATATATATCTTCACTCACATATTTATATATATAACATTAATTCCCTCCTATAATAATTTAGAAACTACATATATATAGGAACACAAGAATCAGTGATCAACACTAATATACTGAAAACTAAAAGAAAAACTCATTAATAAAAATTTATGAGTGAGATTATCAAAGGGTTTAACAATATGATCAACATCTAGTATTTATACTTGTATTCTTACTAATCGAGATATTAGATCAAACACCTCGTGACACCAAAATATTTATTAGAAAAACACTATTTATTTAAAATAAAATAAAAATTAACTAATAAATAAAATAAAAAAGATTAAATTATTAGTGTGAGATTATGAGGAAGATTAAGAATATAATCACCGGGTGTAGGTATATAGGTGATCGGAGGGTAGATGTGGACAAGATAAACCCTAGCACCCGGAGACACCACATGATCGATAGCCCATTTCAGGACGTTCACGTCATCTCTCCCGACCGCCACGTAAACGTCGTCGAATGACGAGGCCGAGACGGGTCGCTCCCGGCTGATCCTTCCGTGGCCTGCAGCAGCGCATTCGTCGACGATCTCGACGATCTCCGGCGACATGATCATGATGCTCTTGTAGAAGTCCTTGGCTTCGAAGGGCACGTCATCGGTGTTCTCCATTGTTGCCTCTCTTTCCAAGGACGCAGACGTGAAGAGAGCCCACTATAGATGATGATAATGGAGAGAGAGAGAGAGATAATAACGAGAGATTGGGTTTGTCAGTGGGTTTGTCAGGCTCACAAGGCATAAGTCGTTGCCGTCAAAGGCACAAAGAGGTAAAAGGAAAAGGAGAGAGAGAGAGATATTCTAAAGGGTCAATAAGCTTTTTGGATATGCATGTGTCACTACATCAATATTCAATGCTATATATTTATGATAGTATGATATTATTAATGAACATAGATAAGTTCATATATATATATATATTTACTTGATTTGATAGAGTTAAATTACACTCTCAAGAGTTTACTATCATCATAGGCTTCTTAAAAATAGGCGATAAATGATAATACCGCAACGGGTTTTTAAAACAAAATTTTGAAATAAACTAGTTATTCTGATTTTCAAGAAGAAGAAAAATCTCGAATAATTTTTCACTGTTTATTATAATAATTAATTGTCGTTCTTTATTCTAACCACTAAAAGAGTTTTTATTTTATTTTTTATCATAGGTATTGATAAACGATATTTACTATACAATTCTCTCATTCTCTCTCAAAAATAGGCGATGAATGATAATTTCTCCGTGTAATTCTCTTTTCATGACTTGTCTTTTCTTAATGTAACCATAAAACCAATTATATAGTCGTGATCGAATCGGAACCGTTAGATTTAAGCATCTTTTCCATCTCAAATTATTCGATTTAGCTATGGTTATATAGCTAATTTTCTTTCAACCAATCAATTGGAAACATCAAGTGATCTAGAGATAGTATCGCTTCTTTTCTTCTTAGGTCTTTCAAGCTATTTACTAGCTTTTTCTTCTTATATATAATATATGAGACATATGGTTTTGTTTGACACATATTAGGAAAGAAAAGTTCTCATGGATTTGACCTTTCAAAGTTTTTTGGTAATAGTTTTCTTTGATGGCCTCATTGATGAGACTCTTTGTGACTAAATAGTCAAAGGAATGGCAAGAATCGGGAATAATGGTGATATGTTCTAAAAGATAATATTTCAATTTTCTTATGTCATCCATTATAATCTATTTTCTGTATTTTTTAAGACTTTTTTTTTTTTTTTTTTTTTGTAGACATAGTGCATGATCCATGTTTTGGAGAGAGTTTGAATATGTATGCAAATATTGAACATGATTTGCAATGCTATTTTTTACTATTTTTTTTTAAACATGACAATGAACATGGACTTGATTTGTGAAATTGTTTAATTTTGGGTGGCTATATATATATGAGCATATATACAAGACAATAACTTGAAGCCAAAAAGTTCCACCAAGGTCTCCATTTACATCAATAGCTATGTTTTTTGGACTTTTGCAATGGATTTATTTGCTTACCTAGGGCTAATTAAATGACTAGGAAATTAACTATATTGGCCTAGATACAAACCTTACGAACACATAGACCTTGTTGTAATCAATATTAGAATATGGATTAAGAAGAGACCAAAGCCTAAAAAATAAAAAATAAAACAAAGGTCCAAACTATGGCAATCTTTCTTGTCTAATTTAATGTTTATAAGTATATGCCACATTTAATAAGCTTACTATAACCATCAAAGTTATAATTATATTAAGAACCCAAACTATAATATATATATATATATATATATTCAAATAATTATCTCTTTGGTAATGTGTGAATGAGTAATGGTTATGACTTATTTCTCAACAATAGACCTATGAATAATACTAGTTAGAGAGAGCGAAAAAAAAAAATCCTCACAATTATTGAGTTGATATGCCCCACTTACAAGTTGTAAAAGCATATATTTCCAATTTTGAAGTGCCTAGAAAGTTGTATAGCTTTTCTATGTTCTCTCAATCATTACTTTTCTATCTCCTCTCGTTTTATAACTTGATTGTCTTTTAGGATTTGGTGTACGAGTTATTGCTTAATCAAGCGCTTAATTATCTTAATAATCTCATACTAAGGGAGAGGGTTAATCTCTTGTCGCAAATTATCAACTAGTTATTTTTTTTTTTTCGCGAACTTAATTAACAAAGTTAGTGAGGTGTTTTTCTTGCAAAGAACGATAATAGACACATGAAGATTATAACGGTTCAGCATAAAAGATGACATGTTTTTTAATTATATTTTTTAGCTTTAGAAGTTACGTTTATGACAAGTTCTTTTACACATTAGAACTTAAACTGCTTGGTTTAAGGTCAGGGTTGCTCTTTTTATAAGTAATTCTCGAGTTGCATGAACCTACCCGTTATTAATAGCAAAAATGAAAAATATAATTTCACGTTTTGACTTACAATTGTAGGGTGTATTCGAAATTAATAAATATGGAGGTTGATTAATGATTTTGATCAAACTAATTGAAAATCACTAAGGTAGATTTAGTGTCACAAATTTTAAACTCTCACTACATCAAATTAGGGATTCAAAGCTCGAGTATTTTAAAACTACAATTTCTTTGACAATAAATTGCAATGTTGGACAAGAATAACCAGTTTCTTCTAGTTTTTCAAACAAACAAAGTTTATAAAGTGTAGACCATAAAATTTTCTTTTGAGTATAATTAATTAATCATATATAGTGATTCCAATATTAATTTAAATTTAGATTTAACTAAACATTATCCTATCCCCAACTAGCATTTGGCTTTTCCACTCATAATAATAATATAATGTCTCTTTTCACTTTTCTTTTGCTTTTCGACGTCATTTCCCACTTGATCATATTTAGCAATTCGAAAAGAGATATTGTGGTAGAAATATTTGAGAAAAAATGAAAGTTGTAGTATGTTTTACTTAAAAAAAAAATTCGTGACCTATATTGTTTGTCAAAATGTATATTTTGAAGTACCAAATTTAGCATTTACATTTTTGAGAGTATTAAAATTACTATACACTGCGATAAAATAAAAAAAAAAAAAAAAAAAAGAGGTTGAATGCGAGAATATTGTTATTTTCACCTAGTTTATAAGTATTTTTGCAAAAAAAAAAATGTAAATAAATAGAATTCAAAGGATTTTTTTTCTTTAGTGTTAGTTGTGGTCGGTTGTTCTCCAAGTTATAGTCAACAACCCACTATTTTCACAAGGCTGCCATACTTTGAAGTTTGAAAAATAATGAACTTTTTGGACCCTAATTTCAAAATTATAATTTGAGATTACTTATTTTAAAATACATAAAAAAACTCTGTTATGTTTTAATTATGATAATTAATCTTGATCGGACGGTCTAAATATATTAGCCGTTAATTATTATTTTTTTCAATTCAATTTTTTATTTTAGATTTTTACGGAATTATTTTATAATCATAGTAAAATGAACATAAATAGCTACACGACTAGGCCATTAAGCTAATCTTTTAAAAAAATTATTTCGGTCTATATTTTTGAAAATGGTAAGTCTACGTACAATCTCGCATTGCATGAGAAAAGTAATGTGTTGATGGAGCATTCATGCAATTGTGCATGTATGTGACTACAAAATTATATGAAGTCGTACAGAGATGGCAATAGTCGGTAAGTTAATGTGCATTCCCGCATTATCCGGGTAAGGTAATGTGCTGATGAGAAGTTCTCACAATTGTGCACGTATATGGTTGCACAATCATTTAAAATCGTGCAGGTATAAAGTCTGTATGGTCAAAGACTCTTAAGAGAATTGATTGATACTACCTATATCAACAAGATGCATTTTCTTTCTACTACTTCATTCGAAAGAACTCTAAAATTACACTTTTTGTAGCCCAAAGTGATCTTAGGATGATTGATCTCTTGGAATGTTTCTCAAAAACATGCGAATCCGAACAAAAACACACTTATAAAACTGGTGTTGATCTTTCGGGACGATAGTGCAGCAGAGGCGTGACACCTATAGTGTTTATACAAATCATCTCATGATCCGAATCTAAATGGCCATTTAAAATCTCTGTAAAATCTATCAAAAAAAAGATTGTCCCACAATATTATATTCTCTTTTTACCAAAGGATTAGTACCAAACTCCATTGAATTGAATATACTTTGATATTCTCTTCCACTTTAGATGGCTATGAATTGTTCTCCTAGCAAATCATATCTCAATCGTCACCAAAATGGCAAGACACATGAACCAAAGAGGAGGTCTTTTGGTTGGACCAGAACTCCACTAACTTCACAACTTTAATACATGCATATAAATTCTCAATTAAGTAAAATAAAAATATCACATGTTTTATTGTTGGTGTTTGATGTCATGAGTTTTTTTTTTTTTTTATTATTATTATTGAATCAGTTTTGATATTGAGGATAATTTATTTTCATATTTGTAATTTTCATTAATATTTATTCAATATATAATGGAAGATCCATTTGTAAGAACGTCTTGATCGAATTCCGTTTAACGAAATTCACTTTCTCCAAAAGATTTTAGAGTTTATTTAGCGTAATGTGTGAGAAGTGAAACACGCAAAACTGAGACATACCCAAATCCGCGTTCCTCATTTAGCCTCAAAACGGCTTCATTACAACGGCTCTATGCTTTTGAACAACGACGATACCCCTCGAGCCACAACCACCGGTTAGAATTGAACTAAGTACCTAGAAACCTCATTAGTAGGATAATCAAATAGCGAGCAAGAATCGATCTTTACGCGAGTCTATCGAATATTGTTACATGAGATGTTCCGTATAAAGGCCAATAATATATGCGCGGAAACGATAATGAGTCGGACTATATTGCGAGTCGCCATTGCAATACAGTCCGATTCGATAGCCATCCATTATCCATAAAGAATTAGCCACCTCCTGAAAAGAATATAAAAAGTGGTGGGACATCATGCAGATTCCAAACCCTATTAAATAGATCAAAAAAATATATTTAAAATTAGTAAAGATCCTCTCTTTCTCCATGGTCTCTTGGAGCTAAAACAAGCTAAGAAAAATGGCAGAAACTAGTCTTCTCATGGCCATGAAAGTGGTGATGATCTTGCTATGTGCTGGTTTGGTCTCCCTTTGGATTGTGAAGCCCACACAGATGTGGACAAAGAAATGGAAAGAAGCTGAAGATACACTTAGGCCTACTGTTTTGGGATACTATGGTACATTCAATGATCATTTCGATTGTCGCTTCCGATTATAAACCCGTTAAAAAAAATGTTGAAACCTCGGTTATGATCTCGGTTTAACCGTTACTTAATTATCATGTATTTATCTTAATTAATAGCTGATTTTTTTGTACTTTTTTTTTTCAGGTTTGAATTTTGTTGTGTTCACATTCCCTGTGATTGCTCTGGCCATTGTTGGATCTATCTACACGAGTTTGAAGCTCAAACACCCAAAAAAGAGGCATATATTGAGTTTTTTTTGTTTCTTCTAATTTTTTTAATGAGATTCATTCCCATGTGAGAAAATGTGGAGATAAAGATGCTTCTTTTAATAGTTATTTTTGCAAAACTTTGTTAATTGGCACGAGAGCTCCTCCAACTTTATTTTTTGGCGTATAAACCCCCTCAATTTTGTTACCAAAGTACAAGAGGATACTAATGCAAATTACTCGTAAAGTTTGTGACCTCGTATAAATTTATTAAATATTGAGGAAACTATAAATTCGTTGTTAGGAGTATGTTTTCGCACTCTCTCTTATTGCGATCAGGCCCGGCCTAATAATTTTGGAACTTTAGCTTGTTTTAGTTAATACGATTTTTTTTACTAAGATATAATATAATATGAGGTTTTTTTTAATAATTTTTTGTGTATAAAATTTTTATTTTATCATGTGGCCCAATTTTTTGTGAAACCCTTGGTTTATTGTTCTATATTATATTCGGAATTCTCTATCATGGGTGTTTTGTGTTTGATTTATAACAGTAACGGAAAGAAGGCGTTTTCGGGTTTCTCAAATCCCGTGTTCGTGAACACCCTCGTGGGCACGCTGTCTGCCTTGGAAATCCTCTCAGCCACTCTCTTCGGTCTTTTATTAGCGTGGACTTTCTATGCTCACATTTCCAAAGATTTTCAGAAGTTGATGCCCCTCAAAACTCACAAGTTAGAGACGTGAGTTTAATTACTTTCATCACTCGTCGAAATAGTAAAGGGTGAAATCAGGACCAAGAATCGGATTTTTGGTATTTTTTCAGTCCAGCTCGTTTTTCTAGGCTTGAAAGAATCACACCCGATCCAAATCAAAACAACCCTGGTGTTTTGAAAAATTGAGAACTGGACTAGGATCGGCTGATATTTGTATTCACTAGTCAATTAAAGGTTCTAAAAATAAATTGATTATTAAAGGTAAATAAAAAAATTATAGTCCAAATTTCAATTAATATATGAAATAAGATTAGAATAAAACGTTGAAGGCTTAAACTTTAATACATTAATTAATCAAAATCAGGAACCCGACATGGATCGGATTCTCAGTTTTTCAACGGAATAAAAACCGATTTTGGTCTAGTGGTAAAGATCACTGCATGCCTATAGACATTAGAGGTCTTGGGTTTTAATCCCGATAAGGGTAAAATCTGAAGGTCCTCTTATACATATATCCCGGATTCCAGAATAAACTGGACCGGGCCAAGACTAATGAATAATGATGTTCTTAAGTTTTTTTTTTTTTTTTTAGTTGGGAAGTGAAGTACATGAGAGTGGCGACCCGGTCCGGTTTGCTTGCAGAAGTTTGCGTGGCGTTGCTTCTTCTTCCGATCTTAAGAGGGATTTCTCTGTTTCGTTTGGTTGGTATCGAATTCGAAGCCTCGGTGAGATACCATGTTTGGCTCGGGACTGCGATGATCTGCCTCGCTACCTTTCATGGTTTCAGCACCTTGTTTCTTTGGGGTGTCAGTCACCACCTTCAAGAAGAGGTATAATCATCAACCAGTGCCGTGCCAACATACTTGGTAACACCGTTATGAGCCCGGCTGTAGCTCGTTTTTTTCCCGTGAACGGTCATAATTTTTTAATATAAAAATTGCGAATGTCAAATTAAAAGAAAAGTGTGGCAATCTTTTTTACCATCGGGCATTATCAAGGCCACCATGATGTTTCGTTCACATAATACCGAACCAAAATAGAAGAGAACTAGTATAACACGGCCTCAAATAAGAGGTTAATAAATAAAAATAATAATTGCAATTTTATCTCTGTTTTTTTTTTTTTTAATGTTTGGAAGCAGATTTGGAAATGGCAGAAGAAAGGAAGAATATATTTGGCCGGCGAGATCACTCTCGTCGCCGGACTAGTGATTTGGATCATGGCACTTCCTCCGATAAGAAGAAGGAGGTTCGAAATCTTCTACTACTCACACCATCTCTACGTAATCTTCCTCATATTCTTCTTGTTTCACACTGGAGACCGCCACTTCTACTCGGTTTTTGCTGGAATTTTTCTCTTCGGCCTCGACAAGTTACTGCGGATCATACAATCGAGACCGGAAACGTGTGTAGTTTCAGCAAAAGTCTTCCCTTGCAAAGCCTTAGAACTCACTCTTCCAAAAGATCCAAGTATGTTTATAGCTCTTAATTACGAAATTACATCTATAAGTCTAGTTCAAGTAGTTGAACATTTGAACTTGTATTTAACGAGGTAGTTTATTCGAAGTGAATCGTGTCACCCAAACTTGAAAAAAAAAAAAGTAAGATTATGTATAACAGTATAAATAGTATATTACATATATATATAATAGTAAATATGTTAAAAGTGAAAAATAAGATATATTTGCAGCATAAATGCCCAATTTTATACAAACAAGCTTGCTTGGCGTAGTTGTAACTCCACTACTCCTCTATCCAAGAGTTCATGGGTCCAAACCCTCATGGGACTCAAATGAGTGCCCCCTTTACATATTTGTAAACTTGGCCATTGGTGCCACCTATTCTTACACTGAGTATATTTAAGTCATGCGAGAGTGCATTGTAACATTGGCCGATCCCTGTTCAAAAAAAAAAAGCCCAATTTTATACTAAATTATTCACCATATTCTCAATCTATTTTTTAACAGAAAAAGTACCGAAAGACAACAAAACAATGTTGAGGTCATATTCCGTCCATACAACTATAGGTCCCAAACTCTCGATCTGTTTTATGAACTTGGGGGTACTATAGCCACTAACATAATCAATTGAGAATAAATCGATACACTAGGTACAAGATTGCGTATTTATGCCGCAAATATCCCAATAAATAAATCGTAGTAAAATCATTAATTAATAAATATCATCACTGAAATCAGGTCTGAAGTATAGCCCAACGAGCGTGATATATGTGAAAATTCCGCGCTTATCAAAGTTTCAGTGGCACTCTTTCACCGTGACTTCAAGCTCAAGTGTTGACGAACACACATTGTCCGTGATCATAAGATGCCAAGGATCGTGGACGAGCTCGCTTTACAACTTGATTAAAGACGAGCTTCAATCGGAATCTGGTCGGATGATACGCTTACCGATCGCCGTCGAAGGCCCTTATGGACCCACCTCAACAAGCTTCCTTAGGTGAGACGTTATATGAGGGTGACACTTTTCGATCGGTTAGCGGTTTAAATATTGGTTCTCGGTTATTTGGATTAACATAAGAACCCGTATTTATCGACAATGAGAACAGAATATGACGATACGGGGTTATCAATTTAGGGGGTCGGGTAATGATCGAATGCCAATTTTGGTTGGGCCTCGATAAATCTATGTTTATCCCTATCGGTTTTGATAACCCAAACCGAAACCGGTAAGTCAATTTATTATATTAATTTAAAAACAAAATTAGTAAAAAGCAACTTTTTACTAGTATCAAGCTAGTTACTGGTTTTGACTTTCTTATCAGTAATAGGCTTAAAACTAGTAAAATAACCGGTACCGTTACTTAGACATCGATTTGAAAAAACCGGGAATACCTACAAATTGGGACGAGAACAAAACAAAAAAAAATCTCAAAATGTCCGTTTTTGGTTCTGATTTCATCCCTAGATCTCGACACGAAATTCTATGGCCAATACTCTACGAATTCTATAAATCCGTCATGTTTTAGATTAACTTACTGATAAAAACTTATCCGCAGATATGATGGTTTGCTTCTGATCGCCGGAGGAGTCGGGATAACACCATTTCTGAGCATTTTACAGGAGCTCGGTTCGAACTCGAAAAGTCTCGACGAATTCCCGAGACATGTTGAACTTATATACGTAGTGAAGAAGTCTCAAGATATTTGCCTCTTGAATCCAATCTCTCATCTTCTTACGAGCCATTCCGATAAACAGTTCAATCTGAAACTGAAGGTGTTCGTGACGCAAGAACATCAATCGGATGCAACATTCAGAGAACTCCTTGATGAATATTCGCAGCCGGAAACAGTCCAGTTCGGTTTGGACGGTTCGATCCACGCAATAAACGGACTAGAATCTTCGTTCTGCCTTGCTTCCATAGCCGGGTTTTCGTCTTTCGTGTTCCTAGTGGTTCTCATCTGCCTCAACCACATGTTTGTCCCCAACGTGAAAGGCATGTCCGCAAAGGCCGCAAAAGAGAAAACCGCGTCTTCAGTTTCTGATCTGATCATAGTTTGTTCGTTCGTCGTCGCAATGACATTCACGAGCTTGGCCGCTCTTCTTGTTCGACGGCAGAGGCTCAAGAGAGAGGTTGTACTTCCTCCCCTGGTCCCTGCGAGTCACGCAAAATCTAGGCCGACGGGTTTCATAGAATCGGGAGTTTCTCTGGATAATCATGAGTTACACTTCTCGGGAAGGCCCGTCTTTCAAGGTACAACGATATTACAAAACTTCGTTTTTTAGTGTAAACTACAAATTCAAAGATTCAACCTGAACAAGTGTAATTGACTGAAAGTCTCGCATTTTCGCAGATATTTTTGCAAAGTTCAAAACAGAGAATGGCGGGTCAGACGTCGGAGTCTTTGTTTGCGGGCCGGAGACGATGAAAGAGTCGGCTGCGTTGGTTTGCCAACAGAGCGCTCGGAGCTTCTTCAAGATTGGTTCGGGCGAGAATACTCGATTCAGCTTTCACTCTCTCAACTTTTCCCTGTAATCAAGAAGCCATGAAGACTTGATCAATAAAGCTTTTTGTCCCGAATATTGAATAACTAATTCCAGAATGTCATTGTATATCTAATCTAGTAACTCTAATTCAAAATCAAGTGGTGAAGTGTTGGCCTCGAAAAATCGGATTTTTTTGTCGAAAGACAGGAATTGCAACCTTGACAACGCTTTCAAATTCCGGCCCGGTTAAAGTATTTTTGTTTTATTCTCAATAAAAACATTTGGTGACTGATTTTAATTTCAACTTTTAAGTGTCTAGCTTAAATCATGTATAATTTGAATTTTAAATTTATGTTTGTCATTTGATTTAAATGTTTTTTTTTTTCAGTATTAATACATATGAAAAAAAATCAAACCAGCCTGATTTTTTATGTCGGATTTTTTTCATGGTTTTAAATAAAACACAGGCTTTCCGAAACCAGAACTGAGTCCGACTTGCCGGTCCCATTTTCAGAAGTTTCGAAAAGATCGGGGCCGGTCCTGATTTTACCAATGAGTGGCTAATATGCGTTTCATCTTATCTATTTCTAGCAAGGTATCAGACTAGAAGTATGAACAATTGAAGCAACAACAAAAATCTCTGATATCATTCAATCAAATAATTAAAGTGAAGAAGAGTAAATAATTACACAAAAAAGTAATTAATACACAAAATAAAACGACTGAAAAATGTGCACAAGCAACAATTATGCTTCAGAAGTACGGAAATACCGTTCGAAAATGTGTTTTTCTCTAATTTCGTTTTAACTTTTTACACACAAAAAATCATTGCCCTCTCCGAAAAATGGCGGAAACGGTAATTCGTGTCCGTCGTCCGGAATATTTTAAGAGCATTGCAAGCAACTAGCTCTGATCGCGAACAGTCTCTCCGTCATCAACACTAACCCCGGACAATGCCGAGAGCAACTCCGCAGGTGGCAGCGCCGGCCCCTCGCGCCCCAAAAGTGGGACAACGTCCCTCATGGTTGGCCGTCGCTGCGGGTCCGGGTGGCAGCAAGCCAGCCCCAATTTCAGCAGAGCCTCCGCCTCCTCCTCCGGGAATCCGCCCCTCAGCCTCTCGTCTGCCGCTGCCCCGGCCCTTCCCGCCACGTACAACCCCCTCACCCAATCCACTAGCACTACCTCCTCGTCCTCGGCGTCCAGCTCGATCGGCCGCCGCCCGCACACCACCTCCAGCACCACCACCCCAAAGCTGAATACGTCGCTCGCAGCCGTTGGGGCGGCCACCGTAGCAAGCTCGGGCGCCAAGTACCCGAGCGTTCCCACCACGCGGGTTGTGCTCGCCACCTCCCCATGCCCATACAGCTTCGCCAGCCCGAAATCCCCCAGTCTCGCTCTCATGTCGGAGTCTAAAAGGATGTTGCCGGACTTGATGTCCCGGTGCAGCACGACTTGGTCGTAGCCGTGGTGGAGGTAGCTCAGCCCCTCCGCCACGTCGGCGAGGATGCGCCGCCGCGCGTCCCACTCCAAAACGCGCTTGGGCCGGTCGAAGATCCACCGGTTCAGGCTCCCGTTGGGCATGAAATCGTAAACGAGCATGAGAAGATTCCCTTTCCGGCACCAGCCTCGCATCTGGACAAGATTCTTGTGCTGCAGCCTTCCCATGCTCGAGATCTCGGCCATGAACTCCCTCACTCCTTGCTTCGAATCGTGGTTCACGCACTTCACGGCGATCTCCGTCCCATTCGGGAGAACGCCTTTGTAGACTTTCCCGAATCCGCCGGATCCGATTAAGTTTGCGGCAGAGAATCCGCCGGTGGCTGCGGTGAGCTCTTCGTCGGAGAATCTGTGCGGCCAATACTCCATCTCCCACTCCTCCTCCTCCTCCTCCTCGTCCTCATCCTTTGATCTCGTTCTCCACCGGTAAACAAAGAACACGACGAAACCGGCTATGATGGCGAAAATCCCGACGGTAATCCCAGCGATCACGCCGGGAGATAGTATCGATGAAGACGGCTTCGGAGCGAGAAAAACTGGTGAATTCGTGGTGTTGATCTCTCTAGCGACTCCACTGTCGCTGAAGCTCCAAGCAAGAACTCTCTGCAGCTCGACGGACTGCGTAATCGACGCCGAGAATCCGATAAACATCTGTTCGGAGAGATATTCCGCCATCGCCGGGTTTTGGTAGCTGAGCGTGGGAAGCAAAGGGCGAGGGACGTTGGCCGGAGCGACAGTGACGTTTATGAGGAGCGCGTCCCCGTCGAAGTCGATCCATGCCCGTACGTTGGAACCGTCCCGCATCGGCACCGGGATGAACGAGCCGGACGCGTTGTAATAGCCAGCGGACGCGGTATCTGAAGACTCTATGTAATTGAGGTTGATTCCGATGTGGTTTCCGTCCGGGTCATTGAATTCCGTGTTCCGCCCAGTGTCGAACTTGACGGCGAGGAGCGGCCCGGCAACGGGCTCGGTGGCGTTACTGAACAGCCCGAAGTACTGGCTCGCCAGCGCCCCGGGCGGCGATGTAGCATTCGTGAGGACAAAGCACATGCCGAATCCCGGGCTCGTCGAGATCTCCGGCAGGACGGAGAACACAAAAGACGTCGAGAACGAAGCGATCGAGCGGTTGGCCGAGCCGTTGCTCGCAGTGATCATCCCGATCCGGCGGGGGTGGAACGCGCGGCCGAGGGACAAGGGGTTGAAGTCGTTGGTGAGGCGGACGGTGCCGGAGTCGAACTCGGCGTCGTTGAGCAGCATGACCGACGTCCCGTTGACCGCGCCGGAGCCGGAGAAGGAGTTGAGGAGGAAGTTGAGGGAGGTGGCCGGAGAGAGCAGTGAAAGGAGGGAGATGAGTGAGAAGAGAGAGAATTCCATTGGTCCGTACAGATTCCGGCGACGATGGTGATGATCCATTTGACTTTTCTTCATCCCTTTCGGCTCAAAAGGATAATAAATTAAGACTTCATTAGTGATGATCTTCAAGCTATCGCTGTCAATGAACTCTTTCTTGTCTAAATACTCAATGGTTAATCATAACTTTGGGTTTAAAGGTGATTCAATCTTTTAAATTTTATTTGATCTAAATAATGAATATAAACTACCGGTATTTTCGATTCCGTTTTATTGAAGAAGAAAATGTATAGAAACGGTTTCTTAATTTGCGATTAATTTAAAGAATCGGAATTGGGATTCTCGGTTTTTTTTTTTTTCAAACTGAAAATTTTCAATTTAAGTTGCAGGGAGGAAAAAATTTTGACAAATCATTTTTGCGGCCTGTGGGTTCTCAATTTAAGTAGTAAAACCGGATTTTAATCCTTTTGCAGCCCCGTTTCTTCCAAAATTGGGTGCATACTTTCTTGCCTAGTTTCTAGTTCCGGAAAATTGACTTATTCTAATATGGGAATCGGAATTTCCCTTTCCAGTTTGATCATTTCTTGAACAGTGATTCTTGTTTTGAGGAAGGAAGAAAAAACTCAAACGATATATGCGAGCTTTAATAACAATTGTAAAAGTGTGACTAGACACCGGATTTTAACGCTTTTAAGCCTAGTCTCTAAAAAATCGGGCCTGATCACGATCCCCTAAAAAAAAAAAAAACGGAACCGGGTTCCAGGCTGAAAATTAGGAACCTGTTTTCTCCTCTCTCTCGTTTTTTTTTATTTATATATTTATAGAGTATTGATTTAATATATTTTATGAAATCATTGATAAAGTTGATTTAATGAAAGGGAGAAAGTACATGGGATAATGGAATGGAACCACTTCTTTTCCATTCACACCATGTATTATATTTATATATGAATATGAATGCTGCCTGTTGTGGACTATAATGAACGAATATCGCTGTCTATGATTCTATTTTTTCAATTTTTGTATTTTTCTTCTTCCTTAATATTTTTTAAATTATCGCAATTTTTGTCGTGTCTATAATGTTGGTAAGAGCCAACGGAATTTTGAGAGATGAGGCTGCAAATTCTAGTCAACTTGTTTGACTCGAGCCCTTTCTCATTCTACTTTAATAAAGTTTGCTTCTTTATCACTAGGGATAATAGCGGCATAAGTCCTCAACCTTTACTCAACTGGAGCGGCATAGCCCTAACCTCATTTAATAGCGGTATAAGTACCAAAAGATGATTTCCGTCCATATATGACTAACAGAAGTAGTCAACGTTTGCGTGGTCAGCTTCTCGTCAACATGGACGCCACATAATCCGACATGTCACCATACATGTCATCTTCGTGTCATCAAATTTAATGCAAAATTAACTGAATCCCTCCATCACCCTTAATTTTGCATTAAATTTGATGACACGAGGATGACATGTATGGTGACATGTCGGATTACGTGGCGTCCACGTTGACGAGAAGCTGACCGCACAAACGTTGACTACTTCCGTTAGTCAAATATGGACGGAAATCATCTTTTGGTACTTATACCGCTATTAAATGGGGTTGGGGCTATGCCGCCCCAGTTAAGTAAAGGTTGAGAACTTATGCCGCTATTATCCCTTCTCACTATAATAAAGCTTCAAAAAATGTGTATCTGTTTGTTGAGCTTCGGATTAATACCTGCGGTCAACCCGCTCCCGGGTCATTGGACTCGGCCGATTCGCCCGCCCATCCTAAGCTTGGAGACGGGCAACTCATTCTTAATATTTTGCTGATATTTCTTGATATTAAAAAAAAAAACTAATCTGTTTATTCATTTTGCTTAACACTATTTATTTCATTATTTTTATTTTTTAGAAATATAAACTTTTTTATAGCATCGCGATAGTCTCGAAATTAATTATATTAACTTTATCCGTAACAAATTGGTAAAAAAAAACCTCGAATAAGTTATGTGTTCTGCACGTGTTAATACTTTCTGGTATTCTTGAAAAAGTTTAGACTCGAAGGAGCATAGTTTACAACCATTCAAGGGTCACGATAAATTAAATTACTGCCTCAACTACTTCTATGATAATAAATGTTTGAACTTTGAAAGTTAACCATTTCTTGAACTCATTCAAAACATTGTGCCTATGCTTTTTCAAATGTGTGACAGTGTGTTGATTGACTGATTCTAAAAGATCAATAAAGGCTAGGGAAGGCAGTTAGAGAAGGCCTCAAGAAGCCTCTTGAGTTTGAGCGAAAATTTTCGCTTTTTACCGGTAAACTTCGGTAAGCAAAGAATTTGACGATTTTCGTAGAATTTTAAACCTTGCTCTTGATACTTTAGTTGCTTGATTAATACAAATTCATGATTTTCAATGTTTTTTTAGAGTAATTAGCGGCGCTGGCCTTTCTTTTTTTGGTATTTAAATAATAATTTTTGTGTGGATATAGTCTATTATACTTGATCAAAAAAATTAATTATATAATAAATAACTAAATAAAAGAGAACATAATAATGTAGCTCTAAATTTTTCAGTGATTAACAAATAACACTGAAATTATTATAATTGATAAATAACACCATGCATAAAACTTCCCGTGTCAATAAAATAACTTTAATTTAATGTATACTATAGAACTTGGATTATAAATTAATTTATTAAAAGACTTCTTTAAATTTTCCAAGTAGTCGGCTTATAAATTGGTTGACTTGAAGATTAAGCATTAATTACAGTCAAAGGCTTTGTTTGGTCAAATTATTTCATGCCTTCACGTATGGGATATATGAGTATGATCTTCAGCATTTAATAAAAGCTAACATAATTTTTCTTAGGTGACCATATATTATAAATTATAATTATCTGATTTATCAGCTGATCGTGATAATATTTTATTCAAGAGAAAGACAAATCTTAAAACATCATTTCTTAAAAATGATAAAAGAGTCAAGAAGACTATATCACTTTTAATTTGTCTTCTTGTAACACTTAAATAATAATAATTTTTAATGACTCGAGATAAGCTTGTGAAAATAAAGGCCTTTTAGAAAAGAAAAAAACGACATTCCATGAGAAATGACAACCCATTATAAAACGACAATACAGAAAAGACTACATAGTTGTGAGTCTTGTGACACAATTTAAATAGAATTGAATTGGCTTTGGCAGAATCGGTAAGTAACTAAATACAACACGATAAATAATAATATTTTATCCAAATTAGTGTTTTTTTTTTACACATATTTAAATCGGGACCGGATACAATTATATTGTCTTAAAAGTAATATTAATTTATATAAAAAAATTGATTTTGAAGAATTAATTAAATTTTCTTTTCGAAAGAATTTTGGGAATTTTCACAAAATATTCAATGAAATAAAATTACTTCCATAATTTACTGAAATAAATTCGAAAATTTGAAAGACCCGCCAAAATCTCAGCTCTCTTGTACCTTCTGCCATTGCAGAGCAGCTTTCTCCAAACCCTCGCTCTCTCTAACCTATCGGCCCAGACCTCACCTTCGCTTCGTCAATGGCGAGGTCTCGCAAACGCGGCCCGGAGACGGCGGAGACGCCGGGGGGAACCGGCCGGAAATCCAAAAGAGTGAAGGCCGAGACGTCGGCGAGCGCTGGCCGGAAAGCGAAGGCAGACATTGACAGCGACAATGAGCTCGAAAGGCAGGCTATGGAGGATGAAATGGAGACGGAGACAGACATGACTCCCATGCCGGCAGATTTCTTGGGTCCAGTGGCTCCGAAACCGAAGCGCCACCTCGCTGAATCCGAGTCGAGCTTCGTTGGCCCGACGATTCTTCCGAGCGAGGCGGTCAGGCGCTGGCCGAAACGGTACAATACAACAATGGTTCGTGCACTATTTCGATCTCTGTTATATTAATAATTTTAATTTTAATTTTAATTTTAATTTTTTTTTTTGCTGAGCAAGCAATCCGTTAAAACTGAAAACAAGTGAGAGATGTCCAGAAATTATTGTTTCTATTTAGGGCTTTCTCAAGGTTATTTCGTGTTGATTTTGCGAGGATTCGTACTTTGCAGAGACGAAGACGGAGAAGACGCCGGAGAGGACTGGCAAGCGAAGTGCCATTACTCTCAAGCTAAGGTCGATGGCGTCATCTTCAACCTCTTCGATAATGCTTATATCAAGGTTATATATCTATCTTCTTTGTATAAATTGAGCTTATATATTCTTCTACATTGAATATATTTATCTGCTTTGTATATATTTACGTGATAAATTTAAGTTATAGATTAATCTACTTTGTAAATACTTTTTGTTTTCGTCCGAATTTCGTTTTAATGTTTTTGAATTCGACTGATTAAGCTGAAATGAGTATAGGCTACAGAAGGCCAACTTGACTACATTGCGAGAATCATCGAGTTTTTTGAAGGTGTCGATAGCGAGCTCTACTTCACAGCGCAATGGTTCTACAGAGCTCAGGACACTGGGGTACCATTGCCTTCTCTTCATTTCTCATTCGCGGTTTTATTTTCTTTCTATTTTGCGATGATATGATAGGGTGTTGGTTTTCGTTTATAGGCGATCAAGGATCTTGAAGATCATGCCAAGATGTTTGAGCAGAGAAGGGTTTTTTTGTCAGATATGAAGAACACAAATTCCCTAGATTGTATAGTTTCCAAAGTTCAAATCGCGAAGGTTTTACCGAATGTATGTTTCGGAGTTTCGGACGACACTTTCCATTAATGTAGATATGTGTAACTTTGTATCTTTATTTGATGCTTTCATTTGGTGTTCTCAGCTGGATTTGGAAGCGAAACTGAAGTCTATCCCCGATTGCGATTTGTATTATGACATGAAGTACTCACTTTCGAACTTGACGTTTTCAACGATCGATATCGGTACTTTCATATTTATGTTTCTTAATTTTACTCAAATTTCCATATATTTTGTATAGTATTGTCTTGTTTTCTTTTTCCATAAGGTTCTCTAAGTTTGATGTATTCTTGCAGATCAAGACATAGTAGATAGTAATGAAAGACAAATAAGTGATGCTTAATCAGCTGTTTCATGTGATAGTGGTGTTAGTAACAAGGCTGAACATGTTCACGTGTCTAACGGACAAGATTCTACCATTGCCGGTTCTGAAAAACCCGAAATGACCCTTCTGGATCTCTATTGTGGGTGCGGCGTGATGTCCACAGGCCTCTGCATCGGCGCTTCCCTCTCCGATGTCAAGCTTGTTACCGTAAATTCTCATCTTATACATGCTTTCTTATTTGATCAATGTTTCTTTCTCAAATTAAATTCTTATGTTTTTTTTTTCACCATGTAGAGATGGGCGGTTGACATGAACCCGTCTGCTTGCGAAAGTCTGAAATTAAACCACCCCGAAGCTCGGGTAATTAGTCAATTGCTGTCAGATCTTTACGTTTTAAACGAAAGTGTTAATATTTATTTCAAATATGAAATGTCAAACCATGAGTAGGTAAGGAATGAGTCTGCCGATGACTTTCTTTCTTTGCTAAAAGAATGGGAGAAACTATGCAATAAGTTTGGCTTGATTGGCTCTAAGCTACCGCAAGAAGAAGTTTCCGCTTCCGTAAGCAATGCCAACAACGACGACGAAGAAGATGACGAAGATAGTCCTATTTCTGGAGACGAATTTGAAGTAGGACAGCTCTTAGCTGTTTGTTATGGCGATCCTAACAAAGTAAAAAAACCGGGTTTACATTTTAAGGTATGTCAACTTCTTAGAATTTTCCGTTCATGTGCATTGTTTATAAGTTTCGAAAGCAACCAAATTTGACCATTAATTTCTTCGCGATGATTGAATTTGCTCAGGTTCGATGGAAGGGATACGATGAGAGCGAAGACACGTGGGAACCTATTGATGGTTTAAGGTTTATATGCTTAATTTGTTTTTTATTTTATATACAAAATTTTAGTCTTTGTTTTCATGATAGGACAGTAATTAGTAGCTAACTTTAATCAATTCAACAGTGACTGTAAGGAAAAACTGAAGGAGTTTGTTACGGATGGGCACAACAGTAAAATGATTCCATTACCTGTAAGTTATGCATTCATTTTTTCTTAACTTAAATTTTATTATTTTATCATGACACTTGAATATGTCTTCTTAAATACAGGGTGATGTTGACGTTCTTTGTGGAGGTCCTCCGTGCCAAGGAATAAGCGGGTTTAACCGCTTTCGAAACAAAGATTCGCCGCTCGCCGATCCAAAAAATAAACAAATGCAAGTATACATGGACATTATTCAATTTTTAAAGCCAAGATACACGTTGATGGAAAACGTAGCTGACCTCCTCAAGTTCGCGGATGCTTTCCTTGGACGTTACGCTATTGGCCGCCTCGTTTCAATGAACTATCAGGCTAGGCTAGGGATGATGGCTGCCGGATCTTACGGTGTTCCTCAGTTCAGAATGCGTGTCTTCTTGTGGGGAGCTAGTCCTACAGAGGTAATTAAATTTAATGCGTTGTTTATTAATATATATAATTTCCCAAATCTTTTGATTGTTTTTATGTATCATATTCGTTAATTTGTCTGTATCACTATATCAGCACAACATTGCTTGTTGATGTGTTCTTACGCATTGCAGAAATTACCTCCATATCCTCTGCCCACTCACTTGGTTACAAGCCGAGGGAATATCCGTAGGGAATTTGAGGTAAGCCGTTTGCATTTTTTAGGTTTGTCTAATTCCTCTTCATTGTGTAATATTGACTTTTCTGGCTTATTATGTTTTAGGATCTCTTGATTGGCTTCAATAGCAATGAACATCAACAGTTAGATCCTCAATTGTGTTTGAAAGATGCTTTCTCCGAACTTCCCTCGGTACGAGTACTACTCTGAGTATAATAATAATAATTGAACATAAGTCGGATGTTAGCAAAAGATCCGGCATTATTTTCATTTCTTTCCCTCTTCTATCAGGTTACTAACGATGAAGATCGCGACGAACAACTGTATTTGGTAGAGGCGGAGAGCGATTTTCAGAAGTATATCAGCTTGAGGAAGCACCGTAAGTATGATGCTCTTTTTAGGATATTCATATAAGATTTTGGTTAATGAACGCGTGTGAATTGGAAGATTTTGGTTAAGTTTTTTTTAATTCTTATTTGTTAGCTTATCAAATATCTTCATGTGTAATTTGTGACTTCACTAATTTGCATTTAACATTGTCTTATGATAGTACAATTTCTTTATTTTACAGAGGTGACAGGTTTTGAGAATTGCATTCCTAATGAGGCGCATATGTTGTTCGATCACCGACCGTTGAAATTAAATCCCGATGATTTCGAGCGGGTTCAAAAAATCCCCAAAAAGAAGGTTTTTACCCTTAAACCCTTGTATTAGTCACTTGCTTTTGTGAAATTAGTATCAAACTAAAATTTCTTAAATTTTTTAGAGAGCTAATTTTAGAGATCTGGAGGGCGTATTGATTGGTCCGGACAATAAAGTATTATTGGACGCATCAGTTGAAAGACCTCTCGTTGCTTCTGGGAAGCATTTGGTACGAAATTTTGTTCTTTTCGACTTTGATATAACTTGTTATTTATGTGACATGTTTACCTAACTTTGACCCTCGATCTTAAGGTTCCGGACTATGCCCTTAAATATGTCAACGGAAAGTCAACAAAGTAAGCATCATATTCAAGAGCCTTGTCTCACTAATTCAATGTTTTCTATGTAGTAACAATCTGATTATGAGTTTGATGAAATTGCAGACCATTTGGTAGAGTGTGGTGGGACGAGACCATTTCCACCGTGGTCATTAGAGCCAAGCCGCACAATCAGGTAGCCTTTTTTTAGGGTTGAAAGTAGGATCGGGAATCCGCGCTTTTAAACTTTCTTCGACTTTCTCTCGGTTCCTTTAAAGATCAATTTTAAAAATCAGGAATCGGGCATAGATTGAGACAAAATCAAGTTGTCCTGATCGAATAAATATTTTGATATAGTTTATAAGAGTTACTAAATCATTTTTTGATATGAATTTGGACAGGCAATCATCCATCCGGAGCAAGATCGTGTGCTCACAATCCGGGAGCTCGCCCGGTTGCAGGGATTCCCGGACTTTTACCAACTGCGCGGGCCAATCAAGGAGAGGTAAATTGGTCTTTCCAAGCAAAATAGCTCTTCAAATGAGTTTTCAATAAAGTATGTATGACTATATCTAAGCGTTTAAATTATGATTATTGAGTCATACATATGTATATCCGTTTATACTCATGTCTTGATGTTTTTCAAATATTTTCATAATATTAACGAGTAACATTGTCATTTAGTTCTACAATTATAATAAGAAACAATCAAATTTTATTGAGCTTTTTAAAACCATTAAATGGATTATAATCAAATCTTAAATTTTATGACTCACTTCAAAATGTTTTAGAATAGATAATAACGAGTTATAGTCGAGAAGTCCCGAGATCAAATCTCGTAACATTAAATAAATAAATAAAAACTTAACGAGTCATTAACAACTATTTATAACTTTTCATGATTCATTTTTGTAAATACCTCTTTTTTATTTATACTAAGCAATTGTATAAGATTTTAGGGTTAGATAACAAGTTCCATTCAAAGTCTTTTAAGGCATATCACATGCCATTTTATTTTACTCTAATGCTGATAATCATACCATCTAATTTTTCAGAATTACATTACATATGTTGCATAATAATATAGTAGAACCTTGTTAATGAATACTCGATAAAATAATTCTTTCGTATGGTGCAAACTCTAACTAAACTTTATCTCAATAAATTAATAACTTCGGTAATATAATAAAATCTTCCTGTCTCAACAATATTAATTTATGCAGATTTTACTGGATAGTGCCTTTGCAATACATTTCTTAATCCATCAATGTGTGTTTCTCACTTGTTTTTCAGGTACATGCAAGTAGGCAATGCTGTCGCCGTGCCCGTTGGTATCGCCTTAGGGTACGCCTTGGGGCAAGCAAGCCAAGGGCTCTCGTCGGCCGAGCCTACTCTGAAACTGCCGTTCAAGTTTCCCCAGTGCCTGCAGCGCCTGACTTCGTAGGAGATTTCGATGAGGAATTCAAATGCTATTCGGAGAGTAATTTAATTTGTGAATTTATATTTATTCGTTCCTAATTTATAAATTATAATTCACTTTTCTTTATTTGCTAAGACATGTTTAACTGAATTCCTTTAGTAGAGTTTGGACCATGTTTTAGCCCATGATATAGCCGAATACATTATATTATTGTTGATTATGATAAATGAAAGCCATTAGTTTAGTCATAATATTGACATTTTCTTTCTTGTATTTACAAGTTTTATGTCTCATTCTTTGCCATTAAATATTATTTGCTATGCATTTTGCTTTGAAAATTTTGTAAGTCTACTTTGTGCACGTTAAGCAAATATGCATATGCATATATATATATATATGTATAATTTAGGAGAATTTCAAGATTTTTTTTTTCTTGGATTTAACATCATAGTTTTCATTTGATTTATTTTTTAAATAATGGAATTGTTTATATTCAAGTGTTTGATAAATTATTAAAGAAAAATAAAATAAAATCGGGTTTTAAAATTAGATTCCAGATATCCGTATTTAAAAGGAACTAAAAAGTCGATATACGAATTTGGTTTGTTAATCTGAATCCGAATTTGGTTTTCAAAATCAGTTACTGATACGATTCGGTTTGTTAATCTAGTTTTTGGGTTTTATTTTTCACCCCTTGTCGTGAATCTTTTTAGCTCTCGTTTTTTGTGTTTGTGATATTCGAGTGCTCATTAGAGTTTTGCCTTGCAAAAACCCGTCTGGGTTTGAAAACTCCAAAACCCGAAATTCGTGTTCGGGTTTCGGTTTTAATTCTCGGTTTTAGCCTATTATTTTTAGGGTTAGTGACGGTAAAAATACTCAAAGTTTGGTCAAAGAACCCGTCGTGTAACCTAAGTCTAAACGTGGTGACAAAAATACCCAAAGTCACATTTGGGGCGTTGACCCTCCACTCTCGTAACGCCGTTAACTTACCCGTTAACTCAGACCACGTGGACAACACATGGGTTGCTGACATAGTAATTTTTTTCACGTGGACGAGCCCACATCAGCCTTGTTTACGATAAAGAAACAAATTAAACCCCTAATTGGACTCGTCCACGTAGCAAAAAATTATTGTGTCAGCAACCCACATTTGTCTACGTGGCCAGAGTTAACGCCTAAGTTAATTGCTTTACAAGAATAGAGTGGTCAGTGCCCCAAATAAGACTTTGGGTACTTTTATCACTACTTTTAAACTTTGAATACACAAGGGGTTCTTTGACCAAATTTTAGGTATTTTTACCGTCATTAACCCTTAATTTTAACTACTAAAGAATTCCACGTCATTCCCAGTGCCTTTTTCTTCCTCAGTTCGTAGGGTTTGGTCTCCGCACAGCTTCGAGCTCTCAAACCAAGCTCGACATGGTCCAGACGAAGCGCAAATCCGGAGACGGCGCGATCAGAAGCCATGGCAAGAAGCAGAAGACCTCCGAGCTTCGGCGCCGGCGAGGTCCGCGCTTGCCCTCCCAGCTTTTGAAGAACCTCAGTACCTTGAAGAATCGCTCCGACGATAGCGATTCCGACGACGGAGACGAACCTTATGACTCCGACAATGGCGATGTGTACGAGTACGAGGAGGGACTGGCGGAGGAGGACTCCAGGAAGAATCGCCGCTTCGACCGCGTCGACAATCTCGAGTACGAGATGCCTAAAGAATTCGAGGTTCTATTCGCCGCCATTGTTGTGTTTTATTGTGTTCGTTTGGTGTGGAAATTTGAGTGTTTTGTGGTTTGGATAGGATGAGGATTTGCCGTCGGATATCGAGAACGACGAGGCCGAGGACGACGATGCTGAAGAGAATGACGACGAAGACGGGGAGGGCAGGCACGTGCGGATGTTGCAGACGGTCACCGGAATGCCCAGCGAAGCTTTTGAAGGTATTCTTTGTACTACTGTATGTTGAACTCTCAAAGTTCTCCATTGTTTGTACTAGGATTTAGCTCCAAAGAATTTACAATGATCTAATAAATCTCGCTAATTCACGGTCTTTTTCGAAGATTCTAGCTCACTCATCTCGGGCCGTTCCATTTATTCGGGTCAATGATCGTGTTAAGTATTACGAGATTTGTATAAAAATCTAGGCTTCGGATCTAATATTCAGTAGGAGTTTGTTTTTCCTGTGCCTGAAAACGTATCGTCTTATTGGCAGTGAAGAAGAAGAAGAGGAAGAATAACGCTGTTGTTTCAGAAGCATATCCTGAGTCGGAATATAATCCCACTCGTGATGATGGAGGCGGTAAAATTAGTGTCGCGACTCTTCTGGATCCTTTGCTAGGGAATTCGGGTTACAGTAAGATCAAGAAAAGGATCAATCACATGGATAAAAAGGGCTATCTCTTGCAAGCTCCAATGCATAAAGCGGAGAAGGATAGATTGGAGAGAACCGCGGCGTTTGAACATTCAAAGAAAGACCTTCACAAGTGGGAGCGACTTGTCAAGAGGAATAGAGAGGCTTCTACGATGATTTTCGACAATGATGTAAACTTAGGCTTTTCGAGTATTGGAGCAATAGCTTCAGCATTTGAGCCAAGGACGGAGTTTGAGAAGAAAATGGCTTCATTGGTGAACGACGATGAAATTATTAATGCTCATAAGTCTGATGGTTCGAGGCTTCTTGAACGAATCATGGTACCGATGCTTTTCTTTTCTTTTTTTCTAATGATATAAGACGACACGTCTCTCCTTTTGTTTTGCAAATGAATGTACCGAAGGGTTTATTTGACTATTGGTCATTGGTTTACTATTTGTATTGTGGGCGTTAGGTGACCGTTGAAGATGAAAAAGAGCGCCAGAATCGCATAGCAAAGATGCGCAGCCTTCTTTTTCGTCATGAGATGAAGTCGAAACACATAAAGAAGATCAAATCGAAAGTGTTCCATCGCTTGCTGAAGAAGGACAAGCTAAAGGCAGCATCTTCCGAGAATCAGACAGATCCCGAAGCTGCTCAAGATCTGGCAAGAAAACACGAATTTGAACGAGCAAAGGTGATCAATTATTCCTCTCACATCGGTCTTACAGATCAATTTTAGGACTTGTTTTTTTGACAGTTCTACGCTTATATGATTTAGGAACGCATGACACTGAGGCATAAAGCCGGCTCAAAATGGTCACAACGCATAAAGGAACGTGGTTTAGACGTTCAGGACGAAGGTACTCGAGCTGCTATTGCTGAAAAGCAGAATCTCCATGCCGCGTTGACAAGAAAAATGAGATCCATGGGAGATTCCAGCAGCGACAATGAAGAGACCGATGATGAAGATGAGTCTGGTGATGATTCATCCGGCTTGGCATCCAAGTTAATATCCGAAGCAAAAGAAAAGGCGCTTGAAGTTATTGATGGAGAGGATGAAGTGCCAAACACGGGACTGCTTTCTTTACCCTTCATGGTAATATTCTTTTTGTTCTAATTCTTTGTTATTGGTTTCAAAAGTCATATTATGATGATAGGCATAAGTTAAATCATATTGCTTGATGAAAATCAAATCGTAAAATCAAGAGGTTGATTGGAAGATTTTTTTTTTTTTGAAGATATAGGTGTATAGATAAGGCTAAAGAGGGAATATAGCTTTTTTATTTTTATGTCCTTTATTTTTTATTGACTTTTTGCTCTTTTATTTGATTAAGGAATTAGGATATTTTAGTTTTATGTGGGAATAAACCGAATTAGTTTTCACATCGAGACATCCTTTGGAAAACTTTTGCCTTGATCTCAAAGGAAAGACAGCGTTTTTGTTTGATTTGGAATAAAGTATCCGGGTTTGATCACCTTGGTGAATCCGGATCAGCTTGTTGATCCAGTTTATATATATGTCTATTGATGTTTTGCAATAGGTGCGCGGAATGAAAAAAAGAAACGAGGCAGCTGCTGAAGAAGCCAAACTTGCCCTCGAAGATCTCGATTCTCTGTCAAAACAGTTAAACGGTTCTGACGGAGCCGAAAGTCCGAAACCCACTTCGTCTTCTGGTAGAATGGTCTTTAATGCAGCTGGGAAGCAGCCTTTGAAATCATCTAAAACTAAATCAGAGAACAAGATCAAGAAGGACAGATTTTATGACGACAGCGACACCGAAAATGATTTCGAGGCTATAGATAACGACGATGATCACGAGAATGTTGTTCTACAAAAGGATGCGGTCGCCGATACTGATGTACTTCGTGAAGCTTCCGAGGCTCATCATGATGGTCTTTTCAAGGTCATTATCTTTGAAATTTTAAAACAATTCTTCGAGTCTTATTTCATGGCTTCTTAAGCATGAATCTCATACTTTTTTTTGGGCCACAGAGCTTTGAAGATATTGCTAAAGACCCGGGCCCGAAGACTACACATGAAGTTGCTCTTTTCGCATCTGGCGCTTGGAAAAAGGTTTTATTTTTAACATGTATATATATAATGAATATTGAAAGCAGTCGTAAAGTTCCGGATCTTAGCAATTTAACTCATCTTTGTTTCTCTCTTGGTAGCAGCCTTTGAAAGGAAGGAATAATAAAATTGATGTCAGTAACGAAAAGCCTTCTATCACCGGTGGATCTCTTTCAAAGAGTGAAGATACAATAAATGTAAAATTTCTTCTGGTTTTCATATATTTATTTTCAAATCATCGTTTAATATTCACTCTTCACTATCTCGCTCCATGCTGTAGAAAGCTGCCGATGATCTTCTGTCTGATGATAGCGGCTCCGAAGCATCTTACGAGCTTCCGTCTCAAGCAGAGCTGATTCATCAAGCCTTTGCAGCGGATGACGTGGCCGAGGAATTCGAGAAAGAAAAAGAAGAAATGCTGAATCAGGAAAACCCGGAACCGGAGAAGCTGGTGTTGCTTCCAGGGTGGGGCCAGTGGACCAATATCCAGCAGAAACGTGGCTTACCGGCTTGGATGGTCAAAGAGCACGACGACGCCAAGAAGAAGAGAGAAGAAGCCATCAAGAAGAGGAAAGACGCCAACCTCAAACATGTCATCATATCCGAGAGAATCGACAAACGGGTACTCCATTTCGAACACGGAATCCAGAACCGATATTTGAATGAATTTTACTGGATACAAATTACGTCAATAAAATGAATTTCAAACACCCAGAATCCAGAACCGGTATTTGATGCGGTTCCGGTTTCTAGTACACTTTTTTACCCTAAGAATTGGATCGTTTCTCGGTTTTGTTTTCATCCCTACAAACAGGTATTCTGTAACTTCGTTCCTATTATTGATTCTTGAGGTGCGTGTGCAGGCTGAGAAACTTTACACGAAAAGCTTACCGTTCCCGTACACATCAAAGGAGGTGTTTGAGCAGAGCATGCGGATGCCCATCGGGCCCGACTTCAACCCGGCAACTACTGTTGCTGCTCTCAATCGCCCCGACGTAAGTTCACTGGGCCCGTAGAACAGCGCACTTAGTTATTCATTGCTAAGAGGTTTCTAACGTATGTCGAATAATGCGTGTGCAGGTGCTGAAGAAACCGGGTCAAATCATCAAACCCATCGAGTTTGAGGAAATCGACTCGCACAAAAACGGCAAGATGCCAATACACGGTGGACACGTGCAGAAACCCAAGAAAAAAGTCAACTCCAAAACAAAACAAAGACAGAAGAAGAAGATGGAAAGTTAATATAATGCCTATACTGCAGAGAAAGAGCTTTGTTATATCGGCAAAAGTTTTGTACTTTTAGTTTCAAGAGATAGTAGATGTATAAGCATCCAACTTAATGATAAAACATACAAGTATTTAAATTATATTGATAATTTTTTAATCATTCTTTTTAAAAATTGTTATTTAAATATTTACGTGGCAGTAAAAAAATGCAAATGATTGGTGTAGCATTTTTTAAGACTAATAACAGCAAAAATGGCCAAATTTTGATAGTGTTCAAACTTCAAAGTCTAATTCGAATTAATATCGGTATAAGTAATTAAATTTACAAACGTGTGTTGGATATAAATTCCAGACTAACGTGTTCATAGAAAGAAATGCTCTATTGGTGAGCTCAATGTCACGGGCTTAGAGTCTTGGCTTAACGGTGCCACCACTCACCCGTCCCCACTGGCGTCTCATACCACTAGCGGATCAACCTTTCTAAATTCTAACCGTGAGTGTTGACTGGTTTCGCCCTGCTTTGGGCTCATAATGAGAACGGCCACGCAACCCAACCAGTTTTGTGTACTGACACGTAACTTTTTCAGAACTGCGACCATCACCCACACCCGCCACTTAAGGCGCCAACGAACACTTTCTAGCCGTTTGTGTCACAAACACGCAAAACATGACATTGAACTTCCCAAAAAAAAAAAAAAAACTGAGAAAGATTTTCTCGTATGTTAAGTTTGTAGCAAAACTTAAGTTTCCGAACGTTTTTTATTTTCGCTTCGTGTTTGTATTTTTTATTTTTGTCAAATTATGAGAAACTTGGCGAATTGAGGAGCTTTGTGAATTGATATAGTATTTAAATAAAAAGGAATTGATAGGATTTGTTTTAGGCAGTTTCGATCTCATCTAATATTTTGTTTTATTTGCAATTGCATGGATAATCTTTCTTTGACAGGTGGGCCTCAATTTATATGCAAACCGATCTAACTACTTTCAAGATTTTATCATCTTCATTCACACGAAACAAAAATACATGAATAATAAATAAATCAAATATTTGTTCACTTATTAATCAAAAAATAATGAACGTGTCCACTTGATCGAAATTTCCAAAAATAATCATATAATAATTCATTTTTTCAAATTAAAAGAAAAACCGATTTCATTTTTGTCAATAAAAACAAACATATCCGCCTCAATAAATAAATAAACACGGACATTTTTTTAATTAAATAAATTTTATTTGTATTTAAACTAGGATATGCTGAGCAGGAATATGTAAGATATTTATCATACAATATACGATATTAAGATATTTGTATCTATATCTATTTTAGTCGCACCGAATTCTTAAATATCATAAATTTTGACGTAAGAAATTAAATTTTTGATCAATTTCTTACTGTAAAATAATATTTAATATAATCTCTTTATATTTTACTTTCCTTAACCAATAACCATGCACGTATGATGTTGCTTTCAGTGAGTCATCGTCCCATGCAACTTCACACAACGATCCATCGAGTTTATTCCCTCCACCATACATGTGTCCATAACATCATTAAAATTCTTGTCGACATATTCTCATTTTAAAATATGATCGTCATATAATTACTAGATATATTTAAATGCTAATTCATTGAGAATTAAGACCGACCGACTTGTTAATTATTATGTAATAAATGTTCTATATTATCATATACGAACGACTGTACGCTAACAATGTAGAGAATTTATGCATGCATGATATGATATTAGTATAAACAATAAACTATACTCTCATTAACAAAGACAATATATATCTATATAACACACTGACACACACATATAAAGTTCAATGGCAATAAAATAATAATGTTAAAGATAGTATATTTATATATATCTAAGTTATGCTCAATTGAAATGGTATAATTTCAATATTTTCAATGAATACGTGTACTTGTAAGTTTTATATTATTAAATTTTAGGAGTTCTTTTTTTAAATATTGATTATATTCTAATCGTAATAGATTTAAATTAGGATAAAATAGATTTAAATTTACATCATTTCAATAGAAGGCAGGCAATTTTAGCTATGTTACTATTCGCCCAATAAATTATAAAAAAGTCTTGAAAGTTCAAATAACTAACATAGCTTGTATGTATGTATATATATTATTTGTTATCGAAAAACGTCACTATAATGAATATATATATATATATATATATATATATTGAAATAAATATATAAATAAAATAATATGATTGCTTGAAGCTAGGGTTTTGAAACAAAGAAACAAAAGAACATAAATTAGGGACCGACACAAATGCCAAAATTAGTTATCAGTTTTGAGTGGATGACGTTTTTATCTCTTTTTTTCTGTTTTTATTGACGAAAACGCCCATCTTCTGGGGCTCAACACTTTTTCTGTCGTTTTTGCCCCGGGATAACGCCACGTGTCAACCTCGAGCCTCCACGTGTCGCACTCTGGTGCGACGACACCTCACTCTGCTCCTATGGGCTAGTGAGGCTTCACCGTATCGTCTTCACGTGGTCTTCACAACTGTTGCCACGTACTTATTTCTTTTCTTTTTCTTCTTCTTATTATATTCAAAATTGGAGAAGAGGATAATATTATTTATTCTTCTTCTATTTTCTAAAGAAATTTTATAAGAGTTATAAATTGAGTAATTAATAGAAGCGGCGTATGTTCAAATTTAAAAAAAAATACATAAAATATCTAATTTTTAATAATTAATTGATAAAAATACACGTGAAGTGATGAATTGTGGCAAAATAATTAAAAGTTCGGGGCAAACTTCACTACCATAAGTTCTTTTCGCTTTTTATTTGTCGATAAAAACGAAAACATTTATGAAAAAGAAATAGTAAACTCAAATTCACCAATTAAATACCAAGAGTTTGTTGACTCTTGACTGATAGGAAAATACAAATTCATTGAATTGCAAGTAGTTCATCAGATTCGTTAATATTGGAGAAAGAAGAGGAAATCATTCAACAAAACCGAATCATATCAAGAAAAAATAAACTAACTTGCTATTGATAAAGGTTTATATATATATATATGCATATATACATATATCAAAATACAAGGAACTGTAAATAAAAAATTAACGTTATAAAATTAACGTTTAAATATATCAATTTTCATCCAATATTTTGTGAAGCATTTAGTGATAATTAAAGTGATTTCCTCATTTATTCTCGACCTATTCATTTTATGCCACGACATTGAATTAGGGGTGTGCAAAAAAAACCCAACCCAACAATTTAGCCCAACCCAATCTAACCCAACCCCAATCTAACCCAACCCAATTAACCCAATAGTTATCGGGTTGGGTTGGGTTCAACCCGAATAAATAGTCGGGTTGGGGTTGGGCTAGATGCATTGGGTTGGGCCGGCCCAATTGACCCAATCAAGTTTTTTTCTTCAAATAATTAGTTAACTTTTTCAAATATATTTTTGTAGTTAGTCTCATTTTTATGTTTAGTCATTATTTAATGTCTATGACTATGTTTCTAGTTTATGATTACGACCACGTTTCTAGTTTAGTTTACGACTATGTTCCGTACTTGTGTTATTTAATGTTTAAGACTATAATAACGTTTAATTTTTGAATTAGGTGTTTAAAAATAGTAATATGAAATTTATGTTTATTGATTGGCGGTTTAAATTTCAGTGTTATTTGGTAAAATATTTTTATGTATTTTTTTAATTTTAGTTCAGGCCAATGACCCAACCCAATCCAACCCAACCCAGAGTTTGTCGGGTTGGGTTGGATTGGGCCTTCAAAAATTTTGGGTCGGATTGGGTTGCTTTTCCAAAACCCAATAAAATTGGGTCGGGTTCATGTTTTACCTCGGGTCGACCCAATCCAACCCATGCACACCCCTACATTGAATAATGGCAATTTTAATACGTTAATAGTTACTGCAATTAGTTTGTGTTAACCTTGTTTGGTAATTAAGTATCCAACTGGCCAAAGATTCCACTAGAATCTTCTAACAAAAAAATTAATGCTTGTTCATGCACATGTTAGGGAATATAATGATTTTATAGATAAAATCTAACATTTTAGTTCATCATATTCATGCATATTACTTTTTATTATTTTTGGAATAGCCAATCATACACGCGTGCAATAATAATTCTTGTTATTTTTTATCATATCAAATACATAGATTTTTAATAAATATTCACATAATTAATAATTTTGATTAAATTATATATTTGTCTAGTTCCGGCCCCTGAATCAAAATGAATTTTAAAAATTAGCAGACGGCACAGCTGTAAATTTACGGCACAATTGTAATTTTTTTAGATTATACGTGATTAATTTATCAAAATTATTTAAGTTTAATGTATTTCTGACTTCGAGCAAAAGCATATAGGTTGATTGGAACACGTTGAGGGAAAAAATGTCATTTAGCAAATCGCAATAACATATCTAATTTTTCACTTGCTGGCTTAAGCGATATTTCAGGATCACACGGTGTAAAATCGTCCAAGTAAGGGGTGTTGGAAACCTCGTCGAAGTTGAATATGTCGGGACTTGAATCACGCATGTGATGCGCTTTCCTAATAGTATTTCGAGCACTCGGAATCGTCTTCGAGTCTGCTTGCAAGAATACCCAGGATAAGACAAGCCTTAATAATCGAAAATCACAAGACGAAGTGATCTTCGAACAGTAAGCAAGAACACGTTTCTGGAGAGTGTTTCTGTGTGTATGAGGAAAAATGATTCAGAGCAGTTATACGTTTCTGCATGCAAAGTAGCGACCCTTCACAAGTAGCAGTTATTGGTCTGAAACGGAAAACCAAAAAACGGTCAGTAACCGCTCCCCAACGGCTAGTAACTGCCGCCGACACGTGGCGAGGCGAGAATTGCCGCGAGAAAGCCCGAGACCCGAGCCTACAAGACGCCTCTACGCCCACGCACCCGATCCCGAGCCGGTGTCGCCGGTGGCGACACCGGCGAGGGTGGCGGTGCGAAAGCGTGAGGTGGCATAGTCTCGCCACCTCGCCTCCACACGGCACTCATGTGGCATACTTATCACTATGCCACATGTTGAGCTCACATCACCATTGGTTTCCTTATATATTGCACAAAGCCTTTGTATTTAATCCATGTGGGACTTTTGACATTCCCACATTTATTACTCACTAACACATTCAACACATTACACTTGCTCACTTATTAGAACATTTATTGGTCATTTATTATCAATAAATTCCAACAAGGGGAAATGCTCGAATAGGAGGCGCAGTCTGACCGCCCCAGGCGCCTACAGGCGGACATTCCCATTCTCCCGAATTCTTTGAAAATGTCAAACGATTCGACATCCCCACAAAGAGATCATCCTATTTTGATCATAGGTATGCTCGGATTGCAGAGAAAGTTGATAATTAGATCGTTGATTAGTACTAATCCAGTTCTAGTTTAGCCTTAATTGGAGAAAAGTAATTATGTTTTGGTTATAGATGAGTATATACATGCACAAATATTTTGCACCCTTGGTTTCTTATTAATCAAAATATTCCATTTCATCACATTGGTATACAGTTTATTATATATATACATTATATATATGACCCCCTAGAAGAACAAGAATTCGTGTTTGTTTAAATTTCAAATCACATGCCAATAATTCTTTTTTTTTAGTTGTTACTTCTTTTTTGACTAAGTTTTTCTTTTTCTGTTATAACTTCGTATATATATATACACACTAAAGTCTACGCAAAAGAATGAGTGTAATATGGGAATTTATTCCCAAAAGCATACGTACATGAAACATAATTCAGATATATATATATATATATATATATATATATATTTTAATGTCTAAAGATTCTCATATTACCATATTTATTCGACATATTCTTTAATTATAAGCCATAGTTATTTACTATAATCGAAATTGCTTCAATAAAAACGTGCAATATATTGCATTTATTGACATAAAACCCCAATAATTTATTCATTATATTACTTTTAATTACATAAACAGTAGGAGCACTTTTGATACCGTATAGTATACGACCTTCAATTTGGTACCATATTTTGCACATTTTACACTTTTAATCAGTATAAGAAATAAAAAATATCTAGATATTTTTAAAAAATTAATTTTGCAAGTGAAAAAGTAATGCGACCAATTTGAAAACATCATAGTATATGGAATGGAAGTCAAGCTTTGGCAGTACATTCGTGACTTAAGTTTTGGAATTTATTATTTAAATGCCCTAAAGTCCACAAAGCAAATTAACCTATGATTCCATAATTAATAATAATATATATATATATAAAATAAAAATAAAAGAGCGGCTAAATGGAGCGCGAGTGCGGCGCGGCGCGGCGCGATGTCAAGCTGAGCGCCGAGCGAATGGGTGTGTAGCTAGCTAGTTAGCCATGACACCGAATATTCGAATCTTAACTGCTTTGCTCACTCTCAATTAGACACCTCCTATATATATATTATATTAATTAATATATAAATATAAGAGTATAGGATTATCCTTTCATATATTTCGAAATTGTTCCGAGCTTTTCGACTTTCTAAATTCTATTGCCTATAAATATAATACTCTAATATCCCTACATTTTTATTTTAATTTAAAAAATTAGTAATCAAAATTTCCAATTCTATTTTTCTTTTTACATTAAAGATAATGTATCAACAACTTATTTTTAAATAGTATTTTATAACATTGTTAGAATTTTTAGTTTGATTTACGAAACCAAATACAGGGCCGGCGTCGAATTTATCGTTTTTAATCGGATCCTAAGTAAACTTTAATGGTCTTTAAAATATTGACAATATATTTTTTTATATACTTAATAAAGTATATAATAGTATTTATGATAAAATTGAGTTACTTAAAATTTAAGGGCCTGAAACGCCCGCTTATGATCAAACCGGCTCTCACCAATCACCATGGTTACCCATTTTTTAATAGTAAAAAAATCAATTTTAATAGTCTTATATAGAATATTTTTGCCTATGTATTCACAATTTAATATTTAATCTCTAACTCATTAATAAACATAACTATACTGTGTCGAGACAAAAATTCAAGATTATTTTATTATTTTAAATATTAAAATATTAAAAAAGCCAATTTATAAAAAAATCAACCATAAGAAAGTATACTTGGTGTTGAATTGAACCCATCAAAACAAAAACAGTTAGGCTTACTTTCAGCCTTTTTCCTCTCTCTTGCGATTCGCGCGTGGGTCCCACGCCCGAATTTTCAATCCTGGTCCCACTCGCGCACACCATCCCCCTATAAATACTCCCTCCTTCCTCTTCATTCGGTTTCAACTTTCAACCGCCAAACAAACCCCACTCTCTCTCTCTACAATCTTCTCTCGTTCTCTCTCTACTGTGACTCAGAACTCGGCCATGGCGGACGAAACCCTAAAGTTCCTCTGCAGCTACGGCGGCAAGATCGTCCTCACCCGCCAGGGCCAGCTCCGCTACGCCGGCGGATTCACCCGCGTCCTCGCCGTCGACCGCGCCGTCTCCTTCGCAGGTCCGATCTTGATCACCTTCTTCCTTAGGGTTTCGAATTTCGCTGCTTACGTATGTATTCTGAGTTCTGACCGTGTTTGTTTCGATTTTTCAGAGCTGATGGTCAAGATCGGCGAGTTCTGCGGATTCTCGGCCACTCTGCGCTGCCAATTGCCCGGCGGCGACCTCGAGACGTTGATCTCCATCACTTCCGAGGACGATTTGGCCAATTTGATCGAAGAGTACGCCCGCGCTTCTTCCGCCGGGAAAATCCGAGCCGTGCTGAACCCGCGCAAGCCGACGAAGACCGTTTCTCCCCCGATTTCCGTCACTCAGAGCGTGAATCCCGCTCCGGCGGCGGCAAAGCCTGCTTTGGCGAAGCCCGTAGGTCAGTTTGTCGCTCCGGTGAAACCTGCTCACTTCGTCGTTCCGGCCGTGGGGAAGCCGGTGGCGAACTTCGTGGTGCCGGGAATGGCGGCGAAGAGGAACCCGTTCAACCGGTGCAATGTGGGAGGGAAGTCCGGTGGGGTTTTGCACCGGCATCTTCACCACCATTACCACCACCATCAGCTCCGGCAAGGAGTTCCGGCGAGCTACTACTGGCATTGATGACTGACGGCGTTAAGACGGAGAAAAAAGGGGAAAATAGAATAGTAGGAAATAGATTGATGAAGATGAAAAAAAAGAAATTAGGAAAAATAGGAAAGAAAAAAGAGTAAATTTTTTACTGGATGTGAATATTGAGAAACTTTTTTTTTTTGGTTAATAATACGATGCAAATTGCAAATTTTTTTTTTTTTGATCAATTGTTTATTTATTAATTATTTAAATTAAATCGGCGAATTCGCCGTTAAGTCTCGGAGTTTCTGCGTTGAATCGTCATCTCTGTTCGCCGTTTGGGTGTTGGACACGTGGCACGGGGGTTACACGTGTGAGGTGGCTTAGGGTTTCTGGTTAGTTTTGTTGGAATTCTGATTCTGTGTTTTGCTTTTTCTGATTATGCAGGTCAAAGACCAATACTCACTTGGTGCAGGTTGCGCTTCTCGTGAAGGAATATTCTTCGAGATAATAAATTAATTTTAAAACATTTAAACTATATTTTTATTTTCTAAAAATACGAAATTAAAGATGATTGAAAGTAGGGGTGAGCATTTTAGACCCAACCCGATGGCCCAACCCAATCCGATGGAGACCCGACCCCAATCTAACCCGCTCAAAATTGGGTCGGATCGGGCCGGACCCGACTACTATTCGGGTCGGGTCCAAAATCTTGGGTCGGGTCGGGGTCTTCGACCCGACCAATATAATTAATATATTTTTCATATTAATTTTTATTTAAGTAGTGCAATCTTTAGTCTTTAAAAAGTTCTCACTCTCAATTTTATTTACATTCAAAGACCGTTCAATCTCTCATTTTCATGTTTTACATTGTTTAGAGTATGTTTGTTTGATTAAATTTGTTTGGGGTATTTTTACTTGAATTTTGAGTTACATTGATGTATTTTTTTCATATTATTTTTTGTTATATAAGGATAAATTTTAATTAATCGGGCCATGGCGACCCAAACCAACCCAACCCGATTTTTATTGGGTCGGTTTGGTTCGGGCATTAAAAATTTTTGGGTCGGATCAGGCTTTTTTTTAGGAACCCGAAGTGATCGGGTCGGGTCCATAAAAAGCGTCGGGGCGGCCCAACCCAACCCATGCTCACCCCTAATTGAAAGTATATGCTAATTACTTTTAAAAATAGAAAATAGTTATTAAAATAATAAGAGGTTAATGCGTGTTGAAGCCGCTTATATTAGTATGTGTCTCCGTGATACCAGGCTAATTTTGGTACACGTGTGATTAAGGGTTATTAAATTTGGGATACTAAGATAGTAATTAATTATTAATTAATTAATTAAATAGGAGAAAAGAGAGGAAACCGGTGAGAAAGAGTGAGAAGCAGAAGCTACTTGCACTTCAAGTTGGGCAGCTGGGTCATGCTCATTCATTAGATATTGATTCTAATTTGGTGGGTTTTTTTTTGGACCCCAATATATATATTATATATAATTATAAAAAATATATATATATTTGGTAACCCTTTAATGTGTGGAGAGCCAGTACCTTAGTTTAGAAGCCAGAGAATTATGTGTTGTTCAATTTCAATATACCTGGGAATATGCTTATCGTACTTATTATGTCAACTCTTGGTACTATACCTTTTATTTATAACTTCTTTATTTTCAGAAATACTTATTCTTTAAGTAGTTGTGAATTTCTCATATTTTTTAATCAGAGCAAAATTGTTATATTTGAAGTAATGTTTAAACAAAGTGTTTTAGCTTATAACAAAGCTAATTTGCTCATTGGGATCTCTAAAATATAAAGGTGTATGGAAATAAATTCTTATGATTTGTTTAACCCATTTAATTGATCGCCTTACTATTAAAAGAGGATTTAATTTATACACTTTTAACTTAGTAACCATATTTAAATAATGTACGTTTCAAAAACTAATAAGTATTTTCGTCAACTGAAAAATGTAATTCGTGAATAATGAACACAAATTTATTATTTAACCAACATTAAATGATTAATAATATATCATTAAATAAGTATTTTATTTCTTTCATCTTATTTATTTGAATCCCATTAATTATTTAATTGTGTTCATGTCGATCAAATTTAAATCCATTTTCAGGTCGAACTAAAAAGAATTTCCTTCGCGTTGTAACATTATCAAGTGGAGTGCAATAGAAGAAATCAGAAAGAGACATGACATGTTTGGTGTATATTTCCCGGTATAACTTCCGATTAGAGGCTCGACTACGTTTTATCAACAATTTATTTTCGTTCTATTCCCGGTCCTATTATCCTTTTCTGAAAGTAACACAAGAATATTCTTGAGATTAATCATTAAACCTGTTTCCAAATCTACACTTGAATACAAGATCAGGATCAAAGGACAAAAACCTTATTTCCTAGGTCAAGTGAACGAGCAACTTGGTTGGAGAAGACTATAAGACGTTTGGATGACGGGAAACTCTGGTATTCTCAGCCGGTTTCCTGCTCGAACTCTTCACCTTCGGATTCATCGGCATTGTCAGCTTCATCATCATCGATTTCGTTGTCGTACTCCTCTTTGTCGTTGTCAATCGTGGTTTTACCGATCACAATCAGGTTGCTATTAGCCTTCCTGATCTCGTTCAGCTACACACACATACGAAAAAATAAAAAAAAAACGTGTCTGGTTCAATGGAAAATTTACAGCAGAAAGGGTAAAACAGGAATCACCGGAAAGAAACCAAGTGCAAATCTCTAGTAACTCTGTCACCGCCTATTCTAACAGTTTGTAATATTAAACCGGGACAAGCTTCGCTTTGAAAATTTGTTTCCGACATGTTTGAACAAATTTAAATCTGAACTAAAGTTCAAGAGGCGTTTTCCCTCAGCATTGCAATGCGTAATAACAATAAATTCATAATAACCAATACATAATTCCCATAAACTTCGTCAATTCGCAAATTATGTCTTAAAATCATAATATTCATTTTAGGTTCTAGGGTATTGTGATGAGGAAAACCGAAATCGGGCTTTAGGGTTCTTTTCGGGTTTTACCTAGCTATTAGAAACTTAAAAACACACAAACAAGTTCAGTAAATAAGCGAAACCGGACTAAACCGGGTGTAACACCGAGGCTTATAAAGTCTTTTCAGAGCCTCTGCGTCAAGGAATTTCTAAATCCATGGTAAAAAAATACATTAATGCGAAAACCGGAACGATTTGAAGCTCATCACCGAGATTTCACAGCGGCGAAAAGCATAATTCTCGCAGATAATTTCAATCTTTGACTATCATGAATCCATTGCAGCTCAAGATACAACTCCTTACAAACCAATAGCTACAATTATATTTAAACTCATTACCCAGAATTAGTCAAAGCTTTGAACTTTGAACATAAATTACTCTTCTCAATTGGGTTTAGACCAAACCCTAGCTAGAGAGCAAATGGGTTGAATGGAATTTGAAATTCGACCCAAATCGAATGTGGGTTTTCGAAATAAACGTTGAATTTGATTCCTTTGCAACATTATCGCAAGATTTGATCGGAAATGGAAGCGAATAGAAGAGAGAGAGAGAGTTTAAATGGTTACCTTCTCTTCGTACTCGGACTCTTCCATGGCCAAGAGGAGCTCTTCGCTGTGAGGCTGAGGCCACTGCGAAGGGAGCAAAAACGACGTCGGAATCTTCGTCGTCGACCATGGGTACTCCGTCATGAACCCTGGAAACTGCAACATCTCTCTCTTCTCTAGAAAACGACAACAATATTCCAAGTTTTGACTACAGAAGCTGAAACTTTTTGATTTAAAACGGATTATTTGTGCCGAAAATATTTATATTCTTCGGCACTTAAATATTATTTTGTTGCAATTTAACACAAGTATACGACTTTACAAGATATTTTGATAACTACTAGCTAATACGAAATTTCGGAATTCTGGTAAAAATCTGGAAAAAAAAATCAAGAACCGGAACTTCTTGGTTCGGATTTTTCAAAAAATTCGGATTCTGTTTTTTTTTTTTTCCTTTTCAATCTGAACCGTTAATATCTTTTTATCCAACGGTTGTTTTTTAAAAAATTTAAAAGAATACTAGCAAATCAGAGCCGGATTCCACTATCTGGATAAAAGTCGGAACGAAAAATTTTGGTTTCGGATAAAATCGGAACCATAAATTTCTGGTTTCTATTTTTTTTTTTTGGATTTGTGAAATGCAGTACCGGATCCGATTTTGTTGTTGTATTAACAAGATTAATAGTAACATGCAAAAATTATTTTTGTATGTAATTTGTGCCACTAGTTCCGGTTATTCTTACACGTAAAAATAAGTAGTGGACTACATATATAATATTGACTAATAGTACCGCTCAAGTATATAAAGAAAAGGCTTAATATGTCACATTTGAAGTATTGATATTAAATGGCAACGAAAAATGTAATATTATGTATATTAAGTTTTTTAATAGCCATAAGGAAAACGTATGAAGTGCTACAAGACGATTAACATAAGCATTAAGGTTGCAAAAAAATTTAGCTAAATTTTAACGTTAAACATTAATGTACAAAAAAGTGACATTAATTAATTTTTCTACCAAATTAAGTTTGAAAAACTGATATTCAATTGCCTCAAAGGCTATTTTTGGTGATTTTTACTATTAATTGATGGATAATGGGCAATATCTTCACTAATGATTTTTACGAAGGTTCGAATTTTCTAATAACATCGATTATCCGTCTTGCCGGTAGTCATCGGCAAATATTCCAAACCAATCGATTATCCATAACACAATGTAAAAAGGGATAATAGCGGCATAAGTCCTTAACCTTTATTCAACTGGGGCGGCATAGCCCCAACCTCATTTAATAGCGGTATAAGTACCAAAAGATGATTTCCGTCCATATTTGACTAACGGAATGTAGTCAACGTTTGCGTGATCAGCTTCTCGTCAACGTGGACGCCACGTAATCCGACATGTCACCACACACGTCATCCTCGTGCAAATTTAATGCAAAATTAATGGTGATGGAGGGATTCGAGCCATTGCCCTCGCATGTGGTGATGGAGGGATTCAAATTTAATGCAAAATTAATGGTGATAGAGGATGACATGTATGGTGACATGTCGATTACGTGGCGTCCACGTTGACGAGAAGCTGACCACGCAAACGTTGACTACTTCCGTTAGTCAAATATGGACGGAAATCATCTTTTGGTACTTATACCGCTATTAAATGAGGTTGGGGCTATGCCGCCCCAGTTGAGTAAAGGTTGAGGACTTATGCCGCTATTATCCCAGGTAAAAATAACAAAAAATTGGATACTTAAAAAAATTACACTTTTCAACAATTTTTGACAAAAGTACCTCATTGCAAAAAACTATTTTAGTGTTTTTTCATTGATAATCCTACCTAAGTGTAGATAATCCATGGATAACATTCGATAACTGTCATTGTTGATAAGCTACAGTTTTACTAGTTTTCCATCGATAATCTTCGAAAACGACAATCGATTTATCGATAAAAACAACATTTTTAACCTTGATTTTCAATATCGATTGATGGATAATGGCTAAAGCTATTTTCACTATTCTTACAACAGAGGAGTCAAACCTTTACATTTGATAAAACACCAATAAAACAAATCCACCAACAACCCCAAAAAAGGGCAATAATTTCAAGTTTCAATTCAGCTGCATATGATCTTTGATTTAGACTTCTTCTTTTGTTGGGATTTGATATCAGTTTAACAACGATAGAGATGAATCTGATAACTGAAGTGAAGCATGTAAGTTGTAACAATATTTGTGATCAATTCTTCTTCTTCTTCTTATATATGTAGAAGAAGTTCATTATCATTTTTCCCTCAATTTCTTTAACATGATTTTCATAGATATATAGTCACAATTCAGAACACAAGTCATTCCTTCCACGTCACATGCAGAGAAACAACATACACTAGCTCCTCTCAAAAATCCCATTTTTTACAGTGAAATAGAATCAAACACTAAAATAAATATAAATAGATGCTTTTCGTTCCACGACCAATTCTTCTTTCTTGATTTTCACTTCCATTTATATTCTCTTCACTGCGATCTAACCTCAAAAGAATCAACACACAGTCATCAAAAGTCCCCAGATTTGCCTCTTAAACACGACATAGAGTACACGTAAAGAAGTACGCAAATATTTCACATGCACTCCCCCAAAAAAGAAACAAATAAAAAATATTAATGTCCTTGCATGTTTTTGTATATTTAATTATTGCTATCGATCAAGAGATTATTAGAAGCAATTGACAAAATTAGTTACTCTGAAATTACTAATACGAACATCATATAGTAAAATATGGAGTATGTATTTATTTATTAAAAGAATTATTTGATTTTGGGAGAAAAACCAAACCGAACCGTATAATTCTCTTCACTTCCCTCGTGTCCATTCTCTTTTGCTTCCACGTTTTCCCATGCATTTATTCCCTGCTTATATAGTCATACACACATATATATATATATATATGTATGTATATAAACGCAAAACCAGGAACGACCCTTGAATCCAAACGAAAACCCCATTTCAGTATCGAACTCATCGATCACCACCATGAGACTGTACGTTTACGTGTTGGAGGGGCAACTACTAGGGTTCCATGAACGCTGCTACGTGAAGCTCCAAGTGGGGAAGCACAAGTCGAAGACCAGAGCTCTCAGGAGGCTGCACCCCGAGCCCGAGCCCGAGCCCGAGGGCGTCGACGGTCATTTCGCCTGGAACGAGGAGTTCGTCTTCAGGGTGCACCACGTGGACGAGGAGGTGGTCGTGACCGCCTGGGACCCGGACGACGACTCGGGTCTCTTTCACGGGTCGGGAGGGCTCGTGGGTCGGGTCGCGATCCCGGTTTGGTCGGTTGTCGCGGAGGAGAACCGCGCGTTGCCACCCACTTGGTTCTCACTGGTGAACCCTAAGGCTGATCATTCCAAACACGTTGACGATGGAGATTGTGGTTAGTTTATTTTGAGCTTTTTGTTTTGATTTATTAAGTTCGAATTCGAGTTCGAGATTCGGGTGATCGGGTCGGTTTATTTTGTACGGGGCCGACTCGGGTATAAATTCCGAGGAGGTCCGGCTAAGAATCCCGGGAGGGGGGACTACAAATACAATACAACCCGTTTTGAAGTGTAGGTAGTTCCGCTACTAATTTTGTCCGAGCGGTCCCGGGCCCGGCCCGAGGACCTCTTGCGCCGCAAAGTATGAAAATTGCAATTGGGGATGGCAGGTACCCTCATGATTAATTTGTAGTTGAGTATTTCAAATTGAATTTTCAAAGTATAAGATTCAAATTGGAGACTCGAGTTTGGCAGCTCAGTTTGTCCGAATCGGCCCGAACCCGAAGGCCCGACGATTCTTTGCGCTGCCTGAGGCCAAGCCTGCCCGCGGGCTAAGGAAATTGGGGTTGGCTAGTCTGTTTCGAATTGGGTCTAGTTCGAACCGGCCAATCCAAATTTGAGGAATAAATAAAATGGAACTTCTATAAAGGACCAACGAATTTTATTATACTATCGAGATTATCAATTTTGTTGAGGTATAATTTAGTTATGTTAGTTAGAATTAATACCGAACAAAACTATTGTTTAATGGAATAATTTATCGAGTATTAAGTTGACGAGGTTCTACTGGCAGTGTGTTTTGGAGTGGCTCCGTAAGTTCCTGTCTGTTCAAATTGCGTAGCGGAGTGGCATTTATTGTACCATTAAATACTTGACTCGTCATTAACAAACAACGAGATTATTCCGCCCCAAAACACTATTCTTGAGGTACTAATCGTACCATTGAGTATTGGAAGTGGAGTGTGTCTCAAGGAAAGCTCATGAAATTGTTTTTGAGGGTATTAGAAAATTCAATATGTACATTGCAGGCAAAATTCTTCTCACCATTTCTCTGCACGGCAAACTCCAGGACTTTCACAATAACCGATTCATTGAATCAAGCTCCGAAGTCAACATCGAGGACGACCGAAAAGTCTCCGGTTTGTTGTCTCATCACAAAGGTTGCTCCAGGCTCGCCAGCCGGAAAATACCGGACTGTAAGCACTTGGTCAAGTCCCTCGCCGGGCGGTTAGAGAAGCTCTTTCACAAGAATGGGGACGTTTCCAAATCCGATGATTCTCCCGAGGTTTCAAGCATCGAATCCGAGTACGAAGATTGCGTGGAAGACAATGTTTTTTTGGTTACTAGCTTCGAAGAAGCTCTAGCTACAATGCGGCTGAAAGAGCAAGAAACGCCGGACGATTTGCGGGGAGGCGTACTGATCGATCAAGCGTATGCCACGTCAACGAGCGTTCTCAATGCCTCGTTGTTTGCTCCGAACTCGGGATTCGCGATAGATCTTGCGAAGCTCAACGGAACGACGGACATGAATGAGGGGCCTTGGACGTGGAGTTCGGGAGACACGCCGTGTCTGACACGGGTCGTTTCGTATACTAAACCGGCAACGAAGCTGGTGAAGTCCGTGAAGGCTACAGAAGAGCAAACTTACGTCAAAGTGAGTGGCGAAGAATATGTTGTTTTTGTATCGGTCAGCACACCAGATGTTCCATATGGCAGTTCATTTAGAGTTGAACTTCTTTACAAGATAACACCGGGTCCGGTAATTCAGTCCGACGAGGAACGGTTGGAATCTGCTCGCCTTGTGGTGTCGTGGGGGATTAAGTTTCTCCAAACGACGATGATGAAGAGCATCATCGAGTCGGGAGCGAAGCAGGGTTTGAAGGAGAGCTTCGACCAGTTCGCTGAGCTTCTAGCTCAGAAGTTCCGGTCGGTGGAATCTATGGTATTGCCTGACAAGGATCGGATCTTGTCGAGTTTGCGAGCCGAGCAGCGATCTGATTGGGAATTGACGATAGAGTACTTCTGGAACGGCACCGTTTTCATCACCGTTAGTCTCGTTTTGTACATCTTAGTGCACATACTTCTCAGTGAGCCGAGAGAATTCCAGGGTTTGGAGTTTCTCGGAATCGATTTGCCGGATAGTTTTGGGGAGCTCTTCACGTGCGGATTCTTATTCTTTCTGTTGCAGCGTGTTTACGACTTGGTGCTACATTTTATGAAAGCAAGATTGCGAAAAGGTAAAGCTCGTCAGCTGAGCTCTCTCGGTTTTTGCCTCGAGGCTCACTGATTTTTAGCTTCTCTCTTAACAGGTTGTGATCATGGAGGCAGAACTTCGGACGACGGATGGGTTCTCACGGTGGCTCTGATCGAAGGAAGCGATTTGGCCACCGTGGGCTCGTCGGGTTTATCCGATCCCTACGTAGTTTTGACGTGCAACGCCAAGACGAGGACGAGCTCGGTGAAGCTCCAAACTTGCGATCCTCAATGGAACGGTCAGCGCCTAATCCAAACTCTCTTTTCATATTTTATTAGAATGTTACAGTAAATTTGTTTTACAGAGATACTCGAGTTCGACGCCATGGATGAACCTCCATCAGTTCTGGACGTGGAAGTATATGATTTTGACGGCCCGTTCGATCAGGCTGTCTCGCTTGGGCACGCGGAGATCAACTTCCTGAAGCACTCGTCGACGGAACTCGCCGACATGTGGGTCCCTCTCGAGGGGAAACTTGCTCAGATCTCGCAGTCGAAGCTGCACTTGCGAATCTTTCTGGACAACGCTAACGGGGTTGAGACAATACGCGATTACTTGACGAAGATGGAGAAGGAAGTTGGCAAGAAGGCAAGATCCTGTCGTAGAACACATTTATGTCCTCTCTTTGTCAACTCTTGATCTAATAACGTTGGTTTTTGTGTCTCCCAGTTGAACCTCCGATCACCTCGTCGGAATTCGACGTTCCAAAAGCTGTTCGGGTTGCCACCGGAAGAGTTTCTCATCAGCGATTTCACGTGCCAGCTGAAGAGGAAGCTGCCCCTGCAGGTAAAATACACGGTCTTAGTCTTAACTAGTCTTTATTGACCTCCTGGCTCGACCATTTAGTGAATCGAACCCGATTATGTGCGTTTTAGGGCTAATTACCTAGCCGTCACATTTATATTCTTTAAGATAGTAAATTTTTTCCTCAAACCGGAAGATTTTCTTCCGAAAATGGGTTTCCGTTTTCGTTGCTTAATGGTATTTGAGTTTAAAAAAAAAATGATTTTCAGATAATTAGAATCATTTATTGTGTTTCGGTATTAAGTTTAGTTACTTAACCCTCGCTTAAGGCATCTTATTTATCAAAATTAACCAAAAAACAAAAAGAAGACGGATAAAATTGCGTTAAAAAATCCTTGTTTCCTCAGGGCCGGCTTTTCCTGTCGGCGAGAATAGTAGGGTTCTACGGCAACCTGTTCGGCCACAAGACCAAGTTCTTCTTCCTTTGGGAAGACATCGACAGCATCGAGGTTCTCCCACCTTCACTGGCCTCGGTAGTCAGCCCTCTGCTCGTTATTGTCTTGAAGAAAGACAGAGGTGCCGACGCCAGACACGGCGCCAGGTCACAGGACGACGAAGGCCGTCTCAGGTTCTACTTCCACTCATTTGCGTCTTTCAACACGGCGAGCAGGTAATGATGTCGAGAATCATTAAACTGATAAGTTTCAGTTTCTCATTTAGTTTCTTACTGATTGGATCATTTATGAGCAGGACGATAATGGCGCTGTGGAGAACGCGAACGCTGACGCCGGATCAGAAGGCGCAGATCGCCGAGGAGCAGGAAGATCAAGAGGAGAGGTCTGTCGTGATTGAGGACGCGGATTGCGTGGTTGGCGTCGAAGATGCGAAGATGTCGAAGATTTATTCTGCTGAACTTCCTATTAGTGTAAGCGTTGGAAAATATTTCACTTTCTTTCAACGTTTTTGTTAAGCATTAATCGCTCGTGGGTTCTGCACAGATAAACGCGGCGATGGAGATATTCGAGGGCGGGAAGCTGGAGCGCAAAGTGATGGAGAAATCGGGCTGTCTGAACTACGCAGCAACGGCCTGGGAGCCTTTCAAGGAGGACGATGACACCGTTGAGAGGCGTCTCTCGTACAAGTTCAACCGTCACGTGTCCACGTTCGGAGGAGAGGTCAGTTGCACGCAGCTCAAACGCTCTCTCCCGGATGGGGAGGGTTGGATCCTCGATGAGGTCATGGCGCTTCATGACATCCCATTCTCCGATCACTTTCGGGTATATGCCCTAACTGAAAGTAGAAAATAATTAAATACATTGATAATAACCTAGGTTTCCTGTTAGAAAAAATTGATATTTTTAAAACCAGGACCGAATGTTAAAAAAAAAAGCCCGACATTTGGACCGCGTTTCATCCCTTTGTGACGGGGCACATAGTTATTTACATATTAGGCCAATTTTAGAATGCGAATAAATGATCCGCCGGAGCTGAGAGTGTTTTGTTTTGTCGGTGCAGGTTCATCTCAGCTACCGTATCGAGCGGTCGGGATTCGCACACAACTCGTGCAAGTGCGAGGTGTTGATGGGAATTGCGTGGCTCAAGAGCTCGAAATTCGAGCAGAGAATCGAGGTTAACGTCGCCAACAAGTTCAGCGATCGGATGAAGAATATTTTCTCTGGCTGAGAGAGAGATTCTTATGGGAAACCAAACAGAAGTTAATAATTAAATATTATAGCCATACCTTAAAAATAATATAAAAAAAAAGGTCACAAAGAAAATGAATTGTGCTCTTTGAGAGTTGACTGTTAGGTTAAATTAAAAGCAAAGCATAAATCTTCTTCTTGACTTTTTGTTGTTGCACATCCACTTGTATAGACTTTTTTCTCATTATTGTATTTTATTAAGAATTCTTTTTAATTGTTCATTCTATATGTTTGTATCTACATATTATATTATAGTTCGTAACCCGAATTCGTTTCAAGGCTTAACCCGTTAAGAGTTTGTAACCCGGATATGTTCCACAGCTTGACTTACTCTGAAACTTAAGGGTGACATATATTTTATGCTTCTTATTGGCTCAATCTCGAGTCACCATTGAGTCTATAGGCGGATTAGGCGCGTGCTTCGGGCTCTTAAATTTTGGTCGGTGGTGTATATTTTTGGACCCGATGAGTTCAATTATGTATCTAAGATAAGGTAGTTTATTGATTCTAAAATAATATTTTTAGTGGATTAGTACCTTGTCCGTGGTATTCTTCTCGAATTGAGTATCTACGTAAATTTTCCGGTCCGTTCACGCTTCTTTTGGATTTGGTATTCTAACATTCTATCTTAATTGGATTCAGGGCCTCTAAATAGGGAACACTGGTGACTATTAATTTGCTATTCCTTTGTTTTAAAAATAGACAAAAAAATGTCTATATTTGTACTGAGATGATTGAAGCAGAATTGGTCGGTGCGTGAAAGTTGAAAGTAACTACACTTATGCCGAGTCAAGTGCTAACATCTTCTTAAAATGTGGAATCCAATTGTAATTAGAAAACTTATTCTAAAAAATGACCCAAAACTTATTATATTTGTGTTTTATGTAGCTATGGAGTTTCAATAGTCACCTTAAACTTTGTTCAAGCTGAGATAATAGGGACAACAACGGACACAAGACATTTTTACAGTGAATATATAAAGGAATGCGAGAGTGTATTGTAATTTTGGTCATTAACGTCATTTTATTAAAAAAATTAACGACAAAAGTAATCGCGAGAAAGATAACCAAATTCAGTATAACAACAGTTCATTTCTATGTCTTAAAAAGTTCATTAATAATAATTTTAAATTTAATTTATTACTATTTGCATGCATCATTCCGCTCTTTTTTCTTCGTAAATAATCTTCTGCAATAATCCTACTTCTTGAAGAGTAAATTCGGGATTTCATTAAATGCATTGTAATAGCGAAGGACAAACTCGTCGTTTATTTTTATTGAAGTTTTAAAATAATTATATAAAAAATATCAGATTTATTAAAATTTAAAAATAATTATAAAATAAATTTCAACAACGGAACGGATTTAATCAGAATCCAAAGATGGCCTTTAAGCCAATTCTTTCCTTGAAAAGCTTCGATTCAATCAAAGCTCTCTTGATGTTCTTCCTATAATCCATCTCTCTCTCATCTCACAAACCAGACCAACGATCTCCAAATCCGCCAGCAATGGATCCGAATCCGAATTCCTACCCGATCCTCTCCTACGTGATGGCCCGATTGCCCACTTTCGGGTCCAAACCCGACCCGACCACCCCCGACATCGAGCAGCCGCCGTCGCCGCCGCCGAGGTCTCCCTCCGACGCGATCATGGCCACCATGCCCCGCCTCAGCGACCCCAAGCTCCTCGCCGCGATGACGCAGGCCGTCTCCGACGTGGCGCAGACGCGGCGCGTGCTGCAGACGATCGGCGATCGGCCGGACCACGAGGCCGTCGACGCCGCGCGCGCGAGGGTGGCCGACATCGAGGCGAGCCTGGCGCGCGAGGCGGAGGAGGGGGATCGGGGCGCGGCGGAGCGGGAGAGGGAGATCTGCCTCGCGGTGGTGCGGCTGGAGGAGACGCACGAGGCATACGAGAGGCTGCTGAGGGAGGCGGAGGAGAGGCTCGAGAGGATCTACCACGAGGCGAGTGACGCCGCCGCGCCGGCTGATGCGGCCGCAGAGGAGGGAGAGGAGCCTGCAACGGCGGCGACGGCGGCGGAGGAGGAGGTTGATGAGGAGGTGGTGGGGATTCTGCGGGAGGCTTCCGAGGGCGGAGGAATGGAGAGGGTGAGCCTCTCCGGCCGGAAGCTGAGGATCTTGCCGGAGGCATTCGGGAGAATCCGGGGATTGACGGCGCTTGATGTCTCCAGCAATCAGCTTGAGGTTTGGTTTTAGATTCAGTTTAGCAGTTAGATTTGTGGAATTTCTTCGGAATCGGGGACGTCGTACCTCGAGATTTCGGCAAAATTGAGAATTATTGTCATGCTAGTTAGGATTTGAGTTTGGTTTTCGGGTTTGAAACTTTCGAAACTGTGGATCCTTCTGAGAGGAGGATCCGGGGTGTCGGGTTGCTTGATGTCTCCGGGAATCAGCTCGAGGTTTGGCTTTGATTTGGTTTTTGTAGTTGGACTGTGGAATCTCTCCGGTTTTAAGGAGAAATTAATCGGTTACAGATGCCAGTTACGGCTTCATTAAGAATTATCATGATGAAAATTAGGGTCGAGTTTCTTTTCGGTTTTGAATTGAGGATCATGCCAGAGGCCACTGGGAGTATTAGGGGGTTGAGGGTTCGTAATATCTCCGGTACCTGCTCGAGGTTTGGTTTTGATTCAGATTTCGTGATTCGATTAGGAAAACTTAATCGGTTACTGGTTTTGAATTTGGTTACTATCTTTAATTTTCTGCTAAGTTAAGAATTATGATGCGGATTAGGATATATAGGCGTTATTGATGTTCTAGTTAAGAATGATTATGATGCAAATTAGGAGATTTGGGTTTCTTTTGTGGATTTAGTGAGAATACTTTATATCTCCAGGCTCCAGTAATTAGCTCGGCTTGAGGTTCGGTTTTGTTTCACTTTTCGTGATTCGGTAGTCTAGTTGGATTTGTGGAATCTTTTCGGATTTAGAAGATATCAAGGGAGAAATTAAACGGTGATTAATGTCGTCGAATTTCAGCTTAATTGAGGAATACTACGATGCAAGTTCGGGGGTTTGTACTTTGAAATAGAGGATGTTGCCAGAAGCCTCTCGGAGGATCCAGGGGCTAAGGGTGCATAATGTCTACTGTAATCAGCTTGAGTTTTGGCTCTATTCAACTTTTAAGATTAGATTGGCGGTATCTCTTCGGTTATGGTATCGTTGAACTCGAGTTCTTACGTTAAATTTTGTGTTTAATTAGGAATTTCTGTTCAATATCTCTTTTGGTTTTAGTACTTTGAAATTGATTGATTTTATGGAAATTGTGATTTTTTTTTAACTTCTTCGATTCGAGGGTGAGAAACATTTTGGATGTAAAATTTTCTTGTCTATCGCACATCATAGAAGAAAATCATATTGAAAACAATAGCTGATCCTTGTGCGGTTGCAGGCAATTCCCGATGCAATAGCCGGACTTGAAAACCTCGAGGAGCTTAACGCCTCTTCCAATCTTCTGCTATTGCTGCCAGACTCGATCGGCTTGTTGCAGAAACTAAGAATCCTGAATGTCTCGGCGAATAAGCTCAACAACCTTCCCGACCCAATCAGCCATTGCAGGTACATCTCTAATCAGCAGTGATGTCCCGGAACTTTGCATTCTGGTGCAGTCTGTTTTCTGAACTTTAATTTTGACATCAATATCCCCTATACTTCTAAAAGTAACGGCATTTTCCCCTTCATATTAAAAATAACAAAAAAAATTGCTTGTGCGCAACACGTGTCAATAAATTACAAAAAAGATACGAATACACATTTGTAAAGCGATCGACGAGTTAAAAGTTGTTTAGGAATATATTGATAAAAATACCCTCAAAAGTCATGTGTTGCGTACAAGTTGAAATTTTCCGTTATTTTATTAATGTATGGGGGGCAATATGCAACCCTGTCCGTAAGGGGCTGCCAAAAATTTAGTTCAGGGGGGCATTGCTGTCATTTACTCCTCAAAACATTACATAAATGTATTTTCATATCTATAATCTCCATTGATACTCATTTTGACACCCGTAATCATCAGATCACTGGTCGAACTTGATGTGAGCTTCAACAGCATCACATACTTACCCACAAACATCGGCCACGAACTAGGAAATCTCGAGAAACTCCAAATCCAGCTGAACAAGATCCGATCGCTTCCTTCTTCGGTCTGCGAGATGAGATCGTTACGCTATCTCGATGCTCACTTCAACCAGCTTCGCGGCCTTCCATTGGCCATTGGGAAGCTGACTAAACTCGAAGTAGTCAACCTGAGCAGCAACTTCACTGACCTGACCGAGCTGCCCGACACGTTCGGCGACCTGACCAATCTCAAAGAGCTCGACCTCAGCAACAACCAGATCCGCGCTCTGCCCGACACGTTCGGGCGCCTCGAGAACCTGACCAAGCTGAATCTGGATCAGAACCCACTCTTGATTCCGCCACCGGAGGTGGTGAGAGAAGGGGTCGAGGCAGTGCAGGTGTTCATGGCCAAACGGTGGGTCGAGATTCTCGTGGAGGAAGAGAAGAGGTGCATGCTCGAAGTTCAAGAGCAAGCCCAAGCCGGGTGGTTGACTCGGAGCACGTCGTGGGTGAAAAGCTACGTCTCGGGCGTCGGTGAATACCTGGCGTCGCCGAAGGGCCCTCGAGATTCTTATCTCGATCAACAGCTATAATTTCGAGATTCCTATCTCGACCCGCTGCAATAATTCGTCTCCAGATATTCCGGGATTTGCTTGTCAAAGGTTTGAACGATGTTCTTGTCTTCATTTCAATTCCTAATTGTAGTTGTACATCCAATTTTGTCACCGAACTTGTTGCGGTTTTTCTTCCTTGGGTTGCAAGCAATCCCTAAGCACGTCAAAGTTGTTTTTGTTTTACATTTTTAATGCAAAAAAAAAGTTCATATTCGTATGTATATATTATCTATTTGTATACATAGTTTCTTTGCGAAAATAATTGAAATTTTTTGTGACAATTTCTCTTTCTCTCTCGTACAACCGACGTGTTTCGGTCTCGGATTCGTCTAAAGCATATCATTCGGTTTTCATTCACGTGTGTGTCATGTGATTATGTTTAAATATTATCAGTTTATCAAGCTTATACAATTATATTTATGAACATCATGGTTTCGATTATTTTCATCTTTGTTAATGAGAAACGAGTATTAAGAGAGAATTCTGTTATTTAATTCGACGCTGTTTTGGAGGGAAAGTGAAGAAAGAAAACTTGGAGCATAAGTTACACAAATGACGACCTTAAGACGATAATTAGGTTGCTTATTCATGACATGAAAACTAGTATACTTCTGTCTCGCTACTGGTCGGCGGGCTTATAAGGGACGGCCCTCAAACGCAAATGGTGCTTCATTATAACACTCGATCCAAAGAGCTCGGTCATGTCCAGATCCGACGTTTCCATCCCGTCTGGTAGGTGCCAATCGAAGTGGTACAGAAGCTGGGCGAGAACGATCTCAACGCTGGCCAAAGTGAAAGACATTCCCGGACACATCCTCCGTCCAGCTCCGAAGGGCGTGAACTCGAAGTTCGCCCCTTTGAAATCAATGGAGCCGTCCACAAATCTCTCCGGCACGAAACTCTCAGCATCTTCCCAATACTTCGGGTCTCTTCCAATTGCCCAAGCGTTGACTATCACTCTTGTTTTGGTCGGAATATCGTAGCCATCGATCGTGCATGCCTCTCTACACTCTCTGGGGAGCAACAAGGGAGCGGGAGGGTGTAGCCTAAGCGATTCCTTGATCACCGACTTCAGATAGCTCAGCTCTCGGATGTCGCATTCTTGAAGCGTCGCCTTTCCTTTGAGAAGTTCCCGGATCTCAGCTTGCGCCTTCTTCATCACTCTCGGGTTTTTCATCAGCTCTGCCATAGTCCACTCCATAGCCGTCGCTGTGGTCTCGGTCCCACCGGAAAATACATCCTGCGTGACATAAACTTGCTGATCTGAGAACATTGATCAACTTATTGATTAAATTGACAATATAAGCTATGTCACTTGCTGATCTGAGAACATTGATCAACTTATTGATTAAATTGACAATATAAGCTAGCTTCGCACTAACCGAAATGACAGCTTTTATGTGGTCGATTGTGATTGGAACGGCGAGGCTGCCGCTTTTCTGGACTCTTAAAAGAACATCGACAAAGTCTTCCACCGTCTCCGTGCACTCACTCTCTCCGGTTTCTTTGCTGATATGCGCGTCAATGATGGCTTGAAGAGTTCTACTAAGCTTGACATCAAGCTTCTTTAATTTAGCTCTCACTGGGCTAATAATTTTAAGGAACTTGCTCGATGGGTACATCTCAGAGAGATCGAAACCGGCAGTCAGGCGACTTCCTTCCATCATAGCCGAGATTAACGTCTTGGTGTATTCCTCGTCGACCTTGTTGCCAAACGCCGATCTGCATAATATCGAGTTCATGAAACCCAAGAAGCTTTCACTAAGATCTACGAGCGACGATGACGAGGCGCGAATACACTCGACAAGGGTTTGAGCCTCGTCTTCTCGGATAGACGAGAAGGACTTGATCCGGTGGCTGCTGAGCAGCTCGGTGACGCATAACTTCCTCATTTGCTTCCAATAATCGCCGTAGGGAGCGAAGGCGATGTCCAGCCTGCATAAGCTGCTGATTTGAACTGCCATGAACTGAGGCCTCTGCGCAAACGAAACGTCGTGCGTCTTCATGACCTCTCGGGCCATGTCGGGAGAGGAGACGACCACGGTGGGGACTTCCCCCATGTTTAGGTGCATGAGAGGACCGTATCTCCGAGAAAGATCCCGGAGAGTGTGGTGCGGTAATGGACCGGTTCCGACCAAGTTGTGTAAGTTTCCGATAACGGGCAGCTTCATCGGACCCGGTGGTAGCTTCTGAGATGACTTTCTGAGGCATTTTGTGATCAAATGTAGAGAGAAAAGCAATGGAAAGAGGATGATGGAAATGATGGTTATGGGCTCCATGGCTCTGAGGGTTTATAAACTCTTTTGAGTTTGATATGAAATAAGAGTCTTCAGTACTGAGTTATATATAGCTCATGATATGGATTCTCTATATATTCATATATATAGTTATATTATATATATATATACACACCATCAATAGCTCATCATTGATTCATCATCATGTTTTGTATATATTTATTCTTATCCGTGAATGTTTTACACATGAGAAATTTATAAAAGGGATAATTGCAGAAAAAGTACCAATATTTTGACCAAGTGAAGCGGCAAGGTTCAAAGTAAAAAGTATCGAAGTTAACAAATATGAGGCAATATAGTTTTCCGTCCAACTTTTTACGGGCGTTGGTTAGTTTTTAGCATAGAAATATGAAATCATACTTAAGACAAACATTTATGTGCTCATCCAACTATCTAGCATCTTCTCTAATTTGTATTCCACGAAAAACATGTCACTTCACATTTTTCTTACTTTTGAGTATTTTTACTCTATGTTTTCACTTTAAGCTCTTACCTACTAAGTTGGTCAATGATTGAGTATTTTTGCCGTGATTACCCCTTTCATATTAGTTAGGATTTTTTTAATGAGCCAACAGGCAGATGTGTAACATTTGGAATAGTCAGCGATGGCAAGCCGGTTAATAGGGGAGTATTATATTTATTGATGAGCTAAAAACCGGGCTCCACCACATAACAAGAATGAATAATTAAATGTTTTCCACCTAACGGATAAACAACCCCCTTCTTTCCTGTTATAGTCCTCTTTCCGTGCTGTCGCCTTTCTCTTCGGTTCACACGGACAAAATGTAAAATCTTCCTGTAAGACTCGTTCACGAGGGGTGGGGAATTCTGCGGGATTCAGGAGCCGATTTCGGAGGACATTCGTGAACTGGCCCGATTTATCGGTCTTACCGGAAGGTGTAATTGGGTTCCGAGAGAATGTTATGAGGTGGCTGATACCCTTATGAAAGCTCGGTTTTCCATCTTGCTTACGGATTTTTGTTGTTATGATTGTCCATTTTGGCTTGCTGATGTTGTAAGTCGGGATTTAATTCCCAATGTTTAATTTATAAAGATTTTTTTTCCTAAACAAAATGTAAGACTCGTGCCAACAGTTCGCGCAACAAGAAATGATCGGGGTGACTAGCTGATACTAATATTAGTGCCGAATCTAAGGTTCCAATTCGAGAGGTGGAAGAGGGGTGGTTAGTGAATTAATTAAGTATGATTAAGAGTAAAAAATTAAAATAAAAAGAAAAAAAAATTCAAATTTAGTTAGAAAGTTTTTCAAAAGTTTGGAGAAATTACACCCTCTCGATTTATTATAATAGAAATGTATTGCATTCATAAAAATATATCCAATAATGTTCTAATACGACTTAAAAGTTGAAGAGAGTGTGGGAAATGAAAATGTAAAGAGTTCTAAATTGACTAAACACAAAGAATTTGTGGTGTTTAAATAGAGTTGTATTTATGACAAGATCAACATATTGTTGAGCTTGATATGTCATGCGGAGTGTGACGTGAAGGCGAGGTGGCGAGATTATGTCACTTTGTTCTTTCGCAACGCCTCCCTTGCCGGTGGCGGTGATGACACCAATCCCAACTCGGGATCAGGGGCATGGGTGTAGAGGCACTAGTGGCGTAGGTCTTCTATCTCCAAGAATTATTTGAAATTATTTCACTCCATCAGTACTCAATTTTATATGACCAATCTTTGCTCTCGATGTACTACATGTATATTTAGTATTTTAATGGTCATATATGATGTACTACTATATATTAATATTCTTGTTTTGTATTTAATCATGACTAATTAGGTCGAATGTTATCATTATTTAACTTAAAATTTAATATCTTTTAATTTGTCTTTCTACGTTCGACAATGCGACTCATTGTACAAGCATGATCCTCATGTTACACGAGGATTTTTTTATTATTATTAAGTTATTTGCAGCAAAATTATATATTATATGTTTTGTAATATTCAGAATCTAAGTCTTATAATAATATTGCGAAAAAATTATCTAAATTACATTTTTTTTTGCTTTGTCATCACTGTTAACGTCCATGTGGCAAGACATATACCGAGCCACGTCACACCTACAATCAAGATTGGCCCCACTTTTTTTTTTGCTTCATTTTATAATTAAGCTTACTGATGGATAATTATTTTATCGATGAATTCTTGAAGACTTTTATTAAGATAATATTACGAAATGCCCAAAAACCATCTAAGGTTTATGAGAATTGCCCATATTTTCAAACAATTCATTTATACTTATTTGTAAAAAAATTTGGACCATAATAACCTTAATATTAATTTTCGTAATATAAATTTTATTATAAATACCAAAATAAGTTTGACTAATATACAGCTAATAATACGTAATTATTATCAAAATACTTTTAAAAAATAAAAAGAAAATCTCCCTGATTTGTTGCCATATTCAAATATATATAATTTGTTATTGATATGGATAATTAAGAGCTTCAAACGTGAATCTCTCTCTCTCTCTCTCTCTGTGAAAACTTCCAGTGTGGCCAAGCGTCCTCGTCGCAGCCAACCCCGTCGACATAGCAGAGCTCCTCCCCTTGCTCGTCAAGGCGGCGCAAAGCCTCTCCTCCAATTCGTCGCCGTTTATCGCCGATGACAGATCCGGCGATCTATTCAATCCGCTTCTGAACCACCTATCCTCCGTCGCTGCAGCGTCTCCGACTCCTCGTTGAGCAGCCTGATGGCCGACTTGAGGAGGCCGTGGTGGATGTAGCCGTCGTCGAACATCTGCATCCCGATGCGGTTGTCGGGGAGGAGCTTGTAGGCGCTCTCCTTGATGAGGTTGAGGCCGCGCACGATCTCGCGGTGCTCGTGGTCGGCGTAGATGAGGTATGCCACGATCTCGTTGAGGCCGCGGACGGCGATCACGATTTCGTTGCCGGAAATCACCTCTCTCCTTCGCCGGAGTTTGTTGCGTGAACGACGTCCGTCCGTCGTCCGATTCGTGTGTCGCGTGCTGTAAATATATTTACAGTTCTAACAGGTTCATATATTTACCCTTTAAATGAATATATATTTGGTATTGGAATATATATTTACAGTTTAAATTTGGTTTTTGTATTGGTATGTATATTTGGTATTAATATTAGTATATGTATTTACAGTTTTTGGTATTGGTATATATATTTACAGTTTTGTAGTATTTGTATTGGTATATATATTTGATAATGATATTAATATTAGTATATATATTTATAGTTTTTGGTAAGTTCATTTACAATTTGACATCATTTACATTTACAGTTTGACATGATTTCGTAAATTTCGTAATTTTTTGTAATTTTATTTACAATTCAAATTGTATATACCAAGGTTTAAAATGCCGCTTGCCGATGTCATTTCGCATTTTTCGTTTTACGGATATATCGCTTGCCGATGGGTATGTCGATGGGCAAATGGTAAAAAAAGGGCATGCCGCATATACCGCATATACCGCATGGGCATACCGCATGCCGATTGGGTTTTCGATGGATATTTTGTAAAAATTATTTGAGTATTTAAGCAAAATATTTATATAGGTTCAAAACTACATATTTAATAAATACAAGACATAATTGTATACAACAAAATACATTTGTAACTTAAATATGTAGGTGAAATGTATAATGTTAAGTCACTTTATTAGTTGAAGTGTATAATATTAAGTCAAATTATTATGTGAATTGAATATGTATGTTAAGTGTGTTATATTAAGTGAATATGCATGTTAATTGTATATGTGTATGTTAACAAATTTAATATTAGTTGAAGTGTAAATGAATGAATATATATATATATATATTAAGTGTATATGTATGTTAGGTGAAGTTAATATGTATATTTGTATAATATTATTTGAAGTGTATAATATTAAGTTAAATTATTAGGTGAAGTGTATGTTAAGTGTGAATGTGTGATATTAGCTCTTGTGCAAGTATAATTATTTTTGCCGAAAATTTAATTGGTATTTTTGCCAAAATCTACCAAAAGTTTAACTTTTAGCGAAATTCCATCCATTTTTCGCAGATTTTACACACAAAAGCGAAAAACGAAATTCCATCCACTTGCCCATGCGAAAAATGGTAAAAATCCAGCGAAACGACATGATTTTCGTTTCGCATATCTCCGAAAAACGAAAATCGGTCGAAATATCGACCGATTTTCGCGAAATTTTACACCTTGGTATATACATATACAATTTTTTCGTAATTTTATTTACAGTTTCAAATTGTGAATAATGTTTGTTCGGCATTTCTCATATACAGTTTCAAATAATATTGATTGTTAGGGACCAAAAATTCAAAAATCATATTTTGTTTTTAATATTTAAAATATAGAGGATTAATTCAAAAAAGTTTTGTGAAATCGTTAAAATAGGAAGGATTTAATATTAATTTATTTAATTTGCTACATTTAAGGAAAATATATATTTTTATTTTAATTAATAAAAAACGAATTAATAATGTGAATTAAAAAGTGAAAGGGCAAATTAGTCCATATTTCAATTTATTAGTGATTATAATTACCATAATTAGAAATGGACATTTTTTTAAAACCTTGAATCACAAATGTACATTTGCCTCATTCACCCTTTTTATTATTATTATTTTTACCGACAAGCCCCATTTAACAGGATGCACAATTAAGACGTTAAAAACTCCTTGTTCAAATTAAGAATGTACAACGAGAGAGTAGAAAATATTATACTCAATTGTTACACCTTATCTTTATTTTTGAAGAGGTTGATCATTGGACTTTTCATCATGAAGTGATCAAGACCTAAAAAAAAATATAATCCTTGAAAATAGTACTTTTCACGACACACGCATTGAGATAGATTATAATCCTATATGGGCCTTATTTAGGACCATGATTTATATAATTTGGTCCTGTATAGGACCATAAATCATCATCTATCTTTTCACATTATTAGGACCATAATCATTCTTCTTATCTTTATCATGACCTATTGTTGAAGCTAGGGGTGAAAAAATTGTACTCGGTTCCCGGTTTTTCGTCCCATCTTTGGTTCCGGTATCTAGGGGTGCAAATAATACCCGGAAAGCGGGTAATTATCCGGAACCGGATTGGTATCCGAATTTAATAACCGGAATTGAAACCGGAAACAAATTCCGGTTCCGGGTACCGGGTAGTAAAATTAAAAAAACCCGGTACCCGGTACCCGGTTTATTACCCTGTTCTAATTTTTTCTTTTATTTTTATGGTAATTTAATTTTTAGAGTTACTTCTCTACACTAGGGCTCGACTTCATTTATCCAGCATCTCTCCCATCTCGCCGACTTCATCAAAATCCCGCATCACTCCGATGCCGGAGACTATGTTTCTTTTTTTCTTTTTTCGCGGGACTATGTTATACTTGATGCGGACTATTTTTTTTTATGCATTTTGGGCTGTTTTTTCTTTTATGCTTGATGTGCGAGATTATTTTTTTTATGCAGATTTTTTTTAAGATGAATGTATGTCTTTATTTTTAAATAATATATATATATATATATATATTAAAAAAATAGGGTACAGGGTAAAACCGGGTACCCGGACCCGGTTCTCAAAACCAGGTACCGGGTATCAAAATACAAATACCCGGAAACAGGGTACCCGGATTTCAGGGTACCGGTTCCGGGTACACGTTTTTAGATACCCGGATTCCGGTACCGGGTACTGGGTACCTCGAAAAAACAGGGTACCCTACCCGGTTGCACCCCTACTGGTATCAGATCATTTTTGGTAAAATTGGTAAAAAAATCAATTTATTTTTTATTTTATTTTATTTTTTTACCAAACCCTAAAAAAGAATGTCCCGGTTCCGGTTTGAAAACCAAAACCAAAACCAGTTCAAAATCTGAAATTCCCAATTTTTGTCCTGGTTCCGGTTTAAGTCATTTTGTTATAAGTTTGTCGTTTTTATAACATGTCATTTCTTATATGTCATTTGCTAGTTAGATTTTTAATCCATTATTTTATTTTTCAACCCATTATTTTAACATGTCATTTATTATTCAGTCCATTACTCGGTATTTTATTTAACATGTCATTTCTTATATGTCGATTTGCTATAAAAAATAATAATTTGTTGTACTCGCTATTTACTATTTAGCATTTTAGACTCGGTTTTTTCGCACTTAGATTTGGATTTGGTATCATGAAGTTCACGACGTGAGCTCGGATCTTGCATTTGGTATTTGTATTTTACTTTTGTACTCGGATTTGGTATTTTGCATTTTGGATTTGTACTCGAATTTAGTATTTTGCATTTTGGATTTGTACTTAGTGGGCTTTTTTCATGTTTCTTTCTTGGATTTTGTCTCGGATCTGTCCCGGATTTTTCTCGATTTCCGTCCCGGATTTTTCGTCCAAAAAATTTAGAATTTTAATCGGTGTCCCGGTTCCGATTTAAAAAAAAAGGACTTTTTAGTACCAGAACCGGGACAGAAAAAGTGTGTCCCGGTTATTTCGGAATAGGGACAAAAAATAATCAAATTTCTGATTCTTGATTGAGGTTTCAGCCCTAGTTGGACCATAATATGTTTTAACTTATATAATGTCTATATATATACCCAATAAAGTTTCTTAAGCCGAACAAGAGTGGAGTTCAATAATCGAGAAGTTTAATTTAGAGTATAAGCCCATGTGGATTAATAAGCTCATAATCTATATAAGTTTCTTAGTTAATTGTAGAAGTATTAAAATTATGTATAATCCAAAAACAGCTAAAGAATGTTATAGAATGTTTTAGATATTTAGACATTTCAAGAATTTTCTACAAGATGAGAAATGTGTGGTTCACGTTGTCTAGCCTCTACTATAAGTACCCCTCCACCCCAGCGGGTTTATCGTCGATATTTTTCTTCTTTCCAAAGTGTAGTAGTCTCTAAAGAGTGTTCACAAAAAGTGTCTCGTAGTGTGAGTGTTAAACAAATTGCTGTTGCAAATTCTTCGTGAGTGGTCTTAATTAAAGTGTTAGTGTTTCTGATGGAGCATGGATCATGGAATTTGATGAAATTAAGCAGTGATCGTGTTATAATTACTATGATTGTGGTATTTATTTGTTCAATTATTATGATCGTGTTAGGTAACGTATTTTAATTTTCATTTGCTACATATATTGTACGTGATGAAGTATTGGAGAGGAGTTGAAAATGATATAAAAATTAAGCTTTTGCTTGAGAAAGTCGAGTGTTATCTCGCAAAGACGTGTTCCTCATATTCCGGTCTACATCAGTTTCCCAAGAAGAATTGTGTTGCAACATATAATACATATTTACTCTGCCCACAAAGCTAACGATACAATCCGATGCAGTATGAGCGGGACTCGTTATGGGACCCGTCGTATTATGACCGGAAAAGTTAAATCCCTCGGAATCCCTACTCTTACCTCACTTTATCAATATGGTTGAAAGATGATCTTTATCAAAAGAAAATTACAACCGATTTTCATGGGGAAAGGAAAAAGAAAAGAAAAGGAAAAAAAAAAAAAAGAAGAAGCTAATCCCATCATTGGAAGAAAAAAAATAGTTATAGAGGTCAACAAAAAGAAAAGTACGAGACATCAATTTTATATAATAGCAATAAATCAAAACAATAAAAACAGAGAAAAATGTGGAAAATAAACTTGATAAGCCAAACTTCTTGACGATTTTCTTTAATTGTACACTTTTTTTTTCCTCTTAAAACTTGATTTTGCTTCTTTTTCACTAGTTTAGCTTCATCCAAGTTCGCTCTTTTTTGTTTCAGAAACCTCAAAAAAATGATCGGTTTTGAATGATTTTCCCAACATTGAATGTGTAGGGTTTTTTGATGACTTTTCTCAAACCCGAGGCAGAAATCACGGGATATCATCGAACTATAAAGATCTAGAATAATTACGAGAATTAAGATATCGTTTAGAGGTCGTTACCAAACTTTGGTACTTTTGCCAACTGTACCGAAAACTGCCGATTCCTTGGTTTTTGGTGCTTGCCGATTTCTCTTTGATCCGGATTCCAGCGCCTCAAATGTTGCGCCTCTATTTCGTCCACCACGTCACTCGGGAACGTCTTAGATGACCGGAAAACACCTCGAAGGATAGGTTAGATCCTTGTCGGTGTTTAGATGATCAACCGTTGATTGAACCGGGGAGCTAGCCACGAAATTCGACTCACAAGGAGGGGAGCTCGAATTTCTAGGGGGCTAGGGTTTGTGTTGTTTTTTCAATTATGAGTCATGATAGGGTATTTATAATACCCTATGGTCATGACCTAGTGGGCTTTCTAAAAGCCCACCCAATGAGCTTTCTAAAAGCCCAATCATGAATTAATTAATCTATTATTAATTAATATGAATCATAATTAATACTTAGGCCCGAGTGGTCCCATAATGTCGGTTATGGTATCGGTTCGATATCCGATAACCCGAGAAATACAATATTGGTTTCGGGCATAACCAACAGAATGCCATTTTAATTTAAATTTCCCTCCAAATTAGAAGAATTTGCACTAATCTTCATTGTCCCCAAACTTTGCATTTCGCCAAATAAATTTTAATTTCTGTCGGCAATGTCTCCTATACTTAAAAAAAATTAAAAAAAATTGCATTGACCATTATGTAATGTAAATATTACATGATTACTTTTACAAATTAAAATTCAAGATGCAAAAAATAATCCCCATACATATACACATGTACCCTTTAATTAACATAATAAATGAGCCTTGAACTTTAATGATGGTAGTGTCGGTCAACACATGGATGCAATAAAGTCCATATTTATTTATAAAAAAAAGTCCATATTTTATGGCAAAATTTGTTCTCTTATTTCTCGGGAAAGGTCATTTCTAGTGTTGATAGTGTTCTCGTTTTGTTTTCGTTTTTCATAAATTGATTTGTGAGTATTAATTTTAAAAATTGATTTTTGTTCATTTTTAAAATTGCGTTTGGTAAGCAGCATTTTCTTAAAAAGTAAAAACATAAACTTTGTTTGGTGATTAGTGTTTAAAAAAAAAATATGTTTAGTTATAGAACATATTAGGATAATCTATAAACATGTAATCATAAAATGTAAACATATAAACAATATCATCTAATATATCATAAAGAAAATCTTAATAATAAGTATAATATTACATTGTCTAATAACTAAATTCAACAAAATAGTCAATATATCAATGATGTAAACGAGTAGCCCACATGTGGTTAGCTAAGTCATCGCGAAGTTCTTTCATGAGCTCCGTGGAACTTCTACTAGATTCATCCTCGGGCGGAAGAGGTTCATCTGACTCCTCCTCGGACTCTACACCTTCAATATCCTCAATTGACATGTCAACATCGTATCGATTGAAAAATGGGTCATCTCGAGCGTGCATTTTAATCAAGTTGTGAATTACAAAACAAGCCATTACTATCCTTCCTTGTTTTTGTATAGGATACGTCGACATATTCTTTAGAATAGGAAACCGGGCTTTTAAGACCCCAAAGCATCTCTCTATAACATTTCTTAATGAAGAGTGTTTATAATTAAATAATTCCTTTGGCGCGGATGGTTGAGGATCGTCTCGAAAGGTCGATAGATGGTATCTTTGCTTACGGTAAGGTGCCAAAAAACCTAGCATATTACTGTATCCAGAATCTACGACGTAATAGTGTGGGTGAGGTGGAACCATGAAATTGTTTACTTGTCTATTGACGATAGTGTTGAGAAGTATTCTTGAGTCAGCCGCTGATCCTTCCCATCCGGTTTCGACATAAGTGAACAACATATCAAATGAGCACGCTGCCATAACATTCATTGTGCACTCCTCTTTGCGTCCTCTGTATTTATTTTGTAGTTCAGCGGGGACACGCACAGAGATGTGTGTTCCGTCGATCGCTCCAACGCAATTCTGAAAAATATCACGTGAGAATATTAGCTCAAGTAATTACTATCATATTAATGAAATACATAAAGTTTGAATTCTTACTTTAAACCATGGCCAATACTTAGGGTTGTTTTGAATCTCAGGTGGAGTTGTGTTGTAGCCTGGGTGTCGAATTACTTCGGGCGCTAAAGAGAGCACATCATCTAAAACATCACTAAAACGACGACTAATCGTCTCACCCGAGTGACAAAATCTGTCTTGGACTGCACGATTACGATTGGAATGAGAAAGAACCTTCATAAACATCATGAAGGACTCTTCTAGTGATAAGTGTCCCTTTGGAAGTGACCCCCGAATCTTATCCACTATAGCGAGAAACGGAGCATAGTGCATTCTGCACATGTTGAAGAGCCTATGTCGAGGCCCTGTTAGTTGTTCAATTACATAGTCGTGACCACTTAGAGCAGATGTTATGCGTGGTTGTCTGCTAATGGAAGCAGAACGTGCTAGATTTCCTAGTGCAATGCCTGTGTTTGTAATGCGATTTAATAACTCCAAATTATCGGCAATTTGTTCTTTAATCCACTCATTAAGCATGTCTTCCAGATCCTCTCCATTATGAGACATTTTCCACAAGCAATAACTGGGTGCAACAAGAATTTAATGTTAGTAGATAGTGACAACTTCATAACTTCATTTGACTATACTAGAATAAGTTCAAACACAAACACAAGTAACAAAGCTACAAAGATAAAGTAATAAAGTAATAAAGTTAATAATACTAAGATGGTTCACAATATTCCAAAAACTGATGTAACATATCATCAAACAAGTTGTTTAGCTAAACTACAAAGATAAGTCTTATAGACGAAGAATAATTGAACGACAAGTTGATGTCGGTGTCCTAATGAACATCATCCTCCACTCGCGGTTTGTTGCAAGCATGTTATATGCCTTGGCATATGCATCTTCGTCCTCGATTCCCAAGCCCTCCAATTTCTCCAAACATGCGACGATGTCGTCTCCCGGCTCGGGTGAAGATGTAGGAGTTGATTTTTCACTCATAACCCTGCCTCGTAAAACCTCACATAGTTCAGCGGTTCTTTCTTGAGCAGCGCTACTAGCCTCAGACAACCCTTCTAAAGTGTTTTCAATGGCTTTTAACATTGGATTTACTTTTCGTTTCTTCACTCTTCTTTTGCTCTTACGTCGTGTATCTTCCACTCCATCTGAAGAATCAGAACCTTCAACATCAATTACAGGAGGGTTGCGCGTTGCAGCGGCGGCTTGAGCAGAACTCAATGAAAATTCCCCTGTCGCAATAGTTCCGTCAAAGATTTCAGCGATCACATCAAAATTCGCCAGTCCTTTCTTATTGTATTTTTTTGCCTTAGGATACTTCTGCAGTTTTTCATAATACAATAAATGTAGTAATAAGCTCTAAAACAAATAAAGCCCTAAACAAAAGGTATAAAGGTAATTGATCTTTACCTGGAAGTAACTTTCCCATACGTCATCCGAAGCGGTTACGGTGTTATTAATCGAATCCCAACCAAATCCGGTAGTCTCTATGAGAGTTTTAAATTCCCTAACTGTCGTTCAAAGTCTATTCCACTTTGCTTTCAATTTATCGGTCTTGTAAGAGGGACCAAATTTAGCGCACATCTCTAACTCGACTTTCGTCCATTGTCTCTTATCAAGAGTTGACGAACGCAATCCTTTTTTGGCTTCTTCAGAAATCAGCTCAATAAACATCGTTTCTGCCGCACGAGACCAATTTACGGTATCTTCCTCTGTCATATCTATATATATCTATGAAAAATTATATATCTTAAACAATAACAAAAAGACAGATTTCAAAGCCCTAAAATGATTTATCCATGTGTAACAAAATCACACCTATATTTCGATCATGAGAACAACCAATTGAAAAAGAAACAAAAAAATAGGAGTATTCCTAACTCAATAGTTCCGATGTAATGTATTTACCTATATCGGCGTTCGACTTCGAGTTTGATTCCTTTGGTCTGCACAAGAGTTCAAGCTCACATAGGGCAACTTCAATTGAGTTGAAGAGCGCAAGCTCTGTTCAGCTTCTCCCAACAGTTGTAGCTTTGTTGATGGAGGAAGCTTAGGGTTTGACCAACAGCTGAAACTCTATTGATGGAGGGAGCTTCTGGTTTGCCCAAGAGCTCAAGCTCTGTTGACGGAAGACATCTTCAAGTGAGCTTAAAATGGGTAGTAAGAAGTTAGGTTGATGAGGGATTAATGAGGTAGATAAAATTAATGGCAAGTAGATAGTAATAAATAAAGAAGAACAAAACGTATAGAAAATATACATTGATGATGAAGCATCATTGAGGAAGAACTTGGATCAAATTGAAGCATTAATGGAGAATAAAGAAACGTGAGCAGAGCTAATTCTGAGAATGACAAAAACAACTTTTTTTTCTTTTCAAAAGTACCTCATTTATACACTACAAGACAAAATCTTTTCCAACAACAAACCAATAGTAATTTTACTCCAAATTAATTTTCATTTTCATTTGACACTGTATAACGGGAAGAAAAGGCAAAAATGATTTCAAAGAAGTCTACCAAACAGGGTATAAATGGGCAGGCACAAAACGTTTTTATTTTATTTATATTACTATTATTTTAAAAAACTGTTTTCTTTAACAAATCACATAATTGATAAAATATTATTGCTCCATATTTTTATTATAAAAACAACAAAATATGGAAAGTTATGTTTACTATTTTTAGAACTACGCGGACAAATGATGCACATTTTATTAGGGGTAATTTGCGGCAAAAGTGGCCAACATATTGTCATTTGGCCAGTTTAATAGCCAATCCGAAAAAACTGTGGCAATAATATCTTATGTTTCTTAAATACATTTTGAAATAAAATCTATCCAATTAGTTTTAACACCGTTAGTCAACGCTTGAAATGGCACGGTTGACTGCCACGTGTCTACCCACGTGGCATGCCACTTATTTTTCTTTTTCTTTTTAATTTTTTCAGGCCCACTTTCTCTATGTTCCCTCTCCACACTCTTTCTAACGCTTGCCACGTGGCGATCTTCATCCACTCCCGAACTGCCACGTTGGTCCGAAGTTCAGACCAACGCATTCAACCACCTAACTATTTTACCCACTTGGCAGTTGTGGCGACATGTAAATTTTTATATAAAAAATGCGTAAATAAACTGTAACACGTACAAAGTTACATGTAGCATATAATTAGACGTATAAAATGTAATAAAATTAAGTTAAATATAAATTGTACATATGAAAGTGAATGAAGTAATATTATATTTTTAATTAATAAAATAAGATTTTATTAGATAGTTTTATATGTTACATTTATAAATTAGATAATTTATAAAATGTAACATGTAACATTTAATTAGAGTTATAAAATGAATTATGTAAAAATATGATAAAATCACATTGCATATTTATATTGTTGAAAAATTATAATTTACTTCATTCACTTAAATTTTGCATATATATTATCTAGTTTATAAACGTAATATATACGTTATCTGATAATTTTTTTTCATACAATTACATTTTATAAATAATTTAAATTTTTATTTTTATTTTTAAAAAATATGATTACACTTAATATGGATAACTTATATTTAATGCTTTTTTATTACATTTTGTAAGTATAATTACAGGTCATATCATATAAATATTTATATATGACTTAAATATGTTACATTACATATACGTATAACCGTAAAAATATTTATATCTACAGCTCCAGCCCAACTAATTAAAGTGGTCTGGTGGCAGTGGCGGAACCAGGATTCTGAGACAGGGGGGGTTCAAATTTTTTTGATTAAATTTACGTGATAAATACAACGTCAAAATACAACATTAAATATTTCTAAAATGAACATGATTCAAGTTATATTGTTAATTTGGAGAAAATTAGACTAGAGTTTTATTTTGGGGGGGTTTATGTACATAAATTTAAAATATTTTAGTACTATTAGTGCAATTTTTAAAATGTTGGGGGTGGTTTCAACCACCCCACCTCATCACATGGATCCGCCCATGTCTGGTGGTTAAGTGAGTACGTATGATCGGTGTTCGAAACTCACTATTTCCATTAGTTTTGTATGCCTGTGTATCCCACATGTCAAGTCGAGAGAGGAGGAACAATGGAGGAACAATCTTCACGTGGAGTGGGCCGAAAATTTTAAAAATTGAATAAATACGTGGCATGCCACGTTGGTCGACACGTGGCGGTCAACCATGCCATGTCAAACGTTGACTAAGAGTGTCAAAATTAATTGGATGATTTTTATTTGAAAATATACTTAAGAAACATTAGATATTATTGCCATAATTTTTTCACATTGGCCATTTAACTGGCCAAATGACAATTTGTTAGCTACTTTTGCCGCAAATTACCCTTTTATTAGTGTCTCCTTTTCCCTTTCCCTTGATAAAAATCCTGTAGAACATTTCGCACGGAGCTTAAAAAAAAACCTTGTTTTCTTTGAACGTAGAATTACTTGGAATTTGAAGCTAAGCAGTATGTTAATTACTTGGAATTTTATATGTTTTATTTGAATTTGGACTATGTCTAACTCTATTATTTAAATATCAATTTTCAAAATTCGGCTATATATTTAAGGATACAATTATAAAAAAAAAAGATATTACTTAATATATAATTAACAAATCCATTACACTTATAGAGTACTATTAATTTATTAAAAAGAATACATATATCCAGGGACGGACCCAGAAAATAATATTGGGGCGACGAACGACGAATAAAGATAAATAAATTAAATTATAATTAATTAAATAGAGCATTTCATATTTTGTAATTACATCATAATTTTTACTAATTAAACGTGTATACACTATTTTTATAAATATTTTTCTTTAAAATATGAATTTATATTTCAGTACTTTGTTGACAGCCATAAATTGTATTTAACTAATAATTTAGTAAAATGGTAATCTATAGTTATACATATAAATATAAATATATATATATATATATATATATATATATATATTGATAAGAAAAGGAGTCCACCATGAAACATCATCACACTCACACTTAGTCAGTGACTCACTACTAATCAGTTATTATAACGTTAGAAATTAAAATATAATAAACAAATATTTTTTGAAAGAGAGAGAAAATGAAAGTGTGAGTGGGGCCCATTAACTTCTTCTTCTCCAACACAACACTGCTTCACTTCCGAGCTTTATTTTGTCTCTCCAATAGCGCTGGTTTGGCGATGTTTTGTGATTAAAAAGTTCAAAAAAATTAGCAGACATTTTTTCCCCCGACTGGCCGGGGGTGACAACTGCCACCCCCAACAATAGTTGGGTCCGTCCCTGCATATATCCATATAAAAAAAATTACTTAATATATAATTAACGAATCCATTATATCATATAATATATATATTAATTTATTAAAAATAAAAAAATTAGATCAAGTTGAAGCCATCGACACGGCTCTAGTCCTAAACGGTATATTATGCATGGACACACGTGTGTAGTCCATTTTTATTGGTTCATTCTTCATACTTTTACACTTACCAAATCAAACTTCTGACATGTGGTTTATTGATTTAGATCGAGTTTGGTGAAATTAATGACTCAAATTTCAGTGAGTGTCCCTGTTATTAATTAAATTTAAGTAGGAACTAGGACATAATTAATTAGATTAGCTAAATATTTATCAAAGATAATTGCGATAAAAGTATCTAAATTTTAACTAATCGAAGTAATAGGGGTTTAAAATGAAAAATAGTGATAAAAGTGTCAAAATTTTATAAATATGAATATTGATCAATTTTGGTAGCATATTATTTTTCAATCATACCAAAATACCTATTCATGTGTCCATCCTACTCTTTAAGATCTTCTCTCATTTGAATTTGGCGGGAAAAAAAAAAGAAGACAAAATAATGTGTTGCATCACATATATTGACTTTAAGTACGTTTGCATTATTTTTTCACTTTGAACTTTTACAGCCTCAATCGGTCTAAAATTTGATATTTATGTCGTAATTATCCCTTATCGTTATCAGTACTTGACTACTTATAATAGGAGTAGGAGATATTATTTGGGGCAAAAGTACCCAAGTAGTTTGAAAATGGAGAGGCATAGAGCCAAGTTAAAAAACTGTGGCAAAAATTGTCAAGTTCTACATGTGAGTAAATTTTTAAACTTCCATGCACTTCACCTTAATTCTGTTAACATAGGTCCCACATGTCAATTTTTTTAAGTACCCGAGGAGGGCCCCGAAGAAGCCCTCCTTGGTTGCTAGGATAGCCTAGTGGTAATTCCACACTACCTCCAAGGTGGAGGTTGTGGGTTAGAACTTTAATCTGTTGATACAACCTTTAACACAACTTAGGTCTATGGAGACATACTTTAATATAACTTGGGTCTACAAAAATTACCAGAACATAGCAAAAATAAGCAAAAAAAAAAAAGGACGAAATATTGTTAATTTTTCATAAACGATTTAAAAAAAAAAGTTGCATGTGGGACCAACTTAACAGAGTTAAGGTGAAGTGGTGGATGGAAATCTGAAAATTGACTAAAATGTAAAACTTAGCAACTTCTGCCACATTTTTTTTTCAACTTGGCTCCATGCAGGGCCGGCCTAACACTTTTCGGGGCTTTGGGCGAATCATTAATATGAGAGTTTTTTTGAGAGTCTGCAATACAATATTGCAGGAGCTATTGTATTACGGACCATTGCAGAGACAAGAGAGAAGAGTTTGAACTCAACTTCGCGCAAGATTTTGTTTCTTCATTTAGCGACGCAAGGCCTCGTAGGCTCCGAGTTGATGTTGAACCTCGGATGCTCAATCAAGAAGGAGAGAATAAACACGAAGGAGAAGGAAACATAAATGACCATGGATCTCTTTATGAATTGTTCCCGCCTGATTGTGAAATCATTCCTAACCATCACCCCTACGCACAGGATGATGATAAAGATCGCAACTCCAACTACACATGCTATTATTTTTAGAGTTGCCTCGTTGGGTAGTTGCAGCTCCAAGAAGGAGCTTTTGTAGACAAAGAACATACCCAGTAACCTTGATAAGAATCCTGATACAGTCAGAATGCGATCTCTAAATGGAAACTTCATCATGAAACGAACGAATCTATTCTCCACGATCGTTATTGTGTGAGATAAAAAAAACTAATTGATTTAACAAAAAGAAAAAGAAAAAAATCTTTAGAGTACGCGGGGCATATCGTTGAAATTATATTGGAGGGGGTTACCGTATTTTTTCATGGAGCAATGCATTGAATATATATGATGAACCAATTTTAGATTTTTGTACCAAAATACTTTGGTTTCCGCCTTCCGGTCATAAAGTAACATTTAGATCTTGGAATCTTTACCTAGTAAAGGTATCTCCAAAAATGACATCATTTCGGTGTTGAAATTACATTACTTTTGCGAAGTTTTTGACACTAATTTTTTTTTCTTCACCAAATATCAAATCAAACTTCTAATATATTGTTTATTGATTTAGATCGAGTTTGGTGAAATTAATGACTCAAATCTCATTGAGTGTCCCTGTCATTAATGAAATTTAGTAGGAACTAGGACATAATTAATTAGATGAGTTAAATTTTATCAAGGATAATCGCGATAGAAGTATATCTAAATTTTAACTGATTGAGGTAAGAGGGGTTTAAAATGAAAAATAGTGATTAGTGTCAAAATTTTATAAATATGAATATTGGTCAATTTTATTAGAATATTATTATTCAATCATACCGAAATACATATTTATGTGTCCATCCTGATCTTTAAGATCTTCTCTCATTTGAATTTGACGGAAAAATAAAATAAAAATAATAATGTGTTGCATTACATATATTGACTTAAGTACGTTTGCATTATTTTTTCACTTTGAACTTTTGCAGCCCCAATCGGTCTAAAATATATTTGATATTTATGTCGTAATTATCCCTTACCGTTATCGGTACTTGACTACTTAATAGTAGGAGTAGGAGTTAAACGAATTTATTGCTATTGTCTAAAACATAATGTCTTTTCCCAAATCTAGTTGATGATCTTTTGCTGTAGCTTGATATTGATATTAAACTTTTTTATTTTTATTTTGTCGTTGATTACAAACAATACTTTCAGCCTCGTGTTACGCATAAAGAGAAGTAGTTGGCATCAAACGACCTTTTTTGTTAGCAATAATTTAGTTAGTGTTGTCAAAAACTCAGAAGAAAGGCGTTTACACGTGAAATAAATATACCTTATTATTCTATCCATTAATTTTATTATATGTTGAAGTATTCAAGTCACACACCAGAATTATAATAATTAACCTTCGATAGTCTCTAATCGTGACAGACACAATTTATCATAAACTTAAAAAAATTAGCGAGTTTTGAGTTTAAAGGGGTTTAGTCGAAAATAAATCTTTTCACGGAATCATAAATGAAATGAAAAATAACAAATATAATATGCTTAGACGCACATCTCCCTCGTGTACACACAGAAAGACGAACTTTACATAACTATATCGCGTCTCGTATCCGTAATAGATGGCCTAACTATCTTGTAACGTGAATATATATAAATTCCACGTAAAATGAGGTGTCTCCACGAAGCAAAGGTGTTGCAATTGTGGCCTACTTGGGAAACAAACTTTGCCAATTTGGCGGTTTCCCATGCACTGTCATAGAAAAAAAAGGGTTAATTTCTGACTTTCTGTTAATATCTCCGAACTTTGGAAAATTGCATTCAAACAGTCCAATAATCACACACGAGTTTTACGAGTTTCGATCCGTTAACGAGGTGCCTAATTACACGTTTTCCGCCTTGTCGAATGAAAATAGTAAATTAACTTTATGCCAGTCCATAATTTTTAAACAACTTAAATACTTTTGCCACCAATAACCCACAAAAAATAATCATAAATTTTTACTTTTAGCGCGCACTCACGTATTAATATATATATATTACAAGAATAGCAGTCAACAATTGATTTCATCCAACAAAAAAATAGAAGAACGGTCTTCTCTTTCACACGTATACAATACAAACACAGACTCAGAGTATTTCTGAACTCTCGCAATGATCAAATCCATAGCAAGAGGAGACTGAAAAGCTTGCTTAAGACCTTTCGCTAGCTCCGATCGCCACCGATATATATTCTCTGGTCAGTATATATGTATACACGTATGTATATAAATCTCATCATTCTCTCACGTTTGATCTTCTACTATAGCTCGTGATCATAATAACTCATGTAGATTCTTCCTTCGGTCTTCATATTATGAAGTATGAACTGAGTGCTTAGACTTAATTATTGGAGGACATTTTATTACTTTTTAAAAAGAAAATTTGCAGTATATACTGTTGGACTACTCTACTATAAATATAATTAATGATTCATGTATAATTGACTGTCATGACTCGATTCTCGAGGTTATCAACAGATCTCGATGAACCCAAAAGTCAAAACTTGATCACGCAAGTTCTAACTTCTATATATGTTCTCACTGAATTGTTATTTTATGTTACGTTAATGGATTACAAGCAATAATTACCGATGAAAAACGGACGAAGATTTCATAAGTTTTAGAACAGACCGGTGGTATATATACGGAAAAAACACCGATAATAGGCGGATTTCTTTAAGTGGAAGCGGAAAAACAAGCGAGCTGGCTTATCGCTTCGCCGTGGGATTTAGTATTTTAATCAAAATCCGTTATTTTAATTTTTAAAACTACTTGTAATTTCCTAACCTCCGGGTGTATTTATTATATCGATATATATATATATATATATTGTTGATCACCCATCGGTGACACAAGATCATGTGTGTCACAGTCACTTAAAGATAAGGAGCCTATCGGACGATGACATTCAGTCACCATCCGGGGACGATAACGATGAGCCAACGGCTATATAAGCAAAGCTCGTACAGCGGTTAGAAGCAACCAGACCATACATCAAAGAGAGAGAGAATCAAGAAGAGAGAGTTCTTGAGAGACAGAGCTTCTCAGGCGAGTCAGACGGTGGATACGACGACGAAGGTGACGACGGAGTACGGAGAAGGAAGGCTCGGGAACGATAGACAGAGGAGCACACTCTGGGGATCTGTCGGAGCTTCTTCGCGGCGTCAAAGGGGTTCGTTCGCACCGGGGTTCTGATCGCCGGCATTCTCTGGGTCTGGTTCATCTCCGATCACCGTGAAGAGCGCTGGAAGACGAAGGTCATCTCGACATCGTATAGCGTAAGGTGGAGTCATCGGAGGGAGCTGTGAAAGGAGCTGTGAGTTTGAATTCAACGGGAAGATCATCTTCTGGAGAAGATCGAATCTTTTGTAACCGGTTGTGTAATTCAAACATCATCGTGATCAATAAAGCGTTAGTCTTTGTCGTCCAATTCAATCGTGTTATTCCGCATTTGTTCGTGGTAATCGATATTCGTATCGGGTTGCTGGGTGAAATCCCCAACAAGTGGTATCAGAGCTCCTTTTCTCGGTGAATCAAGGAAGGGTTCATCGGAGAATCAAGATCCGAGTTCAAGAACCGAACAAGAAAGTAAAGGAGTTCAAGATTCTGAATCTTGACGAAGATCGTCAGAGTCACTCCTGCCAAACGCGATAAGGAATAATGGGACCAGACAAGACAGATATCGCGAAGTTCACCGGCGATGGTGACTTCAACATCTGGAAGATCAAGATGCACGCACAGCTGTGCCAGATGGGCCTCGACAAGGCGCTCAAGGGCGATGAGGCATTCTCGGAGAAGCTGAGTGAGGAGGACAAGGAAGACATCATGACGAGGGCGAGAAGCACCATTATTCTCGCTCTCAGCGATGATGTCATCAAAGACATCCAAGACGAGACGACAGCGGCAGGAATCTGGAAGCGTCTCGATGAGACGTACAACAGGAAGTCCTGGGCGAACGAGTTGTTTCTCAAACAACGGATGTATACCCTCAAGATGGCTCCGGGATCATCGCTGAAGCAACACTTTATCGAATTCAAGAAGATCATCACAGATCTGAAGACGATAAATGTGGAAGTCCCGTCAAAGGATCAAGCACTCCTCCTACTGAATTCGGTATCGGGGATGTACGACAGGATCCAGGACATTCTGCTATTTAGTGGCAGGGAGACCCTCACCGTCGACGATGTCAAGACGGCCGTGCTAGCCAAGGAGGTTCAGCGCAAGCAGGAGGGCAAGTTCGATGGAAGATCAGGTGGAGCGGAGAGCCTCGTCGTTAACCGTGAAAGATCGGCCAAGCGAGAGAAGTTCAGGAAAGGCTCACCGAGGCGATCATCATCGAGGCCGAGAAGCGGCAAGTGTTACAACTGTAACAAGGAAGGACAATTCCGGAGAGAGTGTCCCGAGAAGAGAACGGGTAAGCCGTTCAGAAGGAATAGCGATGACGGTCCAGCGAACGCTTCCCAGGTATCGGGAGGGTACGATAGCGCTGAGGTCCTCGCGATGATGCCGACCAGCATGCGAACAGCGTGGATACTGGATTCGGGATGCTCGTACCACATGAGTCACGAGCAGAGTTGGTTCGAGGGGATGAAGGCCGACGAGGAGGTCATGCCAGTATCGACGGGCACCGAGGAGATGTGCGCCGTCGAGGGGATTGGGTCGATATCATTAAGACTCAAGGATGGTACACGGAGAACCCTGAACCAAGTAAGGTATGTCCCTGGACTCAAACGAAATCTTATTTCTTTGGGTGTCCTCGAAGAGCAGGGATACTCATGGAAGTCATGCAAGGGTGGCTTAAAAGTCACAAAGGGTGCGATGACATTCATGAGAGCTTATCGGTACAATGGCATATACATCCTGGAGGGTGAGACTGCCATCGGGGAAGCAGCAAATATCTCAACGACAGTGTCGAAGACCACTCTATGGCACGATAGACTGGGGCATGTCAGCGAGAAGGGACTTGATATACTCAAGCGAGGAGGCTGCTTCGGGAACGATAAGGTGGAGAAGCTCGACTTCTGCGAACACTGTGTGTTTGGGAAGCAGCATCGGGTGAAATTCGGCAAGGGGTCTCACACGAGCAAGTCAGTTCTTGACTATGTTCACTCTGACTTGTGGGGACCGGCACGAGTAGATTCGCATGGAGGAAACAGATACTTTATCTCCTTCATCGACGACTACTCGAGGAAGCTCTGGGTTTATATGATCAGATCAAAGGACAAGGCTTTCGAAGCCTTTGTCAACTGGCGCGCACTTGTTGAGAATCAGTGCGGGAAGAGGCTCTTGCATCTCCGCACGGACAATGGATTAGAGTATCTGTCCGAGGAGTTCAACGATCACTGCCGGAAGGCAGGCATCCGACGATCCAAGACTGTGAGGCACTCGCCTCAACAGAACGGTCTCGCTGAAAGGATGAACCGAACCATCATGGAACGAGTAAGGTGTATGCTCTCGAGGGCAAATTTGTCATCGCGGTTCTGGGGAGAAGCTGTCCATACAGCGGCCTATCTGATCAATAGGTTGCCATCGTCTGCGATAGACTTTGAAGTTCCTCAGAAGCGATGGACAAATCGACCAGAGCACACCGACTACTCCAAACTGAAAGTCTTTGGCTGTGCAGCTTACTATCATGTAAACGATGGTAAGCTTGTACCTAGGGCCAAGAAAGGACTGTTCATGGGGTACCCCGACGGAGTTAAAGGGTACCGGATTTGGTGTTCGGAGTCACGAAAGTGCATCATCAGTCGAGACGTCACTTTCAATGAAGAAAGTTTCTTGGAAGGCAAGGCAACCCCGACAAGCCCTGAAGATCTCTATGAAGGAGACGGATTTCAGCTTGAGGTGGAGCTTTGCGATAAGCCAGTACGAAAAGAGGCTCATCGGGAGTATTTCACCCGAGGAGCTCTTATCGGAAACCCAGAGGAAAATGGCCGAAGAGGTGATCGCGATGAGAATTTGCGACAAGGAATCCCCGATGAGCATACCCAACAAGGTATGCGAGAAGAGCTATCGCGACGAGAATCCCGCGATGAGGAACTATCGCGACGAGAATCCCGCGATGAGGAACTTTCGAAGTTCCGACAAGGTACCTGCGATGAATCTTCGTCGAGCGGTAGTAAAGGAAGCCCGATAAGAAGAGATCGAGGAGAATCCAGCCGACAAGATCATCGGGAGCAGGTCTCATCGAACAACGATGAGGTGTCCAACGAAGAGGACAGCGAGGAAGAGGCTCTCGGAGCCGAAGAGGAAACTCTTGACGAGGGATACCTACTTTCTCGGGATAGGCCCCGACGGGCTATCAGGAAGCCGATAAGATACGCCCACGCTGAGATGGTGGCTTATGCTTTCAACACTGTTGGTGTTGAAATCGACAACGAGCCTCGCTCGTTCAGTGAAGCCATCAGGTCAAGCGACGAGAAGAAGTGGCGAGCGGCAATGGACGAAGAGATGAACTCTCTTCACCAGAACAATACTTGGGTCCTTGTTCCGAAGCCGAAGAACTGCAAGGTTGTCGGCTGTCGGTGGCTATACAAGGTGAAGCCAAGTGCACCAGGAGGCGAGCCGGCGAGGTTCAAAGCCAGGTTGGTGGCGAAGGGATTCACACAGCGAGAAGGTATAGACTTCAATGAAGTCTTCTCGCCAGTGGTAAAGCATACATCGATAAGGGTGCTACTTTCGATGGTTGCGAAGTTCAACTGGGAGCTTGAACAGATGGATGTGAAGACAGCCTTCCTACATGGAGAACTCGAGGAGAAAATCCTCATGCAACAACCCGAGGGGTTCGTGCAGAAGGGAAAAGAGGATTGGGTTTGCTCTCTTAAGAAGTCCTTGTACGGACTTAAGCAATCTCCTCGACAATGGTATAAGAGGTTTGACACATTCATGCAGAAGAATTCCTATCGGAGGAGCAGACACGACAACTGTGTCTACTTCAGAACGACGAGCAGCGGTGTGAGTATTTACTTACTCCTATATGTTGACGATATGCTCATCATTTCCAGCAGTACTGGAGAAATCAGGAAGCTTAAGGACTCATTGAAGTCAGAGTTCGAGATGAAGGACTTGGGGCCAGCGAGAAGGATTCTCGGGATGGACATCCGAAGAGACCGCGCGAGAGGCTACCTCAGCGTCTCGCAAACGGACTACTTCAGGAAGGTCGTCGAGAAGTTCCAAATGGAGAAGGCCAAGCCTTCGAAACAGCCCCTCGCACCTCACTTCAAACTCTGTAATGAGTTAAGCCCGACGACAGAGGCTGAGAAGAAGAGGATGGGACTTGTACCATATACAAGTGCCGTCGGAAGCCTCATGTACGGGATGATCTGCACAAGACCAGATTTGGACTATGCAGTAAGCTTGGTAAGCCGGTACATGGCTAACCCAGGGCAAGAGCATTGGAATGCCGTCAAATGGATCCTCCGATACTTGGCAGGCAGTTCCGACAAGGGCCTGATTTACTCCAGCGAGGAGACAAAGGAATCAGTGATTCAAGGCTTCGTTGACTCAGATTATGCAGGAGACCTCGACAAGCGAAGGTATCTCACCGGATATAACTTCAAGGTGTTCGGGAATCTAGTCAGCTGGAAGGCATCGCTTCAGCACATCGTGGCCTTATCAACCACAGAGGCTGAATACGTGGCAATCACTGAGGCTGCTAAGGAAGGGCTCTGGCTGAAAGGGCTTCTCACAGAGCTAGGATTCGAGCAAAGGTCCTTCGACCTTTACTGTGACAGCCAGTCCGCGATACACTTGTGTAAGAATCAGATGTATCACGAGAGGACCAAGCATATCGACATTAGGCTGCACTTCGTCAAGGACATCGTAGAGTTGAATACGATGAAGGTTCTCAAGATCGGAACCGATGAGAACCCGGCGGACATGATCACTAAGGTGATTCCGGTCGGCAAGTTCGAACAGAGCTTGGTTCAGCTCGGGGTTGGTGATACCCAACCAGAGCCGAAGGATAAGGGTGTATCGAGCGCCTAGGCTCGAGGACAGGGGCAAATTATCAATAAGCGACGATGACACAAGGTGGAGATTGTTGATCACCCATCGGTGACACAAGATCATGTGTGTCACAGTCACTTAAAGATAAGGAGCCTATCGGACGATGACATTCAGTCACCATCCGGGGACGATAACGATGAGCCAACGGCTATATAAGCAAAGCTCGTACAGCGGTTAGAAGCAACCAGACCATACATCAAAGAGAGAGAGAATCAAGAAGAGAGAGTTCTTGAGAGACAGAGCTTCTCAGGCGAGTCAGACGGTGGATACGACGACGAAGGTGACGACGGAGTACGGAGAAGGAAGGCTCGGGAACGACAGACAGAGGAGCACACTCTGGGGATCTGTCGGAGCTTCTTCGCGGCGTCAAAGGGGTTCGTTCGCACCGGGGTTCTGATCGCCGGCATTCTCTGGGTCTGGTTCATCTCCGATCACCGTGAAGAGCGCTGGAAGACGAAGGTCATCTCGACATCGTATAGCGTAAGGTGGAGTCATCGGAGGGAGCTGTGAAAGGAGCTGTGAGTTTGAATTCAACGGGAAGATCATCTTCTGGAGAAGATCGAATCTTTTGTAACCGGTTGTGTAATTCAAACATCATCGTGATCAATAAAGCGTTAGTCTTTGTCGTCCAATTCAATCGTGTTATTCCGCATTTGTTCGTGGTAATCGATATTCGTATCGGGTTGCTGGGTGAAATCCCCAACATATATATATGTGTATATATATATATATGTATATATATATACTTGCTTCTCAATAGTCAGTAGAGTTATGGATTGGACCATCATTAATTATATATTGTGAAGTAAAAATCAACACGTGCAAATGTACTTTGCACGGAGCCATTGACTATTAATATGAAACTGACTAAGCAATTATGGAATTAGGCCTCAGTTATATCCGATCTTCGTAATTATGCAAAGAAATGATAGTTATATAATGAAATAATAGCGGCAAATGTATAAAGTTTAAGACAAATTATTGGTTGTGTTTGTATCCATATTCTATTTGTAAGACATGTGGAGGTAACAAAACGAAAAACACACACACACACACAAATTCTACACTATGCGACTGGAGTACATGCATCGGCCTTTACAAATAGAATTTAGGAACATGATCTCTTAAACTTACATACATTTGCCGCTATTATCTCTTATAATACACTATACATGTACCAATTTTCTCAGCCTCTAGTGTTTCTTTTCTTCTCTTGAGCTGATCACCTAGAATTCTTCAGGTCCGAGCTACAAACTAAAAGACCGGCAAGATGCATAAACAAGACCGGGGTTCGGCTCTCAAAGCTCCTCTAATCAGAAAAGTCAAAGATGGCGGTGAGCGGAGCGAGTGGGGCGACGTGAAAGGGGAGCTGAAGAAGCAGCTGAGCTTGGCGGGGCCGCTAGTGGTGGTGAGCTTCTTGCAGAACATCCTGCCGACGATCTCGGTCATGTTCATTGGCCACCTTGGAGAGCTCGCTCTCTCCAGCTCTTCCATGGCCACTTCGTTCGCCGGAGTCACTGGCTTCAGTCTTATGGTAAGTAAGATACATTATCAAACAATTTTTTTTTTCTATTTTTATTAGGAAAATAAAATGATCTTGTTCAATAACTCTCAAATTTTCGTATTCTTCTTATTTTGAGGTTAAAAATTACAACAAAAAATATTTTCCTTTCTTTTAATTCTTCCAAAGTCCAAACAAACAGAAAAGTTTGTAACAAAAAATGCATGTACTTAAACTTTTCCATGAAAATAGCTCGGAATGGGAAGCGCGTTGGAGACGTTCTGCGGACAAGCCTACGGGGCGAAGCAGTACCACATGCTCGGCGTCCACATGCAGCGCGCCATGCTCGTCCTCATCCTCATATGCATCCCCGTAGGGATCCTATGGTCCTGCACGGGACGGATCTTCCTTGCCCTCAACCAAGACCCCGAAATCGCAGCCGAAGCGGGGATCTACTCCCTGTGGCTCGTCCCCAGCATATTCCCCTTCGGCCTCCTCCAGTGCCAGCTCCGCTTCCTCCAGGCGCAGAACAACACGTGGCCGCTCGTGGCCAGCACCGCGGTCACCAGCGTGCTCCACGTGGCCGTATGTTACGTCTTTGTCTTTCAGCTCGGGCTCGGGAGCAAAGGAGCAGCTTTGTCCAACGCGGTTTCCTACTCCGTCAATGTGCTGATTCTTGCCTTTTACGTCAAGTATTCTCCGTCGTGTCGGAAGACTTGGACGGGGTTCTCGAAGAGTGGAGCGGAGAATCTCCTAGGGTTTCTCAACTTGGCCGTGCCTTCGGCGCTTATGGTTTGGTAAGCTTTGCTAGTTTTTCTTCTCTTTTTGTTTGAATCTTGGATTGGAAATACTGTAATCGTTAGGGTTTTGACTCAGATCAGCTTGGAGTATTGGGCTTATGAATTTCTGGTTCTGGTTTCGGGTTTGCTTCCCAATCCGAAGCTCGAAACATCGATGATGTCAATCAGGTTCCATCAAGATTTTCATGATAATTATCGAACTTTATATTTTTATATTTATCCGTATGTAACTCTTTTGTCCGCTTGATAAATTTGTAACGTATAATTAATAAAATAAAATTATTTTATTAATGATACGTTACAAATTATTTTGTAACAATATTTTACTTAATTTTATTCGTATATTTTTGTTAATGTTAAAAAGCTCAATCAATTCAATTTTTTCTTCAGTCTCAACACAAGTGGATTGGTCTACCGAATTCCCTTCGGTTTCAGCAGTGCCGTCAGGTAGATTCCAACGAGACGGAAATCTCCCCCGTTTATAAAATATAACCACAATAACCTCGGTCTTTTTGACATATCCTTTGTGCATGGTTGACCCCTTTCTGTAGCACAAGAGTGTCAAACGAATTAGGCGCGGGAAATCCCCAAGGGGCGCGTTTGGCTGCACGGATAGTGATATATTTAGCCGTTATCCAAGGCTTAGTGTTGAGCTCAATCGCGGTTTTGGTGAGAAATGTTTGGGGATATTTATTCACCAATGAAGCTGAAGTCATTAGCTATTTGGCCATTGTTATGCCTGTTCTTGCTCTCTCCAATTTCATGGATGGAATTCAAGGAGTTCTTTCAGTTACATTTTTTTTTCTCTAACCGAAACCGCCCTCAAATTTACTCGTTGGTGCAGTTTGTCGCCTGAATTAAGTTTTAGTTCACATTGGCCTATAGAATTTTTTTAATTTGTGCACTTTGGTCATGAAATTCTAGTTAATTTATGATGTCATTTAATTTATTTTCTCGTGATTTGTTGAAAATAAAACTATATATATTATATAGGGACGTTGAGAGGATGTGGATGGCAAAAAATGGGTGCATATGTGAATTTGGGAGCTTATTATCTTGTGGGGCTTCCTTGTGCTTTAGTCTTGACTTTCTACTACCATTTTGGAGGGAAGGTAAGGGATTTTGTTAACTATTTAATCATCACTGGGACCATCGATTTTTCATCGGTAACGGTTTTCTGAACTTGGTTTTAAACTAAATCTAATCATCTTTGTGAAGTCTTTATTAAACTATTAATAAAAATTTCAGGGACTCTGGATGGGAATCATATGTGGGAGCTCTCTTCAAGCGGTTTTGTTGTTGATAGTCTCGTTACGGATAAATTGGGATGAAGAAGTAAATTTATATTCGCACATATTTTTTTTTCTTTCAGAATTCTATTTTTTTTAGATATTTATATATAACGGCTAGAAGTTCTCTAAATAGAGTAGTTCGTTTTCCGGAATATCGATTCCGACTTTCTTAAATACATATTTAATAATAACGAATTAATCTAGACAGTCTTGAGTGACCCTAGGATCTTTTGAATTTTAAGAAAAAATACTTTCTAAAAATCGAAACGAAAATTTAAGATTGTTTTTTTTTTTTCGGAGAAAAAAAAAGAGATGTGGAATACTCCTTAATCTCCATATTTACAATATTAATAGCTACTAGTTTTTTATATATATATATCCCATTTTTATATAGACTTTGTTTTACTTTTGCAGGCAATGAAAGCACAGGATAGAGTTCTCAGTTCAAGTGGTCAATTAGTGTCATGAAGTTTGAGATTGTATTGGTTGAGCGTAATTTATATATTTTTCCGATTCAAATGTATCGATATATCCAATGGGCAAATAAAATCAACCGACCAATAAGTTTATAATGATTTTGCAAAAGCTTATAAATCCCAGTTTGGTGCCAGAAAATTGAAACAAAATCCTTTGTATGAAAGGAATTGGTTGAGGGCAAATATGGGCCAAAGTGTGTTAAATATTTTAGAATGGCATAGACACTAAATTATAAGATAAGATAAACATTTAAAAACAGTCTCTAGCTAGTTACCTTGAATCGCTCATGAGGAGACTACATACTTTTAAAATCGTAACGGAACCTCGTCGATAACACCTTAACTGCCCTCGATATATTTGTATATTAAACTTGTGGTCGGTTTACACACAAGTGTTTGAATATAAGGATGCTCTGTTGCTATTGAAATGATAAGGGGCAAAGAAAAAATTTCTTAAGAGAAAATAGTTAAATCTATGATCAACAAAAACAAATTAGATATAATTTGTATGTTAAATATTCTCCCTTAACATCTATAAGAGACTACATTCTTGTCATGTTGTGCTTCTACATGAAATGACTAGGGGCAAAAAGGGAATATTTTAAGAGATAAATAGTTAAGAATTAAACCTTCATTAGAATGAGACAAACACTAATAAGATAAGATTTGCCTAGTTTTAAAAATCCTCTCTAAACATATAAAACAATCACTAGTTACCACTTACCATATATCACACAAAAAGAGGTTCCTTGAACATTGCTACATGAAATATGGACATATTTATATATGTCTACACATATTACACACATTTATTTTTGTATATATAAGGTAAAGTAGCGGCATAAGTATCCAAAGTATTTGAAAAATTGACGGTAAGTTTTCATTTTTTTTTTGTGGCGAAAGTTGCCAAACTCTTATATTGTGTATTCCGTCATATTTTCGTTCATAACCGATCCACATGTCATTTTTTAAACCCATTAAATATACAATTGTTTATCATTGATAAATCAGTTAATTTTTTTAATAAAATTGTATATTTAATGGGTTTAAAAATGTTACACATGATGCGGTTCGGGGTGTAAACATGACAAAATACACAAAATAAGAGTTCGAGAAATTTCACCCAAAAAATGAACTTAACATCAACTTTTCACACACTTTGAATACTTATACCGCTATTTTCCCACATATAAATATATTAAGGAAGCAAGGTTAAGTGCATATCTATCTCTAGTTTGTTGTCACCTCTCACCATGTGCACACATGCACACCAATTCCTTTCCTCAACCATGCAAGCTCATCAACACATATATAATATACACACTCACAACAACCAAGAATCATACAAATTAATAACAACTCTTCCTTCCTTCTTTCTTTCTTCTTTCCTCTCATCTTCATACCAATCAAAACCTCTCCAATGGCTCTCTCAAAGACTAGACCAACCCTAGCAACTCCATTGTTATTGCCATTCCTATCAACCCTCTTAGCCTCTTCTCTCCTATTGGCCCTATTTCTCCACAAAGACAAGCTCGTCGGGCCGACGATAATCTGGCCTCTCTTGTGGGCCCTCGTGGCGCTGACCTCGTTGACCCTTGTCGCGGCCGCGAGAGCCACCATGGTGACGTGGATCACGGTGCTGGTGCTTCTGGCCTTCGCGGGGAACCGCCGCCGGGTCTTGGTCAAGCGCGGGAGGACGATAACCAACGACGTGGCGATGCTGGTCGTCGGAGTTTTGGCCCTGGGCTGTGCAACGGTTTTTAGCCTCGTAGTAGCCGTTGTCGGCATAAGGGAAGCTCGGTTGATTTCTTTGTAGAATGAAGTGAGAGTCGTTGAATTTTTAACTTTGGCTCTTCTTATGTTATTTAATTTTTTTGGTGATGCAAATAGACAAAGTAATAGATTGAATAAATGATTATATATATCATTTTTTATTTTTTTGCTCTTGATGTACAAATATTTTTTGTGTTTTGGTTGTTAAATCATGTGGAGTTTACTAGACCACGGTTTACGTTCCCGTATTTTATATGTTATTCAATTGACTTTTGTTCTTAATTACTATTTTACATTCTTTCAATGATGCATTTAGAGTTTACTAGACCACGGTTTAAGTTCCCGTATTTTATATTAAACCGACGGTTTTGTAAAAATAAAATCAAAATAATTACCAAAGGTATGTTGATGGGTAAGCGAAAATTGAAGGAATTTAAAAAAAAAAACAATAAAAATCAATTAATTATCTTTCTCAGACTTTACAAAAATTAATTGTTACTAGATATCATGCTTAGAAATATCAACAAAATTATTGTATATTACATATTAGTATTTCCTTATAAAATGGATATATTGAAGTGTATATACTTTACTTATGTCGTGATGCAAATTTATAGACATGAAATTTAATGAAATATCTGAAAGTGAAGCTCATCTTCTTTTACCGTTTTTGCCCTTGTTTATGGTATCTTTGGGCTCTTCATGTGTATAAATTATAAAATCATAATATAAGTTTTATGATTTAATTGATTGCAACATATTGGTGGTGACTTATGCCGTTGTGGACTTTTGAGGTTATTATTAATTGCTTTGTCTATCTGTACTCCTTCATTATTGTACGAAGTTCCGATTAGAAAGAAATTCCTCCAATTATGGGAATAATTGTAAGTTTCTTTTATTCCGTTTCTGGTTATACGTAGTGTTTCTATTGTGTTTTATTCGTTTTTATTTGCGTGTTAAAATGTGGATAACCCGTTTACCAATCGTGTCTAATTCGTTTAATTCATTAAGCGATTAAGATATAAGTAAGAGACAAACGGTTCATTTTAGATTCATTTACTTTAGAAACTATAGTTAGATGATGTAAGATTTTAAGATTAATCAGTAATATTATAAATTCATAAACTATAGAACGTAGTTCATATAATACATAGAATTAGTATAAACATGCTTAATAGTTCTTGTAATTAGTATAAACTATAGAACGTAGTTCATATAATAAATAAATAAAATCAGCATTTTATTACTTGTAATTATGTTTAATTAGGTCTCGTCGTCTTCATGTCGTGTTCAACGGTTCTTGATAACTTTAGTATGGTTCCCGAGATGACAGAGAAAATAAAAAGTTAAAAGGAATATATTGGTTCGAAGAATCAAGACCTTCAAATATTGCGTACAAACACGAGTCCGTTCATGTACATTAGATAAAAATTAGAACTTTTGAGATATTCATTGTATTATTTATTTCATTATTATAATTTTTACTTTCACATAAATGTTATCAATACCTCTTGAATATATCAATTTGTATGAAATTATTTTATCTTGAATGTTCACCTTCTACGAGTTTCGAGGCTTTCTATATATATATATATAGAAAGCCAAGAAGCGGAAATATGGAATACTATAAGAGAAATTAGAAAAGGAGATAATTCGGTAAAATGAATAGAGAGCGAAATCTATATTTTTAAAATTTGATACAAGTTATATTTAATAAAAATAAGACACCTTGATACAAATTAAAAAATCATGAAGAATACTAATACAAAGGTTAACCGCTAGTGTCGTTATCAATGGTCATTCTAATTTCGAGTCACTCCGGACAATTAAAAGTCCGAAGTCCCCGCGGGGATACGAGATTTTGCTAATGAGTTTGCAACCTCGTTACATAGTCTAGGGATTCACCGAATCTTTCTCGCCGGCGCCACTTTCTTAGGTAAGCCTTCAATGCTCCGTAGAATCGGTCCTCGGAGGGATTTAAGGCCCTAATCCTAATGAATCTATTTCCTTACCAAAAAAATAAAATGGTCATTCTAATTTTAATGTCGTTTTACTACTTATATAAGTTTCTCTGTTCTGAGAAATTTTATACTGCCTTTTAAGATATCTTCGTCGTTTTTCCTGGTCAGGAAATCTGTCGTTTTTCTTGAAGTCCCATTTTGAATTTAAACTCTAGGAAATCCATTGAATTCGGAACAAAATTTGAATGAAAACGTATACATAACAATCCAATGAATGATCATATTAAATCAAAATAAAAAAAATTGCCATCGCATTTGCGACTTAAATTATAAAATCTATTATCCATATATATATATATAAAATCTATATATATATAAAAAGAAAATCTACTAACAATAAATTAGTTGTCTATATAACTTGGAAATGGAGAATCCTACAATTCTAAATTTTTACTATTTTAGATTTAATTTTATTCAAAACCTATTTATCATCCTCCACTACGTGTACAATAAATGAAATTATAAATTTTGCATTCATGTATTTGTAATTTTAAACGCATAACTTATAGTAGGGGTGTGCAAAAAAAACCCAACCCAACAATTTAACCCAACCCAATTGAACCCAACCCCAATCAAACCCAACCCAATTAACCCAATAGTTATCGGGTTGGGTTGGGTTCAACCCGAATAAATAGTCGGGTTGGGGTTGGGCTAAATGCATTGGGTTGGGCCGGCCCAATTGACCCAATCAAGATTTTTTTTCAAATAATTAATTAATTTTTTAAAATATATTTTTGTAGTTTAAACGTTAAATAAGTAAAAGCAAACAACAAATAAATAAAAAAAATGTATTTCTAGAGTCTCATTTTTATTTTTAGTCATTATTTAATGTCTATGACCATGTTTCTAGTATACGATTACGATCACATTTCTAGTTTAGTTTGCGATATGTTCCGTACTTGTGTTATTTAATGTTTATGACTATAATAACGTTAAATTTTTGAATTTGGTGTTTACAGACAATAATATAAAATTTCTATTTATTGATCGACGGTTTAAATTTAAGTGTTATTCGGTAAAATATTTATATATATTTTTTAAAGTTTAGTTCAGGCCAATGACCCAACCCAACCCAACCCAACCCAACCCAGAGTTTTTCGGGTTGGGTTGGATTGGGTCTTCAAAAATTTTGGGTCGGATTGGGTTATTTTTTCCAAACCCAATATGATCGGGTCGGGTTCATGTTTTACTTCGGGTCGACCCAATCCAACCCATGCACACCCCTAATTTATAGGACATCAAATAATACATCAAATAATAAATAAAATATTATAAATTTTATTGGTGTAATACTGTAATTGCATGCATTCAAGCATTCTGATTGTTTCCTTAAAAAAAAGGCTTCTTATATTTAAACGTATAAGAAATGATTAGAGAATATTTAAATAAACATTTTCTTTAGACATCTATATATCTATATATAAAAGCAAAATCGATCCATAATAAATTAACTATCTAGAAAGTTTGAAAATGGAGAATCATTCATGATTTTATAATTCTTTTTATATAAAAATAAAATTTATCTACAATAAATTAACTATCTAGAAGATTGGAAATGAAGAATCCTATTTCATGATTTCGTAATTTTAACTATTTCATGAATAAATTAACTATTCTAAAATTTCATGATATCATAATTTTTTTTTTTTTGTACTATTTCACTTATTGAATGACACAATACTAAAATTTCATTTATTAGTTACAAATAGTTATGATTTCATTATGACTTTTTCTCTTTTCATAATGATTTTTTCTCTTTTTATTAAATAGTTGCAAAGGGTGCTATACGGTGGCTTTTCATTTTATCCGGCATTGTTACTCACAGTGCTATTCTATATTCAATATCAATTCATTGTCTTTTAATCACTCTTTCCCGACGATTAGGCTTTCTTAAGTTAGTAGTTTTTATTCTTCATCAAACTCAATATTCCTTAAAACTCGATACACTTCCTGATCTCGACGACTCCTTTGCAGGAGGATTTCTTCCTTTTCTTTTATTATATTAAGGGATTTCTTCAATAATATTAAGTTTTGTCACGCTTTTAGATTAAATTTTCCCAGAGGGTTTGATTTGATTTTATTTGATTTTTGGTGTTTTTTACTTTTGTATTAGATTACTTCAATTAAGAATAAGTTCTTCGCATTTCCGGTGAGTTTTTTTTCTTCTTTTCATATTGTGGTTTTATTTTCACCGGTGAGTTTTTTATTTTATTTTATTTCAACACAATTTTTCCCTTTGCTGATTATTTCAGGAGGATCTCTTCGACCGAGAATAAGTTCGTCATTTTTTTTCTTCGGTGAGTTTCTTATTTCATCAAATTCGATTCAATTTTTTCGGGTGAGTTTGATTTGATGGGCGCTTATTTTCCTTTTATTGGTTCTCGGGCAAATTTGTTCGACCATAAGTAAGTTCATTTTTTATCCAGTGAGTTTTCTATTTCTTGATTTTCATTCAATTTTTTTCTTCTTATTTTGGTAGTTTTGACTTTTGATATTTTTTTATTTTTTTCTTCTTATTTTCTTTATTTTATAATTTATAATTATTTCACTTTTCTTTTTCGCATTATTTTACACACCAAAACTTATTTATCAACAATTTTTTTTCTCAAAAAAATTTAACATAAAGAATTTTGTATACATTAACATCGATAAGAAAAAAATACTCACTTCAAAATAATTATTGATATCAATGTCAAAATTATACGAATTAATAAAATTTTTAGACATTTTTGTTAAAAGTTATTAATAAGAGTACGTCACCGCGCGAAGCGCGGTGCCTATCCACTAGTATCAATAAACAATGAATACACATGGACATGGCATTTGGATGTTGGCGTCTACAATGAATCGACATTGAATAGAAACGACGACATGAAACGAAAACACTCATGAAATATTTCCAAAAAAAAAAACACTCATGAAACAAAACGATATGTATTTCGAACATCGTTTAATTGATGTTAACATTAATATATTTAGTAATTAATGCATAAAATTAACTACGAAAATAATTCATAAAATAATCTTATATACTTCTTTTTTAATAGGGTGTGCACACCGAAGTTACAATGCACTCTTATTATTCAATATATTTAGTTTAAAAACATGTGATATTATTGGCTAAATTTACATGTATAAAAAAATACATATTTGCATTTCATAGAATTTGAACACAAAATTTATTGGTGAGCCAAATATACATGAGTAAAATGCATTATTAGAAAGAAAAGAAATATATATATGAAGATAACTTTGTAGGCCTTGAGCAATGCCCAAAGCTGCCTAGTGCTTGGGCCGACCATAAGTATAACCTTTTGGCTTAAAAGGATTATTAAGATAGCACAATATAATTAATTTGACCATATGTTCATAATTAGTGCTAAAAATGCACCCATAGAAATATTTTCGCTAGTTTTGTATATATTTTTAATTAATACATTGTTTGTAAATAAGATCAAACCAAACAAGTTTGACTTAGTATTAACTCTACTACACCTCTCACCCGTTGATGCGGTACAAAGTAAACATTGTGTCTCATTTTGATAATATCCTCCTTAAAACGGTAAGATTACGGCTTACTATAAGACAATTTTATTGTATGTTATTGAAATAAATCAAATTATAGAATAATATTATCGATAAATTCGATATTTATGTACTTTTTTATACACTCCTATAATGGCAAATTCAATTAACCATTCTCAAACATATTTTACAATAATCAACAAATTATGATTTTCTTAATCTTAAAAAAAATGGTTAATGAGTAGAAAATGAAATAATTTAATTGACTGAAATAAAAAGGAATCTGAGTTTAAAATTTTAATGATCATTTAAAGAAAAGAAAAAAGTTATAAATGAGAATTGCATTAATGTTTTTTTTCCTAATAGATTATTGACTTATTCACCCAATCCATCCTTTTTAGGGTAACTTGCATAATACCCCCATAAACTTTATTAAGTGGTGTAATTCGCTCACTAAACTGTAATTTTTCACATTAATACCTTTACTCTTTCAAAAAATAACAAATCACCTCATACAATGCAACACCGACATATATATTTAATTTATTATCATTATTTTTTGATACTGTAAAATTTCATTTGCTTATTGTGATATCATTAAGAACATTGAAATTGAATAATCTGTTATACACTAATTAAAATTTCAATTATTTTTAACGCATGACGAGCATTTGCTATAATATGAAAGAGGGATATTTCTGTCAAAATATAAAAATATGGGGTGAAATGCAACAAGATGCAAAGCCAAGGGACTGCCGATTACTCTTCATGTTGTATTTCTTTTTGAGGAAGAAAAGCCCCAAAAGTCAAGGAAATTTCTTAGGCGCTAAGCCAATCCATATATATTTATATATATGTATATGTAATTATGTATATGTGTGCGTATATATATCACAGCATAGGCACTGTCCAACTGAACCACGAGAGAGACGATTAAAGCGGCTTACGGTTACGCTTTGAAAGCTTCCTGCGATTTCCTACTCTTTTTCCTGCGATTTTTATCTTTTTATTTTCTGTAATTATTCCTCTTAATTTATATATATATATACATTTTCGTAGAATTTTGCATATATATATATATTTATATATAAATTCAAGCCTAGGTTTGATCGAATCATCTCTCAACGGCGACGCTCGCGTGTGGTGGTGAAGCTATTATGGCGTCTCTGATGGTGATCAAGGTCTGGGTTTTTTTTTTTTTTTTTTTTTCGAGAGAATCTTGGCATCGTTTTCCTGATCTTCGCTTTGTTTCCGATTATGATTCTCTGTGGCGGAAGGGAATTTTGGTTGAATTTTGATCGGTTTGTTAGGGTTATGGAAATTGGGGATTTGGGGATCAATTTCCATGGCGGTGAAAAAAATTATCGGTTTGATTGCTTCGAGCGATTCTACGAAAGCTCTGTTCTTCTCTGTTTGGATGATCTTTTGCTATGTATCGAGATTATTTTGCTGATTAAATTTCCATTTCTGTACAAATTTTTCTATGATTCAGCTTTTCTTTTTCCTTTTTAGGAGAAGAATATGATTGATGTTTTGCATGTTCGAATTTGCGCGAGAATCGCAATATGTTTTTCCATTTTGTTGAGCATCATTTTGGGAAGGAAGCAATCGATTCATGATCTCTGTGTTTGGTTGGTGCTTTGCAGGTTAAGTATGGTGATACGCTTCGGCGGTTCAACGCTAATGTCAACGAAAACGATCAGCTGGATCTCGACATGGCCGGGTTGAAGGCGAAAGTTCTGAGCCTGTTTGGTCTCAACCGCGATGCTGACATCACGATGACCTACACCGACGAAGACGGTGATGTCGTGACTCTAGTGGACGACGACGATCTCGGCGATGTGATGAGGCAGCAGCTGAAGTTCCTGCGGATCAGCGTGCAGCTGAACAGCGCCCCCGCTGGAAGGTCTTATGCTAGATCGAGCGGGAATTCCACCCCTTTGAGGTCTCCCCGAGTGGGCCCCGTTCCGAATGTAAACCGTGTTGCTGCTGAAGTCATGCAGGCTCTTCCCGAAGCGTTCCGGGCCCCGCTCCTGAAGTTGTCGGCTGACGTGGCGTCGAAAGCGGCTTCTTCGAGCCCTATTGTCTCTGAGCTTATCGAGGCCTTCACAAAGATTGGGCTGTACCCTTCCGTGCCGGATACCCAAGCAGAGTTCGGTGATAATAATGTTTCTGAGAACCCAGCGGCCCCGTCAACTGAAGTGGGCTCAAGCGGTGATGGAAAGCAACAAGCTTCCCCGAAACAGGCCGACGAACCGAGTTCCAAAAACAAATCGGTTGGCTGGCCTTCCGTTGATCTTAACCAACTTCCTGTCGATGGCGATTTGTCGGCCCTGTTGAGATTTGAATCTACTATTAATTTGGACGGTGCTGATAGGAAGGAGAAGAAGGTCAGTGATCTTCAGAAGGGTAAATCGGTCAGTGGTGAAAAACCCGAGGGTTCATCTGCTCCTACAAATGATGTAAAGATGGGTCCCTTAAATGAATGTCCATTTTCCGGTGTTCCGGTCCTGGCTCCGCAATCTTATAAATATCATCACACCGAAGACATGGGTGGTGTGTTCCATAGAGGTATTAGATGCGATGGCTGCGGTGTTCATCCTATAACGGGTCCTCGGTTCAAGTCCAATGTGTATGAATCTTTTAACATATCTTCAAATTTTTTTCTTTTTTTTCTTATTGTTTATTTTCTTGATTTTGTTATACCTTTATTTGGTGTAGGAAGGAAGATTACGATCTTTGCAGCATTTGCTTTGCGAAAATGGGATCTGAGGCTGAGTACATAAGATATGACCGTCCGATACCGTTGCGTCATCCACGGTTATTCAAGGGATTGCATGATCATGTTCATCATGTACTACATATCATTTGCTGAATCCCGTTCATTATGTTTAGTCATAGTTAAATGTTCTTTTCATATTATTTCTTTGTTTTTGGCAGCATCCACGGGTTTTACCTCCTCATATTACGGGGTATGGGAGGAAGTGCACGCGTCCTAAGCTTGATAGCCGCTTCATTCTAGACGTTAACATAAATGATGGCACCTTGATCACTCCGGGTTCCCAATTCACCAAGATCTGGCGGATGCGTAACAATGGTGGTTTGGTGTGGCCCCGCGGAACACAGCTTGTCTGGATCGGGGGAGACAGATTCTTCGTGGCTCATTCGGTGGAAGTAGAGGTATATATTCGGATCCATTTGTCTGTTCTTTGCCTAACTCGATTTCCAGAGAATTCTAGAAGCTTTTGTTTTATATAATACCTTTTTTTTTTAAATAAAATATAATGCCATTATTTAAATATATATCAATGCTAGATCCCGGACAATGGAGTTGCGGTGGATGGCGAGATTGACGTTGCAGTTGATTTCACGGCACCGATGTATCCCGGTCGGTACGTCTCGTACTGGAGACTGTCTTCTCCTTCTGGTCTGAAATTTGGGCAACGTGTTTGGGTCCTCATCCAGGTGTGTGTACTTTTGTGAACAAAAATGCTATAATATTTCATTTGATTATACAGATAAGTATAAGGGGACCTTGTTAATTTAGTACGATAAATATAAAATCTTGGTTAATTAAACTGTACTTTTGTTCGGTCCCGATTCTGAACCGTGTTAATTCATTCTCTATAAATTAATGACCTTGATAATACAAATATTTGTGGTCTCAATGCTATTAATTTATCAAGGATATACTGTTAGTGTAACTGCTCAAATTAATCCTCTAAATTATCTTACATAAAATAGAAACTAACTATATATTTCAGGGAATTATTAGTTATAATTTACTGAAATGAATAAATGATACCTAACTTATTATACTACATGTATGCTTCTATATTTGGCATTACTAGGGAAATGCACGTGTCTTGCCAACTCTCTTCCTTTTTTCGTTAATTTCAACAGTTTTACTTGATTATTGCTTAAATTTCTATAGGTCGAGGCTGCTCAGAAGAAACTGAAACCATTGCAAACTGTCCCATTACCTAACTTGAATCTTCCAATCAGAGAGAACCCTAAAGTTGTAGCTGCAATAGATATCCCAAAAAAGGATTCTGACATCCCCCAGAACTATTGGTTCTTAGAATCAGAAAACTCTATGAATGAGCATATAACGAAGAACGAACAAGATCAAAGCTTTCCCATCAATGACACCTTGATCGTGGGCCAGGATGCCTCAGTGCCTTCGGCGATCGAGGCAGTCTCGCCTGTGTCTTACCCCATTATTGACTTGACCGAGGGACCAACAGAAGACGTGGTCTACCAGTCAGCTCCGGTGCCTGTGACATCACCTTTGGCCGGAATTGCATCATCGTCGTCGGCTCCTCCTGTTGTCTATGACGCAGGAACATCTGAAGGTGGGTATTTTGAGGATAATTATTTTGAATCGTTAATCGCAATGGAATCACATTTTATTTTCATATTAGCTCTAATAAAACTCTAAAAATATATCAAGTTAGGGCTAGAAACAGTTGTTTATAGTATAACTTAGTTAATCTTCTCCCTATTTTTTGAGGAATTATAGTTTAGACTAGAATTTAAATTATATTTCTTAAATTAATGACATTAGTTAATGATTTTTGAATAAATAATAAGAAAAATTCATCGTCAGCCCTTCCTGTTTATTTGATGATGCAGAAGCAGCTGAAGGTGTTGCTTTTGGGATTTATCGTTAATTGTTAATGGAATCGTTAATACACATAATCAGCTGCTTATATAACTATAAATATACGGAACTAGTGTCCTACTCACTTATGCACAACGGAACTAGTAAATTGTTTATGATTACAATAATTAAATATAATCGTTATTTTGACAATATAAACTTTCTATATTCTGACAGGGAAACTCGATCGCGAGGTGGCCTTACTCAGAGAACTTGAAGAGATGGGGTTTAAGCAGATCGATCTGAACACGAAGATTCTGAGGAAGAATGAGTATGATCTCGAGAAATCTGTGGATGATCTCTGTGGCGTTTCGGAGTGGGATCCGATCCTCGAGGACTTGGTGGAAATGGTGAGCTTTCTTATTTAGTACTAAGTATGCTATTATTTTGTTCGACATTATTTATTAGCATGTGCGATCTTATTCGCGGGTTACAAATTATGTCTTTGTTTTCTCACTCTAGTTTCCCGGTGTTTCGAGTCTAGTGCTTCATGAATTAGGATTTCAAAGTTCCATTTTCTTTAGTTCGATAAGATTAGTTCTCTCTCTGCAGTGTTCCTACTTAGATTTCCGAGGTTTGAGTTTCCGCTTAACTTCCCTTTCTTGTTTTGGTGAATTAGGGTTTCTGCGATACCGAGACGAACAAGAAGCTGCTGATGAAGAACAACGGGAGCATCAAGCTAGTGGTGATGGATCTTGTTAATGCAGAGAAGCCATAGATGAAATCATCTCATCTTTAGCACACAGTAATATCTCTCTAATACATGTGTGTTTGCTATAAATATGTTAATATTTTAGGGATATTAAATCGTGGATAATAAGCCATCTTTTGTTATGGGGTCTCTTTTAAGGACTATGTTCTGTCTAATGATACTTATGCATTATGACCTTTGGAATCTAATGTTTATATTTATATTTAGTATTTCATGTTTAATTCTCTTATTTTGTGTACATTTCGAATTCGGGCTTTGGTCCTTCTGATGTAGTTTTGGTGGTGTTGCGATCTTTGCACGGAAATATTATATTCGTCGGAGGAAGGGCAATACGTTTATTAGTCTTTCAATTGCTCATGTTATGGTTCTTTGCGGTGACAGTTTAATACGCAGTGTTAAATTTTTGGCGGTAAAACCAACTTACGGTTTTTGGGTCATCAGCGTCGCCGTCGGGGAGTTAATCGGGGAGTTTATGCTTTGTTTTGTATTGTATTGTTTTACTTAGCATTGTTCGAATTGAGGAGTGCTCTTCCTTGTTAACGTAAACATGAAATTTTGGTTATTTTCATCTCAAGTAGATTTATCTACGATCTGATTGTCTAATTTCGTCTTCTCTTCATTTTTTTGGTCGAAATATGTAAAAATAATAAATTACTAACATTCGCCTATTTCTTAATTTTGCACCCCATTCTTAAGAATCAGCATAGAGAAACAGCTGACAGGCACCTTGATCGGACTCAACCAGAGATCATGAGTTCAATCTCAGCGGTCAAGAGGTAAATTCACTACGTAACTTCACGAGAGATCATGAGTTCGATCCTAACAATACGTAGAAGTTGTGTACGTATGTCTGTACGTCACTACGGTCAATAGCGGTTGCGGTCAATAATGCCACCTGTCACTGCGTTTTTTTTTTTATTATTATTAAGAGTGTTAGTATATTACTACAGTAAAACCTCTATAAATTAATACTCGATAAATTAATAGTCGCGATTAAATAATATTTTTGTCCGGTCCCGACTCGAGCCTAACTAGCTAAATTAATAATTCGCTAAATTCATAAGATGATAATAATTTTCTTAGTAGGAATATAGGTCCCAAGTGATATATAAATTAATAATTCAATATAAAAATGACATAAATAATAATAATAATAATAATACACAATAAATAACTATGTAGTGGTCTTCTTAAAATGTGATTCTATGGTAATTATTACAACTTTAATTATTAAGAAGTTGTTGTCATTCCTCTTTAATATTATTGAGCTCTTTAATATTTATGACATTGGTATTATGATAAAATCTTTTTAAATCATAATAATAGTCTATCTTGATATTCTTAATATTGATACATTAATATCTTGATATAATAAATTAAAATAATTTTTTGTTGGTAAATTTATTTATATACTTATAGCTTACTAATATTTTTTATTTTATTAATATATAAATTAATTAATTAATAATCCGATAAGATAATATGTTTTGCCGGTCCAACATTATTAATTTAGAGGTTATATCCTTTCTTAAAAAGATTGCTTAAGATTTACACTTTTACCTTTTCACTGCTAAGATGTGACATAGTTATTCTCCATAATAATTAATAGATAGGCGAGTGGATAAAGATAAACACTGGAAACTGGTATGAAAGTCGCACTATAAAACATATATATAGTTATACACACATATAAATATATATATATATATAATATATGACTTTTAGGTGTTGTCTTGAGTGAAAGGCTAATCCTTTATTGAAGTGCAAAAAACAGTAGAATGAATTATTTAGCAACTACAGTACAGTGTCGCAGGAGGAACCAGCGAGCAAAGCAAGCATCATCACTTCTCTCTCCTCTCAATCTTCAAAACCCACCATTTTAGCTCCATTTCTCGATTACCCATGAAAGCTCTCTGATAAGCAACCACCTGGTTCAACGCATCTCTTTGGGCTTCGAGCTTTCTTGTCCTCTTTCTCTCTCTGCTCGATACGACAAGTAATGCGGCGTCATCGCCCTCCACCTGCGAAGGGCGCTTACGTCAGCTTCTCTGGTGGCCGCCATAAGTAGAGCGAGGCGAGCTTGAAGCGCGAGGGAGGCAGCGATGGAGTCCGCGAGCAGGTTTTACAGAGGGGAAGAGCTCAGGCAGCTGGAGGCGAAGTGGGCCATCGATCCGAAGCATCTCTTCGTGGGGCCCAGGATTGGGGAAGGAGCTCACGCCAAAGTCTATGAAGGAAAGTGAGTTCTTCGATTCTCTGCCTCTGCCTGATCTGGGTTTTTGCCGTTTTCCATTGATTCTTAGCTTCTTGTATCGATTTACTCAAATTGCGACTGGGCATCTCTAGAATCAAGTGATTAGATGAGATCTTCTCAGACATTAGGTGTTCGTGGCTTTTTTTGGTGAGTACTGAATAGAAATGAGGGAGAGATTAGGGTTAATTCGTGTCAGGCCTAGGGCTTTCTGGCGCGGGGCATCGGTTTTGCTCTCGAAAGAACGGTCTATTGGTTTCACTCTTTGGTGAACGTACGTTCCGTTTTCGTTGCCGGCTCCCGTCACTCCCACCTCGAGTTTGAATTAGGTGCAAAATTCAGATTGTCGGAATCCAAAAGCTACCGATTTCTGTTTTAGTTGCGTAATTTGAATTTTACTAGATACCTTTTTTTTTCTTTGCCCGGCCCGTTTCTAGCTGCGAGGCGCGATATATGTTTATAGGATATTTTTGGGGCTCTGTGGTGGAAGCGGACATGGTCTGGGCGTTTCGGATTAGGGCTTGTATGTATAATTGGCGTTTTACGGTCAGTTAAACTTAGCCGACATTTATTTTCGTACCCTCTCTCCCTTTTGCATTGCAACATTTTTTTTCCAATCCCAAGGGTTCTCCTTTTCTCATTGTACTTGTGTCGATTTATTATTATGTATTTTTCGTGTGATATATAACAATCTTGTCATGTGTACTTGATTCAGGTACAAGAACCAGACTGTGGCTATCAAGATTATTCACAAAGGAGAAACTCCAGAGGAGATTGCCAAGCGCGAAGACCGGTTCGCGAGAGAAGTCGCGATGTTGTCGAGAGTTCAACACAAAAACTTAGTGAAGGTGAGAACATTTATTTATTTATTTAAGTTTATTTTTTTCTTGCTTCTGTCAAAGTCGGATAATGAATTCAGATATCGTGTGCGTTGACAGTTCATTGGTTCCTGCAAAGAGCCGGTGATGGTGATAGTGACCGAGCTTTTGATAGGCGGGACACTGCGGAAACACTTGTTTACTATGAGGCCGAGGTGTTTGGAAACACGTGTAGCGGTTGGCTTCGCGCTTGATATCGCCCGTGCAATCGAATGTCTACATTCTCATGGGATCATACACCGTGATCTCAAGCCCGGTACTTTCACGAGCTTCACGATATTGTTTAACATGCTAAAGCATTCATGTTTATGTTAGTTCTTCGTAGAGAAAAATTCATGCTGTATAGTTAGGGAAATTTCGGGATGAGCGTGAGTTTAGGCTTTATCAATGGCGGTTTAGTCTTTTGTTATTTTGACGCCTATTTAAGGTAGAGGAAGGGATCCTTATCGGGGTAGAGTAAAAGTAGTTTAACGAGAAGTAGTTCTTGCAACTCTTTATGTTATTGATCAAACTCGGCGTTTCAATTCGAGCTCTATTAGATATATCTTACCAGCGTGCTTTCTAGACGTATTTTTGCCACATTAGTAACGGGAATTTTTGTTAATATGGTTAACAATATATTGGTGTTTTGGGTGCAGATAACTTGCTTATGACTCCAGATAACAAGACGATTAAGCTAGCGGATTTCGGTTTAGCGAGAGAAGAAACGTTAACGGAGATGATGACTGCCGAAACGGGCACATATCGTTGGATGGCTCCTGAGGTAACCATTAAGATCCCGCATTGATTAACGGAAATGCACCAAAATAGTGAATCCCCGTTTATCGCAACAGAATAACAAAAATAATGGTCGCTCCTTCGGGAATGCGACTCAAGCTCTCCACAAGCCGAAAGAGCAGAATTAACTAAATCGAACGTGAACCAAAAACAAGTCCTAGACGCTCACCTATAGGATTATGAATCATAAAACCCTAATCGATTCATTATTTATGAATAACCCAAAATACCCCTAGTGACTTAATAAGTTGATGACGCATTACCACATAGTTTACAAACTATTTTAGTTAATTTTGTTGTTCTTTTTCGGCCGACAGTTGTATAGTACCGTCACGCTAAGACAAGGAGAGAAGAAGCATTACAACCACAAAGTCGATGCGTATAGTTTCGCCATAGTTTTGTGGGAGCTTTTGCACAACAAATTGCCCTTCGAAGGCATGTCGAATCTGCAAGCGGCATACGCAGCTGCTTTCAAAGTAATCACATTTCTTTTCTCTCTCTATTCGTACATGTTTCTCCGAATATATATATATATATATATATATATATTATTTTTTTGCTGTTTGCTCCTCGTCATTTGATCTTATAGTTGATGAACTTTTGTTACATATAATTTAAAGGACTACGTTATAACACACTAAAATTTAATAAAACCGTCAGAGTCAGAATATTCAACAAAGTTCACAACTTATGGAGAAAATAGAGACAATGTGACAAGTTTAGACGACACCATCGATAATTACCTAGAGCCGGTTCTTGACTAAGGCTATTAACGAACATTTAAGCCGATAATTAACGAACATTTAGGTCTGTAATTATGATTTATAGGCCGAAAAAGTAATTAAATCCCTTGATTTGGTTTCTTATTATTTTTTTTATTATTATTATTATCTCATAAGTCTCGATACTTGCTATCCTTGGAAACGGGCCTCAAAGTAATAAACTGCACAGGGCCACTTAAAACTCAGAACCGGCTATGGAATTATCCTATTTCTTATCTTTGTGCTTGGGTACTGACGGATTACTTTGCCTTTGCAGAACGTGAGGCCGAGCGCCGAGAATCTTCCAGAAGATTTAGCCACGATTCTAACATCTTGCTGGCAGGAGGACCCGAACGCACGGCCCAACTTCAGCCAAATCATCCAAATGCTGCTCAACTATCTCTACACAATCTCACCTCCAGAACCCGCGATCCCGTCCAGGATCTTCACCTCCAAGAATGACATTTTGGCACCGGACTCTCCCGGGACAAGCTCGTTAATGGCGGTTTGCGGCGATCCGGGGGAAACTCCCAAATCGAACATGGAAGAGAAGCCAAAAGGGTTCTTCTTCTGCTTTAATCATTGTTATTAACCTTCTCCCTAAATAAACTAGTAAATTAATAGAGGGTAGTCTCATTGAGTACATTTAAATCTGTAAAAGTTCAAGAACATTATTAACTTAATAGTGAATAATAGTTTATATAGTAAGGGCTTCTTTGTCATTTTATTTATTGTAAATTCAGGGTGAATGAATAGTTTCTAAAATCAAATAATTAATAATCATGTTCGCTTGAGCTAGTGATAACTCCACTACATATTTATTAAAGAGGTCCCGGGGATTCAAATAATGTCATATGTTCTTACACCGAAGGTATCTAGTATTGCGGAGTGCATTTGTAACTTTGAGAGATAGTGTCAACCTTCGTTAAAAAAAATAAAATAATTAATTAGTTATCACCTCGTTTCGTTTTCCCTCTTATCGGGCGACACAAAAACAATTCATTGGAACATTTATCACAAATTTAGAGAAGGAAAAAAAAAAGATACCGATTCCGAACTATCACCTTCGATTTGTTCACGTGTGCGATCACAAATAAAATTCCAATAGTTTCTTTCTAATATTCCATTTCAGTAAATAAAATAAAAATATTCTCATAAAACACTCTAATTAGACATATCGAAGATATGAAGAATCAGATGCAAAAGTTATCACCCGCAAACAAAGAAAAGTTAAAAAAATATCCTCAATTCGTGTCTATAAATTCCTCCTCTCATAATTCTCAAGCTCAAACCGTGGCAATGGCGAGCGGCAACGAGCAGCGCAGCGACTACCACGACCACGTCATGAAGCTCCTAAGGACGCCCAGCATCGTCACCGGCGAAGTGCCTCTCTACGGAAATGCCCCGATGCTCTTCAGGCCCACCAAGCTCGCGATTGATCGCGAGGCCGAGGAGGGCGGAAAGCCCGAGCAGTTCGATAACTGCGAGAAGCCGACCGCTGATCGCCGGGGATTCACGATCTTCAACTGGAAGTCCTTCTTCTAGGGTTGAGCTTGTTTGCTAGTTATTACTTCTTATGAGACTGTCTAGAGAATAAGACTTTGGTCGCTTGTATTATAGAATATTATGTGTGAGATTATAAAGAGGAAGAATTATATACATATATAATTCTCATTTCTCTCCATATTCGAAGGGCGTTCTCGGAAAAGGGAACAAATGAGAGTGTACCGGAAAACATTTCCGACCCACCAGAGACAAACAATCAATCGTCTCGCCCCATTTGAACACCCACTATGTTGGATATATTTTTGTATGTGCCCTCTATTCATATGTTAATCCCGCTTGTATAAGATTGTGGTCGTTTTCCTAGGAATGAAATGTTCTTTTTAATGATAATCTTATATAGTTATCTCCGGATTATAAGATATACTTATCGAATTGAATATTTGATCCTTAGTTCTTTGACTTTGCATTTATGTTAAAGTCATCACACACAGGGTCTATGTGTGACGATGTTTGACTAACATAAATAAATAACTTAAAACTAGGTCCATAGTCTAGATCGGAAGTGGGAACTTCTGATCATGTGAATGACTATTGATGAACTTAATAAATCACATTTTTGCGATGACCTATTACCGGCCAGAGTGCTTTCCATGCACAATTAAGTTCATCAGGTATGAAGTGTCTTCCTACTGGACATGGATAGACTTATATCCAAAATCATCAAATGAGTCCGTTACTGATGAAAGTACGATAAAGTCGCTAAGATGATCAGATGAAATCAGTTGATATCTTGAGGTAGTATGGGTTTATAGGGATAACTCACACAGTCTTTGATTTGATCCTTACGGAATACTTTGGTATTCTCAATTACTTTCATATCGGGATTGGAAGGTTAGTCGTAGTAAACTGCATGACTACAGATATGGATAATAACTTTATGATTTCCTTATTATGATTTATGTAAGTAAATAAGCACTCATGTGCAGCTTAAAGATTCATAACCCGTAAGTGAGTGATTTGCAACAATCATTGATTAAGGAGTATCGTCTAAATGGTATAACTATAATAATTTATTTACCCATTCTGATGAGAATCATAATGACAAAACCGGTCACTTCAGATATCTGATTGTATCAATGGACACCTGTGGTCAGGAAGATATAACTATGCACACTTGAGAGTTTAGCTTCGCGCTATACTGGAATGTTACCGAAGTTGGTGAAAGATCTACGCTTTCACCGTAGCTCGGGTGTGTAGTCCATTTGTCCCCTTTGTAGGCCCACAAGGATGACATCGCAATTACGTTTAATATACTTATTAAACATTGAATAGATCCAATCTAGAATGATTCGTGATTGATATCACGTTTTCAGAAATTAACCTAAAAGTGGCAAAAGTACCAAAGTTTTTGGTATCGCCCGAGAACATGAAAAAATGATAATTGAATTTGACCCCAGAACTATTATAGGATTATGGGAAATCACATTCTGTGAATTTATCATTTTAAATCATGCAATTCCGATGTAGAGAGTTATGGTCAAAAAAGTTTTTCGGCGCGGGCCAAAATAACCGTTGTTTTAACCTGCGAATTTGAGAGAACATTAAATATTGGATTTAATTCCTGAAATATTTAATTAGGAAAATAATCATAATATTTGAATTATGATTTAGTGATTTTAAATCTTCAAAATATATATATTTGTTTTATTAAATCTTTTAGGGTATTTTATAGAAAGATTTACTTTGCATTTATTCTTTATTTGATTTTATCATTAAATCAAATCTTTGAGTGAATATCTCTATATGGTTGAGATAATCTCTCCAGTTGGTTGGAGTAAATCTCTCCAAGGTGATTGGGATCAGCTACCTATAAATAGGTGACCCCTGGACCCCTAAATCACACACTTCACACTCTTGTGGTTTCAGAAAAGTCGTTTTCTCTCCCCCTCCCCCAGTTCTTGCGAATTTCTCTGGGAAAATTCTTCCCGGGGTTTTTGCTTTTAGGGTTTAGAGGTTATTCAAATGAGAGCCCACGCATCTCAGCGATGTAGTCCCGGGTCATAGATCGTAGACAACTGGGAGCTATCTTCTCACAGAAAATCGCAGAAGAAGCGTGGATTGGAGGCGCAGACGTCTCAAATATTTAAGAACGGATTCATAGTCTTCAAAGAAACTGAGGTACACGATTCTTAATGTTTATTGATTAAGAAGATTATTTATTATTACTCATGGCTCAGATTAAAACCATTGAACTTGTTAATAAATTAAAATAATTAATTCATCACGATCTTGGAAAATTAATTGTAAGTTGATTTTGACACACGGACGATTTTGACAGGGTTATTGGTATGGGACTCTAACCCAGTAAATTTTTTTAAAAGGTTCCACAATATTTTTTAAACGTCAAATCGTGTGCATATAAGTCAACGATTACAATTTCTTAGAGCCAGTGGTGACCGTTTTAGGTATAGATCCGCAGACTCAGTCTCTGGGAAACGGTATCCGAGCATATCGGTTCCCAACAATTGGTATCGTCATTCCCGAGATAAGCTCACCGAAGTTCGTTAGTCTCAGACCTCGTCTCTGTTAAAGAAATATTTTCTTCTTCGAGTTGGGCTCGTCAGAGTATATCGATCCCAGACTTTCGTCCTTAAGAGAGAGGAGGAGACGCGAACTTAGAGTGAGGTAAAGAGGGGAACTTCGTTGCTTGCTTCGCTTCATATACCGGAAAATGTGAGAAAATCATAAACGGAGTTTTTTCGGAGTTGTCGGACTCTTCCTCCTGTCTGAATCTCTCTCTTTGGCGAGTGGGAAGATGCTTGTGTTTATAAGCATACGAAAATATGAAGGGGGCCAAATGGGTGCTCAGCCCCTCGGTATGCAATCATCAAGAGTTCATATTATAATCTTTCTTCAGGTATATGGACAATATCACCTTCCACTCGGTGAAATCGTATGGTGCTCTTTATTTATTTATTTATTTATTTATTTATATATAAATATAAATGAATTGTGTGATAAAACCACCATCCTTAAGAAACACGCACTTATATATGTATATATATATATATGTATATTTGCACTCTTTATTGCCATGTAATCGTAACCTGCAAAACTTATGTTGTAGTGTAAGTACGAGTCGATCTCACAAAGAGTTTTCTAACAAATATTGCAAAAATAATAAAAGCGAAGTAAAACGGAGGATTTTTGGTTTGAGAGAAATAAGTAAGTAAAAAGAGAAAATGTGAGAAAATAATATGAGAAACAATTGGCATGAGTAACTACCACTAATTTTTCAATTCATCTGATCATCGATATAGATTTTTTCTTTAACCTAAAGAATATCTTACCGGTTAACATATTTCTTAATATTATTTAATTCAACTGAAACGCAATTAAATCAAACCTAACTCAGAAATAATCCAATCAAACGTAACTGAATTTAAAGTCTAAGCAACATTAATATTTAGAACACTTCAATAAAACTGAACAATAAAACACTGCGGTAATATTTAATTCAGCCGATCTCCTTTACCTGTTCCGTTATTTCACTAACCGCGTAGCAAATTAACTAAACGTGTGTTCAATAATTAAAAGACAAGTACGACGACTCAATTAATTAACGGTACATAAACTTCGAAAACACAGTCGATGCACTCATAAGAATTCTATAATAATATCACGCTAACGATTATTACACAATCACCGATCACAGTGAAGCAATTGCTAAATTAACGTAATCCGACAATTGTAATTGATATAAATCAGAGATTGTAATATCGTTGATAACATAATATAATTCTAGATAACGAGATCGATATTGATGGATTGATAATTGAACAAAATAATGCCTCATTGAATTGTATTTCATTAAGATCCAGATGCTCCGGCCAGAGTTTGATGAGCAGTTGAGCACCTCGGACAACCCAGGGTATCCTATTAAGGACGGCATCTAAGTGATCCCAGAGTTTGAAAGAGAACTTGAAAACTCCCGGTACTATCTCAGACATTTTCCAGTTATCAAACTTATCCCATGCCCTGCTAAGAGCTATCGAAATTGAGCTTTGCCCTAGACTTTTGGTCGTTAGGATCTTTCCGAGAAAGATGAAATTTCCACCTTCTTCATCGTCGCTTTTGCTTGTTTGAAAGTCCCCAGAGTCAAACCCCAGGTCTTTCACAGTAAACGACGTGGTCTGGTTGAGCTTATGATAAGAGCTCAAAGGACAAACTGCCCCCACTGCAGAAACGGTACGTTATGGTCGGAGCTCAACTAAGGCATGACTCATACTCTTTGTTGTCGTGCTTCCTTACGGTCCATTTTGACCCAACATCAAATAAAATTGATTTTGTACAAATTACTTACACATGCATAAATAAAAAATGATCCTTTTTAAGTGCATGCAATTGATTCATTCTTTTTTTAAATATTATATAAATTGTACTTTTTTTTTCTTACCATCAAAGAATTATTATTTTTTGTTTAATTTATTTTACAAATACTGTGTGATTACTTCAGGGCCGGCCCAATCCTTTTCGGGACCTTGGGCGAATCATTAATATGAGAGCTATTTTGAGAGTCTGCAATACAATATTGCAGGAGCTTATAAATTATTGCAGGAGCTATACGATATAGCAAAACTTATACAAGGCATTAATAGACTACTCTAAAAGGGGCCTTGGACGACTGCCCAACTCGCCCATAGGTTGGGCTGGCCCTGGATTACTCATGTTGAATAGAAAAGTTAAACAAAGTGCGAACGAATATCAATGTGAAACAAAGTGCGAACTAATACCAATGTGAAACAAAAACTAGTACCAAAATGAAACAAAAACAATGCAAGAATCTAAAACTAGCGCACTGTATCCCTCACGCGTCACACTACGGCACCCAGGATAGCAATCCCAAGAAGAAGCATAGCCACCAGAATCTAAAACTAACGCACTGTACCCCTCACGTGCCACACCACGGCAGTCAAGATCAACATCCCAAGGAGAAGCATAGCCACTATACTGTAGAACGAGTCAGCTTCCATAATTGCACGGCAGCATACAGAGATAAACATGGAAACTGAAGCCAACACTGAGAACAACTGTAACTCGTCATAAAGGGAATCGAGGGACATCACGGTGTGGAAGATCGCCAAATAGTGGATATACATCACGCATACACTGAGCAGGATAGTGACAATAGAAAACCACTGCATACACGCTCTAAAACCGATAGTCACCGCCTCGGTGAAAGCTTTCCCTGAAGTAGGTGGAGGAGAGGGAGGGGGATGGGAATCAGGGCCGGCCCAACCCTTTTCGGGGCGTTGGGCGAATCATTAGTGTGAAAGTTATTTTGAGAGTCTGCAATACAATATTGCAGGAGCTGTTACAATATTGTAGGAGCTAAACAATATAGCAAAACTTATACAAGGCATTAATAAACTACTCTAAAAGGGGCCTTAGTCGACTGCCCAACTCGCCCATAGGTTGGGCCGGCCCTTATAGGGATGGTGGATTGGAGTATGGTGGCCCGAAATAGGTAGAGAAGAGGGAGGGGGTGGGGATGGATGATAGGAGTATGGTGGCTGTAGGTCGCAGAGCTGTACCAAAACTGTTATATCGCAACGCAAGGAACCCCGAACATAGTGTGATATAAAATGCTGCTACGGTGCTCGTCACGTTCAGAATAGTAAGGAGTTCACTCCTCCTCCGAGAAGATGGCTGACGTGGCATGATCTGCAACAAAGAATAAAACTATGTATTAGATATAAATCAAAGCAACAATGAAGAATTTTTTTAAATTATATCTAAAAAAGATAAATAAAATATTTTTTGGTTTTGTTAACTTTTTTTTTCTTCCATTATTTGGTATTCAAACTCGAATTCCGGTAATTCTTTTTTTTTTTTTTTTTTTTATTTTGGTTATTCTTACTTTAATACTTATAACTGTTTTTTACAACTGATTAATAAAATTCTGATTATTTGAATCAAGATATCATGCTTTCATAACCAAACCGAATTTTGAAGTCGGGATCCGGTTATGATACCGATTAATTGAATTTTTAAGATATATTCTATTTTATGAAAATATTAAGAATTGTAATATAATTAAAAGGTAAACTCCAGACAAAGTACTTAATGATTGGTGAATTTTGAGCTATAAGCTTGTTACATTTACGCCAAATTAACCGATATATAGTGTACCTATTTGTACCATCCGTGTTAGTTGATCTCTGGCGTCGACGTCGAGGGTGAAATCGATAACCTTCTTTCCGGAAAGAAGTTGCAGGATGACGATTCTGAAGCTGTAAATGTCGCTGGCGCTCGTCAGCTTGGCGTTACTCATGTACTCGGGGTTCATGTAGCCTATGGTTCCTCTACTAAAACTTCGGAACATGACTTCGATTGAGTCATTCCATAGAATTCGTAGTCCGACACTCATGTCAGCGACACTTACAACAATGTCATTAGTAAAGCCTAGTCGCCATTTCAACCTCTCCGCGCGGCCTCCCATTCAATTTTGATTTGGCTAGATTCCATTCACTCTGCATCCTCAAACCTTTCATCACATCCCGCATTAACCATTTCTGTCATCCACTTTATTTTCCTATTTTTCTCCTTTCTATTGGGGTCTAAAATTCTGCACTATGTGGGGGTTGATAGACTATGTTTTGGTTGTGGAGGAGAAGAGGCTCTCTGTTTGGACATGGAAAAAACTAATATGCTTGTTTGTGGCAAAATACGATAGTGGCATGGCATTAGATTAAATGAGGAGTGAGCCACCTCGGAATAGAGAGAGGTTCCACATTTAGCATCAATTCAATGTGTGATCTTGTGTTGTGCGCAAGGTGAGAGCGCTTGGCGTGGAGAATAGAGGCTTGATAAGCAGAATTGGTTCAACAAAAAATTCGAACTGGGCTTAGTCAAGTAGGTCTGTGAATAAAACCCGCAAATACGGATTTTTAACCGAATCCGATTTTAAAAAACCAAAACTAAATTAAAGCCGGTTAGACCGAAATTGACTTTTGAAAAACCCATAACCGAATTAATCTGGTTCCAGGTTTCGGGTTTCGAGTTATAAATCCCCAAACCATGTTAGTAGGTTACTAACCAAATTCTTAAACAAATATTTTTAAATATTTTATTTATTCTAACTATGTTTATAACTTGTTATTGCTCAGTATTATATATATATATATATATAAACTTACATTAATATTTACTCAATAACCAAATGTTTTTTTTTCCGTAAGTTATGTGTGGTGATTTCAAATGACTAAGTCCATAAAAGCATGGTACAATAAAATTTCATAAAATTAATAATCTTAATAAAATAAAATAATGGTCCCTAACAATTAAATATATAGAGGTTTTATGTCAAATCATATGATCGTAAATTACATGTGAAACCAATAACACATTTTAATGTTTTCAAAATTGAGAGTGATATTCAACGTTCTAAATTTAAAAAACAAAATCAGTTCTTTCAGAAATCAAGTTTTAGTCAAATCTTAAGAAAAAGAAAAAAAAACAAAAAATATCTAGATAAACCCTAAAAAATACTTTGGAACGTAAAAAATATAAAGGGATAATAGCGGCAAAAGTGGCTAAAGTTAGGCGGAGTGTGCAAATAAGTGGCCAAAGCCCAATACTTGTGGAAATGACGTGGCTAACGCGTTGACATGATATGGATGGAATTTTTACTGCCCACGGTTTCGTAAACTTTGGCTATTTATGCCGATATTAAATCGATTTGGCCACTTATTTACACACTTGGCCTAACTTTGACAACTTTTGCCGCTATTATCTCTAATTTTTAATTAAAATTTTAAATGATATTTTATCGTCACTGCGAGAAACGCGGTGCATTTCACTAGTTACTGTTTCACGTGGTGCATTTCCACTAGTTACTATAGAAAGTAGAAAAATAATTCTCGTTGACGCATGGAATAGCCAATTCCACTATTGACCCTTTTTGACAGTGTGTGTACAATGTGTTAATATATTATTTTATATAGGGGAATTTGCAGCATAAATGACCATAGTTTGCAAATGTTCTCGGGTATAATGCCAATGCTAAAAAATTGCGGTAAAAATAGTTAATGTTTCTTAATCACAAGATTCTCAAATTTTCATTCACAAATTGGATGTCCATCGACTCCGTGCCACTTGGACATGTGACTGTGCACGCGTGGTATAACAGTTGTCTAAGTGTGTTAGTGTTACAATCCCAACCAGCCATGAATTAATAAAAAAGTGAACTCTTATCTTAAATTTATTTTTTGGTTTGCCTCGTGGCGGACGAAAATAGACAACTGTTATACCACACGTGGTGGCACGGAGTTGACGGACATCCAATTTTGTTGATGGAAATATGAGAATCTTGTGATTACGAAACATTGGCTATTTTTACCATAATTTTTTGGCATTGGCATTATACCCGAGGACATTTGCAAACTATGGCCATTTATGCCGCAAATTACCCTTTTATATATTAACATATGTATGGGGTAAGTCAAAATCTAAAAGTACTTGAATTATATAAAATTTTACCGTATATTTTTAATTATATTTTATTATGATAAAAATACTAAAAGTATATTTTTCATGTCACCTTAAGTTCCAAATGAGTTATGTTATGACTCATTCGTCAAATGCCGCTCTCTCGTCTTCAATGAACGTCGCTCACTATTACTGATGTCCATCTCAACCTCAGAAACACGATTAGGGTTTTTGGGTTTCAAGAAATTGCAACTTCGTAATAGAAGAATAAAATTTGTTTGTAACTAATGAATCGTTATAGAAGTCATTTCGTACTTACGGAAAGACAAAAAATATATATTTGATACGTTTATCACGATAAAATGAGATTAGTAATTACGGTAAGACGAAAAAAATTATTTATGATAATTTTACCACGATAATAGAGATTAATGATATTTCGTCAAATGTTATTCACTTTATGATATATAGTTTTAACATGATTTTCAATTATGACATAGTATTTTCCGCACTTTTTTTCTACAATATTTTTGGCTGAAATCGTATATACATATATAATTAGTTTAGTCTTGTTTCTTAATAATAATAATAATAAAACCTGGAATTTGTTATAAATATTAAGCAGATTGTATCTATCTGTTTATTTGTTCTGGCATCAGGTGCACTGAACATATAATCATTGTTTTCATCTTGGGAATGGACTAGGGGTATTACCCCCACAGTGATCCGTTAAAGTCTCATACATGTATGTTGTCCTTTTGAACCTAATTCTTGGGATCTCCAGTCATATAGGTTGGGTTTCACTGTCAAGACTTTATTTCTCAATGGGCTTAATTCTCATTCCCTTTGATGATTTTCTCAACTAAGTGTCAGTTGAGTAGTGGTTCCACAAAGTTTCATTTTCTTACTAAAAATGACAACCTTAGTTGAGTTTACTATTATAATGGCATTATGTCTAATAGTAGACTTACCATTGCTTTACGGTCTACTTATACACATTACAAGTTTTAACTACCAAGGAAAACTTTTCTTAGATATATGGCCTCTTTGCTAATTATCTAAGAGAGTGACTTGATTTTAAATCTTCCAAAAGATTTATCGTATATTAGAGAAACTCTCAATACTATTTATTTCATAAAGAGATTGTTCATATATCATTTTGAGAACACGCTCTCTAAATGATTTTGTAAATTCGTTATCAAGAATAATTCTAACCATCAAGTGATTTTTTCACACGAAGTTCAATAGCTAACATGTTATATAACTCATCAGGTCAAAATAAAATTCAAGCATAAATATAAAGACTTTATTTATTAATTAAAAGTAGTCTTTTAAGGCCTTATAATAGCCATTACAAACACATGGACTAAGTGATCACCATAACACTCATTTTTCACATGCCATCCTTAACATACCATTTTCCGACAAACAACCCCGACTTCAACAAAATAACTTTGTCGGACTCAAACACCATCCTGAATCCATGCCTGTTAAGAAGCGTCCCAGAGATCAGATTCTTGCGGATGTTAGGAACAAAGAGGACATTGTTCAGCTTCAGCTCTTTTCCTGATGTCATCTTCAGGAATATTGTTCCCTGTCCTTTGATATCACAAGTAGCCGAGTTGCCCATGTAGAGCTTTTCCCTAGTTTCACTCAACTTCAGCTCCTTGAAAGCAGCTCTTTCAGCACAGACATGGCGCGGGGCCCCAGTGTCAATCTACCACTCCTTAAGGTTGGAGTCCAGCATGTTGACTTCAGAAATCACTGCTGACAGGTTCTCATCTGCTTCCACCGCGTGAGCTTGCTGAGACCTCTCCTTCTTCGAAAATCTACAATCAGACGCCATGTGCCCCATCCTGTTGCAGTTGAAGCATTTTCCTTGGAACTTCAGCTTCTTCGTGACGCCGCCCTTAGGTCCCATGTTGACCCATTTCTTGGACTTGCCTTTAGCATAAGCCTCCGCTACGTTTGCATTTGATGTTTCAGTAGAATAGCCACTCTTTTCCGACTTCTTGTTGTCTTCTTCAATACGAAGTCTAACAATAAGGTCTTCGAGGCTCATCTCCTTTCTCTTGTGTATGAGATAGCTTTTGAAGTCTTTCCAGCTCGGCGACAACTTTTCTATCACAGATGCCACTTGAAAAGCTTCAGACACGTCATCCCTTCAACGCTTATCTCATACAAGATTTCCTGAAATTCTTGCATTTGATTGATGACTGTCTTTGAGTCCACCATCTTGAAGTTGAGGAACCGGCCCAGAATGAACTTTTTGGCTCCAGCATCTTCCGCTTTGTACTTGTGATCGACCGACTCCCACAACACCTTCACCGGCTTCTTCCTACTGTACACGTTGTTCCGTCAAGCAGTTGAGGACGAAATTCCGGCAGAGGTACTCCGACGAGTTCCACGCATCGGCTTCCTGGATAATTTGAGGATCAGTCTCGTCCTCAGGTATATATATATAATAAAAAAAATAGAGTGATTTTGAGCTTTGCACGGAGTGAAAACGGAAGTGCTAAGCTCGAGAGAGTATCTGGGAAGTTTGAAAAATAGGTTTTTCGTGTTGTGTCGAAACAAAGCCGAGCGTCTCCAATTTATAGTTGTTCATGAGATTGTATATAACTTTGTAACGTTTGAGCATTTATTTACAGTTATGGCCATATTCAGAACGTTTTCTGAATCATAGTATTTACTATGAAATGAATGTTCTTACATTTTTGAAATCAAATGAAAAACTGATTATTTTATTCACTCCACAAAGATACGTTTTTTTTATTATTCTTTGTTTGCAGCTTTTGATTTCATTTACGTATGTTTTTTCCTACACATATATAATTAGTTTAGTCTGTTTCTTAATAATAATAATAATAATAATAATAATAATAATAATAATAATAATTGTAGAGGCCGATTTGCACCGCCTTACAGTCACATAAATACACAAACAATCACACGACGGGTACGAAAGGGGGTATTCTTGATTGATTATTATTACGAGAGGGGTCGGTTTCTTCCGTTTGTAGCTTGGAACTTTGAAGGTAAGATCACCCCAAAACTCAAGGACTTTCTCTCCTGAAAACGGCTGACCCCTAGAACGGGGATCCCTCTCCCCTTTTATAGTCACCTTCTCACCCATTGGGCTCGAATCCCCTTGATGATCCTCTGGTGGTCCCCTCTCTGAACATTTCATGGTCCCCTTCTCCGACATTCTCTGTTGCCACCAAGGAGGCTCGACTCCACTAACGTTGTCGCCTGCCATCTTCTGAGCAGCACTCCTAGCATTTAATGCTCAGTCCGTACGCTCTTGTCGTACCCTTGAGGGAAAAACCACAATCTCAATGGGCTTCCCCTCGGACTTGGGCCTCGTCGTCCAAACGATAATCAACCAGACTGGGCCACCCCTATCCATCATTCTCATTATGGGCCAGAGGCCCATCACAGCCTTATCCGCCCCCATTCCCATCGTTCCGCGAGCCACTCAACAAGTGTGAAGTTGAGGATGGATTTGACCAAATCCGACTTTAACTGTCAGTCCCCCATTCCCATCGTTCCGCGAGCCACTCGACAAGTGTGAAGTTGATGATGGATTTGACCGAATCCGACATTATAAATATTAAGCAGATTGCATTTATGCGTTTATTTGTTCTGGTATCAGAACATATGATCTTGCCTCGTTGCTGCAAGATTCCTTCTTTTCATTTTGATCAGCTTATCAGTATTGTACATGTGGCATTACCGTTATGTGCTTTGCCTATTTAAAAGAAGCTCTCTTTGAGCTTAGTCTGCAATATTTCTCGTTATTCTTTGCTTATTCTATCATAAACGAGACTTTTTGATTGACCTCATGATAAGTTTTTTATTTTATTTTTAAATATCGACTATTTGTTTTCTTTTCTTTTTGTGTTGTATTATTTTATCACAAATTAATTTAAATAGTAAAACGATTATTTTTTTAAACATATAAAAAATAATAAAGAACTATACCCGTCTGACAATTTTCATTTTATGAATAATATATTTTATCCAAATTTACTAATATATTTTATCATAACTGCCTGAAGCATGTTGCCGTCCACCTATTTTTTTTACAGGAAACATCGTAAAAAAACGTGGTGCCTAATTTTTTGGCTTTATATATTTTGGGGCCAAAAATGGACAACCGAAAACCACTTGATTCTTAGTTTTGGACCCAAAAAAATTATTTTCAGTCTAAAAATGGAACGAGACCGAGTCGTTAATCGGCCGAGACCAGGTAAGATAAGATAAAGAGTTAAAATTTTCACCCTTAAATTTTAATCAAGTATAATAAAATATTTTTGCTACTTTCCCACTCGTCAAGAGACCTTCTCCAATAAAGCAATTGTTGATTGTCATGCAAACATATAATACAGGTATTTTCGCTCCAAATAATTGAAATAAAAATACATATAAAATCACTAGGTTATTCTCGAGAAATTATGAAAAGAATTACCCTCACACTAGGTTTTCTCTATTGTTTTTGTGTTGCCAAAAAAAAGGAAAGCAAGGAAAAAAAAATGCATTTTATACTATGTAGAGCTTTTCTCTATAAGTTCCAAGATATGATGTGTGAAAAAGGATGTGAAAAGAACTATACATGAAAGCCCAACAAGATTATTCACAAAAAAAAAAAAATTATGAAAAAATGCACTCTCACTATATTGCTTCCAAGAATTTAGAGATTGGAAGCATAAAATACTAAGTTTATCTCATAAAAAAAACGGACTAATCAAAATTCAAATCATATCGCAACCAACGGGTTTAGAGAGCCCGTTACTCTAAGTGAATCCGATAAATTCGCACCTTCTCTATCGATTGACTATAACTTAAGTACTTTTACCGTATTATTTCTGTTAAAAAAATTGTGAACTTTCTGAACCAATTGAACAAAACCCAGTTACGAATCAACCCAAAAAAAATGAAGAAAAAAAATATTTTCATTTTTTTTTCTCAAATAGATCAAGTCAATGGAAAAGTCAACCAATCACAAAGCCCCATTATCTCTTTGAACCTTAGCATCATCGAACCTCCTGGACACCAACCCAAACAAGCTCCTGAGGCTGTTCCTGCTCTCTCTTCGCCTCCTCTGCTCAACCTTCCCCAAGCCATCCACGTGGAGAACCTCGCCGGAGCCGCCGTCGGAGGTCAGCCCCGTCTCGATCCTCTTCGACACCGCCACGATCTCGTACGAGTCCCACAGCGACTGCCCGAAGTCCCACCCCCGCCGCTGCCCGCCCGACGAGGCCGCGCGCGCAGCCTCGGCGCGGAAGCGTGTAGGGCCGCGCCCGAAGCTACTACGCTTGCGGGCGTCAAACTCGTTGGTGGGCCGGCGCGACGCCTCGGCGCGGCTGTACCAGGCCTGCGCCACGGCCTTGACGATCTCGAGGCCCCGCTGGTCGACTGCAGCGGCGGCGCCGTCTCGGCCTTCGGGGACGGGCTGAGGCTTGGACTTCTTCATGGGTGGTTGGTATGGGCCATGGCGTGAGAGAGTCGCAGCCTCACGTTTTGGAGTTTGGAGTTGGATAAGCTGTTGTTTGATGTTTGCATGGTTTACTTTTATTGAGAATGTCGTGAATATATGTAGCTTTTTGTATGGATATATATACATATATATATATATATATATATATATGGTACACATATATTTTATAATTATGTTCGTGGAGTAGGGTTTATATATTTAGTACTAAAAAAATATGTGACAATTGAGAAGTATCCCGACAATTCGCGTTTTGTATGGTGTTCGTGCCGTTTTAAATAATTTTAGACTTATTTTATGTAGACTTAAACCTGATCCATTTATTAATCATGTAAGAAGATGAAACTTGCCAAACCCGCCCCATTTAATACAGTTCCATGTTTGGGCCAAGATCTCAAGCCCAATACCCTATTCACTAATTAAACGCGATCGTTGCTTATGCACGCTACTACAAATAGTGGATTAGATTAGACCACGATTTTTATTGCGGGGTTCTGTTTGATCTAAAGATCTTCATATTAGGATTAAATTGTAAGCCCTAATCTCAAATTAAAAGTGAAAAAAAAACACCAAAAATTATAGTGATTCGCTATTAGGGTAACTCCAAGTCTCCAACCACAACACTAAAAATTACACCAATAATGTGGAGTCTTTAACACCAAAATACTTTGTACTCCAAGTACAACACAAAATATTACAATAATCAATATTCATTAATATATTATTAATACTTCATTTATCTATTCAATTAATTATTATTTACTTTACCAATTTATTAATAAAATAAGTAAATAGTGTTTGGTGTTATGAATAGTATCACACCAAATATGGTGCAGCAACACTATTCCATTTAAAAAAAATGTAGGATTTTTGAAGACCCATTGGAGAAGTTTGGTGTAAAAACCACGTGGTGTTTTTGAGTCCCATTGGAGATGACCTTATGGTAGAGCTTAGAAGTATATTTCAACTTGCCATCGTCTTTAGCCTTTAACTACTCGAAGAATTATAATAGTTCGCTTTTCGTGTTAGAGTCGGTAATATTGCAGCTCAGATCTATATATTTCCATAGTTGTTCAATTTATTTGTTTTTTTATGATCGTATTTTAGTCTGAATATCTAAAAGTAGTTTAATCTTGTTTATATGAGAATCGCTTAAACTGTTACGAATTGTAGCTCTAAGTGTCGGTCCGTCTACGATAACCTTTAAAAGAATTTAAAATAATCGTAAGAATCTTTTCTCAAAAGTCAAAATACTTTTCCAAAATGCTTCTAAATACTCATCGGATTTTCTAATTTCAAGCTTCGGGTTCAGAATTCCGATTCTAGAGAATAACGAAAGCAAATTCCGATTCCGTTTTTACAAACACGAAATTCACACGCTCAAAGCGTGCGACAGTGAAAAATTCACACGCTCGAGCAACATATATATAATTATATATATATATATATATACTTTTCGCGCCCAATTTCACTCTTCACTGTCTCCGTCTCGTTTCGCTCACCGATTCGTGCCCTAGGGTTTCGCTTCTCTGCTCTGATCTTCGAGCATTTCTCCTCTGCGATGCTGGTCTCTAGGTGAATCTGCAATTCTTGCACCTCCGAATCGATCTATGGCGGCTCCAATGGAAGTCTATGCGCAGAACCAACAAGATGCTCCAATGTCTGGCAGAAATGGAGTCGCAGCCGAACCAGCTCCTTCTCCTTCTCCGTCTCTTCCTCTCCGTGAAGATAAATTTCTCGTTTCAGGTCTCAGTGTTACTGTTTCAACTTGATTTCGGTTTGGATTAGCTTCGAAAGAAAATTGAAGACTTGTTAACATTTTTTTTGTTTGTTCGGGGAATTTTGTTTTGCAGTTGAAGTCTGTTTGAAACCGTCGAGCACAGCTCGGATTGACGATGTCCGTTCGGCGGTGGAGAAGTACGTCGTCGAATTACGTGAAATTGACTGTTAGGTTGCTCGAAAGAGTGGAAATTTATGAATTTTGATGTTTTTGTTTTTCAAATTTCTTGGTGACTGGTCAGGATGCTTGAGAAGAGGTGCTTAAGCTACGTGGATGGACCGATTGAGGTGCCTGTTGATGACGCATTACTCGCAGAGAATGTTCAAAGTATCAACATTTGTGACACAGGTGTGGTTTCCTTGAGTAATTTATGAATGTCTATGGTTTTTTTCAACTTAATGATTTGCTAGATTAAGAAAGTTGGAAACTTAAATCAACTACATTCGAAAATGCTAGCGTTTCGGATAGCATGTGCTTCAGTGTGTGAGAGCGTTTCGGATAGTTTATTCGATTCTGATAACTCTACTGTTAACAATGTAGAGGAATGGGTGCAGAATCATGATATTCTTCTGTTCTGGCAAGTCAAGCCTGATGTTCATGTATATCAGGTAAGTAAGTCTTTATCAGATGGTAACCGAGTAATGTTTCAATTATTTGGTTTAATAGAGTTCATTATAGCGAGGATCGGAATTGAATGCAATTTATATCTCTATTGGGCTTCTTGCAGAAAATAGAAGACATCTATGTTTTTATTCTCCTATGAATTGTTTTCTTTTTCTTCAGCTTAGTGAGGAAGGACCGTGTGAGGAATTAAGCGGGGATGGACAGCTTTCTACCTTTAGCGAGTGGATTCTTCCAGCAGCGGATTTTGATGGGATGTGGGAAAGGTTTGTTTGCTACTTTTATTTCCACGGTGGTAGTTTTATAGTTAATTTCATAATTACATTATTTCGATTTGTTTTGCAGCTTAATTTATGAACCCGGTCTCAAGAAAAGGTTGCTCAGATATGCTGCCACTGCCTTGCTATTCACTGAAAAGGGTGTTAATCATTTTCTTGTTTCATGGAATCGGTAAGGAAAAGTTTGTTGCAGCTTTATCTATGAACCCGGTCTCTTGGATATTTTAAGCTTTTAGGTTAGTGATTTTGTATTTGTTTAAGCTCTTTTATTCACATTTTTGCAGCGTTGTGCTTTTACATGGACCTCCCGGGACCGGGAAAACGTCTTTGTGTAAAGCTCTGGCTCAGAAGCTATCTATTCGGTTCAGTTCCAGGTTCATTGCTGTTCACTGAATAGACAGTCTGACTGAGTAAATATTTACCAGAACTTGGCGACATAACATAATTTACTATTCTGTTTACAGATACCCCCAGAGCCAACTGATTGAAGTCAATGCTCATTCTTTGTTCAGCAAATGGTTTTCGGAGAGTGGCAAGCTGGTATATTGGTTAACCTAACTCTCAAAATGGTGTATTTATCTGTCTGGCTTTAAATCATATCAGAATCTGAATTTGCAAAATTGTGCATTTTCAATCCATCTGTAGTTACATATTTGTATCTTGTTATACTCCAATATTTGAAGGTTCTTCGAGTAGATAAATTACTCATTTGTATCTTGCTATGCATCACATATCGAGTTTACCATTATAGGTTGCGAAGCTCTTCCAGAAAATTCAAGAAATGGTTGAGGAGGAAAACAATCTGGTATTTGTTTTGATTGGTGAGCTTAATCCATATAACTAATAAGGCTTTTAACGAGAACCCGTCTTTGTATTTTTCTTGGATCCCATTCCTCAACTGATATTAAGAATAATGTTCATGGTGATTGCTACAGATGAAGTTGAAAGCCTCGCTGCTGCTAGGAACGCTGCTTTGTCTGGTTCTGAACCATCAGATTCTATTCGGGTATGTTAAAAGAACTTTTGTATTTGAATGATGAATGAGTATTCATAGATACCAGTTGAGGTTAAATATGTAGATATGATTAATATAAATAATGTAAATATAGTGATAGTTTAAATACGGTAATACTGTCTCGCTGACATTTCAGGTAGTGAACGCGCTGCTAACTCAGATTGACAAACTAAAGTCGGCTCCGAATGTGATTATCCTGACCACTTCGAATATAACTGCTGCTATTGGTAAGCCTAAGCAAGGTTTTACATATTGTATTTAAATCTTGACACGTTTTTTCTTCTTTTTCTCGAGGTAGGCAAATATAAAAATATTAAGTTCAATCATCTTATAAACCATAGGAACTCAAATAAATTAAACATACATAATAAAATGTGTCATAAACTCAAAGTCTAACGATTTGGAAAGATTTAAAAGTCCTCCTATCGTGCAAGATTTAAAGATTTTATATTTTATCAGTTGCGTGTATAACGGCATTGTTTCTGCATTGCGTATCAATTCGAATTCCCAAGTTTATGAAAAGTATTTATCATTAATAGTGATCGCTGAAGTGTATTTTTTTGGATATCGTTGTAGATATCGCATTTATCGATCGAGCGGATATAAAGGCATACGTGGGTCCTCCTACCATCCAAGCTCGTTATGAAATTCTCAGGGGCTGCTTAGAGGAGCTTGTTCGGACGGGCATATTGTCAAATATTCACGTAAGATCATCTGGTTCTCATCTCTTAAAACAAATTATACACGGGTCTTATGATTTCGATTTCGTGCTATTGTCATGTAATTCTCAGCTCCGGTAATTGAATGAGCTTTTTCGCAGGACGCATGTCAGCTTATGCTTCCAAACTATACTAGTTTGAGAGAGATGTTGAATGTGCCCGAAATTAAGGAAGCTCAAATGCTCAACTTGTGCAAACAGTTGCTTGAAACTGCAGAAGCGTGTGAGGTATTTTGACAATTAAAAATACCACTTTAAAACTTCAAATGAGATTTCTTTAGTACACGTGTTCTTGTACCAACTACATAATTTTAACTCTATTTGACCTACATTATAATCGTAACTTTGTTCAAGTTATTTTCTTACAAATTTGTATTCTTAGCATGGTCAAATAGTGAGGCGTAAAAACAATACAAAAAACAAAATCGAGGCGTGATATCGTCATTTTCCGATAGAAAGAGAAAAATACAAATTTAGGTGCCTGTAGATTATTTTTTTTTCTTCTCATGAAGAAACTAGACAGTAATTTGATTTTTAATCTTTGCACAGGGACTGAGTGGAAGGTCTCTGAGAAAGCTTCCGTTTTTGGCTCACGCTGCTCTTTCGAATCCATACGGTTGCAACCCCACCAAGTTCTTGCACACTATGACGGAGACAGCCCGGAGGGAACGCTCGGAACTGCCCGATTGAACTTGGGAGATTTTGGTTTTGTAATGTAGATATTATAGTTTGAGGCTTACTTTTCTAAGTTCACAACTCACTAGAGGTTAGTTCACTTGTAGCCTTGTGATATTTAGAAAATTAGTTTATAAAGAGATTTTGAACTATAATTTGAAATATATGAAGTAGATGTTAAACCTTTTCCTGTCAAGTTCGTGTTCTGAATCCTTGTTTTCAAAAAGAACGATGAACCCCCCGAGCTAGCTCATGTGTTACGGTTCGTGTTTTGAATCCGGGATTTACCACTAAAACAATTTCGAAGAAAATTGTTGTGTATTATTACAAAAGAACAAGAAACCCGCCAAGCTGGCTTACATGTTTGGTTTGTGTTTTGAATCTGGGTCCTACCGTATTCCCTACATTCAGACATATAGTGGTAATACGGTAAACCCGCCAAACTAGCTTATATGGTGGTCCGTGTTTGAATCCGGGTCGTTTCGTAACACAATTTCAGAAAGAAAAATAACCGCTGTGTATTGCTAAAAATGAGACAAATTCAAAGAGCCGAGCTACTCTTGCTCTCTGCAGAGCCGAAAAGCTTGCAAATATCACGGTGCTTTCGAATATGATGCGGGCACTTGAAGAGCAGATCCTTGGCTTCATGGTGTCTACCTTCCTTGAAGAACCCCTGGAAAACGTGGAGGTAAGCCGAGGAAGTCGGGAATTCCTTAACACTCAGAGCTGTTAAGAAGTCCGCAGCGTCCTGAACGGACCCGAATTTTGCAATGTACGGAACGAACGGATCGGGAAACGGCGGGTAACCCTGCTTCTTCATCAGGCAAAGAAGCTTCATCGCTTCTTCGAGCTTCCTCGCTTCCAACAGCTTCTCGATGAGAATCTTATACGTCGCTTGAAACGGCTTCAGCCGCGCTGTTTCAACCATCTCGATTGCTAAACTGTAGGCTCCGACCACCTTGCCCTTGCTGAGAAAACCCTTCACCAAGATATCCAAGAGCTCAGCGTCCACGGGGCAATTCTTCCCCAGCATTGTGGCGAAACAAGTCAACGCCTGGTCAACCTCGCCGTGATTGCAGTGGCCTTGGATCAAGATCGTCCACGTCTTTATATCGGGATCGCAACCACTCGCTGGCATTTCCTCCTCCACCACTTGGCGGGCCTCCGAGAGCCGGTGAGCCTTGCAGAGCCCAAAAACGAGCTGACTGTACGTCACGTTGTCCGGCCCGTCGCCGGAGTTCCTCATCACGTCTACGATCTTTGCAGCTTCGTCAAACATTCCAGCAGCGGTCAGGCAGCGGTGGATCCCGTCGTAGGCGGGTTTGGAGAGCGATCGCCCCGTGGACTCGTATTTCTTCGAAGCTCGGTACACAAGACTCACATCCGGGTTATCAACGGCTGCGATTCGCCGGAGCAGAAACGTGAGATCTTGGAATGACGGCTGGTACGGACTGTCCATCATGAATTCGTAGAGCTTCACTGCTTCTTCCAATATCTTGTTCTTCTGCAAATGCCTCGAGATCTTGATGTAGCTGTCGAGATCCAGATCGAATTTCTCGCTCTTCATCCGCTTGATCAAACTCCAAAACTCGCCGATCGAATCGCCCTGACCAAGAATCCTTGCCAGCGTGTTGTACGTCATGCTGCCATGCTCGAATTCCGGGCGATCACCGACCCAATTGAAGAATTCCAACGCTTGGGAAGGGCGTTTTCTCAGCTCTCTCAAAACCCTAATCACAAATTCATCCGATAACCCGTTTTCCATCACTATCCCGTCCAACTGCTTCTCGGTCTCGTCCGTCCATTCCGGCCTCGAAACGACGTCGACAACGGCCGTGACCGCACCGTCGTCGGTTCCGGTTTCCTCTCGCATTCGCTTGTGGAAGTGCGACAGAGCCGAGGCGTCTCTCGCCATCTTCGCCGTTTTCAGCTCCGCGAACATCGTTTGGTAGCTCTCTTCGTCCAGGCGAAACCCTAATTCTTGCATCCTCTTGAGAGTGGCCCAATAGCTCGCCATGTCTCCGAGGAGCAGAGTTCTGAGAATCAAGCTGTAAATGGCGGAGCCAGGTTTGAACCCGTCTCTCTCGCAGACCCATTTGAAGAACTCGAAAGCCTTGTCTGGGTACTTGCCGAGCTTCTTCACGACGTAAATGGCTCGCTCGTGGGTCCATTCCAGGTCGGAGCTCGCTAACTCGGCCTCCAACTCGGCGGACCACTCGCTGGCCGCGACGAGTTCGACGACCGAGTTGGGCGTGGAAGAGAAGAAGAGCTTCTGATGGGTGGGATGAGCGGAGCGAGGTCGGATCGGAAATGGCGAGGGGAGGTGAGTCGCCGGAGAGCGAGTCGGGCGAGCGGGGTTGCGGAGGTGAGTCGAGATGAACGAGTTGGCGAGTCGGAGAGAGTTGAGGAGGTTCTTCGTCCGATTCATGCTTGCCTTCGAGGGACCAAAATCACGCTGTTTGTTAGGGTTTAGGGGTTTACCAGTGAACACAGTATACAACCAGGGGTAGAAAACCCCGTACTCGTGCGGTATTTGACAAATAAGTGATTGGATTTTGTATTTTAATATTTTTATATTAAAAACTGAATACTTTATTTAAAAATATAAAAATATTTACGGCATATTTGGTGTTCGGTTCGGGTAATATTGATATTCTTACTGTTTCGAAGCATACGATTAAAGATAATTAAAGATACGGGTAATTTGCAACGAAAGCCATCGAGCTCATCAGTTTCTTACAAATAAGTCGCTAAACTCATTTTTTAGTTGCAAAAGTCACCATCATTATCCCTTTATTGCAAATACACCTTTACAACGTTAAATGTCATATTTTTCGCCATGTTAGATGCGCTACATCGTTCGATCTCGCTCCCAACTGCAGCCCAATACCCATAATAACTCTCATCACTGGAATACGCCCGAATACGGGCAATAGCGATCACAAGGACGGTCTAGAAAGTCTCACATATGGTACGTAAGTCATGTAGTGATGTGGTGAGTATAACATGGCAAACAAAAAATGTGTAATATAATGTTTGCAATAAAAGAGCGTTGTTAACATTTTCGCAGCCAAAAAATAAGTTTAGTCACTTGTCTGTAAGAAACTAATGAGTTTGATGACTTTCATCGCAAAAAAAAAGTTTACTAGACTTGTTGTAAGAAACTGATGAGTTCGAGACATTCACCGTAATTTAAAAAAAAAAAACAATAGTCAATATATCATAAAATTTAATTAACATAATTATTAAGTATGAAAATATGATAATATAAACTTGAAACTAACAAACTGGATAGATATTACATAAATAGAGGTTAATATATTAAATTCTAATCATATACGGTAACTTTGATTTTCTGTTTGGTTTATTCTATAATAGTAGAATTTCGCTATTGAATGATTCAATTTTTATTTGGTATATTTTCGATTACAACCATTAAAATTGGTATTTATAAGGTATCGGATATCCAATATTCGGTTTACAGTTTTTTTTTTCTTTCAATTTTATACACAATTAAATGGAGATTTTTGTTTAAATATATATACATAAAGAAAAAAGATAATGAAGAGATATTTACAGTAAATTACGGGAAATAATTAAAATGGTTGTATAATACTATAATCCATCCTCTTTGTCACAGTATAATTTTTTAAAATTGTCGAAAAATGTGAATTTTAAATATTAAAATACTCTTTGGATATCTAAATTTACACGAAAATATATGCCGCTAAAATTGATGTTACGTCTTATGAGTTTTGAATCAATAAAACAGTTTCGGTTTTGGGCAAAAAAAGCCCGGTACTTCGCTCATATCATGCTATCATCGGTAAATCCCCGACATTTTATCCAAACCTTAGACAAGATAAACTAGGGGTGAAACCGGGTAGGGTGCCCGTTTTTTTTTTTAGGTACCCAATTTCCGGATCCGGGTACCGGGTATCCGAAAATCGATACCCAAATCCGGTACCCATAATTCGGTCATCTATTCTTTAAACCCGGATTTACTACCCGGTACCCGGTTTTGGAAACTACCCGGATTTACTACCCGTTTTTTATTTTTATTTTTAAAAAAAGTATATCATCTCAAAAATAAAAACATACATTCAATGTCTTAAAATTAAAATGCATAAAAAAAAACCGTAACCTCGTGCATCAAGCATAAAAAAACATAGTGTCGCGCATAAAAAAAACATAGTTTCCGCCATCGTTTCTTCATTCCGCGCATCAAGCATCATCATTATCAAGCTCAACGGTAAACATACGATAAACAATACTTATTTTTAAAAAAGTATATCATCTCAAAACACAAGCCCTAAGAAAGAAACCCTAAAAAATAAAAAATAAAATATTAAAGTAAACCGGGTACCCGGTACTCATATCCGAATCCGGATACGGGCACCCGGATTTGGATTCAGATTTTAAATTCGGATACAGATTCCGATTCAGATTGTTACTCGGTTTCCGGGTATTATTTGCACACCTAGATAAAACTTGGCCTTATCGCATCGAATTGCGCTCGAAGAAAAACCATGCTGATTTCCACGTAAGACCAAAAAAAAAATTTGTTATTATACATAAAAAAAGGTTTTTTTTTTTTTTTTTTTGCACATATAAAAAAAAAGGGTTTTAAAGTGCAAGTGAGCATTATAATAACCTAATAGGGATCTAAGTAGGTAGATTTATTGAATATTTTTGACACACGAAAACGACATAAATCCAGTAAAAAGAACGACATAAGCCCATATTAAAACGACAAAAGTCCACTAAAAAGAAAACGACATCATGTCCAGCAAAAAAAAAAATTAAATACATGTGTCCAGTACTCCAGTTAAATAAGAAAAACAACATACGCCAAGTAAAAAAGGAAAACGACAAAAGTCCACTAGGAAAAAAAAAAAACTATACTAGTCACAACAAAATAAGAAAGATTGATTGTTTCGATTAAAAAAAAATATTCAAACATCGAGCGCTTTAGCCTGAATTTACCCAAAATAATAAATCAAATTTATAAAACAATTAAACAGATGATGAACTATAAAATAATTTTAACTTTTAAGAACCAATGATTTTGAATTCCAGATGCCGAAAAATGGATCAAACACTGTAGCGGCCCATGCCTCGATAATGGCCGAGCTCATCGCCGTTTGTTGACTTTTTTTTGGGCTTGGGGCTTGGTCTCTGGAGGAGTTGGGGGATGATGATATATGATGCCGCACCTCGTTGCTTATAGTGAGGTTGCCTACGTACCCATTTTACCGAGAGCATGTCATCACGTAGTTCAAAGTGGGTGTTGAGAGATACGTTTTTGGGCTTGCCTTGGCAAACCGGGAGCTGACAGTGGAGACGGGGGTCGGTCGATGCTCGGACCTCGATCTTCCTTTGGAGAGTCGGGGATACCTCCGGTGTCTCTTCCTTAGCTAGCTTCTTTGCCTCAGTCACTGGGAGTCGGGGATTCCTCCGGCGCCTTCTCTCAAGGTAGCTTCTCCGCCTCTGGGGAGTCGGGATTCTTCGGACGCCTCTTCTCGGGGTAGCTTTACTGCCTCTATCTCTGAGGAGTCTAGGATTCTCCTGGCGCCTTCTTTCTAGGTAGCTCCTCCGCTCCGACGTTAGTCGGGTAATTAAACCGGATATGAATATAAGAGAGAAAACATACGTATATAGATATAGAGAGTGTTTTTGTAAGTTGATCTGAGTCGATCTGAGTTGTTGTGAGTTGATTCGAGTTACCGTTTGATTTAAATGAAGCTCTTATTTATAGGAGGGTCCAAGGGTCTACGGGAAATTATTAATAACTTTCCCGGGCCCTTGAACAGTTTGAATATTGTTTTGCGCGATGGCGCAATGGCGGGTTGGCACGATGGCGCGTTGGCGCGTTTGCGGTAAAAGTACCAAATTTTCTACCTACTTTTTCGGCCGAGTCTGGTTGCCATCTTGGGCCGGGTCTCGCTAACTTTTTAGTGGCAGGACCGGGTCATTTTTGCGGGCTTTTTGGCGTCTCAGTTGCGATTTTTAGGCTGGGCCTTAATTTTTCAGGGCTCGGAAAAATACCCATAACACCAACTTTACAATAAATTTCATCTTTATGTCCCACATTAATTATGTATACAAGGTCCTGACATTTTCTTTCTTTTAAATAGGTCAACTTATTTACATAGAAGCCATATCAATAAGTTTATTAGAATTCAGTGACTTATGCCGGTTTCTATTTTGGTGCTAACCTTTAACAATTAATTCTGTATTGTTTCTTTTCTGTTTGTCGTTTTTTTTGCCTTGCACGGTGCTTAGTCGTTTGTCAAAGCAATGTCGTTTTAGTTTACATATTCGTTTAATCTTTCACGAGCTGTTAAGCTATTAATAAAGCTTCATTATAAAGCTCGAAAGATTGATTAAAACGTTGATCTCAATTAGTTTATAAGCTGATCATTAAGTTATAATTTTGTTCACCAAAAAATAAATAAAAGAATTGTATCCCCTTTTTCTCTCTCTCTCTTTCGTCTTTTTGAGAAGCTCTGCACTTTTCCAAGGGGAGGCTCAATATGGTATCGGAGCACAACCATGGATATGGTATCGGAGCACAACCACAGATTCGCCATTGCTTCTCTGGCTCGTAGCCCTTGGTCTCCTTCCTCCTTCTCTTTCTTCTTGCACTGAAACTACCTTCCATCACATTCTCGTGGAAAAAGGTGCACAGAAGAACACGATAGTTAAGGGGATCACTGATAAAGCTCCAATTGACGATTCGCTAAGTGTTCATCATCTTTATCAGAAAACACCAGTGCCATCTTTGTATCACAACCTCTCAACGGCGACAACAACGTTGATCTCAATTAGTTTATAAGTTGATCATTAGTTTGTAATTTTTCCACCAAAAAATCAATAAAAGAAGTATCCCCTTTTACTCTCTCTGTCTAATTCGTCTTTCTCAGAACTTCTCCGTTTCTCCGATGGAAGCTCAAGCTTCTTGATACATATGGTTTGTCGCTCTCCAACATGTTAGATTATTAATCTTAGACTTAATCAAATTAATGCGTGCGTTTTTAGACTAATCTTAAATGAATTCAGAGGTGTGATTATGTCGAACCCGTTGGAATTTATTGATACAATAAATATCTCATAAATGTTTTGATAAATTCTAAGTATATTGCTCTAGAGAGAGTACATGCGAGAATATGGAAAGTTGTACATTAATTAAATACAAAACTTTTTTGGTATGTGAGCTTAACACGTGACATAAAGAGAAGTATGTCACATGTGGCTTGCCACCTCACTCTTTCACAATGCTAGGGACACCACCTCTCAATTTGTTCATTGGGGAATATAATTTGGTGTCTTGCTGGTTCTTGCATTGGGTTCTTGCAGCTTCGTATCTTGCTGGTCTTTCGCCATTATTAACGTTAAGCATCGGAAACTACTATTGTTAGTCATATTTATGCATAGTTAAATATAGCTTTTTGTAGAAAGAATATATTTTTCCTCGATATTGACAAATGCCCCATCTCCCTCGTAATTTTCTCAATCAATCTTTGTACCGTCATGTTTGGCAAACAATGGGCCGTTATAACGCAGTCGTATTTCTTTCGAGCGCTTCCTTGTAGGATTTCTATTGCACCATTTCTTCCTTGACATGGTGTAACTATGATATATGTATAGCTGTTGCGTAAAATCTCACAAGTCTACGAGTCGCTTCAAGTAATAAAGTGATAAATAGAGTATCGTCTCCACGAGGACTAATTTAGTGCTAATTTAGTTATCAAAATATCGTATTTTATGAAAATAAATGATTGAGTTATGATTTTCGGTGGTATAAAAACGACAAGGGTTAAACTACAAATTACAGAAAAACCCAGAATTTAAATGAGGACAACAGAGTAGAAGTGACCGAAACGTGCAATATGGGAGATCGGAGGGTTGAGAAGATATGATTGGGATTGCTAAATCACCTAAAATTCCAGTTTTACGCCTTGCTGTAGGGGTTGCTATAGTAGTTATCGAATTCGCCAACTAATTTCTAACACGAATTCTCTTCCGAAGTTCCGTAAATAAGATTCATTAGATTCGTTTTGACATATTCCTATGCTTAAACTTATCTAAAAGAAATTCCAATATCAAATATAATTTGTTGTGCGAGGATCTAGCTTATTCCTAAACTAATTCCTTTGCATAATCCAAGTAAATTAACCTAAAGTAATTTTCCCAAATTCCTTTAGATAAACAACTCCCAAAGAAAATATAGCATTCACCAAGGAAATTAGAAATAAAGAGCAACAAGGATGAACAAATTCTTAACACCGTAGCAACAATAACAAGGTTCAAACTATCAATAAATTAAGATCCTTAGCAATCCCAATCATGAGAAACTTAGTTCATAGCTACTTTAAACATCACATTAACTCTCAAATTAATGTAGCCAACAAACATATTGAAAGAACCGAATTCCAGAGGAAAGATGATGAGGTTTTGAGCTCCAATTGCAGCTCCAAAATCGCCTCCCAGGACTTCATGAACTTTTTCCACAGATTTTTCTTTGTTTCTTTTTCTTCTTTTCCCTTTTCAACAGCCGTCACTTCCTGGTCTCTCACCAGTCTCCAAATCAGCTTCTTCCTTCCCCTTTTTTGCACGTGTCCTCCTCTCACTCCATCAGCTTGTGGTCCTTCATGGTTGATGACATGGCTGCAAATAGGGTGAAATGTCCAATGTGCCCCTTGTTGTTGAGCTGGAAAGTAGGACACATGAGGCTCAAAAGTCTAAAATATTCAACACAAATCTCTCTATTTTTTTTAGCTCATACTTTCTACACCAAAATGACCTCAAACATGTAAACTTTTTACAATAACACTTTTGCTAATTTCTTTTCAAATATCATTACAATGCACCGAGAAATTAACATAAGCGAAATGAAAACTAAAAAAAAAAAAAACAATGATTCATAGTTTAAAGATATGTAAAATGTGAAGTTACAAAGGAATATCAATAGCTTAATTATGATCGATGATAAAATAAATAATATTAAGATACTAAATATATAATAAATAATGATATATAAAAATTGTTTTAAAACAAACTGTATGTGATACGTGGCAGCCTAATAGATTTTGTTAGTCAATTTTGACGAAGGGCCGTAGTCAACGTAACAAAATAATCATTTGTTACTTTAATAAACGAAAAAACAAAAACAAGGTTGGGTATTTGATAAAAAATTCAAATATCGAGTACTTTAGTCTCAATTTAGCATAAGTCCAATAAAAACAAAAACGACGCCCGTCCATGTTTGTTGAATAAGAAAGAGATTTAGATGTGTTTTTTTCTTTTTGAAAATTCGGACAAAATCTAATTTTTTGGACAAAACACGCGGTTCTCGTATTTACATCATAGTTCATTTTTTTTTTGTTCTTTTCAAATCTATATTGAAATGTTCAATTTTGAGTATTTAGATTAAAAGAGATATCTGTAAGAATATTTTTCATTAATTGAGAAATAATGAGAAAATATTCTCTTCATATTGTGATCCATATATAAAACGATTTACCACTGATTTGTAAATCAATCAGCTCTAATTGATTGCCGGAAATCAAGCGAATTAATGCCGTTAATTGTGGGATTACGATTCTCCATTGATGGTCATGGAGGCTATAAATACACCACCTTGAGGTCCCTAAACTCACTCACACATTCAGAAAACGTACACCATCTAGCGGGTGAGAGCGAGAGTTTAGAAGACCGAGAAAGGGTCGCCGGAATCGAAGCCGAAGCTCACCGGAGAGCGAAACAATGGCGGGAGGTAATTCAATCCTTTTGCTTCCGCACTTTCGTGTTCATTATGTTAAAGAACACTATAATATCGCATATTATGTTTTACATTTGGTATCAGAGCGATTAAAAAGCCTCTGCCTTGTTTTTTCAATTTTTTTTTGAAAAAGTCGTTCATGGCTCATGTCAGGTCTTCATTTTTCACGTCAAAACCTCGATATTATTTGACCAATCTTCTGGAAATTTTTTTCCTAACAATTCTGGGCTTTAAAACGATGATTTTGGTGGAAAAACGAGTGAGAACGAGCCGGGTCATAAGTTGGGTCGTAACCGGGTCATTCTGACCCGTCTAAAGGTTGAAGACGACTCCAACGACACGTCGTTTTATCTCTATTGTCGTTTCCATTCATTGTCGTTTTCTCAGTTATAACGTCGTTTGGTTTCTGACGTCGTTTTTTAAAATAAATTGTCGTTTTCCTCTGTTTTCTGTCATTTCACTTTTTAATGTCATTTTGCTCCTCTGATGTCGTTTTTCGTGATTCAGCATAAAGAAAATGACATGTAGTTTGACAGAAACTAAATGACACATGGTTCTGATTATTTGTTTATTGAATCTTACTGTATGTATTTAATTATGGTATTTCCTAAAGCGAATATATGTCAATATAATTAAAGAACCTCGAAAATAAGTTAAATAATGGTCTAGTAATCTGATAATTTTTCTAATTGAGAATTGCTCTAGCTTCTTTGATTAGTAAAGATTATATTGTGAAAGATTATATTATAAGACATTATTTATAATAAATGTCGTGTGATCTATATGGTTTGATTTATTTTGGAGAGCCACAGCATCCTAAATTTTATTAAACCATACTTTATGATTAAGATTACATTATGTTATACGACATTGAATTGTAGTTAATTATAATTGATATAATAATCTTATCGCACAGGAATTTTATTATATTCTTATGATTAACTAGGATAAAATATTTGATTATTTATTCTTAATCGTCCCACAGGACTTAAGTATATCATAATCTTATAGCTTTATCATATTGTCATAAATCTATTTGAATTAAAATTTCGCCCACAGGCAATTTTATGTCTTATGATTTATGTTGTGTTTTATTAAATATTTATTATAAGAAATTTAAATATTCTTATAATTAACTAAGATAAAGAATTTGATTATTCTTAATCGTCCCATAGGACTTAAGTATGATATAATCTCATTGCTTTATCATATTGTCATAAATCTATTTGAATTAAAATTTCGCCCACAGGCAATTTTATGTCATTGATTTATGTTGTGTTTTGTTATATATATGTTTTACATTGGTAAACATATTATTTAACATATAAAATAGTCTCATATAAAGTCATGAACTAAGCATATATGTATTTAATATTCACAGCTATTTTACCCGCTGGTATGTCTGATATTCGTTGCGATGTTCCGGACCTAACCGGTGACAATTTCAAGATCTGGAAGGAAAGAATATTGCTTCATTTAGGCTGGATGGATATGGACTATGCTATAAGGATGGACGAACCTGCTATCACCGATACCAGTTCTCCTGCTGAAATTGCTCTTTACGAACGTTGGGAACGATCTAATCGTCTCAGCATAATGTACGTAAACACGAGAATTTCTTCTGGTATTCGGGGTTCAATCGATCAGCATACCAACATCCGTTCTCTGATGAAAGCCGTTGATGAGCAGTTTGAAACTTCCGACAAAGCACTGGCAAGCACCCTGATAATGAAGTTCACATCGCTTCGACTCACTAGTGAAAAAGGAGTGCGCGAGTACATCATGAAAATGAGGGATACTGCAGCTCAATTGAAAAACCTGGAAGTGGATATGTCTGAATCCTTCCTTGTTCACTATATCTTGACCACTCTTCCTTCGAAATATGGGCCATTTAAGATCTCCTACAATACGCACAAGGATAAATGGTCAATTAATGAGCTTATGACCATGTGCGTACAGGAGGAGAGTCGGCTCCTTATGGAGAAAAATGAAACTGTCCACATGGTGACTCATGCTAGAAAGAAGACACCATTCAATAAGGACAAAGGGAAAGGTAAAATACCACCCGAAGCGGAGATCAAGAAAGTGAGGAAATGTCACTTCTGTAAGAAGAAGGGGCATGAAAGGAAAGACTGCGCCAAATTCACAGCCTGGCTGGTGAAGAAAGGTAACATTTCTTTGGTTTGTTACGAGTCTAATATGGTTGATGTAAATGTTGACACATGGTGGGTTGATTCAGGAGCAACTGTTCACATTTCGACTTCCCTGCAGGGTATGACAAACCTAAGGAAGCCGGTGAACAGTGAGTGTGATATCCTGTCAGGAAATAAGATTCCTTCAACTGTGGAAGCTGTTGGGACATGCAAATTAGTTTTAAGGAATGGTTTCATTTTATGTTTAGAAAAGACCTTTTACATTCCAAGTTTTGCTAAGTATTTGATTTCTGTTTCAAGACTTGATCTTTTGGGCTATTCATTCACTTTTAAAGATGCATCTTTGCGTATATCTTATGCTTCTGAAATGATTGGATATGGTTTTTTAATAAATGGTCTTTATCTTCTTCATTTACATAGTGAAATCATTAATAATACATTGCATGTTCACACTGGCATTAAAAGATGTGTTACGAAAGACGATTCCTCTATGTTGTGGCACCGGAGATTATGTCATATCTCTATTGAGAGAATTAAAAGGTTAGTGAAAGATGAAGTATTAACTACTTTAGATTTTACTGACTTTGATACTTGTGTGGACTGCATTAAGGGAAAGCAGACCAACAAATCAAAGAAAGGTGCAAAGAGGAGTTCTGAAATTTTACAAATCATCCATACTGACATATGTAGTCCTGACATAGACTCAGATAGTCAGAAATATTTTATCACCTTTATAGATGATTTTTCTCGCTATACGTATCTTTATCTGATTCAACATAAGAGCGAGGCGTTAGATGTCTTTAAGATATTTAAAGCTGAAGTTGAAAAACAATGTGGAAAACAGATTAAGATAGTGAGATCTGATAGAGGTGGAGAATATTATGGTAGATACACTGAAGATGGACAAGCACATGGTCCATTTGCGAAGTTTCTTCAAGAACATGGGATTGTTGCCCAATTTACTATGCCTGGTACACCACATCAAAATGGTGTAGCAGAAAGAAGAAACCGAACATTATTGGACATGGTGCGGAGTATGCGTAGCAACTCTAAACTTCCGAGCTCATTATGGACCGAAGCTCTTAAGACGGCTGTGTACATATTAAACCGTGTTCCAACCAAGGCTGTTCCAAAAACGCCATTTGAGCTTTTCAAAGGTTGGAAACCAAGTTTACATCATGTACGCGTTTGGGGATGCCCGTCTGAAGTAAGGATTTATAACCCACAAGAAAAGAAATTAGACCCAAGAACCATCAGCGGTTATTTTGTTGGGTACGCTGAAAAGTCTAAGGGTTATAGATTTTATTGTCCATCTAATACTACTAGGATTGTTGAATCAAAGAATGCTAAATTTCTAGAAAATGACTTGATTAGTGGGAGTGATCATTCAAGAAACTTTGTTTCTGAGGAAGATCATCCAGTTGTTGAAACTCCCACTAAAGGTGATCGATTGGTTGTCATTCATAACACCCCTTCAGTTCAAATCGGTGTGGATCAACCAATCATTGAGCCACCACAAGTTGTTGATGTTGCTCCCATAGATCAGCCTGTTCAACAAGTTGAACCACCAACTCTAATTGAATCTGGTGGTGAACATTTAAGAAGATCTACTCGAGCAAAGAAATCGGCTATTCCTAATGACTATCAAGTGTATCTACAAGAATGTGACTATAACATCGGAGCTGTAGATGATCCTGAAACATTTTCACAAGCCATAAGTTGTACAGAATCGAAATTGTGGCACAATGCCATGCTAGAAGAAATGGATTCCATGAAAAGCAATGAATTTTGGGATCTAGTTGAGTTGCCTAAAGGGGCGAAAGCCATTGGGTGTAAATGGGTCTATAAAACGAAAAGAGACTCATTAGGCAACATTGAGAAACACAAAGCTAGACTTGTTGCTAAGGGATTTACTCAAAAGGAAGGAATTGACTTCACAGAGACTTTTTCTCCTGTGTCTAAAAAGGATTCTCTTCGAGTGATTTTGGCATTAGTTGCTCATTTCGATTTTGAACTACAACAAATGGATGTGAAAACCGCATTCCTTAATGGTGATCTAGAGGAACAGGTATACATGAAACAACCTGAAGGTTTTTCCTCTAGTACTGGTGAGCATTTGGTGTGTAAGCTTAAAAAGTCACTTTACGGATTAAAACAAGCATCCCGTCAATGGTATTTAAAATTTCATACTATCATCTCTTCATTTGGTTTTGAAGAGAATGTTATGGATCAATGTATATACCAGAAGGTCAGTGGGAGTAAAATTTGCTTTCTTGTTTTATACGTTGACGACATTTTGCTTGCAACCAATGACAATGGATTACTTCGTGAAGTGAAACAATTTCTCTCTAAATCTTTTGAAATGAAGGATATGGGTGATGCATCTTATGTTATTGGAATCAAGATTCATCGAGATAGACACCGTGGTGTTTTGGGTCTGTCTCAGGAAACCTACATTAACAAAGTTTTGAAGAGATTCAATATGGAAAATTGTTCACCATCTGTTGCTCCCATTGTGAAGGGTGATAAATTTGCATTAAACCAGTGTCCTAAAAATGATCTTGAAAGAGAACAAATGAAGAACATTCCATATGCCTCTGCTGTTGGAAGCATGATGCATGCTCAAGTCTGTACAAGACCTGACATTGCATTTGCTGCGGGAATGCTAGGACGATATCAGAATAATCCGGGTTTAGACCACTGGAAAGCTGTGAAGAAAGTGTTGAGGTACCTCCAAGGTACCAAAGAGTACATGCTTATGTTCAAACGAACCGACAACTTAGAAGTAGTTGGCTATTCAGATTCAGACTTCGCTGGTTGTATTGATACACGTAAATCAACATCTGGTTACATGTTCAAGTTTGCCGATGGAGCTGTTTCTTGGAGAAGCGCCAAGCAAACATTGATTGCTACTTCTACTATGGAAGCTGAGTTCATTTCCTGTTTTGAGGCTACATCGCACGGTGTATGGTTGAAGAGTTTTATATCTGGGCTTAAAGTTGTCGACTCTATTTCGAAGCCATTGAAGATATATTGTGATAATTCAGCTGCTGTATTTATGGCTAAGAATAACAAGTGTGGTAGTCGAAGTAAACATATCGACATAAAATACTTGGCCATAAAGGAGCGTGTTCAAAAGAAGAAAGTGGTCGTTGAACATATTAGCACTGAAGAAATGCTAGCTGATCCTATGACTAAAGGCATGCCAATAAATAAATTCAAGGATCATGTAGCTAACATGGGACTTGGTTCCATAATGTAATTTTGTTACATTTCATTTTGTTATCAATAAAACTCTTATTCAATTGATATTTCTCTTATTATTGTGCGCACTTAGATCTTGAGATTTATCGTTTTGCGTGGACCTAGAACAGAATAAACATATGGTTTATTCATTAAAGTCTAAAAGGCTATTAATTTAAGAAACTTGATATATTGTAATACATGGAAGATAATACTCGCTCAAAGAGAACTTGTCGCCATGATTCATATATTTTGGTTCTTTCTAGAAATGAGCATTTAGTTATATGGATCAAGTGGGAGAATGTAAGAATATTTCTCATTAATTGAGAAATAATGAGAAAATATTCTCTTCATATTGTGATCCATATATAAAACGATTTACCACTGATTTGTAAATCAATCAGCTCTAATTGATTGCCGGAAATCAAGCGAATTAATGCCGTTAATTGTGGGATTACGATTCTCCATTGATGGTCATGGAGGCTATAAATACACCACCTTGAGGTCCCTAAACTCACTCACACATTCAGAAAACGTACACCATCTAGCGGGTGAGAGCGAGAGTTTAGAAGACCGAGAAAGGGTCGCCGGAATCGAAGCCGAAGCTCACCGGAGAGCGAAACAATGGCGGGAGGTAATTCAATCCTTTTGCTTCCGCACTTTCGTGTTCATTATGTTAAAGAACACTATAATATCGCATATTATGTTTTACAATATCTACAAGTTTTTAGTTTTAGGAATTAAAAAAAAAAAAACCCTTTTAAAAGTGATAATCAATTTTCGTAACACAGTAACTGATTTTTAAATAAATAAATATATTATATATAATGGAAGATCAGAGAGGTCAACATTTGTTGTGGGCCCCACGCCAAGTATTAATTGTCGTCCACGCGAAGTTGAAACAAAAAGCGAGCGTGCCAATAATACACCTGCAAAGTTGACTTCCACGTGTCATTTTCTTATTCGCTAAAAACGACAAGAAGAGTGGCTCTTGTGTTTTTTTTTTTTGAAAAGAAGAGTGGCTCTTGTCTAACTGTAACTAGCAATTTACCCAGTAAAAAAAATACATATATTTCACCAATTTAATTTATAATATAAATATTATCTAATATAGTATTATTCTATGAAACATAGAATAAAATTTGGCAAAATAAGCATATTAATATTTGAAGTAATTAACGCCGACAATTTCACTATTTTTTCAAGGTTTACTCTTTAATTTTTATAATTTTCTTCAAATTATAGTCGTCCTCCTTTCGATCAGTCCTCAATGTTCGTATCCCATATATCCTCGTTCTTATCTTGGATTCGCCATTGGATATTGTTTAAGAGAAATAAATTAGCCCAAAGTAACTAGAATTACTTTGCACCAGCATATAAATATAAAGCAAAACCTAATTATGATCAAGATTAATATTATTGGTTGGACAATTAATGATGCCAAAATCACCTAATCAGTCACTAGATAATCGAGTAACGACTCACTTTTTACACACCATATTAATCATTACATATAAAATATCATGATGTAAAGCAACTCATAAGAATAATGAGTATTCGATATAAAGTGATAAAACGAAGAACATATACGAAGACTACCAAATAGTATAGTGCATAAAACACCAACCCTTTTTACACACAATAATCGACTAAAAGAATTATAGCCAAAAATTCAAACAAAACTTTGATAATAAAGTCGACACGTACAACTTTGTTTTTAAAGGAAGCGATTGTTTTTCTAAGGCGGCCCGACTTTAAGTCGGAGTTTTGTGCTTTCCTCCCGGTAGTACTCAAGATCAAATTTTGAAATTTTGATTAGCTAGAATCCCCAAATCGACAAGAAATAAAAAACGCAAAAAATAAATGGTGGCACAAAGAATCCGTTAGGACCTCGTGTGTTGCATGTAAGTTAACCTTTCCAAACGTTTTTTTAATGTGTGTAATTCTAACCTAATGTCTAAAACGAACAAAACGATAGGTAATGAGTTATCATGATTTAAAACATTAATGTAAGTTTAACTACTACTATTTAATCTCATAAGTTTGACAATTTTTAAATGTATAAAAATTAGTGCTAACCTTATCATGATATACGTATTGTGGTATACATGCCTCTCTTTTTGTCGTCTTTTCAGTTTCTTAGGCTCTTTTTTGGTGTGCCCATTGTTAGACAAAACGTGCATGCCAATATATATATATATATATATATATATATATATATATATGTATCTCACTATTATACCAACTTTCTATCTTTACTATCACTATTTCATGTATAAATACAACCTCATATGTGTATATATATAGACAGCTCTCTGATCTCCTTATAATCAAACTCATACAAGCTTTAAGGTCACTATATATATATATTCACCAATATTAATAGTGTAGTTATGATATCCTTGAGATCTGTATATACTAAGCCACAAGTCCGAGTAATGAAGCAGCTTCGGATCATCGTCTTTCACCATTCCCATGGCCATGTGGTTAAGCTTCATGATGTTTCTCAGAGCCAAATTTAGTTTCATGAAATGGCTATATAAGAATATATGTGTATGACATATATATATCATGTCATCTTTATATATTCAAAGGGGAATTATGATTTCCTGGTCCGATTATATCACACATTTTCTTTTGATCTACTCTAGTTTGTAACCTCTTTCTTTTTAAAATTTTTCATTTAGAGTTACCATAGAATCTGCAATAATTTTTTTGAGTTTTTTTAGGATATTGGCGGTATAAGTATCTAGAGTACCGGCTTATTCTCACTCTTTATAAATTATGGATGTACCAAGTTAAGCTAAAGTGTTGAATAAATCATGTTTTTGAAGTTTAATCGTACATGTGCGCACATGTCCCTCGTGTAAGAGACCTTACGGAATTGGATCGTAAACACTGTTTGTGGCTTTTAGATACTACTAGCTACCGCTAAAAAAAGATTGAGAATATATGCCGGCACACTTTTTTAAAGATTGATACTTATGCCGCAAGTTTTTTTTCTTCCTCAAACGAGGTTTATAATGTTGTGCATTGTTTGTAGCCACTGGGTTGATCTGCCGTAATATTTATATGTTTTGTTAATAGCTATTTGAATTATGGGTGTTTTAATTATACTTTTGTATGGTTTATTAGTTATTAATTTCGTGATTATCATATGAAGTTAACTGAACCCTCTAATTTAAAAATACCAATATATTTTGTGCATTAGCTGAGAATATGAGCAATGGTACAAGTCTAGTATATTTATATATATATATATATGCCTAATTTATGTCACGGAAGAAGCATATTTATTCCTTAATCTAAAGATTAAAGCAAACAAGCTCTAACAATCAATATCTATGGTAAAAGATAGAAGTCCGGATTCTCCAAAAAAAAAAAAAAAAAAAAAAACGAATTCAAATCTCAGTTAAATTGGTAAAGAAAGAAATATAACTCGGACTAATATAAATAAAAATTATTTAAGTTTACATATCAAACGAAAAGATAAGCGAAACTTAACAAAATCTTAGACATAATTAAATAGAATGTCTCTTGTTGAGATATAATTTTAACGGACAGGTTCCGTCATCGCCATTGTTATACAAGTGAAGCCCATTAGAAGCCCGTGATACGAGCTTCGTCTAGTTTATCGAGACCCGAAGACAATACAATTCGATGAATTTTCTTTGATCAGATTTAGTATGAAGGATATGCGCTTTCTTGTACTCGAACGGACACGAAGCGTAGATTTTTATTTTTTATTTTTTTGCGGGTTTTGTTTTCCCGCGACATTGTACTGTTTGTTTTCCGGCGACATTGTACTGTCATTTGCAACTGATCCATTAGTTCATAAAGGGCATTTTCGGGTTTTAAGTTGCACCTATACATTTGAAGTGAGTGCAAACTAAGTTGTTACTTTCTCACTTCAATCAAACTATAAGCCGGCAATTTTCTCAACCCGATCTGCCCCATTCGGCATCGCACAACCTCCGCATCCTCCCACCGGCCAGTCGCCGCATAGATCTTGGCCATGAGCATGTAGTTCCCCGTGTTCCCCGGCTCTATCTCGAAGAGCTGCTCGGCGGCAATCTCCCCGAGCTCGACGTCCCCGTGCGTTGCGCACGCTCCAAGCAGTGCGCCCCACACCGCGTGGCTTTGCACGAATGTTGAGCTCTTCACGAGCCCATGGGCTTCCTCAAGCCGTCCTGCGCGCCCCAGGAGGTCGATTACGCACGTGTAGTGGTCTGTCTGCGGGATTACTAAACTACCCTCGAGTGTGGACTTGAACAAGGCTAGCCCCTCGTCAACCAGCCCCGCGTGGCTACAAGCGTGGAGAACTGAAGTAAGAGTGACCTCGTTCGGGGCAACGCCGGACCGGACCATTTCGTTGAAAAGTGACACTGCGGACTCGCCTCGCCCGTGCCTTCCATGACAAGCGATCATCACACTCCATACGATGATGTCCCTGCTTTTATCGGGAATTTCGTCGAACAAGTTTTGAGCGAGTTCCAAGCTCCCGCCTTTGGAGTACAGATCAACCAACGCTGTTGAAACCTCGACGCTCGAGAGAATCCCGGACCTCGCCAGGTAGCAATGCAGGTTCGTGGCCTGACGTAGATCCGCGAGGGCAGTGTACGAAGGAAGAACGCTATTGAGTGACGCGTCGTTTGGCTTTACCCCTTCCGTTAGCATCTGTCTGAACAAGTCGATCGCTTCTCTAGCAAGCCCGTTGCTAGTGTACCCAGCAATGACGGCACTCCAAGGCGCCACGCTCCCTTTCGAGGCGTTGGCGAACACTCGGCGGCTATGCTCGATGCGCTGGCACTTGGCGTACATGTCGATCAGCGCGGTCTCCACGACGACATCACGGTGTTGCTGATCCTTGAGTGCCAAGCAGTGCAGGCACCTGCCTGGGGCGGGGAGGGAGAGAACTGCACAAGCCGAGAGGAGCAGTGAGAGAGTGACGGCGTTCGGGCGAACACCATCAGCCTGCATGGCGGCACAGAGCGCCAACGCGGTTCGGCCATCGCCGTTGAGTACGTAGCCGTTGATGAGGGTGGTCCACGCCACAACGTCCCTGCGGGTGATGCCGTCAAAGACGCGCCGCGCCTCACCCATCTCGCCGCACCGCGCGTACATGTCCACCAGAGCGTTAAGCGCCCTCACCTCGCTCCCCACCACGGCATGGACCTCCCGGCCTGTCGCCAAATCCCCGGCGTAGCCACACGCCGGTAGCACGGCCACCGCGGTGGCGCAGTCGGGCTCGAAGCCATCCTCCCTCATGCGCCGATACGCCGCAAGCGCTGCTCCTGCACGGCCATTGCGGAAGCACCCACCAATCATAGTGTTCCACGCCACCACGTTCCTCTCCGGCATCACGGCGAAGACGCCCTGCGCGGCCTCAACCGCCCCGCAGTTCAAGTACATCGCCAGCAGCGCGTTCTGGACGAACGTGTCCGATGCGAAGCCTACCGCCAGAGCCCGGCAGTGGACAGCAGTGCCGGCAGCGAGCCGCCCGGCGTCCCCGCAGGCCTTGAGCGCGAACGGAAGGGTGTAGTCGTCGGGGCTGCATTTCCCGTCAGACACCATACGGCAGAAGAGGCGCATGGCCTCTCCGGGGAGGCCCTTCTGCAGGTACATCCGCATGACGGCGCTGTGCAGGGCCGGGCTGCGGTCGGGCGTTTGGTCGAACAGGCTGCGGGCGTAGGGCGCGTGGCCGCGGAGCGCGTAGGCGCGGCTGAGGTTGGAGCGGAGGCGCGGGGAGAGCAGCCCCGCGACGCAGACGTGGGCGTGGAGTCGGGCGATCCGCGCGAGGGAGTGTGCGCATTTCAGTTGGGAGAGGAGGACGCGAATGGTGGCTGTGTGCAGAGTCATGAACAACATGAAGTGGGCATTGCTCTTACTCTTGTCGTGGCCATACCCGGGTTTGACTTTGCGGTAAGAAAATCTTCGTTTGCCGGTTTTTGTTGTTTTTAAACAGAAAATCGGAAGTTTGTTGTTAGTTTGTCGTTTGTTTCGCCCCCGATCCCGATTCGGACCGGTGTCGTCGGTGGCGGTACTCTCGCATGAGGTGGCATGATCTCGCTCTCGTCATTTCACATTTCTACATCAAGAATCACTAACTTAATCACATGTTGAAGGTGAGGAAATTTCTGCATCATCACTCTTTCTATTTTACGATTTTTTAATAAAATAACCTTGCATTTATATTAAATTGTAAATACAATTCTTATTTTATATAAATTAAAATAAGAAACACATTATGATGAAGAAAGAAGGAGAACTATTCCGGACTTCATACAACACTGCCGCTATTGGTGAACCGAAGCGAACCGAAAACCGAGTTTTTCGATTACCGTTTTTAGTTGGTCAAAACTGATCTGATCTTTTTATGAAGAACAAAACGATTACCGTTTTTATCTCATTTCAAATATGCATTAGAATTCAAGTATTGGCTTTATTGAGACGTGTTAGTATTATTTTAGAACTTTTGTTTTTACTGAACTCGTTTTTTTTTTATTACAAAAAAAATAAAATATAAAGATATAGTTTAGATACTTTTGCCGGTCAATAACATAAGTATAATTGCAAATATTTTAATTAAAGCAGTCCACCATTTTTGAAATTGACTATAAATCGATAGCTCTCTCTCTCTCCCTGAATCTTCGAAATGTACGTCAGTGACTGAAACAAGTGTTTTTGAGTCTGGATCTTCGTGGTTGATCAATCATCCTTCATTCATGGAGTCATAAACCAAAATGCACGTGAATTGTTTGATGATATGTCTCAATAGAAGCATATACATATCTTATTTATTTGTATAGCTGTAGATATAAGTATATAATATAACCCATACGTGTTCATGTTTGGTTACGTAAGAATTAAACTGTAATTGAAGGCTCTGTTCTTGACAGGTTGATCTTGTTTTCTTTCTAGTAATTTGTAATAGACCCGTCCACTCGGAAGAGCGAATCTGATGCGCCGAGGAAGGTTAGTTTGGCTCCTTTCCTTTACGCCGTTACGTTCCGATTCTGCCCCTGACTTCTCTCGATGATTCCCGCATAAGAAGTTCGTGCCGAAAGCTCGCCCTCGCCCCGTGCCAAAGGCTGAAGCCAAATGGTAATTCCGTTACTTCCCCGCTTGCTCAGTCTTGTTCCCTTGCTCGCTCTCAAGCTGGTTTTTGTTCATGGCAGTGAAGCTGTCGAGGACTCCGATGGCGAGCAGGCCGGGGATTTGTTGAGGCGATTCAATGTACTCATCTTTGCTTGCTTTGAATTCGTAATTGACCGTTTTTGTATTGTAATTTCTCGGTTCCGGGAAGGATTAACGAGAGGAAAGCCGAAAGTGGAGAAGAAAGGTAAGTCTTTGTCCCTAAACAGTTTACTTTTTCGGTTTTTGGTTGAAGCTGCGTAGTTTGCGAATCTCCATTGAATGAGTGTTTGACTTTTGGGAACACAGCGGCGGCGCAACTGGCATTTGGTTACAGTATGATTGAGATGTTGGTGTGATTAGAAGAAGGGACTAACGATGATTCCGATTCCGAAAGCCGTTGTTTCCGCCGCTCTAAGAGGCGTTTACTCGAACGCCTTCAACGCGCGGAGCCTCCGCCAGATTCAGACCGTGCCGAGCTCCGCCGTCGACGGAGGGGTTGCCCTGCCGCGGCCGGCTTCGAAGGACGAGTACTTTGCGGCGGTGCACCACATCTCGAACATCGTGCAGCGCGACTTCTACATGGAGCGGACGCTCAACAAGCTCCGGGTCTCCCCCGGCGCGGTGGACTCGGAGCTGGTGTTCCGCGTCCTCCGCGCGTGCCACAGGTTCGGCCCCGAGTCGCTCCGGTTCTTCAACTGGGCTCGCTCCCAACACCCCTCCTACCGACCTACTTCGGTCGAGCTTGAGGAGCTTGTCAAAACCCTATCCCGCACCAACAAGTACGAGTCCATGTGGAAGATCCTCGACCAGATGAGAACCGCCCACGGCCTCACGGTCTCCTCCGAGACGCTCTGCTTCATCATCGAAGAGTACGGCAAGCGAGGTATCGAGCTTCAGATTTTGTCGGACTAGGGTTTATATATTCGTTGTGCTTAATTTAGTGACTCGGTGTTTTGTTTTTGTATTTGTAAGGCTTCACAGATCAGGCTGTGGAAGTGTTTAACCGAGCCCCGAAAATTTTCAAGTGTCCGCAGACGTCGGAGATGTACAATTCCCTGTTGTTCGCTCTCTGTGAAGTGAAGCTCTTCCACGGAGCGTACGCTCTCGTGAGGAGAATGATAAGGAAAGGCGTCTCTCCCGACAAGCGAACGTACTCGGTTCTGGTCAACGCGTGGTGCTCCGCTGGAAAGATGAAGGAAGCCCAGAACTTTCTGGAAGAGATGAGCAAGAAAGGGTTCAACCCTCCGGTTCGGGGCCGGGATCTCCTGGTCGAAGGGCTTATCAGTGCCGGCGAAGTCGAGAAAGCGAAGGAAACGGTGCGAAAAATGGTAAAGCAAGGCTTTGTTCCCGACGTCTCCACCTTCAATCACCTCCTTGAAGTGATCTGCAAATCCGGAGAAGCAGAGTTCTGCCTCGCCTTTTTTCGGGAAGTCGTCGGGGTCGGGCTCTGCCCGGATATCAACACGTACAAGGTTCTAATTCCCGCGGCGGCGAAGCTGGGGTCAGTCGAAGAGGCGTTGGGGCTTCTCCACGGCGCGATCGAGGATGGGCATAGGCCATTCCCGAGCCTGTACGCGCCGATCATCAAGGCGATGTGTCGGAACGGGCGGTTCGATGATGCTCTGTGCTTCTTCGGGGAGATGAAGGCGAAGGGACACCCGCCAAACCGGCCCGTCTACACGATGTTGATCACGATGTGTGGACGCGGAGGCCGAGCTTTGGACGCTGCAAACTGCCTGGTTGAGATGACCGAGATGGGGTTAACGCCGATTCCGAGGTGCTTTGATTTGGTCACTGATGGATTGAAGAATTGCGGGAAACACGATCTGGCTAAACGGATAGAGCAGTTGGAAGTTTCGGCTCGTGGACTGTGATGTTATCTATTGATTCAACGAAAACCTGCCCATCGCTGTGTGCTGATTGCCGAACATAGAGCACACCGGCTGAGCAACCTTGAGTTTTCTCGGTAGGCACGTCGAGATTTGGACGATTCAGAGCCGGAGAAACCGGCTTCTCCTTCATAATACAAGTCATGCGGTAGCGGAATTCGGTTTTATGAAGAACAAAACTATTACCGGTTTTTATCTCATTTCAATAAAATGTGTTGTATTCTGTCTTTCAATTGAAAAGTATTGAACCATATTTACTACATTGTCCTTGGTAAAAACCCTAAAACAGATTATTTTCCCGTCTACGAATCTCGTCGCGGTTTTAATACCAGTAAATCCATTTATTCATTTTCTTGAGTCTGATGTGAATCCTTAACCCTAACAAAAAATTCAACAAATAAATAGAAATCAAATGTCCTTTGAAGAAAATAAGGCAATCTTTTTTATCTTGAATTCCAAATAAGTCCTTTATTACAATGCTTAAAAATTTAAAGAGATATTAGTGATAAAAGTACTTAAGTTATAATCAAATCAATCAATAGGTAGTTAAGTTTTTTACAAGGAGAAAAATACATAATAAAAGAAAAGAGACTCAAAATAATGAAAATAATAAAGTTAGTAAACTTCTTTAAATGTAGCATATGATTATGTATCTTTCATTGATGTTTTAACATATGTTACATTATTCATTAATGTTTGTGTAATAGAAAATTAGATGAAATTATTATTTTACTGAACTCGATTACCTATTATTACAAAAAAATAAAAATAAAAAGATATATTTTAGATACTTTTGCCGGTCAATAACCTAAGTATAATTCTGAATATTTTAATTAAGGCAGTCCACCATTTATGAAAATAGTATAAATCGATAGCTTCTCTCTCTCTCTCTCTCTCTCTCTCTCTGACAATCTTCGAAAGGTATGTCAGTGATTGAAACAAGTATTTTTGAGTCTGGTTCTTCGTGGTTGATCAATCATCCTTCATTCATGGAGTCATAAACCAAAATGCACGTGAATTGTTTGATGATATGTCTCAATAGAAGCATATACATATCTTATTTATTTGTATAGCTATAGATATAAGTATATAATATAACCATACATGTTCATGTTTAGTTAAGTAAGAATTAAATTGCAATTGAAAGCTCTGTTCTTGACAGGTTGATCTTGTTTTTTTCTCGTAATTTGTCATGGACCCGTCGACTCTGAAGAGCGAATCCGATGCGCCGAGGAAGGTTAGTTTGGCTTATTTCATTTACTGCACTATGTTCCGATTCTGGCCCTGACTTCTCTCGATGATTCCCGCAGAGGAAGTTCGTGCCTAAAGCCCGTCCTCGCCCCGTGCCGAAGGCTGAAGCCAAATGGTAATTCCGTTACTGCCCCGCTCGCTCAGTGTTGTTCCCTTGCTTGCTCTCAAGCTGATTTTCGTTCATGGCAGTGAAGCTGTTGAGGACTCCGATGGCGAGCAGGCCAGGGATTTGTTGAGGCGATTCAATGTACTCATCTTTGCTTGCTTTGAAATCGTAATCGAACTTTTTGTATTAAAGTTTTTTGTGTTCATTTCTCGGTTTTAGGAAGGATTAACGAGAGGAAAGCCGAAAGTGGAGAAGAAAGGTAAGTATTTGGTATGAAGAGTTGACTTTTTGTTGAAGCTCCGTAGTTTGCGAATCTCCATTGAATGAGTGTTTGACTTTTGGGAACACAGCGGCGGCGCAAGTTGCATTTGGTTACAGTAGCTCGTCAACGAGGATAAGATCGTTCGGCGCTCACAAAGCTGGAAATAGTGCAACCCGTGAAGGTTGGTAATTTATGAGTGAAAGCTTTTTACCGAAAATTGGATTTAAAACCAAAACCGGGAAATTTCGACATATTAAAACGATATAGACAATTTATTTAATTTATGCTCGTTAGCACAATTGTTACACCGGTATCGGACTTAAAACACATATAATTGGTACTTTCTAAAAAAATATATATCCAATTTTGAAATGGTAATAACCGAAACCGGTCCACTTTGGTGAAGCGCTTTGTTATCTATTACGGTGGATAAGAAGAGTTGTTTGTACTACAGATGGGATACCTCCCTCTGCAGGCGTTAAAGAGTACGTTGAACCATGGGTACGTCACGCTTCGCCATTTCTCCTCATTTTCTCCATCGTGATCGTTATTCTGACCGTAGTTGTGATTATGATCGTGGTTTCTTCTTTAGGATTACTATACCTACTACCCGACAACTCTTCCTTGGAGGAGGCCGTATTCTGGTGATCCCGGTACGTCCTTAACTTCGAAATTTTAGTCAAAAGTTTCTCGGCTCGATTTTACGGGCTTATTGATTTTAGATATGTTGATTTCCTTGTAGAGCTGCTTGAGGAAGAATCTCGAGCCAACCAAATTGAAAGCTTAGACGAACCGGCAACAGATCTTGGTCTAATGGTTAATAACTCGACTCTCAAATCCCGAACTGTTCGATTTTTATGTATTTATGAACGGAGATGAATTTTCCGATGATTATTTCGTGAGACAAAAATGCCCTCATATATGTAGAGGTGTAAACTTTATTAAATCCCAAGACTATACAATTGCATTGAATCGGCAAAAATCACTAAATGTAAAGCCTAAATTATTCTTTATCTAACGACAGAAATATTTACATATTTGCAGGAGGAGAATCCAGAAGATAGCATGTTTTTTCTTCAGTTACCTACTACATTGCCTTCGGCAAAACAACAAGCCGGGGGAAACGGGGTCCCACAGGCGAATGAGAAGCCCTGTTCTTTGAACGAGCTACCGGGAGGTTTTCTGGGCAAAATGCTCGTTTACAGAAGCGGTGTCATCAAGCTCAGGCTCGGAGACACCCTTTATAACGTGAGTCGAGCATGCAACAAAATGAGATAGATTCGGATTTAGATTCACTGTTTCTAGAAATGCTCGAAAACAAAAAAGGAGAGGAATCTTTTTTCGTTGATCATCATTTCTCATTTTTTTCATTTGTAGTTTATATGGCGCGTTTGTATATATCATTGGCAATTAAAAAAAATTACGAAAAAATCCCAACAAATGTGAAAACTCGGAATGTTGAGTAAGAGCTAAGAAATTGCAAACCGGAGTCTTTTCTTTTTCCGGTATTTTGGTAACGCTTCTTTCCTCACTTTATTCTCCAAGGACTGACATAATATGACAATAACTGACATTAAAATTAGCTCATTTAGCTTGACTTAATGGAGTTTTAGTTTGACTTTTTTCATATAATGCACGCAGGTCTCGTCTGGCATGGAGTGCGGTTTTTCGCAAGATGTGGTGGCCGTTAACAGCACCGAGAAGCAGTGTTGCGTCGTTGGGGAGCCAAGGAAGCGAGCCATCATAACTCCCGACGTGGCCTCGATTTTGGCAAGTGCTGATGAATATTGAGTGTCGTTTCTTCTTTCAGAAAAGCAGTTTTGGCCTATAAATTATTTGTGTCGTTTAATCTGAGAGTTACATGAGTTGAATTGCCTTTCATATAAAACAATCGAACATGTATTAGTTGAAAACAAAGAACACAGATAACAACTTCAAATACCAATTTTGTCAAAAAAAAAAAAAAAAGACTTCTGGGAATTGTTTATGGAACTCTATGGGAGCCGGTTTGCCGTATTTTTTTTTATTATTATATAAAAACCGAACATAATAGACACATATTTTGGCGTTTAATATATTATTAGAGGTAAATTATAATATTGATTAATGTTTTAGTTATTAAGGGTATTTTGAGTAGTTTGTAATATATACGGCGGATTCAGTTCCGAATTCGTATGTTAAGTGCTTTAGTCTGGCCGTAAGTCGTGCTGGTCAGAATTCGGGATTCGGGCTCCCTTCTCTATCTATTTTTTTTTTATCTACAAATTTTGTAATTATTGTTTTACCGATTTATTTTTGTTCATTAATTGAGTTTGATGAGTTCTAAATTTCGGAATTTGAATAAAATAAAACAGGTGATCAGAATTTTGTTATTCCGTTCAACTTAAAACAAACTTTTTCCATTTTCTTTTCCTTTCAAACCGGTGAGTATTATTAAAAGAATGGACTTATTTAGTAAACAAGGCTTTTCTTTTTATGATTTTTATTAGGTCAAAAAAGGCAATATTTTCCCCAATAAAATAATGGGGTACACCTTCTAATGATGTGCATCTCGAATAAAATAATAAGAAATAAAACATTTCCCATCATTTTTCACAAAAACAAATAAAATATAGATTACTTAGGTGTAGCTTTCTTAACAAGTTCTTTAAGAAGAAGAATTAATAAAAATGAAATGGAAATGACCCACCACAATCTTGAATTGCTTTGATCTCTTTTTATAGGTGTAATGCACAATCTCAATCCATTTTAATTTTTTTAATTTTTGGTCACTCTCACCATTGACACACTAAAGCACCTTTTTGTCCAACTTGTTTGCTCATCATACTTGTTGTTTGTGTCTTTGTTAGGTTGTCTTGTGTGTCTTTTGTTTACTCTCTTTTCTCTTTTAATTTATTTCTTATTTTATATATTATTAGGGATAAATGCGGCAAAAGTACCCACACATTATTTTACCATTGTTTTTACAAGTATTTTCCCTAGAGTTATGATCTATGGACTTTCTTAGTTTGCCGAACTATGTAATTTGTGATTTTTGGTTACGATAGGTTCTTGAGTTAACATTTTTGCTTTCTCGAATCTGAATCGATGTATAGCTTATGAAAAATAAATCACTTTGGTAACGACTCTCCTAAATGAAGTTTCCGAAATGAAAATAAAAATTAAGTAATGACTCTCCAAAATAAAGTTTCTGAAATGTTCAGATTACAACTAAATCTAAGTTGATCAAGCTTTTCTAAGAACGGGTTCATATTTTTTTTTAAATCTTATTATTCTCGATCAAGACTCGAGGAGAAGAAATGTTAACTCAAGAACCTAACATCCCTCAAAATTATAGATTACATAGTTTGACAAACCAAGAAGATTAAGAGATCATAAACTTTGGGAAAAGACTTAAAACTATGGTAAAAAAATTGGGTACCGAGGAAAGAGATTTTTTTTTCCGTATTTATATACTTTTGCCGCGATAAAAAAAGAATGCGAATATAAATCAAATCTTAAGTGATTTGTTGGTACTTTTACCGTATTTTTCTATTAAATATTACGGTAAATTGCGACAATAATGAACAACTTTTGGTCAACAGAAGTTTTAGGTGCCCAACCTTTTAAAGTTTTGACAAAAATGCACAACGTATGTTGACCGTGAAATTCGTTGGTCCTTTTGTTAATGATATTAACTTGTGCTGATGCGGCATCATGTTTTTGCCGAACGGATAGCCGACTAGACATGAGGTGCATTAGCACAGCTAACATCATTAGCAGAAGGACCAACAAATATCACGGTCAACGCAAATTCGGTATTTTTGCCAACACTTTGAAAGGTTGGGGACCTAAAACCTCTGTTGATCAAAAATTATGTATTATTGCCGCAATTTACCCTTTATATTATAAAAATATAAGTCTATAACTTCTTTGTGCATGAGGCCATGGTTTTGGTAGAAAGGGGAGTAACCGATGAGACAAGTTTCTTTGGAGACACGCTTTGAGCTTAAAATAGCTTTTCATCTTCTTACGTGTGGAATAATTTGCTTTGAAAATTGACTAAATTTCATCAATTGGGGGATTCTTTTGCATATTTCTCTTGGACCCCCCAACGAAGATTGCTGAATGTTTTTTTAGATGAATGGTTTGACGGATTTGAAATGAGAAAGTTATGGTTAAACTACGATCGATATGTGTAGAAATTCCAATTTGTTTATTACAAGTTACAACTATAAAGAAAATATAAATTGTTGTAACTCGTAAGAAAAAATTTAAGAGTATTATGACGTTCTAAACAGACAGTTTACTCCAAAGTTAATGCATATATATAATCATATTACGTTGATGTGATCGTAATATTACGATTAGAGTTATTGAATATATCGTTTTGTATTTTGATCACAACTCATTCGTTTCATGTTCAAATTTTATGATCTAGTTCTCATTTTAAAAATAAAATAAGAATCTGTTGTTTTATTATCTTTTTGAAAAAAGAAAAAAAAAGGTACATGATCGAAAGCTTCCTAAAAATTGTGTAAATAATATATAATTGAAACCATGGTTTTAAATATCGCGTCATATCGTCGATATACCCACGACATGCCTCTAAAATGAGATATGCGGTACAATATTCCAAATAAATCGTTGTCGTTTTCGGATTTATCGCGATATGTCCTTCGATTTTCCGTAAAAATATCTTTTTCGGTTAAGCCTAAAAACGTGGATACAGTAGAATCTCGATCTTAGATAAATTGATAACTTTAATAAAACAATATTTTTGTTTGATATCGACCCTAATTAGCATGACTAAATTTTACTTCGATAAATTAATAAACTCGATAATATAATAAAATTCTGCGATCCCAACAATATTAATTTATATAGATTTTACTAGAACTTGTGGATAAAAAAAAGAAAAATAATAATTATAAGTAAAGTATAGTGGTGAAATGAAATGTTTTTGAAACGTGCATTTTATTATTGACACCTTTTCTAACATATAATTATAATTTTTCCAAGCACAAATGAAAAAATCTATAGTATGTAAAAAAGCTTGGCTTCGTGTTGTGTTCGATGTAGTCATAAGTTCATAACACATCGTGGTGACAATTGACATGGAAAGCTCAAATGCTTCGTTCATTCAATAATACTTGGCCATTAATATTAACCATAAGAAAAAGATAAATAAAAAGCAAGTTTGTGTGACATTAAATAATAAATTCCACGTGTCAGTTATCCACCTACTAGCTTTTTGTGTGTCAGGAAAGCTTTCAGTGTCAGACACAGAGACCAATATAAACACACCCATAAATCAGACTTGTCCAAGAAGAAGAGGAGGAATTAAAGCTCTCTCCTTCACACTCTCTCTCTCCTTCTCTGATCTTCGCAGCTGATTTCTTCAGTGCCCATTATCTCGAAACGCCGTCGTTTCGGCCGGAGAGTTGACCGAGAATGGACGTTGACTTCTGGGCTTCGAGGGTTCACTCTGTCAACCACTTCTCTGCTAGGCTTCACTCTGGTATTTCAAAGCCCTTTTCTTATGGAATGTGTGTGTGTGTGTTTTTTTTTTCGTATTAAGCAGAAAGGAAGGACTTTGTGGGGAAGGAAAGTTTTTGGGAATTGGGTTTATAGTTAGTTAGCAAAATGGCTCATGTTTTTGACATGAACTGAAAAAAATAAAATAGAAAGTTATTGACAATGTTTTTGCAAAATTATATTGCTTTTTATTTATACTAATTTTTCTCAAGGAGTGTTTGAAGGTTCTATCTTCTTTGTTTCATATTCTTATGGTTGGGAGTGTAATATTTGGTAAAAGAGAAAGTTAGGGGTCTTTGTTAGAAAGTGAGTTTTTGGGAAATTGGGTTTTTTTTTTTTTTTTTTAGAATTTGAGGTTTAGCTTGCAAAATGGCTCATGTAAAAGTAAAAAAATGGCTAATTATTTTGAAAAATTATTTACCAATATACCAAAAATAATTCTATGTGTGTTCAGTTGTTCTGATAGATTTGTGGGATGTTATTATTTTCTTTCTTTTTATGGCATGATTGCCTTATAATTAATGAAGCTGTTCAGTGATTTTTCCCTTGAAACTGAAGCTATTTTTCTATAAATTGGTAATCTATAACTCTATTGTGAAACAATTTTTCATATGTTTAACTAGTCTCTTTTGTTAATTATATGTCGTATCTGTTTGTCGATGGATTTGGATTTTTACAATATATATGAAACAGATCGGAGTTTAACGTTCGATGAAGTGGAAGGAGACGAAGATCCGAAACCCTGTTTCCCATGCCCTTTCTGCTATGTGGAAGTTGAAGTTACTTCACTTTGCCACCATTTGCAGGAAGAGCATTGCTTCGACTTGAAAACCGAAGTACGTTCAACGGTTCAATTTCCAGTAATCGTTGAGCTAAATTTTCTATTTTGGCTTCGAGGACATGAATTTTGAATCAGGCAATCATGTCATATCGCGCATCTTTAATTGCACAAATTTATCATGTCACATTGTCTCGTGGCTTCGTATCGTATGTATTAAAATAATAATCATTTATGACCGAGGAATGCCGTGGTGAATCGCACATAAAAACTATAACTAATGTAATATCTAATCGCGTTTATCATTTCCATTTTATATAATGAATCGATCTAAAAAAACGTTTGATAAAAACGTTAAAATGTCTAGCTTCGTACTGGATGATTAATGAGTGATGCTGTTAATATTTGATATTTCAGGTTTGCCCGCTATGTGCAGCATCTACCGGTAAGGATTTAATCGGGCATTTTATGATGCAACACGCAAGCTCCTTAAAGGTATCGAAACTCATTTCCGCTTATTTGTTTCGAAAGCTTTACTATGTATAGCAGAAAGATAATTGGAATTAAAAAGGTAAGAATTTGCATTTTGCAGCATAGAAGAAAATCTAAAAAATCAGGCTTTTGGAGCTCAGCAATGGTGGCTAAAGAGCTTTCGAGAAGGGGACGGGATGACCCATATGGTTCTGCTCCTGATCCGCTACTTTCGCCGTTTATTTGCAGCATTCCTTCTCCAGAGCGCAAAAGCGTCCCGAACGATGAATGTCCCGCCGTTGATGTATCCGTGGCTTCTGATGCGAAAAGGTACGAGATTTATCATTTTATTTATTTGATTATGTCCATCTTATTTTTTTTCGTGAACTTGTCTCACATCTTTCATATAATCATGCCATCGCTTATGGCAGAAGAATACCGTAGTAAAAAAAAAAAAATAGAACACTTGAAATCTAAAGTCAAATAGAAGATAAACTATACTACATATTGGAGCTTTAGCGATTTTTTTTTTGAACTTTTGATTTGGGTCTAAATTTATGAAACGTTCTTGCGGATTGCATACTTCCGAAAAAGACGAAAAAGAGAGATACAACACATGAATATCTTCGGCTGAGAGACGAAGCATGAGATTTAACAGTTGACTTCTAAACTTATCTATCAATCTTTTACAGATAACCCTTTTGTTGCTTTTAAAAATCATTCAAAAAAACTTTAATTCGAGCATTTTATGTATCCCTTCGGTGATCATAACTTATTAAAGAAGGCATCGTACCAAACTGAGCCAAGCATATCGGACCGGGCTGTTATGTGCCAAAATCGTTGGGTCTCAGAATCAAGAAAACTCTCAAGAACACAATGAACACAATCGCCAACCTTTACTAAACCCGAATCCCCTCTTTGAGAGACTCAAGTTTGTGATTGGTTTATTCGCTTCCTTTCTTATTAACTAGAGCTCCTTCATATAGAGGAGACGATTACAATCTAATGACTCGATTAGACTCTAAACGACACTTACAACATCGACTCACTAATCCTAAAACGACACTAAACCCCTACGCTCAGGCTACATCATGGACCTGCGGTGAGCGATGTTTAAATAAATGCATTTATGTTAATTTCTTCATTTTGGGTGATTTGGATTATTATCAAGTAGTAAAATTTCATTGATCTAGTTTATTAATAAAAACCATCTTTTGACCAAATTTGCTTAATCTCTCGCGAACGAGGGGGGTTCGGGTTTAGGGGAAGATTAGCGTTCTGGGTTCTCGTGTATCCGGTTGTTATGTGATTGAAATTCCAAGATCTAGTCAGCTTGCAGTTTCATCTTATCAATGAGCTGAACTTTGAACCAATCAACAATCTCTGTTAGTCAATGTGCGTTGACTTTCCGCGTTTTCTCCGAACATATTCTTGATTCTGTAATAATGTGTGCAGATCCGAGGCATCGTCTTCGTATTGCGAAAAGGATCACGAAGAGAAGAGGCAGAGAGCTGAGTTTGTGAAGCAGCTGATCGCCTCGACCATCTTCTAGAAGCTTCCATCTTCCATTGTTAATGTAGATTCAATACTAAGGGTTCATTAGAAGATGAGTTTATCTCTGATTTGGCCATGGTTTTCATCACATGTCGAGAGAGATATTTGTATGTAATGCCGTATTTATTATATATGTGTATATCAACACTATTTCAGAAGCCTGTTTCAGGGTTGCTATAAAATTTAAAATATAAAATAAGATTAGTGCATTAATAACATATTGATAAAAATACAAATCGAAAATCTTACAAAAGACCCTAAAAATCAAATAATAAAATCTAATTTGTAAAATGCCATTCGGTATTCGTGTTTGTAGGAGACTATCGAAGATTCATCTTTAGAATATCTTGATTAATATTTATTAATTATTCATTTTTGTTTTTTATTTATTTATTTAAATTTAACATATTAGCCTTATAATTTTAAGCTAATTTATTGTAAATGGGTTCAAAGTTTTAAATTTCTCGAGTTACTGACGTGTACTCCGCTAGTATTCTGTCTTTCTAATTTGTCGGCAACTTTTCAATTTTCTGTTATCATTTTTCAAAGTTTTTGCATAGGACTTTATATTTTCCAGGGTTAATCCCGACAAAAGTACTAATACTTTCAAATAACGGATCAATAAGTTCTAATTATTTTTTTGCTTGGAAAAAATTCCAATTCTTTTGTTTTGTATCCCTATAGATACCTCCGTAAAAAATTGTGTCCTTCAACATTACTCACGCCACATCAAAGTTTTAGTTTTGTATTCCAATGCTTTTGTTAGCCGAATAAAGTTCAAATTCTCTTGTTTTGTCTCCTCATATCACTTTCGTGACAATTCCAAACCATGGATTATGTCGTTTTCAGCGTTAAATTAAAAAGTAATTTTACTCCCTTTTAAGAACATATCCACGATTATCTATGATCGTCCAACTTTCCGATGACTAATGTACTCCGGAAATATGGATAAATTTTTTTAACGGTGGCATGATTAACAGTGGAGGACGATTTTTTTTGTACGGAAGTACCAATAGGGACACAAAACTAAAGAATTGAAACTTTGTGCGGGCAATAAAAAAAAATTAGAATTTATTGGTCCATTTTTCAAAAGTATTGATACTTTTGCCGAGATTAATCCTACTTTCCATAAACTTATCACAAAATTTGTTTTCATTTTTTTAATTATAAATTCAAACCTGTGTCAAAATTACAAGTTTACAACTATACTTTTATTTTTATATAAAGTTATAGTTGTCGATTGAATGTATAATTGAATTTGCATTAAAACCTTTATTTTTATATAGATTACAATCGTTACACTTCTAACATATCTATTTAGTATAAATAATATTATTATATAAAAATCATCAACAAACTTTATAAAAAAACTCATCGGTATCTCGTTAAATGGAACTAGTGTTGTTCTTCGATAACGGTATCTAAAACGATAAATGAAAACTATTTAAGGATAAAATTACATATTTCTTATGATATATTTTTGTGTAAACAAAGAAGTCCAACCAAAACCCGAAACTTCATTTATGAAGAATGCCGTTTGTTCAGACACACTTCGAAAGGACTAACTTTTAGCTTCTCTATACTTATAACCTTGAAAGCGCTGAAAAATGAACCCGGTACCCGTCTTCGGTTTCAGCCCGGTTAAAAGCTCAAAAGATTATACATTTGATCAGATTGATACCAAACAAACCAACCCAGATACCTATTTCCCAATTTGACCACATTTTGGTTTAATTTCATCATTATATCATCAAAGCTAGCTAAAGAGGTTTTCGGTTTTCAATTTTAAAAAACCGAGACCAAAGACCAAACAACCGAACACAAACCTTGATTCGATGAAGAATGCCGTTTTGTTCACCTTGAAAGGACTAAAAACGACAGCAAAAAACCTAGTACCAGGTTTCGGTTTCACCCCCGGTTAAAGCATACTGATACAAAACAAACAAACCCTGATTGATAACCTAAGAACAGGCTTAAATTCAACACATTTGGTTCAATTTCATCATTATATCATCAAAGCTAGCTAAGAGGTTTTCGGTTTTCAATAATAAAAAACCGACACCAAAGACTATTATAGGTTTCCGCAGCCAAATCTTTACAAAACCGAACCCAAACCTTGATTCAATGAAGAATGCCGTTTTGCTTACCTTGAAAGGGCTAAAAAAGAGAGCAAAAAACCTAGTACCCGGTTTCGGTGTCACCCCGGTTAAACCTAAGAAGAGGCTTAAATTCAACACATTTGGTTCATTTCATCATTGTATGATCAAGCTAGCTACACCACAGCATATCAAATTCAAAAAAGAATCGAAAACCACCCTACAAAATATATGCCATTGGATTCAAAATTCAACATTATCGATGATCGAGTAAAATAGAAAGAAAAAGCTCCACCGAAAACCAGAACAAGAAGAGCCTCACCAACCCCATTTAGCTCACTCGATGATGGATTGAATGACGCCGGCGCCCACCGTCTTCCCTCCCTCGCGGATGGCGAACCTCATCCCCTGCTCGCACGCGACGGGCATGATGAGCTCCACCACCATCTTCACCCTGTCGCCGGGCATAACCATCTTCGACTCCTCGTCCTTGTCGTTCATGATCGTCAGCACCTTCCCCGTCACGTCCGTCGTCCTCATGTAGAACTGGGGCCGGTACCCGCTGAAGAACGGCGAGTGCCGCCCGCCCTCCTCCTTCTTCAGCACGTAGACGATGGCCTCGAACTTCGTGTGAGGCGTGATCGTCCCCGGCTTCGCCAGCACCATCCCTCTCTGGATGTCAATCTTCTGAATTCCTCTCAGGAGAAGCCCCACATTGTCCCCGGCCATGGCGTCGTCGAGGATCTTCTGGAACATCTCGACTCCTGTCACGGTCGTCTGTCTCGTATCCTTCAATCCAACAATGTCGACGACGTCTCCGGCTTTAATTAAGCCCCTCTCGATCCTGCCCGTCGCGACGGTGCCTCTCCCAGTGATGGAGAACACGTCCTCGATAGCCAAGAGGAACGGCAGCTCGGTCTGCCGCTGCGGGATAGGAATGTAGTCATCGACCGCGTCCATCAGGGCGTAGATCTTGTCCACCCACTCGTTGTCGCCTCTCTTGATGGCGGGATTCGCCACGAGAGCTTCCAGGGCGAGCAGCGCCGAGCCGGAGACAATCGGGACGTCATCACCGGGGAACTCGTAGGAGGATAAGAGCTCTCTGACCTCCATGTCGACCAATTGGAGAAGCTCCTCGTCGTCGACCTGGTCCTGCTTGTTGAGGAAGACCACCATGTTCGGGACACCGACCTGCTTGGCCAACAGAATGTGCTCCTTCGTCTGAGGCATGGGGCCGTCGGCGCCGGAGACGACGAGGATCGCCCCGTCCATCTGCGCGGCCCCGGTGATCATGTTCTTCACGTAATCGGCGTGGCCGGGGCAGTCGACGTGGGCGTAGTGCCGGTTCTCCGTCTCGTACTCCACGGTGGCCGTGTTAATGGTGATACCGCGCGCGCGCTCCTCCGGCGCGGCGTCGATCTCGTCGTACTTCTTGGGCGCGCAGCCGCCGAGGGAGGCGAGCGCCATGGTGAGCGCGGCCGTGAGCGTGGTCTTGCCGTGGTCGACGTGGCCGATGGTGCCGATGTTCAGGTGCGGCTTGTTCCGCTCGAACTTCCCGCGCGCGGCGCGCACCGTGAGCGTGCGCCGGCGCGGGGCCGGCGCGGCGGCGGGGCTGGCGGGCGCGAGGTGGAGGATGGTGGAGGGGTTGACGAAGGAGGAGGAGAGGCGCGTGGAGGCGGCCGCGGCGGATTTGACGGACGGGGCGAGGGCTTGGGAGGAGGAAGAGGAGTGTTGGGAGGTGGTTGGGAGGACCAGCCTCGCCGTGGCCGAGGAAACCGCCATGAATGAGCTCGAGCTTGAGCTTGAGCTTGAGCTTGAGGTTGAGGATTGGGGTTTGGGGATGGAGAGAGAGAGAGAGTGTTATCTGTGTAGGAGATAGAGTGGTGTTATGTGTGGTGAGTCTCACAGACTTCTATCCGTTTCTCGAGCTTCTCAGCAACAGGGTGTATGGGGGGTTCTGTGCAACGGGTCTAGGATTCTTACACGTGTCCGGTTTGGGTGGTGGGGATGTGGACGAACACAGACCGTGGATTACTTGCAAATTTTTATTGATTTGTGAAATGGGCACGAGTTTTTTATTTATTTATTTTTTATTAGAAATTGGGTCGGTATATTCTTTAATCTTCTTTTTTATAGCTTAGTGAAAACAGAAAAAATTATTGAGGTGCTATTTTGTTAATATCTCGTTAAGGTCTCGGAAGACACATATGTTTACAATTAATTAATAGAAGAACATTAATTATTTAACATCCTAAAAACTGTGAACTCAACAACAACATGATTCGATTTTAATGTGATTTTTTTTTGTACTTTTAAAAACTATTGTCTCTTAAAAATAAAAATAAAAAATTGAAGATATATCGACACAGTTAATACAAGATTAGATACTTATACCACATGTATTCCTTGATTTTTATTTTTGTATTATAGAAGACATAAGTGTTAAATCAACTATACAACAAACGAAATCGTATCAAGACTATGCATAATTTTTTTTTTTACTTTTCTAGTACAAAAAAGAAAAAAAAATATGCAACTAATAAAGGCCACTAATTAATATATATATAAATATATATGACTTGATTGGTGAAAATAAAATTAATAAAGTGATAATTGAGACTTATTGCCTAAAAACCCTGATTCTGTTTGTTCCACGTCTTCAGTTCGTGCATTCTATTCTCACCACAAGCACAAACCAGCCTACTTGGAGATACGAAGGCTTCACAAGCTAACAAAAGAGACACCCAAAAATGGCAACTCCACAAAAAATTTCAAAAGTCTCGGGGATCGGCTGTCGTTCGTAGAGTTTCCGGTTGAAGAAAGAATTCTGTACAAGTATATATAGATTTATCGATAAAACCTCGCGTGATTCGGGTCGCAGGTCGTGTGTTGTTTGATCTGTGGGCAGGTTGACGCAAAAGAATCGCTAGTGTACACAAATTCTCCGAGCCGAAACGTAATGTTCAGTGTCTTTGAGACACGGTTGATCACTCGAGGAAACACCAGAACTGGAAGGACTGTTCGAGTTTTTAGAAGTTGACTTTCTTTGGCCCTGGTTGACCGGTTCTGGTTTTGATCTTAGGGACTGTAAATGTTAATTAAATGTAGCAGGGATCTTCAACCTGCGTATTTCTAGAACTTTGTGACGGGTCACAGAAGAAAGCTCGTTCAGAAAATCCCGTATCTGCGATTCATGCTTCTTCTTCAGTTCATCCACCTCCTTTCTCTGCTTCAGCAGCATGATCTCAATCTTATCAGCTATGAGCTCAGCGTCGTCTTCATCGTTTTCGTTCTCTCCATTGTCTTCGCTCAAGCTAGCCGGCCTACTTCTGTCCAGATCTACCGGAGAAGACAAGTTCGAAGGGCCAGGTGTGACCGGAGAACAGCCTCCGAGTCCCCTCGGAGAATCGATCCAATATTTCCGGCCCGACGGCAATCTCTCCAAAGCGAGAGTCTTCAAATTAGAGCTATTTTGAGTAGCCGGCGGGGAAATATCGTCCTTGATATCAGAAGCAAAGCTGTCGGAATGCGGGCTATATTCGGCGGAATTGTAACTCGATGATGTGTAATCGAGGGGCCATTCTGGGAAATTGTGTCGGATTTCGGAATCAATCATTTCGGCGATTGTTGAATGGTCTTGATCCGTAAGGTCCAACTCCTCAACCATTTCGCTAGCAACTGATATCGGCGTGTCGGCTTCGATGTCGAACGGAAAGTGTATATTATGAACATGACCTGGATGCATAAGAAAGTTCGATTAATGAAGCCCTAAAGTTATCGGTTGCCTAAACGGGTTTATAAATCGGGAATTTTTTTGGGGGGAATACAGGACCTGTTTTCACAAATCAGAACCAGGAAATCCCCCCTGGGTCCCCTTTTTTTCAATTCTAATTAATTATATTGTATACATTTTTTAATAGAAAATCCCGGTTTAAAACCAAAATTTTCCAGTTTGGAACCGGCAATTTACTGGTCACAGTTACCGGTTTAAATATGTAATCAACCAACTTTTTACTGGTCACAGTAGCAATTGCCGGTTCCTGAAAACTTTTTTTATGTATAAAATCAGTTACAAAAACCAGAGGAAAATCGTTAAATTCTCGGTTCCAAGTCCCAGATTCGCCCCAACTAAAAAATGCATATATATATAGATATATATATATATATAGAGAGAGAGAGAAAGAGAGAGAGAGAGGAAAGCGAAGCCAACCTGATGAGTCAGCTATTCGTAGTTTCAGAAAGATTTTGTTGATATCTTTCCGTTGACCTTGCACGGTGAAGTCTCTACTTGTTTCAGCAGAATCTTCTATTTCTGCTCCAATTTCGGGACCCTTACCAGCAATTTGACTTCTGTGTCGTGTCGAACGAGATACACTTTCATCGTCGTCTGATCGAAGAAATGGATGCTCTAATAGTTCTTTGGCAGATAATCGATCGGATACTTTCGCAATACATTTTTCCACAAATAACTTGAGCTCGGGATCCGTCACTTTTTCCAGGGACGCTGGCTTTATTCCCTGTATAATCGAAAAAAGAAAGTTAGAATCAAACAGCAGAAACTACAATATAATACAACTTACATTCAGACCGAGAACGAGCAAGGATCGAAAAAACGAATCTATGATTTAGATTAGAAGCAGTTACCGAAGTCACTTTCTTGTAAATTTGAGCGGCGTTGGCACATTCGACATACGGGTATTCAAACGTGGCCAACTCTATAAGGCACATGCCGAAAGCGTATATGTCTACTAGTTCATTGTATTCCTCTTCATAGAGCTCGGGTGCCATGAACTCAGGAGTACCTAATAAGAGATTATTATTATCACAAAACGAAAAACAAATAATAAATTAAAAACAAAGGGCTCTCACCAATGACGCTGTGAGCAGAACGAGCCTGGCGAAGAATGGCTGCAAGTCCTAAATCCCCGATTTTGACTTCGCCTTGGTTCCCATTGACAAAGATGTTGTCGCACTTCAGATCTCGATGAATGACTGGTGGATCGTGGCCGTGAAGATAGACGAGACCTTCTAAGATCTGCCGAGACCACTTCTTCATCGCCCTCAGATCAACATTCTTATGCTTCGCCCGATACCTGAGTAGCACCCAATAATCAGACACTAAACCGATAAATCAAAACAAAACAATAACACAACTCACTGCCGCAATGTCCCGGACGTAAAAATCTCGGTGATGATGTTTATGTTCTCCTTCTTGGTGTCAATCCAATAAGTGTAGAACTTAATGATGTTTTTATGCTTCAGAGTCTTGAGCAGATGGACTTCCGAATACAAGCGCTCCAGTTCGTCGGAGTGGTGGCGCAACAGATCCGACAGCTTCACCTGATTCCACGCCACTTCGATACCCTCGAATTCGTCAAACGCCCGATATCTAGTTCCCGCATTTTCGTCAAGGAAACCGAAACCGAAGCACACTCATCGAACCGGGACAATCACAATCAGTTCAAAGTTAACAAAAAAGGATACACTTTCTTGAAAGCGCCCTTTCCCAGAACCTCCTTATACTGCAAACGGAGCAAAAATGGAAAACAATTCAAACAGAAAATCAATCGAAGCAGGAAAATCAGTGAAAAATCGAGCAAAGACGAACCCGGCCATAGCGACGAGTGGGATCGACCTCGACGAACTCGGAGCTCGACTCGGCCGGTTCCTGATCCGAGCACGAGTCGCGTACCATCCTCACCTACCTGAAGAAACCAAAGCCCCAATCAGGAAACCCGACCCTGACCTAACCCCAACCATTTTCACCAAACGAGAGCTCAAACGAGCACATAGCGTACACCGCAAGTCACCGAATCCGGAGCCCTAAGCGAGCGAGAGAAGCCGAACCTGAATCGGAGGTCGGAGCAATGGCGGCGATCACCTGAGAGAGAAAGAGGACAAAGATGGTCTTTTTGCAGAGGGAGAGAGAGAGAGAGAGTATCCGGGAAAGTGGGAAGAGAGGGAAAGCAGAGCTCTCTTTGTCTGAAAGGTCATGGGGGCCACGTGGGTGCCTCTGGTGGGACCTACTATTTCGGAGGTCAATGCTGACGTGGCGAGATCTGGTTGAGGATCTACGGATGATTCCTCTAGATCTATCTGCTGATATGGAGTGGAGTTTTCATTAAAAAGGGGATTATCCCGGTCAAAGTAATCGAAGTTTTGGTCAAACGGATTATAAGTGTTTAATTTTTAAAAGACTTTTTATACATAAAAAAATTAAAAAAATTATTGGTTAAACTTGAACCGATCTAATTTTAAAGGTATCTATAATGTTAGGATTTTCATTAAAAAATATTTACTTAGAAATAAATAAAAATAATGTCATATATTTTAAGTAAAATTCAAATTTCTTACTAAGATAGATGACTTTGGGGGTTTGCCAATTAGCCACATCACTCTAATTGTGACCTCTTTAAAAATAAAAAAAAATAAAAATTATTGCTCGCAAGTCCGCTGATATTTATATGATATATTTGCGGAATAAGTATTTAGTCATGCACTATATATGTCGGTATATCTTTAATCTCATATTGCTGACAACAATATTTGTTGAGGGCGAATCGAACACTCTCCAGTCACAAAGAGTAATCTTTGTTTATAAAGAAGGAAGTTCGATTTCTCTCGTTTATTAGTTGGTACACTTGAGAAGATCTCGAATAATGACTACTCTTGTATTGATAATAGTGTTACAACTTTCTCTCCCTTTTCTTCTTGTTTCGAACCCCTTACAACTGAGGCATTTACTGCCTTATATAGAGTTTACATTAGCCCCTTGTTGCGCGTTTCCTGCCCCCTTTGTCGTGTCCCATCGCTCGCTTCCCCAAGAGTGATATAGAGAAGGCATGGTTAACCCATGCTTCGTGAAGCTTCGGGTGGTTGGCCATACCGGGTAGGTGAGATCAGTAAGGGCTTCATTGAATTCGCACCACATCGTTAATTATTTGGCGCCGCCGACTCTCTAGCTGGAGTCCCTCGTCGAGCTTCTCCTGTCCTTTCGAGACGAAACTCTTTACTCTTCGGTACTCCTTCTTCGCATTGTTGTCGCTCCCTCTCGTCGGCGTTCAAGTCTAGCTCGCCCTTGTCGCTTCGGATATCTCTCGTCGACTCTCCTCGCCGTGCGCTGGCGATCTTCTCGAACCTCAGTGTCGTAGAATCTCGTCATCGACCCCCATTCGCATTCGGGGGTTCCTTCCATGATCTCCACTCGTCGACCTTCAAGACTTTTATTGTGTTAGGAAGGAACCAACCGGATCCGACCTTAACAGTATTCAATTCTATCCATGTTTCATTTATATCTATTACACAAGGGACACATGCGCATGTTAACGATTAAACTTCAAAAATAATAATTATTCAACACATGTGTCTCAACCGTAACAAAAAAATTGATCAAAGAAATAATTTGAGGGCTAATGTCCAATATTAAAAAATGATTTTACATTAAGTCCGCAAGTATATCGCATGCATTCCCATCAAATCACGGCTTATTTCGGCATATTGTTTATAATCAGTCAAAATTTAACGGTGCTACAATCTTCTACTTACTGCTCTCTTTTGTGCTACAAACCTTACGAAAATCAGTCAACTGAGTCACGGATCCGAATCCGGTTTTCTGAATCTACCAATGGTTTTCGAATCCGGATTTCTTCTATTTTCTTCACGCTACACGAATAGCATATTACTGTCGTTGTTTCTATGATTACATGTCGTTTATGCTATTGAAATTTTAAACTTGTTGAGGAATTCATTGAAAATGAAGTAAATGGAATAATATCATGCGTACTCCCAAAAGTGGTTAGAAATTAATGTCTTATAAGGAAGTGTATTGTTTATATTTTAAGCATATCATAGTCATTGCTTAATGATATTTTTTTTAATTGAAAATCTATGGTTATATATCTGCAATAAAATATATTTTTAGAGGGATATACTTGATATTTAACATAAACTAGGCTCAAAACCTAAATTTAAAACATTAATAGAGTCGTGGTTATAGAATTTATCAAAGTCAAAAAAGGAATTTATAAATTATACTAATTCAGGGGTCATAAAAAAACGATTCAGGGGTCATTTTTGGTTATAGAATTGTTCTTGATGTAAAGCTATAAACTGAAAAATATATATTTTGCTACATATGCATTATAATTTTGATAAATTAATATTATAAGGACCATATAAAGTAATCATATTACCAAAATTATTAATTTTATAAAGTAATAGACGTTTAGCATGTAGGTCTCTATTTAAATTTTGAGATTAAAAAAAATTATTTAATCAAAATTCTATTATATACGTGTTTCACTAACCAATGTTTTAAACCTCAATGTCGGCTTTATGCATTCCGAACTTATGTCTTTTCTTTTCGTGTATATCAGACTATCAGTGTAAATCATGTTAATACTTTCAAAACCTTGACGGTCACAATAAAAAACCAATGAGTATTGCCGATGAAAATTTTGTAAAAAAATAAATAATTCTCAAAATTAAAAATAATTTTCAAATTTCTTACTAAGATAGAGATTTGAAGAGGTTTTGACATATTATATAGAGTTAATGTGAAAATAATAATAATTTTTTTTATCAAATATTAAATTTGAGAATCAAATAACAATTAAAAAAAAACGGTTTTAACTTGCAATATTTTTACCCGCATTCGTGCTAAAAAATAAACTACCGCTAGTATATGTTGGGGGTTCTCAATATTATAGTACTAACTTATAAATATCAATATTATAGTACATGATCTTAAGATATTATTAATCACTAATAATAATAATCAATTAATTAATTGATTAGGTCTCAAATTTAGATGCCATATATACGCGTGGACCCTTTTTCTCCAGCTCACCCACAAGCAAAATGGAATTTTAAATAAACTTTGAGGTTTGACCTTGTGCTATGTTGGAAGGCACACAAAGGTGCACTCACTTGACCTAAAAATGTTAAGTGTGGCATCATAAATAAAACTGAATATGTACACGGTTGTCGTCGGAACGTCGCTGCAGCTATGCCGTCTTGTCTTGGAAGGAGAACTTGAGAAATAAACGTTATAATAAAAGACTGAGTCGTAGATTAGGTCGCTTCTTTTAGTTAAAACTTTAAACGTCTCATAGCTCAAGAACTAGCATGTTCAAGGTTGGTTATGAGTTTATAATAGGTGTTCTAAGCCGTGTAAGTTTTTAGAGCTCCTTGATGAAATGATATTATTTATCGAACTCGGTATATATGATCGAAAGTAAATTAAGTTTTATGATAATTTAAGCATGAAATGTCAAGTTTTTATATTTAAAACTATAAATAAAATTCGGTACAAGTTTTGTGTGTTTTGACTCTGATGGATTACACTTTTTCTTATTGTCTATTTTTGTGGATCAATATGTATTTGACTTATTTGCATTTGTGGACATGGACTTATCCTAGGTATGAGTTTTTAATAGTGTTATACCATTTTGGGCATATAGGACTTAACTTGTCCTTTTCCCTCAAATAGTTTATTCAACAAGGTGGACAGTTTTACCCCTCCAATTTGAACGTTGAAGTGCTGAAACAAGGAAAGAGAAAAGTTCTCTCTTTATCATCATTTGGCTTCATCATTGTCAAGCACTTCACTCAAACTACAACTTCAAACACCTTGAGAAAATTCTTTGGTGAAGGTGAACGTCAACCACAGGAGCTGGTAGCTGAAAGGAGTTCAGCGTGACGTTCCGCAAGTGGAGCTTGCACCTCGGATCATTCGGAAGATGAAGGATGGCTTCGCTTAGCCCGTTAGAACATTAAGGGGGAGCCTTTTATGTTTATTTAATATAGAATATTCATATTGTAACAATCCTTCTGTAATCTTTGTTTGATCAATCTGAGCAAGGGCTCCCCAGAAGTAGATTATCCAACATGGGATTTTGCGAACTGGGTTACCAAAAAATCTCGTGTTCAATTTATGTTTAAAATTATGTTCTAACATCGAGTATAACATAAACTGTGAGAAACTGACTTTTACAGACTCTTTAGATTTGGGGCCCTAGACGCAAGATTTCGGTACAAGATTTTATCCCCGATAGCGAGGCCCGACTCTCTGCCATATGCATATAACAAGGTCAATGCTGGTATTACAATTAAAAATTAAAATGACCCAAATCTCTCACTGACTAAGGGCCGGATAACACCCTTTAAGATTTACTTAGTTGAATAATTATAAAAAATAATATAAAATAAAATTATCTAGCTAGAAATCAAGGTCTGAGAACAAAGTGACATTTCAAAATATAATAAGCTCATTGAAGAAAAAAAGGCCATGCGATGGTGTCGGAGATGAGGAGACTTCAAACATGGCTAACTTATTGAACAGTTGAAGACCAAGGTCATTTTTTATAATTTATATGGAGAAATATAAATTCAAGTTTTAATCAATTATATTAAGACAGTATAGATCTTAGTGTTTCTCTCAAAATAATTCAATATAATTGATCCTAAAATAATTTGGGTCGTGGTTCAGTAAAGTATAATTAAGAGTAAAAATATGAATTTTTTCCTTTCAAAATTTAAGAGTAAAAATAAAAAATAAATCTCAAACAAAATTTAAAATTGGAGGAATAACAACGCACCCTAGTATAGGTATGTGCCCGGCTCTAGTGATTTGATAATTGAGTGCAAACACACATTTTCCGTCAATGGTGACTTGAGAACCGGCTGCATTTTTTTCTCGGTTACTCATCGCTCATTCGGTATCATCAACTGGATTAGTGTTTTCGCACCGATTGAGCTCTTGATTTTATTGCAAGAAATGAAGGAAGACGTTGTTGGAGAGCAGATGAGATGGCGGGGTTCTTGAGAAATAATCGGAGATTATGAGTTTGTTTGTCTCTGTAAGAGAAATTAATTTGTTTAGGGTTTTGTTAGATTATCACAAGCTTATCTTGGACATGACCATAGTTGGCTATGAAGAGACTCAAGACATGGTTGTTTTTGTTTTTGTCAACATTTCTTTGAGAAAAACGACATGATGCATTATTATTATCAGAAGACATTCAGTAGTAGCCGGAGTCGTGTCGTTTGCACAAACAAATAAATATAAAAAAATCGCCGTTGCCGGGGATCGAACCCGGGTCACCCGCGTGACAGGCGGGAATACTTACCACTATACTACAACGACTTTGTTGTCTGTTGCAAAATATTTTTCTGTATTTAATTAATTGGTAAACGTTCAAATTATTTTGAACTAAAGTTCACTTCATTGCTACAAATTATTTGAACTATACATTACATATTTGTTGAAATTTAATACCTAACGAAATTATTTTGCAATCGGTATTTTTAAGTTTAGTATTATTCATTTTTAAAAAATATTTCACAATTAAATGATTTCAACCAAATGTTCTAAGAAATCAATCTAAACCTAAAAAATTAAAAAAAATCAGAATTTATTGATCTTAATTTTTCTTATTTGTTTTTCAAATTTCTATTATTGATATAGAATTAAATTTAATTGTTAAAAAATATAATCTTGATATTTTTACTAATTTATTTGATTCCATTATAAATTTAAAATAATATTAAATACTTGTACCATTATTAGTTCAATCTTTTACATTGTAGATTTATGTAGTTCACTACAATATATGTTCATGTGTGCATCATATATTTGCTGTCACACATCCAAATATATTTTAGTAAAAAATATATTTATTTATTTATTTATTTTATTTTGCTTTGAAAGAAAGCATATGCAAATCTTAATTTAAGCTTTGATGAAGAAAACCCCACCTGGGATTCAAAATCTTGGTCCTGTCTCAAGAAGAGACACATGTATAATATATTATTCTAGAGCAAATCATTGACCCAATTAAATGAAGCTCTGAAATAAAATCCAGATAAGAGAGAGACAGAAAGAAAGAGAGAGAGTTTTGTTATTTTATTTTATTTTTTATAAGGTGAAAAATCTACTTTTTAAGAAAGAGAGAGAGTTTTTTATTTTATTTTATTTTTTATAAGGTGAAAAATCTACTTTTTATTTTTTATATAGTGAGATTTGAACTCTTTATTTAAAGATACAAATAGTTGTTAACTGATTTAGTTATTTTTTGTACAATTTGAAATTAAACACACAACTATATATAGTGTTTGTCTCTTCACTCAAATCAACTCAACTCAAGTATTCAAAATAAAATTTCACATAACAATCGTCATGATTTACTATTTGCTTAGGTATTTTTTCAGATATTCAAAAGTGTCCTAAAATTTTGAATACTCACTTTTAGACAATTCAAGGCAATTTAAAGAGTCAATTTTCTAATTATTTTTAGGTTTATGTCAAGTTTTTGTGCTCAAACACCAAGTTTTTTTTTTCACACAATAAATTCAAATACTCTACTAGTGACGACGAGGCGCTCACACGTGGCCGATTTAGGGGCCATAATTTTTGTGCGCGTTTTTTTTTTGCTTGTCATATTTCGCAATATGGCATGTCGTTTGTTGTTTTAGTTTGGAAAAGACTATTTAAGTCTCATTTGCGACTGATTTTTAGTGTTTTTCCCGATTTTATTTGTTCGTGAGCAAATGCCGCTCTTGATTATGCCCAAGACCATTGATTTTGGGCGCGAATTTTAGAAGATTATAGAAGAATTTGCGATTCTAAATATTCGTGTCGATTTTCAATCCAAACTTGTTCTTGTTTTACCGATCTGGCGATCTCGGCTGCAATCAACCTAGCTATATTCTTTATTCTTTAGGTACATAATTTCATAATTGGTATAACAATTTATTTATTTATAATTAATTAATTAAGGTATTAAAAAAATAATTGTGAGTTTATTACTACTCCTCACTGCCAGGCTATAACGCCAAAAATAATAATAATAATTATCATTCTCACAAATGCTTCCAAAAAAACCTAACTGGCATCAATCTCATCTGTGACTCCAACTCCATAACATCTTGTGATCTCTCTCTCTCTCTGAGCTGATCATCACCAAAGCTGAAAGAAAATGCAAGACCCTCTCACCAATCTCCCATCTTGCTTCTTCTCGTCGTCGTCCAACCCCATCAACGGGCCCGATCACCGCCACCGCGACCCGACGGCCGTGACGCGGCCGGGCCAAAACGTTGTCATGTCCCTCTACCGCACCAAGATCGCCGATCTCCCCCGCACGGTCACCGTCACGTGGTGCCGGAACCTCCTGCTCCACGGCCTGTCCGTGTCGATCGAGGGTTCGGTCAGCGAGAGCCAGCACACGTGCAAGATCGAGCTCAAGCCCTGGTACTTCTGGCGCAAGCACGGGGTCAAGAACCTCCGCGTGGACGGCCGGGAGGTCCGCATCTTCTGGGACCTGAGGGCCGCGAGGTTCCACGGCGAGACCGAGCCGAGCTCCGAGTTCTTCGTCGCGGTCGTCTGCGACGAGGAAGTCGTCCTGCTCGTCGGGGACTTGAAGAAGGAGGCGTACCGGAAGACCTGCTGTCGACCTGCGCTGACCGACCCCGCGCTCGTGTCGAGAAAAGAACATGTCTTTGGCAAGAGGAGGTTTTCGACGAGGGCTAGGTTTCACGAGAAGGGCAAGCTCCACGAGCTTTCGATAGAATGTCGTGGCAATACCGTGATTAACCTGTCTGGTTCCGACGAGCCCGAGATGGAGATTCGGTTAGACGGGCAGGTTCTGGTTCACGTGAAGCACCTTCAATGGAAGTTCCGAGGCAACGAGGCTGTTCACGTGAGCAAGCTGAGATTGGAAGTGTTTTGGGACGTCCACGATTGGCTCTTCAGCACCGGGTTGAGGCACGCTTTGTTCATTTTCAAGCCGGTTTTGTCGTCTTCCGGCTCGCTCTCGTCGTCGTCATCGCCGTTTTCGCCGTCGGTGTCGTCGCAGGCCGAGAGTTCGGGGTCGTTCGAGAGCTTCAGCGCCGGCGGGCTGTCGGAGTTTTGCTTGTTTCTCTTCGCCTGGAAGGGGGACTAGCAGTGAAAGGATCTGAGGAACTAGGGGCTGAAGTGACGATAAACAAAAGTTGTGGGGCCAAAAAGGAAAGTTGAACGAATTGGCATAATTGGACGAGACAGATTGGTATCACAATACATGTTCTTCGGATAATAATTAATCAGTTTATTTTTTATTTTTTGGTCTCACCTTATATAGTTTGTTTGTGTATAGAGTTCGCTATATAATTATTTTCTTTATTTATTATTAATTTATTATTTTCTTGATCTGATCTTGATAATTGAGCAAGTATAATAAAATAGCTCCTGAAATTTTGTTTCTACCCAACGTGATTGTCTCCGAGGATTTTATTTATTTTTTTATTTAATACATAGAGAAATATTGTCATTATTATTTACTATAATATATATGTATATATTTATGATAATGATTCATTTCTATATTATATGGCATAAGAACACCGAATCATGTTGGAGAGTAAGTGAGGTTGTTGATAATGACGGTATGATTAACAGAAAGATAACAGCTAATTATGTTAGCTTATATAATTAGTGATTACAATTACAAATCATAAATTATAATATTGTTAGACACTCTAACTAGGGTAAAATCCATACTGAATTTCTTGAATTTATTATAAATTTCGAGAAAAATGATCCAAGTTTAAGAACCAAGCTTAAAGATGAAAATCGGAAAAGTTCACGGATTTTCCGTACATATTTTAAATTTGTTAAGAAAATAATTACATTTCAAACGATAAACATAGTCTAAATTTCACCAAGTCAATAAATAAATTCCTATCTAAAATTAGAATAAATTAATACTTAATACACTAATCGTTTTTGTCTATAAGAAATCGTCAAGAGGAAAATATTATATATTTAATATTTAATAATGCAGTTTCCGAATTGAAACGTTATATTGGGAAAGTAAAGAATGTCATATTCCCAAGATAAATAGCAGTGAGTGACAACATGTTTCATATATTTCAAGTTTTTGTTAAGATCTCTTTCAATATATTAGATTTATTATTTCTTTTATTTCATGTCACAGACACACATCAAGATATTGCACGTTATTCTTCAAAATGAAAATCTAGTCCTAAAATCCAAGTGAAATATAAAAATATAATCTCTTTGACGAAAGCAAAATATCATTACTACTACCCAATCCATATATACCATCCACGTCACCATCATAAAAATAACATTTAACAAGAAATGTATATTAGTATATAACTATATATGAAATATGAACCATGCATGACGTTACATATAATAATTTCACATTTCAATAACTCCGAGGCTAACTACCATGTCACCGTGACGTCACATTCGCAAACTTGGTCCCACAAATTGTTAGAATATTGCATCCGAGATAACTTACGGTTTTCTAAAACAACTTGTGTAAGAGAGAACGATAAAATTCTTCATTTTGAGCCGAAGCCAAACCACTTTGCGAGGAAGAACTTGTTCTTTCCGCGCCCGGCCTCAAGCGTCGGCGGCACTTTGGCCTGTGGTACGGACGGGCCTTGCGCGAGCGCCGGACTCGGTTTTTCTACAAAGAGAATAATGTGTCATATATAGAATATAAAACTTATTGCATGAGACAAGTTATTAGGCTTACTAGGATAAAGGATAGGGTATGATTATGAAGAAACAAAGTAATCAAACTTTTCAAGCTATATATGATGATGTTGTGATCATTTTAGGTTCTTGGTGTGTTTGGTTGTCTCTATATTTATTTTAATATATTTTATAGTCAAATTGTAACAAATTTATTCTAGTGCACAAGAATAATAATGACACAATAACCCTTAATAGAATACCTGATTTTGGTGAGACCTTGTTAGATTTTGCAATCTTTGCATCGTTGAGCTTATTACTGTCTGAATTCCTTAATGTGGCTTCATGGTTAGCTAAAGATGACGGGTTTCGTTCCCGAACTGTGCGATCTGTTGGCGAAAAGAAAAAGAAACATGGCGGAACAATCGAAGCATGTCAGAGTGTCTGGGAGGAGAGCAAAATCTCAATAAGACCGGTCTGATGTCGGTTTGGTTCGGTTCGGTTTTATGTGTGATTTATTAAGGGTGAAAGAAGTTAATAATAATAATAATAATAAAAGATATTTGCGAACAAATTTTTAATGTTATGCTAAGTGTGTTGATATATTTTATTAGCGGTCATAATACTTTAAAGTTGAAAAACAATGTCAAAATCTAATTCTGCCCATATCCTATTCAAATTAGTTGCAAAAAGAGAACACGTATGTTTCCGATTATTCTCGAAAACATAAAAACCAAAATATTAGGACGTTTGTCACAAATAATAATAAGGGATAATAGCGGCTAAAGTAGCCAAACTTTCATGATTTGTGTCGATAAAGGTCCAAACTGGATTTATAGCGGCTAAAGTAGCCAAACTCGGTCAATATGTGGCAAGCATTAATTCTGTCCAGTCAAACTTAACATTTGTTAGTCTATCGCCACGTCACTTACACGTTATATTAAACTTTGGGTATTTATGCCGTGATAAAACAAAAGTTTGGGTATTTATGCCGCGATAAACCATTTTATATATTTTTTCGCTTGTTCACTTCATCTAAATAAAAGTTAAAATGGTTTTGGGAGGACTCGAACTCATCACTTTCCCCCTCATTAAAAGGACAATATAACCATCAAACCACATTCACTTCTCGTTATATCTTGACAAAAAAAAGAATATACATAGAAATTTATTGATAAGTGATCATAGTAATAGAAACATATGTATTTTTCGCACCGAGTTCGGGTTGACTAATTTGGAACGGGGTGAGTTGAATTTTTCGGACCGGGGTCAAGTTGACTTTTTTAGAACGGGGTTGAGTTGAATTTTTTGGACAGTGGTCAAGTAGAATTTTTTGTACAGGATTCATGTTGACTTTGTCGGTACAAGTTCGGGTTGCCTTTTTCAGAACCAGGTCGAGTTAACTTTTTGAAACAGGGTTGGGTTAACTTTTACAACCTGAATCCGGTACAAAATATTCAACCCGACAAAATTCTGTAAAAGTCAACCCATGGGTCTGAAAAAGTCAGCATGATCCCGTTCCAAAAAAGTCAACTCAATCTTGGTCCGAAAAGGTCAACCCAACCCCTTTCTTAATAAGTCAATCCGAAACCGATGCGAAAAAACATATGTTTCTATTATCATGCCACTTATTAATAAGTTTCTATTTATATTCTTATTTTTGTCAAGATATAAAGTGAGGTGAATGTGTTTAGTGGTTATGCTGCTCTTATATGTGGGGGGAAGTGATGAGTTCGAGTCCTACCAAAACTATAATATTTTAACATTTATGTAGATGATGTCAGCAACCAATTTTTTTAAATAATTTATCGCGGCATAAATACCCAAAGTTTGCCACGTGTGAGTGACGTGGCGGTAGACTAACGGATGTTAAGTTTGACTGGACAGAATAAGTGTTTGCCACAGATTGACCGAGTTTGGCTACTTTAGCCGCTATAAATCCAGTTTGGACCTTTATCGACACAAATCATAGAAGTGTGGCTACTTTAGCCGTTATTATCCCTAATAATAATAATAATAATAATAATAATAATATTAATAATAATAATAATAATAATAATAATAATAATGCTTACTCTCATTAGGCGATTTTCCATAACTCAGTCTCAAAGCTTCCAAAAATGAGTCATCTCTTTGATCTTGTATCACTATAACAGATAAAAACTCAAATATTAACAATGGTGATCAAGTTATGTATGATATAATAAAAGGGTCTCTAAATAGTATATGTGGGAAGAAAATTCACATTGATCATAAAGGGCATTTCTGTAATTTGGCTTGGATCCAACGGAGAGCAACTGAAGTGCCTCAGCATCTCTTGTCATAGATATTTGGTTACATAAGTTCAGATTTTGAGTGTCTAGTAATATAGCTGCAAGCTGTAATTAATACATCAATATTAAAATATATGTCAATTTCTTCAAATTAAATATATTCCCTCCAATTATTGTTAAACAAGACGGACTCGAATTTTTTTATTCCGAAGTACAATGAGGAACCGGAATTCTCGTGTAAAGAATACCGTTAAAGGGATTTCGCAATTGGTTGGATAACTTACTTTTTTCGTTGCAAATTTTATTTTAACGTTTTACCGATGTCTTATACATCTTAAATTGGTAATTCTGTTTCACTTATTTTCTTTATATTAGTTTTTTAAAATCAATCAATTGGGGCTGTCAGATATTGAACCCGAGATCTAGATTAATTAGTTATTATCAAATTTAAATGAACAAAAAAAAAAGTTTATTAATCACATTAAATCCGGAACCATAATTTTGAATGAATGTACTGCAAATCAAAACCGACGTTCTAATGTAAAATAACTCAAAATGTTTTTTTTTTTAGAAAATTATACGAAATACTGATTTTGTGTCAAACCTTTTAAAAAATTACCCATAATAGGTAGTTTTTTTAAAAAATTTGTACAAAATGGACATTTCGTTAACTAACATTAATTTATAATATCCATGAAAAATACCAGAAGTTTCTTGAGCACTGGAGTTTGAAGTAGATCGTAGGCTTCTTCACAGTAATTATCGGTAAGAATAGTGCATTGTGACCGAACCTGAAGAAACAATTACATATAGATAACTGTTAATAATCTGGTTATATATATATATATATATATATATATATATATATACACACGCATATGTTAACGTTATTACACAAACCTCTCCATTGCTTGTAAGAGCATCTTGCCCAATCACAACCATGCTTAGTTTTCCAACCATCATTAGACCTTCCAAATCCACCTGCTTAGTCAATCAAAAATTCATAATCAAAGTGTTACTCCAAATTAATTATATCCATAACAACCTCAAAAAGCTTTAAGATATATAGATTATAAGCTTTAAGGTAATCTAGCAACTTATATTGTTAATCTAACAACACAAATGTCAGTTTTGAACTGTTTGCATGTTTCTCCTTGGAAACCTTTTTTCTATTTTATTATTATTTTATTTTATGGATTTAGAGGTTCATTAAACGAAGACAATTACAATTTTATGTCAAATATTATATATTTTCAAAGGTATATATAGTACGCAATTATACGTATTGTTTTTTTTTTTTTTAAGATTTGTAATATTAACTTAAGCTGTTATCTAACAATTATACAAGTTCAAATACTCAATACAGGTGATTTGATTTTATTGACTTTTGACTGGAAATGATAAGGGAATATTTTTTTAACTGAAAAAAAAAATTAAAAAAGAAAGTTCTGTATTTATGAATAAAGAAAGGCGTGGAACTTTCGTTTAGAAAAATGATGAAAATATGGAAATTCCGACTCATTTTCCATTTTATTTAAAACATAAAAATTATTTTTACCAAAAAAATTCAAAAATTGCATAGCAATTCCGATTTCCACAATTTTCGAGAACAAAAGTTTTCGTAAATAATGGAAAGCTAAATTAGTATTCCGTTTCGGTTCGAAGATTTTACGTGACAAACCAAACGTGATGATTAAATTGCAACATTACAGATCTTTGAACTCTAATCTATGCTAAAACTAAACTACAAAAAGCTCGATGTTAAGAACATGAAAATGGAGTACGCACCTCGTCAGCGAAACGCAAGGACGTAACGTCGAGGCCGACATGGTAAAAGAGCCAAGAAGCCTCTTGCATCTTCCACATCGTCGCTCTCTTCACATTCATGACAGGCAAAACCACACATTCTTCTTCTTTCTTTATCTCTTTCCTCGCTCTGTTCTCCAACAACCACGCGTAGCATATCGCCGCCACCATCGAGCTTGTACCTATGCTTCATTAATATTGATTATTTAGACAAAATGTAATACATCGTTAGTTAGTATAGTTAATATGACTATTCTATATATAGTTAGTTAATTAATTATTTTATAAATATTAGGCACACATTGACTATTTATCAATTCTAAATTATCAAGTTAGAAAAATTTTGAGCTTAAGCTTAATCAGTTCTGTATTTTTTCTTCGAAAGCCCCCGAAAGTATTGGGCTGGGCCTGGAACTAGAAATCTAGATACTTTAATTCCTACGAAACGAGAGATTACTCAACTGTTCGAAGGGCCAGAAAGGATAATCTTGTACTTGGCATCACCATCTTCAAGCCTAGTCCTTTGCCATTTGAGAAACGCATTAAGCTCGGGTTCGGAATTCGTAGAGCCGTTAATGGAGCCCGGTTTTCTCGGAGTAGCAACGATCTTATCAGAAGAGCACGTGGACGACGAAATGGACCGCCTATGGACCGACTCGACGAGGTTCTTTGGCGGCGAGAGCAAGAGCGGGTCCGTCGATACGTTCGGGCTCAACGGGGCTGGGATCATCGCCTGCGGGCCGGGTGAGGAAGGCTCAGCGGTCCGCTGAAAGCGTGATCTTCGTAGGAAGGATTGGCGGTGAGAGAGCGGCTGAGGTGGCAGCGCTTGATTGGAGGGCCGGGCTGCGTCGGGGAACTTCCCGTGGACCGCGGACATGGAGGATAGCTCGGGTGTGGAATCCGGTGAGTTTGTGAAAGTCTCCGACTTGTTGCGGCTGTGTTTGGTTGACTTTGTTAGGATTTCTCCGCTAAAGCTTTCTATTGCCCTGTGCCTGTAGGTTTGTGTACGTAAAAGCTTGGAATTAATACATAGCGGGATCGGAGAGTGGACTTGGGTTCCACGGGAATGTAACGAGGTGGCCAATGCTTTGGCTAAGAGACGTCTCTCTTCTTTTGTATCGGACCTTATTGCCCGGAGTGGCTTGTAGCAACGGTGTTGAGGGGTTTTTCTCCCCAACTTATTTAATTGAATGAAATCAATTTGCTTTCAAAAAAAAATAATACATAGCATTTTTTATAATTTAATGTAATTATTTGAGTAGAAATGTAATTAATCTACACTGAAAAATATACAATTGCTAACTTAATTTGCGAATATATATCATGCAAATGTATAATAAATTGATCATACTTATAACTATAACTATAGTAAATATCATTAATTCGTTATCAAATATAAGGTAGATAACTTATACTATTATTTTCTAAGAATAATTTTGGCATTCATATTTTTGAGTGAAACCAATGTTCAGACGATTTTAATTAAAAATTCAAAAAATTAACTTTTTTTTTTTAAATTAAAAATATTCAATTTTATTTTTCCATTCCTTAAACCTAACTTTTAAATTTTTACTATAAAAATCTAAAAGTATTTTACTTTTTAATTATTTCATTTATAAATGATTATAATTACTATTATTTTGCGTAACACATGTCGGTTATCTCTTAGCCCGTAAAATCTGATAGATACAAACGTTTACGGCGTTTTGAGAACTTACAATTTTACATTTTAATTAATTAATCGTATTCCGTCGACTAACTCGTAAAATTAGACTATTGGTCTCTTAGCGGGCGTTTTTACCTTGATTTAACCTTGAGTAAAATTATAAACAAAATATTATTCGAATCAAAGGAATTATTACTAAGCATATCCTTGTTCCAAACATCTTGTTAACCATGATCAATGATATAAAAAAGTAATTGAATTGAGCATATAGACAAAAAACTTTATATTAATGTTCAAATCATTTTTTTTTTAATGCTAGTCATTGGATGAAGCAAGAAAGTCAAAAAATTGCGTGGTCTTTATTTATTACTAATTACAAGATTCAATTTTTATTAATTACTTGAGGCATTTCATAACAATTAAGATATATTTACCTTCTGGCTGATCTGGACAGTGGGTCCCTCCTGTCTAGGACCGAGGCCGGCACGGCCGAACCCTGAGCCGACGCTGCAAACCTCGGCGACCCGAGCCGCGACGGTGACTGACATCGCGATGGCGACGACGCTACAAGCCGCCGAGCCTCCGTCAGCCACTCCTCGGTCGTACTACCGCTTACGCTCTTCCTGCTGGAGCTGCTCTTATCAAGATCCTGATCGTACTCCGACCCATCGAAAGAATTCTCGACCGTCCGGTCCCCGTTACCCGTCAAGTCGTAGGCTAATTTCTTGTGACCGGTCGGCGCAGGGTTCGTGTTTAGGGTTCCGAAGAACATGTCGTTCATGAAGTCCGTGAGATCAGGGACGTGAACTTGCAGCTCTGTGCCATTGATGTTCTTCCTCTGCATGGTTTGACTTTGACCTTTGCTTTGCTCGTCTGTGAATCTCCTTATTCCCATATCTTCCACTGATCGGTGATGTTTGAGAGAGAGAGAGAGAGAGAGTGATCAGTATGTGAGAGAAAGACGCGATATGACCTATGCTTTAGATAGTGTGTGTATATATATATATATATATATATATATAGGGACCCTATATATATATATATATATATGTCGTTTTTGCCGGCAGGTGTTTTCTTTGTGGGCTTCGGATTACTGTCTTTCTCTGTGTCCGTAGAGGTGAGTTTAACAAATATAATTGTGAGTTTTTTATTTGCGATAAAAGTAATCAAAGTTTTTATAAAATTGAATGTGTACAAGCTTTCAAATTTTCAATTATGATTTGTGATGAATAAATAAGCAATTTTGTGAAATTGGGCTTTCGATGGTTTCGCCCTATGTGTCTATGGACTATAGTGATGTTATATATGATGTTTATACATGTATGGTTCAAAATTAATGTATTTAATATATTAGAAAGAAAAAAAAAAATCTCAAAATGTAGAAACTAAAAAAACATAAGTGTTAATTGAGGCATACATATTGTAAAGATCATAACGTGTTAACCGAGTCACATAGACGGAATTTATAAAAAAAAAATGTAAATTTCACGACATTACATATTTATTCACTGTTGGGTAAATTTTAGTTTAAAGCCCAGAGAGTCAATGCACGAACTTTGACGACCGGGTTCTCAATCGAGCCAGACCCATTCGAAGAAGACCTGATGAGTTAGGAATTTAAAATCTCGTCCGATAGAACGCGATCGTAATTTAATCACTTGACTCAATACGTCTTAAACATTCATGAATGATATGTACTGTATATTGCTAAGCTAACAGCCTCAACAGTTGAGAAGTCAGCAGCCATATATCAAGTTATAGTCGTATTTATGTGTGTATTTATTTATGTATAAGTACCATTTACAGGACATGTGTTTTTTCTTAGAATATATTTTTCCTTACCGTATTTATTAATGTTATAGTATTTATTCGAATTTGATTAATTATTGAGATTGGGTTTTATTTTAATCATAATGCGATTTAAATTGAAATTAAAAGGGTAAACTGCGGCTAATGTACTCAATGTTTGATCTTCTGCGAATTATGTACCCAATGTTTATTTTTGGTGGCTAATGTACCAAATGTTTGATCTATTAGATATTTTCGTATTTTCCGTCAGTTGACCGTTAGAGAGTTGTCCTCCTCTACATGTACACATTTCGTAGTTTTGACATAACACACTCATTTTTTGTCCAAATTTTATGCACAACCTATTGTTAGAACGATAAGAGATAGATCTACAACTTTGTTCTTTTAAGTTTTGTAAAATAAGTTTTAGAAAAATACGAAATTTCAAATACAACGTAAAATTAGACGATAGTTTAATACAAAATATTTGTTTCGAGCACATTTTAATATATTTAATGACTTTATATTGTGAAACGTAAGACTAAAAATTTGTAGATAAGCATTTTATCTTTCTAACGGGTGTTTATTTATAAATTTTGGATAAAAAACGAGTGAGTTATGCCAAAAATATGAAATATGTGATGTGAAATAATCTTTCATATTTTTGGCATAATTTACTCATATTTTGTCCAAAATTTATAAATAACTATCCGTTGGAAAGATAAAATATGTATCTACAACTTTTTAGTTTTACGTTTCATCATAAAAAGTCATTAAGTATAATAAAAGTTTCTCAAAACAAATATTTTGCATTAAACTACGTCCAATTTTACATTTTATTTGAAATTTAATATTTTTATAAAACTTATTTTACAAAACTTAAAACATAAAAGTTCTAGATATATCTCTTTTTTTTTCCAACCATAGGTCATGCATAAAATATGGACAAAAAATGAGTGAGTTATGTCAAAAATACAAAAAGTATGCATATAGAGGAGGATAACTCTGTAACGGTAACCTAACGGAAAACACGAAAATATCTAACAGATCAAACATTAGGTACATTAGCCACTAAAAATAAACATTGGGACATAATTCGCAGAAGATCAAATATTAGGTACATTAACCATAGTTTACCCAAATTAAAACTAAAAACATTATAACTAGTACAAAATATAAATAACTTTAAATCTCAAAAGCGTGACAATCAGTTTTAAAAGTACAGAACCAAAAATGTGATTTTTGATACTAATGACTGTGAAATTTAAACGGAAAACTTAGTTGTTTATATTTTAAGTAGGGGTACAACCGGTCGGTTAGCTTTTTATTTATTTATTTACTATTTGGTATCTTTAACCTGTTTCTAGTTATTTGTATTTTAATAACCTTAATCTGTTTTTTAAAACCGGTTAACTTGATTTCCGGTTATCAAAATCGAATAACCTGTTTTAATAACCTTAACCTGTTTTGAAGAAATTTTTTTACACATTTTAACGCAACAATATATAAAATAAATCACTCCAAATAGCATACCGGTCGAAAACATAAATGAAGAGATACAAATTTAATATATTTTAAATTAAAAAAATATACATATTAATATTAAAACCGGTTACCAAATAACCAGTTTTGAAAAATAAATAACCGCTAACCTTATCTGGTTCAAACCAGATCCGGATACGGTTAACCTTAACATGTTTTAAAAAAAATCTTCTTACGGTTATTTTAAACCGGATAATTTCCGGTTACGTTTTAAAAATTCGGTTACCGGTTATTTTGCACATCCCTAATTTTAAGCATTGTTTTTGGTTTATTTCAGAAGGACATCGAGTAATGGCCGCCTAATAAAACTTGTTTATTGGGAACATAGGGATACAAATTAAAGTTATAATTCTCCCTAATTATTTTTTATTTTGGTAACTATACCTATCCCTATAATAGTACTTGTATTGATGATTCTTATAGAGATTTGTTAGGAAATTTATTGTCCGATCGAAAAAAGAAAATGATAGTCAAAAGGCATAGTTATGTAGAAACGACACAAAATGCCAGAAAACGACAGTCTCTACTTAGAGAGAACATTCAAAAAATGCTTATCATTTGGAAACGACGAGGTTTTATATTGGAAAAATTATGTGCCAAAATAAAAAAGAATAAATAGAGTTCCAGAAAGAAACTGATCTGTGTGATATGCAAGTTATATTATATTTTAGTACAAAGTAGTACTATAAATTAAAAGGTAATTTGCGACAAAAGTGGCTAACTTATTATCATTAAAGGGTAGTACTATAAATTTGCGATTTGATGTTGGCAATAATATCCAATATTTCTTAATTACGTTTCGAAATAAATTCCATCCATTTAAACTTAATAGCGTTAGTCAACAGTGACGTAGCAACGATGAACGCCACATAGGCAAACCACGTGGCATGCCACTCCTATCTCACGCTGCCAAGTGTTAGGCCCACTTCCTCTCTTGTTCACACGCTGCCACGTGTCAGTCAGCCCTTGCTGATATTAAAATTATTTTGGCATTACAGGTAATCGAACTTGAGACCCTTGAAAAGATGGAAGAGAAACATTACCACTACACCTTAACCATATCTTGTCATTGTGGCTTAAATATAAATATTTAGATATAAACAACATATTATAAGTGACATGCAATTTTCGATTACCATGTGTTATTTATTCGGGCAAGCACTAGTTGACTTTTTAAGTTTGGATTCGGGTTAAATTTTGGGAGCAGGTTGCGTTTGATTTTTTTGGGCCAAGTTTAGGTTGACTTTTTCAGTCTAGGCTCGAATTTTATTTAAAAATTGTAGCTTTTTAAAAAAAAATCAAGAATCCTAATGTCGACCGGGAATAAATAAATAAATTTTAACATAATGGAAAAAAATTTAAATTTTATATCCATTAATATATAAATACAATTATTTTCGATAATTGGTTAAATTGTAACGGAAAAAGTTGCACTATTATACTTTTTTTTTTCTCGCTTACGGGTTACCCGATTACCAAAATCAATTACCAAAAAATTAACTATTTTTAATTATACGGAAAAAATAAAAATACCTTTGGTTTTTTCCATTAAAAAGTTTAAGAATTTTTTTTTTTCACTTTACAATTTAACCAATTACAGTTTAAGAGGGAGGTTTTGAAGGCGTGTGTTCGAAACTTAGTCGCGCCATTAATTTTGTGTGGCTTCTCACATGCCACGTGGCAATTTGAGAGAGGAGGAAGATCGCATAATTAAAAAAATTAAAGAAAAATCATGTGGCATGCCACGTTGGCGCCGCGTGGTGGTCAAACATGCCACCCCATCCGTTGACTAACAGTGTGAAAATTAATTGGATGAAATTTATTTCGAAACGTAATTAAGAAACATTGGATACTATTGCCAACATTAAATCGCAATGGCTATATAACTATCTAAATGGCAATAAGTTGGCCACTTTTGCCGCAAATTACCCTAAATTAAAAGCTCTAAGTACTTATGCCGATTTAACATTTATACGAACTTAACATTCATAAAAGTGTTAGACTTAGACATTTAATCACTTGACTCAGAACGTCTTAATAAACATTCATAATTTGTATTATATACTGCTAATAAGCTTACAACCTCAACGAAGTGAGCAGCCATATGTGTAGTGGTATATATATATAGTCTTATTGACATACAAATTAAAGTTTTTAGCATCAGAGGCATGAGAGTTCAACGTGGCAGCGAGACTTCATAGCGGCAGTGATGCTCGTCCCAGCGTCGTCCACCGATTGAAGAATGCGAGGGAAATGGGCTCGGATGCACTGCGACAAGCAGCGACAGGTCTCTTTGACGCCGAGAGTGCACTCCTGTACTTCAATAGCCCTGAGGCCCTCGCAGCACTGAGGCGTCACGGCCGAGGCTTCACCGCTGTGAAGCACATCGCTGCATGCGTGCACGTTGGCAGCCACAGGCGCACACGCCGGGTCTCTGAACAAGTAGCCTGCGTTGGCCGTGGCGGCGAGGGAAAAAAGGAAGAGAATGAGGATAGTCTTGATCATATTGAGATAAAAATTGTTTCTTGGGTTATGAGTGATTTTTTTTAGTTTGTCTCTGGTGTGGCTCAGTTCAAGTCTATTTATAATATGGATTTAGGCAGGGTTGTACCAACAGAAACCTAATTGAATTTAAAACCGAGAATATTAATTTAGTAACATTTTCACTACCGTATTTTTGTTTTTTATTAAATAAAAGCCGACATTTGCGAATTAAAACTGCTCGGGTAGTGGCTTTGAGTTAAAAAAAATTCTACCAATAATCGATTTTCACCGTTAAGAGGATATGTGTGTGTGTTTTTTTTAAAAATATATTTTTATTAATTTACTCTTGTAGTATTAATTAAATTCCTAAAATTCAATTTTGATAAATTATTGAGATTTTTTTTTCACCATGATGTAATTAAGAACAATCTCTACTCCCGATAGTGCGATTTTCAGGTGTAAATTTATGAAAACTAAACAGAAAATTGAGTTGGTCACATTTTAGGCCTGTTTTTGGTAAATTTCAGTTGAAATTGATCAGGCCTAATAAAACTGGTTAATTCTGATCTAGGGAACTAATTTAAGTAACATTTGTGCCTAATTATTTATCATTGTGATAGTTATACCAAACCCTATGATAGTAGGAACCAAAAAATTATACCAAACTTATGCGGATAAATTATTGGGGATCGAACACGACCTATCCCGAAAATCCCGAAAACCGCAATGTCAATTAGTTGCCGAATTAATAATTTTTATTTCTTAGATTATTTTAGATTTCTTGAGTTAGTTCCTAGGTTAATTAATATTAGTAATTCCGAAGTTGTTAGTTCCTTATAAGTTAATTTGATATTTTTCAAGTTGTGTTCTTAAATTAATTATTATTTGGTATTTCTTAAATTTACTTAAGCTATTTTCATGACTGTTGACGATTTCGCCTCACACTTTTTGTATTTAAAATGGATCGATGGGTCATTTGAGAGCAAGTCACAAGACTTTGGGAAGTCTCTTCGATCGAATCATCAAAGAGCAATGATTAAATGATATAAAAACGTCGATGTGAAAGAGAACTTCGCGGATATTCTTCTCAGGATTCACAAGGACGAAGGACTAATTGAAGAACACATAAAAGCCATTTTGCATATATGTGTTAAATTCGTCTTACTTTTTTAGTTTTTCGTGAAAATGATATAACGTAATTCTATATTTATAGCACACAAATAATAAAATTAGTGACACAAATATTTAAGTTATCGCTATTGGTGTTATATCTCCCCTAAACTTATAGAAAACATTTTAATTTATCCCCAAAAAAATAAAATTCTTTTTCAATTTTACCTTTTTAGTTTCTAAAGGCCAACCAAACTATAGTAAGTTCAAAATTTTCCCATTAGTTTTAGAAGGCACATTTTAAAAGCTTTAGAAATTAGAAAATACATTTTAATAAAATTCTAATAATAATAAATATAAAAAAGCAAAATTCCCTATTCCATATATATATATATATATATATATATATATATATATATATATATATATATATATATATATATATATATATATATATATATATACAGGAGCTCAGTCACATTTTTCTCCTCATTCTCATTCTGTGATGACTTGAAATGTAGATAAGTAAAATTATGATCACATGCCGTAAAAAATATCGAGCGTGAAGCCTAATTTACACTGAACCGCTACCGAGACTCGACGCAGAGCAGTCAAGCTGATTGACCTCCTACACGGGGAGCAAACCACTATAATTCTAGTGTCAAGTTTTAATACGTTACATTGTTTTCATCGTTTTCTAATTTGGAAATTAAGGCTTAATTCCTAACAAAAATGTTGTGCAGGACATGTTTGTGCCGGGTTCCGAAACGACCTCGATGACGTTGGAATGGCTAACGACGGAGTTGATGAAAAACTCAGAGAGGGATGAAGAAAGCCCAAGAAGAGGTAAGAAAGTTGTGGGAACCAAAGAGAAGATTAAGCTCAAATAATATGGACCAAATGGACTACTTGAAGAGTGTGACCCAAGAGACCCTCAGGCTACACCCTCCGCTAGTATTGTTTCTCGTTCGTGAGAATTCCAAGGCGTACATGTCGGAGGCTATCGAGTTCCGGCCAAGAGGAAGATCTTATTCAACGCATGGGTCATTCAAAGAGACACGGGACATGGGAGAGTCCGGAGGTCTTCCTACCGGAGAGATTCGAGAACCGGCCGGTCGAGTTCAAACTCCGGCACGACCTTGAACTCGTCGCGTTCGGTGCTGGGAGAAGGTGCCCAGGATTGGTGTTTGGGGTCGCGCGCTACCGCTGAATTTATCATTGCCAGTCTTCTCTATTGCATGCTTCGACTGGGAAACACTGCGACGAACGGAGTCCCCTCGCGGCCGAAGGATTTTGACATGTCCGAAAAGTTTGGGCTTAGTGTGTTTAAGAAAGTTCCTCTTTTATCTTGTTCCAAAAATTGTACTCTTCTTGACCCGGCCGAAGAG